>CM077082.1:86530485-87890128 GCA_039513925.1 Platanthera zijinensis
TTGCAGCGCTTGAACTGATTCAATTCTTCTTCCATGGCCAAGATCCATTATGTGTCTGAGTTTGCTTCCACAAACTTCTTTGGTTCAACCTGTGAGAGAAAACTTAAATATAGATTTTCGTTTGTATTACCTTGATGAGTTCTGACACCATCCCGGGGATCTCTTTTGATCTGGTCCATTGGATGATCCTTCAGTTGTCTGAGCCTTAGATACCTTGCATCTGGAACTTCTTCAGCCACTAGAGTGACTTCATCAACTTGGACAATATTTTCATCTTGATCCTCTACCTCTCCAATAGTGGTTGGAGAGGTGATCTTGATGAACTTTTCATCTTTACCTTCGATCGATTCATCCAAGCTGATCTCTTTAAGCCTTGTACCTACAGCTTCAACAAGCACACTAGACGATTCGCCTTACAGCAAGCTCGTCTCATCAAATACAACATGTATGGATTCCTTTACAACCAAAGTTTTTCTATTGAAAATCCTCTACGCCTTACTATGGCTACTATATTCTACAAAAATATCTTGAAAACTTTTCTCACTAAACTTGGTAATATGATACTTACCATTGTTAAGTACAAAGCATTTGCAGCCAAAAATTCTAAAATATGAGACAGTCGGTTTCCTTCCTTTTAGAAGTTCATAAGATGTCTTATCATGATTCTTGTTTATGAGGGCTCGATTTTGCACGTGGCATGCAGTGTTGACGACTTAAGCCTAGAAGTACTCCGGTAGTGAAGTATCACTCAACATAGTTATGCAGGCCTCTATGAGTGTTCTATTCCTTCTCTCAACTACTCCATTTTGTTGTGGAGTACGAGGAGGGGAAAACTCATGAAAGATACATAGGATTTCACAAAATTCTGTCATGGCCCTAGATTTGAACTCCATTCCATTGTCACTTCTGATTTTGACTATAGAACAGTTGTATTCATTCTGGACCTGCCTGATAAAATTTGTAAAGATATCGAAGGTATCTGACTTGTGTTTCAGAAAGAATACCCACGCAAAATGCGAATAGTCATCAACAATTACCAACGTATAATCCTTACCTCCTAAACTTCTAACTTGCAGTGGACCGAACAAGTCCATATGAAGTAGGTGTAAACAACTATTCGAGTTTTTTCCTATGATTCTTTTAAAGGTAGCCATTGTTTGCTTGCCTTTTACGCATGCATGACAAGGTCTCTCTTTGACGTTCTTGACATTTGCGACATCACGTACTAAGTTCTGGGATAATAATTTATTAATAGTTTTAAAATTAATATGTGATAGCCTCTTGTGCCATTTGTCACCAAGAGACGCACTATCTTTTGCCAAAAGACACACTGGTGTAGAAGAATCAATACAAATGAAATTTAAGCAAAATATGATCCTGCTTCGAGTGCCTGGTAGAATTGTTTCCATATTGTCAACAGACTTTATCATGCACTTGTCAGCGTGGAACTCAACTATGTATCCTTTGTCGCATAGTTGACTTATTCTTATGAGATTGTGTTCCAATCCCTCCACATAAGCTACATCCGAAAAGGATACACTACAATTAGTGATCATATCGTAGCCTTTAGTTATCCCTCAGTCTGAACCTCCAAAGATGACCTTTGGTCCGTTGCAGATTGGAGCGAAATTCTACAGTAGGGTTCTTGTCCCGGTCATGTGCCGAGAGCATCCACTGTCCAAGTACCAGATTGGCATTTTTGTGGCCTTTGGACATACCTGCATTCATGATCACATTGCCTTAGAAACCCAAACATGTTTGGGTCCGTGGTCTCCGGTTAGGACACTCACCCTACAAAGATTTGCATTCTGAGTGGTGAATCTCATGTTGCCAACTGGAGGAGTAGTAACCTTCCTGGTATTAAACCAACAATCTATGGCAAAATGACCAATTTTGCCACAGCACCAACAGTCAAACCTATTGTATATTTGCCTTATGTACTCTTGCTTGACCTTTTGAGATGGTGGTCTATCAGGGGTAGCACTCTTGGAGGAGGAGGCTTCATGGTGATGGCAGTCACATGATTTCTTCTCCTTCGGAGACCTTTCCCCAACGGGCTTTACTTTAGGTGCTTTCTTGAAGTTGTGGCCATGATTATAAGGACCATAGATCTAAAGAATCAATTCTTCATAAGGTGCCTTAAAGACACTCTCACCAAAGTTCTGAGGGCGAGTCCATCCTTAGTGCCGAGACTTTGGCTCTACATAAGTAGGCCTGGTCAAGTGACCAAAGGATGAGTCCAGATCAAACTTATTTGTTGGAAAGATAACTTTCTTGAAGATAGTTTGATCTAGAGGGGCTTTCCCCTTTTCTTTGGCCAAGGCCTTCTTGGCGACTTTATTCTTCCGTTGAGCCTTGTTTCTCCTAGAAGATTTACTAGGAGCGGCAACATGGCCTTGTCTAGCTCCTTGGGCCTTAGCTGAGAATTCAGCAACGAGTCGAAGATCTATCTTAGGCTTAGAGAAACTTTCAACAAGTTTCTTCTCAGCCTCTAGTTGTTTTTCCAACTCTTTGATGATTTCATCTTTAAGGTCGAGGTGCTTAAGAGCTTGATTGTATTATTCAATAGCAAAATTAAAGTTCTCTTGAAGAGAGTAAGTCTTAGCGACTTCTTCTCCCAAGATGCTCTCAATATCCTTTAGAGACTTAATCTCTTTAGCCTGAGTTTTCACGACTCGACGACATTTGTAATAAGTTTTGATCAACTCCTTGTACTGGGCCATAAGTTCCGACTCATCGTCAGAAGAGCTGTCCTCAAGATCATGCTCAGAACTTTCAGATTCAGAGAGAGGAGTGTTAGATTTTACCTCCTAATTAAACTGTGGCTCTTGTTCATCATATGATTTAGCCATGAGCCCAAAGTAGGCTTCCTCTTCTTCACTCGACTCAGATTAGTCGGAGTTGCTGAGAGTTTTGCCCTTCTTGGCCAACAGGCTCTTCTCTGTCCACTTTTTGTGGTACGAGGACTTCTTTTCCTCTCTTCTGCCACCCTTCTTTTTCTTGTGGGGGCAGTTAGCTATGACGTGACCTGGTTTGTTGCAACAGTAGCAAATGATGTCAGTAGAAATCTATTTGTTCTGATTAGAGTTATACCTATCATGGCTACTCGAGCATTTCTTTCGCTGATCACCGTCATGTTGTGATCTTCTGTATGAGGCATCCTTGCCTCTCCACTGCTTCTTCTTGTTCAAGAATTTCTTGAACTGCCGAGAGAGCAACGAGAACTCTTTTTAAGATAGTTTTGAGCCTGAGGTTCTTGGCTCAGAGCTTTCCTCTTCACTTACCTCTTGAGGAGGTGCTGGTGAGGCAACTTTGCCCTTCGTTGAACTGTAAGCCTTTAATGCAACCGACTTCTTTTTTGAGGAGATGCGACTTTTCTCTTCTTCAGCTTTTCTGGAATTGATCTGCAATTCATAGGACATCAGCTTGCCAAATAGATTATGTGGGTCTGTCACAGCTAATCTGCCAAACTCCCGGATGACACAGACTTTGTTGTCCCATTCCTTTGTGAGAGACCTCAGAAACTTATCATTCAGCTCCCCATTGGTGATGTCTCGGCCATACACTCTTAGGCCATTTACTATCTTGAAGAAATTCTCAAAGGTATCTACAATGGTCTCCTTTGACCCTTGTCCGAAGGCTTCATATTTCTGGTTAAGTAGGGACCTTCTATCATCTCTCAATTCTTCAGTTCCTTCCATCAGAGTAAGTAGAGACTGCCACATCTCCTTAGCCAATTGGCAGTGAATCAGATTCTTCAGTATCGAGTCATCGACTGCACTTGCTATAATATTTTTAGCTTTCTTGTCCAAAGAGAGAAGTGCAATCTCGTCCTTATCTAGATCCATCAATTTCTTAGGAACCTTCTTGGTTGGATCTATAGTAGAGATAGTCATGGGGAAGTAAGGACCTTCTTCAACAATCATGAAGATCCGGGGGTTCACAACTTCGATGAAAAATTTGATTCTCTCTTTCTACATGGGAAAGTTATTCTTTGTGCATAGGGGAAGCTTGGCAAAATATTTGACCTTGTCCATTGCTTGAATAACCAAATGACAACTTTCGAGAGGAAATTGATCAAGGTGTTAACCATTTAACGACCAACCTCCCTCTGATACCAATTGAAAGAGTAAAGTTGTCAACCTAAATCACCTAGAGGGGGGTGAATAGGTGAATCGTGCGTTTATTTGCGGAATTAAAATTTTAATGAACTAGCACCAGAAAGCAAGCAATCACAGAAAGGCAAGAAGATTTATAGTGGTTCCCCAATATTGGGTACGTCCACTTTACCTCACTGATGTAACAAATCACTAGACTCGGCTACTCCACTATCTCGGATTGAAAACAATCCTACGCCTCGGAACCAAGTTCCTCCAAACTTGGTCCAAATGGATCTACACTCGAAAGATATAACTTCCTACAAACTCGGATAACAACGCTCCTACACTCGGAGAATAATCTCCTATAAGATAACAACAAGATTTGAAAATACAAACAAGAATTTCTCTCAGATCTCGAAATGTTCAGCCCTAGGTCTTCTTCTTGAAATTTGCGGCTCTTTCAGAAACCGTTGAAGAAGACTTGACGATCTGACCTGAGAAAGCTTTGACCTGCTCGATCAAGGAGAAGTTGATGATCCCTTGAACAACAAGTCTTCTTGGATCGAAAGCGTAAAGATCGATCTACACGATGAGCGGCGGTGGCGGCTTCAAGATGTGTTCTTTTGGAAAGAGAATACCGATCTAGAAATTTAGAATGTACGGATTTCCGCTCCTTGTAATTGTTTGGGTTTGGTATTAATGAAAAGACTTTATATATGATTGCCCTTAACGGCTAGAAAAGACATTAATGACGACACGTGGACCAATCATGTCAAGTCATTTGAAAATCTGGCCGATCTGGACTTAACATAAATTTTCTGAAAAATTAACTTACAGTTCTCGAGAAGTGCCTTAAGTTCTCGTGAACTAGAAACTGAGTTCTCGAGAGCTATCAGGACTTCTCGAGAGTTATACTGCTTAGAAGAATTCTGGACTTCTCGAGAACAAGAAGGCTGAGTTCTCGAGAACTAATTGAGTTCATGAGAACTATGGAGACTTCTCGAGAACAAATACTTAGAGAGATTTTCTGAGGCAACTTCGACTATTCGAGAAATAGGGCTGGCAGTTCTCGAGAACTTAAGCCAAGCTTCTTGAGAACAAGATAGACTTCTCAAAAACTATAATTGAGACTTCCCGAGAACTGGCCAAGTCTTTTCGAGAATTAAGAAGACTTCTCGAGAACTAAGAAGACTTCTCGAGAACTCTGACTTAGAAAAATTCTTGAACCTGTCTGGACTTCTCGAAAACCAAAAGCTGGGACTTCTCGAGAACTCTAAGGACTTCTCGAGAACTAAGAAGCTAAGCTTCTCGAGAACTCTAAGCACTTCTCGAGAACTAAGAGGACTTCTCGAGAAGTGGACTTAGAGAATTTTATGAACTTCATAAAAAATCTTTCTCTTCTCTTCAAGAGTCCAATCTTCATTCCATGATCCAAGGTTTGAATATGAAGTGTATACCAATAGAGAGGCTATACATGAGTCAACACCTTGGGTCACACAGTGATGGATTACACTGTATGGTCCTGTGTTCATGACCCACTATAGACTGATATTGGTCTACACTTAGCAATGGTAATCTACAAACACACAGCTAAAACAAGGATATAAAATACAACTTAATTTATCTTAGTTCAAGGGTGACTTAATGCAAATCTAGGTTATTGTGGATGCAATACCCAACATCCTCGCTCATCTCAGCACAAAATAGATCCTTGCCCAGCAAGGTATCGTCTATAGGGTGACTTTAGGAGGAGAAAGCGATGAATGGAGCTTCCTCAACTGAGGAGGAATCAACCATCTCGTGAAACAGGATGCTATCATCCACGACTCGAGATGAAAGCTCCAAGTCCTCCTGAATCACCTGCGGAGACTCAACCTGCACCAGCTTAGATATAGAAATGGGGTCAAGGAATAAAGGAGAAGAAAAACTAAAATAATCAACAATAGGGGGAGTGGTCCTAGTGTCACTCCCAGCAGGATCCAAGCATAAATCACTGTTGGTGTCATATGAGTCATGGATGTAACGCCCCCGATTTTTTCTGCGTTTATTTTTTATTCTCGTTTGGCGTTACGATGACGCATTTCCGTGGCTTGTGCCATTTGTGGAGTGTGGTTTAGCTCCTTAGAACTGAGTGCCCTATTCTGTAGCCTGTTGGAAAGATCCCCCTAGCAAGCCGAGTCGTTTTGGGTGACCCGGTGTGGCCTCTCGGGGGATGTTTGTGTTTGGCTTTATTTGGGTATAACTCGAGTTCTGTTCGTCGAAAATTAATTTCGACTTCGCCATTGTGTTCATAGCGTGGGTATTTAGCTACGGTGCGAATTTCATCAAATTCCGAGGTAGTTTGGTTTTCGCGTCGTTTTGGTGCTTTATGTAATTTTGTAATAAAATATATTATTATATATTAATATATATATATATATAGAAATAGAAAACCCACGCCATCATCTTCTCCAAATCAAACCGCCGCCCCTGTACGAGAGAAACAGAGAAACCGCCGAGCCCTTGCCTTCCACCGCCGATTCCCGGAGCGTTTGTGGACGGAATTCGATTCCGAGAGTGGATTCGGATTGCTCTCGTCAAGACCTTCATTCCTACGGTAAGATTTCCAAGTTTCGTGGCCTTGCTTGTGGTTTTGAATTTCGGGTTTTGACTTGTTTTCCGCCGGCAATGTCCAGATTTTTGGCCTTGTGCTTCATTGCCGGATTCGTGCGTGAAGAGGAGGAAAAGCCGACCAAGCTTCGCCGGAAATCGAGGCAAGTGGTGTTCTCGCCCTTGCCAAGTTGTTTTTTTTCTTTCGATTCATGCATCCTACTCGTTTCTACCATTTCTGTCTCCGGTTTCCGTTTCGAACGATTTGGCATAGTTGTGTGGTGGTGGTGAACGAGTAGAATCGGTAGAAATTATGTTAGGTGTGCCGTAGGCCGTTTTCGGTGTGTCGTAGTTGTGGTTCGCAGTGTCGGGAGAGTGTGATGCGCGTTCCGGTGTCGTTCGGGAAATCCCAAACGGTATAGGTTACCCGCGCACGGTCATCAAACGTTAGGGCGCACGAACACTGGTCGTGTGCCACTGTTGGTGCGCGGCTACCTGTTCTTTTCTCCAAAGTTCTGTCTCAGCAATCGCACGAGCGCTGGCAACAGTGCGCACGACAAGTGGTCGTGCGACACTGATCGTGCGCTAATGCTAAGTTTTCTGTCATGTTTCAAGTTTCCCAGGTTCACTTCGCACGATCATCAGCCGATGAGTGCGCAGGACCACTGGTCATGCGACACTGATCGTGCGCTCAGAATATTTCCTTTTTGCACCCGTATTTAGCTGGCGTCGATACGCGGGTTAGGTGGACATGAGTGTTTTGTGTAGTGTTAAGGTAGTAAGGTAAGAGTTATTGTTGTGATAGTTCGCCTTGCGTGGCACGTTGAGTGAGTGATGCTCACTCAATGCGGTGTCGAGAGGACCCAGCGCCACGTCGTGTTGAGTTATTTCAACACTTTCTTTTTCCCTTTCCTCGATTTACGTTCCCGAGTAAATTCCTTGTTTATATTGTAATTTCCTTGTCGGCCATGTTTCTCTTTCCTAATGGCCGAATCGTGGGTCGTGGTTAGTAGTGGTGGTTTATAGCTCTTTATGGGGGTGGAGTTGTGTAATTTAGCTAAGGCCACTCGTGTTTTTTTTTTCTTGCTCCAGGTATGGGCTGGGCATGTGGGTGGAAGGTCCCTTGTGCTTTCACGTGTAGACCCTCGAGCTTGTTGACTTGGACATGGTGGATGGGGGACTGAGTTTGCCTCCAATCCGGTTCCTCGTTGTTTGTTTTTGCTACTACCACCTCCCACAGTTTAGGGTGTTAGAAGTTCTTCCTTGGTAGTTTGCAGCACTTTGGGCTCTTGTAGCCTAGTAGGCCCTACAGGATGTTGTTCCTGGGCTGGGTTGTTGCTGTTTCCTCGCACGTAGTGCTTTTCTTGTTGTCCTGTTTTGGACAGTTGTGACTCTTTCTACTAGATGTTTTCGGTTACTTTTCCCCTTTGGTTGACTCTTTCGTGCAGTTTTTACTTTGTTTAGCTTGCTGAGGTATTCTATTTTATTTTGGAATACCCCAGGTTCTGAGCCGTAGCCAGTTGGGTGGCTAGTTTGCAGTGGTGGTGTTGGTGGTCTCTTGGACTTTGGAGTTCCATTTGCCGTGTTGGTGAGGTAGTTTTTCAGTACTTTCTTACAGACATACATGTGTGACAGTGGGTTCGTGTCAGGTTGTTGGCGCCCACTGGTAGTTATTACCTTTGTACTGGATATATTTAATTATGCTGGTACCGTTTTCTGGAGATAGTCTACTTGCCCTGAGAAGGTTTTATGCTAGGTTGCTAGTTATTTTTAAACTATAATTATTATTATAAATAAAGCTCATGATCAGCATGTTTTATAAAAGGTAATCACTATTTTCCAAATCACGTATAAAGACCGTTTTCTTATATATTATATAAATTAAATGTAGGGTCTTGCATAGCATGAGTGGTTCTCTTGGGACCCTTATGCGGTCCTTAGGATGTCAAACCTGATAAAGTATTTTCTATCCGCAGCGTTTAAATATAGTTTTCTTTTGTGGACTAGGTGATCCACTAAGCCGGGGGATACGGCCTCTAAAATATAACTGGTTTTCTAATCATTAATCACATGATTTTTCTTTCATTAAGTTGGTAGGTGGTTTTGCCTGAGCGTCAGCAGTTATCCCCTGCTTGACGTGGCATCATGACGCGTGTTTTCTCTTACTCTGATAATTCTTAATTCGGAGAAAATGCGGGTTGTGACAGTTGGTATCAGAGGGAGGTTGCTTGACAAGTTAGTTGAGCAACCTTCCTTTGTTTGTTTTTTAGTAGTTCAGCATCATGTCATTCACACACCGATATGTCATCAGCACGTCTTGGCAAAAGCACGAACACTACACTCATAGCATAACATGAAGTATACGGGGCATATTATGTAGTATGGGATGCATAATATGTGTTCGTATATGGATCCACCATAGGGGCAATATGTGAGGGTTATGTAGTATGGGATGCATAACCTCACCACATAGCTGCGACTAGCACGTTTTCTTTTTCGTTGCATGAGAATGTTATGTAGTATGGGATGCATAACATTTTCATGTGTACGCTGCTCATAACATGCATTAGGGCCTTTTTAGAATGCATAACACAAACATGCATATCATAACATTGCATAAGCACAACGTGCCATGCTATAGACTGGCAGGATGACATATGTACACACATAAGTTTTCAAATTAATATAAAAGTCATGCATTCCCGATCTAGGCACAAGAGTTAGTAAGGTGGTGGTTAACCATCCTAGGTTAGGGCATAACATCTAAATTTTGTTAAAAAGATAAACTCTCAGAGCAAGTTTAGCAGCTTTAAGTCTATATCTATATATGTATTGTCTGTACTTGTATTTGGTTCTAGACGTTGTAGTAGGGTCTAATTTGTGTTGTTATGATTTTAGAATGGCAAGGCGTCTTGCGACTCGATCGACTCCCCTGTCTGAGGGTGTGTCATCTAGGGCTCAGAACGATGCGGTGATCGAGAGTCTGCGTCAGAGTAACGATTCCTTGGGCAGACAGTTGGAGGAGGTGCGAGCCCAGATTCAGTCTTTGGTGGCGGTCGTGGCAGGTCAGACTCAGGGTGTGCAAGTCCCTGTGGCGGGTTAGCTGTTCCTCCTCCTCCTGCACCCTTGAGACCTCCAGTGGTGGTGCCAGCAGAGATGGCCTTCATCTCGCAGTTTCAGAGGCTGAGCCCTCCCACTTATGATGGGAAGGCAGATTTCATGGTGATAGACGACTGGCTGATCTCCATGGAGGAGATGTTCTCGTATTCAGGGATTGCAGATGATCAGAGGGTGATGATAGCCGCCTATCAGCTTAAAGGTTTGGCTAAGAGTTGGTGGCTGAGAGAGAAGGAGAGCTTGGTAGCCGGATGCTCATGGGAGGTGTTCAAGGAGATGCTGTTGAGGAAGTTCTTACCCTCAGTCGAGCGTGACCGCCTCATGAACTACTTCCTCCATCTGAAGCAAAGGCAACTCACGGTGGGTGAGTATGAGATAGAGTTCAGCAAGTTGAGCCGTTTTCCCCCTGGATTGGTCAGCGTTGAGGCTGATCGAGTTAAGCGATTTCTCGGTGGTTTGAGGAGCGAGGTGCAGCAGTTGACCAGTGCTTATGGGTCAGAGACTTATGCAGGTGTAGTAGAGGCTGCTCTGAAGGTGGAGGCTATTGAGACCGCGAAGAGCAGAGGCCAGCAAATGAGGTTGGACAAGAGAATGTCGATGGAGGAGAAGAAACCCCAGCTACCCGGTGCGGCTCCGGGAAAGTGGGGCAAGGTGGAGTGTAGCTTCTGTGGCCGGTCAGGCCACCCTGCCGAGAAATGTTTCAAGAAGGCAGCAGCTCAGAGGAAGGAGCAAGTTCATGCGATTCAGGGTGCTCCTAGGAGAGATGTCTCCTGTTCCGTTTGCAAGCGATCCGGCCATGATGTGGCCCAGTGTTGGACCAAGGATAAAGTCTGCTTTCAGTGTGGGCAGAAGGGTCACATCAAGTCGAGGTGTCCTCAGTTTCAGCCAGCTCTTCCTGCAGTTCCATTGCAAGCTTTACCTCCACCTCAGCGTGTGGACAAGGGAAAGGGGAAGCTGAACGTGATCTCTTCCGAGGAGGCTCAGGCTTCGACCCAGGTCATCTCTGGTTAGTTGTTTATTGTTTTTCCAGCATGGTAGTTCTATTTGCTAGAATGTTTGCAGTATTGTTGTGGTAGTTCCTTAGTTTTCTATGCTCCTATAGGGAAATTTAAGGTAAAGAACCGCTGGGCGCGGGTTTTGTTTGACTCCGGCGCTACCCACTCGTTCGTGGCTAGAGCCTTTGTGGAACGACATCGGTTGACCTTAGATCGTGTTCGGGATTCCTTCCGTGTCAAGTTTCCCTCTAGTGAATCTGTGTTGTCAGATTTGGGCATTTTGGATTGCCCTGTTTTGTTGGGGAACTTTCTTGCGAAGGCGGACCTGAAGATGATTGATCTGGAGGACTTGGATGTTATTCTGGGCATGGACTGGCTCTCTAGGTATGATGCAGTCATTCAGTGCAAAGGAAAGCGCTTGGACTTCATCATGGACGACGGTCAGCCCGGCAGCATGTATGCTGATCCGTGTCAGGATTCTCCTGTCATCTCTGCGGTATGTGCTCCGAGGTTGTTTCTTTCTGGTTGTTGTGCTTGTTTAGTCTCGGCGGTTGGAACCGCTGTTAGCGTACCACGCTTGGAGGGAATTCCTATTATTTGTGGTTTCGGCGATGTTTTTCCTGATGACCTTCCTGGTCTTCCTCCCGAGCGGGATGTTGAGTTTGTGATCGATTTGGAGCCGGGTACGCGTCTTATTGCTAAGGCGCCGTACCGGATGGCCCCTCATGAGTTAGAGGAGTTGCGAGTTCAGTTGGATGAGCTGTTGGCTAAAGGTTTTATCAGGCAGAGTTCGTCGCCTTGGGGTGCTCCTGTTTTGTTTGTAAAGAAGAAAGATGGGTCGATGCGACTTTGCATCGACTATAGAGAATTGAACAAGGTCACTATTAAGAACAGGTACCCTCTGCCGAGGATCGATGATTTATTTGACCAGTTGCGCGGTAGCACGGTGTTCTCCAAGATCGATCTTCGTTCTGGTTATCATCAGCTCAGGATCCGTGAGGCGGATATTCCACGGACTGCGTTTAGATTGAGGCATGGACACTTTGAGTTTTTGGTGATGTCGTTTGGTCTGACCAACGCACCATCAGCCTTCATGGATATGATGAACAGGGTGTTCAAGGATTTCCTCGACAAGTTTGTTGTGGTCTTCATTGATGACGTGTTAGTTTATTCTCGTAGTGCTGAGGAGTATGAGCAGCATTTGCGTTTGGTCCTATCAGAGTTGGGGAACCACAAGTTATTCGCCAAGTTGAGCAAGTGCGAATTTTGGTTGCCTCAGGTTTCTTTTCTAGGCCACGTGGTGAGCAAGGAAGGGATCTCGGTCGATCCAGAAAAGATTGCAGTAGTGATGGATTGGAGTAGGTCGAGTACGCCTAAGGAGATCAGGAGTTTCATAGGGTTGGCTGGTTATTACAGAAGATTTGTGGAGGGTTTCTCTTCCCTAGCTGCACCGTTGACCAAGCTGACTCGGAAGAATGTGGCATTTGTTTGGAGCGAAAAGTGTGAGGAGGCTTTTCTGGAGCTAAAGAAGAGATTGTGCACTGCCCCCGTTCTGACCCTGCCTACTGAGGGTGTGGATTATGATGTGTATGTGGATGCTTCGCTTGTAGGTCTGGGATGCGTATTAATGCAGGTTGGGAAGGTGATTGCCTATGGGTCAAGGCAACTGAAGACTCATGGGAAGAATTATCCTACGCATGACCTTGAGTTCGCAGCGGTTATTTATGCGTTGAAGCTGTGGAGACACTTACTTTATGGGGCTCAGTGCAAGATCTTCACTCACCACAAGAGCCTGAAGTACGTGTTCACGCAGAAGGAGTTGAATCTGCGCCAGCGGCGGTGGCTAGAGTATGTGGCCGATTATGATGTAGAGATCCAGTATCATCCGGGCAAGGCCAATGTGGTCGCCGACGCCCTGAGCCGAAAGACGGGAAAGATCTTTAACCTCTCCGCCGATCGGTTAGTTGAGGAGTTCCTCCTTATGGATATTTCAGTGGGATGCTGTGGTTTGCAGAGTAGATTGTCAGTGGCAGAGCCGTCCTGGATTTCTTTGACCAGACTGCACCAGAAGGACGACCCGGATCAGTTGCGCTTGTTCATTCGGACAGAGAAGGGAGAGTTGCCAGATTTTGCTATCGATGATGCGAGTACTTTGAAGTACCGCAACAGGTTTTGCATCCCCGCCGTTGGGGATATTAGAGGTATGATTTGCAGAGAGGCTCATGGATCCAGCATTGCCTATCATCCAGGATCTACGAAGATGTACCGTGACTTAAGGCAAATTGCCTGGTGGTATGGCATGAAAGGTGATATAGCCCGATTTGTTGCTGAGTGCCACACTTGCAAGCACGTGAAGGCCGATCATGGAAGGCCTGGTGGCAAGTTGACCCCGTTAGAGATCCCGACTTGGAAGTGGGAGAGTATATCTATGGACTTCATTACGGGCTTACCGAAATCCTCGAGGGGATTAGATTCTGTTTGGGTTATAGTGGATAGATTGACGAAGTGTGCTCACTTCGTGCCATATAAGATTGATTACCCGATGAAGAAGATAGCAGAGTTGTACTTGAATGAGGTCATCCTACTCCACAGTGTGCCGGTTAGCATCATTTCTGATCGAGTCTCCCGGTTTACTTCTCGTTTTTGGCAGAGTCTGCAGGAGGGCTTGGGTACGGATCTGAGATATTATACTGCGTACCACCCACAGACCAATGGGCAGACGGAGCGGGTGAATCAGATTGTTGAGGATATGATCCGATGCTATATTTTAGACCACGGTGGAGCGTGGGATGAGCGGCTGCGGCTTATGGAATTTGCTTACAACAACAGTTATCAGGAAAGTTTGCAGATGGCTCCGTTCGAAGCCTTGTATGGGAGGCGCTGTAGGACTCCGTTGTTTTGGGCTGAGGCTGGTGAGAGGCCGTTGTTGGGTCCTGATGCGCTGGAGGATATGGAAGTCGTCGTGAAGCTTATTCGGGAGAAGCTTCGTATAACTCAGGAGAGGTACGAAAAGAACGCCAATCGGCGTAGGTCTGCTTTGGAGTTCTCTGTAGGGGAACTTGTATTTCTTAAGGTTTCCCCAATGGTGGGTGTAAACAGGTTTGGTAAGAATCGGAAATTGGACCCAAGGTATGTGGGCCCATTTGAGATTTTGGAACGGATTGGCGTGTCAGCTTATAGATTGGGTTTGCCAGCAAACTTCCCAGGAGTTCATAATGTTTTTCATGTTAGCCAATTGCGGAAGTGTGTGCGCAGCAGTGGGCAGGTCTTGGACGTTCTGCCCCAGTTGGAGCCCAACCTCTCTTTTGTTGAGGTGCCGGTTCGTATTTTGGATACTCAGGAGCGAGTGCTGCGAAAGAAGTCCATACCGATGGTGAAAGTTCTGTGGAAAAATCAGGATTTGGAGAGCGCGACATGGGAGTTAGAGTCGGCCATGAGGAGGGCTTACCCTCACCTGTTTCCCTGATTTGATCGGTATGTTTCCCTTCTTGTAACTCCTATTGGTTACTTTTCCTTTTGAAGTAGGAGTGTTGTGCGTAAAGTTTCGGGACGAAACTTTCTTTTAGGGGGAGTGACTGTAACGCCCCCGATTTTTTCTGCGTTTATTTTTTATTCTCGTTTGGCGTTACGATGACGCGTTTCCATGGCTTGTGCCATTTGTGGAGTGTGGTTTAGCTCCTTAGAACTGAGTGCCATATTCTGTAGACTGTTGGCAAGATCCCCCTAGCAAGCCGAGTCGTTTTGGGTGAACCGGTGTGGCCTCTCGGGGGGATGTTTGTGATTGGCTTTATTTGGGTATAACTCGAGTTCTGTTCATCGAAAATTAATTTCGACTTCGCCGTAGTGTTCGTAGCGTGGGTATTTAGCTACGGTGCGAATTTCGTCGAATTCCAAGGTAGTTCGGTTTTCGCGTCGTTTTGGTGCTTTATGTAATTTTGTAATAAAATATATTATTATATATTAATATATATATATAGAAATAGAAAACCCACGCCATCATCTTCTCCAAATCAAACCGCCGCCCCTGTACGAGAGAAACGGAGAAACCGCCGAGCCCTTGCCTTCCACCGCCGATTCCCGGACCGTTTGTGGACGGAATTCGATTCCGAGAGTGGATTCGGATTGCTCTCGTCAAGACCTTCATTCCTACGGTAAGATTTCCAAGTTTCGTGGCCTTGCTTGTGGTTTTGAATTTCGGGTTTTGACTTGTTTTCCGCCGGCAATGTCCAGATTTTTGGCCTTGTGCTTCGTTGCCGGATTCGTGTGTGAAGAGGAGGAAAAGCCGACCAAGCTTCGCCGGAAATCGAGGCAAGTGGTGTTCTCGCCCTTGCCAAGTTGTTTTTTTTTTCTTTCGATTCATGCATCCTACTTGTTTCTACCATTTCTGTCTCCGGTTTCCGTTTCGAACGATTTGGCATAGTTGTGTGGTGGTGGTGAACGAGTAGAATAGGTAGAAATTATGTTAGGTGTGCCGTAGGCCGTTTTCGGTGTGTCGTAGTTGTGGTTCGCAGTGTCGGGAGAGTGTGATGCGCGTTCCGGTGTCGTTGGGGAAATCCCAAACGGTACAGGTTACCCGCGCACGGTCATCAAACATTAGGGCGCACGACCACTGGTCGTGTGCCACTGTTCGTGCGCGGCTACCTGTTCTTTTCTCCAAAGTTCTGTCTCAGCAATCGCATGAGCGCTGGCAACAGTGCGCACGACCAGTGGTCGTGCGACACTGATCGTGCGCTAATGCTAAGTTTTCTGTCAGGTTTCAAGTTTCCCAGGTTCACTTCGCACGATCATCAGCCGATGAGTGCGCACGACCACTGGTCGTGCGACACTGATCGTGCGTTCTGAATATTTCCTTTTTGCACCCGTATTTAGCTGGCGTCGATACGCGGGTTAGGTGGACATGAGTGTTTTGTGTAGTGTTAAGGTTGTAAGGTAAGAGTTATTGTTGTGATAGTTCGCCTTGCGTGGCACGTTGAGTGAGTGAAGCTCACTCAATGCGGTGTCGAGAGGACCCAGCGCCACGTCGTGTTGAGTCATTTCAACACTTTCTTTTTCCCTTTCCTCGATTTATGTTCCCGAGTGAATTCCTTGTTTATATTGTAATTTCCTTATCGTCCATGTTTCTCTTTCCTAATGGCCGAATCGTGGGTCGTGGTTAGTAGTGGTGGTTTGTAGCTCTTTATGGGGGTGGAGTTGTGTAATTTAGCCAAGGCCACTCGTGTTTTTTTTTCTTGCTCCAGGTATGGGCTGGGCATGTGGGTGGAAGGTCCCTTGTGCTTTCACGTGTAGACCCTCGAGCTTGTTGACTTGGACATGGTGGATGGGGGGACTGAGTTTGCCTCCAATCCGGTTCCTCGTTGTTTGTTTTTGCTACTACCACCTCCCACAGTTTAGGGTGTTAGAAGTTCTTCCTTGGTAGTTTGCAGCACTTTGGGCTCTTGTAGCCTAGTAGGCCCTACAAGATGTTGTTCCTGGGCTGGGTTGTTGCTGTTTCCTCGCACGTAGTGCTTTTCTTGTTGTCCTGTTTTGGACAGTTGTGACTCTTTCTACTAGATGTTTTCGGTTACTTTTCCCCTTTGGTTGACTCTTTCGTGCAGTTTTTACTTTGTTTAGCTTGCTGAGGTATTCTATTTTATTTTGGAATACCCCAGGTTCTGAGCCGTAGCCAGTTGGGTGGCTAGTTTGTAGTGGTGGTGTTGGTGGTCTCTTGGACTTTGGAGTTCCATTTGCCGTGTTGGTGAGGTAGTTTTTCAGTACTTTCTTACAGACATACATGTGTGACAATGGGTTCGTGTCAGGTTGTTGGCGCCCACTGGTAGTTGTTACCTTTGTACTGGATATATTTAATTATGCTGGTACCGTTTTCTGGAGATAGTCTACTTGCCCTGAGAAGGTTTTATGCTAGGTTGCTAGTTATTTTTAAACTATAATTATTATTATAAATAAAGCTCATGATCAGCATGTTTTATAAAAGGTAATCACTATTTTCCAAATCACGTATAAAGACCGTTTTCTTATATATTATATAAATTAAATGTAGGGTCTTGCATAGCATGAGTGGTTCTCTTGGGACCCTTATGCGGTCCTTAGGATGTCAAACCTGATAAAGTATTTTCTATCCGCAGCGTTTAAATATAGTTTTCTTTTGTGGACTAGGTGATCCACTAAGCCGGGGGATACGGCCTCTAAAATATAACTGGTTTTCTAATCATTAATCACATGATTTTTCTTTCATTAAGTTGGTAGGTGGTTTTGCCTGAGCGTCAGCAGTTATCCCCTGCTTGACGTGGCATCATGACGTGTGTTTTCTCTTACTCTGATAATTCTTAATTCGGAGAAAATGCGGGTTGTGACAGTTGGTATCAGAGGGAGGTTGCTTGACAAGTTAGTTGAGCAACCTTCCTTTGTTTGTTTTTTAGTAGTTCAGCATCATGTCATTCACACACCGATATGTCATCAGCACGTCTTGGCAAAAGCACGAACACTACACTCATAGCATAACATGAAGTATACGGGGCATATTATGTAGTATGGGATGCATAATATGTGTTCGTATATGGATCCACCATAGGGCAATATGTGAGGGTTATGTAGTATGGGATGCATAACCTCACCACATAGCTGCGACTAGCACGTTTTCTTTTTCATTGCATGAGAATGTTATGTAGTATGGGATGCATAACATTTTCATGTGTACGCTGCTCATAACATGCATTAGGGCCTTTTTAGAATGCATAACACAAACATGCATATCATAACATTGCATAAGCACAACGTGCCATACTATAGACTGGCAGGATGACATATGTACACACATAAGTTTTCAAATTAATATAAAAGTCATGCATTCCCGATCTAGGCACAAGAGTTAGTAAGGTGGTGGTTAACCATCCTAGGTTAGGGCATAACATCTAAATTTTGTTAAAAAGATAAACTCTCAGAGCAAGTTTAGCAGCTTTAAGTCTATATCTATATATGTATTATCTGTACTTGTATTTGGTTCTAGACGTTGTAGTAGGGTCTAATTTGTGTTGTTATGATTTTAGAATGGCAAGGCGTCTTGCGACTCGATCGACTCCCCTGTCTGAGGGTGAGTCATCTAGGGCTCAGAACGATGCGGTGATCGAAAGTCTGCGTCAGAGTAACGATTCCTTGGGCAAACAGTTGGAGGAGGTGCGAGCCCAGATTCAGTCTTTGGTGGCGGTCGTGGCAGGTCAGACTCAGGGTGTGCAAGTCCCTATTGCGGGTTAGCTGTTCCTCCTCCTCCTGCACCCTTGAGACCTCCAGTGGTGGTGCCAGCAGAGATGGCCTTCATCTCGCAGTTTCAGAGGCTGAGCCCTCCCACTTATGATGGGAAGGTAGATTTCATGGTGATAGACGACTGGCTGATCTCCATGGAGGAGATGTTCTCATATTCAGGGATTGCAGATGATCAGAGGGTGATGATAGCCACCTATCAGCTTAAAGGTTTGGCTAAGAGTTGGTGGCTGAGAGAGAAGGAGAGCTTGGTAGCCGGATGCTCATGGGAGGTGTTCAAGGTGATGTTGTTGAGGAAGTTCTTACCCTCAGTCGAGCGTGACCGCCTCATGAACTACTTCCTCCATCTGAAGCAAAGGCAACTCACGGTGGGTGAGTATGAGATAGAGTTCAGCAAGTTGAGCCGTTTTCCCCCTGGATTGGTCAGCGTTGAGGCTGATCGAGTTAAGTGATTTCTCGGTGGTTTGAGGAGCGAGGTGCAGCAGTTGACCAGTGCTTATGGGTCAGAGACTTATGCAGGTGTAGTAGAGGCTGCTCTGAAGGTGGAGGCTATTGAGACCGTGAAGAGCAGAGGCCAGCAAATGAGGTTGGACAAGAGAATGTCGGTGGAGGAGAAGAAACCCCAGGTACCCGGTGTGGCTCCGGGAAAGTGGGGCAAGGTGGAGTGCAGCTTCTGTGGCCGGTCAGGCCACCCTGCCGAGAAATGTTTCAAGAAGGCAGCAGCTCAGAGGAAGGAGCAAGTTCATGCGATTCAGGGTGCTCCTAGGAGAGATGTCTCCTGTTTCGTTTGCAAGCGATCCGTCCATGATGCGGCCCAGTGTTGGACCAAGGATAAAGTCTGCTTTCAGTGTGGGCAGAAGGGTCACATCAAGTCGAGGTGTCCTCAGTTTCAGCCAGCTATTCCTGTAGTTCCATTGCAAGCTTTACCTCCACCTCAGCGTGTGGACAAGGGAAAGGGGAAGCTGAACGTGATCTCTTCCGAGGAGGCTCAGGCTTCGACCCAGGTCATCTCTGGTTAGTTGTTTGTTGTTTTTCCAGCCTGGTAGTTCTATTTGCTAGAATGTTTGCAGTATTGTTGTGGTAGTTCCTTAGTTTTCTATGCTCCTATAGGGAAATTTAAGGTAAAGAACCGCTGGGCGCGGGTTTTGTTTGACTCCGGCGCTACCCACTCGTTCGTGGCTAGAGCCTTTGTGGAACGACATCGGTTGACCTTAGATCATGTTCGGGATTCCTTCCGTGTCAAGTTTCCCTCTAGTGAATCTGTGTTGTCAGATTTGGGCATTTTGGATTGCCCTGTTTTGTTGGGGAACTTTCTTGCGAAGGCGGACCTGAAGATGATTGATCTGGAGGACTTGGATGTTATTCTGGGCATGGACTGGCTCTCTAGGTATGATGCAGTCATTCAGTGCAAAGGAAAGCGCTTGGACTTCATCATGGACGACGGTCAGCCCGGCAGCATGTATGCTTATCCGTGTCAGGATTCTCCTGTCATCTCTGCGGTATGTGCTCCGAGGTTGTTTCTTTCTGGTTGTTGTGCTTGTTTAGTCTCGGCGGTTGGAACCGCTGTTAGCGTACCACGCTTGGAGGGAATTCCTATTGTTTGTGGTTTCGCCGATGTTTTTCCTGATGACCTTCCTGGTCTTCCTCCCGAGCGGGATGTTGAGTTTGTGATCGATTTGGAGCCGGGTACGCGTCTTATTGCTAAGGCGCCGTACCGGATGGCCCCTCATGAGTTAGAGGAGTTGCGAGTTCAGTTGGATGAGCTGTTGGCTAAAGGTTTTATCAGGCAGAGTTCGTCGCCTTGGGGTGCTCCTGTTTTGTTTGTAAAGAAGAAAGATGGGTCGATGCGACTTTGCATCGACTATGGAGAATTGAACAAGGTCACTATTAAGAACAGGTACCCTCTGCCGAGGATCGATGATTTATTTGACCAGTTGCGCGGTAGCACGGTGTTCTCCAAGATCGATCTTCGTTCTGGTTATCATCAGCTCAGGATCCGTGAGGCGGATATTCCACGGACTGCGTTTAGATTGAGGCATGGACACTTTGAGTTTTTGGTGATGTCGTTTGGTCTGACCAACGCACCATCAGCCTTCATGGACATGATGAACAGGGTGTTCAAGGATTTCCTCGACAAGTTCGTTGTGGTCTTCATTGATGACGTGTTAGTTTATTCTCGTAGTGCTGAGGAGCATGAGCAGCATTTGCGTTTGGTCCTATCAGAGTTGGGGAACCACAAGTTATTCGCCAAGTTGAGCAAGTGCGAATTTTGGTTGCCTCAGGTTTCTTTTCTAGGCCACGTGGTGAGCAAGGAAGGGATCTCGGTCGATCCAGAAAAGATTGCAGCAGTGATGGATTGGAGTAGGTCGAGTACGCCTAAGGAGATCAGGAGTTTCATAGGGTTGGCTGGTTATTACAGAAGATTTGTGGAGGGTTTCTCTTCCCTAGCTGCACCGTTGACCAAGCCGACTCGGAAGAATGTGGCATTTGTTTGGAGCGAAAAGTGTGAGGAGGCTTTTCTGGAGCTAAAGAAGAGATTGTGCACTGCCCCCGTTCTGACCCTGCCTACTGAGGGTGTGGATTATAATGTGTATGTGGATGCTTCGCTTGTAGGTCTGGGATGCGTATTAATGCAGGTTGGGAAGGTGATTGCCTATGGGTCAAGGCAACTGAAGACTCATGGGAAGAATTATCCTACGCATGACCTTGAGTTCGCAGCGGTTATTTATGCGTTGAAGCTGTGGAGACACTTACTTTATGGGGCTCAGTGCAAGATCTTCACTGACCACAAGAGCCTGAAGTACGTGTTCACGCAGAAGGAGTTGAATCTGCGCCAGCGGCGGTGGCTAGAGTATGTGGCCGATTATGATGTAGAGATCCAGTATCATCCGGGCAAGGCCAATGTGGTCGCCGACGCCCTGAGCCGAAAGACGGGAAAGATCTTTAACCTCTCCGCCGATCGGTTAGTTGAGGAGTTCCTCCTTATGGATATTTCAGTGGGATGCTGTGGTTTGCAGAGTAGATTGTCAGTGGCAGAGCCGTCCTGGATTTCTTTGACCAGACTGCACCAGAAGGACGACCCGGATCTGTTGCGCTTGTTCATTCGGACAAAGAAGGGAGAGTTGCCAGATTTTGCTATCGATGATGCGAGTACTTTGAAGTACCGCAACAGGTTTTGCATCCCCGCCGTTGGGGATATTAGAGGTATGATTTGCAGAGAGGCTCATGGATCCAGCATTGCCTATCATCCAGGATCTACGAAGATGTACCGTGACTTAAGGCAAATTGCCTGGTGGTATGGCATGAAAGGTGATATAGCCCGATTTGTTGCTGAGTGCCACACTTGCAAGCACGTGAAGGCCGATCATGGAAGGCCTGGTGGCAAGTTGACCCCGTTAGAGATCCCGACTTGGAAGTGGGAGAGTATATCTATGGACTTCATTACGGGCTTACCGAAATCCCCGAGGGGATTAGATTCTGTTTGGGTTATAGTGGATAGATTGACGAAGTGTGCTCACTTCGTGCCATATAAGATTGATTACCCAATGAAGAAGATAGCAGAGTTGTACTTGAATGAGGTCATCCTACTCCACGGTGTGCCGGTTAGCATCATTTCTGATCGAGTCTCCCGGTTTACTTCTCATTTTTGGCAGAGTCTGCAGGAGGGCTTGGGTACGGATCTTAGATATTCTACTGTGTACCACCCACAGACCAATGGGCAGACGGAGCGGGTGAATCAGATTGTTGAGGATATGATCCGATGCTATATTTTAGACCGCGGTGGAGCGTGGGATGAGCGGCTGCGGCTTATGGAATTTGCTTACAACAACAGTTATCAGGAAAGTTTGCAGATGGCTCCGTTCGAAGCCTTGTATGGGAGGCGCTGTAGGACTCCGTTGTTTTGGGCTGAGGCTGGTGAGAGGCTGTTGTTGGGTCCTGATGCGCTGGAGGATATGGAAGTCATCATGAAGCTTATTCGGGAGAAGCTTCGTATAACTCAGGAGAGGTACGAAAAGAACGCCAATCGGCGTAGGTCTGCTTTGGAGTTCTCTGTAGGGGAACTTGTATTTCTTAAGGTTTCCCCAATGGTGGGTGTAAACAGGTTTGGTAAGAATCGGAAATTGGACCAAAGGTATGTGGGCCCATTCGAGATTTTGGAACGGATTGGCGTGTCAGCTTATAGATTGGGTTTGCCAGCAAACTTCCCAGGAGTTCATAATGTTTTTCATGTTAGCCAATTGCGGAAGTGTGTGCGCAGCAGTGGGCAGGTCTTGGACGTTCTGCCCCAGTTGGAGCCCAACCTCTCTTTTGTTGAGGTGCCGGTTCGTATTTTGGATACTCAGGAGCGAGTGCTGCGAAAGAAGTCCATACCGATGGTGAAAGTTCTGTGGAAAAATCGGGATTTGGAGAGCGCGACATGGGAGTTAGAGTCGGCCATGAGGAGGGCTTACCCTCACCTGTTTCCCTGATTTGATTGGTATGTTTCCCTTCTTGTAACTCCTATTGGTTACTTTTCCTTTTTTAGTAGGAGTGTTGTGCGTAAAGTTTCGGGACGAAACTTTCTTTTAGGGGGAGTGACTGTAACGCCCCCGATTTTTTCTGCGTTTATTTTTTATTCTCGTTTGGCGTTACGATGACGCGTTTCCATGGCTTGTGCCATTTGTAGAGTGTGGTTTAGCTCCTTAGAACTGAGTGCCATATTCTGTAGACTGTTGGCAAGATCCCCCTAGCAAGCCGAGTCGTTTTGGGTGAACCGGTGTGGCCTCTCGGGGGGATGTTTGTGATTGGCTTTATTTGGGTATAACTCGAGTTCTGTTCATCGAAAATTAATTTCGACTTCGCCGTTGTGTTCGTAGCGTGGGTATTTAGCTACGGTGCGAATTTCGTCGAATTCCAAGGTAGTTCGGTTTTCGCGTCGTTTTGGTGCTTTATGTAATTTTGTAATAAAATATATTATTATATATTAATATATATATATAGAAATAGAAAACCCACGCCATCATCTTCTCCAAATCAAACCGCTGCCCCTGTACGAGAGAAACGGAGAAACCGCCGAGCCCTTGCCTTCCACCGCCGATTCCCGGACCGTTTGTGGACGGAATTCGATTCCGAGAGTGGATTCGGATTGCTCTCGTCAAGACCTTCATTCTTACGGTAAGATTTCCAAGTTTCGTGGCCTTGCTTGTGGTTTTGAATTTCGTGTTTTGACTTGTTTTCCGACGGCAATGTCCAGATTTTTGGCCTTGTGCTTCGTTGCCGGATTCGTGTGTGAAGAGGAGGAAAAGCCGACCAAGCTTCGCCGGAAATCGAGGCAAGTGGTGTTCTCGCCCTTGCCAAGTTGTTTTTTTTCTTTCGATTCATGCATCCTACTTGTTTCTACCATTTCTGTCTCCGGTTTCCGTTTCGAACGATTTGGCATAGTTGTGTGGTGGTGGTGAACGAGTAGAATAGGTAGAAATTATGTTAGGTGTGCCGTAGGCCGTTTTCGGTGTGTCGTAGTTATGGTTCGCAGTGTCGGGAGAGTGTGATGCGCGTTCCGGTGTCGTTGGGGAAATCCTAAACGGTATAGGTTACCCGCGCACGGTCATCAAACATTAGGGCGCACGACCACTGGTCGTGTGCCACTGTTCGTGCGCGGCTACCTGTTCTTTTCTCCAAAGTTCTGTCTCAGCAATCGCACGAGCGCTGGCAACAGTGCGTACGACCAGTTGTCGTGCGACACTGATCGTGCGCTAATGCTAAGTTTTCTGTCAGGTTTCAAGTTTCCCAGGTTCACTTCGCACGATCATCAGCCGATGAGTGCGCACGACCACTGGTCGTGCGATACTGATCGTGCGTTCTGAATATTTCCTTTTTGCACCCGTATTTAGCTGGCGTCGATACGCAGGTTAGGTGGACATGAGTGTTTTGTGTAGTGTTAAGGTTGTAAGGTAAGAGTTATTGTTATGATAGTTCGCCTTGCGTGGCACGTTGAGTGAGTGAAGCTCACTCAATGCGGTGTCGAGAGGACCCAGCGCCACGTCGTGTTGAGTCATTTCAACACTTTCTTTTTCCCTTTCCTCGATTTATGTTCCCGAGTGAATTCCTTGTTTATATTGTAATTTCCTTATCGTCCATGTTTCTCTTTCCTAATGGCCGAATCGTGGGTCGTGGTTAGTAGTGGTGGTTTGTAGCTCTTTATGGGGGTGGAGTTGTGTAATTTAGCCAAGGCCACTCGTGTTTTTTTTTCTTGCTCCAGGTATGGGCTGGGCATGTGGGTGGAAGGTCCCTTGTGCTTTCACGTGTAGACCCTCGAGCTTGTTGACTTGGACATGGTGGATGGGGGGACTGAGTTTGCCTCCAATCCGGTTCCTCGTTGTTTGTTTTTGCTACTACCACCTCCCACAGTTTAGGGTGTTAGAAGTTCTTCCTTGGTAGTTTGCAGCACTTTGGGCTCTTGTAGCCTAGTAGGCCCTACAGGATGTTGTTCCTGGGCTGGGTTGTTGCTGTTTCCTCGCACGTAGTGCTTTTCTTGTTGTCCTATTTTGGACAGTTGTGACTCTTTCTACTACATGTTTTCGGTTACTTTTCCCCTTTGGTTGACTCTTTCGTGCAGTTTTTACTTTGTTTAGCTTGCTGAGGTATTCTATTTTATTTTGGAATACCCCAGGTTCTGAGCCGTAGCCAGTTGGGTGGCTAGTTTGCAGTGGTGGTGTTGGTGGTCTCTTGGACTTTGGAGTTCCATTTGCCGTGTTGGTGAGGTAGTTTTTCAGTACTTTCTTACAGACATACATGTGTGACAGTGGGTTCGTGTCAGGTTGTTGGCGCCCACTGGTAGTTGTTACCTTTGTACTGGATATATTTACTTATGCTGCTACTGTTTTCTGGAGATAGTCTACTTGCCCTGAGAAGGTTTTATGCTAGGTTGCTAGTTATTTTTAAACTATAATTATTATTATAAATAAAGCTCATGATCAGCATGTTTTATAGAACGTAATCACTATTTTCCAAATCACGTATAAAGACCGTGTTCTTATATATTATATAAATTAAATGTAGGGTCTTGCATAGCATGAGTGGTTCTCTTGGGACCCTTATGTGCTCCTTAGGATGTCAAACCTGATAAAGTATTTTCTTTCCGCAGCGTTTAAATATAGTTTTCTTTTGTGGACTAGGTGATCCACTAAGCCGGGGGATACAGCCTCTAAAATATAACTGGTTTTCTAATCATTAATCACATGATTTTTCTTTCATTAAGTTGGTAGGTGGTTTTTCCTGAGCGCCAGCAGTTATCCTCTGCTTGACGTGGCATCATGTCGCGTGTTTTCTCTTACTTTGATAATTCTTAATTCGGAGAAAATGCGGGTTGTGACAATGGAGAGGGGAATCCGAGAGCTCGAGGTCCTCAGTGGTGGTTTGGACCTCCTCATCTAACAAGGAAGTGGAAAGTTCCTCATTAGAAAGGATATCCTCATCATCCCACCTAGGTGCTTCATCGTGTTCCAAGGTGTCACACTCTCCATTGGAGAGAATAACGTCCACTTCCCATATTTGCGTAACCTCAGGCTCTTAATTAAAATCTGGCATAACATCATCAGCCGACTCACTAAAACAAGGAGTAGATAATTTTTGCAAATAAGGCGGAGGGACAACGACATCAGAGAAAATATGTGCGGGTTCCTCCGGGGGTGAATCCAAATGAGGGGAAGAATGCATAGGGAGAGACGACACCACAATGTCATCACACCAATCAGTAGAAAGTATAATGGGTATATCTGCAGCTGTCCACCATAGACAAGGTGGTACTGTGAATATATCATCAGAATCAGAAGGAGCAGCCAATTGAGAGTTGTATGGAAGGAGTCGGATAGCTGGTTCATCATTCTCCTCCAACTGGCGCTGAAATTCTGCACAATCTTTAACATGTGCTCGGTGCTACGACAACACAAACATCGTTTTCCATTACTCCTCAGTCCTGGTGGGATCGGAGAGGAATAAGAAATAGGTGAATGTGTAGAAGAGAAGTGACCATAAGTCTTGGGTATGGTGTATGAAGTACCATTACAGGAGGGTGCTCCATACACTGAACCACAAGAATTATGCTCACTATCTTCTTTGGGGCACTCATCACTTCCATGCCTATAATCTCTGCACCATCTACATCGAATATTCATATAAGAAAACATTGTGCATCAAGAAAGAATTCACCACAAGAAATATTCTAAGCAAAAATTAACTACACACTAGTAGATAAAAGAATATGAATGCCTGCTGTTGAAAAATTAATACTAGAAAAGGAACAAAGAAAAATAAGCAACAAAATTTAAAAATTAAACAATGAATAAACATGAAATGTACAAATGGAAAAGGGCTTCTATCTCCTATCTCCCTCTCCAAAAACTAACACGACTGTGTTCCCTGATAACGACGCCAAAAATTTGATGCGTTTGAACGACAAGTGTACCGGTCGCGCAAGTTATATAAAATGAGCGAATTTTCCTAAGTATCGATCTCGAGGGAACACGGTAAGGTGGAGTTAATTTGAGGAGGACTTGAGATTGAATTCCTTAGGTCGGAGTTAACTAAGGGGGTTTTTGATTGTTGCAGAAAAATAAAGTAAAACACTAACAAACTACTCCTATACAACACCACTATGCGATGCTTCGCTAGGCGGGATGGAAGACTACACGAGCCACTATGCACTGAATCACTAGGAGGATGGACGAGTAGGCTTGCAGATGAGCTGGTTAGAACGGCGGAATGAGGTTCGAGAGTACCTCTTCGCAACGCACGCTTCTAGCAATTGCTAGAATGATAAAAATGGATGGTGGTAGATGGAAATAAAGGTGCTTCTCAAGCAACTAAAGAAGTAAAGCAATATAGAATCACATAGACATGAATCTAATAAAATATACAACTAAAGTGCAACAACATCTACAAATGAAGTTTTAACACACATATATAATAAGAAAGAAAGTACAAGTCAAGAGATCAACCTAATCCAAAGACTTGCTGAGGGTTCACGGAAGGAATTTACGGGTTGTCAATCCGCTTCCTAGCACGGTCCTCAACAACGTCTAGGGTATAGAAAGGTTGTCACTACCTTCCAATTGACCCGTCTTCTTCGTGTCACGATTGCAGAAGAAAGTTGCAAGCTTCCCTTTGCTTGTTGGATACAACGTCAAAACCTTTCTTGTAGCTCAAGGATGAAGGAGGAGGCAAAGAGGAAGCTCTGGCTTAGATTTGGTGGTGAAAGCTTGCCCGGAGCACCCCCCTATGGTGGAAGATGAAGGGGAACAACAGAACCCTTCCTCGGAGACAAAAATGGCGGAGAAAATGTCAGGGGTCCTCGAATTAGGGCGGAACCTGCATATTTATAGATAGCAGAATATAACAATGCACACGATCACGGGCACACGACTAGTGGTCGTACGCACTTAGTCCGGTGATCATTTGTATTGACATGGCAGAACTCAAGAAAGGCTGGGATAACGCGCACAAGCAGTGGCGCACGACCAGTGGTCGTGCGCACTATGTCCAGTGGTCGTGCGATTATCGCAAACAAAACTACAGGAAAATTGGAATCAATGCACACAATCTATGGAGCACGACCGGTGGTCATGCGCACAGTGTCCAGTGGTCATGCGTTTGCCCTGACAGAACTTGGAAAACAGAAGACTAATGCGCATGATCAGTGGCGCACGACCAGTGGTCGTATGCAATTGATCCGATGAGCATGCGCGGTATTCCTATTTCCAAACACTCCCAGAACACGCACACAACCCTTGTACCAATAGAAAAACAAATCACTGAAATGTGCAGACATTCCAGGCAATCGCAAAAGGAGTACAATCAATAAAAGTACAAAAATACACAACCACGAGCATAAATGTGCATTTCCTAAGGAAATAAAGATAAGATAAAATATATATGATAACGAACTAAAAGTGAAGAGCTTGCGTAAGAAAACTAGCCCAGATGAGTCCGAAAATCACTATATAGATAGGACTCATCAAGCAACCGATCATGCTTTTCTAGGTGAGAAAAACATTGTGGATTGCCAGTCATGTGATTGGTAGCTGATTGTTCATTTTTTAGTCTAAACTATTAGGGTATTTTCTAGTTTATAATGTGAAAATCATGTCTTGTATGCTTATATTTTGACTTCCTTATGTACATATTATTGCCGCTAATATTTTCTTCTCTTTTTGAAGGTTTCCAGAAATTTTGGCCAAAAATGCCCTGACACGCCCCCCTGACATGCCCTCCCTAGGCGTGTCACAAGGCGTGTGACCCCATCCCGAGGAAGTCTGCTGCCAGAGCAAAAATAATGAGAAAAACGACTGTCATGCCCCCCCTGACATGCCCTCCCTAGGCATGTCATAGGGAGTGTCACACTTATCCCGAAGCCTGCTGCCGCATTTAAACATTTTTTGTTACTGCAAGTCTATAGTACTGACACCCCCCCTACACGGGCGTGTCCCTAGGTTTTTTCAACCTTTTCCGAAGACTGACGGATTTCCGACCAATGATTTCAACATGACGTTCATGTCACGCCCTCCCCCCTCCCCCCTACACGGGCGTGACCTAGGGCGTGTCCACCATCGTATAGAGGAAACCATCCTTCCCACAAGAATCCAGAGCCCGAGGTCAACCCCATATGTGTAAGTCCCCCCTGACATGCCCTCCCTAGGCGTGTCACAGGGCGTGACCAACCCGAGTTTTTTTGCCTATAAATACAAGGCCACCCCTTTCATTCCAGAACATTTATGGGTTGAGAGGGGAGGTGCTGCCCTTTTGTTTACTTTTGTTTTTCATGCTTTTTCTCCCCCTCTCTCTTTCTCATTTTAGTTTTTCCTGTCCCTAGCTTGGGGTCCTCTTTTGTAATAGAATTGGTAGTAGTTTAGTTGTTTAATGTAATGCTAGCATAGTTTTTTTTCCATGCAATTGTAATTTTTCTTTCAAGTGTAGCTCTTTTTCAATATTAATATAAAGTGTCTTTTGTTCAATTTGTGTTCTTAATGCTCTTCTACTCATCGATCCTCTTCTACTTCGCTATGATTAACTAATCCTCCTTGTACTCGATCTTGATGATCCGAGGTTCGAGTTGATTAAGTTATGATGCTTTGAATTCACTTTTTCTTTTTAGGGTTTAGGCCTTCAAATTACTTTTTATTTTTCATGTTTGGAGGTATATAATCGATATATAATTTTCATCTTTGTTTTCACTCTTAGCTAACCGAGAGGCTCGTAGTTTGAAGGGAATACTCAAGAGTAAAGAGAGTTGCACACACCCCTCGAGAGAGGAAGATGTCCAAATCTCCAGGATTGGAGTGAAATCCAATAGTGGGGTTCACCGCGTAAAGCGAGTTTAGGCCTCCGATTTGGACGAGAGTTCGGTCGGTCCTTCTTAAACTCAGTTTGGCACAACTTTGAGAGAAGCGTTTTTATCGCATTTTTAGTCAACTCTTGCCGAGGTGATTCTCGATCGAGTGCTTTTCTATTTCATTGTTCAAACCCTTCGTCGTAATAGTTTTTAAAGCTCTTTATTTGACTGCAAGTAGTACTCTTTTTAGCGTTATATCTCTTTTCTCAATCGCATTTAGATACCTCTTTAACCCAAAAACATCCTTCGATAAGATAATAGTTTTCGTGTGAGTAGGTTTACTCAACAGTTCCCGGATTTCAATACGACACTTGTGTCCCTTAGCTACAGTTCGATAATACACTTGCCTAGTTGGATTGCTAGTTCGACTCTCTTTTTCCAAACATCAAGTTTTTGACATCGTTGCCGAGGAGCAACTTTTGTTGATAATTTGAAAACACTAACCTATTGCTTTTTCATTTCTCTTTCTCATCCTCTTTCTAAAATTATTTTAAAAAAAAATTAACGCTCTTAATAAAAACCCACTTCACAATTTTTCTACACAACCTAACTCTCTCAAAAAAGGCAAAGTGGCTTAAAAACCACTTTCTTGTCTAGTACCTTGCGAACCCTTCATTGGGTCGCCCTTGAGAAGTTCGGGAGTTAAAATAAAAAAAAATCTAGTTCAAATTTTTTTTTAGCTTCTCTTTTTCTAGTTTATTTATTTCTCTTCTTTATCTTCTCTTCTTCTAGTGCATGACCTGCGGGAGTCCGTCGGTTATTTTGGACTTGGACCACGAAATTGAGCGTACTCTTCGAAGAAGATCGTGATTTCAAGGCCCTACTCTCCAAATACCGGTTGAGGATTCTGAGTCATTTTCTACTTTAAGAATGGAAGAACCCAACTTGGAGGAAGACGTGAATAGGCCTATGTCCTATTATGCACGACCGAATCTAGAGGGAATAGAATCAAGTATAGTGCGCCCTGCTATAACTAATAATAATTTTGAACTAAAGCCAGCATAATTCAAATGGTGCAGCAGTATGTGCAATATGATGAACTTCAAGATGAAGATCCAAACACACATATAACAAGGTTTCTTGAGATTTGATACACATTCAAGAAAAATGGTATTACAAATGATGTTATTAGGGTAAGATTATTTCCTTTCTCCCTAAGAACGAAAGCTTAACAATGGTTGATGGCTCTCCCAAGAGGGAGCATCACCACTTGGGATCAACTAACTGAAAAATTTCTGACGAAGTATTTTCCGCCAGCTAAAAGTGCCAAACTTAGGAATGATATTTCTGTCATTGGACAAATAGACTCTGAAACCTTATATGAAACCTGGTAAAGATGATGAATCACCATCAAATTCATTGCTAATCACCATCAAATTATTTTGATCCTAAGATTATCTAGCATTAAAATTATTGCAAATTTTGATGCTAATAAATGTCAAATCAAAAAATAAACATATTTATAATACATTATTTCATGAATAAATTGATGATGAATCATTTTTTTAAATTAATTAATAATAAAAATATTTGGTGTCAATTTTATTTTAATAATAACACTATATATCACAAAATAATTTACAAGGTTGTTAATCTTCTTAAAGTTTTAATTGGATCTTATTGAGAGTATTGAAGATCTAAGATTGGTTTGTGAAACACTTGAATTCTAAGGCCGAATATTTAATAAAAAAAGAAAATACATTAAGCTCTTGGAGATATTTCAATGAACTTGAAACAAAAAGCTTTATAATTTTGCATAATACAATACTGAGATCTCAAGAATCAGCCCCTCCTACTTTCTCACATACAAAATTGAGATCTTTTTTCTCCCCCAAGTTTCCACCCAGAGCTACCAAGATCTCAGGAACCATCTCCTGATACTTTGCCACATACAAATCCAGGAACATCTTTTCCGGTATCATGAGATGTGCAGCAGCTATGCCGCGCTTCCACAACCCTATCTCTACAAGAAGCTTAACCAGACGATATCTCGGAGAAATTCTTTTCTCGAAACTGGGAGAGATGATCACCAGCAATTCTGACAGCCTCTCCGGCCCCTAGCCGAGCTTATCCCCAAAGAACTCAATCGTAAGCTTCACCTTCTACTCCGACAAGGATAGCAAGTTGGGATGCCTGGTGAAGGAACGGTAGATGTGATCTCTGGACCAACCTAGTCTTTCCAAATTTTGAATCCTGATCTCCCACATCGGCTTTGGAACCTTGGAGATAACCTTACAGGCAAGAACAAATGTAGAATGTGATGGATTAATGCCCATCTATTTCACAGCAGCGACGCATGAATGGAATTCATTGGGGAATTTTGCCAAACACCATGGGCATAGTGTTATCAGCTTGAGGATGTTGTCCAACAGAAGGCCGGCGTTGAGTAGAAGCTTGGTTTGGACTGGGACAAACTTCCGTAGATTAGAGAGGATGATGGATGGATAATGGCGAACAGTGGCGAGGAGGTTGGCCTCGGAGGGTAGGAGGCTGCAAAGAAGGCGGAGGTTGGGGAGGAGGCAATTTTGGAGGAGGGAGAGGAAAGAGTGGGCATTTTTGGTGGATTTGAGATTGATTTTCTAGACAGCGGTGGCGGCGGCCGGTGAGAGTTTGCAGGATTTCTGTAGGAAGCAGAGGGTGAGGGTGAGGCAGCGGTGATAGCTGGTGAGTGTTTGTAGGATTTCTGCAGGAAGTAGAGGGTGAGGATGGGATCAGTCACGAGTGGCTGGGATTGACGGCAGGGGGTCGGAGATGTGGTGGCTGTTGTGTACAGGAGATGTAGGTAGGGTTTATGGCGAAGAAGGCGATGCATCGCCATAGCAAAAGAGAGGGAAGGTGATAGAAGCATTTATTATAGGGAAATTTATAAAAAATATAAAATGTTGAAAATTGGAACTCATTTAATAATAATTCATCGTGATCAAATGCATGTGTATTAAAATTTGATGTTAATAAAACATTTGTCTCTTAAAATTTGTCTTATGAATTATTTATCATAAAAAATGCATATGCATATTGGAGCAGCCCTGTACGTAATATCATTTTGTTTTTCATCAGTCTAGATTCAAATGGGTTAACGGCATCGGAAATGACAATGCAAATATGAATGTTTAGTATCCGTCTCGATTCTTTTTTAGTTTGATTTCGAGGAATTATCTGATCGACCCTTCAAAGAAGCCTCTATATATTATCCGATAATGCTTGTGATAGTTACATGATTGATTTATTTGTCACCAAATGTATAACTTTCACAAATATTTAATGTGTTTCATTTTATCATATATCTATTAAAAATGATTTTTTTTCAAATTTTATTTGTGGTTTGCACGTAACAATTTGGTCTGCACTTAGAATATTTTGATGTGCATAAAAAATTTGTTTCCGCGTATCCAAATTTGGTTTGCACATAACATTTGCCATATTTTAATGCAAAAATTTTAGCATGAAATTTTTGAAAGGAAAAATTTTGTTGCAATTTAACAAGGTATTTAGCAACAAAAAATTTCGTTGATATTTTTACAACGAAAAATTTCTTTGCTATTTTTATAGCTAAAAAGAAATATTATATGCGTTGCTAAATTCATTCATAATTAGCAACAAACTAGTTAGCGTTTCTAATATTCGTTACAAATACATGTTTTTTTTGTAGTGAGGCATTTGGAAGAGGGAATCTTCTTATATTTCATTTACTTAATAAATGATATTTTTACAAAAACTATAGAAAAATACATCCCAAAAATTCTGATTTTAAGTCAAGACCTTGGTATTGCAGAAACACATGTATGTCAAAAATTTCTTGACATGTGGACTTAGGGATTGGCTTGGGCACTCATTTAAAACTCTGTCCAAGCTTAGGACCAGTCCAAGTAGAATGAACCTATTAGGAGCTTCCATGCTCCTAATTTCAAGTTTAGTATTTCAAATTAAAGGTAAGACCTAGATCTTCCTTTTTCATGTTGAACATCATTTCTGAAAATGCCTCTAAGAGGCCTATATTTTATACGCAAGTTTTGTTATAATAGTGAAAAAAATGAACATTTAAATAAACCTGTAGTTTTAATATAATAAATAGATGGCATCAGCTCATCTTCCCCAATGAGCCAATGGTTTAGATTGCCCCTACCTGTAGCAGCTTTCTTTAGTATTTCCCAGCCTTCTAGCCATCGGAGGTGGCTTCTTCGACGAACCCGAGAAAGAAGAAATGCTTAGAATGATCCCTCTCACATGGCATCACGTCATGTGAGCCCGATATCTCTCCTAAAAGATCTAGATAGATAGAGTAGAGGGAGGGGAGGAGAAGCGGACCCTTAGATGAGCTTGACAGTGGGTTTGGTGGTGGTGCTCCATGAACAACCCTTGCTCCGACGAGCTGGCTCTTTCCCTGATTTCTCCGGCTAATCCTCTCCTCCAACTGTCAGTTTCTGCTCCATAGGGTTAATTGAAGGTGATGGTGTGGTGGAATGGAGGTGAGTCTGGCTGGTTTAAAGGCTTTGACTTAAGAGGAGTGGCTGGGTATGGAAGGGCATGACCGTGCATCATTGAGAATGATTCTCCCACCCATGCTGCCACGTGTCAGCATTCTATTGGACCATCACTTATTGTTTAAAGATAAATCTTCTTGAGAAGATCAATCTATTAAATAGATTTACTGTAGTATCCCATCACCATTTTATCCTGAACCCAGTTCAACCCATATACAAAAGAACCGACCAACTTTGTTTTCAAAGAAAAATTCTCCAAGTCCGTTGAGTGTGTTGACACAACTCATCGCCGTATTGAGTGGTATCGACACCACTCACCGCATTCAGGACTCCAGAATATCTTAAGTCATAAACATTGAGTGGTGTCAACACGACTCAACACCGCATTGAGTGGTGTCGACACCACTCAATGCCTTCAACACTCCAGAATATCTTAAATCAAAAGCATTGATTAGTGTCGAAACCACTTAACGCTGCGTTGAGTGGTGTTTATACAAATTAACGCTGTCAGCATTCCGGTAATTCTAAGTCAAAGCATTGAGTGGTGTCAACAACACTCAATGTCATATTGAGTGGTGTTGACACCACTCAACGTCGTCTGCATTCCAGACTTTTCCAAGTTAAGGCATTGAGGGGCATTGAGACCACTCAATGCCGCATTGAGGGGCATCGAGACCACTCAATGCCGCGTTGAGTGGCATTGAGACCACTCAATGCCAACATCATCCCGCAGTGTCTATATAAAAAGGCATTGAGACCACTCAACAACGCATTGAGTGGCATCAAGTTCACTCGAAGCTTCACCAAATGGCGTCGAGATCACTCGATGCCTAAAGTTTCATGTGTATTTCTAAGTTAAATTCGTCGAGATCACTAGATGCCTTTTCAAATGGCGTCGATATCTCTCGACACCTAAAGTATGCCTAGTATTTTCTAAGTTAAATTCGTCAAGTGGCGTCGAGTTCACCCGACTAACTCGACACTTTCCGATCAAGAGTCAATTCTCTTAACTCAAAACACGTATGAGGGGCCTAACACGAAATGGGATGTTACAATCCTAATAAACAAAAAAATAATTTCGTCCTCGAAATTCAAGTTCGGGTCTACGGGGTTTCTATGCACAAGATATTTAAGTACTTTAAGCATAATTTAAAAGGTAACTGAGGCAAAATCTCCGGGTACCGTTCACACATCAGTTCCATAAGCTCCGAAGTGAGCTCCTCCCATCATTGGTTAGACCACAATACCTTAACAAAGGGAACCTTTTTCTTCTGCAGTACTAGTGTCGATGTATTCTCGATCCGGACTGGCTCTAAACAGACAGATCTATCAGGTGCTACCGTATATTCTGTAGTGGTAATATGTTTATCTGGCCGAATGAGAGCTCTTCGAAGTGAAGAGACATGGAAGACGTCATGCAAGGTCCCTAACTCTAGTGACAGGTCCATCCTGTTAGCCAAAGGACCAATCTGCTCCAGGATCAAGTATAGTCCCATAAATCGAGGGCTGAGCTTCTTGTGCCTCCGCACCCACGAGACACTATGAACTAGACGTATCTTCAATAACACCCTGTCCCCCCACCTAGAACTCCATCTTTAGATGCCTCGCATCGTAGTACTTGGCTTGCCTAATTTCTGCCTCCAGCATTGTTCCCTAAATAGTCATATCTGAGCATCTATATCCTCAATATAGTCCAACCCAAGTGCCCTACGGTCCTCATCCTGGACCCAAGATAGTGGTGTCCAGCATTTCCTAATGTATAGAGCCTCATATAGTGTCATCCCAATGCTTGCCTGGTGACTGTTATTGTAGGATAATTCAATCAGGGGCAACAATATCTCCCAGGGTTTCCCCAGTCCAGTATACATAGATAGAGCAGATCCTCCATAGTCTGATTGGTCTGCTCTGTCTGGCCGTCGGTCTACGGATGGAAAGCGGTGCTAAAAGAAAGCTGAGAACCCAAGTACGCCTGCACCGCTCTCCACTCCCTAGAAGTGAACCGACCATCACGATCCGAGACAATCGTCCTGGGGACGTCGTGGTACCTAACGAACTATTCCACAAACAAACTCACCAAAACAACAACTGGGTTGTCCTTCCTGATTGGTATAAAATGGGCTACCTTTGTCAGTCTATCGACAATGACCCATATAGAGTCATGCCTAGAGTGGGAGCGAGGCAATGCGTGCCCGAAATCCATAGCTATATCCTCAAACTTCCACTCTGGCACAGGTAATGACTGTAGTCACCCTCTTGGGATCTTTACTCTGCCTTTACCCACTGGCAGGTCTCATAATGCGTCATATAATATATGATATCCCTCTTCATCCTTGGCCAATACATGCTGCTTCACAGATCAGCTGTCATCTTGGTGATACCGGGGTGCACTGAGTACTCAGAATAGTGTGCCTCTCTGAGTATATCCTCCCAGATACTACCTCCTACGAGCATATAAATATGACCACAGAAATGAATGAGGTAATCACGCAAAGGACAGTCCTCTGACTTGCCCCTTTCCACGGCTATAAATACTGGCTCCAAATCCAAATCCTTCCTCTGCTGTGCCCTGATGTGCTCCTGTATGTCAAACTCGATGATCAAGGAGTTCAAGTACTCCCGATAAATATACGACTCAGCTATGGAAACCATGGTGATGTGCATATCCTCCAGCATCCCTAACAGCTCCATAGCCATCACCCGGGGATTTGGACCAGTAGTGCCGGCACTCCTGCTCAAGGCATCCGCCATAGTGTTCGCCTTCCCAGGGTGATAATGCATCTTGTAATCATAGTCGCACAAGAACTCAAGCCAACTCTGCTGGAATAGATTTAGATCTTTCTGCGTGTCAATATATTGGAGGTTCTTGTGATCCGAGAAGATATCACAATGAACCCTATACAAGTAAAGCCTCAAAGTTTTTAACGCAAATATTACAACCCCAAGCTCCCAATCATGTATGGGGTAATTCTGCTCGTGCTTCTTCAGCTATCTCGAAGCATATGCAATGACATGTTCATGTTGCATCAAGACTGCACCCATTCCCTGATATGATGCGTCAGTATAAATGTGAAATCCTTCCTTCCTATATAGAAGTGCAAGTATTGGGGAAGAGGTAAGCCTATCCTTCAACTCCTGGAATGTTGCTTCGTACTTCTCGCTCTAACTAAAGCCACATTCTTCTTCGTAAAGGACCTGTGGGGGAGTGCTACCCTTGAGAACCCCAACACGAACTTGCGATAATATCCCGCCAGTCCAAAAAAACTGTGTATATCTGATGCGGACTTTGGTCCTGGAAAATCTCAAACTGCATGTACCTTGGCCAGGTCAACATCCAACCCAGCTCCATTGATGGTATGCCCCACACCAGTGCCAAATGCTGGGTGTGCTCCTCCTTTGTCTTGGAGCAGATCAGAATGTCATCGACGAAGACTATAACAAATCTATCCTAGAAGAGCTCGAAGACACAGTTCATCAGAATTATTAATGTGGAAGGTGCATTTGTGAGTCTGAAGGGCATCACCAGGAACTCGTATAGGCCGTACTGAGAAATAAAGGCTGTCTTCAGGATATCCTCCTCGCGAATGCACATCTGATAGTACCCAAACCTTAATCAGCTTCGAGAACCAAAAGGCTCCCTATAGTTGATCAAAAATTTCATCGATCTGAGGCAATAAATACGTGTTCCGGAATGTCAACTGGTTCAGCTCCCGGTAGTCCATGTAGAGCCGCAATGATCCATCCTCTTGTTAACAAATAACATCGGTGCTCCCCATGGTGATGAGCTTGGTTTGACAAATCCTGACCCCGCCAGCTCCTACAATTGGGTCCTTAACTCCGCTAGCTCTTTGGGGGCTATCCTATATGGTGTCCGAGATACGGGCTTCGCTCCCGGCACCAATTGAATATGGAAGTCCATATCCCTAGTCGGTGGTAATTCAGGAAATTTCTCTGGGAATACGTCGGAGATATTCCGAACCACCGAGATATCAACAATAGAAGTTTTTGCTACCCCATCTCAAAGCAGATAATGTATACCTACTCCCCTTGCTCATAGGCCATGACAGCTTGTACAGTTGATAATAGAAGGTGGGAGACAAGACTAATACCTTCAATGATGATGTCGGTGTCTCCATACCATAAGGTGATCCTCCTCGATGGGCAATCGATCTGAGCATAGTTCCACCGCAACCAGGTCATGCCTAAGATCAGATCGAAGTTTGTCGTTACCAAAATCGTCGCCAGTGCTTCGACGGTCTTTCCTCCAATTTCTACATCCAAGTTACACTTTATAGATGATAATAGCTCTGATCCGTTTGGAAGATGCACCCTCCTGGTTAAGGATGTGAATCGGTCTATGCCCTTTAGTCCCTCCAAGAAAGCTTTTGATATGAATGAGTGTGAAGCACTCGTATCGAACAATGTATGAGCGAGCTTTCTGCTTACAAAGACTATGCCTGGGGTTTTTGTTTAAATTATATCGTGTTTGTTGTTCTACTAAAGTTGGTTATGTATTATAAAACTAAAGCAATATTGCAATTAATTTTAAGCACCTATAATAACTACCTCGTGGTTCCTTGGCTCGGCGAGGTCCAAAGCATACATCTGCTCTTACCCTCATCCTCTACAATTATTTCCTCAACCTTTGCCTCGACCTCGTCCTCGGCTTCGGCCCTGTTGCGCCGGAGGGGCTAACAGAGGTGGAGGAGGAGGTTGATAATACGTTTTGTATTCTAAACTATTAGGTTATTTTTGGTTATTAATACACAAATCATGTCTTGTAAGCTTATATGTAGACCTCCTTTTGTATATATTATTACCACTAATGTTTTTTCTCTTTTTGCAGGTTTACACAGCTTTCGGCAAAAATTACCTGACACGCCCCCCTGACACGCCCTTCTTGGGCGTGTCACTAGGCTTGTAACCCAATCCCGAGGAAGATTGATGTCAAAGACAAAATCCTAAGAAAAACACCTGATATGCCCCCTTACACGCCCTCCTTGGGCGTGTCTCTGGGCGTGTCACCATCATCCCGAAGCCTGCTGCCACATTTAAAGATTTTACGTTGCTGCATGTCAACAGTACTAACACGCCCCCCTACACGGGCATGGCCTTGGGGCGTGTTCATCCTTTTTCTACGACTGACGGATTTCCGACCAATGATTCAGACTTGATGTACCTTACACGCCCCTATTATACGTGTGTGGCCCAGGCGTGTCCGCCACTGTACAGAAGCAGTCATCATTCCCACCAAAATCTAGAGCCCGAGGTCAACTCCGTACATGACACGCCCCCTAACACACCCTCCATGGGCATGACAGAGGGCGTGACCAACCCGTGAGAAAGTCTATAAATTCAGTGGTTCCCCCTTATGTCCAGAGAGTTTGGGGTTGAGAGGGGTGGTGATGCTCTTTTGTTTCTTAGTGTTTTTCATGTTCTCTCTCTCACTCTCTTTTTCTCATTTTATGTCTTTCTTATCCCTAGCTTAGTGTAATCTTTTGTTATAGTTTTAGTGATTGCTTTAGTTGCTAAATGTAATGCTAGTTTAGGTTTTTATTCCATGCAAGTGTAATCCTTATTTTCAAGTTGTAGTTCCCTTCTAGCTTTAATAAAAAGTGCACTTTTACTTTGTGTGTTGGGTTATCTCGTGAGGGTTGGCACAACACTTTGTGCACGCAGCGGAAAGGAAAAGTACGAGAACAGCCCAAGAGAACTGGATCTGGCCATGATCGTTGTATCAAGAAGTAAACAAAATAACTAGGGCAAAATACCTTAGTGGCGTTGAGTCACAACTCAACGAAGATGCTCCAAGTATTGAGTGCTGTCGGTGGCGAGTTGTACGTGGAATAATATCCACGTCTCTGCAGAGATCCACACGAGCAGGAGAAACCCGAACTGCTCGTCGCACGAACAATCGGGAGGAAGACAGCCGCACCTTTGCAACTCCACGGACTGCTAGGTCCGCGCCAGGAGAGGCAAGAACAACGACTATCGCCGGAAATGGGAGGGTCAGCGGAGCAGACACGGCGGCGGCGGAACACTTCCGTCCAGCGATGTGCGGGATGCGGCGGAACGAGCGATCGGCGGAACTCTTTCCGTCGGGTTCTAATCGGCCGCAAAAAGCACATGTCACACGCCTTTCCAAAACCCTAAGTGTCTATTTATACCAAAGGTATAAATAGACCTAAAGGAATGGCTATCCGCAGACCACACAGCATAGGGTCCCTGGAAGAATTCGGCGAGAATCGGCAAAGTCGTTCGGCGAGAATCATCCACCAAGTCGTCGAGAATCAGGGACGATTCTCGACGAATGGCCTTTAGTCGTCGAGTCATACTCGATAACTCTCGACGATACTCGTCGATCGGCGAGAATCATCAGGCAGGTTCGGCGAGAATCAATGGACAGTCCCGACGACTAAGTCTTTGATTCTCGACGAATCTATCAGATTGATTCTCAAATAAACCCCATAGTCGTCGAGACATTCTCGACGACATTGCCTTGGTCGTCGAGACATTCTCGACGACCTTTCGACTATCCATGCCCTATGAACTTTATTGGCAACAATTGCCTGACCCCATACATAATGGTGATTGGTAACCTTTACCAATACGGTCAATCTTCCAACTCCTCCATAGCTCTTATGTGCGACCCTGCAGGCTCATATTGCGTTGGCAGTGAGATTACATGTTTGACAACTTCTAGATCACCATGGTAACTCCAACAGTCTCCCACTTGATCTTGGAAATATCAAACCATAAACCTCACAAACAATGAGCGGCATCTAGCAATGCATCATTGCTCCCCAAGCAATAAGAGTTTATAACTCATAAGCCTTCATGAACAATGTATCAGCGTTGTCTTTGTCCCTTTGTCCCTTACATCTAGAAAGAACTAGAGGCATGGACCGTGTCACCCTCGTAATAGCTCAATCCAAGTTTCCTGATCTAGAACGGACATCCAGAGAATGGTGAGGCCAATATCACATATTGACTCCACCAAGCATGGCCATGCATTTCTCAGTCCAATTCCATCAAGGGGCCCATGGATGCAACTCCTGTCATATAGGAGGACAAATTCCATATCTGCTCACACACAAACACCCAAATGATTCGTAACGTGCCCAACAACCACCCTTATCATCAACCTTTCTCAAGGAAGACTATAGATGGCATCAAAGCATGATCTTCCTCACTTGATGAATGCTGTGACTTCAGGTCAAAGGACCACAACACCATTGTCAGTAGAGACCTACTTGTGACACGATTAGATAACAATCCACAAAGTAGTCTCTGGTTGGGTCTGTCCAGTACGACTTATTCATTAACAAGTACCCACGTGATGACTTGATATCACAATATCATGACCTGTGAGAACTGGTCATCAGTCAACGCACGTGCTAGTCTTCATGTATCATCATTACCCTTAGATCCTATGATGATACCACGACCAGGGACTTTTAAGAATGAAGCTTCAAATGAATCATAGGCTCTCACATTCAAGTCACGTACTTGATGTCCTATGGAAGCGAACATTCTAAGGGTATTCATTATGTTAACATTTAACTAACATATAGAAAAACCATAATAACGGAATATGCCATTAATTGTAAAAAGAAAATCTAGGTACACAATTCATCATATGAATAAACAATAAACAGCCAACAGAATATATCTTTACATGCAACCCACAAGGCTCCCACTAGACTTGATCATTCAGGTATCATATACCCATTGATCTAGTATGACCATCATGCTTTCTCTGCGCGAGAGGCTTTGTCAGTGGATCTGCAATATTCTTCTCAGTCGGCACTCTGCAAATGTTCACATCTCCTCGTTCGACAATCTCACGAATAAGATGGAACCGCCGAAGTATGTGCTTGGAGCGCTGATGGGATCTAGGTTCCTTAGATTGTGCAATTGCACCATTGTTATCACAGTAGAGAACTACGAGACCAACAATGCTAGGAACTACATCAAGCTCGCCGATGAATTTCCTAATCCATACAGCCTCCTTCGCTGCATTAGCTGCAGCGATATACTCGGCTTCCGTTGTACAATCAGCAACTGTCTCTTGCTTGGAACTCTTCCAGCTCACAGCTCCTCCATTCAGGCAAAACACAAACCCTGACTGAGACTTTGAATCGTCCCTATCAGTTTGGAAGCTAGCATCCGTGTAACCACTTACAACGAGCTCTTCCTCTCCACCATACACCAAGAACACATCCTTAGTCCTTCTCAAGTACTTCAGGATATTCTTGACTGCAATCCAGTGACACTCACCGGGGTCTGACTGATACTGCTAGTCATGCTTAAAGCAAAGGAGACATCGGGTCGAGTACATAACATTGCATACATGATTGATCCAATTGCCGAAGCATATGGAATCAACTTCATGCGGTCCTTATCTTCACAAGATTTTGGACACTGGTCCTTAGAGAGATTCACACCATGAGACATGGGCAAAAATCCTTTCTTGGACTCAAGCATGTTGAACCGCTTCAACACCTTATCGATGTATGTACTCTGGGTCAAACCCAGCAACTTCTTCGATCTATCTCTATAGATCTTAATACCAAGTATATAAGTCGCTTCACCCAAGTCCTTCATAGAAAAGAAGTTCCCTAGGTTGTTCTTAACAACTTTCAGGGTAGGAATGTCATTCCCAATCAACAGTATGTCATCTACATACAGTATCAGGAAGACAACAATGCTCCCACTGATTCGCTTGTAAACACAAGGCTCATCTTCATTCTTGATGAAACCAAACTCTTTGATTTTCTCATCAAAACGAAGATTCCAACTTCGAGAGGCCTGTTTCAGTCCATATATGGACCTATTCAGCTTGCATATCTTAGTGGCTTCATTTGGGGATACAAAACCCTCGGGTTGTGTCATGTACACTTCCTCAAGGAGGTTTCCATTAAGGAAAGCCGTTTTGACATCCATCTGCCAGATCTCGTAGTCATAATACGCAGCAATAGCAAGCAATATCCTTATGGACTTTACCATGGCAACAGGGGAAAAGGTTTCATCATAGTCAATACCATGAATTTGTCTAAAACCCTTAGCCACCAGTCGCCCTTTGAATGTCTGTACATTCCCATCCATGTCGGTCTTCTTCTTGAAGACCCACTTGCACCATATGGGTCGTACCCCTTCAGGTGGTTCCACCAAGTTCCAAACTTGGTTTGCATACATGGAGTCCATTTCGGATTTCATAGCCTCAAGCCATTTGTCGGAGTCCGGTCCATTCATAGCCTCTTGGTAGGTTGCTGGTTCATCATCATGATCCATTAGCAACACATTACCTATTTGAGACACGAGAAATCCATATCTCTCAGGCTCAAATCTTGGTCTACCAGATCTACGCAGGACATGTGTTTCTTGAGTAGGTTCTCTAGCTACAACACCTTGTAGTCCTAATTCAAAATCCAATTCTGGTTCATTCACTATTTGTGGTTCTTGAACTTCTTCAAGTTCTACCTTTTTAGTCTTTCTTGATAAGAACTCTTTCTCTAAGAAGATGCCAGTCCTTGTGACAAACACTTTGCCCTCGGACGGCAGGTAAAAGTAATACCCTTTCGTTTCCTTAGGATATCCCACCAGATAACATTTATCTGATTTGGGTTCCAGCTTGTCAGGCATTTGACGTCGCACGTATGCCTCACAGCCCCAAATTTTAATGAACGACATACTAGGACGTTTCCCAGTCCATATCTCATATGGTGTCTTCAGAACCGTTTTTGTTGGAGCGCGATTCAGTGTCAAAGCAGCAGTCTCTAAAGCAAAACCCCAAAAGGAAACAGGCAAGTCTGCATGACTCATCATCGAACGTACCATGTCTAACAGAGTACGATTTCTCCTCTCAGACACACCATTGTGCTGTGGTGTTCTAGGTGGAGTGAGCTGTGATATAATACCACACTCTTTCTGATGATCACGGAACTCGTGACTCAGGTATTCACCACCTCGATCAGATCGGAGTGCTTTAACCCTTTTGCCCAACTGGTTTTCTACTTCATTCTTGAACTCTTTGAACTTTTCAAAGGTCTCGGATTTGCACTTCATAAGATACACATATCCGTATCTACTGAAATCATCAGTAAATGTAACGAAGTAGAAATACCCACCTCTAGCCATGGAACTCATGGGTCCGCATACATCACTATGTACAACACCCAAGAGATCCTCAGCCCTCTCAGTATAACCAGTGAAAGGAGCTTTTGTCATTTTGCCTAACAAACAAGATTCGCATCGCTCAAATGATTCATAATCAAATGAGTCCAAAAATCCATCCTTATGGAGCTTGGATATGCGCTTCTCGTTTATATGGCCCAAACGACAATGCCAGAGATACGTAGGGTTTGAGTCATTTGTTCTTAGTCTTTTATTATTTTCTACATTATAGATCATATGGTCTAAGTTCAAAACATAAAGACCATTAAACCGTTGGGCTACAGCATAACAAACATCATTCTTAAATATGGAACAACAGTTGTTCTTAATTATAAAAGAAAATCCAATCATGTCCAGACATGAAATAGATATAATGTTTCTAGTTATGGCCGGAACAAAATAACAATTATCTAGTTCTATTACAAGCCCACTGGGCAAAGAAAGACGGTAAACCCCTACGGCTACAGCAGCAACTCTTGCTCCATTGCCGACACGCAGGTCCACCTCCCCTTTACTCAGCAATCTTCTCCTTTCCAGTTCCTACACATTTGTACAAATGTGAGAACCACATCCGGTATCCAATACCCAAGATGAAGGAGCAGAAAGGTTTATCTCTATAACATAAATATCTGAAGCGGAAGTCATACCTCCCTTCATTTTCTGCAGACCCTCAATATAAGAAGGACAGTTCCTCCTCCAATGACCAGCCTTGCCACAGTGGTGGCATTTCCCTTCCTTCACCGTGCTTTTCTTCTTCTTCAGTGCAGAAGACTTGGGCTCAAGATGTGACTTAGGTCCCACCTTCGTCTTCTTGAAGCCCTTGGCCTTGCCCTTATGCACCATCAGTATGGGGCTGGTAGGCTTGGCCTTCTTCATATTGATTTCGGCAGTTCTCAACATGCCTAGGAGTTCGGGCAGTGTCTTGTCTATTTCATTCATGTTATAGTTCAAGACAAACTGCTCGTAGCTGTCCGGCAACGATTGCAGGATCAGATCTGTGGCCAACTCTTGACCCAGAGGAAAACCCAGTCTTTCAAGGTTCTCTATATACCCAATCATCTTGAGTACGTGAGTCCCTACTGAGTCTCGAACTCCCATCTTGCACTGAAACAACGCTTTTGTGACGTCGAACCTCTCTTGACGAGCCTGCCCTTGAAACATTTTCTTAAGATGCTCGTCAATCTCCTTGCACCCCATGTTCTCATGTTGCCTTTGGAGCTCAGAGTTCATGGTGGCAAGCATGAGGCAATTCGATGTCTAAAGCATCATCGGTATACTTCTTGTAAGCATCCTTATCAGCACGGGAAGAATTCCCGGTCGGCACCTCGGGGGATTCCTCTTCCAAGACATAGAGCTTTCGCTCTTGCCTGAGAACAATTCTCAAGCTCCTGTACCAGTCCATGTAGTTAGTCCCATTGAGCTTATCCTTCTCAAGGATGGCTCTCAGAGACAAAGTGGAGTGTGAACCACTTGTCATGGAATTCTACAAGAATTCATGCAGAATAAAATCACTACCAAAGTTTCAAAATACAATTTATTTTAATTTGGACTCTAATTAAAACTCCCACTATTTTATTCGAACTAATAGCCCTCACTATCAATTCGGAGAGTTCATGCGAGCTACTCTCTTAGTGGACAAGATCCGTATTTCACCAACACAATGAGTCAGCTTTGGCTTTCCTCTCACGATGTAGTTATTTAGGTAGGCAACGTTTGCCAATTGCATCCTCATGCAATTCTTGTATGGTTGGTGAATAACTCTTTATTCGCATCCAACATATGGTGCATGCCAACCCTATGCCTCTAGGCGCTCAACCTTTGAGGTCACCTAGTTAAGTGGGGCCCGATGTCGACAGTGGGATATCACAATTATCTGCTCGCACCCTTACCAAGATAGATTAATGCACCTTGCTTTGGCAATCCCACACTTCATCGATCGAGGCAGGAAGAGTGTCATCCATCGGAAGGCATCCGAACACTTAATGTTTGATGAAGGGATTTAAATTTTGATAGTATGTTAACAATTAACCATGATCAACATTTGATCAATGTGCACATCTAAATAAAATAAAACATTTCTAGAATCCTCATGCATCCCTTATGTGCACAACAAGACACTATCAACATTTGATAGAGCAAAGGGCTAAATCTGAACATATGGGCATTTCCAAATATTCAGGTTTACATGCATTGGACAAAGGGGAAAGGCAACTCAACTTAAAGCAGTAGACAAGCTCATCTCTCTTTGCTGGATTCAAAATCCAAAACAAAATTCGAGGGATGGTTACTGCTAAGGAGACAACAACTTCTACAATTAGAAATTGCTACGAAATCCCAGACGTTCCTGGCGGGGTTCCAAGGGGCAGCGCCCCGACCAAATTTTGCAAAATCACCACCGATTTCCCTTGAAAAATCATCAACAATTGATGTGCCAGGAATATATCTAGACATTTAGAACACTTCTAAATCCCTAGGTTTACACGTGTTGGAATTCCCTAACTTCCAATACAACAGTCATGGCCGCAACCTCCCTCTGATACCACTGTTGGGTTATCTCGTGAGGGTTGGCATAACACTTTGTGCACGCAGCGGAAAGGAAAAGTACGAGAACAGCCCAAGAGAACTGGATCTGGCCATGATCGTTGTATCAAGAAGTAAACAAAATAACTAGGGCAAAATACCTTAGTGGCGTTGAGTCACAACTCAACGAAGATGCTCCAAGTATTGAGTGCTGTCGGTGGCGAGTTGTACGTGGAATAATATCCACGTCTCTGCAGAGATCCACACGAGCAGGAGAAACCCGAACTGCTCGTCGCACGAACAATCGGGAGGAAGACAGCCGCACCTTTGCAACTCCACGGACTGCTAGGTCCGCGCCAGGAGAGGCAAGAACAACGACTATCGCCGGAAATGGGAGGGTCAGCGGAGCAGACACGGCGGCGGCGGAACACTTCCGTCCGGCAATGTGCGGGATGCGGCGGAACGAGCGATCGGCGGAACTCTTTCCGTCGGGTTCTAATCGGCCGCAAAAAGCACAAGTCACATGCCTTTCCAAAACCCTAAGTGTCTATTTATACCAAAGGTATAAATAGACCTAAAGGAATGGCTATCCGCAGACCACACAGCATAGGGTCCCTGGAAGAATTCGGCGAGAATCGGCAAAGTCGTTCGGCGAGAATCATCCGCCAAGTCGTCGAGAATCAGGGACGATTCTCGACGAATGGCCTTTATTCGTCGAGTCATACTCGATAACTCTCGACGATACTCGTCGATCGGCGAGAATCATCAGGCAGGTTCGGCGAGAATCAATGGACAGTCCCGACGACTAAGTCTTTGATTCTCGACGAATCTATCAGATTGATTCTCAAATAAACCCCATAGTCGTCGAGACATTCTCGACGACATTGCCTTGGTCGTCGAGACATTCTCGACGACCTTTCGACTATCCATGCCCTATGAACTTTATTGGCAACAATTGCCTGACCCCATACATAATGGTGATTGGTAACCTTTACCAATACGGTCAATCTTCCAACTCCTCCATAGCTCTTATGTGCGACCCTGCAGGCTCATATTGCGTTGGCAGTGAGATTACATGTTTGACAACTTCTAGATCACCATGGTAACTCCAACATTGTGTTCTTAATGTTATTCTTCTCATCTCTCCTCCTCCACTTCTACATGATTAACTAATCCTCCTTGTACTCTATCTTGATGATCCGAGGTTCGAGTTGATTAAGTTATGATGCTTTAAATTTACTTTTTTTTTAAATGTTTAGGCCTTCGATTTACTCTTGATTTTTCTTATTTGGAGTTATATCATCGATATATAATTTCCATCTTTGTTTTTATACTTAGCTAGCCAAGAGGCTCGTAGTTTGAAGTGAACACTCAAGAGTAAAGAGAGTTGCATACACCCCTCGAGAGAGGCAGACTTTAAATCTCTCGGGTTTGAGTGAAATAAAATAGTGGGGTTCACCACCTAAAGCGAGCTTTAGGCCTCCGATTTGGACGTGAGTTCGATCAGACCATCCTAAACTTAGTTGGGCATGACTTCGAGAGAAGCGTGTTCATGCTTTGGGAACCTCCATGGTCAAGGACCATTACCCTTATATGATTAGGTTTATTATCGCATTTTTAATCAACTTTTGCCGAGGTGATTCTCGATCGAGTGCTTTTGCAATTGCCGTTTCAACCCTTCGTTGTGATTGCTTTTAATAACTCTTTAGTTAACTGCAAGTAGTTCTCTTTTTAGCGCAATATTTCTTTTATTAATCATAATTAGCTTTTCTTAAACCCTCAAACAATCCTTCGTTAGGAAATAGTTTTCGCATGAGTATGAATACTCAACGGTTCCCGGATTTTAATACGACACTTGTGTCCCCTAGCTACAGTTCGATAGGTATACATTCCAAGTTGGATTGCTAGTTTGGTTTTGATTCTCATAACGATTAGCTGACACCAAGTTTTTGGTGCCGTTGCCGGGAGCAACTTTTGTTGATAATTTGAAAACACGGACCTATTGCTCCTATCTCTTCTCTTTGTCACCCTTTTTATTAAAAAAATATCAACTCTCTTAATAGAAACCCACTTCACAATTATTCTACACAACCTAACTCTCTCGAAAAGGGCAAAGTGGCTTAAATACCACTATCGTTTCTAATACCTTATGAAATTGTTATCGAGTATCCCTTGGGAAGTTCGGGAGTTAAAACATTAAAAAAATCTATTTCAAAAAAAATTAGTAGTTCTCTTTTTCTAGTTTTTTTCTCTTTCTTTATCTTATCTTCTCCTTTATCGAGTAGAAAAATCATTTTGTGGTGGCGGGCACATTGCTATTCCAAACTGCCAGTGATAGTTTCAACTTACTTATCTGAATTACAAAATGACAAACTCCTTCTAGTTTTACGTAAACATTGCCGAGCTATTGCCTAGCAGCTATCTGATATCAGGGGCATAAGCCCATCTTTCTGCACCCATAAAATCTTAATGGAAGATAATTTGCGTAACTCCATCCAACCTCAGCTTCGTATAAATCCCAATATGAAAGAAGTCGTAAAGGGTTAGGTTATGAAACTCTTAAACGCAGGAATTATTTATCCTATATCTGATAGTAAGTGGGTTAGTCCTGTTCAGGTAGTGCCACAAAAGGGAGGGATAACCGTAGTTGTGAATTAAAATAATTATTTAATACAGACACGGACGGTGATGCGGTGGAGAATGTGTATTGACTATCGTAAGTTAAATGATGCCACCCTCAAGGACCACTTCCCCTTTCTGTTCATTGATAAAATCTTAGAGCGATTATCTGGACATAGTTTTTTCTGTTTTCTCGATGGTCTCTCGGGGTATTTTCAAATTCCCATCTCTCCCAAGGACAAGGAGAAAACAACGTTTACTTGTGCCTTCGGTACCATCTATTACCGAAGAATGTTGTTTGGATTATGCAATATGTCAGCTACATTCCAGTGATGTATGCTCGCTATCTTCGACAAGTACAAAGAAAGCATAATGGAGGTATTTATGGATGATTTCTCTGTGTTCGGTGATGCCATTGATAGTTGCTTAGAAAACCTCGAAAAAGTCTTAGAAAGATGCGATGAAACTAACCTTGCCCTAAATTGGGAAAAATGCCATTTTATGGTGAGGGAAGGGTTAGTTTTGGGTCATAAGATTTTTGCGAGAGGATTTGAAGTAGACATATCTAAGATAGAGGTTTTCGAGAAGCTGCAGCCGCCTACCAATGTCAAAGCTATAAGAAGTTTCTTAGGACACGCTGGTTTCTACCGCCGCTTCATAAAAGACTTCTCCAAAATTACCAAACCCCTTACTAAACTCTTAAAAAAAGATGCCTCATTTATTTTTGACGAACCTTGCTTATCTGCCTTTGAAACAATTAAAGATAAGTTAATTCATGCCCCTATTATGATAGCTCCGGTGTGGGACCTTCGCTTTGAAAGTATGTGCGAGGCACGTAGTTTCCTGGTGGGAGCCGTGCTAGGACAACGATTTTCTAAAAACGTCCAAACCATCTATTATGCAAGTAAAACACTTACATCGGCACACGAGAATTATACCACAACCAAGAAGGAGCTCCTATCTGTAGTTTTTGCTTTTGATAAATTCCGTACTTATATTACGCTTTCAAAATTTATAGTTTTTACGGACCACTCATGTAACACCCCGAAACTCAAAAGAGGGACGGGTGATGTTTTAAGCCCAATTTGGATTTTGGAATAGGTGTCACGGGCATGACACGGGCGTAACACGGGCGTGTCACGGGCGTGTCACGGGCGTGACACAGGCATGTTTGGCCACGGGTCGTGCGGTCGACGCTTTGGCGGTCGACGCTAGTCGAGTTGAGAACACGGCCTAGGACACGGGCGTGTCCCAGGCCGTGTCACTCCAGGGATTCTGCAAGTGTGGTACATGGACCGTGACACGGGCACAAACACGGGCGTGTCAAATTTGACACGGGCGTGTCTGATGCCATGTCACAAGGCCGTGTCCCTCTCTGACTGCAAAGTGTTGGTCGATTGCACACGGGGGGTGTGACACGGGTCCCGACACGGGCGTGTCGCAGGTGACACGGGCGTGTCGAAGGCCGTGTCAAAGGCCGTGTGCTGGTTTTTCAAATCGATCGAGACGGCGAATGGGTGACACGGCCAGGCACACGGCCGTGTTGCAACCCGTGTTCGGCCCAGATTTTATGATTTCAGATCTAATCTTGGCCGTTCGTTTCCTTGACATTGGATCCGACGGTGGGGGGCTGCTCCTGGGTGGTTTTATCCGGGATTTAGGGTTGGGAATCCTCATTTCCCTTAACCATTCTCTCTCTAAGAGTTTAGAGAGAAGGGAGTGCAAGGAGGAAGGAGGAGTCCAAGATCCGGCCGCCGGAGGAGCTTCGGAGTTCCGAATCGCGATCCGAGTCCAGATCCGCGGAGGTGACGCCTTTGCGGTGCTTTCCAACCGCATAGTTTTTGATGGCGCCATGGAAGAACGCAAGGGTAACGATATCTCATCCTTGGGCATGTGAAGCCCTTTTTCCCTTTGCATAGGAAGCCCTCTCTCGCGAGTGAGCGAAGAGTTGGAGCGTTCCTTGGGGTAGATATGTAAAGTCCCCCTTGTGTAGAGTCCGTATGCGAAAACGGACATAGGCATTGTGTGTGAAGCCTATCCGGACAAGTAGAGCCAGATCGGTGATGTTGCATTGCATATGAACCGGGGAAGACTCCGGGTGTTTGGGCATTTTTCGGGTTTTCTACGTGGTAGATTGCATCAGGGAGCCTTGGAGATTAACTCCAAGGTGCACCCGGAAAACTGGGCAAAAGCGAGTTTTGCCAATACGGTGGCCGGGGAGCCAACGTGAACATAACCGGGTTATGTGATTATTGTGGTGGAAACGGGACTCGGTGAGTCTTGACCTGCGCATATGGCTTAAATTGTCGTTGCGGTGTGAGCACGGGTCAGGCGAAACCGTACCCGGTCTATGTCGTTCGGTAGGACCGTTGGCATGGATGAGGGTCTTCGGCGGTCTATGGATTAAATTGCCGTGACCAAGGCCAGGAAGGCAAAAGGCTCATATGGTTGGCCGTCCAAGAGGCGGTGGTGGAACGGGAACGTCTATGGCTTGAATTGACGTGACGTTGGCCGGTTCGCTGTGAATGTGCCCTGTGTGCACGAGGTGTGTGGCCGTGCGAGCCTACGCCTGTGATGTTGTGTGTTCACACTAATATATTGCCTATACTAATAAAGTGCAGGGAAAGAGCATCGCCGCCCCGATTTTGGGGGCGGGATCGTTATAATTTGGTCAGCATAGCTGACCGTTGCTTTTGTTTGCCACCGGGCGGTGGTTTGTGCTTGCAGGTGATGCGGAGCCGAGCGGAAAATAGCGGGCTAAAGCCCATGTTGCGGTGCTGGCCCTCGAAGGCCTAACCCTTTTATGCTTTCCGTTTATTTCATGTATGGCCGGCCTGCGAGCCGAAGTATGTAAGACATGTTTTGTTAAGCAAACCTTGTAAGGCCATAAGGCCGGTACTTTTGTATTTTTCATTCCTATTGTTATTTCTGTAGTGGACATTTTTGCTTGGCAGGGTTCTTGTATTTGTGCAACTTAATAAATTGCTTCCGCTAGAATGGCTCTATGTAGGTCGTTGGTGATTGGTTGTATGGTTTCAACGCGTAACAAACCAGTCTGTCCGTAGTATATAGCGTCGGGCCCCGGCCGGACCTACTACTATATGCTATGCGACGGATAGGGGTGTTACAAATTGGTATCAGACTACTGGTTTCGGTCAAACTTAAATGAATTCGTGGACGAATTCACTTTAAGGGGTGGTGAGCACATGTGTGAGTCATCGTTATAACATGAAAAGAACCCATGAATGTCCACTTAGGAATGAAAATACACATGTTTGAGGAACCTGCGTGTTCCTATAATTGCTGTTTGTAGTAATTTTTGGTCGTTTATCGGTGTTTTGCACGATTATAGGTGACCAGAAGTGGTGCTGGGCCGTCAGAACGGCCAGGTTCTGAGGCAAGCAGTGCGCCAAGTGAAGCGCCTGCAACACCTCCATCTGCCGAGACCATTAGATTGGTGGCAGAAGCTTTCTTTGCTATGATTAATGCGCAACCTGCAAAACAGGTGCAGCAGCCTGCTCCTGCGGGGGAGCAAGTGCCGCTCCAAGCGGCGGAGCCTAGAAGGGTTGAGCAGGTGGCGGTGGAGCCGGAGTTACCTCGGAGAGCAAGTGAAAGACAATTGAAGCATGTGATGGGCTTCCACCCACCGGTATTCTCGGGAACGGGAACCCCGACCCAGGCTGAGGATTGGCTCTCAAGAGTCAATAGGGTGATGACAGCTACTGAAACGGAAGAGTGGCAGAAGACCACGATAGCGACGTTCTTTTTGGATGGGGACGCAAGGTTATGGTGGGAAGGCCTAGAGCTACACCAGTTGAGGGGAAGGCCATTGGCCGAAGTTCCTATGGCGGAGTTTGCAAGATTGTTCATGGCTCGATACCTCCCCTCAGCGCAGAGGATCGCTTTGGAGAACGAGTTCCAAAGGTTGGTGCAAGGAGATAGCACTGTAGACGAGTATCTCCACGAGTTTACTCGGTTGGGGAGATATGCTAGCACCACCTTTGCCGACGAGGAGCGAAAGGCCAACAGCTTCTACGAAGGGTTAAGAGATGAGCTGAGGTTGCTACTATCAGGGCCCATGGCGCAGGGTTTCTTAACCTTGGTCAACTCGGCCCGGTCCTTGGAGAATGACATGAGAAATGTGCAAGCTAAGAAGGATTCTGGCGGGAAGAAATCGGAGTTCAAAGCGCCGACTACGTCGAAGTCGGGCTATCGAAAATTCTTCAAGAAGGCTAGGACGTCAGGTCTAGCTTCTTCTACGGGTGCCTCGGGGGCAACTACTAATCGAACCCCGGGCGCTTGTTTCACATGTGGAAAGACGGGGCACTTTGCCCGCGATTGCAGGAGCGGACGCCCAAAGTCCGAGAGAAAGCAAGGAGCTACTTACGAAGAGAAGGGCAAGGCGGTGGAGTCAACCGCGTCCCACTATGCTCCGACTCAGCCTAGAGTCAATAACTTTGGCCAGCAGGAGGCCATCAAATAAGCTGACGTGGTGACGGGTACGAATTAATTTACAGCAAGTTATCTTCATATACTGTTGTCTATTGCTTGTTAGCCTAATATTGTTTGTATAAGCATTGTTGTGATTGGTGATAGTCCGGCACGGGCACTGTTCGACACGGGAGCTTCACACTCCTTGTCCGAAAATTTTATATCGCGCAACGGAGTCCCTTCTTCGATGGCGAAGCACAAGTTGGATGTGCTGCTACCGAATGGGTGCTCGATGCGTCCGGACAGAGTTTGCGCCGTAAAGGTTCACATTGGGAGCCAAGAGTTCGACTTGCTAGCGTCATTGCGGCCGCTAGTAGAGTTCGACGTGATCTTTGGAATGGATTGGCTTTTGGAGCAGAAAGCTTGGATTGACTGCGACCGGAAGGAGGTCAAGCTGGGTTTTGGGCGGGGGACAACATTCGAGGGACTCAAGGGGTTGAGCAAGACGCTGATGTCTGCTATTCAGGTGGTAAAGGTAGTTCGTACTGGTGCAGAGCTGTTCTTCGCAATAGTTGGGGCTGTGGAGCCAAAGTCCACGTTGGATAGCATCCCGGTTGTTTGTGAATACCCCGATGTGTTCCAAGATAGTCTTCCCAGAGCCCCACCGCAGCAGGAGATTGATTTCATCATCGAGCTCGTACCGGGGGCTAAACCGGTGTCACGTGCTCCGTATAGGTTGGCGCCTAAGGAGATGGCGGAGTTGAAAGTTCAGCTAGAGGAGCTGATGGAGCAAGGTTATGTGCGTCCAAGCTCGTCGCCTTGGAGCGCACCGGTCCTCTTCTTTAAGAAGAAGGATGGTAGTATGCGGTTGTGTATCGACTACAGAGAGTTGAACAAGCTGACGGAAAAGAACAAGTACCCGATCCCGAGGATTGATGATCTCTTTGATCAGTTAGTCAGATCGTCAGTATATTCTAAGTTGGACTTGAAGTCGGGGTACTATCAGCAAAGGATAAGGGAATGTGATATCCCGAAGACAGCGTTCAGCACAAGGTATGGGCATTTCGAGTTCACGGTCATGCCGTTTGGACTGACGAATGCGCCATCCGTGTTTATGGACTTGATGAACAGGACATTCCGAGATTTCCTGGATCGCTTTGTGATCGTCTTTATTGACGATATATTGGTGTACTCGCAGTGCGAAGAAGATCACTTCAAGCACTTGCATCTAGTGTTGGAGACTTTGAGGAGGAATGAGATTTATGCGAAATTCTCCAAGTGCAAGTTCTGGCTACCCTCAGTAGCATTCCTTGGTCACATTGTTAGTGGGCAAGGTATAGCGGTGGATCCGGCGAAGATCGTTGCGATACGGGAGTGGCCTGCGTTGGCTTCTGTCGTAGAAGTCCGTAGTTTTCTCGGGCTTGCCGGATATTACAGGCGCTTCGTAGAGAACTTCTCGCGGATAGCGCTACCTCTCACGAAGTTGACAAGGAAAGATCAGAGATTATTGTGGACGCAGGATTGCGTGCAAGCGTTTGAGGAGCTGAAGAGACGGTTGACCACGGCGCCAGTGCTTAGTTTGCCGAGTGGGACCGAGGGCTTCGAGGTATATAGTGACGCCTCGGGTAGTGGTTTGGGCTGCGTGTTGTTGCAGCATGGGAGCGTCATAGCTTATGGATCGCGTCAGCTGAAAGTGTATGAAAGGAACTATCCGGTCCGCGACTTGGAGTTGGCGGCCGTGATATTTGGACTTAAGCTATGGAGGCACTACCTATACGGTGTAAGGGTTGATATTTATACCGACCACAAGAGCCTGAAGTACTTGTTGGATTAGAAGGATCTTAACATGAGGCAGAGGAGCTGGATGGAGTTCCTGGGGGACTACACCTTCAAGATTCATTATGTACCCGGGAAGGGCAATGCGGTTGCTGATGCGTTGAGTCGTAGGGCTCCCGCCCAAGCCAACTGGTTGTCGGTGCATGATGAGCGGCTGATACGAGAGTTGGAAGAGCTTGAGATCTGTTGTGTTGACAAGCAGACGAGTGCCAAAGCAATGTTGAACTGGACAGAGGTCCAGTATGACCTGGCTGATCGGGTTCGACAGGCATTGGAGTTAGATGACTCCATGAAGGAGCTTATGGAGGCAGCGTTGGATGGGTAAAATTCCCAGTTTTCAGTGGAAGATGGGTTGCTAAGGAAGGGGCATTGGTTGTGCGTCCCAGGCGGGAGTAACCTACGGGCGGAGTTGATGTACGAGGCTCATCATACCAAATACTCGATCCACCCAGGGAGCACAAAGATGTACCGTGACCTCAAGAAGCTGTTTTGGTGGCCGGGGCTTAAGAAAGATGTGGCGTTGTTTGTGGCTAAGTGCCAAACATGCGCCTTGGTGAAGGCGGAGTGCCAAAAGCCGGGAGGATTTTTGAAGTCCTTGCCTATACCGGAGTGGAAGTTCGACGACATATCTATGGACTTTGTGCATGGGTTGCCAAGGTCGCAGAAAGGGAACGACGCCATCTGGGTGATCGTAGACCGGCTAACAAAGGTGTCACACTTCATTCCGCATAGGAAGGATGATCCAGTGGAGAAATTGGCAAAGTTGTATGTTGACAATATAGTTAGACTGCATGGTGTGCCTCGCAGCATTGTGAGTGATCGCGATGGGCGTTTCACGTCCAATGATTGGAGGTTGGTGCAGCAGATGCTGGGGACCAAGTTGAAGTTCAGCACAGCCTTCCATTCGCAGACGGATGGGCAGACCGAGAGAGTCAATAGAACGATGGAGGACATGCTCCGCATGTGTGTCCTAGACTTCGGGAAGCATTGGGAGGACCACCTATATTTGGTGGAGTTTGCGTACAATAATGGCTACCAAGCGAGTTTACAACTGGCACCCTTCGAGGCCCTATATGGTAGGAAGTGTCGCACGCCGTTATCGTGGCTTGAAACGGGTGAGGCAAGGTTGTACAAGAAGTAGGAGGTGGAGAGTGCTGCCTCGTTGGTGCGGATCCTTCAGGAGCGCTTGTTGATCGCGCAGGATAGGCAGGCGAAGTATTACAATGCCAAGCACCGGAACGTGGAGTTCGCAGTAGGCGATTGGGTATACTTGAAAGTGAAGCCGTTCAAGGGGGTTTCGCGGGTGAGACGCTTGAAGAAGCTGAGCCCAAGATACCTTGGACCCTTTGAGATTCTGGAGTGAGTCGGCGAAGCTGCATACCGTTTGAAGTTATCGGTAGAATTGAGTGGACTACACGATGTGTTCCACATCTCTGTATTGCGGAAGGCGGTGCAAGAGCCTTCGCAGGTGATCGCAGTTGATCAAGTACCGGTGGACGAAGGGTTGACGACTAATGTCAAGCCCGTTTGTATTGGAGATGCAGAGGTCAAGAGGCTCCGTAACAAGGAGATCCGGATGGTTAAAGTCCGGTGGGATAATTGCGGTCGGGAGGAGCTCTCTTGGGAAAGGGAGCAAACCATGCAGGAGGAGTACCCGGAGTTATTCCGCTCAGGTACCGTTAAAAGTTTTAAGTTCCTGTGGTTTTCCTTTAGAAAATTTCGTGGGCGAAATTCTTTTAAGGGGGAGAGAGTTGTAACACCCCGAAACTCAAAAGAGGGACGGGTGATGTTTTAAGCCTAGTTTGGATTTTGGAGCAGGTGTCACGGGCGTGACACGGGCGTGACACGGGCGTGTCACGGGCGTGTCACGGGCGTGACACAGGCGTGTTCAGCCACGGGTCGTGCGGTCGACGCTTTGGCGGTCGGCGCTAGTCGAGTTGTAGAACACGGCCTAGGACACGGGTGTGTCCCAGGCCGTGTCACTCCAGGGATTCTGCAAGTGTGGTACACGGACCGTGACACGGGCACAAACACGGGCGTGTAAAATTTGACACGGGCGTGTCTGATGCCGTGTCACAAGGCCGTGTACCTCTCTGACTGCGAAGTGTTGGTCGATTGCATACGGGGGGCGTGACACGGGTCCCGACACGGGCGTGTCGCAGGTGACACGGGCGTGTTAGAGGCCGTGTCAAAGGCCGTGTGCTGGTTTTTCGAATCGATCGAGACGGCGAATGGGTGACACGGCCAGGCACACGGCCGTGTTGCAACCCGTGTTCGGCCCAGATTTTATGATTTCAGATCTAATCTTGGCCGTTCGTTTCCTTTACTTTGGATCCGACGGTGGGGGGCTGCTCCTGGGTGGTTTTATCCGGGATTTAGGGTTGGGAATCCTCATTTCCCTTAGCCATTCTCTCTCTAAGAGTTTAGAGAGAAGGGAGAGCAAGGAGGAGTCCAAGATACGGCCGCCGGAGGAGCTTCGGAGCTCCGAATCGCGATCCGAGTCCAGATCCGCGGAGGTGACGCCGTTGCGGTGCTTTCCAACCGCATAGTTTTTGATGGTGCCGCGGAAGAATGCAAGGGTAACGATTTCTCATCCTTGGGCATGTGAAGCCCTTTTTCCCTTTGCATAGGAAGCCCTCTCTCGCGAGTGAGCGAAGAGTTGGAGCGTTCCTTGGGGTAGATATGTAAAGTCCCCCTTGTGTAGAGTCCGTATGCGAAAACGGACATAGGCATTGTGTGTGAAGCCTATCCGGACAAGTAGAGCCGGATCGGTGATGTTGCATTGCATATGAACCGGGGAATACTCCGGGTGTTTGGGAGTTTTTCTGGTTTTCTACGTGGTAGATTGCATCAGGGAGCCTTGGAGATTAACTCAAAGGTGCACCCGGAAAACTGGGCAAAAGCGAGTTTTGCCAACACGGTGGCCGGGGTGCCAACGTGAACATCACCGGGTTATGTGATTATTGTGGTGGAAACGGGACTCGGTGAGTCTTGACCTGCGCATATGGCTTAAATTGCCGTTGCGGTGTGAGCACGAGTCAGGAGGAACCGTACCCGGTCTATGTCGTTCGGTAGGACCGTTGGCATGGATGAGGGTCTTCGCCGGTCTATGGCTTAAATTGCCGTGACCAAGGCCAGGAAGGCAAAATGCTCATACGGTTGGCAGTCCAAGAGGCGGTGGTGGAACGGGAACGTCTATGGCTTGAATTGACGTGACGTTGGCCGGTTCGCCGTGAATGTGCCCTGTGTGCACGAGGTGTGTGGCCGTGCGAGCCTACGCCTGTGATGTTGTGTGTTCACACTAATATATTGCATATACTAATAAAGTGCAGGGAAAGAGCATCGCCGCCCCGATTTTGGGGGCGGGATCGTTATAATTTGGTCAGCATAGCTGACCGTTGCTTTTGTTTGCCACCGGGCGGTGGTTTGTGCTTGTAGGTGCTGCGAAGCCGAGCGGAAAATAGCGGGCTAAAGCCCATGTTGCGGTGCTGGCCCTCGAAGGCCTAACCCTTTTATGCTTTCCGTTTATTTCATGTATGGCCGGCCTATGAGCCGAAGTATGTAAGACATGTTTTGTTAAGCAAACCTTGTAAGGCCATAAGGCCGGTACTTTTATATTTTTCATTCCTATTGTTATTTCTGTAGTGGACATTCTTGCTTGGCAGGGTTCTTGTATTTGTGCAACTTAATAAATTGCTTCTGCTAGAATGGTTCTGTGTAGGTCGTTGGTGATTGGTTGTATGGTTTCAACGCGTAACCAACCGGTCTATCCGTAGTATATGGCGTCGGGCCCCGACCGGACCTACTGCTATATGCTATGCGACGGATAGGGGTGTTACAACTCAACCCTCAAGTATCTTCTTGCTAAGACGAGAGCCAAGCCGCGCCTGATTAGCTGGGTCTTACTCCTCCAGGAGTTTGACATAGAAATCCGTGATAAGCGAGGGGCTGAGAATTTTGCCGCCGACCATCTCACACGATTAGGTAATCCATATATAACAAATTTTGATGAAAAATCATTTAATGATTATTTTCCTGATGAAAAGCTGCTTTCAATTAACACTTCTCCTTCTCCATGATTTGCACACATAGCGAATTATTTAGTGGCTCGTGTGCTCCCAAAAGAGTTCTCCTCTCAACAAAAGAAGAAATTATTTTCTGAGTTGAAGAAATTTTTTTGGGAGGACCCGCATCTTTTTTGAGTTTGTGTGGACAAGGTGATAAGGAGATGTGTCTCTCTTGAAGAAGGATTAGATATTCTAAAACATTTGCATGAAGGACCGACGAGAGGTCACTATCAAGCATCTCGCACCACCCACAAATGGCTTTGCACAGGTTTTTACTGGCCTAGTCTGTTTAATGATGTGCAAGCCTTTGTGAGTAGGTGTGATAGTTGCCAACGGTCGGGAAATATTTCCAATAAAAATGAAATGTCGCAAAATTATTTCCTCGACTGTGAAATTTTCGACCTTTGGGGGATTGATTTTGTTGGCCCACTTCCTTCTAGCTTTGGAAACAAATACATCTTAGTTGTCGTCGATTTTGTTTCACAATGGGCTGAAGCCCAAGCTCTTCCTACTAACGATGCCCGAGTCATAATTACTTTCTTAAAAAAATCATTTTCTCGATTCGGTATGCCGTGAGCCATCGTTAGCGATAGGGGTTCACACTTTTGTAACGCGCAGTTTTCAAAAATTCTTATTAATTATGGCGTTACGCATAAGCTTTCAACTGCCTACCACCCCCAAACTAACTGACAAGTTGAAGTAGTGAACAGAGAGATAAAAAGAATATTAGAAAAGACTGTTTCAACTTCTAGAAAAGACTGGTCAACCAAATTAGACGATGCTCTTTGGGCCTACCGAACATAGTACAAAACCGCCAATGGATGTATGTCGTATCAGTTGGTTTATGGAAAATCGTGCCATTTACCCGTAGAATTATAAGACCGTGCTTTTTGGGCCAGGCATTTTTTAAATTTCGATCCCCACTCTGTCGGCGACCTTAGAAAATTTCAACTTATCGAGCTCGACGAGTGGCTCTCTTACGCTTATGAAAATAGCAAATTTTTTAAAAATCAGACGTAATGTTTTCACGACAAACACTTAAGGCACCCAAAAACCTTCAAGTCGGGTGACCAAGTTCTTCTTTATAATTCTCGTTTTTGTTTATTTCCTGGAAAGTAAAAGTCTCGTTGGTCTGGGGCATTTTCTGTTAAACAAGTTTTTCGATATGGTACTGTTTTAATTTCACACCCTGATAAGGGCGATTTCAAAGTGAATGGTCAGCGTCATAAATTTTATTTCTGTGGTGATGTCAGTCTGAACTGTATTAATGTTATTCTGTATGATCTGAATTTTGGATAATTTAAGACTTTTTATTTGTTATAAACTTTAAATATTATTTTGGATATTATTATTATTTTTTATAATAATCTTTTGGACAATATTTTTTTGATACGTCGAGCTCAAACGATGTTTTAAACAAAGGGCGCTCATGGGAGGCAACCCAAGTAATCTTTTCTGATTTCTTTATTTTACACTTTTTTTGCCCGGGACGGCTCTGTAAGCTGAAGCTTCTGCGATCTCATGCTCCAACGCTGTTGAATCCATCACGAAGTCCAATGAAGACATTTCAAAAAGTTCCAAAGTGCATGTATGGGGGAGCTGCATCAATCAACATTCACGGCCATAAATCCGGGGAAGTACCTGTTTTTCAATTTTGTATATTTATTTCCGTTTTAATTTTTCTCTCACCTTCCCCTCTTTTCTCCATTGAGGACAATGTCCATTTTAGGCTTGGGGGAGGATTTCCTCTTTCTCTTTTCTTTATTTTTGTTTCCCTGTAAAAATCAATAAAAAAAAGAAAAAAAATTCTTGTGCTTTCTCCTTTTTTCTTCTTAAAGAAAAATCTCAAAAAAAGATAATATCTTTAAAAATCCAAAAAAATTTAAAAAATATATTATTATGCTAATTTTTGTATTTCAATAGCACCCCTTGTTTTTGTTTTATTTTTCTCAAAATTCCTTATAACGATTTAGCTAACTATAATATTTCTAATAGTTCTTTTTAATTATATTTCACAATTAAAATATTGGACATGCTGTGTTTCTAATTCACGGTAGCATGTTAACGTGAATTTTTTTTTCTAAAACTCGCATTTTTATTATAGTTTTCTTTTTTTATTTTCTTTACTTTCTTGAAAATCTTTCATCCAATATTTTCCTTCTCATTTTTTGATAATTTTTGTAATGTCAACTTTTGATTAACGTAGCATATGTGAACAATCCAAGTCGCCAATTATTTCTATTTTCAAGATAATTTCATTAGTCTTCTTTTATTATCTAGGATTTGCTTTTTGAAATTTTTAAAAACTATTCTTTAGATAAATTTAAAAGCTTGAAAATGAGTTAGGCCGTTTTTGTTTTCGTTTGAGCTTTCTTGCCAACATAAAATTTTTTTTCCCTAGTTAGACGCTTTTGAGCCTTTTTTCAATTTCATTTGATAGCTCCACTTATCAATTCATTTTCACCAAAGCTAAAATTTTCCAACCTATCTTATCACACTAACCTTTTTGAGTTTCATTATAAAAAAAATCATGATTATGATAAGGTTTTTTGTGATATAGGAGAAGTTTTTGAAAAAGTATGCTCAAAAGAAGTGTTTACCTTTGTTTGGCCAATTTCGAAATGAAAAGAAAAATTAATTATGGCCTTTGTTTTGAAAAGAAAAAAAATGGAAAAGAAAAATAAAGAAAAATATTTTATATATAAATTTTTTGAAACTCTTTGTTTTGGTTTATTGTTTTCTTTAAGCCTCCTTACTTATCTTTGAATTCCACTCCTAATCATAATCCTAAACCAAACGTTTCGGTCCTAATAAGTCCTTTTGATTCATGTTTTTGAATTTTATTTATTAGCTAAGTAAAGAAAAATAGTAAATCAGTATTAGTTTTGGATTTAAATTTAGATTTTTGTTATTTTATTGATATAGTTATAATGTATCTTTTGGATCTAGTAACAACTCAATTCATTTTTTTCATTTTGTTGCCTTGCTTAATTTTATTTAAAGAATTTTGTTAAAATTTTGGATGATTTATTTTCGTTAGTAAAGTTTATAAATTGTTAAACCATATTTAAGTAAATATTTTAGGTTTATGCTTTACCGTCTCCCTACTTAGAATTTCACATAGTACTTGTGTAAGCATAATTAGAACTTTTTGATTAGTCACTTTTTTATGTTAGCTAGTTTTTATATCTTTGCTTTGGGACATGCAAAGTTTAAGCTTGGGGGAATTTGATAATATGTTTTGTAGTCTAAACTATTTGGGTATTTTTAGATTTTTAATACACAAATCATGTGTTGCAAGCTTATATGTTGACCTCCTTTTGTATATATTATTGCCAATAATATTTTCTTCTCTTTTTGCAGGTTTTCACATCTCTTGGCCAAAATGACCTAACACGCCCTCCCTAGGCGTGTCACTAGGCGTGTAACCTGATCCCGAGGAAGATTGATGTCAGAGACCAAATCCCGAGAAAAACACCTCATACGCCCCCCCTACACACCCTCCCTGGGTGTGTTTCTGAGCGTGTCACCCTCATCCCGAAGCCTACTACCGCATTTATAGATTTTCTGTTACTACATGTCAACTGTACTGACACGCCCCCCTTAGACGGGCGTGGCCCTGGGGCGTGTTCCTCCTTTTTCGACGACAGATGGATTTCTGACCAATTATTGAGACTTGACGTACATTACATGCCCCTCCTATACGTGCGTGGCCCAGGTCATGACCGTCATTATAGATAAGCAATCATCGTTGCAGCCATAATCCAGAGCCCGAGGTCAACTCCGTATATGACACGTCCCCCTGACACGCCCTCCCTAGGCGTGATAGAGGGCGTGACCAACCTGTGAGAAAGTCTATAAATTCAGTTGTTCGCCCTTGTGTCCAGAGAGTTTAGGGGTTGATAGGGGAGGTGATGCCCTTTTATTTCTTAGTGTTTTTCATGTTCTCTATCTCTTTCACTCTCTCTCTCTCATTTTATGTCTTTCTTATCCCTAGCTTAGTGTAATCTTTTGTTATAGTTTTTGTAATTGCTTTAGTTGCTAAATGAAATGCTAGTTTAGGTTTTTATTCCATGCAAGTGTAATCCATATTTTCAAGTTGTAGTTCTGTTCTACCTTTAATAAAAAGTGCTTTTTAACTTTGTGTTCTTAATGTTTTGTACTCATCTTTCCTCCTCCACTTCTCCATGATTAACTAATCCTCCTTGTACTCTATCTTGAGGATCCAAGGTTCGAGTTGATTATATTATGATGCTTTAAATTTTCTTTTTCTTTTTAGAGTTTAGGCCTTCGATTTACTCTTGATTTTTCATGTTTGGAGTTATATCATCGATATATAATTTTAATCTTTGTTTTCACTCTTAGCTAGGCGAGAGGCACGCACCCCTTGAGAGAGGAAGACGTTAAATCTCCCAGATTGGAGTGAAATCCAATAGTGGGGTTCACCGCGTAAAGAGAGCTATAGGCCTCTGATTTGGACGAGAGTTCGGTCGGACCTTCCTAAACTCAGTTGGGCATGACTTCGAGAGAAGCGTGTTAAAGATTTGGGAACCTCCACGGTCAATGACCTTTACCCTATTAAGCTTAAGTTTATTATCGCATTTTTAATCAACTTTTGCCGAGGTGATTGTCGATCGAGTGCTTTTCCATTTCACCATTTCAACCCTTTGTTGTGATCACTTTTAATAGCTCTTTATTTAACTGCAAGTAGTTCTCTTTTTAGCGCAATATTTCTTTTCATAATCGCAATTAGCTTTCTCTTAAACCCTCAAACAATCCTTCGATAGGATAATAGTTTTCGTGTGAGTAAGATTACTCAACGGTTCCTGGATTTTAATACGAAACTTGTGTCCCCTAGCTACAGTTTGATAGGTATACTTGCCTAGTTGGATTGCTAGTTTGGTTTTTATTCTCTTCACGATTAGCTGACACCAGAGGTGATGGATAGAACTGCTGATGGAAGTCATCTCTTACGTGCCCCGGCTGTTGGCATCAAAATCAAATCAACAGTCGGTGGCCACGGTCGTCCTGTCTCCACGGGTCGTGTACCTGTAGTGGTTGGGGAGCTAGTACTGCAGGAGTGAAAGAGAGGGGATAAGATACTTATTACTCTAGAGGGGGGTGAATAGAGTATTCAAAAATTAAGAGACTCTAAACACTTCTCTTGAGCAAATTGCGGAATTGAAATTAAAAGCTTTAAACCTAAAGCCTATCAGAGTGAAGTGAAAAGAAATAAGCTAACTGATGTTTTAGTTGAGCTTTATACCTAACACAGCAACTAGCAACCTAGTTATATCTATCACAGCCACAGATCAATGATTAAATTAAACAACCAGACAACACAAGAACTTTATAGTGGTTCCCCAATTGGGTACATCCACTCTTCTACCACCCTGGTAGGAATCCACTACAGGTTTTTGATCAGGTGCCCTGCCACCACAAGATCTGCTTCAGGTAGATCTAGAAAACATTCAGGCTTTTGATCAGGTGCCTAAGAACAAAACACACAGGTTTTTGATCAGTTGCCTTGCCACCAAAGGTTCACTTTTGAAGGGAGTAATAACCCTTTTACATGAGGTTAAGGAAAAGAATAAAGGTGTCTTCTCTGTGTTCAGAGAAGCTAGTGGATTGCTCTGAGAAAATCAAAGCTCCCCCTGGCTTAGAGAATATCTAGGAAGAAGCTTTGCTTCAGGGTGTAGGAACTCCAGATTGCTTTGAAGCCTTTTTTGATGCAGCTTTGAAGAAGACTCAAGATGTTGATGGTTGTTCTTCTTCAGCAGCTTTGCAATCTGGGAGGAGAGTTCTTCATGAAAGCTTGAGCACTGAGTGTTGATTTTCCTGAAGACAGGATGAACTCAGGAAGCAGCAGAAGAACAAATTCTTTTCTTGAGAGCTCTTTTTCTCTCACAGTTGTTGCTTTTCTTTTGTTTCTGTGTTTGACTATTTGTCTTCAGCCAACTGCCTTGATAATATAGAAACTTATATTCTTTGAATATTGCCTCGAGCCCTGCACTGAAAGATGTTTCCAAATAATACAATAAAACAAATAAAGAAACTGCGCTAGAAATCTTTTCTGTCATTCCCAAAAAGGAATTAAGGATATTAAAATATCCTATCAAAAAGACTTTATAAATTGGCATGGGAAGCAAAGCATAACGGCTATATTAAAGCTGTTAGAAAGACACGATTTCCTCTAATAAAACAAACAACTTTATTCTGTCAAAATCTTTCAATTAATGCACAAGGGATATTGCAAATAAGCAAAGAAATATAGGCATTAAATTAAGCAGAATATCTGAATAGCATATGTCTTAGACATTAGGAAATAAGTAAATAATTCAAATGAAAAGAATACAGATAATAGCAGACAGAAGACGTCGACAAGAGAACGAAGATCGTCGATCTGAACAAGAAGATCGTCGACCTAAAGAAAAACTATCTCCACAGAAATTGTCGACCTAGGATAACTGATCGTCGACCTGAGCAAGCAGATCGTCGATCTCACTTCAGAGTTCATATAACTCTGAGATCGTCGATCATCAATCGAAGATCGTCGAGCGAAGTTCGACTATCATCGAACACAAAACTACTAAACCAAATTTCTATTTCTATCCAATCTCAACTATCAAACCTTTCTAAATTAGCCTAGCCTGAGGGTAGACTATCAATTAGTCTAACCATTAACCATAGATAAATCTTAGGTCAATATAGCCTAAAAGAGATGACATAGCCCAAATCAAAACTAGGGATCTAACAATCTCCCCCAATTTGGGTGATGTCACTCAAATAGAATAAATCTAATATAAGCATATAAAAGAAATAACCAGCAACAAATAAATCATCAAACAGATTTAAATGAAATAGATAAGCAACACATAAGTCACAATTGTATATCAGAATCTGAAGGAGGAGTAAGAGTAGCAGGAGAGAAAGTAATTTTTCTGCTGGGATCATATGTATCCTTCTTTGATAACTTCAGGTCCTGCTCTCTAATGATCTTTATTTCTCCAGCTTTTAGCAAAACGGCTTCAGGATATTTTTCCATATATTTTGAAGCATCAAACACTTCTGAACTGACTTGAAATTTGTCCAATTCTTTCTTTCTATATTTTGACATAGTGGAAAGTCCTGTAATGTCTTTTCCTTCTGCTTTAGCTTTCTTGATCTGAGCTGCTCCCACCAATTCTAGTAGTCTGGTCATTTTAAAGTTGGGGTCAAGCTCTTGACTTACATAAGTATAATCATCAGCTTAATCCAATGGGTTTACAGCTTTGAACTTTACTGATTGACTCAGATATCTCTCAGTTTGTTCTTTTGGCTCTTGAATTAGGAGACTATATGGAGGGGCAAATGCATCATACTTTTTGCTTGTTCTGTCAGAATATACAATTCTCTTTCCTTTAGCATCTAATGGTTTAGCTTTAGTTGGTATTTCCTTTGTAGGTGAGACTGTTCTTCCAGGAGGAGATCTAGGGGTTTGAGGAGGAGAGAAAGTTGGTTGCTGATACACAACTTCTTTAACTTGCTCTCTCTCATTTCTTGGTTGTCTAGATTGCCTCTGATAATCTAAACTACTTGAGGGAGGCTTCCTTTGCTGGACTGATCTGTCATGAGGAGCATGAAGTTCTTGGGGCAATGTTCCCTAGTGCACCAATAGAAGGAGGAGGAGGAGGACCTCTCTGGAACCCTTTGGGAGGAGGAGAGTTCTTCCTGCTCTTCTTCCTTGCTTTTTGGGCATTCTTAGAGAGCCACATCCATGGTTCAAAACCTTTTGATTTAGGATAAACTCCTTTCAAGATGTAGTAAGGAATGTCATGATCTGGTTTGGGAGGAGGTGTAACAACAGCCTTCCTTTTCTTTGCAGCAATCTTTTTCTTTTTCTTATTCCCTTCAGAATCATCAGAATCCTCATCCTCATCTTCAGAATGAGAGGACTGAGGTTTGTCATACAGATCATCAATTTCTGTGAACAAAGCTTTTTCTTTTTCTTCTTTAGCCTTCTCAATGGCTTTTTCTCTTTATTATTCTAGAATGTCTTGAGTAATGAGATCATCCAAGTCTTGTCCTGGGGTATCATCCCAGATAGTGGAGGACTTAGGTGTGATAGCAATTGTACTTACTTAAATACTCTCTGGCAGATGTTCAACTGACCTAACACCTTCAAAATCTTTCTCAATAACAACCTCTAAAGATTTAACTGAAGTCCACTTATATTCTAAGAAGGATGTAATGATTTCTTCTAGGTATCTGGCAATGATGGGGGTAGAAAGTTTTTCAAGACAAACTCTAAAAGCAAGAGCTGCTTCAGTTATAGTCTAAAAAATAATAACTCTATCAGAAAACTGAAGGCACACTGGTCTCTTATAGCACACAATGGCCTGAAGGGGATCAGAAGAGCAAGGGGAGGACTGAGATATGTACAGATTTCCACAAGATGAGAGTGAAGATTCATCATTTGAAACTATAAAAACATCCATATCTATAACTGGAGCATCTATATTTACAACTGTCTCTTGTACAAAATCTGGAATATATACATCTGGCACTGCATCTGAATATGATTCTAACTCCAATACTGCTGGAGAATTCTCTATTGGATCAACAGGAAGAGCCTAAGCAGAGTTTGAAGCATCTTCATTGAACATCTCCCCCTGCCTGTGTTCAGTGGGAACTAAACCCAGGCCTCCAGATGAAGAAGGGACTGTGAGGGCAGAGATAGAGACAGCAAGGGTTGAGATAGAGGTGACAAGGGGTGCAATGGCTTCCTCTATCATTTTTTTGATAGAGGGGGTGATGAGTTCCATGATTTTGGCAATGAATTCTGGTGTTATTTGAAAGGATGGAGGAATGGTGGATGAAGAAACATCAGTATTGATGTTTTGTTGAACTGGGATTTCATCAAGTGGGGAATTGTGATGAGATGGGAGATTATGAATGGGTGATTGATGATTTGATATAGATGGGGAGTGAGATGGAGAAAGCAAATTAAACAATTAATCTATATTGAGGTTGGGAATCTCAGCTAGATGAGCTGGATCTGGAGAAGCACGTTGTGATAGAGGGTTCACAGGAGAAGAGGGAATGACAATGGAAGTGGATGGCATGGAGGAGGCAGTAGGGATTTCTTCATCAGGGTGGGAAGTGGCTTCAGAAGCCCTTGTGCTCTTAGATGTTATAGGAGCAGACTTTGCCTTGGAGGGTTTATGAATGACCCTTTTCCACTTAGCAAACAGGGATGAATCAATCCTTTTCCTGGCATTTATGGTTGTAGGGGCAGAGCTCAACAGCGGGGAAGCTTTCTTGGATAGAAAGATCCCTATTAACCTACCTTGAGTAACCTCTTTCTTATTGTTCTTCTTCCTGATTAATTCAAACAACAAACTAGCCCAATCGATTGCTTTCTTATTCACAATGGCGGACATTAAGGCAAACTGTTGCCGGTGAATGTTGTCATGAGCAGAGTGCTTCCCGAGCAGTACTTTTCCAACTAAATCAGCCAAGAACTTAAAACCGACTTATAGTTTTACCTTTAACAACTTAGATGGTATGCCTTCTGCATGCCCCATCTCTATCAGCATTCTTCCATACTCAGAGCTATCTTGTTCATATTCATCTGTTCCATTCTGTAACTCAAAAATTTCAGTAAGAATATCGGGGGTGAGAGTTACCTCAACAACGTTGATAGTTCCTGTCATCACTTTGTCATCAGAAGCAGAGGTATAGACCCATTCATTTATCTCTAATAAGTTGAGTTTGATCTTAGTATACATAAGATTTTTGAGTCCTTGTTCATCGCACAACTGCAACATTTCTTTGAAAACTAGTTCAGTGTCACGGAAAGAATCGAAGTCATCATTGAAGCCTGCGTCAAACTTCATCACATACAAAGTTACTGAAGAAATTTCCATGGATTTGATGAGAGAGATCGCAAGAATAGAGGGAGAAAGCGCGGGATGAAAGCTCGAAACAATTTTGAAAGCAGAATATGAAACGGCGAGCTCCGTCGACGATCTTCAGACCTAAATAGACGATCATTTAGAGATAAACAAAAGTCGTCGATCTCTGAATGAAGATCAAGAGAATCGGTCGTCGATCGTTGGTCGACGATCGATTTCCAAAGCAGAGTCATCGATCATCGATCGATGATTTCTGTCTCTAAAAGCAAAGATCCATCGTAGACCAAGGGTCGATGATTTAGCTCAACCTGTTCGACTATCTTCGAACACCGTTCGACGATCTCAGAACAGATTTCAACTTAGCAGAATTTTCACTTAGTCTGATCCATTCATCATGCCTATTTGATTCAAAAAGAATAGATGTTTCTGTTCATCTAAAGGCTTAGTGAAAATATCACTTCTCTAAAGATCTGTGGGTATAAACTCAAGATTTATTTTATTTTTGTCAACACAGTCTCTAAGAAAATGGTGTCTAATGTCAATGTGCTTAGTTCTAGAATGGTGCACAGGATTTTGTGTTATAGAAATAGCACTGGTACAGTCACACATAATTTTGGTGTTTCTGTGTGTATACCCATAATCCAGGAGTTGATTTTGAATCCACAGAATCTGTGAACGGTAACTAGCAGCTGCTATATATTCAGCCTCTGAAGTTGAAGTTGAAACAGAAGTCTACTTTTTGCAAAACCATGAGACTAATCTCTCACCTAGGAACTGACAAGTCCCTGAGGTGCTCTTCCTGTCAACTATATAGCCAGCATAGTCAGCATTTGAGTATCCAATCAACTCAAATTCTAATTCAGTTGGGTACCAAAGTCCTCAATTAGGACATCCCTTCAAGTATCTTAAGATTCTCTTTAGAAGAGTTAAATGAGATTCCATGGGGTTGACCTGAAATCTAGCACAGAGGCATGTGGCAAACATTATATCAGGTCTACTTGTAGTTAAATATAATAGGGAACCAATAATGGCCCTATAATTTTTCTGATCAACAGGCTTACCCTTATCATCAAGATCAATAACTACACTAGTAGCCGTAGGAGTGTGCATTGCTGAAGCATCTGCCATCCCAAACTTTTTTACCAATTCCTTGGCATATTTAGATTGGGAGATGAAGATGCCATCAGCATCTTGTTTCACTTGAAGACCAAGGAAATAAGACAGCTCACCCATACTACTCATCTCAAACTTAGAATGCATCAGGTCTGAGAACCTTTTGCATAGTTTGGGATAAGTGGAACCAAATATAATGTCATCCACATAGATTTGAACTAACATGATTTCATCCTTGTGGTGCTTAATGAAAAGGGTTCTATCAACTATGCCTCTAACAAACTTATATTCTAAAAGGAAACTAGCTAGAGTCTCATACAATGCTCTAAGAACCTGTTTAAGTCGATACAGAGCTTTTTCTAACATAAAAACATGTGAGGGATAAGTTGAAGAAATGAAACCAGGGGGTTGTTCAACAAATACCTCTTCCTTTAGCTCACCATTTAGGAATGCACTCTTTACATCCATCTGGAACACCTTAAACTTCATGTAGGCTACATATGCTAGAAAAATCCTTATTGCCTCTAGCCTTGCAACAGGAGAAAAAGTTTGATCATAGTCTATACCTTCTTCCTGTCTGTAGCCTTGTGCTACAAGCCTTGCTTTATTACTTATAATTGTTCCTTGTGCATCCAATTTATTTCTAAACACCCATTTGGTGTCAATAATTAGCTGACCTTTTGGTCTAGGAACCAACTTCCAAACTTTGCATCTTTCAAACTGTTTTAGCTCTTCTTGCATAGCAATGATCTAATGGGGATCTTGCTCAGCATCTTTTATGGTTAAGGGCTCAACCTGTGAAAGAAAGCAAGCAAGCATCACATCTTGAATTAGTTTATGTCTAGTTTGCACACCAGTGGAAATGTCTCCAATCACTTGAGATGTAGGATGATCTCTAAGTGTGACATAATCAGTTCGTGGTATGTGATCTTCAACAGCAATTGGGATCAATTCCTCTGGTGGAATTAGATTGACTGTTGGTATAGCTGCAATCACTTCTACCTGATCTTCATCACTGTCTGAATCAAGTATCTGAGGAGCTGGTTGAGTTCCCTGAGAGAGTTTCAGCGCATCCAAGTTCTTGCATAATTCAGGTACCTGCAAAGAACTACTAGAGGAAGTTTCCTTCTCTCTGTAAAACATTTTTGATTCATCATAGGATATTAGTACTGATTCTTCAATTTTCGAGGTGGATTTATTAAAAACCCTATATGCTTTGCTTACTTGGGAATATCCTAGAAAGATTCCCATTGAAGCCTTTGCCTCAAACTTTCTAATGTATTCTTTGTTATTGTTGTAAATAAAAACTACACATCAAAAAACTCTAAAATAATCTATTTTAGGTTTCTTTTCTTTAAGCAATTCATAAGGAGTCTTCCCCTTAAGTTTATGTATCAGACACCTATTCAGTACATAGTTGGCTGTGCTAACTGCTTCTGCCCAAAAAGAGAGAGGCATATTAGCATCTGCTAATAATGTTCCTACAGCTTCAATCAGGGTTTTGTTTTTTCTTTCCACTACCCCATTTTATTGAGGAGTTCTAGGAGCAGAGAAGCTATGTCTGATACCTTCTTTCTCACATAATTCTTGCATAAGAAGAGAGTCAAACTCAGTACCATGATCACTTCTGATCAAGGCAACTTGAGTAGAGTACTCAGTTTGTATACAAAGTAGAAAATCTGTAAGAACTTTAAAGTTATCATATTTATTTCTCAAGAAGAACACCCAAGTGAATCTAGAGTAATCATCTACAATAACTAGAGTATAGAATTTCCCTCCTAGACTCTGTACATCTATTGGACCAAAAAGATCCAAGTGCAATAGGTATAGGATTCAAGGTGAATCACTTTTATTTACAGCTTTGAAACTATTCTTGGTTTGCTTGCCTAGCTAACAAGCCTTGCATAGGCCTTCCTTCTTGTAGGGGCAAGAGGGCAAACCTCTAACAAGGTTGTATTTAGATAACCAAGATATATTTTTAAGATTAACATGACTAAGCCTCTTATTCCATAAAGTGTTATTGCTACTCACTTCATAAAATAAGCAGATTTCAGAAGAAGTGGAATTAAAATCTACAAGATAGATATTTCCTTATATAATACCTACTAACACAATTTTATTATTTAAAGTAATATTGCACAATGTGTTAGAAAACCAAACCTGATAGCCAGCATCACAAAGCTTACTTACAGAAATGAGATTGTGTTTCAGTCCTGTGACATAAGCTACCTTTTTTGAAAGTCACTGACCCTAAGGTGAACTTGCCATATCCTTCAGTCTGACCACAGCTGGAATCACCAAAGACCACTTTTGGTCCTAACTTGGCTTTGAAGCTTGAAAGATTATCTTTGTTTCCTATCATATGCTTGGAGCATCCACTATCCAAGTACCACTTGTCATGAGTGATAGGATATGTCTTTACCTGCAATAAGATAGATTAGACATTGTGGACCCAGGTAACCTTGGGTCCATTGTTCTTCACATAAGAAAAACTAGAAATAAAAGAATATGCTGGTTGAGGGTGATATCCTAAGGGATGAGATCTCCTAGGTGGGATAATCCAACTTGAAGATAGATTAGCAGACCTAGGGTTGCTATTAAACTTATTATTCCTGTAAGCATTGTTGTAATTTTGAAAATTTACTTCTGATCGTCGATCGGTGGTCGACGATCGGTACCCGGATCGTCGATCTTGGTTCACAGAATAGAATTCTGGGTTCCACGATCGTCGATCTTTGTTCGACGCCTCAGGCTAAGATCGTCGATCCCTCATTGCTAAGTTATTATTCCTGTGAGTGAAGAGATCGTCGATTGTCATTCGACGATGGGTTCAGCGATCATCGATGGGCGTTCGACGATTTTTGTATTTCTATGAATTTTTGTTTCCTTTTGTCTCTCTTGATTTTATTTAAGGTTTTCTTAGCTTTTTGAATAACCTCAGTGTTTTTTATTCCCTTTTCAGAAATAAACTTTACTGGAGTGGATAGATTGTATTCAAGGAGCAGTGGGGGTTCACTAGGTGAGGCACATAAGCATAACTTATTGTTGCCTATCCTAGTGTTGGTTGTGCTTGTGAATTGTAGCAACTTAAGGCTTCTTCCATTAAGCAAATTTTCTAATCTTTTAGCTTTAGCTAGCTCTAATTTAAGAAACTTAATTTCTTCAGTTGATCTAGTGAGTTCAACTTTCAAATTAGTGTTTTCAATAGATATAGATTCAGATCCAGCTAGTTTGTCTCTAAGCAATTTAATCTCCTTTTCTGAGCTAAGTAAATCTAGGCAAAGGGTTTTAAATTCATGTTTAAATTCATCAGATGTAAAATCATAAGATGCAATTACCTAATCTTCATCAGACAATTCATATTCCTCATCTTCAGTCATCTCTGCAGCTGAGTTACTGCTGCAGGCATCAATTGCCATAAGGCAAATCTCTTTGGCTTTCTTCTCTTCTTCATCATCTTCATTGGAGCTGGAAGAAGACGAGTCTTCCTCAGTATCAATCCAGGTATTTGCAACAAGACCTTTCTCTTTCTTCTTGTACTTGTGAGAAGATGTTTTGGAGTGGTGCTTCTCTTGTTCCTTTTCTTTTCTCCTTTCTTTATGTTTTACCTCTGGACACAAAGGGAGAATGTGTCCAGGCTTCCTGCATCCATAACAAACAATTTCTTTAGAATGAGTTTTATCATACCTTGGCTTGTCATCATACTTTGATGACTTTGTTATGTTGTCTTTTCTGCCCATCTTGTAGAACCTATTGGCAAAGAGTGCCAATAGTTCTTCATTTGATTGAGTCACCTTGGACTCATCATTAGGCTTAAGATGCAAGGGTTTGCTCTTTCCTTATTGGAGTAGGTGCTTTAGCTTCAGCTTCAGCTTCCCTGGTCTTCAATACTTGCTCAAATAATTTGAGCTTGCCAAGAAGAGCTTCAATTGAGATCTTTGTTGTACTTCTTGACTCCTTGATTGGCCAGATTCTGAGATCCCATGTACTGGGAAAGCACATCAGTATTTTGTCATTTACCTTTGTCAATGTGATCTCCTTGTCAAGTGTCCACAGCTCATTGATGATGGAGCTGAGCCTTGTGTACATGGCTTCTACAGTCTCAGCTTCTTCTTTCTTCAAGTTCTCATATTGGGATATGAGGTTAGACCTTCTATCCTTCCTCTCATCAGCTGAACCAGCTACAATCTGATTCAGTGAGTCCCATATGGCTTTTGCTTAGGTGCAATCAGCCACTTTCTGGAATGTCTCATCAGACAGGTCTGAGCCAGAATGTTCATAGCTTTGGCATCAGCTATCTTGGCCTTCTTGTAAGTTTCATTGTAGTCTGGAGGTTGCACTGCACTGAGATTTGCAGATGTTGTAGCAGCAGCAGGTGGTGTTGGTGGCCCTGTTAAGATAGAGGAAAAAATATCTTCATCAATAGAGTTCATGTAAAGTCTTATTCTTGCCTTCTAGATGCCAAACTTGGCTAAGTTGCATACTGGAGGTCTGGTGCTAGAATAATCTTTTTACTGGGCCATGAAACTAATGTGAGTTAATATGGTATAAAAGTATCTTATCACAAGATCTTATGGTTCATGTGTTAGCCTGTTCAACCAATCAACCTTGGAATGGTTAAGCTGTTGATTAACCAACCTCCCTCTGATACCAATTGAAAGAGAGGGGATAAGATACTTATTACTCTAGAGGGAGGGTGAATAGAGTATTCAAAAATTAAGAGACTCTAAACACTTCTTTTGAGCAAATTGCGGAATTGAAATTAAAAGCTTTAAACCTAAAGCCTATCAGAGTGAAGTGAAAAGAAACAAGCTAAGTGATGTTTCAGTTGAGCTTTATACCTAACACAGCAACTAGCAACCTAGTTATATCTATCACAGCAACAGATCAATGATTAAAGTAAACAACCAGACAACACAAGAACTTTATAGTGGTTCCCCAATTGGGTACATCCACTCTTCTACCACCCTGGTAGGAATCCACTACAGGTTTTTGATTAGGTGCCCTGCCACCACAAGATCTGCTTCAGGTAGATCTAGAAACCCTTCAGGATTTTGATCAGATGCCTAAGAACCAAACACACAGGTTTTTGATTAGGTGCCCTGCCACCAAAGGTTCACTTTTGAAGGGAGTAATAACCCTTTTACAGGAGGTTAAGGAAAAGAATGAAGGTATCTTCTCTGTGTTCAGAGAAGCTAGTGGATTGCTCTGAGAAAATCAAAGCTCCCCCTGGCTTAGAGAATGTCCAGGAAGAAGCTTTGCTTCAGGGTGTAGGAACTCTAGATTGCTTTAAAGCCTTTTCTGATGCAGCTTTGAAGAAGACTCAAGATGTTGATGGTTGTTCTTCTTTAGCAGCTTTGCAATCTTTGAGGAGAGTTCTTCTTGAAAGCTTGAGCACTGAGTGTTGATTTTCCTGAAGATAGGATGAACTCAAGAAGCAGCAGAAGAACAAATTCTTTTCTTGAGAGCTCTTGTTCTCTCACAGTTGTTGCTTCTCCTTTGTTTCTGCGTCTGTCTATTTTTCTTCAGCCAACTACCATGATAATATAGAAACTTCTCTTCTTTGAATATTGCCTCGAGCCCTACACTGAAAGATGTTTCCAAATAATACAATAAAACAAATAAAGAAACAGCGCCAGAAATCTTCTCTCTCATTCCCATAAAGGAATTAAGGATATTAAAATATCCTATCAAAAAGACTTTATAAATTGGCACAGGAAGAAAGCATAACGGCAACAGCTGTTAGAAAGACACGATTTCCTCTAATAAACAAACAACTTTATTCTGTTAAAATCTTTCAATTAATGCACAAGGGATATTGCAAATAAGCAAAGAAATACAGGCATTAAATTAAGCAGAATATCTGAATAGCATATGTCTTAGACATGAGGAAATAAGTCAATAATTCAAATGAAAAGAATACAGATAATAGCAGACAAAAGACGTCGACCAGAGAATGAAGATCGTCGAACTGAACAAGAAGATCGTCGACCTGAAGAAAAACTATCTCCACAGAAATCGTCGACCTAGGCTAACCGATCGTCGACTTGAGGAAGCAGATCGTCGATCTCACTTCAGAGGTCATATAACTCTGAGATCGTCGATCATCAATCGAAGATCGTCGAGTGAACTTCGACTATCGTCGAACACAAAACTACAAAACCAAATTTCTATTTCTATCCAATCTCAACTATCAAACCGTTCTAAACTAGCCTAGGCTGAGGGTAGGCTATCAATTAGTCTAACCATTGACCATAGATAAATCTTGGGTCAATATAGCCTAAAAGAGATGACATAGCCCAAATCAAAACTAGGGATCCAACAAGGAGGCCCCTGCTCCTGCCTGAAATTGGGATGATAACATCCCCCACCCATCATATAACTCATCACTCTGCCACTCTGGGAGCCCCTACTATTCTCCCCATGGGATGTCCTATCCAATAGTCTCTTTCCCCTGCTATGTACAAACAGGTGGTCTACCTCCAACTTCTTAGCCATCTCTATGATCTACATCGAAGTGCCATGGGAAATGATTAGAAGAGACTGCCTGGTAGAGTACTTAAGCCCGTGATAGAACCTCTTTGCATACCTCCTGTAATCTAGATCATGTATCCCCGAGAACCTGGCCAGATGAGAAAATTACCTCTAGTACTCTATCACTGATCTGGTCCCCTGCTTGAGGTTCAAATACCACTCCTCTAACTCATCTCTATCTGTAATAGACACGTAGTAATCCAAGAAGGCCTCATTGAACTCATCCCAAGAAATATCTGACAACTCCCTATCAGCATATGTGGAGTCCTGCATGGACTTCCACCATATCTTCGTGTGAGTATCCAGTACAGAAGTCGCCAAACAGACTGCCTGCCTCACAGGGCAGCTGATGTCTGCAAGCATCTCCTAAATGGCCTCAAGCCACTCCTTAGTCTTTATCGCATTCTCTGTCCCGTGGTACATCGGCGGGGACAAATTCTTGAAGGCACTCAGCCAATTCGATCCCAGGTTTTGTTGCTGGGCTGGGGGATGCTAATCCCTGAAGGCATCGAGGATGGCCGTCAGAGTCTGCCCCATCTCCGTATGCTAGAAAGGTACGACAGCCGGAGGGGGAAGGACCATATCCTGTAGTGCAGCGACCTATGGAGGCTGTATAAATGTAAGGTTTATATTAGGAATGGCCTAACTCATTGCTTAAATGGACTATTTTCTGTGAATTTTACGCATGAGCACACCACCGCTTCCGCTACATAGTTTGTCCACAAACTATTGCCCGAGTGGGGTGTTCTAGTGTTGTGGACTTCTTTCTCAATGATTTTTGATTAACTGATACCAGTTTGTAAGAACCCCATTACCAAGGGGGTAGCCGGTCTTATGCCCAGAACTGGTGCCTTACGATGACACTAACACATGGGTTAGTCAACATCACATGATGGCGATCCTGTCGGCTAGTATGATCATTCAACCTACTCAGCCAATTGAGAAGAGAAGCAATATATGCAATTATACAACGAGTCCACATCACAACATCATTATAATATAACTAAAATGAGAGATCCAATTGTAATACCCCAAAATGCTCAGGATAAAAAGTTGACCTGGCTGGACAAAATCATCAAGCGGAGCTTGATGACAAACGTCGAGTGGAGCTCAACGATAACCATCCAGCGGAGCTCAACGAAACGTTGAGCAGAGCTCGACAAAACTTCGAGCAGAGCTAAACTAAAATTCGAGAAGAGCTCGACGAAATGTCGAGCAGAGGTCGACGAAATGTCTTGCAGAGGTCGACGAAACATCAAGCAGAGTTCGACGAAACGTCTTGTAGAGGTCGATAAAACGTCGAGAAGAGCTGGACGAAAATGTTGAGCAGAGAATGGGCGGTGTTATTTCCCTGGTCAATTAAACGTCGAGCAGAGCTCGACGAAATCCTGTGAGCTTGACATTTTTTCCCTGAGCTCGACGAATTGAGTTCGACAAATGTCGAAGGCGGTATGACCATGACATTTTTGTCTTCTGAGTCTTCTTTGAGCAGCGGTTGACTTGTTATCTCAAATCCAGGACGTTGCTGCTGGATAGTGGGGAGATCGAGTTGCTAGGGTTATACCCGAGCCCTCTAGCCCGAGGGGTTTTGAGAAGAGAAATTAATTCTCTGTCTTATCTTATTCTTCATTATTTTTGGAAGAGCAGAAACCAAGAAAGGGTGGGTGTTGGGCTGAGCTAATTGCTTTGCTGAAGGAGATCAAGTGGGTGGAATCGAGTTCTTAGGATAGATCTGCGAAGAGGAATATGGCGTGATTCTTTCCATCCACGTAGATTTTCTCATGTGGCACCAAAACGGCATCCAAAGGGAACGATCTTCTACTTGGACAAGTTAAGTCCTCTTTTATAAATATGCATGGAATCCTCCACCAAAAGGTGGAAAACGTAAGTGATTCCTTTGGGGTTTATAGTTGATATCCATTGTTGGGTTTGCATTAGATCCGGAAATTTGTAGTACGGAATATGCATATTGTGTGAAGCCCATCCGAACATGTTGGTATGGATTGGTGATGTTTATTCTGCGAACCGGAGAAGACACTTCATATAAAACGTGTATTGTATGGATTCTTGGTGGTTTGCCTGTGAAGTAAAGTAATATGAAGTATTGGAGGAATTATCGAGGAATTTTTTTAGGGGCTGTGAACTTATTGTTGGGCCCTAATGGCCGTGAGTGCCATTCTTTAAGCGTTGAGCCATCGTGCTGCAACTATGAAAGGTTAGTGAGACGAACGGGCAAGGTGAAGCTGTACCCACGTCAGTACAGGCTTGAAGCTGACGATTTGAGCAACGAGAAAGGCTGATCTGTACCCGCGTTATGGTTGTCTAACTGTAGTGTTGAAGATATTGGAGTTCATTAGGATCACATAATTAGAGTCTTGGGTTGTTTGCCATCCAGACTAAAATTCTCCTACCATGGGCCGTGGAGCATGACTCTCATTGTTTACCATCATGTCTGGGATGGTGGTGGGACCCTAGTTTTCTGGTACACCAAGAATGTGCCCAGAGTGCACGGAGAGTCGGGCTGTCATGTTGGCGTTTGTGATATATTGAAATGTGTGGTCATGCACTTTCCTGCTATATATCTATTTGTAAATGTTTTGCATGCAGGGATGGATTTCCTATGCCCCGAGCTAGGGGCAGGGTCATTATAATTGGTCAGCTGAATGCTAACCGTTGCCTTGTTGTCCACCGATTTGTGGTTTGTCCCTATGTAGATGCTGGAGAGACAAGGGGGAAATAGTGGGCTAAAGCCCTCACTGTTAAGCTGGCCCTCAAAGGCCGTGCTATTTATATTTTTCATGTGTGGCCGACCTACGCGCCGATGTTTGTAATCCACACTTCTGAAGAAAAATGTAAGGCCATAAGGCCATGTACTTTTTTGTATTTCTGTAATATTCCTATGATATATATAAATGTTATAGTTTATATATAATGGACATTCCTGGTTGTTGAGTTCAATTATAACCCTAAAAGCTTCCGCTAGAATGCTCTGAGTTAGGTCTGGTGTTGGATTTTTATATTAATACGTAACGTCGCCGACTATTGTGTGGATTATTGCATGGGGCCCCAGCCGGACCCTCTATTATATTTCATATGACGTATGGAGGTGTTACAATTTGGTATCAGCTTTTTTGGTCTTCCTTCCCCGAATTCGTGGACGAATTCTTTTGAGGGGTGGTGAGCACGTGTATGAGCCATCATTATAACATAAATAAACTCTAGAATGTCCACTTAGGAATGAAAATACACCTGTTTGAGGAACCTATGTGTTCCTACTATTCGTGTTTGCCGTGTTTAGTGTCGCTAAATTATATTTTGTACACATATAGGTGACAAAAAGTGGTGTGGGGGTAGTCGGAACCTCAACATTTTGCCGAGAGTGCGACACCAATTGAGGTGCCCACACCCCATCCTTCTGCTGAAATTTTATGTCTTGTCACTGAGACAGTACTTGCGGTAATGAATGCACAACAGACAGGGCAGGCAAGGCCTGCAATGAATCCAGTGCATGCTGGTGTGAGACAAGTGTCAGTTGAGGCTTTGATTGATGAGCGAGTAGCTGAACTATAGTTGAAAAGGTTTATGAGTTTTATCCCTCCTATGTTTACAGGGGCAGGTTCCCTAACGCAGGCGGAGGATTAGCTTGCAAGAGTTAAGAGGATTATGATGGCAATCGGGACAGAGGAGGGATAGAAAGTCACCCTAGCCACCTTCCTACTGGAAGGGGAGGCACGACTATGGTGGGATGAAATGGAGTTGCATCACTTTGCCGGCAGACGTTTAACTGAGATCTCAATGGAGGAGTTCTCACGGTTGTTTTTGGCAAAACATCTGCCGATGACGCGGAGAATTGCAATGGAGATTGAGTTCCAACGTTTAACTCAAGGTTAAGGTAGTGTGTATGACTACTTACATGAGTTTACACATTTGGGACGGTATGCAGGCTCTATCTTTACTAACGAAGAGCGTAAGACAAGTAGGTTCTATGAGGGAGTGCAAGATGAGCTGAGGTTGCTTCTCTCGAGTTCGGTGAGCCAAGGGTTTCAATCACTGGTGGATACAACTCATTCTTTAGAGAAAGTGTTGGGTACATTGAAAATTGGGTGTGTACCAAATTTGGAGAAGCGTCACATAACTTATGATATATGTCAGTTTGTATTTGATGGCATTTTAAGTTTACTTGTGCAGGCTAATGATTGCAGAAATTATTTTAAGTACAAAAGTTTCAATACACTTATTTAGTGTCGACACCTTTGAAGGAGCTGTGTCGAGACAAGAAGCAAGTCTGTTTCGACACACAGGACTTGTGTCGACACCCAGAGTTTAAGTTGACATCAACTGTGTTGACACTCATAACTTGTGTCGACACACTTAGACCTTGTTGTATTGTTAGTTGTAAAAAATCAACTATGTCGACATCGAGGACTTGGATCGACATATAGAGAAGTTCTGTCGATACACAGGACTTGTGTTTCTAAAAACAGCTGTGTCGAGAACTTGATGAAGAGCTGTGTCTATAGTTTTCTGAAGATGTCGACAAAATCAAAGAAGCTGTGTCGACTCTAAGGAATTATGTCGGCACACATTACATTTGTGTCGACACATTCTATATTTGTGTCTCGACACATTCAGCTGAGTTAAATAACTCTGTGCGCCAGATCTCAAGACTGAAGACTTGATGTCTGTCAGAATCATCAGGGCTATCAGATATATCAGAACTATCAGATGTCAGTTAACTACCAGATTAGCCAGTTGCCTATGACGAGATCTATAAATAGAACTGATCTGTCACAGAATGATAATGAAGAAAAATAAGAAGTAGGAGAAATCAGTCCAAGAAGAATTCACAGAATTCTATACAATAAGAAGATTCTGATTTAAGATCAGATAAGTTGACAACATCTTATCAGATCTGTCAGTGTTTGCAGATTTAATTCTGTAAGGAGGAAGAAACTGTATCTACACCAACTTCTCAAGAAGATTCAACCTAGGTTCTCTCTTTCAAGAAGCTTTGAATAAGCTATGTCAGGTTGAATAAGATTTATTACAACAATGGTCAGGAGAAAGCAGATCCATCATGATCTGATCATGATTCCCTCACCTCTCTCTCTCTCTCTATCTGGGAGAAAGAAGAAACATACTCTTTTAATCAATTTTTTATAAGATATATTTTTAGATCTGAGTGTAAGAGATTCCAGTCTCTGAGTTGTAAGCCTGTAATTATAAAGGTTGAGGTAGGGCTGTTTGCCTGAGGTAGGTGATGAGTTGTAAATATACACATATTTTAGTACTTTATTTATATCGTTTTAGTTCTTATTTATAGTTTTTTGTTATTTTTGTTTATAAATATGTTTCTTTTTGTAAATATTTACCTAACTCAGCTTTAATTTTGATTTCTGAGATTTTTCAGAAAATTGTCAAAAAATGACCTGACATGCCCGTGTCCCAGACTCGACACGCCCGTGTCACGCCCTCAATGATTGTTGACCTTAGATCAACACTCGATGTTCAGCCTTCTTCAACCCGAGCAGCACACGCCTGTGTCCCAGAATCGACACGCCAGTGTCACGCCTTCGACGATCATCGACTTCAACTGAGCTCGATGTTCTCCACTCGACGCCAGCTGTCATGCCCGTGTCCATCGCGACACGCCCATGTCGACCACTCGATGTTTCCAGTCAACACCTCAGCTCCAACTTCTTCAAACTGAGCTCGACGTTCTCCAATCGACGCCAGCTGTCACGCCTGTGTCCATCCTTACACGCCCGTGTCAATGTCGACAGTCAATGCCTCCAACCAGCAAACATCAAATTGACTTCCTCCACCCAGCTATCTAGTCGCGCCCCCCTTACATGCCCCCTGCCACGCCCATGACTAGGGCGTGTCACTCCCGAAATTTTGCATATAAATAAAAAATTTCTATATAGTACAAGGGTTCACTTTTTTGAGCCAAAATTTAGTGTGTTTTGTGGGCTGCCCTTGTGGATTCACTTGCAATAATGTATGGAGATTTCTCCCCCTCCCTTTTATGTTTGTCTTTGCTTTAGCTTTAGCTTTGTAATAATTTCATTATGATAATAAAAATGTTGGATTTTCCCTCTCTACATGGCATGAAAATTCATTTGGGTAGCTTATCTCTTTCTCTTTTTATCCTAGTTTTCCTCTTTATGTAAAGTGTGTGTGTGTGTGTGTGTATGGGTTTAGCTTTTTTTGTTTTTATCATCATGTTAGGTTTTATTCTAGTTTTTTTTATTTACAAAATGAAATGTTATTAGGATAGTTTTTTCTAGCTTTTATGATACTTTAAAACTGTAACTTTCCCATCCTACTGAGTTTTGTAAAAGAGATTTTAAAAGTGATTTTAACTTTCTTTAACTGTCTTTGTTTAGGTTGTAAACTTTTTGTCCTTTTAAATTTTATATCTACTTTTTTATCACTTTTATGAACTCTTAAAAATGAAAAAGGTATAATTTTAATTTTTTAGCACCATTGATTTTAGCTTTATTTTGAAAAAACTTTTGCTAATTTAATTTTTATTTGTTCTTTTTATGTGTTTTTGGTAATGTTTAATAATGGAAAAGTAGTTATTTTAATTTTTAGGTAACTTTCAATTTTTTTTTGATTTGTGTGTGTGAGTGCCTGAGTTAGGTTTTCATTTTGTTTTTTTAAATTCCATGTTGTGTGTGTGAGTGTATGAGAATAAATTTTTTTATGCTTTCTTCAATTATGTTGTGTGTGTGAGTGTAGGAGATAATTTTGATGCTTTCTTCAAATATGTAGAGTGTGTGAGTGTATAAGATAAATTTTCATGCTTTATTTTATTGCTTTCCTCAAATTTTATAGAGTGCATGTGTGTAGGAAATAATTTTATTGCTTTCTTTCAATTAAGGATACTATGTGCGTGTGCGCATTTATTTCCGCCTACTTGTTAAGAGTTAAATGGCGTGTTTTCATTTCCCACCTACTCATTCGAGTAGGACTTGTCATTTACCGTCTACTTATTTGAGTAGAACTTGTACTTGCATTTATTTTCGCCTACTCGTTAAGAGTTAAATGGCGTGTTTTCCTTTCCTGCCTACTCATTCGAGTAGGACTTGCCCCTATTTATTTTATTTATGGTTTTGAAGTGTGCGTGAGTTCTCATTTTAGTTAGCTTTTCAAATTTTCAAACGTTGCGTTGTTTATGTTTTCTTCTTAAAATCCTTTAACGTTTAGTCTCGAAGTCGCGCCTCAACAAAATTATAAAGCCTTCCCCATTCCAATGAGTGGCTAATCGTTATTAGCCCTTGGCATCGAAGAGAAGTGGGATATATAAAATGATTTGAAAGAATTAAAGTTCTTTATTTTCACTTTAATTTTAGGACTTAAGGTTTGCTCCTGGTTAACGACGCGTAGGATCGCATATCGATGTGTGGGCTCTATTTCCATTATCCATACGCTAGCTAGCCGAGAAGCCGTGCTTATGGACCGATCCCCCTTGGGTAAATAGAATTGCGTAGATAACCTCAGGAGAGGAGAAGCGCAGTTCTACTATATCTGGTTCCCAAAACAATAGTGGGGTTGTTAGTGTAAGGAGGGCATTAAGAGGAATCCTTCGTCGGACTAACGTTCGGTCGAATAGTCTTAATGTTCAGGTGAGCGATATTCCTAGAGATTAGTGAGCTCATATTTATGGAAACTCCACGGCCAAATTGCCTTTTATTAATTTGAAAACTAAGTTCAATAATTATTTAAAGTTATTTTAGTCTTAATCTGATTCGGTGCCGAGCGTTAACCCATCATCGAATAATTTAAGTCAATTTTAGCTTTCCTTTATTTCCGTCATTAGTGAGAAACAAAAATCCACCTTACTTTCAGTAAAATAATAGTGCTCCTGGAGGAGTATGAATAATCAACCCGACCCCGAGAACAATACGACCTCAGTATTCTCCCGAATATCGAGTACTACATGCGATAGGTGCACTTGCCTCCTTTCGTTAAAAACTCGGTTTTTAACAAGTCTGTGATGGTCGACTCATCGAACCAACCACCTAAATAAGAGCCTACTCGCGGGCCATCAAGTTTTTGGTGCCATTGCCGGGGAATCTTTTTGGTGTTGTTATTTCGAATATGGGATACTATTCATTTTACTTTTTTTTCACAAAAAAAAGAAAGAAAATATATTTTAACTCTTAAAAAAACACTTAAAAACAACAAAAAATCCCCCCCCCCGTTTTGTTTTAATTATCTTTATTTCTTTTTCTATTTTTTTAGGGTGTATGACCAGTGGACAACCTTCAGATTTTGAAACCTTTGTTTTTGATCCTGAGATCGACCGCACCCTTGCGTGTATTCAATCTTAACGCCAAGATCAAACTTTAGAACCCGAAGAATCTATCGGAGAACCCCCAGCTGTTTTTATGGCCGACCATGTTCCAAATGTGGCCGCAGAGCGTATAATGTCTTATTACGCCCGACCAAATTTTGACGATACTTAGTCGAGTATTATTAACCCTACGGTGGCGAATATCAATTTTGAAATAAAGTCATGTGTAATCCAAATGATCCAAAACTCCGTGCAGTTTGATGGACTGCCGGATGAGGACCCTAATGTCCACTTGTCCAACTTTTTAGGAAATTTATGACACGTTTAAAATTAATGGCGTCACTGATAATGCCATTCATCTGTGCTTATTTGCCTTCTCCCTCAATTCCACAACCAAGGAATGGTTAATTTTCCTCCCATGAGGATGTATCACGACCTGGGCTGAGTTGGCGGAAAAATTATTGACGAAGTATTTTTTTCCCGCAAAAACTGCAAAATTGCGGGCAGACATTTCATCGTTTATTCGAAACGACTCTGAGTCTCTTTTTGAGACTTGGGAGCACTTTAAGCAATTTCTACGTAGGTGCCCACACCACGCGCTGCCAATGTGGTTGCAGGTACAAACTTTTTATAACGGCCTTAATTTTCAGACGCGGTTGCCGGGGGCACCCTTAATAATAAGACCCCTGAGGCCGCCTAGGGTATATTTAAAGAAATGGCTATGAACACCTATCAGTGGAACATCCTACGGGGATGCCCAAACCAAGCGACAGACATTTTTGAAGTGGATGCCCCGGCTTTGTTATCCCTTCAAGTTGAAAGGCTAACAAAACAGGTGGCGAAGATGTATGCTTCCTCCTCCACTTCTCCATGGGCCAATTTTAATAATAACCTTTCCCCCTCTAACGTCTGTGTAGTCAAAGAGTTCGTGGACTACATGGAAAATCTGGTTCATCCCTCATTCCCCCAAAATAATCCTTATAGTAAAAACTATTATCTGGGTTGGAGGAACCATCCGAATTTTTCATGGAGTAACCCGAACAATGCGCAGCGCCTGCCTATTTCTTTTGCACCCGCATTTCCCCCTCCCCCTCCGAGGACTTTTCCAGTTGAGGAAAATTTTAATAGATACATTGTCAAACGAGTCCAATATCCGGAATATAACCGGATGGCTAAAAAATCTCGAGTTACAGGTTGGAAAATCGGCGCGACTCAGGTCGGAAAGCGCGCAGGGCGCACTGCCACTGAATATGTAGACCAACCCATGAGAGAACACCAACGCTATAACCCTCCATAGTGGTAAGGAGGTGGTCGATCCAAAACGGATCTATCCTCAGGTACATATCTCTCCTCTGACCCCTCTTCCCTTATCTTCGAATACGCAATCTTTTCCAATTATAAATGATAAACTTATATAAAATTAGCCAATGTTGTATCTGCATAAATTAAATAATGAGCGTAAAGACGCGCAATACGAAAAATTTATTTTATTATTAAAACAAATTCACATTAATGTTCCTTTTTGCGAGGCTATCTCGCAAATGCCCAAATAAGCGAAATTTGTAAAAGAATTTCTTTCTAATAAACGTAAATTAAAGGACATTTCGCATAAAACTCTCAACAATGTCTGCTCGGCGACTCTTACTCAAAAATTGCCCACAAAACAAAACGACCCGGGACGGTTTTCCATCCCGTTCCTTTTTGGCAATATATTAGTAAAATACGCCTTAGATGATTTAGGGGCTAGCATTAATCTGATGTCGTTCTCGCTCTTTAAATGATTAGGTTTGGGCACTCCTAACCATACGAATATTCGCATCCAATTAGCGGATCGCTCGGTTAAGTTCCCTATCAGGGTAGTGGAGGACGTCCTTGTCCGAGTAGACATGTTTACCTTTCCGGTAGAATTCGTCATCTTAGATATCGAGGAGGACGTCGAGGTACCAATAATACTCGGTCTCACTTTTCTCGCCACCTCCCGTGCATTAATAGATGTTAGTAATGGTCGTCTTCTCCTCCAGGTAGGAGATGATCAAGTTACTTTCTCTATTAATCCCTCGATTGACAATTCGTCATCGAGAGATGATTTCTGCTATTCTTAGTTACCTTTTTTGGAGATCGTTCTTCTCTTATTTTTGAGTCCGTATTTTCAAACGAAGATATTTATGCGCTTGAAAATTTTTATAGCGATGAGGATACCCCTATAGACTTGCCTTTCGAACCAATTGGTTCGAAAGACATAGGAATTAAAACTTCGTTAGAAGAACCGCCCACCCTAGATCTTAAACCCTTGCCCGAATTACTCAAATATGCTTTTTTGGGAAAAGGCGATACGCTTCACGTTATTATTTCTTCGGACTTGAGTTATTCAGAGATTTCAAATTTATTTGAAGTTTTACTTAAACATCACCACGCAATTGCGTGGCAAATATCTGACTTAAAGGGGATTAACCCCTCATTTTGCACTCATAAGATATTTCTTAACGATAATTGTCGCATAACAATTCAGCCGCAGCGGCGTCTTAACCCAAACATGAAAGACGTCGTTAAAGTTGAGAATTTTATGTTATTAGATTCGGGGATAATCTACCCTATTTCGGACAGTGCATGGGTTAGTCCCGTGCATGTCGTGCCCAAGATGGGCGGTCTAATAGAAGTGGCGAATGAGCATAATGAGCCCATCCCAACTCATACTATTACGGGTTGGCGAGTGTGCATCAATTATAGAAAACTTAGTGATGCCACCCGCAAGGACCATTTACCAATACCATTTCTGGACCATATTTTTGAGCGTCTATCTAGTCATCCATATTATTGTTTTCTTGATGGTTTATTGGGTTTTTTTTCCAAATACCTATTTCCCGCGATGACCAAGAGAAAACAACTTTTACTTGCCTGTTTGGCACCTTCGCATACCAAAGAATGCCATTTGGACTCTGCAATGCGCCGGCTACATTACAAAGATGTATGCTAGCGATCTTTGGCGAGCTAGTAGAAGACATTATGGAAGTCTTTATGGATGACTTTTCTGTTTTCGGATGCTCTTTTGCCGATTGCCTTCAAAATTTAGATCGTTTCCTCCAACGTTGCGAGGACACAAACCTTCTTCTAAATTGGGAAAAATGTAACTTTATGGTTCGAGGAGGTTTGGTCCTCGGTCATAAGATTTTGATTAAGGAGATGGTGGTAGATAAAGCCAAGGTAGAAATCATAGAAAAACCTTCGCAACCAACAAACGTAAAATCTATTAGGAGTTTCTTAGGCTATGCGGGCTTTTACCGACAATTTATTCAAGACTTTTCAAAAATAACAAAGCCGCTAACTCACCTTTTGGAAAAGGAATCACGTTTCACCTTTAGTAGCTAATGCGAGTCCGCCATTAATTTAAAAAAACAAAAACTTTTCACCTCACCAATTTTAGTGGCCCCTAATTTGTCCCTTCTGTTGGAGATTATGTGCGATGCTTGTGATATTGCCTTAGGTGTCCTTCTTTGCCAATGCGTAGAAAAACATTTTCATCCAATTTATTACGCTAGCAAGACGCTCACTCTTAGCCGTCATTTTCGCTTTCGATAAGTTTCGCTTGTATTTAACGTTATCTAAAGTTATCGTATTTACCGATCACTCCGCCCTTAAATATTTATTAGCTAAAAATGATGCGAAGCCCCGCATTCTTCGATGGATTCTCCTCCTACAAGAGTTTGATTTGGAGATCCGAGATAAGAAGGGCGCGGAAAATCTAGCGGCAGACCACCTCTCCCGTTTAAAAAATTCGGGTGCGGAAGCACTCGTCGAATCTGAAATAAATGACAGATTCCCCGAGGAACGCCTCCTAGCCATTCATAATTCTTCGTCATCTTCGCCTTGGTTCGCAGATTTTGCATATTACTTAGTCGCGGGGGTGCTTCCAAAAGCGTATTCAAGTCATCAAAAGAAGAAATTCTTTTCTGACTTGAAAAATTTCTTTTGGGAGGACGCATTTCTTTTTCATATCTGCGCGGACCAAGCGGTCCGAAGATGCGTTGCTGGTGTGGAGTGCACGCAAATATTCAGGCACTGCCATGAGGGTCTAGCTGGTGGGCATTATCAAGCCAACCGGACTGCTCGGAAGGCGCTAGAGGCGGGCTAGTTTTCACCCACTCTCTTCAAAGACGCAAATAATTTTGTGCGCGCATGCGATAGCTGTCAGCGGTCGGGTAACATCTCTCGTCGCGACGAGATGCCCTAAAATTTATTTTTAGAATTCGAAGTCTTCGATTTATGGGGCATAGATTTTGTTTGCCCCTAACTTCGTCTTTAGAAAATATGTATATTTTAGTGGCGGTCGACTACGTATCGAGGTGGGCGGAAGCGCAAGCTCTCCCCACCAACGATGCGCGAGTCGTCGTTACACTTCTTAAAAAACTATTTTATCACTTCGGCACACCTCACGCAATTGTTAATGATAGGGGAACGCATTTCTGTAACACTCTAATGTCGAAGATGTTAGCTAAATACAGAGTACCGCACAAACTTGCCACCCCCTACCACTCGCAAACAAGAGGCCAAGTTGAGGTAGTAAATCGAGAAATTAAACGCATATTAGAAAAAACCGTTTCACTAAATAGGAAAGATTGGTCTGTTAAACTTGACGACGCGTTATGGGCGTATCGTACGGCATACAAAACCGCAACCGGTTGTACTCCGTTTCGATTAGTCTATGGCAAAGCGTGCCATTTACCTGTAGAACTAGAAAATCGCGCTCTTTGGGCTTCAAAGCTCTTAAACCTCAACGCCAACTTAGCCACTCAGAATAGAAAACTGCAACTAAACGAGCTCGATGAATGGCATGCGAATGCTTAAGAGAGCAATAAGTTCTACAAGGAGCGTTCTTAGTTATATCATGATCGAAAAATAAAGTCCCCAAATTTTTTTTCTATGGGCGATCTTGTCCTTCTTTATAATTCACGTCTTAAACTTTTTGCAGGAAACCTAAAATCTAGATAGTTCGGTCCCTTCATAGTTGAAGAAGTTTTTCTATATAGGGCCGTACTCGTCTCCCACCCAGAAAAAGATTTGTTTAAAGTAAACAGTCATCGGTTAAAGTTACAAATAGCGGGCGACCCAGTGATCGAGCATAACGAAACCATAACCCTCCTCGATATATAAACCCGCCAATATAGTCAAGTTAGACGACAATAAAGAAAGTGCTCTTGGGAGGCACCCAACGTCTATCTTTTTCGCTCTTTATTTATTATGTTTGCTACTTTTTTTAATAAATGCAGGGTTTCTAAATGGGCTTCCCCGAACACGCATCAGGGACGTTTCTACCCTCCCTCTTTCTTTTTGTACATATAGCATTTATTGTTTTCTAGTTCTACATACTTATCTTAAAATATTGGGGACAATGTTGGAACTAAGTATGAGGGTGTTTTCATGCTTTTCCTGTTTTCTTTTCTTCTCATCTCTTATTTGCACTTATATTTCAAAAACAAAAAACAAATGAAATTTATTATAAAACAAAAATTCCAAAAATATTTAATTTTACTTTGTAAATATTTTTTTGTAAATAAATTCATGTAATTATTTTTTGTAAATACTCTTCTCTCTCCCCCTTCCTTTTCTCTCTCATTCTTGTAAATAACTTCCCTTTTTTTCCCAATTTTTGTAAATAGAATGAAAATGTTCTTAAAAATACAAAAACAAATTCGCAAAAGTTAAAAATCTAATTTTTTTTCGCATTTTCCTTTCTTTAGTATGTATATATTAAAGAAATAAATACTAAAATATAAAAAAAGATAATAACTTTAAAAATTCAAATAAAAAATATATTTTATAAAACAAATAAATTAAATATACCATTCTTAATTTTATTGTTATCCAAAAATGTTGTTTTGAGTTTATTTATATGTGAATTTTTTTAATTTTTTTTCACTATTCATTTGTTAATTATTGATTGAAAAATTTAAATAACTAGGGTTAAGTTTTAAAGAATTCATTATGCTTTGTTAAAAATATTGAATTCGTTTTAGGCACTACTTCTAATTTTTCATTGATAGGAGCATGTGTATTATGTTAAAAAGTAACGAATATAGAATTCAATTATGTTACTTTTAGCTTTCTGAAAAATTGGAACGTACAATTTATAAAGGTTGCTCTTAAAATTTTTTTTAATAAAAATTCTAGTTTTCTCTTCTCCCCTTATTTATCATGTCTTACTTAGCTAGATAAAAATTTTACCCTTAAAAGATCACATGTCAATGGAATTAAAATTTCATTCCGTAAACATAGGGACCCAATATTTTAAAAAGATTATATGTTATCGAATAAGAGGATAAAATTCATTACTCCTACACCTATATATTGGGTTTATTTTATTATTATGAAGTTGAAAAAGAAAAAAAATCATATTTGGAAAATAAGATTTCATTTTCCTAATAATCTAAAAAGAAAAAAATGGAGGTTCGAGAAAAAATTACCTCGCCTCAAAATCCAAGCCACTTTATAAACCGCCAAACCCCTTTAGCCAATTTCATGACTCTAGAATTAATTCAAAAATCTTTTTGAGAGCATAATTTGTAAATTGCATTATTTCCCCTAAAACTCCCATAAGCTAAAGTTCATATAATTCCAAGCTATTTTTGTTAAGCTAACCATTACAATTATTGCTTTCAATTTGATTACATCAAGAAGACTTTTGGCCAAAACTTTTGCCCTATTTAAATCATCTACATTATTTTAGGACTTAACTTTTACACCTCGTATGTTTATTTAGATCTCTCTTATAATTAATTAAGCGATAGCTAAACTTAGAATTTTTTTTATTCCTTATAAGTTCACCTCAAACTTTTGCTCTGGAATAACAAAAGATTAAGTGTGGGGGTATTTGATGAGTAGTAAATATACGCATATTTGAGTACTTTATTTATATCATTTTAGTTTTTATTTATTGTTTTTAGTTATTTTTGTTTATAAATATGTTTCTTTTTGTAAAAATTTACCTAACTCCGCTTTAATTTGGATTTCTGAAATTTTTCAGAAAATTGTCAAAAAATGACCTGACATGCCCGTGTCCCAGACTCGGCACGCCCGTGTCATGCCCTCGAAGATCGTTGACCTCAGCTCGACACTCGATGTTCAGCCTTCTTCAACCCTAGCAGGACATGCCCGTGTCCTAGACTCGACATGCCCGTGTTACACCCTCGACGATCATCGACTTCAACTGAGCTCGATGTTCTCCACTCGACGCCAACTGTCATGCCTGTGTCCATCCTGACACGCCCGTGTCGACCGCTCGATGTTTCCAATCAACACCTCAGCTCTAACTTCTTCAAACTGAGCTCGACGTTCTCCACTCGACGCCAGCTGTCACGTGCGTGTCCTTCCCGACACGCCCGTGTCGATGTCGGCAGTCCATGCCTCCAGCCAGCAAATATCAAATTGACTTCCTCCACCCAGCTATTTAGTCATGCCCCCCTGACACGCCCCCTGTCACGCCCGTGACTAGGGCGTGTCACTCCCGAAATTTTGCCTATAAATAAAAAATTTCTTTATAGTCCAAGGGTTCACGTTTTGAGCAAAATTTTAGTGTGTTTTGTGGGCTGCCCTTGTGGATTCACTTGCAATGTAAGGAGATTTCTCCCACCTCCCTTTTATGTTTGTCTTTGCTTTAGCTTTAGCTTTGTAATAGTTTCATTATGATAATAAAAATGTTGGATTTTCCCTCTCTACATGGCATGAAAATTCATTTGGATGGCTTATCTCTTTCTCTTTTTATCCTTAAGTTTATCCTAGTTTTCCTCTTTATAAAAAGTGTGTGTGTGTATGGGTTTAGCGTTTTTTGTTTTTATCATCATGTTAGGTTTTATTCTAGTTTTTTTTATTTCCAAAATGAAATGTTATTAGGATAGTTTTTTCTAGCTTTTATGATACTTTAAAATTGTAACATTCCCATCCTAATGAGTTTGGTAAAAGAGATTTTAATTTTCTTTAACTTAGTCTTTGTTTATGTTGTAAAACTTTTTGTCCTTTTAAATTTTATTTCTACTTTTTTATCACTTTTATGAACTCTTAAGAATGAAAAAGTTATAATTTTAATTTTTTAGCACCTTTGATTTTAGCTTTATTTTGAAAAAACTTTTGCTCATTTAATTTTTATTTGTTCTTTTTATGTGTTTTTGATAAAGTTTAATAATGGAAAAGTAGTTGTATTAATTTTTAGGTAACTTTCATTTTGTTTTTGATTTGTGTGTGTGAGTGTATGAGTTAGGTTTTCATTTTGTTCTTTTAAATTCCATATTGTGTGTGTGAGTGTATGAGAATAATTTTTTTATGCTTTCTTCAATTATGTTGTGTGTGTGAGTGTAGGAGATAATTTTGATGATTTCTTCAAATATGTACAGTGTGTAAGTGTATGAGATGAATTTTCATGCTTTATTTTATTGCTTTCCTCAAATTATGTAGAGTGCGTGTGCGTAGGAGATAATTTTATTGCTTTCTTTTAAATCATGTAGAGTGTGTGCGTGTGCGCATTTATTTCCGCCTACTCGTTTAGAGTTAAATGGCATGTTTTCATTTCCCGCCTACTCATTCGAGTAGGACTTGTCATTTACCGTCTACTTATTTGTGTAGAACTTTTACTTGCATTTATTTCCGCCTACTCGTTAAGAGTTAAATGGCGTATTTACATTTCCCGTCTACTCATTCGAGTAGGACTTGACCTTATTTATTTTATTTATGGTTTTGAAGTGTGCGTGAGTTCTCATTTTAGTTAGCTTTTAAAATTTTCTAACGTTGTGTTATTTATGTTTTCTTCGTATAATCCTTTAACGTTTAGTCTCAAACTCGTTCCTCATCAAAATTATAAAGCCGTCCCCATTCCGATGAGTGGCTAATCGTTATTATCCCTTTGCATCGAGGAGCTTTTGGACATATAAAATGATTTGAAATAATAAAAGTTCTTCATTTTCACTTTAATTTTAGGACTTAAGGTTTGCCCTAGGTTAACGACGCGTAGGACCACATATCGATGTGTGGGCTCTATTTCCGTTATCCATACGCTAGCTAGCCGAGAGGCTGTGCGTAAGGACCGATACCCCTTGGGCAAATAGAATTGCGTACATACCCTCGAGAGAGGAGAAGCGTAGTTCTATCGGATTGGGTTCCCCATCCAATAGTAGGGTTCTTAGCATAAAGCGGGCATTAAGAGGAATCCTTCGTCGGACTAATGTTCAGTGGAATATTCTTAATGTTCAGGTGAGCGATATTCCTCGAGATAAGTGAGCTCATATTTATGGAACCTCCACGACCAAGTTGCCTTTTATTAATTTGAAAACTAAGTTCAATAATTATTAAAAGTTATTTTAGTCTTAATCCTATTCGGTGCCGAGCATTAACCCGTCATCGAATTATTTAAGTCATTTTCAGCTTTACTTTATTTTCGTCTTTAGTGACAAACAACAATCCACCTTACTTTCAGTAAAATAATAGTCCTCCTGGAGGAGTAGGAATAATCAACCCGACCCCGAGAGCAAGAAGACCTTGGTATTCTCCCGAATATCGAGTACTACATTCGATAGGTGCACTTGCCTCCTTTCGTTAAAAACTTGCTTTTTAGCAAGTCTGTGACGATCGACTAATCGAACCAACCACCTAAATAAGAGTCTGCTCGCGGGACATTAGTAGGAGATTAAGTTCTCTGAGCTATAGGCCTGGTGATAAGTACTGAGATAGGGCTTGATTTCCTGAGTGGTAGGAGTGAGGATTCACTCTGAGGTAGGGTTCTTGGGAAGAGCCTGAGTTGTAAGACTTGTTGAAGTTTGAGATGTAGGAACTAATTTGGGTTCTGAGTTGTAAGATCTGAGGATCTGAGAAGGTGGAAGAAAGTTTGGCTGAATCTAATGTACTGCTAGATAGGCGAATGGGGAAAGTGGATGTACCCATCATCTGGGGAACCACTATAAATCTGTGTGTATGCTATGATTGGATTATTGTGTGTTGTGGTAGCTGTAGAATTTATAATTGTGCTGTGATTAATTTATTAACTGCCTAGGTGAATAAGAATTGAACCTATTCACCTCCTAGGTGTTTAGACATTCTTGAAAAAAATACCTTCAAGTGGTATCAGAGTGAGGTTACTCAAAATTAGACTTAAAAGTCTGAATATATATCCAAGGCAGTAATAAGATAGCCAAGATAGGTTCAGGTGAAAATCACAAAGAACTTGGATCCATGAAACTTCCCATTTATAGAAAAGAAACATTTGGGATTTAGAAAGAGAGGGTCAGATTATTTATGGAAGCATCCGATCATAGAATCTACATCACAGTTCTAGAATGTCCTTTAATCCCAATGAAGACATCAGTTCTTGATGCAAATCTACAGACTCCCAAGAGTTATTCTGAGATGACAAAAGATGAGATCATCTTAGCAACTTTGGACAAGAGGGCACATAACAAAATTGTTAGTACCATAGATGATGCTACCTTTCAGAATTTGTTCCACTATAAGACCTTAAAAGGAAATGTGTGACACATTGATTGTCTATATTGAGGGGCTAGAAGAAGTAAGGGAGGATAGGAAGTTCATGCTCAATCAAGAGTATGAAAGCTTCAGACAAGCCAAGACAGATAATATAGCTATGTGCTATGAAAAGTTCTTCAGAATTGTAAATGAGTTGATGACCTATGGAAGAGTCTTAAACACTTATAAACAGAATGACAAGTTTCTCAGATCATTAACCAAGGACTGGGATACCAAAGTCCTTGCCATCAGAGAAGTGGCCAGACTTGCAGATACTCCTTCACCAACCTTGTTTGGAAAATTGTTGTCTTATGAAATGCTACTAACTGCCAGAAAGGAAGAGGAGAAAAGAATTAGGTCTTTTGCCGAAGATAAGTCTGTGGCTTTCAAAGTTGAATCAATAAGGAAGGGTAGGAGAAAGACTCCTTCTCCTCCCAGAAAAGTTATTGATACTAATTCAGAAAGTTCAGAAACAAGCACATCAGATTGCCATAACTTTGATGAGGATTTTGCTGCCTTTTCTAGGCAATTCCAGAGGTTCCTGAAGAAAAAGAACTGGAGGATCAGACCATCCTTTTCTTCTTACTCCAAGGATGACTATTAAAAGAGAAAGAAGAAAACCTCTAAGGAGGAAAGGTATGTTTCTAAACCTGGTAAACAAACTTCTACTAAAATTATTTTTTATTATTGCAGTAAGCTAGGACATGTTAAAGCAGACTGTCCAGTCATAAGAAAGGAGTGTGGTGAGAAAAAGAACCACCAGCATAAAGGAAAGAAGGAGAAATCCTTTGTGTCCAAGAAGCAGAAAAGCTGGACTGACTCTTCTTCATTAGAGTCAGAAAATGAAGAGGATGTTGAGGCCTACATTAGGCTGTTCTCAACTGAGGAAGATTATGTAGAAACAGAATTATTGCAGATGCTGGACGATATCAATAAAGCAGAAGACAACCAATGCATAGGGCTGATGGCCATAGTTGAGGATGGACTCAGCCTGCAGCAGGCTGGTCCTAGTAAGGTAAGTCCAAGTGGCCATACCCCTACATTATACTTAGACAGTGGATATTCCAAGCATATGACTGGAACAAGGAGCATGCTAAAGGAATACACTCCTATTTATAATGGTCCCAAAGTTATCTTTGGGGGATCAGAAAAAGGAGTAACTAAAGGTTTGGGTAAAATAACTAATGGTATAGTAACTATCACACAAGTAGCTTATGTAAAAGGTTTGAAACATAACCTCATAAGCATAAGTCAACTATGTGATCTTGGCTATGTCATTTCTTTACTCATGGATGAGTGTCAAATTAGAAGGTCAAGTGACAAGGGGTTATCTTGACAGGTACTAGTAAATGAAATATTTATTGTCTAGACTTTCAGCGTGAGAGTAAGGACTCTCCTATTTGCCTTGTTGCAAATGAGAAAGTTTCTCATTGTGTCCAATGGCAAAAGAGGCTAGCTCAGCTAAACTGCAAGACCATAGGTAGACTCTTTAGTGAAGAGTTGGTGAGGAATGGTCCTAAGGTTAAGTGCATTAAGGAGGGAATTTGCTCAGCTTGCCAAAAGGGCAAGCAAACTAGGTCTTCCTTCCAAAGTCTTGATACCGAAGACTCAGTGAGGTATTTATACCTCCTGTATATGGATCTATTTGGTCCTATGCCAGTTCATAGTCTAGGTAGGAAATTTTATACCCTTGTGGTGGTTGATGACTTTTCCAGGTTTGCTTGGGTATCTTCCTAAGGAGAAAAACTAAAACCTCAGATATCTTCCAAACTTTTGTTAAGCAAATTCAGAATGAACTTAATAGTTCTGTGGTCAAGATCAGAAGTGACCATGGGATTGAAATTCAGTCTGAATGCATGACAAAGTTCTGTGAAGGGCTTGGGATTCATATGGAATTCTCCTCACCTAGGACTCCCTAGTAAAATGGAATTGTTGAAAGGAAGAACATAACTCTAATTGAGGCAGGTAGGACCTTATTAAATGACACTTCTCACTCAAAATATTTTTGGGTGGAGGTAGTAAATACTGCTTGTCATATTCTTAAAAGAGCATCCATCACCAAGAGCCACAAAAAGCCTCCCTATGAGATTCTTGAAAGGCAGAAAACCTAATTTGTCCTATTTCAGGATTTTTGGTAGCAAGTGTTATGTACTTAACAATGGTAAGTCTCATTTGACTAAGTTTTCTGCCAAGTACCAATAAGGGATATTTGTTGGGTACAATAATAATAGTAGGGCATATAGGATATATAACTTGACTACTTTTGTTAGAAGAATCTGTCCATGTTGTCTTTGATGAGCCTAACTTAATTAACTGTGAGCTGCCAAGTACTTTTTCTAGTCCTGTAGGTTTAAAAGATAAGATGGACAATTTGAGCATCAGGAAAGATAACCTGCAGGGCAAGAGATTGAAGATGATGGATGCTATCCAGGGGGAGCTCGAGACTTACAAGCTGAGAATGAAGAACAACCAGCTGAAGACATTGAAGATCAACAAGCTAAAGGAAATGAATAACAATAAGCTGAAGAAAGATTGCCTCTAGCTATGAGACATTTAATAGACCATACTGCTCAACAAATCATTGGTGATGAAAGTCATGGTGTAATGACCATAAGCAAGAGCTTGAACTCAGCACTATGTTCAAGTTTTCTTTCTCAAATGGAACCAAAGAAGTTTGAAGAGGATATCCAAGACTCATACTGGATTGGTGCTATGTAGGAAGAGATGAACCAATTCAAGAGATGCAAAGTCTGGAAACTGGTTCCCAGACCTAAGGGACATAATGTCATAGGGACTAAGTGGATATACATGAATAAGCTAGTTGAAAATTGAATTATTTTCAAGAACATGACCAGATTCGTGGAAAAAGGCTATAGGTAGGAAGAAGGAATAGACTTTAACCAGACCTTTTCCCCAGTAGCAAGGCTGGAAGCAATAAGACTATTCCTTACCTATGAAGCCTATAAAGAATTCAAGTTCTTCCAGATGGATGTCAAGTCAGCATTCCTGAATGGAGATCTAAAAGAGGAGGTATATGTGGATCAACCATCAGGTTTTGTAGATCCTCACTTTCCTGATCATCTTTATAGTCTTAAGAAAACTCTATATGGGTTGAACTAAGCTCCTAGAGCATGGTATGAGACATTGTCTACTTTCCTCATTGAGAACAAATTTTCAAGGGGGAAATAAGACAAGACCCTATTCTTGAGGGAATCAAATGGAAAGATCATCATAGTCCAGATATATGTTGATGACATAATCTTTGGATCTACTAAGAACAACCTTTGCAGAAAGTTTGCCAAACTTATACAAAGGAAGTTTGAGATGAGTAGCATGGGTGAGCGAAAGTTCTTCTTGGGACTCCAAGTAAGATAAACTGATAATTGCCTATCCATAACCCATTCTATGTTCACCAGGGAGTTGATTAAAAAATATGGAAGGGAGACTGCCACCACCATAAAAACTCTAATGGGGTCAAGTATGCCTATAGGCAAACATGAGGCAGGGAAACTTGTTGATGAGTCTTTATATAGAGGAATAATTGGCTCCTTACTATAATTGACAACAAGCAGGACTGACATCATGTGTGTTATATGTGTATGTGCTAGATACCAGGAATTCCCTAAAGAGTCCCATTATTCTACTACAAAGAGAATTTTAAGATATCTTAATGGCACATCAGATCTTTGTCTATGGTACCCTAGGAATAGAGATTTTCTGCTAACAGGTTTTTCAGATGCAGACTTTGCAGGCTGCAAGGAGGACAGGAAAAGTACCACAGGTACATGCTAATTCCTAGGTTGAAGATTGGTGTCATAGAGCAGCAAAAAGCAGACAATTGTTGTGATGAGTATAAATATATACAATTTTGTATAGTATTAATCTTAAATATTGATAAATAAAACCTTAGTTTTGATATATAAAACTAACTATTTTTATTATATTGTGTTTTTTATGTTTTAGATTTATTTTCTAAGTTTTTCTGAATTTTATTTGTATTTTTTACTTAGGTCACGCCCCTAGGTCACGCCCGTGACCTAGGGCATGACAGCCCTTTTTAATTCCATTTTGTTTACTGTTTTTTACAGAAGAAAACTGAAAAAATCGATAGACACGCCCGTGACAAAATCGATACGCCCGTGTCCTAAAGTTCTATCCAACATACCAGCAAGCTGCCGCGCTGTCGCCACGCCCCGTGCCGCCTAATGAATCAGCTTCCTTACACGCCCGTGACATCATCAGTCATGCCCGTAAACTGTTCAAATTCTATCCGAAGTTCCAACCAGCTCGACACCTGTCCCAACATGCTAGAAGTCATGCCCGTGACCCTGTCATGCCCTACCCGACACGCCCGTGTCAGGTGGCGTGTCACTTGAAATTTTTTTCTATAAATAGGAGGGCAAGGCTGAGTAGAATTATTCGAACACCAGCAGCTTCCTTAAGAACTGTAAGGACTCCCCAGCTCTTTGACAAGGAACTGGTAGTAGCTTTTAAGTATTCTAAAGTTTTGTAAGTTGTAATATTTTAGCATTCTATTCAGCTTTTTAGAAAGTTGTAATAATTTTTCGGACTTTATAAAATAGACTCTATCAATTTTAATTTTGAGTACTTTACTGCTTTATTTTCAGTTTTTACTTTCCTTTTTTTCATACTATCCCGAATGAAAGGCGAAGCTCTGCTTATGTCCTGGATTAAGATAGCGTGAAACTGTTTTCAAAATTATTTTCAAAAACCTTATTATTTCATACTATCCTGAATGAAGGGAGAGGCGAAAGCCTATTACCTAGATTAAGATACTGCGGAAGCTCTGCAAAATTTTACTACCCTATCCCAAAAACAAAGGTGAAGTGAAAGATTAAATCCTGGATTAAGATAGATAGGTAGATATTATTTTATGTAGTTTATACCGCCCCCATCATGAGAAGAGGCTAAGAACCCTTAGAACTTGGTCAAGATGAGCTCTGGGATGGATATTATTTTCAACTATTTCAACTCTACTTTCTTGTTATCCTAACTAGGGTTTTCTGTTAATTGATCATATACCAGATGAAGAGACACTACATTTACGTTAACCCGTTTTAAACGCAAGCTTCCCCGATCGAACTTTCGAGTAAGTGATACTACCAAAGGGGCCCTCTCATTAAGTTAGGTAATGCAATAGTAGCAGAAGTCAGAAGTTTTCTTGGACTGGCGGGCTGCTACAGGCGCATCGTAGAGAACTTATCGAGGATAGCCTTGCCTCTCACCACATTGACGAGGAAGGATCAGAAGTTCATTTGGATGCTGGAGTGCGCACGAGCTCTTGAGGAGCTAAAGAGTCATTTGACCACGACACCAATCTTATCTTTGCCATGTGGTTCAGACGGTTTTGAAATTTACAGTGATGCCTCAGGGAGCGGCTTAGGCTGCATACTTTTGCAATTTGGTAAAGTGATAGCTTAAGGATCATGCCAGTTGAAGGTGCATGAACAGAATTATCTTGTCCACGATATAGAGTAGGCAGTGGTGATTTTTTCACTTAAACTATGGCGTCACTATCTGTATGGCGTGAAAGTGGATATATTCACGGACCATAAGAGCCTGAAATATTTATTGGACAAGAAAGATCTCAATATGCCACAGCGGAGATGGATGGAGTTCCTCAGATACTACACCATCGATATTCATTATATTCCCGGGAAGGGAAACATTGTCGTGGATACATTGAGTCGCAGGACTACGACAAGGGCTAATTGGTTGCAAAGGCATGATGAATGCCTAATTCAAGAGCTAGAAGCTTTAGAGATTTCTTGTGTTGACAAGAATTCCACTACAAATTCATATTTTAACTGGACAGAGGTACAGTAAGACCTTACAGACAGGGTTCGGTGAGAAACGGAACTCGATGAGAGTTTACAATGCTATGAAGCAGAGGGGTCAAATTCCCAGTTCTTATTGGAGGATGGCCTTTTGCAGAAAGAAGGTCGGTTGTTGCGTCCCTATTGTGGGTAAGCTATGTGAAGAGTTAATGTACGAAGTGCACTTTAAAAAATACTCTATTCATCCAAGGAGTACAGAGTTGTACAATGACATGAAGAAAATATTTTGGTGGCCAGGAATGAAGAAAGACATAGCACATTATTTTGCCAAATGTCAAACATGTGCCTTAGTAAAAGATGAATGTCAGAAACCTGGAGGTTTTCTGAAGTCTTTACCAATTCCGGTTTGGAAGTTTGATGACATTTCAATGGATTTTGTGCATGGGCTGCGGAGATCGCAAAGAGGGAACGTTGTTGTGTGGGTGATCGTTGGCAGGCTAAAAAAGTGTCGCACTTCTTACTGAATAGGAAGGATGATTCAGTGGAGAAACTTGCAAAGCCTTATGTGGATAACATAATACGATTGCACTGTGTGCCCCGTAGTATCATTAGTGATCGGGATGGGCATTTCACTTTGTTTGACTAGAGGCTAATCCACCAACTATTGGGTACCAAGTTACAATTCAGTACGAACTTTCATCCACAAACAGATGGTTAGACCGAAAGGACCAATAGGATGATCGAATATATACTCCGAATGTGCGCCTTGGATTTTGGGAAAAGATGGGAGGATCATTTTTTTTATTGTTGAGTTTTCCTATAACAATAGCTACCAAGCTGCTATTCAGATGACACCCTTCAAAGCTTTATACAGTGGAAAATGTCGTACACCGTTATCTTGGGTGGAGACAGGCGAATCAAAGTTGTATAAGCGGATGGAAGTCAAAGATGCTAACTTTATAATACGCTTGATACGAGAGAGGCTATTAGTAGCCCAAGATAGACAAGCTAAATACTACAACGCCAAACATCAGAATGTGGAGTTTACGGTGGGCGAGTGGGTATATTTGAAAATCAAACCCTTCAAAGGCATGTCCAGAATACAGCGCATAAAAAAGCTGAGCCCGAGGTATCTTGGTCCGTTTGAAGTGTTAGAGCGAGTTGGATAAGATGCCTATTGGCTAGCTCTTTCGGTAGAGTTGAGTGGATTACATGATGTATTTCATATCTCGGTATTAAGCAAAGCTGTGAAAGAGCTAGAGCAGGTGGTTGTTGCAGATCAAGTATCAGTCGATAGTGGGCTAACAATGAAAGTTAGGCCCATTCGTATCGAGGATAAGGAGGTTAGACAACTGTGGAATAAGACAATCGGGATGGTCAAGGTCCGGTGGGATAACTGTGGCCGGGAAGAAGTGTCATGGGAGTGAGAGTAGACCATGCGAGATGAATATCCCAAGTTGTTTGTTTAAACTTGGGCCAATTTGCAATACCTCCGGCAGCCGTTAAGAGTGGATCTATCCATAGAAGGAGGTGAGGGAGGACCTTATTGGAGGGCTGTAGGCGGGTCGATTGCCGGATTACCATGGATTTTGGTGGCGCCGATCAGATTTCTGCAACAAAACTACCAACTCACTCGGCTCCTTCAGGTAAAGTATGGAAACGTATCCACAGAGTCCAGGGATGCTTTTAAGATCATCAGTTGGAGGAGGGGAAGGGTGTAGGCTGAAATGGCCATTAATAACCATAATGAAGAATTTTGGTCTTGGTATGGGGGGTGAACCTTGCCACAATTTGGCCGGGAAATGGCTGGAAACTCCTCATTTTCCCCAGAGGAGTTGAATCCAGCAATAAAGGGTGGCCCTTAGCCTCCCTATGCCATGGATGGTATTCTCCCTCATTTTTTCTCTCCTCCATTAAAGGGGGAAAATGGAGCTTTCTCTCTCCTGATCGTTAAGGCTGATTTGATGACTACTTTAGCCTATTGGCAGCCCACTAACTCATAATACAAAATAATTAACATGAGGTTAGCCTAAGTGGATAGGGCTTGAGCTTGGGTTAGCCCATTTTGGCTAGTTTGACCTTAACCTAGACTAGGGTTGACCTTAGATAATTTGCCCTTTGGGTTACCCTCAATGGGTCCTTGGTGACACATTGACCTCACTCTAGGGTTAGGGAGGCATGTGTGGGGTTCACTTGGCTAAGGGAAGGTCAACTGACCCTAAGTAGGCCAGTTTGACCCATTTAAGGTTCGGGTGCACTTATGCCAACTTGGCCACCTTGATTGCCCCCAATGGGTCCTTAGAGACCCTATGGACCATCCAAGGGTTTAGCGGTGTTGTGGTGGGGTCATGAAGTAAAGTTGAAGCCCTAAGGTCAAACCCTAAGTCTGGTGGTGAGTCTGTATTATAGGAAGACCAAGGTGATTTTCACCTTGGCCCTTGTTCACTTGGTACTTTAAGCTTCGTATGGTTTTGTCATGACCTAGTCATGACAAAACCACTCCTAAGGGTCTAGTTGTTTGAGGGATGTTACAGAGATCTTGAGGAGGGAGGAGGAGGTGGAGAGGAGGCCAAAAATATAGAGAGGGGGGAAAGGGTGGCCGACGGATTGGGAGAGAGAAAGAGAGCCGAAATTTTCATGGGGAGAGGGAAAATTCTAGGTTTTCAATTTCTTTTCATTCAACTTGCTAAAATATTCAACATCAAGGCCTTCTATAGGCTACATCACTCAATCTCCACTATTCAATAATAAATAAAACATTATATGGTTATAAGCACCCATCACAAACATGACATAGAAATAACAATAGTATAATGCATAAAATATAAAATGCATAAAAATAAAATGCTTAAAATAAAAATGCTTAAAAATATATAATTTACATATTTAATTTATAATCATATATTTTTATATGATGGTAATGGCGTATGGCGTGCATAACATGTAGTGGGGTGCGACGTTGGCGATGAATGTCACTGTAGAATCCCATCTTCAAGCATACGACAACGAGCGTCCCAATCAAAAAACTCTCTATGTCGGGGATCAACGACCGCATCTGCAACGTCATCATGAACCAGTGGCGGGGCAGCATCACCATCAATCCTACCCCATTCAAAATCACTCATCACCGATGAGTGGCCCGTGAGGGGAAAATAGTTGAAAGCAGCAGCAACAAGGGGGCAAATCTGGTTCCACAATCCAAGTCGTAGTAGCGTGATCATCTCAAAGCAATAAGAACCTGTAAGGCATAGGAATAGCAGAATTTTCGTGGAAACTTGAAAGGGTGTCAAGCAAAAGAAAAATAACTTGAATCTTGCCATCCGGTTCTAGAACTAAGTAATCCACGTGGAAAATAGACACGGTAGAACTAACACTCCCCAACCCAAGAAAACAGTTAGTTGGAGAGAGTAACGGCGAAGAAAGCTACTCAGGTGGAATTGAGACGTATAGTATAGAGTCCGGAAACTTGAAATAAAGTGAAACACCACGTGTACTATAAAAATCTGAAATAAAAGAATCAAATCTGAAGGTCTTTATAACCATGGATGGGTCGGAATTCCTACGTATTAAATTATTGACGGAGCCAGCAGACATCCGCTCGGGGACTGACTAGACTAAACCCAAATCACTAACTCTAGCGTAGGATGGTCTCAAAAGGAGCGGAAGTGCGTGCGACATAAACTAAAATGGCTAGCGAATGTCCTAGATACATGTAAGCAGAGGTCATAAATAGGCGGTGGGAAAGTATGTGCCACTAGATTGGAAGAATAAATATGGCGTGATAAGACTAAATCAATGGGTGTAATTTCCTTGGAATCAGAATCGATCACAATCGAGGATATAAATGTAGCTGGACACGCAAAAAATGAACAGTCAAAGGTGACTCATAGTCAGATCTATGTGGTGTGGTGAAAAGACCGACTATAAATTCCAACAACTCAGTAAAACATGTACGATGAGACATGTTCAATGGAGGTACTAGCAAGGTAGCCATAATAAAATGACTCAGATCAGTCATACTAAACTCGTATCCTAAAGGGTCCACTAGTAGAGTCAATGAATTAGCTGGGAGAGTCGGTAAAATCAAACCCGGGAGAGAATCAAAATCATCTTGAATTTCATGTAACAGAGACAACACCAAAAGATGCTCATTCGGGTCTACATCAATAACATCATCCAAAAGTAAAACTCCCTCGTTAGGAAATTCTTCCAACACACTGGATACATCATCTAAATAAGAATATGTAAAGGTTTCAAAAGTAGGCAAAATCAAACCTGAAAAAATTTCTAAATCATATTGAGCTTCAGGCAACAGTGATAACATCAAGGAAATATCTTTTGGGTTCTCAGCGCTAAAGTCATCCAAAAAGAACCTTCCCTCATAATGTAAATCATATACAACAATAATAAGGGCATTCTCACTCTCAGGATCCTCAGATGACTTGGATACAATCTCAGCTGGTGTAATCATAGCATCTATCATGATGGGGATCGTATCCTGGAGAGGGCACTCAATAATAGGGTGGTCAGACACAACACTATCAAAGCATGTACTATTCAATTAGATACTCTCACAGATCGGAATACCATCATCCCATACATCATCTTCAAATCACTAGGTATCCCATCAAGGTCAGAATCTTAAGAATCGTCGGGCACTATCGTACATTTAGGAATACTCTCATCTAGCTGGTCATCATCAGAATCAAGAGATACCACAACTACATCAAAATTCTCAGGGGTATCTTACACAATCTCAGGAGGCTCAGACATCGCTAAAAGAGGCAAAACCATAGTAGTAACATCTTCCAAGTCCAAAACATTGGGCCTAAAATTCTTATTTTCCCTAAAAGTGGAAGTAGGCAAATGTGGGGTGGTCCTACCTTGGTGGGGAAAGGATCTAGTCTAATGCATATGGTCACTACTCTAAGCAGATATGGGTCGAGTGCAATAACTATACTCACTTACAGTTGTGGTGCAATTAGTACGGAGGTAGGCGGGGACAAATTGAAAAGTGAGAAGGCTACGCATTTGCGGCCAAGCATATTGATAATCACCCACACGACGCTCTTCATTTAGCCAAAACACCTATTCTTGACCTTGTAACCTCTCTCAGGTGACAATAACCTTTTGGTGGTCATCCAATTCGTGACAATCAAAAAAAAATTATTTCATTCCCTTAAGCCAGTCCCTAAAAATTTTAGAATCCCCATAACCGTCATAAGTGGGTGCCTCTCTTCTAGTGTAAGGACGAGTGTCGGGACGATAGGTATTTCTCTGGTATGTAGGCAAGGCTAGGGTGTGATTAGCATTAATTTTAGCATTCTAAAAGTCTAATTGGGATACATAAACATCATGGGACATATTCAGTGGGGATAAGAGATAAAAAATCTACCTGGATCTTGTGGACAATGAATAAATTATTTTGACCCAATAAAATTTAAGAAAAATGGATTTGTTCCCGCCTAAAAACTAGGGTAGTAAAATATTTTTTTTAATTTTCTAGATGAAAATAAAAAGGAGATTATTAAAAAAAAATTTTGATTTTTTTGTAGAAAAATAAAAGTTTTAGATCGCTATTTGCAGACCAAAAATTAAAAATTTGTTTTATTATTTTGGACAACGGATCGTGCAAGTCCGTGTCTGCGTTCTAAGAAAAGGGGGGAGGGTGACAATTAGGAAATTGACACGAACCTCCCTCTGATACCAAATTGATGCATGCCAATGGTTCTGACGGGATAAATACACTACCGAAGAATTCAACCAAATAGTGGCACAAACTTTAACAACGCACAACGCAAAGGTCGCAACCCCTTTTAGAAATTAAACAAGGGCTATATGCCAATGTTCACTTAAGCAAAATAGGACCTATATGATCCAGACAATTAGCTAATCAAATTAATATTATCCGCAAGCATTCACAAAACCCAATAAGAGAAGATCCGGACTAAAATAACGATTTCAACCAAGTCCACAATCAATCAAAAAATTAATTAATATGATGTAGGCCAAATCACTTGAACTCAAGGAGAAATCAAAGGTTAAGGACCCGAATTCTACTAGCGTTCATGAGATCTACCCGATACAAGTTATACGAAAATATCCGTATAAATAAATGCTTGCAATTCCAATTTTATTAACGCACAAATTTCAATATAAATCCAAACTAAACATTAGCCTTCTAATCCACCAACTCTCACAAACAAATAAGAATCACACAAGAGTAGGTTTAGAAATCATTACCCAATCCCTACTAATGGATTTGCAAAATTCGTCCACAAATATGAGTGGAGGAAAAAGACACAATGATGGTAGTAGGTTCTGTAACACCTTCGTCCGTCACATAAAATATAACAGGGGGTCCAACTGGGGCCCCATGCCATATTCTGTAGACAGACGATAACGTTACTTATTAATATCAAAAACTACTACACGCATGGATACTAACTCAGAGCATTCTAGCGAAAGATTTAAGGGTTATTACTGAACTCATCAACCATAAATGTCCACTATGTATATAAACAACCACATTTACATATATCACACAAGAATTTACACAAAAATACACAAAAGTGCTTGGCCTAAATGCCTTACAGTTAAACATTGCATGTGTGATTTACATACTTCGGCACCCAGGCCAGCCACACTTAAAAACAGTAAAACTATTCCTCTTGGACTTCGAGGGCAAACAAAGCAGTAAGGGCTTCCACCCACTATTTCCCGCTCGGCTCCCCAACACTTGCACAGAGACAATCCACCATGAGTGTGGCAAACAAGGCAACGGTCAGTATTCAACTGACCAATTCATACGACCCTACCCTTTCCCGGGGCAGTGGTATTCCTTCCCTCAAGGCATAGGATTTTCACAAGAAGATATATTACGAAATGTGCACTCACGCATAGATCAATATATCACAAACATCGGCCGCACGGCCCAACGCTCCGTGCATTCAGGGCACATTATCGGGGTACCGGAAAACAAGGGTCCAACCACCGTTCATAGATTCTAGACCCAATTGTAAACATTGAGCATTCTTGCTCTTTGGCCCACGACCGGAGACTTTAGTCTTGATTGCGAACAGCCCAAGACTCTAATTATGTGATCCTAACGAATGCCAATAACATAGGCACTCAAGTTAGACAACCATAATGCAGATACATTTCAGCACTTTCCCTTGCTCAAATCGCCAGTTCAATGTCTAAAGTGACGCAGGTCGGCTTCCCCTTGTCCATTCGGCATGTTGGACTTTAAGAGCTCACAGCTCATAATAGCGACACTTTCCTCCAAGGTCAGTCTTCATAAACAAAAAGGGAGTTAGTGCCAGTGTTCATCATGATCTCTTGGCGGGGCAAACAGAAGCTCTCTTTCTGTGCCCAAACTCAACCGAAACCCTACAGCAACCTACAGGGCCAAAAACACTGGTCTTTCCATGGAATATAACACATGAATTCCTAGGGTATTTTCCTGGAACTCCAGTCCAGTACTTCCTGTTACTCCACTTCACAGGCACAACACACACACTCCATAAAATACCCATTTATATGCGGAGTCTTCTCCGGTTCGCAAAATAAAGCATCACAAATCCAGACCAACCTATTCAGATGGGATTCACATATAATGCTTATTCCGTACTACATATTTCTTGATCTATATGCAAATGTAATTGGGGATAACACGTATTTACCCACAAAATTCTCTTAACAATTCCACCTTTTGGTTGAGGATTCCCTGCACATGCAAAATTAGGACTTCACTTGTCCAAGCATGAGGTCGTTACCCTTGTAGTTCTCTTTAGAACCATGACAAAGCTTTTCTACGTAGATTGAAATGAGCACCTCACTTTCCTCTTCGCGAATCTAGTCTCGGATCCCACTTCTGATAAGGGAATCTTCTTCAGTACCTTCACAAAGGTCAGCCCAAACCCTTTGCTCTAGCCTTTAGTTCTCTACTCAAGAACTTGGATGAAATGAAGAGAGAGAGAGAGAGAGAGAAGGAAATAATGATTTCCCCATCCTAACCCCTCTGTATATGTGGCCATAAGTTTAATCCCAGACACACGATCAATCTATCAAAAGGAAGCACTATCCTATATTTGTGTTGAAACTGCTTTGACCAGCCAGCCGGCGCCGCTCTTACTCGAGAAATCCTTTCGATGTTCGTTAAAAGGATACAGCACGACATTCGTCGACCTTCCCAAAATATGTTTGACATTCGCTGAAAGGATACAAGACATAACAGAACAACACTCGTCGAACTCTGTTCAACGTTTTCATCGAACTCCGTTCGACGTTCGTCGAACTTCGTTCAATGTTTTCGTCGAACTCCATTCGACGTTCGTCGAACTCTGTTCGACGTTTTAGCTTGTTACTTCCTTCTCCTTTTTGGGGGTGTTACAATCCTCCCCCTCCTAACAGAAGTTTCATCCTGAAATTTGTATACAACTCTATGAAAGACAATAATAAATACGTTACAACATATATTCTCTTCACACAAAAAAATATTACAACATTTTATACAAATAACTCGAGAAATTCAGCACGCATGGTTTACTCTAGCTCCCATGTTAGCTCCTCCCGACCACATTTCTCCCACTGGACCATGAACATCCCGATTGTCGTGTTCCGCAGCTGCTTAACTGCATTATCCTCGATCCAAATTGGCTTAACCTTCGTCGTTAGCCTAGATTCGACCTGAACTCGATCATTCGCAATCACTTAAGCTGACTCTTTCACGGCTTTTCGAAGAATTGATATGTGGAATACATCATGCAAGCCACACAGTTCTGCAAAAAGTGCTAGCTTATAGGCAACTTCTCTAACTCGCTCCACTACTTCGAACGGACCAAAATACCTCGGACTTAACTTTTTCAACCGCCGCATCCTATACATGACCTTGAATGGTTTGATTTTATAGTATACCCACTCGCCAACCGCAAACTATACATTTTGGTGCTTGGTGTTGTAGTAATTTTCTTGCCTATCTTGGGCTATCAATAGCCTCTTCCGGATAGAGAATATCGTCGAATTAGCCTCTTCGACTTCCTTATGCTTATACAACTTAGACTCACCTATTTTCGCCCAAGATAACGATATACCACACTTCCTACCATACAAAGCTTCAAAAGACGTCATATTTATGCTAGCTTGATAATTATTATTGTAGACAAACTCTTCCGTATAAAGATTGTCTTCCCACCTCTTCCCGAAATCTAAGGCCCATATCCGGAGCATATCATCCATAGTTTTATTTGTCCTCTCAGTCTGACCATCCGTTTGCAGATGAAAGGCCATACTGAAATTTAATTTTGTCCCCAACAACTGATGGATTAGCCTCCAATCATTCGAAGGGAAGCGCCCGTTTCGATCACTTAGGATTCTACGGTGTATACCGTGCAATCGTACTATTTTCTTGACAAAAAGCTTAGCCATGATTTCCACTAAATCGTCAATCTTGTGCGGAATGAAGTGAGCCACTTTAGTCAACCGGTCCATAATCACCCAAATAGAATCGTTCAAGGCTAACCGTGCACAAAATAAATCGAAATGTCATCAAACATCCATTCCAGAATAGGTAGCGACTTCAGGAAACCTCCAGGCTTCTGACATTCAGCTTTCACTAAGGAACACGTTTGATATTTTGCCACATAGAAAGCTATGTCTTTCTTCATGTCTGGCCACAAGAACATCTTATTTATGTCCTTATACATCTTTGTGCTCCCTGGGTGAATTGAATAGTTCGTGAAGTTAGCTTCATACATCAATTCTTCTCTTAGCTTACCCATATTTAGGACGCACAAACGACCGTCTTTCCACAAAAGGCTGTCATCCATGGAAAACTAGGAATTTGACCCATCCGCTGCATAGCATTTCAGACTCTCATCCTATTCTGTTGCTCGTCGAACCCTATATGCATGTTCATATTATACCTCCGTCCAGTTCAGGCATGCATTTGCAGTGGAATTCCTGTCAACACAAGAAATCTCTAAATTTTCCAGCTCTTGGATCATACGCTCATCATGCAACTGCAACCAATTTGCCCTTGCCGGAGTCATACAACTCAAGGCATCTGCGACGACAATTCCCTTCCTAGGAGTTTAATAAATCGCGAAGGTTTAGTCCCCAAGGAACTCCATTCACCTCAGTTGTCACATATTGAGATCCTTCTGATTCGATAGATATTTCAGGCTCTTATGGTCCGTGAATCTACTTTCACGCCATATAAATAGTGACGCAAAAGTTTAAGTGCAAAAATCACCGCCGCCAACTCCAGGTCGAGGACGGGATTGTGTTGCTCATGCACTTTCAACTAGCGTGAGCCATACGCTATCACTTTACCAAATTGAAGAAGTACGTAGCCTAAGCCACTCCCTAATGCATAGCTATACAGTTCAAAGCCGTCCGTACCACATGGCGAAATCAGAATGGGCGATGTAGTCAAATGACTCTTCAGTACTTCAAAAGATCGCGCGCACTCAGGCATCTAGATGAACTTCAACTCTTTTCTCGTCAGTGTGGTGAGAGGTAAGTCTATCCGCAAAAAGTTCTCTACGAAGCGCCTATAGTAGCCCGCGACTCCAAGGAAACTCCTAACTTCGTCTATAGGAGACAACACCGGCCACTCCTGTATCATCACTATCTTTGCAAGATCCACAGCAATGCCCTCTCCACTAACCATATGGCTAAGAAATCCAATTGACGATAACCAGAACTCGCACTTTGAGAACTTGGCGTTGAGCTTGTTCCTCCTCAGGTTGTGCAACACCATCCGTAAATGGTTCGCATGGTCTTCTTTGGATTGTGAATACACTAATATGTCGTCAATAAAGACAATCCTAAATAAGTCCAAGTACTCTCGGAACGTTCGATGTATTAGTTCCATGAACACTGATTGCGCATTACATAACCCAAACGGCATCACAGTGAATTTGTAATGATCGTAGCATGTTCCAAATGATTTCTTGGGAATGTTACATTCCTGAATCATCAACTGGTAGTATCCAAACTTCAAATCCAGCTTTGAGTATACCGTTGATCCCACCAGTTGGTTGAACAAGTTATCTATCCGTGGAATCAGATACTTATTCTTTTCTATTAACTTGTTTATATCTCGATAGTCAATGCACAACCGCAAGCTTCCATCCTTCTTTTTCACAAAAAAACCGGTGCGCTATAAGGTGATATACTTGGTCGTATATATCCTTGCTCTATCAACTCTTGCAATTGAACCATAAATTTTTCCATTTCCTTTGGCGCAACTCGGTACGATGAGCAGGCCACAAGTTTCGCACTCAGAACCAACTCGATAGTGAAGTCTATTTCCCATTGGGGAGGTAACCCCTGAAGATCCTTCAAAAATACATCTGCATACTCCGATACAATCGGAAAGTCACTCAAACTCGTACCTGGCTCCACAACCTCTAAAAGCATGAATAACAACTCTGCACCCTTCCGAACAGCCTTGACTGCTTGGAGAGCAGATATCAATATCTTGCTCGATCTTCGCATACCAATGAATTTAGTCTCTAGCTCGAAATTCTGACCCATTATTACTTCCTTTGAGTTGTAATCAATACAGGCACGCTGCTTCGAAAGATAGTCCATACTCAGATATCGGCAGCAAGGATGCTTCCAACCCGAAATCTAGGCTTCCTATCTGTATCTCCACAAAGCAAGACCTATCCACACCCTTTACGCAGTCATTAAGTAATAATACCTTCACACTATCTGTCGTCATGCGAGTAGGCACTCCGATCCGTGACACGAAATGCTCAGATAAAAATGAATACGAAGCACCTTTATCGAACAATGCTCTCGCCGGACAGTCCCGAATAAGGATGATGAGTTGAAAATATACCTATTTTATAGTATGTTTATTTAGTCATTTTACTTTATTTTTGGCTTTTTTGTTTGTTTTTGTTTAATAATTTGTTTCTTTTTTGTAAAAATTATTCTAACTTACTTTATTTTTGTTTTCTGAAATTTTTAAGAAAAAGTCAAAATTTGACCTATCATGCCCGTGACATAGCCCGACACGCTCGTGACAACACTCAACTCCATCACACTCAATGCCGTCAACTCGACACTCAATGATTTTACTGTTCACCACTCAACGCCATCATGTCATGCCCGTGCCCGATCCTGTCACACCCGTGTCGATGTCGGCACTCAACGCCTCCAGCCAGCAAAGATCAAGTTGATTTCCTCCAGCCAGCTGCCTAGTCACGTCCCCCATCACACCCCTCATCACGCCCTCGTCACGCCCGTGACGGACATGTGTCACCTTCCCGAATGTTCCAGAACCACACCAGCTCGCAGAATTAGCCAAGTCAAACACGTCTCTGACCGACACGCCACCAGTCACGCCCGTGACCTAGGGCGTGTCATACCCGAATTTTTGTCTATAAATAAAATCTTTTTGTAAGATTTTCCTGTCAACTTTTTGACCATTTTGCTTAGGGGAGGTGCTGCCCATTTGGATTCCATGCTATGTAAGGAGAATTTCTCCGTCTCCCTCTTTGTTTGTTTAAGCTTTCTTGTTTTAATTTTTTGTAATCACTTTTAGCTTATTAAAATGTATCGTTTTTCTCTTGTTATGTTGTTTGGAATCCATTTATGTACCCAACTTTGAGTGATGTTTAGTGTTTGTCTTTTCTTTTTATGTTTTATGTCTTCTTTTTAGTTGATAACTTAGTTTAGATTTTGGTTTTTACCGTATTTCTAGACATTACACTGTCTGTTTTATTTTCATACTCCGCACTTGTTTAGGTTTAGATTTCTCTTTTTTTCCTAATTTTCATCCTTATGAATTTATAAAAGAGTTTTAAAAAAGTGTTATCTTAATTTTCTTTAACTTAGGACTTTTTAGGATCGTAAAGTTTTCGTCTTTTTTAGTTTTAATTTCACTTTTTTAGCTCTTTTATAAAAATATAAGAATGAAAATATAGTTGTTTTTATTTTTCGAGCATTTTCATTTTGCGTTTATTTGCAAAACTTTTCGCTCGTTCAATTTTTATTTTGTCTTTTTGCGCATTTCTACTGCATTCTTGAGGTAAAAATGTCATTGTTTTAATTTTTCAGCATCTTTGTTTTTCTTATTTTTTGCAAAGTGTGTGTGCGTGTATGAGTTAGTGTTATGGCTTTCTTTTATTTCAGTAGAGCGTGTGCGTGTGCGCATTTATTTCCGCCTACTCATTAAGAGTTAAATGGCGCATTGCTTTCATTTCATGACCACTCGTTTGAGTGGGACTTGTCTTTTTATTGCTTTAATTTTTTTCCTTTCACTTGAGTAGGAAACTTTGTGTGCATGTGTGTCTTTTCATTTATGTAGAGTGCATGTGTACGTTTTCATTTATGTATAGTGCGTGCGTGTATGAGATAGACTTATCCCCGCCCACTCATTTGAGTCAAGACTCGCAATTTACTGCTTCCTTTACTTCTTTCATTTACTGCTTTCCTTTACAGCTTTCCTTCACCGCTTTCTTTTATCGCTTTCTAGCTTAAGTGTCCCCATTCCGATGAGTGGCTAACCGATCTTAGCCCTCAATATCGAAGAGCATTGGGACAGATAAAATTGCTTTTTATAATTAAAGGTCCTGTTTTTCTATTTAATTAAATTACTTAAGGTTTGCCACGGGTTAACGACGTGTAGGACCGCATATCGATTTGCGGGCTCTATTTCTATTATCCATACGCAACGCTAAGAGGCCGTACGTAAGGACCGATCCCCCTTGGGCCAAAAGAGCTCCGCGCTAACCCTCGAGAGTGGAGGCGCGTAACACTGCTGGAATGGGTTCCCTACCCAATAACGGGGTTCTTAGCGTAATGCGGGCGTTAAGAGGAATCCTTCATCGGTCAAATGATTGGTCGAATTGTCTTAGCATTCAGGTGAGCGATATCCCTAGACAAAGGTGAGCTCATGTTTGTGGAACCTCCACGGCCAAGTCTCCGCCTTAATTAATTTGAATTTTAGGATCTCTTTTTATTAAAAGTTATTTTAATTCTATTTTTTTTTTCGATATTCGTCGTGCTATTTATTCATCGGCCTTCCTGCTTAATTTTTCTGCATTATTTATATATTTTTATGTCTGCCATCTTTTTTTTATATAGACCAAAACTACAAATATTATCTGTAAAATAATTGACTTTCAGGGAAAGAGTAGAAATAGGTAAACTGACCGCGAGAATAATACGACCCCGATATTCCACACCGGAATATCCTGTACAACACGCGATAGGTGCACTTGCCTCCCTTTCATTAAAACTCGGTTTCAACCTTTTTTATATTAAATAAATCCGCACGCCCCACCTTTCTTTCTAATAAATATAACCACCGCTTTTTCTTTAATTAATAACCCCAAACCCGCGGGGCGCCGCGAGTTTTAACAATAAAGTTTTTGGCGCCGTTGCCGGGGATAATTTCAATTTACTATTTTGAATTCCTGAAAACTATTAATTTTACCTTTTATTTTATTTTTTTAAAAATGATCACCCAAAAAAATATGTCATCATATTAATAATAAATAATAATAATAAATACTTAAAAATTAAAAATTAAAAAAAAAATCAGAAACTTAAAAATATAAAAACTTTAAAAATAAAAAAAATTAAAAAACTTAAAATCAAAAATTTAGAAACTTAAAAAACTAAAAAAAAAAAATTTAAAAACTTAAAAATCTAATAAAAAAAGTGATGAAAATATTTTTCTTATTTTCATCAAAAATTCAAAATTCAACAAAAAAAATATATATTTCTTTCATATTTTTTATACCCTTATCTTATTTTCATTTTATTTTAAATTTTTTTTTAAATCAAAACTAAAAACTAAAAACTTAACTTAAAAATTTTAAAAAAAATCAATTAAAAACTAAGAAACACTCAAAAACTAAAAAATTATACTTATTTTGTCGCTTCGACGCGCTTCACTATTGTGAGAGCTGGGGGAATGCATATCTTTCACACTCATATAGCTAAGACGTTAGATTACGAGTCACACTTTCTCGCCAACCCCTATCACCCGCACACTTTTCGCCGAATTTATCTTTTTCACTTTTTTTTGTTATAATTTTATTACTTCTAACTTTTGCAGTTCTTAACTTAAAGGGCTTCCCCGAACACGTTTTCAGAGAAGTTTTTCTTAACTGCTATTTTTATTTTTTGTACATAACTAACTTCCTAGATTTCCTGTATATATATATATCTTTCCACATACATAGTGCAACATTGGGGACAATGTTGGACTTAAGTATGGGGGTGTTTCTATTTTTCTGCTCTTTTATTTTCTACACCCAATCAAAAATACAAAAAAATTGCAAAAATTTAAAACTCCAAAAATTTTCATGTTTTTATAATTAAAAAAAAAAATCAAAAAAAATATATCGCTCTGCGACGTTCGACTCATCGAACCAACCACATAAATAAGAGTCTGTTCGCGGACGATCAATTTTTTTACTTTGTAATTAATTTTTGTAAATATTCTCTTTCCTCTTCTCTTTCCCTCTTTTCTTTTTAAATAACACCTTTTTTCCCCTTTCTTGTAAATAACCTTAATAAAAAAAAAATCTTCAAAAAACAAAAATCCAAAAAAGAGAATAACTCTATAATTCCAAAAAATGAAAATAACCCAAAAAAATATAAAAAAAATTAGAAAAAATCCAAAAATAAAAAATTTTATTTTGAATTAAATAATTCGAATATCTCATTTCTTAACCTCTTTGCTCTCCAAAATAATCATTTCGAGTTTGTTTATAAGCAAATTTTAAATAATTCTTTATTTAATATTCTTTTACTAATTGTAGCTCGATAGATTTAGATTTCCGGGGTTAAGATTTTTATGAATTTTTTATTTTTTTCTTATTATAGGGAACTTGTTTTTTTCATTTCACTTCTTATTTTTTTTGAATAAAAGCATGTTTTTATGTTAGAAAATAATATTTATGGATTTTATATTATTTCTACTTATGCTTTTAGAAACGTAGGAACGTTCAAATTAAAAAGGTTGCTCTCAAAATTTTTTATTAAACTCTAGTTTTATTTAGAAATTAAACCATCCACCTTTTTTTATGCCTTAATCGGTATGATTTCCCGCTTTCACCTTTAAGAGATCTTATGTTATGTGGATAAGATTTTCTCCCGTAAATATAGGCACCCAATAATTAAAAAGATTATATCTTACGGAGTAAGAGGATAAAATTCATTACTCCTATACATATACATTGAGTTTATTATCTTTATGAAGAAAGAAAAAATATATTATATTAGGGAAATATGATTTCATTTTCCTAATAATCCAAAAAGAAAAAAAATTTGGAGGTTCGAGAAAAAATTACCTCGTTTCAAAATCGAAGCCCTCTTCATAACCGCCAAACCACTTAGCCAATTTTCATTATTCTAGAATGAATTTAAATCTTTTTGAGAGCATAATTTTTAAATTGAATTATTTCCTATTAATTTCTTTTTAGCTAAAGTTTTTTTTCTATAATTCCAATCCATTTTTGTTAAACTAACAAAAATAATTTTCGCTTTTTATTTTTTCCATTTAGAAGTATTTTTGAAACGGTTCCTCTATTTATAACATTTTCATAATTTAGGATTTAATTTCGAAACCCCAAAAATTAATTTTGATCTGTCTTACAATTAAATTAAGCGTTAGTTAAATTTAGGATTCTTTATTATTCTTTATAAGTTCACCTCAAACTTTTGCTCTGGAATAACAAAAGCTTATGTATGGGGGTATTTGATGAGTTGAAAATATACCTTTTTATAGTATGTTTATTTAGTCATTTTACTTTATTTTTGCCTTTTTTGTTTGTGTTTGTTTAATAATTTATTTCTTTTTTGTAAAAATTATTCTAACTTACTTTATTTTTGTTTTCTGAAATTTTTCAGAAAAAGTCAAAATTTGACCTGTCACGCCCGTAACATAGTCCGACACACCCGTGACAACACTCAACGCCTTCAACTCAACACTCAATGATTTTACTGTTCACCACTCAACGCTATCATGTCACGCACGTGTCCGAGCCTGTCACGCCCGTGTCGATGTCGTCACTCAACGCCTCTAGCTAACAAAGATCAAGTTGACTTCCTCCAGCCAGCTGCCTAGCAACGCCCCCCATCACGCACCCCGTCACGCCCCCCGTCACGCCCGTGACAGACACGTGTCACCTTCCTGAATCATCCAGAATAATGCCAGCTCGCCGAATTAGCCAAGTCAAACACGTCTCTGACCGACATGCCCTCTGTCACACCCGTGACCTAGGGCGTGTCACACCTGAATTTTTGTCTATAAATAAAAGCTTTCTATAAGCTTTTCCTGTCCACTTTTTGACCATTTTGCTTAGGGGAGGTGCTGCCCATTTGGATTCCATGCTGTGTAAGGAGAATTTCTCCCTCTCTCTCTTAGTTTGTTTAAGCTTTCTTGTTTTAATTTTCTTGTAATCACTTTTAGCTTAATAAAATGTATCTTTTTTCTCTTCTTATGTTGTTTGGAATCCATTTATGTACCCAACATTGAGTGATCTTTAGTGTTTGTCTTTTCTTTTTATGTTTTATGTCTTCTTTTTAGTTGATAACTTAGTTTAGATTTAGGTTTTTACCGCATTTCTAGCCGTTACGCTGTTTGTTTTATTTTCGTACTCCTCACTTGTTTAGGTTTTGGTTTTTTCCCTAATTTTCATCCTTATGAATTTATAAAAGAGTTTTAAAAAAGTGTTATCATTATTTTATTTAACTTAGGACTTTTTAGGATCGTAAAACTTTTCGTCTCTTTTAGTTTTATTTTAACTTTTTTAGCTCTTTTATAAAAATATAAGAATGAAAATATAGTTGTTTTAATTTTTCGAGCATTTTCATTTTGCGTTTATTTGCAAAACTTTTCGCTCGTTCAATTTTTATTTTGTCTTTTTACGCATTTCTACCGCATTCTTGCGGTAGAAATGTCGTTGTTTTAATTTTTTTGCATCTTTGTTTTTCTTATTTTTTGCACGTGTGTGTGCGTGTATGAGTTAGTTTTATAACTTTCTTTTATTTTAGTAGAGTGTGTTCGTGTGGGCATTTATTTTCGCCTACTCGTTAAGAGTTAAATGCCACATTGCTTTCATTTCCCGCACACTCGTTTGAGTGGGACTTGTCTTTTTATTGCATTAATTTTTCTCCTACTCACTTGAGTAGGAAACTTTGTGTGCGTGTGTGTCTTTTCATTTATGTAGAGTGTGTGTGTGCATTTTCATTTTTGTAGAGTGCGTGCGTGTATGAGATAGATTTACCCCCACCCACTCATTTGAGCCGGGACTCGTAATTTACTGCTTTCCCTTTACTTCTTTCATTTATTGCTTTCCTTTACAGCTTTCCTTTACCGCTTTCTTTTATCTCTTTCTAGCTTAAGTGTCCCCATTCCGATGAGTGGCTAACCGCTCTTAGCCCTAAATATCGAAGAGCATTGGGATAGATAAAATTGCTTTTTATAATTAAAGGTCCTTTTTCTATTTAATTAAATTACTTAAGATTTGCCCCGGGTTAACGATGCGTAGGACCGCATATCGATGTGCGAGCTCTATTTCCGTTATCCATACGCAACGTCGAGAGGTCGTACGTATGGATCGATCCCCCTTGGGTAAAGAGAGCTCCGCGCTAACCCACGAGAGAGGAGGAGCGTAACTCTGCTGGATTGGGTTCCCCACCCAATAGCGGGGTACTTAGCGTAATGCGAGCGTTAAGAGGAATCCTTCGTCGGTCTAATGATCGGTCAAATAGTCCTAGCGTTCAGGTGAGTGATATCCCTAGACCAAGGTGAGCTCATGTTTGTGGAACCTCCACGGCCAAGTCTCCGCCTTAATTAATTTGAAATTTAGGATCTCTTCTTATTAAAAGTTATTTTAGTTCTATTTCTTTTCGATATTCGTCGCGCTATTTATTCATCGGCCTTCCTGCTTAATTTTTCTGCATTATTTATATATTTTTACATCTGCCATCCTTTTTTATATAAATCCAAAATACAAATATTACGGTAAAATAATAGACTTTTAGGGAAAGAGTAGAAATAGGTAAACTGACCCCGAGAACAATACGACCCCGATATTCCACACTGGAATATCTTGTACTACACGTGATAGGTGCACTTGCCTCCCTTTCGTTAAAACTCAGTTTCAACCTTTTTTATATTAAATAAATCCGCGCCCCCCGTCTTTCTTTTTAATAAATATAACCACCATTTTTTCATTAATTAATAACCCCAAACCCCCGGGGCGCCGCGAGTTTTAACCATCAACGGACAAAGCCTAACATAAACAATTCATGCACAAGTAACGCACAAGGTACTAAGTATGGAAAGCAATAAAAATTGTATCTTAACTCATACCTGTGACCACATCAGCCTGTTTGATGGCCTCTCGTTGTCCAAGGTTGAATACCCTTGGTTGAGCTGGAGCATACTGGGACACAACGGATTCCACCGCCTTTCCCTTTTCAGCATAAGTAGCTCCTATCTTCTTCTCAACCTTTGACGGACCAACCCGATAGTATCGTGCTAGATGACCCACCTTTCCACATGTTTAACAGGCACGAGGTTCTTGCCTAGAAGTTGCTCCAAGCACAATTGTGGAAGAAGCCTGTCCAGAGAACTTGGACCTCTTACCCCATCTCTTACGGTAGCCTGACTCTTCAGGACGCGACAATTTGAGCTCGGACATTGTCACCACTAAGTCCCTCTTGCCCTGTACCCTCTTCATATCTTTTTCCAATACACGGGTCATATCTACCAACGCTTGAAACCCTTGGTTCACCGAACCTGAGAGCAGAAATCTCAGCTCATCCCACAGTCCTTCGTAAAACCTATTGGTTTTACACTCTTCTTCCGAAAAAATAGAACCCGCATAGCATCCCAATCTTATAAACTCATGCAAGTAGGTATCAAAGCTACTTTATCCCTGAGTTTGACGCTTGTACTCATTTTCCATGGCTATGCGTTGTGCCGACGGCAGATTCTTTGCCAAGAACAGTCTCGAAACTCCCCTATCGAGACCTCCATTAGTTGTCTTCCTGCTATGTGTTGTAGCTCTATTTCATCGCACAAAAGCCGAGCCTCTCCTTACAACAGGAAAGTGGCCAAGGTGACTTTCTGTTACTCCTCAATTCATAATGCCGTCAAAATTCTTTTGACTCTTGCAAGCCAGTCCTCTGCCTAAGTTGGGGATCCTTCCCCCATGAACGTAGGAGGACTGAAACTTATGAACTACTTCAGTTGTCGTTCCACTGCTAGTACATCTACCACAGCCGCCACAGTTTCTAGCCACACACCAACCTGTTCTGGCACCATTACAGGCTGTGCCTGACATTTAGGCTGTGGGCAGATCATTGCAAACAACGCCTCAACAACTAAACACACTGTCTCCGCAGAAGGAGGAGGTGTCGAGACCTCAACCGGTGCCGCACTTTCAACAGAACGCTGGGGCTCAAATTGCACCGCACCACTTCGTGTCACTTATAAGTGTAAAATACACAATTTAGAAACTACTCAGAAGTAAGAAACGACTATTAGGAATGCGCAGGTTCCTCAAACAAGTGTATTTTCATTCCTAAGTGGACATTCTTGAGTTCATTTATATTATAATGGCCGCATATACACGTGCCCGCCACCCCTCAAAAGAATTTGACCACGAATTTGCAAGATGAAGACCATGAAAAGCTGATACCAAATTGTAACACCTCCGTACGTCACATGAAATATAACAAAGGGTCCCACTGGGGCCCACGCCATATTCCGCAGACAGTCGGCGATGTTACTTATTAATATCAAAAACTACTACACGCATCATAACTCAGAGCATTCTAGCGGAAGCTTTAAGGGTTATTACTGAACTCATTAACCATAAATGTCCACTATATATATAAACAAACATATTTATATATATCTCATAGGAATTTACACAGAAATACACAAAAGTATTTGGACTTAAGGCCTTATAGTAAAACTTCACAAGTGTGGTTTACATACTTCGTCGCGCAGGTCGGCAAAACGTGAAAACATTAAAACTATTCCTCTTGGCCTTCGAGGGCCAGCAAAGCAGCAAGGGATTCCTCTCGCTATTTCCCACTCGACTCCCCAACACCTGCACAGATACAATATACCACGAGGGTGGCAAACAAGGCAATGGTAAGCATTTAGCTGATCCATTCATAACGACCCTACCTATTTCCCGGGGCATTGGTATTCCTTCCATGCTGGCAAAGTATTTTCACAAGCAGATATATTACAAAACGTGCACTCACGCATAGTTCAATATATAACAAATGTCGACCGTATAGCTTGACGCTCCGTTCATTAAGGGCATATTATCGGTGTACTGGAAAACCAGGGCCCCGCCACCGTTCAGAGGTTCTAGACCCAACGGTAAACATTGAGCATTCATGCACCACGACCCACGGCCGGAGACTTTGGTCTTGATGGTGAACATCCCAAGACTCTCATTATGTGATCCTAACGAATTCCAATAACTTAGGAACTCAAGTTAGATGACTATAACGCGGATACAGTTCAACCCTTGCCCGTTGCTAAAATTGTCAGTTCAATGTCTAGACTAATGCGGGTCGGCTTCCCCTTGTATGTTCGGCTTGATGTCTTCTAAGAGCTCGCAGCTCACAATAGCCACACTGCCCTCCAACGACTGGCTTCACAAACAAAAAGGGAGTTAGTGCCAGCATTTGTCATGATCGCTTGGCGGGGCCAACAAAAGCTCTCTTTCTGTGCCCAAACTCAACCAAAACTCTGCAGCATCCTGCAGTGCATGAAACACTGGTCTTTCCATGGAATACATCATATGAATTCTTAGGGTATTTTCTTGGAACTCCACTCTAGTACTTCCTATTACTCCACTTCATATGCACGACCCATAGACTCTGTAGAATACTTGTTTATACGCAGAGTCTTCTCCAGTTTGCAAAATAAAGCATCACCAATCCACACAAACTAGTCTGGATGGGCTTCACAAAAAATGCCAATTCAGTACTATGCATTTCCTGATCTATATGCAAATATAATTGGGGATAACACGTATCAACCCACGAAATTCTCTTAACAATTCCACCTTTTGGTGGAGGATTCCATACACATGCAAAATTAGGAATTCACCTATCTAAGCATGAGGTCATTACCCTTGTAGTTCTCTTCGTAGCCATGGTAAATAATTTCTACGTGGATGGAAATGAGCATCTCACTATCCTCTTCGTGGATCTAGCCTCGGATCCCGCTTCTGATGAGGGAATCTCCTTCAGCGCCCTCACAAAGGTCAGCCCAAACCCTTAGCTCTAGCCTTTAGTTCTCTGCTCAAGAACTTGGATGAAATTAAGATAGAGAGAGAGAGAGAGAGTGTGTTGGGTATTGTATCCACAATTACCTAGATTTGAAGAAGCCTCCTTTCAAGCTAAGATGAATTCACAATGTCTTTGATGATATATCTTCAAGTTGTGCTTGTAGTTATTCCTCGATAAGTACACCCACATGTCAGGGTGAAGTGGGTCAATATACAAGGGTCTGCGCAACGTAATCCCTCGTTGAGCAGATCAGTGTGTTGGCTCATGTGTACTCTCTCTATTGGAGTGTACTTATGGTCAAGTACAGGGCTGAGATAGATCAAGAGCGGACAAGGAGCAAGGATGGGTTAAAGAAAACTCACGGGAAGAAAGGCGAAAAATTGTCTAAGTTATATTCGACGAGAATCACCAAGTGATTCTCGCCGATTCGACGGGAATCACTAGTGATTCTCGTCGAATCGTCGAGAATCACTCGCCAATTCTCGCCGACTGTATCCGGCTGACTCAAAAGCATTCAAGAATTCTGCTAAGTTAGAATCGTCGAGAATCACTAAGTGATTCTCGACGAACCATCGAGAATGACTCTGCATTCTCGCCGATTCGTCGAGAATTGTTGTGATTCTCGCCGATTCACTCTGGATGGCAAGATTTTCAGCAGGAATTCTTCTAAGTATAATTTGACGGGAATCATAAGTGATTCTCATTGATTCGTCGAGAATCACCAATGATTCTCGCCAAATTTGCCTTAGGAAATATCTACCGGCTCGCTGGACCGAACCAAGATTTCAGGCGCTGTTTGGATCGGGCTTAGGGCTTCTCCTTGTGGGGCCCACAACGGTTACTTAGGGTTGTTCTACAGTATATATACTCGCTTATTTCGAACTTGAACAGTAGCGCTTCACGAGAAAAAGAACAAACAGCCGGGCGTGACCTAGCCGATCGCGGAACTCCACCGCTCGCCGTCGCCGCTCGCAAGTTATCGCCGCCGCAATTCTTAGATCCTCTTTGATCGTCCGGCGACAGGACCGAGGTAAGCCTAGCGTCTCACGCTTCTCTCTCATGATCTCTTATCTCTCGATTTGTTGAACGAGGATAGCTCTTCGTTCCGAAGAGATTGAGACGACTAATCCGATTGAGATCATTGGTAGACCTTACTTGCTTCATCAAGAAGTTTGGATCTACAGAGCATCGCCGCCGCAATCACTTGCCGCCGCCGATCTCGGGAAGATCCTCTCAAAGAGAGTGCGCCGATCGTGGACTCTTCGTCTTCATCAAGAAAGCTTCATTGAACGAAGAGGGACACCGGGTTCTCCAAACGTAGTTTGTATTTCTTGTACATTCTATTTTCACTTTGTTGTAAAGGAACTTTGTTTCCTCGTTGTAAGGGTTGGGTGCAACCCATGGTGGAGGAGTAGTGACTCCTTCGGGTGGAAGGGTTTCTTCCATAGTGAGAGGATTGGATTTCAATCATGTTGGTGAAGTGACCGAGTCGTCCCTTGTTGGGAGATAGGTCGAAGGGGGAGAGTGGACGTACCCAAATTAGGGAACCACTATAATTTCTAGTGTGCTTTTCTGTGGTGTGTTTGTTGTTTGTGCAGGTTAATTTTTAATTCCGCAAAAGACTGCAAACCACCTATCCCCCCCCATAGGTGAAGCTAGTTGACGCTAGATTGACTTTCAGAGAGAGAGAGAGAGAAGGAAATAATGATTTCCTCATCCCAACCCCTCTGCATATATGGCCACAGGTTTAATCCCAGCCATACGTTCAATCCATAAAAAAAAGCACTAGCCTGGATTTGAGTTGAAACCGCTTTGACCAGCCAGCCAACACCACTGTTACTCGAGAAATCCTTTCGACATTCGTCAAAAGGATACAACATGACATTCAACGACCTTCCCGAAATCTGATCGACGTTCGTCGAAGTCCATTCGACATTCACCGAAAGGATACAAGACATAATAGAACCACACTCATCGAACTCAATTCAACGTTTTCGTCGAACTCCGTTCGACGATTTCGTCGAACTCCGTTTGACGTTTCCGTAGAACTCGGCCGACATTTTTGTTGAACTCGGCCGACATTTCCGTAGAACTCCGCCGACGTTTTCGTCGAACTCCGCTCGACGTTTCCGTCGAACTCCGCTCGACGTTTCCGTCGAACTCCGCTCGACGTTTTCGTCGAACTCCGCTCGACGTTTCCGTCGAACTCCGCTCGACATTTTTTCCCAACTGCACTCGACATTTACATCGAACTCCGCTCGACATTTCTGTCGAAATCCGCTCGACGTTTCCGTCGAACTCCGCTCGACGTTTCCGTCGAACTCCGCTCGACGTTTCCGTCGAACTCCGCTCGACGTTTCCATCGAACTCCGCTCGACGTTTCCGTCGAACTCTGATGTATGTTTCCGGCAAACTTCGCTCGACTTTTTCGTCAAACTCCGCTCGAAATTTCCGTCGAACTCCGCTCGATGTTTTCGTAGAACTCCGCTCTATGTTTCCATCAAACTCCGCTCGACAAACTCTGTTCGACATTTTATCTTCTTACTTTTTATTCCTTTTTTGGGTTGTTACAGGTTCTACTTCCACGCGAATCCACAAAAATACACCGGATGATGAAGACGCAAGCTACTTCCTTTTGAATCACCGGGGAGGAAAGAGATCGCCGGAGTTGTTGACCTTTGCCGAAATCCACCAAGAGGGGGGGAGTTGAGGTAGGCCAAAACCTAGGAAAGGGAGGACCTTATTGTCCAAATTTCGCAAGGAGGAGAGAGGAAAGGTGGTGGCCGAAACTGCCAAGGAGAGAATAAGAGGGCTTGGTCGGGTTTGGTGAAGAAGGGGATGGGCTGCTCTATTTTGGAGGGAGAGGGTGGTGGTCGGGTTTCTTTAGGAGAGGGAGGGCTGGTTGTGGTGATCTTGAGGAGGGAGGAGGAGGTGGAGAGGAAGCCAAAAATATTGAGTGGGGGGAAAGGGTGGCCGACGGATAGGGAGAGAGAGAGAGCCGAAATTTTCAAGGGGAGAGGAAAAATTCTATGTTTTCAATTTCTTTTCATTCAACTTGATAAAATCTTCAACATCAAGGCCTTATATAGGCTACACCACTCAATCTCCACCATTCAATAATAAATAAAACAATAGATGGTTATAAGTACCCATCAAGAACATGACATAGAAATAACAATAGTACAATGCATAAAATATAAAATGCATAAAAATAAAATGCTTAAAATATATAATTATAAATATTTAATTTATAATCATATATTTTTATATGAGGGTAACGGCGGACGGCGTGGGTAACATGTAGCGGGGCGCGATATTGGTGATCAATGTTGTGGTAGAATCCCATCTTCAAGCGACAATGATCATCCCAATCAACAAACTCTCTATATCAGGGATCTACAACCGCATCAACTACATCATCATGAACCAGTGGTGGGGCAGCATCACCATCATCCACTTCCCCTTTAATGGAGGAGAGCGAAAGTGAGAAGAAAGAGGTCATTCATGGCCAAGGAAGGCAAAAGGCCTCGCCACTCAATTCCAATGGCTTGATTCATCTTCCCTGGTCAGTTAGGAGGAGATAAAAGGATTTTCCCTACCATGACAGTGGTAAGGGGAGGAGAATTTATTTGGCCGAAATTCTCAAAAATGGCCATTAATGGTGCATTGAAGCTTGACCCCGCCCCTTCCCCATTTGATTATTTTAAGAGCTTCACTAGGCTATGAGGAGTCATTTCCACACTTTCCCTAAAGAAATCGAAGCATCTGGCTATATAGTAGCAGAGCACTAAGTTGCTCTACCACCAACAATGGCAATACAACGATCGGCTAGTCTACAGCCCACCAGAAAGGTCCAGTCCTCTTCCTCTTTCTCAGTGGATAGACCACATCTACTAACCACAAGGTTTGAGGATAATTGGCCCAATATTGGGTAGGGTGAAAACTCCATTTTTGCAGCTTTTCATCCACGCTTAAATCCCTGTTCCGGCCACCTCTAGCTGGCCAACCATAACCTATCACCAGCCACCACCTCAACCAAGGTGGTGGAGGCATTGGCCGCCGGGGGAATGTGTAGGTGGCTGGGTAAACACTATCAAAGTCAGCCCAGGATGGGCTGCTGTGAGCCGTTGGCTCAAGGTAGAAGATGACAGGATGCCATCAATTCTTGCTTTAGTATTCGTGATGGCCGATTTAAATATATTTCATTTAATTTAACATTCTGTCACACTTTATGCAGTGTTTTGATTTAATTATAAAAAATACTTAGATGTGTTTCCTAGAAAAATCGTCAACATAAAATTTATATCCCTTGAAGTCTACTTTGTTCTAAAATTAGTTTCAACCAATTTGGGTCATCGGTCTGACCACAGCACACCAAATATTGCAAGCTATACCTAGGGTTAACAAGACACAAAATTTTGTGCCCCCACTATACTACTTATCCAAATGCTTTGAAATTTGGTTCATAGTCTAGTCTCATCTGCATCTTAAGCATATCCAAAAATGGGAATTTTTGGAATACATGTTTCTATAGTTTTAGAAATCATTTAGAAAATCATATATGATTTAATTAAAGGGTCTAATGACCTTAAAAATATCCAAACTTTTTGTTGATGACCCTTAGGGTTATGATAGGTCACTGGTAAAAATTGCAGCCGATTTGGGGCATATTTGATTAGGTGTTGATGTGACCAAAATTTGGTCCCTTAAGGGTTAATTACGGAAAATGTGTAGTTGATGGGTTGAGTGGCCAATCCTTATCCTAAAGGGATGAAACTTGGGCAACAGACTCAAAGTCATCTAAAACACCCCCTCAAGAGAATTTGAGTTGTTTGTGGTAGAGATGCCCTAAGACTTAGTGTATGCCCTAGAGTAAGGTTTGGGGCCTAGTGAAGGACTTGTGATAGTATGTTCATGGATGATATTGGAACTTGGTTGGTGAGTTCCTAGAGCAAATAATAGGCTCTGGAAAATGGTTTTAGGATTTTTAGGAACACACACCCTCTTTAAAATAAATAAGGATAGTTTAGTGCACTTGGGTCCAATTTTTAATTACATGCTCAAATGAATTTGGATACTCATGAAACTTAAGTAGTGAACTTGATCAGATGATATTGTTCCCTAGAAATTTTATTGTGAATATTGGATTAGTAATCTTGGTACTTCATTCACAAACCAAAGTTTGATTCAATCACAAGATAATTATTTTATGGTCATTTGTTGATTAGAAAATTATGTAACTTGGTTAGGGAACATTTAAGAACATAATCATGCTCTGGGAATTTGTATAAATAAATTGAAAGAATTGTCATATAGGATCCTTCATAAGTGCCCATTTGTTGAATATTTTAACATAATTCATTTATGTGATCAAATGGTTTTGGAAAATTATAATTCTTGGTCAGTAGCTTTTCCTGCTCATATTTTCTTCCAGTAATATTCTAATATTTTTTGGATTGTTGGTTTAATTTTTCCCTATTTATCATAATATTGTGGTTATTTATCCAATAATTTATTGAGGGCCAAATCCTTTTTGGAAAATTTGAATTTTTTATATTCAATGTTATTTTGATGGTACCAAAGTTTCATAATTTTGTTAAGGCCATACCTAGTCAAAAAAGTGTACTTGATGTTCACAAGCTTATGAGGCTTGATTTTATAGAAATTACAATAAATACCAGATAAAGTAGGAAAATTATAATCTTTTATATTTAATCCTAAAATATTACTCAATAATTATCTTAGGTCATTTGGATGATTATTAGGAAGGTCAACATTCTTGCACATCATATAGTCCATTAGATCTGCACACATCAAACCATAGACTTAGGGAAACATGTTAATCCTATATATGGGGTAGTTAGTTTACCTGGTCTGGTTGAGAATGAATAAGGTCACCAATGGAAGGCAGGTTGTGAGAGCCTGGTTGACTAGGGGCAAGGTTGTGATCGGGATCGACAATGGATCATTGTTTCCCTAGGAGAAAAGTCTAAATACACTTAGGGTTAGATCATGTGTAAGATGAGTCGAGTCGGTATATGGGTAGATACTAATAATAATAAGTATCTTGTAAAAGAGAACGATGGGCTTCATCCACCATCATAGTTCCCAGTGCCCCCGAGATCCCTTCATAAGGAATACCCTGGGCAGTCCAAGGCAAACCCTAAACCATAAGACTAAAATGATAAAAGAGCAATTAGTAAATACTATTAATTCACTTTCACTCTCCCTGATGACTCGGGAGGTTAGCTTGGTTGGGTTATCTGAGCGGTAGGCTCAGTGGTTATGGAAATGGGCAAGTTAGCCCGCCGAGCCGAAGGATCGAAAGCTAGTTGTAATGGAAAGGTTAGTCCGGGGAGCCGATGGCTCGGGAATATTGGATGTCATGTTTGCATGTGCATAAGGTAGCGGGTCTTCGGAATTAGACGGTCGTTCACACTGACGTCAATACGATGACTCGGCGGGTGTGGTTTACACTTAGTAAAAGAGAAGACTAGCGGGTTTGTCAGCATTAGTACGTGGTGACTCTGGTGTGTCCTTCAGAGGCATACGTAAGTTCAAGGCCTGTTAGTGTTGATACCCTCCTAGGAGTGGGGTGGCCCAACCCACTATCTCCGTTGGCCACTACGGAAGCTCCTGGGTGTTAATCTAGCTTCAAAACCGGGGAACAAAAGGTTTGTGCACAAAGAGTCGTGTGTGTGTGTTGCACTTGTATGAACATAGCATTAAACCAACATAACATAGCATATCATGTAATCATTGCATTTAAAGCCCTACCCCTATCGTATAAATTTGTATGGGACTTTTTGAAAGTTATTAGCTTAAGGTTAGCTAGTCACCTAGAGGGGGGGGGGTGAATAGGTCTTTGAAAATTCCTAAGTATTTTTGATATTTTTTTACTTAGTGATATAGAGCCTGTCCATAGTACCTGCAATATAAAAAAAGAACAAGAAACAACAGCAAAGCACACCGATATTTATAGTGGTTCCTCAAATGGGTACATCCACTTTTCCTCCCACCTTTCTAACTTTTGTTAGACAAGGTACAAAGTCCTCCAAACTGCTCCTCAGAGCTTACACCTCAGTCCCTCAGCCTTACACTCAAGTTCTCTTCAGAACCCTACCTCAGAACCACAAAGCTTCCTACCTCAAAGCCATGTAGTGCTCCTACAACTCAGTGGTCCTCAAACCACCTACCTCAGCCTTATCTCTAAGGCCTACAGCTCAGGATTTTCAGCCCTAAAACTTTAGGTACAAGGCCCTACTCTCAGAGTGTTGCAGCACTCTTACAGCTCAGTACCCTTCCAGGTACCTACCTCAATGCCCTTCAGGCACCTACAGCTCAGTGACCAACTTGTCACCAACCTCAGGCCAAAAGGACCTACACTCAGTCTCCTCTAAGACCTACAACTTAGTGACACACTTGTCACCTATAGCTTAGTGACTCAATAGTCACATACCTCAGGCACTAGGCCCTACTATTCAGGCTGGGAGGATAGCCCTACTCTCAGATCCACACTTGGATCCTACCTCAGTATTCCTGTAGGGTACCTACCTCATTAACTAATTATTCACCTACAGCTTAGATTCAGACAGCCTGAATCCTACAAGAAATTTATCAGAAATGAAAATAATTAAAATACTGACTCAGAGATAAATCTTAGAGTATACCTTGTTGGACTGTGCAGATATCAGTCCAACCCTCTTGCAGTAGAAGGAATTAGTCATCTTCTACAGCTAACGGATTTCCTGCTGTACTGAAGAACAATTATCTACTATTGAATGCTGACGGCCCTTCACCCAGCTATCTCTCCTTGCAGATTGGATGAATCAGCCAACTTGTTCTATGAAGAACAAACATGATGAACTGGAAAAGCTTCAGCTATCTTTCCTTTGCCTGCAGTCTTGCGCTGCTCGACTTGGCTTTTAAGCTCGTCGGAGAAGATGAAGTCCAGCCGCCTCTCTTTTTGGTTAACACTAATCCACTTTTCTCTCTACTTTTTATTTCTGTTGATTTGAATCAATAACACTATTTGAGTGTGGGCCCAGCAAAAGATGGTTAGCACCACCTCCCTCAGAAGAGGACCAATAGTAGCTTTCGGCGCTACTGTAGCTTTCCCGCAATGGAATGAAATACTTTGACTGTGTGGAATTTTGGTGACATCAGCAGTAGTCATCCGGTGCTGCTGTAGCTTTCCCCCAATGACATGAAATACTTTGACTTGTTGACTTCTGGTGACGTCAGCTGTGGTAATCACTTTCTGGACTTAGAGAAATTTCAGAACTCATTAAGCGTTGAGTGATGTTAGGTCACTCAACGTACGCTGACTTGGCTCTTCATTATAAGCGTTGAGTGAACCTGCTGCACTCAACGTTTCTGGACTTAGAGAATTTCTGCTAGATTTATCTTAGCGGTTTCTTCTCAACTGTCTCATCGGTTTCTTCTCAACTGTCTCAACACTTCCTTCTTCACAGCTGAGGCTATCTCCTGTCTCAGCGGTTGTGCTGAGACCAACACTTCTCTCAATGCTTTTCGTTGAACTTCTCAGCTATCTCAGTAGTTATGCTGAAACATTTTTATCAGATGTCTCAGCTATCTCGACGCTTTTGCCTTATTTAAATTATCTAACTTGCAACTTTTTCTTTTTGTTCACCTTTCCAATCAAGGACAACCTGCATGCATGAACTTAAGCACACGTCAAATACAATATATGTTTATGTCGTTGACCAGTTTGACTTCTTATAAATCTGGGACATTGGGATCAATAGACCGAACAATCTCCCCCTATATGAAGATGTCAAAACTTTGCTTGATCAGTAATACAAGTCATTGACATACACAGTATATTCAACATAAAAACTGAAACTTGTGTAACATCATTAGAGTTTGGAAATTTTACCACATTTCTCCATCCTGTAGAGAATTACTTACTCCACCTGGCTTGCTGATGCGCATAAAATACGGCAAGCGTACCGGTCGCACAAGTAATAAAGTTGGGAATAAATCCCCGGATGTCGGTCTCTTGAGGAATGCAATTGGCATCGAATGATTTAGACTCCAAAACTATTGCTATGAGAGTTAATTGAAATAAGCAAAAGAAGGGGGCTTTGGTTGGTGGCCTTACGACCAATTACACTAATGTAAACTATGCGGGTCGCAATCACCGCTTCTCAAGGCGAGATGGATGTAGCGGCCGCGATGTCGTACTTCAGTTGGCGAGTGGACGGAAGTCTAGCGAGTGAGGTGATTAGCGCGGAGTGGAATTGAGTGCAACGAATGTGTGGAGTGGAGTGAGATGGAGCGAGGCGCATCAAATGATAATTCTCACAAACATGAAGAAGCACAAAAGATCCAATTTAACATCAGAAATTTATGTTCATTACATGCATATACAATCCATACAACAAGGAGAGAGAGAGAATGCAAAACCACGAGATCGAAGATCCACCGCAGTTGTTGGCCGGAGGTGCGGGTTGTCAATCCGCTTGCAAGCGCAGTCCGAGGAGGGCTTCCAGTACCACCGAGCTGTCACCTCGAGGGCCTGTAATTCCGTTCTCTAGGTGTGCTTCGTCTTCTTCCTTGGTGGAGAGCTCGGAGAAGAATGCTTCGATGGCCGGGAGGGTCACCCGAGGAGGCGGAATTCTTTAGAATCGCCGGAGAAGGTCCTCCCGATGGTGGGGATGAAGGTGGAGGCGAAGGAAGATGCTGGAGGGCGAAACGGCGGACTGGCGTAGGCTCCGTAATAATCCGCTTGCCCTAATTCGCGGAACAGCGCTTTTATAGCTTGCAGAATAAATAAGGCGCACGACCACGGGCGCACGACTAGTGGTCGTGCGCTACCAAGGTCAGCGCCCGTGCGCGAGCAACCTGAAGACCTGCATCAGAAAATAAATGGTCGCGCACGATCAGCAGCGCACGATCAGTGATCGTGCGAGGCAATGCTGATGATCGTGCGAATGGCCAGACAGAACTTTCGTAAAGTGGGATATGCCTGCGCACGATCAACGCCGCACGAACAGTGGTCTTGCGCGGTATGGCAAGTGATCGTGCGGAAGGTTCAAGACAGGGATTTCAGAAATGAGTCCGGGCTGCGCATGATCGGTGATCGTGTGCCAGGAGGTCGATGGTCGTGCGTGGGTAAAAATGCACGACCACTGGCTCCTTTGCCAAAAACAGTGAAATGCCTATCCCGGACGCCCACACGATCCCAGAACTTGCAGGAAAACTGCACGGGACATCGATCGCGGCAGACACAGCAAACAATAATAATCATGACAAGAATGAAAATGCACACAGCACAGAGATGGGCTAAAAAGGTGCACATGGCGTGAAATGCCGCAGCTAACCAAAAAGAGTACTAATGGCGCTAAAAGATAGTGCAAAGCTGACGAAAAAGGCCTAGATGAGTCCAAAATAAGATATAAAATAGGGACTCATCACACCCCCAGACTTAACCATTTGCACGTCCCGGGCAAATAATCACCTCGTGGACTCAAAAATGGCAAGCTGACGTAGTAATTTCAAAATATAGTAGGACGAGAAATCGAGAAACACAAGTGCATAGAAAATATAATAGAAGGAGTTTTTAATCATGCTAAGCAATTTATAATTTTCAATAAACGTAAATAAATACTGTCACTACTCGAAGATTGAATTTCCGGAGAATCGCGCGGTCATGTGTAGGAAGAAAATAGGCAAGTCGGATGGCGGAGCATTGCCAAAGAGCGGGGCTCTTGATCACCTCCAAAGGAATCCACCAATGTCGGGGACCATATGCTTGCCCGTTCACACTTTCTCCACGATGCTAGTTCGACTCGAGCATAAATCCGTAGGACTTTAGGTGAAGAGTTGGGGCTTGGGTGTAGACGTAGGTATGGATGAAAAAGCTGAAAACGAAGGCTACGCACAACCCAACGGAGCTAGCACAAAAACAGATTTCCCAGTAGCAGAATGAATGCGAGTGCACCACACCCCCAGACCTGGTTTTTACAACATGGGTGTGTGCACCGCCTACCCCAAAACAGATTTCTCAAAAACAGATTTTCATTTATACTTTTTATTTTCGCTTTTTCTTTTCTTTTTCACAATTTTTGCTTTTATAAATTTTGTTTTTTTTTCTTTCTTTTTCAAATTCTTGAATTTCAGCAAATATGACAAGATGGCAAATCCACAATATTCACAAAACCACCTCCCACATCAACAACCCAACAAGAAAAATGCTTGGAACTAGAGCTCGACGCGGGTGTGCGACTAGGATTGGCTTGAGGCATTGGTGAATTGAGTGTGGAGCTGAAACAAAAGGAAGGTAGGCTCAACGGGGCTAGCGAGGGCTATGTTAGGACGGGAGCAAGGCACAACCGAGCTGAAGTGATGGCCTACGTCACGCTCACGCTCGACTAACCGTGCACCAATGCTTCGAAAGTAGCCTGGGGCAAGTTCTTAGTCACCGAGTAAAGTGATCCGACCTCCCGACTCGAGCAATACAAATCTAGCGACGCCTACACGCATTCTTACACTACCGAGTGATTTCTCCGGATTCATAGATTTGAGTAGGACAGACAATATTTACGAGTGCAGAAAAAATATAAATTGCAAGCATAAAGAAAAACTAAATCTATACAATTTCTACACAACACGAGCATTCGATTAGGAGCACTGCACGAGTTTCGAACTACTCTAAATCAAAATCCTACGTCCGCACCACCATCTTAAAGTTTACACAAAATAATACATCAACTCGAGCCGCACGCGTGGTCAAGTGCGCGCTCATGTGGGTGCCAACGTGTGTGCAGCAGAAGAGAAAAAACTACTGGCATGCGAAATTAAATGTGCTCGTGGAGTGCACAGGAGGCTCTTCCCCCCAGACTTGAATGAAAACATAAGGAAGTAAAATAGACATTCAACCAAGGAATGAAATATAAAGCGAGAGAGAGTACCTAAGCTCCAAAGAGGGGAGCATACCAGAAGATTGCGTGATGATTCGCGGGAGTTGCTACTTCGCACACAAGAATAGCTGAACCTGCGAATTAGGCCGAACAATAGAAAGTACAAAAAAATAGAAAACATAAAATAAAAAGCATAAACGAGGGGACCAAAGGGTCCAAGCTTGGGTTGTCTCCCGGATAGCCCTTTTGTTTACCGTCCTTAAGGTGGACCAAATACCTGTATTAGCAGTTGTATATAATGTTTTTGCAGCAAAATAAAAGCTACGAAATAAAGAGCGAAATAAGGTCCCAAAACACTAGGAGAAAAAGCAGGAAAAGCGAGGCAGAACGGCAAAGGAGCAATCAGCTATATGCCGATTTGTGGTAAGTCTTTTCGGTGGAGAGCGAAGGAGAAGCAGAATTTTTCATAGCAGCTTGAGAAGAGGATTTCCCCTTGCTCAGCTGGTGCGTGTCTTCGCGCCGGAAGGAAGAATAATGCTCATCGCGCAAGCGCTTGGCCTCCTTCAGCTTCTCAAAAGATGGAGACTTCCAAGGAGTGGATTCCACGGTTTTCCCAGATTTGATGATCGATGGCATCATTTCCGGCACCGCGACGGCGACCGGATCATCCCAAGTAATAGAACGCTTAGCACAGTCATGAAGATTATTACAAAAATAAATGTCTAGGGATTTCTCCCGCACGGAACTAGGAATGTCATGCTCAACAACAGCATCGGTGGGATACGGCACAGTCGCCGTGTCTTTGGTGCACTCGAACATCTTCGTGGTCAATAAATCATTCTTCTCATTAGTTGTCTCGGTCAATCCTCTCTTTGTTTCCTCATCCGTAAGGGTTGCCTTCAAAGCTTGGAGACCGGAATCTTCCTTGAAATCTGCACTACTCAGAAAAATATTGTTTTGAATAAGAGAGGGGTGTACAGAAGTATCATCGAGGGCGAAATCATCGGCCGGCCAGGTGACACATCCTTTGGAAAAATCCAGGGATGCGCCACTGGCCGTCAGGAATGGGACACCTAGTATCGGAATGGAGTCATTTTCTTTTGGTCCCATGACCTTAAAATCAGTGATAAAATGTTTGTCGTTAACCTCGATCGCAACTTCCCTCACACCACCGTCAGTATCAACCACATTTCCATTAGCTAAAATAAGTGATTTCAGGTCTTCGGTGTTTATTTGCAATTGCATCTTAACGACATCCTGCAGAGTGAGGATGTTGCTAGATGCTCCGGAATCACATAAAGCAGTGGTTTCAACCTTGTTGATCATGCAGCTAATCACGAGCTCGTTGTTATTCCCCAGCCTTTCCTCCCCAAGGCTTTTCCCTTGTTTGTGGGGATTTTTTTCGGTGTTGCTTGGGAGAGTACCATGAGTGCGCTCGGAGACCATTTGAGCCAATTGGCCCAACTGTGCCTCAAGCTTACGCATTGAAGCGGCTTGGTTTGTCATGTTCGTCTGGGAAACTTCAACAAATCTTTCAAACATTTCAGCCAATGAATTGGTTTTTACGGCAGGGGGCCCTTGGGGGTAACTCGGGTAAGGCGGCCGCGGTTGGCTTCCGGAGGCGGAGGCATCATTTTGATGCTGCCCCGGTTACCATCGTTGGCCTGGTGCGTTTTGATTCCACGAGAAGTTCGGGTGATTTCTCGCACCCGGATTATACATATTTCCATAAGGCGCGCCCCTGTTTTGATTCGCGATAAAATTAACAGTTTCATTGGAAAAGGCGGGGTCATACGTTACCTCCGCATCCTTGACACGAAATGGCCAACACTGGAGCAGCAGCAGTGGGCCTTGATGCTTCCACAGCAAAGACTCCACTTGTACCACGGGGAGTATTCCTTCCCGCGGTCCAAAAGGTGCTGTGCGTGGCGGTGTCCTGCAAAACTCTCAAAGCATCCTCAGGAGCAAGGTTCATAATTGTTCCACCCGAGGCAGCATCAATCATGGCGCGGTGTTGAGGTTCGATAGAGAAGTAGAAGCTTTCCACAAGATTCCACGTTTGGAATCCATGGTTGGGGCATTTCCGCAGCAACTCATTGAAGCGCTCCCAAACTTTCGCTAAGCTCTCTTGGTCGTTTTGCCTGAAATTAGCGATGGCCCGTCTCAAGTTCACGATACGGTCGACCGGATGGAATTTGGCCAGAAACTTTGTGGTAAGGGCCTCCCAGGTTGTGGTAGTTCCAGGAGGAAGGGTATGAATCCATGACTTGGCTTTGTCACGTAGAGAGAAGGGGAAGAGACGGAGCTTGACCGTATCATCAGAAATCCCAGCATAGCGGAAAGTAGCGCAGATTTCCGAAAAGTCTGCCAAGTGAAGATGGGCATCCTCCGTGGCCATTCCGGAGAACTGTGCGTTGTTCCGGATGATGTTAAGAATTACTGGTTTGATCTCGAACTACTGGTTTGCAATCGCCGGTCCGAACCCAGGGTAAATGCTTCCTACAGTGGGGGTGGTGTAGTCTCTCATGGTTCGGGCGTGCGGCGGATTCACCTCATTCTCATCCCCGTTCTGGTTATCATGGAGGTTCCCTCCAACACGAACTCCGTTGTCATTGTTCAACTGATCTCCCATTGTGATTGGATTGATAGCAGCGGCATGCCTTTACGCACGAAGAGTTCGCTTGATCTCAGGATCGTAAGTAACGAGATCTCTTGTAGCACGTCCCTGCATCCACTGAAGCAACAAAACAAAGAAACAGAAATCAAAAAGCACTAACTCTTATACTAATACTTCCAGAAATCATGATCGTTCAACAGTTGCATTCCCCGGCAACGGCGCCAAAAACTTGATGCGCATAAAATACGGCAAGCGTACCGGTCGCACAAGTAATAAAGTTGGGAATAAATCCCCGGATGTCGGTCTCTTGAGGAATGCAATTGGCGTCGAACGATTTAGACTCCAAAACTATTGTTATGAGAGTTAATTGAAATAAGCAAAAGAAGTGGGCTTTGGTTGGTGGTCTTACGACCAATTACACTAATGTAAACTATGCGGGTCGCAATCACTGCTTCTCAAGGCGAGATGGATGTAGCGGCCGCGATGCCGTACTTCGGTTGGCGAGTGGACGGAAGTCTAGCGAGTGAGGTGATTAGCGCGGAGTGGAATTGAGTGCAACGAATGTGTGGAGTGGAGTGAGATGGAGCGAGGCGCATCAAATGATAATTCTCACAAACATGAAGAAGCACAAAAGATCCAATTTAACATCAGAAATTTATGTTCATTACATGCATATACAATCCATACAACAAGGAGAGAGAGAGAATGCAAAACCGCGAGATCGAAGATCCACCGCGGTTGTTGGCCGGAGGTGCGGGTTGTCAATCCGCTTCCAAGCACAGTCCGAGGAGGGCTTCCGGTACCACCGAGCTGTCACCTCGAGGGCCTGTAATTCCATTCTCTAGGTGTGCTTCATCTTCTTCCTTGGTGGAGAGCTCGGAGAAGAATGCTTCGATGGCCTGGAGGGTCACCGGAGGAGGCGGAATGCTTTAGAATCGCCGGAGAAGGTCCTCCCGATGGTGGGGATGAAGGTGGAGGCAAAGGAAGATGCTGGAGGGAGAAACGGCGGACTGGCGTAGGCTCCGTAATAATCCGCTTGCCCTAATTCGCGGAACAGCGCTTTTTATAGCTTGCAGAATAAATAGGGCGCACGACCACGGGCGCACGACCAGTGGTCGTGCGCTACCAAGGTCAGCGCCCGTGCGCGAGCAACCTGAAGACCTGCATCAGAAAATAAATGGTCGCACACGATCAGCAGCGCACGATCAGTGATCGTGCGAGGCAATGCTGATGATCGTGCGGATGGCCAGACAGAACTTTCGTAAAGTGGGATATGCCTGCGCACGATCAACGCCGCACGAACAGTGGTCGTGCACGGTATGGCAAGTGATTGTGCGGAAGGTTCAAGACAGGGATTTTAGAAATGAGTCCGGGCTGCGCACGATCGGTGATCGTGCGCCAGGAGGTCGATGGTCGTGCGTGGGTAAAAATGCACGACCACTGGCTCCTTTGCCAAAAACAGTGAAATGCCTATCCCGAACGCCCACACGATCCCAGAACCTGCAGGAAAACTGCACGGGACATCGATCGCGGCAGACACAGTAAACAATAATAATCATGACAAGAATGAAAATGCACACAGCACAGAGATGGGCTAAAAATGTGCACATGGCGTGGAATGCCACAGCTAACCAAAAAGAGTACTAATGGCGCTAAAAGATAGTGCAAAGCTGACGAAAAAGTCCTAGATGAGTCCAAAATAAGATATAAAATAGGGACTCATCACTTGCTGCTAGTCTCAAGCCACATTTCTCCTGGGTTAGCCACCCTTACTATTCTAATGTTGAAACAAATTTCAGCACCACCTATCTTTGAGCTTTCTGCATCTTGGTTGTACTGCACTGGCATCTTGGCTTGGTCAAGTCTTGATCAAGTCTATTATTCTTGCCTCCTAACTACTCTCCCCCTTTTTGACTTCCGTAATTGGGAGATTTTTATGAAGTTTTTATGCCCCTATCTGTCTGGGGTTGATCTCCCCACTTTACCGCAATCCCATTGTAGCTATAGGGCTTGCTCCCCCTCAACAGTTGCACACTCGCTTCATTATCTTGAGGAACGACATGTACTACCTAAAAAATAGATAGTACTGCATATGGTAGAAGAGAGAATTGAAGTTACACAAGATTCAACATACCCAATTCAAATTTGAAGGTGTTAAACTTGGCTTTATTTAGTGGCTTAGTGAAGATATCAGCCACTTGCTTGTCTATGGAGACAAACTCAAGGCAGATGTCTTCCCTTTCCACATGTTCTCTAATGAAATGATACTTAATTTCTATATGCTTAGTCCTGCTATGGGAGACAGAATTCCTAGCTATAGAAATTGCACTAGTAAAATCACAAACGAGTGGAGTTCTAATTATCTGAATATTGTAGTCATGAAGAGTATGCTGGATCCACAACAACTGAGTACAACAGCTCCCAGTTGAAATATACTCTGACTCTGCAGTTGAGATTGCAATACTTGTTTGCTTCTTGCTGCTCCAAGTGAAAAGCCTTCCACCTATAAATTGATAGGAGCAAAAAGTGCTCTTCTTGTCCTCCTTGCAACCTGCAAAATCTGCATCTGAATAGTCTGTTAGTTCAAACTCCCCATTCCTAGGGTACTATAGGCCATGATCTGGGGTGACCTTAAGATATCTCAAGATTCTTTTCACAGTAGTATAGTGAGACTCTTTAGGGCAGGCCTGATACCTAGCAGAGCCACATGTTGTATACATAATGTCAGGCCTACTTGCAGTGAGGTAGAGAAGGGAGCCAACTATACCTCAATACAAAGTTGGATCAACAGGTTTCCCTTGATCATCTTTGCCTATAAGCATACTTGAGCTCATGGGAGTTCTTATGCTGGAAGTATTCTCCAGACCATATTTCTTCACTAACTCCCTGGTGAACTTTGACTAGGATATGGATAGACCAACATCAGTCTGTCTTACTTGGAGTCCCAAGAAGAACTTTAGTTCACCCATACTGCTCATCTCAAACTTCCCCTGCATAAGTTTAGCAAACTTCCTGCAGAGGGTGTCATCAATAGAGCCAAATATTATGTCATCAATAAAAATATGGACTAGGATTATCTTACCCTTAGATTCCCTTAGGAATAGAGTCTTGTCTATCTTACCCCTTGAGAATTTTTTCTCAATGAGGAAGGTAGACAATTTCTTACACCATGCTCTAGGGGCTTACTTGAGCCCATATAGAGCTTTCCTAAGTCTATACACAATAGTAGGACAGTTAGAATCTACAAAACCTAGAGGCTGCTCTACATAGACCGCTTCCTTCAAGTCTCCATTCAGGAAAGCTGACTTCACATTAATCTGGAAGAATTTGAATCCATGGAAGGCTGCAAATATAAGGAACTGTCTGATGGCTTCCAACCTTGCAACTGGGGAAAAAGTCTGATCTTAATCAATTCCCTCTTCCTATCTGTACCATTTGACACTAGTCTAGCTTTATTCTTTATTATAATGCCATTCTTATAAAGTTTATTTCTGAAAATCCATTTAACTCCAATGACATTATGTCCATTTGGTCTGGGAACCAGCTTCCAGACCTTGAACCTATTGAACTGGTTCAGTTCTTCTTGCATTGCACCAATCCAGAATTGGTCTCGATTTCCCTCTTCAAATTTCTTAGGCTCTTCTTGTGACAGGAAGCTGGAATAATGAGTTATGTTGAAACTTCTGCTTCTAGTCTATACACCTTGGCTATCCTCACCTATTATTTGAACTGGAGGATGATCTCTCAGATATCTGACTGCTGGGGGCAGCCTGACTGTTTCTTGCTGAGCTCCATTTTCTTTAGCTAGTTGGTCTTCATCTTCAGCTAGACAATCCTGTGCTTCCTCTGTACATCATCCTTCTTCATGTCCTTCTTTCATAGCTAGGTCTTTATTTTTGATGGAGTGCTTTTCCATCAGGACTTCTGTACCTGCAGAACTTGGAAAAGAGCTTGACAACTCACTGCCAATCATGCTTGACTCATCAAACACTACATGGACAGATTTTTCTACAACTTAAATTGTCAAGTTATAGACTCTATATGCCTTACTATTATTGATATGCCCAACAAAGATCCCCTCATGGGATTTGGCAGCAAACTTAGTCACTTTTGACTTTCCATTGTTCAAGATGAAACACTTGCAACCAAAGATCCTGAAATAAGATATGTTTGGATTTCTGCCCTTCAAGATGTCATAGGGAGTCTTCTTGTGGCCTTTTGTGATAGAAGCCCTATTGAGAACATGACATGTAGTGTTAACTGCCTCATCCAAGAAATATTCAGGGAGAGAGTTGTCACTCAATAAAGTTCTCCCAGCTTCTATGAGAGTTCTGTTTTTCCCCTCAGCTAACCCATTTTGTTGGGGTGTTCTTGGAGAGGAAAATTCTTGATGAATCCCTTGCTCTTCATAAAAAATAGTCATGGCAGCAGAATGAAATTCATTTCCATGGTCACTTCTTATTTTTAGAACTTAGATTGCAAGTTCATTCTGAATCTTCCTGACAAAATTCATGAAGACATCAAGGGTTTCATCCTTTCTTCTAAAAAAGAACACCCAAGCGAACCTGGAATAGTCATAAACCACCACAATGGTGTATACCTTCCTAGCTAGACTATGAACAGGCATGGGACCACCAAACAAGTCCATATGCAAAAGATATAAGCATCGCACTGAGTCTTTGGTCCCAAAGCTCTTGAAGGATGTCTTGGTCTGCTAGTACTTTTGGCAAGCAGCACAGATACCCTCCTTGGAGAATTTTATTTTGGAACTAGTCTCTTGTAAGGCCTCCATCTGTCACATAGAATATAATAGAGGGTCTGGCCGAGTCCCCACGCCATATTTCACCGACAAATGGCGGAGTTACTTATGAATATCAAAAACCTTTCTACACTCATCCTAACTCAGAGAATTCTAGCGGAAGATTATTACTTGCAAGAACTCAATAAAATAATGTCCACTACTATATAAATATCACATTTATATAAAAGACCAGGAATTTATACAAGCTCACAAACGCTCCTGAAGTCCTTACAAGTTTCTCTTTACAAAAGAAGGTTTCATACATTGACACGTAGACCGGCCACACATGAAATCCAATACTTCGCACGACCTTCAAGGGCCTACAAGCAGCAGCAAGGGGCTTCAGCCCGCTCAATAGAGTTCGGCCCACAACACCAGTATATGGACGTCCACCCCATGGTTGATAAAAAAGGCAATGGTCAGCATTCTGTTGACCAATTATAACGACCCTACCCCTTACCCGGGGCAGTGGTTCCTTCCCTACATGCATTGCAATCACAATATATATATATATATCACAACAATTGCACTCAGGAACAACAACATCACCCATGCCAGCCTTCATGTCAGACGCTCCGTGCACTCATGGAACGCTTACGGTGGACCGGTCCATTCCCTGGGTTCCACCACCGATCAGAGGTTCTTAACTTGTTGGCGATGGAGCATCGTCTACTACAGCGCGCAGACTAGAGACCCTCTCACCCATCCCATTATGAGGTGGTAGCCTCACATCAACACTTGAGCATTTCAGACCAACCTACCACAATAGTGTAACAAGCCGGGTATGGCCGCAGCCCCCATTTGAATTTCCACTAATCGATCTCCCAAATAACCAGTGACAGGGCATCACTTTCCCGTTGCTCAATTCGTCAATAACGCACATGTTGACGCGGGTCAGCTGTCCTCTCCCGGTCAGCCACAGCTTCATAGCTCACGCAGAGCAACTAGTGCACGCATGCAATCACAACACAAGGAGCTTACACAAAGCTTCCTCAATCATCAAACAACTCATGCAGAGCCCACAACAAAATGAGTTTACATAACCCCCAATTCACATACATCCTAACCAACTCTGTAAACTACGCGTTTTATACACGGAGTCTTCTTCGGTTCACAATATAAACATCACCAATCTGGACTAACCATCCAGATGGGCTTCACACAGCATGCATATTCCGTACTACACATTTCTGGATCTAGATGCAGACTCGACCGCTGGAATCTCTTATGATTTACAACTCTTGGTGGAGGATCCCATGCATATGCATAAAGTAGGACTTCACTTGTCCAAGAAGGAGATCGTTACCCTTGATAATCTCTTTGGAGCAATGACAAACTTGCAAGTTGGAAATCACCGCGACGGCCATGCCTCCACAACGCTGAACTCGGCTCTCGATTCGGACCGTTGAAGCTCCACTGGCGGCCGGAAAGCTTCTCCTTCTTCCTTCCAAGCTCTCCTCTCTCTCTTCTCTTTAGAAAGAGAATGGACAACATAAGAATGAGATATACTTCTCAATTCTCGGCCTTATATCAGCAGGAAGAAGCTTGGACCACAGGATCCAATTAGGAGAAAATGAATGACCCTTATCTGCTTTGAAAAGCATCTTTACAGGTCTGACACTGCTTGTAACATGCCTGTGTCACAGGTCGTGTCCCTTAAGCGCTAATAGAACCGACTCAAACTGGATCAAAACACGGGTTGGACACGCTCGTATCACAAGGTACACGTCCATGTCACAAGGTACACACCCGTGTCACAAGGTACACGCCCATGTTGAGGGGGCGTGTCCCTCAATCAACACATGATCAACTCTCTCGAAAAGGACACGGTTAAGGAACATGCCCGTGTCCTTGGCCATGTGTCAAACACGCCCCTATGACACGCCCGTGTCACAGGCCGTGTGCCATACTCAACGCCACCTGGTTATCAACCCGAGCAGGACACGCCCTGGGACACCCCGATGTCCCAGGCGGGTGTCCCAGTCCATGTAGCCTCTCAATGATCATCGACTTCATTTTCGTCGAGATCTCGCGACAGACCTGATTACCCAGAGCTGGACACGCCCCTGTGTTGGAACCAACAAGGTCAATTCCTCCTAAAGCTCGGAACTAAAGAGGCAGCTCACACTTACTACCTTAGGATTACACTTAAGGCCAAGAACTAGACCGGAGGCTTCAGCGAGGAGGTCCTACTTCGTACCCGGAAGAGGCTAAAGCTCTCCCCCTCCCTAACCAATGCTGAGCTAGTTGTCTTAGAAGTAGTGAAAAGAGTCGAGAAGGCTTGCCCTTTTAAGGCACCTTACCGGTCTATTTATAGGCTTATGAACTGGGACTGCAAATAACCCACTTAAACTATCCTGAAATTACTAGAATACCCTTGGCTAGGCCTGCCAATAGCCAAACTCCGCTGTTCTAAAGGGCTAAATGCAGACCACCTGGGGTAAAAGAGTAAAACACCCCTGGGGCCCAAAAGGGTGGGCCCGGCCTTATCTGAACCAGCCTTGAACCAAAATGACACCTGGCGAGAACTCCCCTTTAGGGTCCTCTCGCCTGACGAGAGGACCGCCTTTTGGCGAGAGCTCCACCCCTGGAGTCCTCTCGCGTGGTGAACTGGCCACTCGTCGCGAAAGCCTCCCCTCTCGGAACTCACTTGCAAATCTCCTGCCACATGGCACTTGGGCCGTCTCGCATAACACCTCTCGCCTGGCTCTCCTTACCTGGGCCCTCTCACCTGGGCCCTCTCGCCTGGGCCCTTTTGTCTGGGCCCTCTTACCCGCGAGCCCGAGGTTGTACACAATCCTCGCTCTTTTTGCGGTTGTTTACAAACTCGGAAAGATAGTGCAACCGAGGCTCGTAATGGTACAGTGAATTTATTGAGGGAATCTTTTGGTAGGCCCCTTGCCTTATCTATAAATACGAAAATTGCATCCCCGCAAGGGGCTGTTCTCTTTCCTCTATTCTCTTTCAGCATCTGCCCCCCATGTCTCTCTGCCATAGTTTTCGGGACCGCATCGCGACCGTGAGCCAGCGGAACAAGGCGACGGCGGCGGGTATGAACAAGATCCCTTTGCACGCTCCTCCTTCGCTACCGCCATCCACGTCTCCTCCTAAAAAGTCAAGAGTCCATGATCCTCCTCTCCTAGCGGGAGAACCTTCTCGCTCCTTCCCGGGGGGGGGGGGGGGGGGGCGCGTACCTCCTGCTCTAGCTAGCTTCAAAGGAAAGGAGGTAAGCCCTTCAGGCCTGTTACGATTTCCATCTACCCCACACCTTTTACTTACCACTTCTACCCAGAAAATCCATGCGCCTCCCCATAGTACAGAGACCATTCGTATCAATGTTTCGGAGCTCTTTTCCCGGCTCCTCTCGCCTCAAGCTTCCACTCCTCCCTCCACTCCTGTGGCGAGGAGGGATGATCCCTCTACCACTTCGTGCTCCACTCGCCGATTTGGTAAGAGGCCTTACTTCTGACTCTTGCTCTCTTCTTTTCGCCGTCTTACCCTTTTGGCTCGTCCACAGGTATGAGTGGGGCCCCTGCTGAGGACTCGCTGGCCGCTGACTCGCCAGTCAAAGATTACTCTAGGCAACTGGCCCCTTCGCCTCCTCCTCCTATAGATGAGATCGAGGATTATCTGGGCGACCCCATGGACCCCCTAGAAATGAAGCGTAGGGTGGCCGAGATACTGCGGAAACATGCACGCATCATTCAAGCGCTGGAAAAAGGAAAGCAAGCCGTAGACCTCCGGATCGATTGGCTAGAGGTGGAATGCGCTCGTTTATCTTCTGAGATAGATGCCGACATCGAGGTGGACCAGACGGACCCCCAGGAGATCTTGAGCGACGTAGACCAACAGCTCCGTCTCTCCCGTCATGGTGTTGAGGTGGCTTGCGCTTTCCACCTCCCCAACCGCCCTCCATGCGTGAGAGGCTGCGGAGGACGATGGAGGTGAGAAAAGAACTAACGAGAGCTCGGGCCTTCTCACCTCTCGCCTTTTTGACTCTTTCGTTGGCTTGTTGTAAAATGTTCTGCCTGTCTTACGCCCTCTACGCCCCTTCGAACTTACCACCCGCTTCATGTGGGATTGAATCATTACTTTGTTTGATCTGTTTGCTTGGTCTGATGATTTGTCTGCTTATTTAATGGTTGCGACAGCCTCCAAATTTCTTTATGCTACATTTTTTAAATATCTATCAATTTTTTAATTTTGGGTAATGTTCTACCACCGCCTAATTGGGCTAGCGGACCACTCAGGACTCCGCTGCCCGAGGCTCGGAGGGAGAGAGAGAAAATGCATACCGGCTCTTGCCATTCCCCGGTACAGCTCCCTATCGGCCTATCCTCTAATTTTGGTGAGGGTTATAAATACCCCCGCTGTCAGGGCTGAAAGCACGCTTTCCTAGACGTAGGCATGCGGCTCCCTCTTGCTGATTCCCCACTCGCCAATTCTTCACCACTCGCCAATTCTCCCTCTGTCTTGCGCACTTATGGGGGAAAAGAAGACAAGAGGAGGGTGAGGGATGTAGCCGCTGCAAGAAGAGGTTCACAGACCACAATTTTCCTCCCGGTCGCCTCCCTGCTGACGAGTATGAGACCTTCCGGAGAGAGTACCTGCCGGAGGGCTTTGAGTCACGCCCTCCCAAGGTTGGCGAGAGCGTGAATACCTTCTATCCTGGGGAGATCGCCTTCCCCGTCTCATACTTCGAGGCAGGGCTCAGGCTTCCCCTCTGGCCAGAGGTGAAGCAAGTTCTGAAATACATTGGCGTCGTGCCCGCCCAACTAAAACCTAACGCGATATTGATGAGTTGTAAATATACCTATATTTTCGTATTCTATTTAAGTCAATTTTGTTTGTTTTTTGTCCCTTTTTTATTTGTTTTATCAAATAAATTGCTTATTTTTGCAAATATTATTTCTAACATAGCTTTATTTGTATTCCAGAAAAATTCCAGAAAAATTCCAGAAAAGTCAAAATGTTGACTGACACGCCCGTGTCACATGACCGACACGCCCGTGTCACGCCCTCGACGATCGCAGACCACAGGTTGCCAGCTCGACGATCGGCGATGATCAAACCAAGCTCGACACGCCCCAAGTCATGCCCGTGTCAAGGTGTGACACGGGCGTGACTTAGCCACTTGGCCCGACGTGACGCGCGCGACTTTGCGGCCGGACTGCACCCAGATCGACCTCCCCGACATGCCCTAGTCACGCCCGTTACTGACACATGTCACGCCCGTGAACTAGGGCGTGACCGCCACATTTTCAGCCGAAGTCAACTTTCCAGTCAAGTCACCCGATCAGCTCATGAATAGTGTCGACACGCCCCCCTGTCACGCCCTAGTCACGGGCGTGACCAACCCGAAAATTTGCCTATAAATAAGAGCTTCCAGGAAGCTTATTTTGTCTACTTTTTTGACCACTTTGCTTAGGGGAGGTGCTGCCCATTTGGATTCCATACTTATGTAAGGAGAATTTCTCCCCCCCTCTCTCTCTCTTAGTTTGTATTAGGGTTTTTGCTTTAATAAAATTTGAATTTTTCTCTCTTCATTAGTATGAAAAATCCATTTGAATGCGCCTACTTAGGCAATTTTTCGTTCATCTTTTTGTGTTTCTTTTATGTTTTCATTTTTTTAGCTTTGATAACTTAGTTAGATTTAGGATTTATCGGCATTTCTAGCCGTTGTGCCGTCCGTTTAGTTTTCATTTTCTGCACTTTTTAGCTTTAGCTTTTTCTTCTTTATCATTTTCATTCATATAGGTTTTATAAAAACTCCCCTAAAAGTGTTCGTTTTTATTTTTCTTTAACTTAGGCTCTTAGGAATGTAAAACTTCTCGTTCCTTTTTAGTTTTATTCTCACTTTTTTGGAGGTTTTATAAAAACTTATGAATAAAAATATAGTCGTTATAATTTTTCGCTCACTTCATTTTAGCTTTTTAATTTCAAAACTTTTAGTCCCTTTAATTTTTATTTCATCTTTTTATGCATTTCTACCGCATTTTAGCCGTAGAAATGCAGTTGTATTAATTTTTCGAGTACATCCATTTTGCGTTTATTTGCAAAACAATTTCGCTCGGTTAATTTTTATTTTCACTTTTTATGCATTTCTACAGCATTCTAGCGGTAGAAATGCAGTCATTTTAATTTTTCAGCAACTTTGTTTTTCTTATTTTTACAAGTGTGTGTGCGTGTATGAGTTAGGTTTTATTGCTTTATTTCAACTTCTGTAGAGTGCGTATGCATTTATTTTCGCCTACTCGTTAAGAGTTAAATGGCGCTCTGCTTTCATTTCCCGCCCACTCGATTGAGTGGGACTTGTCTTTTTACTGCTTTCATTTTCTTCCTACTCACTTGAGTAGGAAAACTTTGTGTGGGTGCGTGTGTTTTCATTTCTGTAGAGTGCGTGTGTCTGTTTTACTTTTAAGAAGAGTGGGTGCGTGTATGAGATAAATTTACTCCCGCCCACTCATTTGAGCCGGGACTTGCAATTTTATCGCTTTCTCAATTATGTAGAGTGCGTGCGTGTAGGAGATAATTTTACCGCTTTATTTATCGCTTTCTTCAATTAAGAAGAGTGTGTGCGTGTGTGCATTTATTTCCGCCTACTCATTTGAGTAGGGCTTGCTTTATTTAATTTTCTTTATGGTTTTGAAGTGTGCGTGAGTGCCTGCATCAATTCGCCTTCAATTTATCTAATTGTCCTATTTTTCGTGTTTTCTCTTATAATTGTTCAGTGCTTAATTTAACACTCACGCTTCACCTAAAAACATAAAGCCGTCCCCATACCGATGAGTGGCTAATCTCTTTTAGCCTTCGGCATCGAAGAGTATTGGGACATATAAAATGATTTGAAATAATTAAAAAACTTTATTTTTATTTTAATTTAAGGACTTAAGGTTTACCCCGGGTTAACGACGCATAGGACCACATAATCGATGTGTGGGCTTTATTTCCGTTATCCATACGCGACGCCGAGAGGCTGCACGTATGGACCGATCCCCCTTGGGTAAATAGAACTGCGTACGCCCCCTCGAAAGAGGAGAAGCGTAGTTCTGCCGGATTGGGTTCCCCACCCAATAGCAGGGTTCTTAGCGTAAAGCGGGCATTAAGAGGAATCCTTCGTCGGTCTAACGATCGGTCGAATAGTCTTAATGTTTAGGTGAGCAATATTCCTAGAGATAAGTGCGCTCATATTTTTGGAACCTCCACGGCCAAGTGCCTTTCATTAAATTAAAAACAAAGTTTAATAATTGTTGAGAATTATTTTAGTCTTAATCCGATTCGATGCCGAACGTTAACCCGTCATCGAACTAACTTAGCAAAATTCTGCTCTCTTTCTTTCCGTTTTAATTAAACTAAAAAATCCCACCTTACTGTTAGTAAGATAATAGTGTTCCTGGAAGAGTAGATATAATCAACGCGTCCCCGAGAATAATACGACCTCGGTATTTTCCCGAATACCGAGTACTACTTGCGATAGGTGCACTTGCCTCCTCTCGTTAGAAAACTCGATCTTTTAACCGGCCCGCAGAATCTGACCATTTCGAACCAACCACAGTAGGTCTCTGTTCCGCGGCCATCAAGTTTTTGGCGCCGTTGCCGGGGAGCACGGTTGTTATATTGAATTCGGGACTATTAATTTTACTTTATTTTCAAATAAAAAATTTATACAAAAAAAATCCTTCCCCCTTTCGTTTTTTTGGGTGTATGACCCGTGGACAACCTTCGAGTTCTGAAAATCTTGAATTCGACCCCGAGATCGACCGCTCTCTTGCGCATATCCGATCTCTCCGTCGAATTCCCTTTTTAGACCCCGCAGAATCTATCGGAGAACCCTCTTCTTCTTCTATGGCCGACCCGAATAATGCCCAACCGGCCGAGCGTACTATGTCTTACTACGCTCAGCCCAACTTGGATGATATGGGGTCGAGTATTGTTCGGCCCACTGTGGCCAATAATAATTTTGAAATTAAGTCAAGTGTGATTCAAATGATCCAAAATGCCGTGCAGTTCGACGGACTGCCGGATGAGGACCCCAATAATCACTTGTCTAATTTTCTTGAAATTTGCGATACTTTTATAATTAATGGCGTCAGTGATGACGCCATTCGTTTGCACCTTTTTCCCTTCTCTCTTAAGTCCAAGGCTAAGGCGTGGTTACTCTCCCTCCCGCGGGGATCCATCACGTCCTGGGCGGAGTTGGCTGAGAAATTCCTTACGAAGTATTTTCCGCCCGCGAAAACTGCAAGACTGCGGGCGGACATATCTTCGTTCGTCCAAAATGACTCCGAGTCTCTTTACGAGACTTGGGAACGCTTTAAGGGGTTCCTCCGCCGGTGCCCGCACCACGCTCTGCCAACGTGGTTGTAGGTACAAATTTTTTATAATGGACTGAATAGTCAAACGCGTCAAATGATTGACGCGGCTGCCGGGGGCACTCTGAACAATAAGACCCCCGAGGCCGCCCAGGCCCTTTTCGAGGAAATGGCGGTGAACGCCTACCAGTGGAATGTCCCGCCGGCGCGCCCTAAGCAGGCGGGCATTTTTGAAGTGGATGACACTACTCAGCTAGCCCTCCAAGTGGAAAGGCTAACTAAGCAGGTGGCAGAGATGTCTGTTGTCTCCTCCACTCCGCCTTGTTTTCTCCTCCCCCCCCCTCTAACGTCTGCGTAGTCGACGAATTCGTGGACTACATGGGAAATCCGGTGCGTCCCTCATTTCAAAACAACCCTTATAGTAGCCACTATAATGCGGGTTGGAGGAACCATCCGAATTTCTCCTGGAGCAACCCGAACAACGCGCAGCGTCCCCCTCCCCCTCCTTTTGCGCCAACGTTTCCTCCTCCCCCTCCTATGAAGCCATCCCCGGTGGAGGAAAATTTTAATCGTTATGTCGCGTCCAACGAGTCCAATATCCGGAACATCACCGAATCGCTAAAAAATTTAGAACTCCAGGTTGGACAGCTGGCGCGACTTATGTCAGAACGCGCCCTGGGGACACTGCCAGGGAACACGGAGCCCAATCCAAGGGAAACCGCCAACGCTATAACCCTCCGTAGCGGTAAGGAGGTGGTCGATCCAAAACGGATCGATCCTCAGGTACATATATCACCTCCGACCCCTCTTCCCTCTTCTTCGATTACGCATCCCTTACCGATTTTTAACGACAAAACTATTTTAAACAAGGCGTTGCCCTACCTGCATAAGTTAGATAACGAGCGAGTGAACGCGCAATATGAAAAAATTATTTTATTACTTAAACAAATTCATATTAATGTTCCTTTTTGCGAGGCTATCTCGCAAATGCTTAAATATGCGAAATTTTTAAAAGAACTACTTTCTAATAAATGCAAACTCGAGGATATTTCGCATATATCTCTCAACGTTGTCTGCTCGGGTACTCCTGCTCCTACCAATATGCGCATCCAACTAGCGGATTGCTCGGTTAGGTTCCCCATTGGGGTTGTTGAGGATGTCCTTGTACGAGTAGACAAGTTCACCTTCCCGGTGGACTTCGTCATCTTGGCATCGAGGAAGACGCCAATGTACCAATAATACTTGGTCGACCTTTCCTCGCGACCTCACGTGCGTTAATTGATGTAAGTAATGGTCAACTTCTCCTTTGGGTAGGAGACAACCAAGTTACTTTTTCTATTAACTCCTCTATGGAAGACTCGTCGCCGAGCGACGATTTCTGCTACTCTTTAGATTCTTTTTATGGAGATTATTCTTCTCCGGTTTTCGAGTCCGAATTTTTAAACGAAAATATTTTTTTACTCGAAAATTTTTATTGCGATGAGGACGCGTCTACGAATTTGCCTTTTGAACCAATTGGTTCAAAAGACATTAGCACTAAAACCTCACTAGAAGAACCGCCCATCCTAGAACTCAAACCATTACCCGAATCCCTAAAATACGCCTTTTTGGGGAAAATGATACACTCCCGGTAATCATTTCTTCGTATTTAAGCGATTCGGAGACCTCCGAGTTATTGGAGGTTTTGCTTAAACATCGCCACGCAATTGCGTGGCAAATTTCTGACCTAAAGGGGATTAACCCTTCTTTCTGCACTCACAAAATTTTCTTAAACGATAATTGCCGCAAAACCATTCAGCCGTAGCGGCGTCTTAACCCAAACATGAAAGACGTCGTGAAAGCTGAGATAATTAAATTATTAGATGCGGGGATTATTTATCCCATTTTTGATAGTGCATGGGTTAATCCCATTCATGTCGTGCCCAAGAAGGGCGGTCTAACCGTAGTGGCGAATGAGCACAACGAGCTCGTCCCAACTCGTACTGTTACGGGTTGGCGTGTGGTCATCGATTATCGCAAACTTAATGATGCCACCCGCAAAGACCATTTTCCACTACCGTTCCTTGACCAAATTCTTGAGCGTCTTTCCGGTCATCCTTTTTATTGTTTTATCGACGGGTTATCGGGGTTTTTCCAAATCCCCATTTCTCCCGAAGACCAAGAGAAAACAACTTTTACTTGCCCCTTTGGCACCTTCGCCTATCGAAGAATGCCATTTGGCCTCTGCAATGTGCCGGCTACATTCCAAAGATGTATGCTAGCAATCTTTGGCGAGCTAGTAGAAGATATTATGGAAATATTTATGGATGACTTTTTTGTATTCGGATGCTCATTCCCAGATTGTCTTCGCAATCTTGATCGTGTCCTCCAGCGATACGAGGACACGAATCTTGTTTTAAATTGGGAAAAGTGTAACTTTATGGTTCGAGGAGGTTTGGTCCTCGGCCATAAGATTTCGATTAAGGGGATAGAGGTCGATAAGGCCAAAGTACAAATCATAGAAAAACTTCCTCAGCCAACAAACATAAAATCTATTAGGAGTTTCTTAGGCCACGCGGGCTTTTATAGGCGCTTCATTCAAGATTTTTCAAAAATAACAAAGCATAACAAAGCCGCTTACTCACCTCTTGGAAAAAGAATCACCTTTTGTCTTTGGTAGAGATTGCGAGTCTGCTTTTAATTTTATAAAACAAAAACTTATCAATTCTCCGATTCTAGTGGCCCCTAATTGGTCCCTTCCGTTCGAAATCATGTGCGACGCTAGTGATATTGCCTTAGGAGCCGTTCTTGGCCAACGTGTAGAAAAACATTTTCATCCTATTTATTACGCTAGCAAGATGCTCACTTCCGCACAAGTGAATTACACGACGACGGAAAAGGAACTCTTAGCCGTCGTTTCGCTTTCGATAAGTTTCGCTCGTATCTTACGCTATCTAAAGTTATCGTTTTCACCGATCACTCTGCCCTTAAATATCTATTAGCTAAAGCCGACGCGATGCCCCGCCTTCTTCGATGGATTCTCCTCCTATAAGAGTTTGACTTGGAGATCCGAGATAAGAAGGGTGCGGAGAATCTAGCGGCAGACCACCTCTCCCGTTTAGAAAATCCGGGTGCGGAAGCGCTCGTCGAATCTGAAATAAATGACAGATTCCCCGAGGAACTCCTTCTCGCCATTCGTTCATCTTCATCATCTTCGCCTTGGTTCGCAGATTTTGCCAACTACTTAGTCGCGCGGGTACTTCCAAAAGATTTTTCAAGTCATCAAAAGAAGAAATTCTTTTCCGACTTGAAAAATTTCTTTTGGGATGACCCCTTTCTTTTCCGTATCTGCGCGGACCAAGCGGTTCGAAGATACGTCGCGGGAGTGGAGTGCACACAAATATTGAGGCACTGCCACGAGGGTCCAGCCGGGGGCATTATCAAGCCAACCGGACCGTTAGGAAGGCGCTAGAGGCGGGCTACTTTTGGCCCACTCTCTTCAAAGACGTGCACAACTTTGTGCGCGCATGCGATAGCTGTCAGCGGTCGGGTAACATCTCACGTCGCGACGAGATGCCCCAAAATATGTTTTTAGAATGCGAAGTCTTCGATTTATGGGGCATAGATTTTGTTGGACCCCTACCTCCTTCTTATAAAAATATGTATATTTTAGTAGCGGTCGACTACGTATCACGGTGGGCGGAAGCGGAAGCTCTCCCCACCAACGATGCGCGAGTCGTCGTTACATTTCTAAAAAAATTATTTTCTTGCTTCAGCACGCCTCGCGCTATTGTTAGTGATAGGGGAACGCATTTCTGTAACGCTCTAATGGCTAAGACGTTAGCTAAATACGGAGTCACGCACAAACATGCCACCCCTACCACCCGCAAACAAGTGGCCAAGTTGAGGTAGTAAATCGAGAGATAAAGCGCATATTAGAAAAAACCGTTTCACTTAATAGGAAAGATTGGTCCGCTAAGCTCGACGACGCGTTATGGGCGTATCGTACGGCGTACAAAACCGCTACCGGTTTTACCCCGTTTCGATTAGTCTATGGCAAAGCGTGCCATTTACCCGTAAAACTGGAGCACCGTGCACTTTGGGCATTAAAACTCTTAAACCTCGACTCTAACTTAGCCGCTCAGAATAGAAAACTGCAACTAAACGAGCTCGATGAATGGCGTGCGAACGCTTACGAGAGCAATAAGTTCTATAAGGAGCGTTCTAAGTTTTATCACGATCGAAAAATTAAAACCCCCAAAATTTTTTCTCCGGGCGATCTAGTCCTTCTTTATAATTCTCGTCTTAAACTTTTTCCTAGCAAACTCAAATCCCGTTGGTCCGGTCCCTTCTTAGTTGAAGAAGTTTTTCCATATGGGACCGTACTCGTCTCCCACCCGGAAAAAGGCTCGTTTAAAGTAAACGGTCATCGATTAAAGACTTACATAGCGGGCGACCCTGTGATCGAGTATAGCGAAACCATATCCCTCCTCGACTTATAAACCCGCCACTATAGTCAAGCTACGCGACTATAAATAAAGCGCTCCTGGGAGGCACCCCACGTCTATCTTTTTTTACGTCTTTATTTACTATGTTTTCTATTTTTCTAATAAATGCAGGGTTTCTAATGGGCTTCCCCGAGCGCGGATCAGGGACGTTTTCTGCCCCCCCCCCCTTTTTTTCCTTTTTTGTACATATACCTACTGTCTTGTTCCTCATTCTTAGCATACAACATTGGGGACAATGTTGGATCTAAGTATGGGAGTGTTTTCGTATTTTCGTACTTTCTTTTTCACTTAAAAAAAAAAATTTCAAAAACAAAACTTCAAAAAAATTATATATAACACAAAAAAAATCAAAAAAATCTTAATTAAAAATTTTTGAAGTTTCATTTTTGAAACTTTGACTTATTTTTAACTCGGTCCGCGAGATCCGGCTCATCGAGCCATCTACATAACGAGTCATCTCGCGGCTACCTAGTTTATATTTTTGTAAATATTCTTGTAAATATTTTTGTAAATAATTTTTGTAAATATTTTTTGTCTTTCCCCTCTCCCTTTTTCCCTCTCATCCTTGTAAATATTTTTTCTTTTTCCCAAATTTTTGTAAACAGAATGAAAATTTCATTAAAAATACAAACAAATTCACAAAACTTAAAAATCTAAAAAAAAATTTATTTTCGCATTTTTTCTTTCTTTTTAGTATGTATATATTAAAGATATAAATACAAAAATACAAAAAAAAGAGCATAACTTCAAAAAAAAACAAAAACAAAAAATTATATAAGTTATGAAACAAATAAATCAAACATCTCATTCTTAAGTTTCTTGTTATCCAAAACTTTCGTTTTGAGTTTATTTATATGCGAATTTGATCAATTCTTTGTTCACTATTCGTTTGTTAATTATAGATTGAAAAATCTAAATAGCCGGGGTTAAGTTTTAAAGAATTTATTATACTTTGTTAAAAATAGGGGACTCGCTTTAGGCACTACTTCTAATTTTTCATAGATAGGAGCAAGTGTACCATGTTAGAAAATAACGACTATAGAATTCAATTATGCTTGCTTTTAGCTTTCTGAAAAATTGGAATGTATAATTTATAAAGGTTGCTCTCAATTATTTTTCAATTAAAAATCTAGTTCTCTTTTCTCCCCTTACCTATCAAACCTACTCAGTATGATAAAAATATTTCCCCAAAAAGATCTTATGTCAATGGGAATAAGATTTCATTCCGTAAACATAGGCACCCAATAAATTAAAAGATTATACGTTACGGAGTAAGAGGATAAAATTCATTACTCCAACACATATACATTGGGTTATTTTTATTTATGAAGAAGAAAAATTTTAATGTTAAGGAAAATAATATTTCGTTTTCCTTTAACATCCAAATCAAAGAAATGGAGGTTCGGGAAAAAAATAACCTCGCCTCAAAATCCAAGCATCTTCATAAACCAACATCAACCCCCCTTAGCCAATTTCATGACTCTAGAATTAATTCAAAAATCTTTTTGAGAGCATAATTCGTAAATTGCATTATTTCCGATAACACTCCTATAAGCTAAAGTTCGTATAACTCCAAACTATTTTCTGTTAATCTAACCAATACAATTATTGCTTTCTATTTGATTACATCAAGAAGTCTTTTGGCCAAAACTTTTGCCCTGTTTAAATCATCTAAATAATTTTAGGACTTAACTCTTATACCCCGTATATTTTTATTTTGATCTTTCTTATAATTAATTTAGCGGTAGCAGAACTTAGGGTCTTTTATTATTCCTTATAAGTTCACCTCAAACTTTTGCTCTGGAATAGCAAAAGCTTAAGTATGGGGGTGTTTGATGAGTTATAAATATACCTATATTTTCGTATTCTATTTAAGTCAATTTTGTTTGTTTTTTTTGTCCCTTTTTTATTTGTTTTATCCAATAAATTGCTTATTTTTATAAATATTATTTCTAACTTAGCTTTATTTGTATTCCAGAAAAATTCCAGAAAAAGTCAAAATGTTGACTGACACGCCCGTGTCACATGACCGACACGCCCATGTCACGCCCTCGACGATCGCAGACCACAGGTTGCCAGCTCGACGATCGGTGATGATCAAACCAAGCTCGACACGCCCCAAGTCACGCCCGTGTCAAGGTGTGACACGGGCGTGACTTAGCCACCTGGCCCGACGTGACGCGCGTGACTTTGCGGCCGGACCGCGCCCAGATCGACCTCCCCGACACGCCCCAGTCACGCCCGTGACTGACACATGTCACGCCCGTGGCCTAGGGCGTGACCGCCACGTTTTCAGCCGAAGTCAACTTTCCAGTCAAGTCACCCGATCAGCTAATGAATAGTGTCGACACGCCCCCTGTCACGCCCTAGTCACGGGCGTGACCAACCCGAAAATTTGCCTATAAATAAGAGCTTCCAGGAAGCTTATTTTGTCCACTTTTTTGACCACTTTGCTTAGGGGAGGTGCTGCCCATTTGGATTCCATACTTATGTAAGGAGAATTTCTCCCCCCCTCTCTCTCTCTTAGTTTGTATTAGGGTTTTTGTTTTAATAAAATTTGAATTTTTCTCTCTTCATTAGTATGAAAAATCCATTTGAATGCGCCTACTTAAGCAATTTTTCGTTCATCTTTTTGTGTTTCTTTTATGTTTTCATTTTTTTTAGCTTGGATAACTTAGTTAGATTTAGGATTTATCGGCATTCCTAGCCGTTGTGCCGTCCGTTTAGTTTTCATTTTCTGCACTTTTTAGCTTTAGCTTTTTCTTCTTTATCATTTTCATTCATATAGGTTTTATAAAAACTCCCCTAAAAGTGTTCGTTTTTATTTTTCTTTAACTTAGGCTCTTAGGAATGTAAAACTTCTCGTTCCTTTTTAGTTTTATTCTCACTTTTTTGGAGGTTTTATAAAAACTTATGAATAAAAATGTAGTCGTTATAATTTTTCGCTCACTTCATTTTAGCTTTTTAATTTCAAAACTTTTAGTCCCTTTAATTTTTATTTCATCTTTTTATGCATTTATATTAATTTTTCGAGTACTTCCATTTTGCGTTTATTTGCAAAACAATTTCGCTCGGTTAATTTTTATTTTCACTTTTTATGCATTTCTACCGCATTCTAGCGGTAGAAATGCAATCGTTTTAATTTTTCAGCAACTTTGTTTTTCTTATTTTTGCAAGTGTATGTGCGTGTATGAGTTAGGTTTTATTGCTTTATTTCAACTTCTGTAGAGTGCACGTGTGCGTATGCATTTATTTCCGCCTACTCGTTAAGAGTTAAATGGCGCTCTGCTTTCATTTCCCGCCCACTCGTTTGAGTGGGACTTGTCTTTTTACTGCTTTCATTTTCTTCCTACTCACTTGAGTAGGAAAACTTTGTGTGGGTGCGTGTGTTTTCATTTCTGTAGAGTGCGTGTGTGTGTTTTACTTTTAAGAAGAGTGCGTGCATGTATGAGATAAATTTACTCCCGCCCACTCATTTGAGCCGGGACTTGCAATTTTATCGCCTTCTCAATTATGTAGAGTGCGTGCGTGTAGGAGATAATTTTACCGCTTTATTTATCGCTTTCTTCAATTAAGAAGAGTGTGTGCGTGTGTGCATTTATTTCCGCCTACTCATTTGAGTAGGGCTTGCTTTATTTAATTTTCTTTATGGTTTTGAAGTGTGCGTGAGTGCCTGCATCAATTAGCCTTCAATTTATCTAATTGTCCTATTTTTCGTGTTTTCTCTTATAATTGTTCAGTGCTTAATTTAACACTCACGCTTCACCTAAAAACATAAAGCCGTCCCCATACCGATGAGTGGCTAATATCTTTTAGCCTTCGGCATCGAAGAGCATTGGGACATATAAAATGATTTGAAATAATTAAAAAACTTTATTTTTATTTTAATTTAAGGACTTAAGGTTTACCCCGGGTTAACGACGCATATGACCACATAATCGATGTGTGGGCTCTATTTCCATTATCCATACGCGACGCCGAGAGGCTGCACGTATGGACCGATCCCCCTTGGGCAAAGAGAACTGCGTACGCCCCCTCGAAAGAGGAGAAGCGTAGTTCTGCCGGATTGGGTTCCCCACCCAATAGCGGGGTTCTTAGCGTAAAGCGGGCATTAAGAGGAATCCTTCATCGGTCTAACGATCGGTCGAATAGTCTTAATGTTTAGGTGAGCAATATTCCTAGAGATAAGTGCGCTCATATTTTTGGAACCTCCACGGCAAAGTGCCTTTTATTAAATTAAAAACATAGTTTAATAATTGTTGAGAATTATTTTAGTCTTAATCCGATTCGATGCCGAACGTTAACCCGTCATCGAACTAACTTAGCAAAATTCTGCTCTCTTTCTTTCCGTTTTAATTAAACTAAAAAATCCCACCTTACTGTTAGTAAGATAATAGTGTTCCTGGAAGAGTAGATATAATCAACGCGTCCCCGAGAATAATATGACCTCGGTATTTTCCCGAATACCGAGTACTACTTGCGATAGGTGCACTTGCCTCCTCTCGTTAGAAAACTCGATCTTCTAACCGGCCCGTGGAATCTGACCATTTCGAACCAACCACAGTAGGTCTCTGTTCCGCGGCCATCAGATATCAGTTATGGTCGCATTCGCGTGCTATATACGGCGAGAGAGGATAGAGTTCAGTCTCACCGTCTTCCGCAAAATGTTCGTCTACCATGCCAACCAAGACAGGGTGTCCTTCTTTACTGGGCTGAGTTTGAAGGTATGTGAGACGTCAAATAAGAATCATCATTAGCTTACTCGCTTTGGCTTCATTCACAGGAACCTGGGCGGCGTCCCTCTCATGTCGTATCGCCCGCGGAAATCTTCTACGCCACCCCGCAGGTCGGTGGCACGGAAAAGCTACTCTGCAAGTACCTTGCTGGGAAGAATTTCGAGGTCCGGTATTTGAGACGGGGCCTCGCCTCACTGCTTCCCGTATTCCCCAGAGAAGGTATGCTCGACCCCCCCTTCTTTTTCTTGCCTTTAACACTTTCCTTTCGCTGACTTCCTTTCTCTGACTTCTTCTCCCGACTTTACTTCTCGCCTTTAACAAGAGAGAGGAATGTGTCGGTGCACCCTACCTACAGAAGCAACATATAACCATCCAGGGACATGGCTCTTGCAACCATAGCGGCCGAGGCGGCCAAGGATTCGCTGACCCCTTTTCTACGGAAGAGGGCGGTCGAGGACCCGGCTCCCTCTCGCCTCAGCCCTTCGAAGAAACTGAAAATGAGGATGAAGAAGGTCGTCTCCTTCCCCTCCGAGAACGACAAGGTCCCTGTGAACACGACGGTGTCGGGATCCTTGAGTCCTATCTCTCTGGGATCCCAATCACCTCACTCGCCTCCCTTACCTTCTCCACACGGGGCCATCTCACTTCCTGAGGAGGCGACCCTTCTCGCGCCGCCTGCGAGTTCTTCTCACCCCTCTTCCAAGTCCCCCTCTCTCGAGGGGGCTCCTTCTCACTTCCCTGCACCGTCTGCCCACCTCAACTTCAGCTTGGGCCCGTCGATCCCCGGCAGTGCCAACGAGCCCTCGCTCATTTGGGATAAGGGAACACACCGAGTTTCCATCTCAACCATCCTCCCCTCATGGAGGGAGCAGGTCATGCCGACCGCCCATGCCTTCTCCCTAAGCTTCGTCCTTTATGGTGGTTTCGCCCCTGATGCGCTCGATGCGGTCACCACGCGAGATCTAATCCTGAGGATGACGCATTCTCAGCTGCGCACCCTAGAGCTATCCCACCGACTCTCGCGCCACCTCATCTACAACACCCGGTGTTGGAAAGAAATCGACGCTAACCTTGCTGCCGAGCGCGAGAAGTAAGGAGATCTCGCGAAGAGGCTGGAGGTGGCCGAGAGCCTTCTCGCCAAGGCCAGCGGCGGAGTGGTGAGTTGCTACTTGGCCAGCTTTCTTACCTCTCTCTCGCTTGTTTTAACGACCTTTCCTTGCAGGATACTGCGATGGTGGAGAGGTTGCGCTTGCGGGTGGAAGCGCTGGAGACGGAAGTAAAGGAGCTGAAGACAGAAAACGGCCAGCTTAAGGAGACCTCCACCTCTCGCTCGCAGATTTCTCCACCTCCCCCCGCTCATTATACTCATGACGAGGTCGAAGACTTTTTCCGAGACGCTAACATCCGGACCGCCGAGCTCATCCTAAAGATGATGCGTGAGATGGGCATCGTTAGAGACGACTGCGAAGATATTATGGCCCACGACCTCATGCCGGAGATCTATGGTGAGGATGAGGACCTGTCGGCGTGCGAGAAGAACTAGGGCACCTTGAGCACAACTTCTTTCTTCTCTTTTCTTCTTTTTGCTGTAATCTCAACATTCCTCCCTTTTTGCATGTAATTTTTGTATTAAAAACGTAGATGTGATTACTACCTAATTCATACGTAAATATATGTTTTTCTCGTGCATCACTAGGACTAGCCTCTTCTTCATTTCTTTTTTATTCTTGCCTGGACTACTTACGAGATTTGCATGTTCTCTTATTTGCGAGAGGGGGTTGTTAGCAGACATGACTCAGGGGGCGAGCTGTCCAACCCCCGTCGCTCTCGCGGATCGTGAGGACACTCGCTCCGCGCTCTCGCCTTGCCTATTGGTACCTCTCGGCGCGAGTGGACCTAGAGGGTGAGCTCCCCCCCCCCTCTTTTTCCTTCTTTTTGCAAGAAGTTTTCTTGAAGTGCCCCCTATTTTGTTATTGTGCCAAGGGTTGATGTTTTTTTATCTGTTTAACCAGCTTTTACATCAAGACACCAGTTACCTGACCCGGTAAACACCCAACTCAAATTACAGCTGTTCGACACATTTCTGCTCCCAAATTACAGCTTCCACATCCATATCAAGCACGGAATTGAAAATAAAACCTTGTTCACGAAGAACCGTAGCCTTGCAGAGTAAGGAGATGAGTAAGGAGATGAATGGGGATGGAGAGGAGACAAACCTCTCCGTGGAAGAGGACCTGACTCCTCTTTCGTTATTCTCCTCCAACCACCGAGTGAGCCTACAGCCCTGCCAGCTTGATGAGAGCCTGGTCAGCGAGTCTGCTTGGGGTACCCTCTCTTCTTTCTCCTCCGACCAACGAGTGAGCCTACAGCCCTGCCCGCTTAACGAGAGCCTGGTCAGTGGGTCTGCTCAGGGTCCCCTCTCATCTTTCTCCTCCGACCACTGAGTGAGCCTACAACCCTGCCAGCCTGATGAGAGCCTGGTCAACGGGTCTGCTCGAGGTCCCCTCTCCTCTTTCTCCTCCGACCACCGAGTGAGCCTATAGCCCTGCCAGCTTGATGAGAGCCTGGTCAGCGGGTCTGCTCGGGGTCCCCTCTCATCTTTCTCCTCCGACCACCGAGTGAGCCTACAGCCCTGCCAGCTTGATGAGAGCTTGGTCAGCGGGTCTGCTCGGGGTCCCCTCTCCTCTTTCTCCTCTGACCACCGAGTGAGCCTACAACCCTGCCAGCTTGATGAGAGCCTGGTCAGTGGGTCTGCTCAGGGTCCCCTCTCCTCTTTCTCCTCCGACCACCGAGTGAGCCTACAGCCCTGCCAGCTTGATGAGAGCCTGGTCAGCGGGTCTGCTCGGGGTCCCCTCTCCTCTTTCTCCTCCGTCCACCGAGTGAGCCTACAACCCTGCCAGCTTGATGAGTGCCTGGTCAGCGGGTCTGCTCGGGGTCCCCTCTCCTCTTTCTCCTCCGACCACCGAGTGAGCCTACAGCCCTGCCAGCTTGATGAGAGCCTTGTTAGCGGGTCTGCTCGAGGTCCCCTCTCCTCTTTCTCCTCCAACCACCGAGTGAGCCTACAGCCCTGCCAGCTTGATGAGAGCCTGGTCAGCGGGTCTGCTCGGGGTCCCCTCTCCTCTTTCTCCTCCGACCACCGAGTGAGCCTACAACCCTGTCAGCTTGATGAGAGCTTGGTCAGCGGGTCTGCTCGGGGTCCCCTCTCCTCTTTCTCCTCCGACCACTGAGTGAGCCTTTAGCCCTGCCAGCTTGATGAGAGCCTGGTAAGCGGGTCTGCTTGGGGTCCCCTCTCCTCTTTCTCCTCCGACCACCGAGTGAGCCTACAGCCCTGCCATCTTGATAAGAGCCTGGTCAGCGGGTCTGCTCGGAGTCCCCTCTCCTCTTTCTCCTCCGACCACCGAGTTAGCCTACAACCTTGCCAGCTTGATGAGAGCCTGGTCAGCAGGTCTGCTCGCGGTCCCCTCTCCTCTTTCTCCTCCGACCACCGAGTGAGCCTACAGCCCTGCCAGCTTGATGAGAGCCTGGTCAGCGGGTCTGCTCGGGGTCCCCTCACCTCTTTCTCCTCCGACCACCGAGTGAGCCTACAGTCCTGCCAGCTTGATGAGAGCCTGGTCAGCGGGTCTACTCGGGGTCCCCTCTCCTCATTCTCCTCCGACCACCGAGTGAGCCTACAACCCTGCCAGCTTGATGAGAGCCTGGTCAGCGGGTCTGCTCGGTGTCCCCTCTCCTCTTTCTCCTCCGACCACCGAGTGAGCCTACATCACTTCCATCTTTATGAGAGCCTGGTCAGCGGGTCTGCTCGGGGTCCCCTCTCCTCTTTCTCCTCCGACAACCGAGTGAGCCTACAGCCCTGCCAGCTTGATGAGAGCCCGGTCAGCGGGTCTGCTTGGGGTCCCCTCTCCACTTTCTCCTCCGACCACAGAGTGTGCCTACAACCCTGCCAGCTTGATGAGAGCCTGGTCAGCGGGTCTTCTCGGGGTCTCCTCTCCTCTTTCTCCTCGGTAATCCCGTCTTTTAAGAAGGACGCCCTGAGGTGCATTATGCTAGGAAATAATGACCTACCTTTAGAAAAGAAGATCATTAAAAATCATACTCAAATAAATTCAGAAGAAAATTGTCATTGTGGATAGAAACGCTTCAGATCATCACCGCTGCGGGTGCGATCCAGGGGTACCCTATCCACATCCTTGATGTGTAACCCCCTTGACTTCAAGACTTCTTTTATGATGATGGGACCCTCCCAATTCGGGTTAAGCTTTCCTACCGCGGCCCCCCTGCCCGCTGCATCCACCTTCTTGAGGACCAAGTCTCCCTTTTGAAATTGCTTGATCCTGATGTGCTTATCAAAGTACCGGGACATCTGGCGCTTGACCTCCTCCTGTCGGATTGTTGATAGATCCCTGAGCTCCTCCCCAAGGTCGAGTGAAAGCCGCTTCTCCTCTCCATTATCTACCTTCCACCTTTCATCCCCCTCCCTTGCTGTTGTTACTCTGGGAGATTCAATCTCAAATTCTACGGGTATGACGGCCTCCGAGCCATGAGAGAGTTTGAAAGGAGTCTCTCCTGTGGTCGTATTCGATGTAGTTTGCAGAGCCCACAGGACTGAGGGGATTTGTTCCACCCAGCTCCCCTTCAAGTTCTCCACTTTCTTCTTTAAGAGATTGAAAATGATCTTATTTGCCGCTTCCACCTATCCGTTGCTTTGAGGGTGGTGAACCGAAGCGAACTGAAGGTCTATGCCAAGCTGTACACAAAAATCCACAAACTCCTTGCTGGCGAATTATTGCTCATTGTCAGTGACGATGTCTAAAGGGAGCCTGTGCCGACAGATAATCTCCCCCCACAAAAAGTTCTTGACTACTTGCGATGTCACCTTTGCCAGAGCCTTCACCTCCAACCATTTTGAAAAAAAATCCACCATGACCAGTAGGAACCTCCTCTGACCGCTGGATTGAGGAAATGGTCCCACCAGATCCAGTCCCCATATGGCGAAGGGCTATGGAGAGGTGATCGTTTGCAGCCTCTGTGCTGGAGGAGCTGCAAAGGAGCAAACTCCTGGCACTTTCTACATCTTTTTGCGAGCTCCTCCGCATCTTTCCGGAGGGTGGGCCAGAAATAGGCTTGCCTTAGTACCCTCCCTTCCAAGGTCCGACTCCCTGAGTGGCTTCCGCATTCACCCGAATGAACCTCCTCCAGCACCTTTGATGCTTCCTTCTCGGACACACACCGGGCTAGCAATCCAAACAATGTTTTTCGATAAAGTATCCCTTCCTTCAACAAGTAGTAAGCCGACTTGAATCTAATCCGCTTCCTCTCGAGATCCCCCTCGGGTAGACGTCCCGACGCCAAGAAGGTCACAAAAGGATCCATCCAAGACACCTCCTGGTCGACCTCCATTATCTCCCCCTCTTCTATGGATGGCCTGAAGAGTTCGGTCAAACTCCCCCCTGCCTGAGGGCCATGCTTTGCTAGCAGGTCTGCCTAACACTCTCTTCCCTAGGAACGTGCTGGATGGAGAAGCTATGAAACTGCCCAACGATACCCTTTATCTTTACCAGGTACAACTGGAGGGTTGGTTCCCTCACCTCGAACTCTCCATTGATGTGCCTTGCCACCACCAAGGAGTCGGTGAAGACTCTGATATCCTGTATGCCTAACTCCTTGGCCAGCTTAAGCCTGATGATGATTGCTTCGTACTCGGCTTGATTGTTTGTGAGGGTGAAATGTATCTTCAAGGCTTGCTCAATCCTAGTCCCATCGAGACTTGTCAAGATGACCCCTCCCCCAAAAGAATTCTTATAAGAGGCCCAATCTACCAACATCTCCCAAGCCACCACGGGAGATGCCGCCACCTCCTCGGCCTCTACCACATAGTCCTCCAAGAAATCCACCACTACCTGCGCCTTAATAGTCTCTCGAGGGATGTAGGAGAGGTCGAATACGCTGAGCTCTATCGACCACTTGGCCAATCTTCCCGAGTGCTCAACCCCCTCGAGGATGCGGCAAAGAGGGTTGTTCATCACAACCTGAATTGCATGGGCTTGGAAGTATGGCATAAGCTTCTGAGCCGACACGATGAGAGCGAAGGCTAATTTTTCCAAGATGGGGTATTTCATCTCCGCCTTTTTGAGGACCCTGCTCACGTAATAAATAGGGAACTACCTCTTCCCTTCCTCTCGGACAAGGACCGAGCAAACTGCCTCCGTCCCTACCCCCAAATATAGGAACAAACTCTCCCCTTCCCTCAGCCCTTGAAATAGCGGCGTCTGGGTGAGCTGTTGCTTTAGAGCCGCAAAGGCCCTTTCGCATTCTGAGGTCCACTCAAACTCCCTTCCTCCCCTTAGAGTTCAGAAGAAAGAGGAGCACCTCTCTCCTACCCTAGAGAGGAACCTGCTCAACCCTGCCAACTTGCCAGTGAGACGCTGGACCTCCTTGACATTCTTAGGAGATCCTAGCTCTAGGATCGCCTTTACCTTGTCTGGATTGGGCTCCACCCCCGCAGGGGTAAGGAGATGTCCCAAAAACTTCCCCCTGCTTGCCCTGAATACACATTTCAGGGGGTTAAGTCTAATCTTATACTTCCTTACAGTTGTAAAAGTTTCCTGCAGGTCCAAGACCACAAGGTTCTGCCCCTTCTGCTCCCGGAATATCCGGTCCATCATCCTTTGATAGGTTACTCCCGCATTTTTTAGCCTGAAGGGCATCATGTCTTAACTAAAGCACCCATCCTCCGTGACGAAGGTGACGTCCTTTACGTCCGAGGGATGCATGCGTATCTTGTGGTACCCTGAAAATGCATCTAAAAAACTCATTAGTGATAAGCTGACGGTTGAGTCAACAAGCGCGTCGATTCGAGGCAGAGGGTAACAATCCTTCATGCAGGCTTTATTCAAAAGAGAGAAATCAATACACATTCTCCATTTCCCCTCCCCCTTTTTTACCATTACAACGTTGCTCACCCACCCCGGATACCTGTTGGCAGATATGAATCCTGCCTGGAGCAGCTTCTCCACCTCTTCTCTGATAGGTCTGGCCATCTTGGAGGCGATGGCCCTCTTCTTCTGTTGGATGGGGCGGACCTTGGGGTCGAGGTTGAGAGGGTGTCATGCCACGTCTGCTTTGACCCCCGGCATGTCAGCTGCGCTCTAGGCGAAGACATCGATGTTCTCTTGCATGCACCTCCGGATCTCCTCTTGGTCCTGGGGAGTGAGTTCTCCGCTGATCTTGATCTTTTCCTTTATTCCGTCTTTTGTGAGGATCTCCATCTCAAGAACTTCCACGGCCGCCCTCAATCTCGAAGGTTCTTCTTCCTTTGGCTCCTTCAGGTCCTCCTCCAGCTCCTTTGACCCGTACTCCTTCACTCCCAAGCCTTCCGCTGCAGCCACCCTCTCTTGGGTCCTTCCTCTCTCTTCTCCCAGGCTCCCCTCTGATGATGCCCTCTTTCTCTTCTTCCCCCCAACACCTCCTCCATTCCCCCTACGCTACTGCTCTCTAGCTATCTCCGACTTCACTACAAGGCTTCCCTCCACACCTACTTCCTCTCTCTCCAGCCACTTTCCTCCAGCCACTTGCTCTCCTGCCATCGCTGGCTCCACCGCACTGCCTCTCTCCACTCTTGGTTCCTCTCTCTCCAACTCCTCTCCTCTAGCCACTTGTTCTCCCGCCATTGTTGGCTCCACCGCACTGCATCTCTCCACTCCTACTTCCTCTCTCTCCAACTCCTCTCCTCCAGCCACTTGCACTCCTGCCATCGCTGGCTCCACCGCACTGCCTCTCTCCACTCCTGCTTCCTATCTCTCCAACTCTTCTCGTTCCATCCTTTTCTCTAGCTCCTCTGCATCACCCTTCCATGAGATGGTGTTGACCGCCGTCCCGTAGCACTCCCGAGCTGCCTTTGGATCCCCCCTTACCCTGATCTGGGTTACTACCGAATTGAGCTTCAAGCACTGATGGAATGAGGATGGTACACACCTAAAGGCACTGATTAAAGGGCGCCCAAAAATCGCATTATAGCTGCTGGGGGCATCCACTATCACAAAATGGCAGTTCCTGGACAGCCCCCCTAAAGTCACCTGGAGTCCTACTCCTCCTTCGACCTCCTTACTCTCTCCCGAGAAACCAAACAATGGCCAATCCGCCGCCAACACCCTTCGCGCCTCCACCCTCATCTCGTTAAATGCCTTCTTAAAGATTATATTGACGGAACTCCTATTGTCCACCAAGATCCGGGACACCGTAAAGTTCTCAATGGCGGTCCTGATCACCAACGCATCGCAGAAAGGGTCCTCATGATCAGGTAGGTCCCTTTTGGAAAAGGTGATCTTCTCGTTTGGGGGCGGGGCTTACGACGTCGAGGCAATGCTCTGACAGTACATGGTATGAAGACTGGCTTTCCGGGTGGCCTCGATAACCACCCCTCCATGAATCACCCCGATCCCTCCTCGATCTCCCGTGTCCGACCGATCCACGCAACGATCCTCCTCCGCGGCTCCTGGCATCTCCACTATCCGTACCGGTAGCTGCTGGTCTTCTCCTCCTTTCCCCATCTTCAACTCCAAGAACTCCCGACAAGTGGCCGTCGCATGACCCTCCTCCTTATGGAAGTCACAGTATGGCAAAACTCCTCCCCCACATCTCCCTTCTTGGGGGTTCCTCCTCCTCCCCACTCCTGCTCTCCCATGCTCTCTTCCTCTTCCTCTCTCTCGGCCAATGGCCATAGCTTGCTGAGGCGGGGATGGAGTGGCCTCGGACTATGCCCCCATCCTAGCAGATGAAACCTCCCTCATCCCGGATAATAGTTTCTTCCCCCCTGAGGAGGACCTCTTCCTGGTCCCGGAACTGGACCTCCCGGTTGCCGTCAGCCCCACTCCGGGTGCGCGGGCCCTCTTGGCTCCTCCCTTCTCCTTCCCTCTTGCGGTCTCGTTCCTCCTGGCTCTCTCTGCTCCACATCTGTCAACCTTGCAAACTTCTTAGCAAATGCTGGGTTCGCCGCCTCCATGGCTATCTCCTTTGCTGCCTTCTCCATCAACCCCTCAAAGGACAACGGTGCCTTCCGGGTTAGGCTCACATTGAAGATTCCTTTCCTCAACCCCACGGTGAAGGCCATCTGGAGGGAGAAACCAAGCACCTCCTGGATGTCCAGAATCTCCTCCTGGAAGCGATCCACGTACTGAGCCAAGGACTCGTCCGCCTTCTGCTTGATAAAAAAGATAGACTCCAGATTCTTCTTCCTCTTCTTAGAGGTCGAGAAGCGCAACTGGAAGCTTCTGCTCAGGTCTTCGAAGCAATAAATCGATCCTGCCGGGAGCTGATGAAACCAGTCCCTGGCCTTGTCCTTCAAAGTGATGGCGAAGAGGTGACAATTGAAGGTGTCTGTCATTGGTCTGATGGAGACCGCATCCTCAAACAATTGCAGATGTTGGAGGGGATCTTCCTTCCCCACATAGTAGGTCATCTCCGGCTCGCGGAACCCCTCCGGAACGGGTGACGAGAGGACCAACTCGCAAAAAGGGGACCCTCTCGCCGGTGGTCTCGCCATATTCACTCGCGCGACTAGCCCTGCGGGCGAGACGGCACTCGCCGGGCCGGGGAAAAGCTCCCTTCCTTCTACCTCTCGCCGACTCCCTTCCGCCGCCACTTCCTTTCCCGGTCGCCTCCCGGGTGCATCCTCGCCTACCCTTGCTGGGTCGGCCCCCTCGCCGAGCGCGAGGCCCGGCACCTGGGGAGGCAGGGTCTCGCACTCCCCTCCCTTCGTGATCTGCTTCAGCATGTCCATGATCCCGCCGATGGACGTCATGAACTCTTCCCTCCCGACATACTTCCCCTGGCTTGGGGACCCCTCATCTTCTCCTCCTATAACTCCCTCCATGAGGTAACCCTACGTTCTTCCACACAAGCTGCTATTCCACGCTCACTGCACCAAAAATGTTGGAACCAACAAGGTCAATTCCTCCTAAAGCTCGGAACTAAAGAGGCAGCTCACGCTTCCTCCCTTAGGATTACACTCAAGGACAAGAACAAGACCGGAGGCTTCCTCGAGGAGGTCCCACCTCGTACCCTATAATAGGCTAAAGCTCTCCTCCTCCCTAGCCAATGCTGAGCTAGGTGCCTTAGAAAAAGATAAAAGAGTCGAGAAGGCTTGCCCTTCTAAGGCACCTTACCGGTCTATTTATAGGCTCCTGAACTGGGACTGCAAATAACCCACTTAAACCATCCTGAAATTACTAGAATACCCTTGGCTAGGCCTGCCAACAGCATAACTCCGCTGTTCTAAAGGGCTAAATGCAGACAACCCGGGGAAAAAGAGTAAAACACCCCTTGGGCCCAAAAGGGTGGGCCCGGCCCTACCTGAACCAGCCTTGAACCAAAATGGCACCTGGCGGGAACACCCCTATAGGGTCCTCTCGCCTGACGAGAGGACCGCCTTTTGGCGAGAGCTCCACCCCTGGAGTTCTCTCGCATGGCGAACTGGCCACTCGTTGGGAAAGCCTCCCCTCTCGGCACTCACTCGCCAATCTCCTGCTACATGGCCCTTAGGCCGTCTCGCATAACACCTCTCGCCTGACTCTCCTTACCTGGGCCCTCTCGCCTGGGCCCTATCGTCTGGGCCCTCTTACCTGCGAGCCCGAGGTTGAACACCTGGGACACCCCCGTGTCCCAGGCCGTGTCACCTAGCCTGAATACCAATTTGAAATTTGGGGTGTTACAACCCTCCCCTCCTTATAGAAATTTCGTACCGAAATTTAGCGCAACTATAATATCAACACAACCATTCATTCGATGCACAATATACCAAAATAATTCGGGTTTATAGCTCAAAGGCTGCTGCTTGTCTCGCCCCATGGCATCGAACAAACATACGTGTTTTTCAACAAACACACATATATACAATATGTATATATTACATCACAACAATAGTAAAGTACACTCTTTACTTTACTTTCGCTCCTCCGTGTCTTTCATGATCCGCTTTATGTCCACATGTAATTCCAAATTATGCATGCGAGGGTACTGTAATTCACGATTCAAGCTTTGCGGCTCCTGCAACTCGAGAGTGTACATTCAAGGTTGCGCCCGAGATGTTGATGACTATGCCACGGCCTTGCCATTTTCTTCATAGGACGCACCGGTCTTTTTCTCACCCTTCGGAGGGCCACTCCAACAAGCATTGGCTTGATGTCTCTTCCTCCCACAATTAAAACACATACGTGTCTCCACACGTCCTTGCCTATACGTTGCTCCCGAAGCAACATTCCACTGTGCTTGTTCAGCAGGTCTGAACCACTTTTTGTCCCATTTCCTCAACTCCGACTGTTCCGACTGCGAAACCTTGAACTACAACTTTTCCGTCGCCAAGGTCTTCTTATCGTATACTTGTTTCAAATCCTTTTCCAGCGCACAGGCTGTATCAACTAAGGCTTGGAAGCCTTGGTTCACTGAACTCGGGAGAGCCAACCGCAGCTCATCACGAAGTCCCTCATAAAAACTATTCATCTTTTGCGCTTCTTCCGCAAAAGTCGACCCCGCATAACACCCTAGCCTGGTAATCTCATGAAGGTAATCATCCACAGTACGATCACCCTGCACCAGATATTGGAACTCGTTCTCCATTGTGATTCACCGTGACACCTGAGAGAACTTTGCCCAAAATAGTTTGGAGAATTCCTCCATCGATATCTCTCACAGGCCTCTGCCTGCCAACTTGTGTAACTCGACCTCATCCCACAAAATTCTTACCTCTCCTTCTTGCAGTAAAGTGGCTAAAGTAACCTTTTGCCTCTCATCAGTCCTGATCGCTGTCAGGATCCTCTTCACTCTGGCAAACCAATCCTCGGCTGTGATTGGGGAACCCGCCCCATCAAACATTTGAGGATGAAACTCCAAAAACCGCTTATGCTGCTCATCAGCTGCTTTCTCATCAATCCGAGCTTCAACATGCTCTTGCCTCGAACCAACCTGTACTGGCTTCACTGCAAGCCTTGCTTGACCAATAGGTTGTGCTTGAAACATGGCAAATACCACCTCCGCAACTAAGCGTATGGTTTCTGCTGAAGGGGGAGGTGTGGGCACCTCAGACAGTGCCGCACTCTCATCCGAACGCTAGGGCTCAAACTACCCAGCACCACTCCTTGTCACCTATACATGAACAAGACATCAATAACCTCTAATCAGAAACAACAAACATACCAAATATACACGCTCACATTCCTAGTGGACATTCTTGAGTTAAACTATGTGATCCCTACAAAACCTGAACCTTTGATACCACTTTTTAACGCCTCCATCCATCACATGGAATATAATAGAGGGTCCGCCCGGGGACCCATGCAATATTTCACCGACAAACGATGAAATTACTTATGAATATCAAAAACCTTTCTACACGAATCATAACTCAGAGCATTCTAGCGGAAAATTATTACTTGCAAGAACTCAATCAATGAATGTCCACTACTATATAAATATCACATTTATATAAAAGACCAGAAATGTATACAAGCTCACAAACGCTCTCGGCCTTAAGGCCTTGCAAGTTTCTCTTTACAAAAGATTGTTTCATACTACGGCACGCAGGCCGGCCACACATGAAATCCAATACTTCACACGGCCTACAAGAAGCAGCAGTAAGGGGCTTCAACCCGCTCAATCGAGTTTGGCCCGCAACACCTGCATATGGATGTCCACTCTACGGGTGATAAAAAAAACGGTCAGCATTCAGCTGACCAATTATAATGACCCTACCCCTTAACCGGGGCAGTGGTTCCTTCCCTGCATGTATTGCAATCACAATATATATATATCACAACAAGTGCACTCAGGCATAATAGCATCACCCACGCCAACCTTCGTTCCAGAAGCTCCGTGCACTCATGGAATGCTTACGGTGGACCTGATCATTCTCGGGGTTCCACCACCGCTCAGAGGTACTTAACTTGTTTGCGATGGAGCATAGTCTACTATAACGCGCAGATTGGAGACCCTCTCACCCATCCCATTCAGAGGTGGTAACCTCACGGCAACACTTGAGCATTTCAAACCGACCTACCACAATAGTGTAACAAGTCGGGTATGGCCGCAGCCCATATTTGCATTACCACTAATCGATCTCCCAAATAACCAGTGATAGGACAACACTTTCTCGTTGCTCAATTTGTCAATAACGCACATCTTGACGCGGGTCCGCTGTCCTCTCCCGGTCAGTCGCAGCTTCATAGCTCACGCAGAGAAACCAGTGCATGCATGCACTCACAATATAAGGAGCTTACACAAAGCTTCCCCAATAATCAAACAACTCATGCAGAGCCCACAACAAAAGAAGTTTACATAACCCTCAATTCACATACATCCTAACCAACTCCATAAACTACGCGTTTTATAAACAGTTTCTTCTCTAGTTCGCAATATAAGCATAACCAATACAGACGAAAAATCTAGATGGGCTTCACACAGAATGCCTATTCTGTACTACTCATTTCCGGATCTAGATGCAGACTCGACCGCTTGAATCGCTTACGCTTTCCAACTCTTGGTGGAGGATCTCATGCATATGCATAAAGTAGGAATTCACTTGTCCAAGAAGGTGATCATTAACCTTGACGATCGCTTCGGAGTAATGACAAACTGGCCAGTTTGAAATCACCGCGATGGCCTTGCATCCACAACGCTGAACTCGGCTCTCGATTCGGAACGCTGAAGCTCCACCGGTGGCCGGAAAGCTTCTCCTTCTTCCTTCCTAGCTCTCCTCTCTCTCTTCTCTTTAGAAAGAGAATGACCAACATAAGAATGAGATACACTTCTCAATTCTCATCCTTATATCAGCAGGAAGAAGCTTGGACCACAGGATCCAATTAGAAGAAAATGAACGGCCCTGATCTGCTTTGAAAAGCATCTTTACAGGTCTGACATGGCCTGTGGCACGCCCGTGTCACAGGACGTGTCCCTTAGGTGGCAACAGAACCGACTCAAACTGGATCAAAATAGGGATTGGACAAGCCCGTGTCAAACCCCTGACATGCCCGTATTATAAGGTACACTCCCGTATTGAGGGGCGTGTCCCTCAATCAACACATGATCAACTCTCCCGAGAAGTACACGGCTAAGGCACACGCTCGTGTCCTTGGTCGTGTGCCAAACACGCCCCTGTGAAACGCCCATGTCATAGTCCGTGTGCAACACTCAACGCCGCGTGGTTACCTACCCAAGAAGGACACGCCCTGGGTCACGCCCGTGTCCCAGGCCGTGTCGCCTCTTAACGATCATCGAGTTCATTTTCGTCGAGCTCTCGTGACACACCCGAGTACCCAGAGTTGGACACGCCCTGGGACACGCCTGTGTCCCAGGCCATATCTACTAGCCTTTACTCCAAATTGAAATTTGGGGTGTTACATCTCTTGTGACCAATGGTCTTATAATTCAAATGAACTAGGTCTTATAAGCATCTCACTGAGTCCTAATTAGCTCATCACTGAAGAGCTGACCAATGGTCTTATAATTCAAATGAACAAGTCTCTCATGCCATTGGACACAATATGAGACCTTGTCATTTGCATCTAGGTATATAGGGGAACTACTATTCAAGCAAGAAAAATTTAAATAATAAACATTCCCACTCCTAGTGTCCGTTAAGATAACACTTTAGTCAATTAACCTCTTGATGTGGTACTTATACTTGTGCAAGGAAATGTCATAACCAAGGTCACATGATTGGCTTATGCTTATGAGATTGTGTTGCAACCCCTCCACACAAGCTACCTTTGTGATGGTGATTATGCAATTTGAGATCTTACCATAACCTTTGGTTATTCCCTTATTAGAGCCTCCAAAGATGACCTTAGGTCTAATCTTTACTAGAGTGAACTCCTTCATAGCTCCTTTGTTCTAGTCATGTTCCTAGAACATCCACTATCCAAGTACCATTTAGGGGAATGGGTACTTGAACTAACCTGAAAAAAAACAATTTATCTCACCATAGGACCCCAATTTCTATAGAGTCCTAGGTTCACATTAGCCTAAAAATAAGCTTGCCTTCCTGCAGTATTCCTGACAGGTTGTCTACCTCTGGACATTGAAAGATTATGCCAGCAATCTAGAGCATAGTTGCCCACTTTGCCACAGCACCAGCACTCATGTACATTATTACTCTTTTTTTGTTTAGGAGCAGCATTTGGCTAGACTACTGCCTGAATAGTGGGAAGATGTGCTACTGTGTATCTCTGATTTCTTTCAGTAGTAATTTGACTGAAGGTAAGTCTTTCAGCTGTGAGAGGTCTAAGTTGTTAGCCTAAATCACCTAGAGGGGGGTGAATAGGTGAAATGCGTGTCAAATGCGGAATTAAAAAATTAACACAGCACACATCAAGCAATCACAGACGACAAGAGATTTATAGTGGTTCCCCAACCTTGGGTACGTCCACTTTCCTCACCGATCTAGCAAATCACTAGACTCGGCTACTCCACTATCTCGGATTGAAAACAATCCTACACCTCGGAACCACGTTCCTACAAAACTCGATCCAACTGGATCTACAAAACTCGGAAGAAAGATCTTCCTACAAATCTCGGAGAAAAACTCCTACAAGTAAATTTTGGTTTGAGAATAAAGAAAAATCAAAACAACAAGTTTCAGATCTTGATCTTTGACAGTCTTCTTCTTTAGGAACTTCGACTTGATCAGAAAAGGTTGAAGATGACTTGAGAGAGATCCACAAATCTGAAAACTAGAACCACCTCGATCGAGAAGATAGATCTGAAATCTTTGAGGCTCGGCGAGATCGAGTGATTCACTTTTGTCTGGATCACTGGAGAAGTAGTCGTTGAAGACGGAGATCGACGATCCAGAATTTCTTCCGTGAACAACAATGGCGGCGGCGGCGTGAGAATTAGGGTTCACGGAATTTCTCTTTCTTAAAGAGAATATCTCTGTAATCTTGTTAATTAGTCAATTCTGAAATGACCTTTTTATAGGTGGACTCCAACGGTCATAATCTTAATTAAGGATGACACGTGGACCAATTAGAAATGACGGATTCAAAAATACTTAAGGTGAATTCGAACTTAGAAGAATTCTGGAATAGAGAACTGCTATACTCGAGTAAGAGAAGATATACTCGAGTATGGGAATATAGATACTCGAGTGACAAAGAGAAATATACTCGAGTAAGGGAAGAGAAATTTACTGAGTGAAAGATGAACTACTCGAGTATCAGAAGAGATATACTCGAGTATCAGAAATATATACTCGAGTATCAGAAATATATACTCGAGTGAAAGAAAGATATACTCGAGTGAAAGGGGGAGTTACTCGAGTATCAGAATATGTATCCGGGAAACATTCACTTACTCGAGTATCAAAGTCAATTACTCGAGTATGGAAATACTTACTCGAGTATTAAAACAACTTACTCGAGTATCAGAATACTTACTCGAGTATGACTACTTGAACTTGCAGAAAAGAGAAGAAAAAAAAGATCTACTCGAGTATGATACATGATTTACTCGAGTGATTAAGTTACTTACTCGAGTATGAAAACAACTTACTCGAGTGACTAACTAACTACTCGAGTATAGAACTATATACACGAGTATTCAGACCCTACTCGAGTAAGTCTAACTGATTACTCGAGTATGTCTAACTAACTACTCGAGTATTAAGTCTGATACTCGAGTATAACAAAGGGGTTACTCGAGTATTTTGGACTTAGAAATTTTTCTGAGGAAATTAGCTCCAATGCTTCTGTCCATCAATCCAAGTGCATATAGGAAGTGTATCCCAATAGAGAGGCTATACATGGGCCAACACTTTGGATCACACAATGAGGGATTACATTGTATGGTCCTGTGTTTGGTGACCCATTATAGACTGACATTGGTCTACACTTGGCATTAAGGACCTGCACTCATACAACTTAAACACAGCATCAAATACACCTTAATTCATCTTAGTTCAAGGTCTGACCTCCTACAAATCTGAGATATTGTGGAGACAAATCCCAACAATCTCCCCCTATTTGTAGATGTCAGCATCCTCTATACTAAGGTGAATTATACAGAGTGAAAAGAACAATGCACATATACTTGAAAAACAAAACATAAGCTAAAGCAAGTTAATTAATGAAATAGCTATAATCAGAATTAAATATATATATATATATAGAAATGTTTTAAGCACAGAAACAAAAGTCCAATTTCACATTCTCAGTTCAACTCAAGATGGGGCATCCTTGTGCATCCTTTCTCTTTTCAGGTCTTGCCTCTCTAGGTAGCTGAAAGGTTTTGGAAAGTAAGTCCTGGGCCTAGGAGGAGCAGCTGGGTTGTTATGCCCCCAATTTCTGTCATGTAGCCTGATCTTTATCTGAGATGCTTCATAGGCTTTCCACTCTGAATAACTGTAGTAATTATCTCTGTTCTCCCCAAGATCAGTCACTAACCTCAAAGTATCAAGAATTAGGGACTTAGAGGTAGGACTCCATACTTCAGCATGAACAATAGGTGGTCTACCTTCAAGAGCTGGCTCTTTCCTTGGTGCAGAACGGCTGGCAGAAGCGCCGTCACCATATTTTCTTTTCCTCTTAGAAGGGCCTTGAGAACTGGAAGGAAAATCATCTTGCCATGCTTCAGAATAGGATAGGGGAGGCTCAATCACATCACCCTCAGATCTAGGTGAGACAGCTGGCATACTTTCAGGAATGGCTGCCTGGTCTGGAGCATCTGCAGGAGGTTGAGCTTCAAGAGGATTCAAGAAGTGTGGAATGATGGCTGGGTTGAGCTGGGCATTAGGGAAATTCATGTTGTGCAGCCAAACAGCAGTATCATAGGTATAGAATTTTACAGACTGGAGCTGGGAGAGAATTTCTGCTTTCATTTCTTTTACCAGACCATCCACAGTAGCTTGAGCTTGGAGAGATAGTTTGTCAACTTGTTCTTTTATAACTGCTTGAGCTTGTTCAGATAGTTTTTCCACTTGTTCTTTTACTGTCTTCTCCCCCTTGGTGATATCTACAGATAGCTGAGCTATAGCTTCATCTCTGAACTTGCCAACTTCTTCACAAATTTTCATAAGATTGGCATCAGCATTCTTGTCCAAATGGATCTGATTATATGCAACAGTTTCTTGCTGATTTCTCAGTTCTCCTATGCTTGAGATAGTGTGATCTATGGCCTTGCCACCTAGCTGGAACAATCTTTTTAGTTCATCAGTATTTGCCTGGATTTCTGCAAAGCCTCTACTCATCTCTTGTTCAAGAGTAGTGACTTTGTTATTGACTGATGCTAGAGATTCATCAAAATAGTTTCTCTGTGCAAGGAGCAACTGTGCAATCTAACTTACCAAATCTGAAGAAGAGGGGGCTGAGGTTGGTGCAGTAATTGAAGGAGCAGGAGGAGGAGCAGTCCAAGGAGGAATTTCTGTTAGGACCACTGAGCCGACAGCCCTTTTCAAGGGTTCTATTACAACAGCTTCTTCTGGATTGAGGAAGGATGGCAGGGAGAAATCCAAAGTCCTCAGAGGTGCCTCTACAGGATCTGGAGACAATTCCTCATCATCAGACAAGATAACATGATCAGATTTGGTTGGCTCACTATCAGCAGACTTGGCAGGAGACTGTAATGGAGTCTGAGCTGGAGACTGTACAGGAGATTTGGCAGGAGACTTGACAGCTGAAACATTCTGAAAAAGAGGATCATTTGAGCTTAGCACATCAATGAATCTGTTGATGTCTTCAACTGTAGACAGTAGGTGAGCTGTATTTGAAATTTCAGATTCAGGAATTGCTGATTGAAGATGAGCTGGAGTAGGAGAAACTGGAGGAGTAGCAACTCTGACTTCTTCTTGTGCTGGAATCACTGATTCAGAAGAAACTTTAAGCTGAGAAAGAGAAGAGGCAGGCTCCCCCTCAACTAAAGCACCAGAGGTAGCAATAGTTTGATGTAGAGGAGGAGATGGGATCCTGTCTTCAGGTAAGCTGCTGTCTTGTTGTAGTTCTGAGATGGCATCAGCCTTTGAGGCTTGGGCAGGGTTCAGGATCTTGAGGTCATACCTCTGAATGGAAGAGATAGAAACTTTCTTCATGTGGTGAAGGGGAGTCCCTTTAGAGAAGTCAAACACTATAGGATTGATCTCATGGAGGAGGAGGGAGATAATCCTAGCAAAACTGGGATGTTTGACGCTTTCTCGGATCTTATCCAGTATCATCATTCCGAATTGGAATTTCTTCCTGCAGACAATAGCTTGCATAACATCGAATAGATTTTGGGATACATCTCTAATGGAGTAAGTCTTGCACTATAGGATTTTGGCAATGATGTCAACGAGAAACTTCCCTTCTGAATTGAACAAGGATCGATTCAGGGTTTCACCTCCACCTTCAGGATCTCGACCGCAGAACAGAGAGGTGCGGTCGGCATCTGCCTTGTCTAGGTCATCTTCTTCGTCGACCACTGGCATCCGGAGCAGAGTGGCGACTGAAGTTTTATCTAACCGAATTTCAACTCCCCTTACCTTGGATTTCAGAACGGTGCCATTGTGTCTAACCTTCAGATTTTTGTAGAACTCTTCAACATCAGGAAGCAAGAGGCGGCAGGGTTCTTGAAGAATGAAGGTCAATCCGGCCGTGTCCAGGAGAATCAGTAGGTTCTTGAAGTCATCCGAGATATCTTCAATGCCATCAGTCACTAATTCAGAGCCGATTCCAAACTTGGAGGAGGGAGGAGCCATCAGCGATTCGGAAAACTTGCGGCGAAGGAGGACGAAGAGCAGGAGTCGGGAATACGAAAAGTCGGCGGCTACTCGAGTGAATGAGAAGTGGAAAGGACTTTTTCGTTTTGAATATATATATACATAATCCTAATTAGGTTTAAAAGGGATTAACTATAATGACATACCTGAATGAGGCGGCAATTTGCTAGGTGCGAGTAGAGAGTTTGAAAATCCAGAACAAATCCGAGTATTCGAGTAGAGGATGACATCATACACGAGTATGGGGTTTAGTATACTCGAGTAGGTCACAACATACACGAGTAATCAAGAATTCATACTCGAGTATGTAATTAGTATACACGAGTATCAAGTTCTTGATGAGTTTTCATACTCGAGTATTAGAAGTTCATACACGAGTAACTGTTGGATTACTCGAGTATATGAAGCTTTTTACTCGAGTATTAGCCGTTTACTCGTGTAAGTGTAACGATGCTCGAGTCTCTAATACTTGAAGGAATTTCCCTGGTAGATGATTATTTCCACTGAAAAACTGTACCTCTGAGCAGCCAACATTATTGATATCTTCTTAATTTGAGAGTCCATCACTGGTCTTCTTTGTTGAGCAGTCCAAGCTCAGTTTTGAAGAACGAGAACTTGGACTCGTCCAGTGGCTTGGTAAAAATATCTGCAACTTGCCTGTCTGTGGAGACATACTGTAGATCTATGTCTCCATTCTCCACATGCTCCCGGATGAAATGATAGCGAAGCTCTATATGCTTGGTCCGGCTGTGGGAGACTGGATTGTTGGATATTGCTATAGCGCTGGAAGAGTCACAGAACAGGGGAATGTTCTGGAACTTTATGTTGTAGTCTGCAAACTGATTCTTGATCCATAAGAGCTGTGCACAACAGCTGCCTGCAGAGATGTACTCTGATTCAGCCGTTGAGATGGCTACACAGTTTTGTTTCTTACTGCTCCAGGAAATGAGTCTCCTTCCGAGAAATTGGCAAGTCCCGGAGGTACTTTTCCTGTCATCTTTGCTACCTACAAAATCTGCATCTGAAAAACCAATTAGTTCACTATCATTACTTCTTGGGTACCATAAGCCAAGATTTGGTGTACCTTTGAGGTATCTCAAGATTCGCTTTGCAGCGATGTAGTGAGATTCCTTAGAGTTCACCTGAAATCTAGCACATACACATGTTGAGAACATTATATCTGGTCTACTCGCAGTAAGATAGAGCAAGGACCCAATTATGCTTCTGTACTTGGTTTCATCAAAAGGTTTCCCTTTCTCATCCTTGTCCAGTGACATAGCTGAGGCCATTGGAGTCCTCATAGAGGTTGCATTCTCCATTCCGAATTTCTTAAGTAGCTCTTTGGTGAACTTGGTCTGTGAGATGAAAATCCCATCTTCAGATTGTTTCACCTGAAGCCCTAAGAAATACTTTAGCTCTCCCATACTGCTCATTTCAAACTTCCCTTGCATAAGTTTAGAAAACTTCTTGCAGAGGTTGTTATCCGTAGAGCCGAAAATAATATCGTCGACATAGATCTGCACTAGCAAAATCTTGCCTTTTATTTCCCTAAGAAATAATGTTTTGTGTATCTTTCCTCTTGTGAACTTGTTCTCAAGAAGGAAGCTAGACAGAGTCTCATACCAAGCTCGAGGAGCTTGTTTAAGACCATATAGTGCTTTCTGTAATAAATATACATAATTAGGATGGGTTGAATCAACAAAACCTGGCGGTTGCTCTACGTACACTTCTTCCTTTATGTCATCATTCAAGAAGGCGGACTTTACGTCCATCTGATAGACGGTAAAGCCCTTGAGTGCAGCGTAGGCAAGAAATAACCTGATCGCTTCCAGTCTTGCCACTGGAGCATAAGTCTGGTCGAAGTCGATTCCTTCTTCTTGACGATATCCCTTGGCGACAAGTCTGGCCTTATTCTTCACGATTATCCCATCTTCATCCATCTTGTTCCGGTAGAACCATTTCGTCCCAATGACATTCTTACCTTTGGGTCTAGGAACAAGTGTCCAAACCTTGCATCGTTTGAACTGATTCAATTCTTCTTCCATGGCTAGAATCCAGGATGCGTCGGAGTTGGCTTCCTCAAATTTCTTTGGTTCAACCTGTGAGAGAAAACTTAAGTGTAAATTCTCGTTAGTTGTACCTCGACGAGTTCTGACGCCATCCCGAGGATCTCCTATTATTTGGTCAATAGGATGATCCTTCAAGTGTCGGAACTCTAAAGTCCTTGCATCTGGGATCTCTTCAGCCACTGGAGTTGCATCTTCAGCTGGGATGTCTTCTTCATCTTGATCATCCTCCTCTCCAATGGTGGTTGTAGAGGGGACCTTGATGAATGTCTCATCTTTATCTTCACTAGGTTCATCCAAGCTAAGTTCTTTCAACTTTGTACCTGCATCTACAATAGGCACACTAGACGAGTTGCTTTGCAACAGACTCGTCTCATCAAATACAAGATGTATCGACTCTTCCACCACCAGAGTTTTTCTATTGAATACTCTATAAGCCTTACTATGGCTACTATATCCTACAAAAGTACCTTCAAAGCTTTTCTCGCTAAACTTGGTAGAGTGATACTTCCCGTTGTTAAGCACGAAGCATTTACAACCAAAGATTCTAAAGTATGAAATGGTTGGTTGCCTGCCTTTTAGAAGTTCGTAAGGAGTCTTATCATGGTTCTTGTTGATGAGTGCTCGATTTTGCACGTGACAAGCGGTGTTGACGGCTTCAGCCCAGAAATACTCCGGAAGTGAGGCATCACTCAACATGGTCTGACAAGCCTCTATGAGTGTTCTGTTCCTTCTCTCAGCTACTCCATTTTGCTGTGGAGTGCGAGGAGAGGAAAACTCATGAAAGATACCTTGACTTTCACAAAATTCTATCATGGCTCCAGATTTGAATTCCGTTCCATTGTCACTTCTGATTTTGACTACGGAACAGTTGTATTCATTCTGGATTTGCCTCACAAAATTAGTGAAAACACCGAGGGTATCTGACTTGTGTTTCAGAAAGAACACCCACGCAAAGCGCGAGTAATCATCCACAATAACCAATGTATATTCCTTACCTCCCAAACTTCTAACCTGCAGTGGACCAAACAAGTCTATATGGAGAAGCTGCAAACTTCTATTGGAATCCTTGCCTATTATGCTTTTAAATGAACTTCTTGTTTGCTTGCCTTTGATACAAGCGTGACAAGGACTGTCCGTAACGCACTTGATATTAGGTGCATCCCGCACTAAGTTTTGAGAGAATAGTTTATTAATAGTTTTGAAATTAATATGTGCTAGTCTCTTGTGCCATTGGTCAGCAAGAGATGCACTACTTTTTGCCAAAAGACACACTGGTGTCGAAGAGTCTATACAAATGAAATTCAGACAGAAAATATTTCTGCTTCGAGTGCCTGATAAAATAGTTTCCATATTTTTAACCGATTTTATCAAACACTTGTCAGCATGAAATTCAACTACATATCCTTTGTCGCATAGTTGGCTTATGCTGATGAGATTGTGTTCCAATCCTTCAACATAGGCTACATCCGAAAAGGATACGCTACCATTAGAAATCATACCATAGCCTTTAGTGATTCCTCGATCTGAACCTCCAAAGATGACCTTTGGTCCGTTGCAGACTGGGGTGTAATTCTGTAGTAGGCTCCTTGTCCCGGTCATATGCCGAGAGCATCCACTGTCCAAATACCAGATTGGTGTTTTGGTGGCCTTTGGACATACCTGCAATTATAATCATTTAGCCTTAGGAACCCAAACAAGTTTGGGTCCTTGGTCTCGAGTTAGAATACTCCCCCTGCGAGTATTAGCCTCATGAGTGGTCACTCTCACGTTGCTAACTTTAGGGGTTGCAGCATTTTCAGGATTGAACCAACAATCACTGGCAAAATGACCAATTCTGGCACAGCACCAACAGTTAAACCTGTTGTATCTTTGCCTTGTGTAGTCCTGCTTGACTTTCTGGAATGAAGGTCCAGCAGGAGCTTTACTCTTGGAGAAAGAGGCTTCATGATGATGGCAGTTACATGAGGTCTTCTCCTTCATAGGCTTTTCTACAATGGGTTTTACTTTTGGTGTCTTTTTGAAATTATGACCATGAGCATAAGGTCCATAGCTTTGAAGCTGAATCTCCTCATAAGGTGCCTTGAAGACACTCTCGCCAAAGTTACGAGGACGAGTCCAACCTTGGTATCTTGACTTAGGCTTCTCAGGGATCGGCCTAGAAAAGTGTCCGTAGGTGGACTCATAATCGAGTTCGTTCGTGGGAAAGATAACTTTCTTGAACACAACAGGTTCCAAGGGAGCTTTCCCTTTTTCTTCAGCTAGAGCCTTCCGGGCAGCCTTATTCTTTCTCTTGGCCTTGTTTCTCCTAGAGGATTTACTAGAAGAGGCAATGTGGCCTAAACCAGCACCCTTGGCCTTAGCAGAGAATTCAGCAACGATTGGAAGAACTGTCTTAGGCTTGGAGAAACTCTCAACAAGCTTCTTTTCAGCCTCGAGTTGTCGTTCCAATTCTTTGATGATTTCCTCTTTAAGGTCGATGTGCTTGAGAGCTTTATTGTATCCCTCCATAGCTGCATTGAGGTTCTCTTGAAGAGAGTTAGTCTTATCGACTTCTTCTCTCAAGCTGCTCTCACTAGCTCGTAGAGTATTTATCTCTTTGGCTTGAGTTTTCATTAATCTACGACATTTTTCGTAGGCGGTGAGTAACTCCTTATACTGACCCATGAGCTCAGATTCATCTTCAGAGGAATATCCCTCTTGCTCATTGTCATCATCAGAATCAGGGAGAGGAGTGTGAGATTTTACCTCCCCAGTAAACTGGGGGACTTGTTCATCATCTGAATGAGCCATGAGCCCAAAGTAAGCTTCCTCTTCTTCACTCGACTCAGATGAGTCAGAGTCGCTGAGAGTTTTGCTCTTCTTGGCTACTAAGCTTTTCTCTTTCCTGCTCTTATGGGGTGAGGATTTCTTTTCCTCTCTTCTTCCACCCTCTTTCTTTTTGTGAGGGCAATCGGCGATGATGTGACCTGGCTTATTGCAACAATAACAAATGATGTCAGTTGAGATCTGTTTGTTCTGTTTAGAATTATACCTGTCATGGCTGCTTGAGCCTTTCTTCCGATGATCACCGTCATGTCGTGATCTTCTATATGAGGCATCCTTGCCTCTCCATTGCTTCTTCTTGTTCAAGAACTTCTTGAACTGCCTTGAGAGTAGGGAGAACTCTCCATCAGATAGTTCTGAGCCAGATGAGCTAGGCTCAGATGATTATTCTTCATCAGCCTCAGGAACTGGGGCAGGAGAGCTAGCCTTTATCTTCCTTGAGCTATCTGCCTTTAGAGCGACAGATTTCTCCTTGGATGCAGACCTGCTTGTCTCTTCTTCAGCTTTTCTTGAGTTGATTTGCAGCTCGTAAGACATAAGCTTTCCGTCTCAGCTAACCTTCCAAACTCCCGAATGGCACATACCTTATTGTCCCATTCCTTGGTTAGGGATCTTAAGAATTTGTCATTGAGTTCCCCGTTGGTGAAGACTCGGCCATAAACTCTTAGGCCGTTCACTATCTTGAAAAAGTTCTCAAATGTGTCAGCTATGGCTTCCTTGTGACCTTACCGGAAGGCTTCATACTTTTGATTCAGAAGGGATCTCCGATCATCCCTCACTTCCTCTGTACCTTCCATTAGAGTCAATAGGGATTGCCACATCTCCTTGGCAGATTGGCAATGAATCAGATTTTGCAGCATTGAGTCATCGACTGCACTTGCTATGATATTCTTTGCTTTCTTATCCAGAGAGACAAGTGCAATCTCATCCTTGTCTAGATCCATCAAATTCTTGGGAACTTGCTTGTTAGGATCTATGGTGGAAGTAGTCATAGGAGTGTGGGGACCTTCTTCAACAATCATGAAAATCCGGGGATCTACAGCTTCCATGAAGAACTTTACTCTTTCCTTCCACATAGGAAAGTTGTTCTTGGTGCAGATAGGGAGTTTAGCAAAATCCTTGGTCTTACTCATGCTTGATACTTTTCAAGAAACAACTTAGAAGGATAAGATCAAGGTGTTAACCTTTTAACGATCAACCTCCCTCTAATACCAATTGAGAGGTCTAAGTTGTTAGCCTAAATCACCTAGAGGGGGGTGAATAGGTGAAATGCGTGTCAAATGCGGAATTAAAAAATTAACACAGCACACATCAAGCAATCACAGACGACAAGAGATTTATAGTGGTTCCCCAACCTTGGGTACGTCCACTTTCCTCACCGATCTAGCAAATCACTAGACTCGGCTACTCCACTATCTCGGATTGAAAACAATCCTACACCTCGGAACCACGTTCCTACAAAACTCGATCCAACTGGATCTACAAAACTCGGAAGAAAGATCTTCCTACAAATCTCGGAGAAAAACTCCTACAAGTAAATTTTGGTTTGAGAATAAAGAAAAATCAAAACAACAAGTTTCAGATCTTGATCTTTGACAGTCTTCTTCTTTAGGAACTTCGACTTGATCAGAAAAGGTTGAAGATGACTTGAGAGAGATCCACAAATCTGAAAACTAGAACCACCTCGATCGAGAAGATAGATCTGAAATCTTTGAGGCTCGGCGAGATCGAGTGATTCACTTTTGTCTGGATCACTGGAGAAGTAGTCGTTGAAGACGGAGATCGACGATCCAGAATTTCTTCCGTGAACAACAATGGCGGCGACGGCGTGAGAATTAGGGTTCACAGAATTTTCTCTTTCTTAAAGAGAATATCTTTGTAATCTTGTTAATTAGTCAATTCTGAAATGACCTTTTTATAGGTGGACTCCAACGGTCATAATCTTAATTAAGGATGACACGTGGACCAATCAGAAATGACGGATTCAAAAATACTTAAGGCGAATTCGAACTTAGAAGAATTCTGGAATAGAGAACTGCTATACTCGAGTAAGAGAAGATATACTCGAGTATGGGAATATAGATACTCGAGTGACAAAGAGAAATATACTCGAGTAAGGGAAGAGAAATTTACTGAGTGAAAGATGAACTACTCGAGTATCAGAAGAGATATACTCGAGTATCAGAAATATATACTCGAGTATCAGAAATATATACTCGAGTATCAGAAATATATACTCGAGTGAAAGAAAGATATACTCGAGTGAAAGGGGGAGTTACTCGAGTATCAGAATATGTATCCGGGAAACATTCACTTACTCGAGTATCAAAGTCAATTACTCGAGTATGGAAATACTTACTCGAGTATTAAAACAACTTACTCGAGTATCAGAATACTTACTCGAGTATGACTACTTGAACTTGCAGAAAAGAGAAGAAAAAAAAGATCTACTCGAGTATGATACATGATTTACTCGAGTGATTAAGTTACTTACTCGAGTATGAAAACAACTTACTCGAGTGACTAACTAACTACTTGAGTATAGAACTATATACACGAGTATTCAGACCCTACTCGAGTAAGTCTAACTGATTACTCGAGTATGTCTAACTAACTACTCGAGTATTAAGTCTGATACTCGAGTATAACAAAGGAGTTACTCGAGTATTTTGGACTTAGAAATTTTTCTGAGGAAATTAGCTCCAATGCTTCTGTCCATCAATCCAAGTGCATATAGGAAGTGTATCCCAATAGAGAGGCTATACATGGGCCAACACTTTGGATCACACAATGAGGGATTACATTGTATGGTCCTGTGTTTGGTGACCCATTATAGACTGACATTGGTCTACACTTGGCATTAAGGACCTGCACACATACAACTTAAACACAGCATCAAATACACCTTAATTCATCTTAGTTCAAGGTCTGACCTCCTACAAATCTGAGGTATTGTGGAGACAAATCCCAACAAGCTGACTATTTGGTCTTTTTTGAGATCGACCAACTACTTGTCTATTTTTAGCTAACATACATCTGATAGCATCAGAAATTGCCATTCCAGCCTTTCTAGAAGACTCAGCTTGAGTCACTATTTTTGCTGGAAGACTCAGATTTCATACAGCAGCATTATCCATGATTTTTGGGGATGGGGCACAAAAAACAAATGGTCTAGAATGGGCCATTTGAATTTCCTCATGGGCAATCTTAAGGGCCCTCACATGGCTGTATCTTCCACCTGGACTATGGCCATATTGGTCCATACCAGTGAATATGCCATTCTCCCAGTGACCATAACAGCTTTCACGGTCATACATGTTAGAAGGCAACAAGACTTTCTTAAAAGAAATTGCAGGCAGAGCCTAGAGGCACAACTGGTGCCTTCCCCTTTCCCTTTCCTTGTTGATTGGGAGGTCTAGCATGTCCCTTAAATTCTAACCCTTTCTTACCCACTTGGGTATGGAGGGTGTCAGTTAAGGGAAGCACAGTGCTTGGCTTAGAAAACTTGGCCCCCAACAATTTCTCATTTATGTGATCATCTTTAAGTTTTTGGATAAGTTTCTCATTTGAGATTCTCACCACAGACTGCATATCAATGATCCCATTGAGCTTGGCATATTGTGCTGCCATATCATTGAAAGAATTTTCTTGGCCCTTACACTTGCTCCTAAGACTTAGAAGCTCTTTTGCCTGTCTCTTGGCAAGGAGCTTGCACTTCTTGAATGCTTCTAGAAGTTTTCCACACTTGTTAATTATAGAGTTAACATCATCCTCAGAATTTGAATCCCCTTCATCTCTTGATGATTGAGCTTCAGAGTCCGAGCTATCCTCATGACTTGAAGTAGAAGGCAGATATTTAGAATTTACCTGAACTTGTCCAGGCTGATCCTGGTTGCTCTCTTCATCAGTTATTTCCATCAATCCATGGCATTGAACATCTTCTTCTTCATCTTTATCCACCTCTGAGTCACTATCTGAATGTGATAGAGGGGCCCTGATCCCTATCCTAGCAGCATGATATTCTTCAAGTTCTTCTTCAGCAACATCCATTAGCCCAATATAGGCTTCTTCTTCGCTGTCTGACCCTGAGGAAGAATCAGAGTAGGTCTTATCCTTATTGTCCACAAGGGAATTCTCTTTCTTCTTCCCCTTGTGGTGATTCTTCACTCCTTCTTCTTTCCTCTTCATTGGGCAGTCAACAACTATATGCCTATGTTTGTTATAACAATAACAAATAACTTTAGAAGTGGTTTGTTTACTAGAGTTAGGAGCATATGTATCCTTCTTAGATGATTTCCTTTTGTGCTATGAGAAAGAGGAAGGCCTGATATTCTTCTAATGCTCCATCTTCATGAATTTCTGGAACTGCCTGGAGAAGGCAGCAAGGTCCTCATCAGACATATGGTTGTCTGAGGTGCTGGTCTCTGAGCTCTCAGAATCTGACTCAGCAATTTTCCTGAGTGGAGAGCTCTTCCTTCTGCTCTTGGTTGGGTCATCAGCTTTGAAGGCCACAGACTTCTCCTTGGCCTGTGACTTACTCCTTTTCTCTTCTTCCTTTCTTGCAGCAAGCTACATCTGATATGACAGCAGCTTTCCAAACAGGGTTGGAGGAGGAGTGTTAGCTATCTTGGCAATTTCCCTAATGGCACAAATCTTTGTGTCCCAATCCTTTGTAAGCGACCTGAGAAATTTGTCATTCCACTCATAGGTGCTGAAGACCCATTCATATGTTCTTAGTTAATTCACTATTCTGAAAAATCTCTCAAATCTCTCAATAATGCCATCAGACTTTCCTTGTCTGAAGGCCTCATACTCCTGGTTGAGTATGGGCTTTCTGTCATCCCTCACCTCCTCTGAGCCCTCCATGAACACAACTAGGGTATCCCACATCTCCTTGGAGGTCTTGTAGTGCTCTAAAATTTATAAGGTTGAATCATCTATAGCACTGATAATAATGTTTTGATCTCTCTTGTCCATGGAGGATAGTGATGTGTCGGCAAGTGCACCGGTCACTGTCAAGTAATAATTTTGGGAATAGCTTTCCCGAATGTCGATCTCGAGGGTATGCAGGTTGGGTATCGTGATAACGTCGTAGAAAGATTGTAACTAAGAGTTAAATGAAACACAATGGGGTTGGGTTTTTTATTCCTAATGCTAACAAAACAAAAAGAGAACTAATGTGGGTCGTAAGCACCGCTTCGCTTAGTGGATGGAACTAGTGCAGGCCGCTATGCCGTGCTTCATTATGCGAATGGATGGAGATCAAGCAGATGGAATGAACATAAGTGCGGAAAGTGAGGGTCTCACTCACCTCTTCAACTACCAACACTAGACTTTGCTCGAGTGGTTCTAGTGCGCGAGTGAGTGGATGTGAATGGAGGTGAGTGCAACACAACGAATAACAAGGATGTCACTAACCAAAACAGACTTCATTCATAAAAAAATAAAAGTAAGTTTAAGTTCATTACAAGCTTAAGAATACACTTCACAATGAGAAGAGGTAGAAAAAACCGATAGGGGGAAAGACTACCATGGTTCATGGCTGGAGTGGTGGGTTGTTAGTCCACTTCACGACTCAGACCGTGGTTGCTTCCGGAGTTAAATGGGTTGTAAATCCACTTGTCTTCCTCCATCTTCTTCCACTTCCTTCAATCTTTTCTCCCGTTGCCGAAATGAGTTGTACCGAAAGATCCTTATTACACACTACTGGTGGACGGAAACTCTCCGAAGAGGTTAAAATGGCTTCAGATCGCCGGAGAAAGCTTCCCGGAGGATGGAGATGAGTGGAGGACCTGTGGGGGTGAAAATCAACCCTTTGCGCGCAGGATCGTGGTGGAAAAATGAAAGGAGTTGACTTAAATCGTGGGGCACATGCTTAAATACAGCAGCAGAAAATCAAAGCGTATGATCTGTGGCGCATGACCAGTGGTCGTGCGCACTGACGGTTGATGATCGTGTGCTCTGCTCTAGAAAAACCTGCAGCAGGTAGAAAAAATAATATATATGCGCACGAACAGTGGCACATGACCGGGTGTCGTTCGCACATGATCCCATGATCGTGCGATTAGCAAAGACAGAACTCAAGAAAAATTGGGATGCGCACGAGCAGTGGCGCACGACTGGTGGTTGTGCGCACTATGTCCCATGATCGTGCGATTGCCCCAGACAGAACTCCAGAAAAAAGGAATAAGCACGCACGATCAGTGGCGCACGATCGGTGGTCGTGCGCACTATGTCCAATGCTCGTGTGAATGCCCCAGACAAAACTTGGAAATAATTGAGAACAGTGTGCACGATCAGTGGCTCACGACCAGTGGTCGTGCGCTATAAATCCATTGATTGTGCGCTATAGATCCTGTACTATTTTTGGTTCGACGAACAGGCCGCGCATGACGAGCAATCTTGCGCTAAGGAGTAAACTGACCGTGCGCGTGTAAAAACGCACGATCAGTGGCCAGTAGGAAGAAAACATTCCCAAACAATCCCGAGACACGCACACGACCTTTGTACCTTCAGCGAAAATAGAAGAGACACCGAAACGGGCATACCACATTCTCCATACACGGAAAAACACAAAGTAGGGCAAAAGTTCAAAAACTATGAAATCACACTTTAAACGGGCCAAGAGTGCACTTAACATGGAATGTACATAATAACAAATATGAACAAATATGGCTCTAAAGTGTAGTGCAACAATGAGAAAACTAGCCCAGATGAGTCCAGAAATATGTATATAACTTGGATTCATCACACCCCCAAACTTAAACATTTGCTCGTCCCGAGCAAATCATCACTCTGTGGACTAGAAAATAGTTAGTTATCTTAGTAATTTCAAAATAAAATAATGAGAGAAATCAAATATATCATGGGCATAGAAAATATAATTGACAAACGATTTAATTTTACTACAGAATTTATACTTTTCGACAGGTGTAAATAAATATTGTATCTACTCATAATTGGAATTCTGGAGAATCGTTCGGTTATATGTAGGAAGAAAGTAGGAAGGTCACTAAGGTGAGGTTTGCCAAAGACCAGGGCTCAGGATCACCTCAAAAGGAATCCACCAATGTTGGTGACCATATGCTTGCCTGTTTACACTTTCTCCACGGTACTAGTTCGGCTCAAGCGTGAATCTGTGGGCTTTAGGATAATCATGGGGCTTAGGCTAAGGTTTGGTAGTCAGAGATAAACATGGAAGCTACAAACAACCCAAGTGAGCAAACAACGAGCTAAACTAATACAGTCCCTCAAAATGGCACGTGTGACACACCCCCAGACTTAGCTTGAAAACCGGGTGTGTACACAGCCTAACCCGACCATTATCATGATAACCTGATGGGGATTCCATTTGTCATTGTAATTAGTTTTTTAAAAAAATTTGTTCTATTCTCTACTTTTTTCTTTTTTCTATTGCAATACCCAACTTTAACACGTAAAAATTCTTGAATTCATCCACCATATCACTTGAATTCCACACATCACACCTCGTCAAAATATTGAATTCACCGGAGCTCATGTATTTGGTGGCGATAGGGGGATTGGCTTTAGGCTTTGGTGAATGAAGGTGGAGCTGAATCAAAGGAGGGGTAGGCAAAAACTTGGCTTGCAACGGTTAGCAGTTAGTACACGGTAGACAAGGCTCAAACAAGCCAAATTGATGGCCTATGTCACGTTCACACTTGACTAACCATACACCAATGCCTCAAGAGTAGCTTGAGCCAAGTTCTTAGTCACCGCGAAAGATGATCCTTCTTCCCGACTCGAGCAAAACGAGTCTAGTGATGGCGACACACATCTTTACACTACCATTCGATTTCACCAGATTCAACATTTTTGAGTAGTACAAACAATATTTACATCTACTAAAAAATTATAAATCTACGAGCATAAAGTAAAATTAAATCTATAATATTTCTACACAGACCATGAGTACTCGATTAGGAGCACTAAACGAGTTTTGCTTTACTATATCCTAAAATCCTAAGCTAGCACCACTATTTTAAAGTTTACACACGAGCAATGCTTTTGACTCGAGCTGCGTGCGTGGATAAGATCGCGCTCAAGTCGGTGATTCAGTGTGTGCTATAGTGATTTTGAAGTAAATAAATAACAAACTGGTATGCTATAAAATATGTGCTCGTGTAGTGACCACATGCATGCTCTCCCCCATACTTGAATGCGACAATAAGAAAAACTAAACATTTAAAAGAATATAAAGTGTTAGGGGTAAGAAGTACCTATGCTCAAAACTGAGCATACTAGTCGATTGGCGTTATTTTAGAAGAAAGTATACGGCCCCACATGATCTCCACCTACAAAAGACATTACCTCCAAGCACAACACAAAGACTATAGATATATATTCATAGCAGCATAATTAAGCAATTTAAAAGCAGCGAAGTTGGGTTGTCTCCCATAAGACCTTTTCTTTACCGTCCTTAATGTGGACTGAATACCTATATTAAGCATAATATATAAAAATAATATTCGACACCCAGATGGGCGCCCACAAAAATAGAATTGTTCCCAGTCTAAACCTGCTAAATAAAGTATATTACAATTCCATAGATTAATAAAACACGAGAAGATAAATAGGTGTGGTAGACTCTCTACGTGGCGAACTCCCCTCACTCCTCCTCGTTATCGCTATCGCGATTCTTGATGGGAGATCGACGACGAGCAGGCGCAGATGGAGCGAAATGAGCAGGAGGTGTTCGAATGTTCAGCCTGCCTCTCCCCGCTTGCTGATAAATAAAGACTTGCATCCAGTACTGTGAGGCTTCCAAATCAGCAAGGCACTAAGACAGATATGAAAGGCTCCACTCCTGAGCTCGGTTGTACTGGTGGCTAGACTGCCCCTTATGTTTTACCGGAGGCCTCAGCTGCTGTTGCTGATAGTGATGCAGTGGCTCTACAGCTCTTTGCCACCCATGTAAGAATACTCAGCCGGCTCTCCCTCATCTTCCTCCTCATCTCTACCCACAGGCGCTTCACTAGGCAAGTTAACAAAAAACTTCTGGCTAGCCTTCCTCCCAACCACTTGAAGCAAATGGCAACTCAACATATTGTCCCTGGTGATCATGGATGGAGCAGTGGCCTGCTCCATCAGAGGTAGCTGGCTCCAAAACCCCAAACTCTTCACAATGCAGGTAATGTAATAAGTACCCCCGATCGCGCCCACGATGTTGGAAACCTTGTTTGGATTTGTTCTAGGTTCACTCTTAGGATGTCTTGACCCTCTTGTATATCCAGGGTCTCTGTCTATGTCTTAGTTAGGTCTCCTTTAGGTCAGGTTTTGTGCAGACCAGCATTGCAGTGGACTCAGACTTAGATTTAGATAAATTTTGTTGACTATCTATATCAGTTCGACTATAGTCGAACTCAGCTCGACGATCATCGATCTCCCATCGATGATCTCAGAGTCTTCTAATCTGAACTGAGCTCGATGATCTACGAGGTAAGGTCGAAGATTTCGTTTTTCTCAGCAATGATCTCAGTTCTACGATAGCCATTCTCTGGTCTACGATCACTTAACTCATTTCGAAGATCTCTGAATGGAGCTCTACGATTCTGTACTACTTTCAGTTATTAGTTCTTCAGAACGGTCAGAGTTATTTATTTTGATTATGATAAAGTATTTCAAGGCAAATATATTCTGATAATTAATGCTGATTCTCTCAAGGCTGATAGCCGTATTCTTGAAGCATTAATTATGGTATTCACAGAATATTTTATCAAGACAGTTATGGAAATGCATTTATGATTGCCAGCAAAATCGAGCCGTTTGGGCTCCTAAATTCTTGTAGAGAATTATGTTTTCTCTTGGGAATTCAAATTGATGTCGTTTTCTTCATTCTGTCAAAATATATATCTTAGAAGACAAAAAGGAAAAAAATCGTAGTAATCAATCAGTAGTCAGTGAAGAATATTTCTCTCAAAGGATCTTGCATGTTTTGCTGAAAAGAGGAGGAAGAAGAACTATTTCAAAAACAACTCTCTCCAATCTTCTTCCTTCTTCAGTATTCAAAGATTTTCAGAGAGCCAAAAAATCCATAATAATTCACAGAATCAAAAGGCTCTGCAACATATTTTGAAGACCTACACCTAGGGCCAAGTTTACTCTTCCTGAATATATACAACATCTCAGGGGGAGCTTGGACATTCAACTCTAATCCACACAGTCTTCTCATTTTCCTTAGAAAGAGAAGATTTCCAAACATTCTTATTTCTTTTACCTCCATCTGTACGGGGTTATCTCTCCCTTCAAAAGTGAACACTTGTGGTGATAGAGCACCTGATTAAAAACTTATTGGATTTTGAGCTCCTGATCAAAAGCTCAAAGGGTCTCTAGATCTACCTGTAGCAGATCTTGTGGTGATAGGGCAACTGATCAAAAACCTAAGTTGATTCCTACCTGGGTGGTAGAAAAGTGAATGTACCCAGATTTGGGGAACCACTATAAATTTTCTTGTGTCGTCTGGTTGCTGTGTGATTTCTTTGTATGATGTGTTATGTTATGGTAGTCTAGCCTATTTTATTTCACTAGTTATTATTATCAGTATTAGAATTCCCAAATAAATCTAAACAAATTTTTTAAATACTCTATTCCCCCCTCTAGAGTAAAACCTATATATCCCTCTCTTTCAATTGGTATCAGAGGGTGTGTTTTTAAGGTTGTACATGCTAACACCTGAACCTAAGATCTCTTATAGATATTTTTTTCTCTATTTCTTTTTGTTATACCATGGCACAATACAAGGACTTTGCAAGCACCAGACCTCCAGTTTACAACTTGCAAAAGTTTGGAATCTGGAAGGCAAGAATCAGACTTTATATGAATTCAATTGATGAAGACATTTATGCTTCTATCTTAACAGGAGTACCTCCACTACCAGCTGTAACTCCAAGTGCTTCCACAAATATGACTGCAGTACCTCCTCCAGACTATAATGATGCATACAAGAAAGCAAAGATTGCTGATGCAAAAGCCATGAATATACTGGTACGAACAATGTTTGATGACATATTTCAGAAAGTAGCTGAATGTGAATCAGCTAAGGCCATCTGGGATTCCTTAAACCAAAAGGTTGCAGGATCGGTAAATGAAAGGAAGGACGGGAGAGCTCATCTCATCTCCCAGTATGAGAATTTTAAAAAGGAAGAAACTGAGCAAGTCTCTGAGATGTACAACAGACTCAGTATCATTGTTAATGAACTAAAAACCCTTGACAAGGACATCTCAGTCACAGAAATAAATGACAAGATTCTCATGTGCTTCCCAAGCTCATGGGACTCTAGAATCTGGCCTATCAAAGAGACTAGAAGCACACAAGAGATGACTACTGAATCAGTCTTAGGAAAGCTGAAATCCTATGAACAATTGCTAAAGACAAGAGAAGCTGAGTAACAAAAGACTTCTACAAGAGAATTCAGAAGGAAATCACCAAGGAGTAATTATAAACCAAGGTATGATAAAACCCCTTCTAAAGAGATTATCTATTTTGGTTGCAGGAAAGCTGGACACATTCTTCCAGAATGTCCAAAAAATAAGCACAAGGAAAGGAGAAAGGAGAAAGACTCTAAGAAGCACTCCAGCAAACAATCCTCCGACAATCACAAAAAGAAGGAGAAAGGGTTTGTTGCAGAAACATGGAGTGACATTGAAGAATCATCTTCCTCCAGTTCCAGTGAGGATGAAGAAGAAGCAAAGGCCAAAGAAATTTGCTTAATGGCCATCAATGCTTCAGGACATGTCTTAGAAGAAGAAGAATATGAAGAATGTTCAGATTGTGATCAGGTATTGGAAGACTTTGACTTTACCTCTGAAGATTTTAAATAAAAATTTAAATCTATGTGTAGTGATCTGATTAGATCTGAGAAGGAAATCAAACTTCTTAGAGATAGACAATTTAACTATGACAGTTTAGTATCAGAAAACAACAAATTGAAAAATGAAATAGACATGTAAAGTGAACAAATCATTTTTCTGAAAAAGGAATTAAGTAAAGCAAAATAGCTAGAGGAATCACTAAATGGTACAAGCAAACAACTAGTAGAAATTTCCAGCACACTTAATGTTAGACTTAACAAAATTAAGTTAGGATTAAGTGCATCATCTAGTGAACCACCAGTTATTCAGAAAAACCATCTCTCACAACCTATAAAGTTTATTTCAGATAAAGGGAAGAAAAATATAGAACAAATTAAAAATGTTAATAAAGTTTTAAAAGGAGTTGAGAAAAATAAAGAAAAACAAAAAACTAAGTCTCAACAAAAATCGTCGAACCATGATCGACGATCTCAGCATTATGTGTCGAATGACGATCGACGATCTCAAAACCCAGAGTTTGAGCCTAAACACTCTGCAAATGGGGATCGATGATATCATTATGTATCGTCGAACAGATATCGATGACCGTGGAACCCAAAAAATAGCTACTATTACTCTGAGAACTGAGATCGACAATATCAATGCTAGTCGTTGAACGCAGATCGACGATCTCAACCTAAATCGTCGAACCCAAATCTGTATCATCAAAATTATAATTTCAACAGAAACTTTAATAAGAACTCTAACACTAAAACTTTTCATCCCTTGACTAACTGGATAATCCCACCTAGGATATTTCATCCCTTAGGTTACAAAAGTCAACCTGAATACTCTTATATTTCAAGTTTTAAGTATGAAAAGAAGTCAGGACCCAAGGTTACCTGGGTCCAGAATATATAAGCTGTTATTTTGTCGGTGAAGACCTATCCTTCCATAAAGGATAAATGGTATCTGGATAGTGGGTGCTCCAAGCACATGATAGGAAACAAGTCCAACCTGAATAACTTCAAGGCAAAGTTAGGTCCAAAGGTTATATTTGGAGACTCAAGCTTTGGTCAGACATAAGGCTATGGAGAATTCACACTTGGAGCTATTACATTCAGGAAAGTGGCATATGTAAGTGGCCTGAAATAGAACTTGATATCCATAAGTCAGCTATATGGTGCAGGTTATGAGGTATGTTTTATTGAATCCAAATGCAACATTTCCTTAAATAATAGCATTGTGTTATCAGGTATTAGGTTAGGCAATATATATTTAGTTGATTTTAATTTTTCTTGTTCAGAAATTTGTTTGTTTAATAAAGTTAGCAATAATAATACATTGTGGCATAAAAGGCTAGGACATGTAAATCTTAGAAACATTGCTAGGTTACCTAGGGTCAAACTTGTTAGAGGATTGCCAACTTGCCCCTACAAGAAGGAAAGCCTTTGCAAGGCTTGTCAAGAAGGCAAGCAAACTAAAAATAGCTTTAAATCAGTTAATAAGAGTGATTCACCTAGGATTTTGTATCTGCTTCATTTGGACCTTTTTGGACCAATTGTTGTACAAAGCCTGGGAGGGAAGTTCTATACTTTAGTTATTGTAGATGACTTCTCTAGGTTCTCTTGGGTTTTCTTCTTGAGAAACAAGTCTGATAATTTCAAAGTTCTTACAGACTTTCTAAAATGCATAAAGATTGTGTACTCTACTCAAGTTATATTGATCAGAAGTGATCATGACACTGAGTTTGAATCTCTTCCTATGCAAGAATTCTGTGAGAAGGAAGGTATCAGGCACTGCTTCTCTGCTCCCAGAACTCCTCAACAAAATGGGGTAGTTGAAATGAAAAATTGAACACTCATTGAAGATGCAAGCACATTGCTTGTTGATGCTCGCATGCCTCTATCCTATTGGGCAGAAGATGTAAGCACATCAAACTATGTCCTGAATAGAAGTTTGATACACAAACTTAAGGGCAAGACTCCCTATGAATTACTCAAATGGAAGAAACCTAAAATAGATTACTTTAGAATTTTTGGTTGTATCTATTTTATTCACAATAACAACAAAGATTATCTTAGAAAGTTTGAAGCCAAAGCTATAATGGGAATCTTTCTAGGATATTACCAAGTTAGCAAGGCATATAGGGTTTTCAATAAATCATCCTTGAAAATTGAAGAATCTGTTCATGTTACTTTTGATGAAGCTAATATGTTTTATAAGTAGAAGAAAGCTTCTACCAGTAATTATTTGCAGGTACCTAATCTATGTGACAAATTGGATGACTTAAATCTAACCCAAAAAGTGACATCTCATCCCTCTTCACAAATTGATGAAGATAGTGAAGAAGAATCTTTGGAAATTGCTGAAGCTTCTCCAACAACAAATTTAATTCCACAAGTGGAATTAGTTCATGATGTTGCTGTTATTAAACAAACTCCACCTCCTGACTATGTTACACTTAGAGATCATCCCATATCTCAAGTGATAGGAGACATGTCAGTGGGTGTGTAGACAATGCACCAACTGAATGAGGATGTGATGCATGCCTGCTTCTTATCTCAAAGTGTGCCCTCATCCATTAAAGATGTTGAGAAAGATCCACACTGGATTATTTCAATGCAAGAGGAGCTAAATAAGTTTGAAAGATGCAAAGTTTGGAACTTGGTTCCCAGACCCAAAGGACAACTAGTTATTGGATGTAAATGGGTCTTCAGAAACAAATTGGATGCTCAAGGTATAGTTGTTAGAAACAAAGTAATACTAGTGGCACAAGGCTATATGAAAGAAGATGGTATTGACTATGATCAGACCATTGCACCTATTGCAAGGCTTGAAGCTATCCGAATTTTCTTGTCTTATGCTGCTCACAAGAAATTCAAGGTATATCAAATGGATGTCAAAAGTGCCTTTCTCAATGGGGAACTTAAGGAAGAAGTATATGTGGAACAGCCACCAGGTTTTATCTCTTCAACTCACCCCTCTTATGTTTTCAAATTGCATAAGGCTCTCTATGGTCTAAAGAAAGCTCCAAGAGTTTGGTATAAAACCCTAGCTAGCTTTTTTTAGAGCATAAATTTTCTAGAGGCACTGTAGATATGACTTTATTTGTTAGAAATCATCATGATAGGATTCTGTTAGTTCAAGTATATGTTGATGATATTATATTTCGATCTACTGATTCTAAACTTTGCAAAAGGTTTTCTTACCTTATGTACTCCAAGTTTGAAATGAGTAGCATGGGTGAACTTTCTTACTTTCTTAGTCTTCAAGTAAAGCAAGCTTCTGATGGCATCTTCATATCCCAGTCCAAGTATGCTAAGGAATTAGTAAAAAGGTTTGGGATGGTTGATGCCTCAGCAATGAAGACACCCATGGCTTCTAATGCAGTAATTGATTCTGATGAAAAGGGTAAACCTGTTGATCAGAAAAATTTTAGGGCCATTGTTGGGTCCCTACTATATCTTACAACAAGTAGACCTGATATAATGTTTGCAACATATCATTGTGCTAGATTTCAAGTCAACCCTAAAGAATCTAATTTACTTCTCCTCAAGATAATTTTAAGATATTTAAAGGGTTGTCCTAATCTAGGACTTTGGTATCCCATAGAGTCAGAATTTGAATTAACTGGATATTCTGATGCTGACTATGCTAGATGCAGAGTTGACAGAAAAAGCACTTTAGGAACTTGTCAATTCCTCGGTGATAGATTAGTATCCTGGTTTTGCAAGAAACAATCATCTGTGTCTACATCAACTGTAGAAGCTGAATATATAGCAGCTGGGAGTTGCTGTTCATAGATCTTGTGGATTCAAAATCAGCTACTAGATTATGGGTATTCTCTCAAAAATTCAAACATATTTTGTGACAGTACCAGTGCCATATCTATTGCACAAAATCCAGTCCTGCATTCTAGTACCAAGCATATAAAAATAAGACATCATTTTCTTAGAGATGACAAAAACAAGATTAACCTCAAGTTTATCTCCACTGATTTTCAAAGAGGAGATATTTTTACAAAGCCTCTGGATATACAAAAACATCTATTCCTTTTGAATCAGCTTGGAATGATAAATGACATGGATTAAAATTGACTTTTGTCTTTGTGAAGATGTGGTCAATGATCGTCGAACAGAGATCGATGATCTTCGAACTCATCTTGATCCAAATCGTCGACCTGAGTTTGACGATAGCTCTGGGTGAAGACAAAAATTGTCGACCGGAGATCGACGACTTTGCTTCAGTAAATCAATTATCGACCTAACCTCCACTATCAATTTTTTGACCGATATCAGAGACCAAAGATATTATTTGTTTATAAATTAAATGTTTGACCTATGATCGACGTTTCTTTTTTTATCGTCGGACAGATATCGTCTCCTCATATTCCAAAAAGAAACCCTATATGTAGGTTTCTCTTCGATCTCTATCCCACGCTTTCATTTTTCTCTTTGCTCTTGATCTCTCTGTCTCTCTTGAGCGTACAGGTTTTCCATGACGATTTCTGCAGCAGTTCTCGCAGCGACGAAGTTCGACACAGGATTCGACGTCGACTTCGACTCGATCAGTCATTGTGATCCCATTTTTCAGGAAATGTTACACTTGTGCGATGATAAGGGATTGAAGAAGTTCATGAATACAAGGATAAAACTATCTATTTTTGAAATTAAAGAATGGGTTTACACTTCCTCTACTAATGACTCTTCAATGATCGGTTTCGTCTTTGGACTACAGCTGACTCTAAACCCTGCAACTCTTACATAGAGTTTTGAGTTAAAGAATAGATCAGATGACCTGGACCAGGATAGTTCAGAGTATAGCAGGATGCTATTGGAGATGGGTCATGTCGAGGGAATCCCATCTAAGTTATTAAAGAAAAATTTATCCGTAGGTTTTAAGTTCCTTGCGGATATCGTGGGAAAGGTTCTGCTGGGAAAGCAATCGGCCCATGACAACATCAATAGGCAATAGTTTTCCATCATGTCTGCTCTGGTAAATAAGAAGGCCATTGATTGGGCCAGCTTGTTCTTTGATTTGATTAAGAGGAATAACAACAAGAAGGAAGTCTGCTTAGGAAGGATTCTGGGAATCTTCCTTCAGAAAATAGCTCCAGAGCTATTGGTTTCTCCAACCATAGCTATTAATGAAAGTAAGAGGTTGGATTCCTCTCTATTTGGGAAATGGGAGAGGACGATTCAAAAGCCCTCCAGGGCTGGAACCTCCTCCCTTATATCTGAGGACACAAGGGCTGTCACAGACACTTCCCAACCTAATGAAGAAGTTCCTTCTCTTCCTCCTCCTCCAATTATTCCTAGTGTTCCTTCTCTACCCCCCAATATTGTCAAAACCATCTCTTCTCCTATTCAGCCATCATCTCCCATTCACCCTACTTAACCTCAAAATCTCCACACCTTGTCCCTTCTAAATTTTGGCCTCCTCTCACCTCTCTCATCTACTTCTCACCAACATTATTCAACCACCAACACTAAAACCTCACCATATATTTCCCCTATTCATTCTTCCATAAACTCCCTTATTCAGGATGAGATCATGACCGATTTCACTCCTCCTCCCTTACAAAATTCCGTCTCAACTCAGATTCCACCTGAGTTTCTTCAAATTGATCAAACCCTCATCTCTCATCTTCTGGAACTTCTCCCTCCTACTCTAAAATCCTTGATAGCAGAGGCTATTTCACCTCTTGCTCTCTCTATTTCCTCTCTTTCTGCCTCTATTTTTGCTTCCACTGTCTATTTTCATCTGGGGGCCTGGTTCCAGTTCTAACTGAAACTAGGCAGGGGGAGATGTCCAATGAAGATGTTGTAGGTTCAGTCTCAGCAGAACCTCAAGCTCAGTCTCCTCCAGCAGTGTAGGAAGAAGAAGTGTTTCAGAAATTTTGTGCAGACATAGTTCTTTATTCAGATTTGCTGATGTCAGATGAAGACACTGATGTGTCAATTCCTGAGATTTCTAGTGGTTACTGTTTTATTAATCCCTCCATTAATTTACAAATTCTTGTACATTCATTCTCTCTTTTTAGATCATTTTTGTTTTCAGTTGAGATCAATTCTTCTAGGGCCATGGTCTATTATACCAGACCCATGAGTCCTTCTGTTGTGAAACAACTTCAACATATTCAATCAGCTCCAGTTTATGCAGATATTCCATCAGTTACAGTGTGTACAGATATGTCATCACCTTTGGATGTTGAGCCTATGCTTATGTCAGAAGAAAATAATGTGTTTGATTCCATCTTAATTGCTGCTGAACTACTCGATCTAGTGGCCTCAGAAAATCTGGCCTTAGCCCTAGAAACATGTTTATTTAATCTCTATGAGTCTTACAGCACTCTTCCCTCTCTGGATGATTTTATTGCTATTGATATTCAGGAAGAAGCCAAAGAAAATGCTGCCAAAAAGATTGCTGACAAACAGGTGAAGGAAATTGATGATTTGTATGACAATCCTCAGGGTTCTTCTTCTGATGATGATGATTCAGAGTATCATAATTCTAAGAAAAAGAAAGTTTCAAGGAAAAGAAAAGCTGCTCCCCAGGCTGCTCCAAAGCCAGGAAATACAAATGATACCCCTTATTACATCTTGAAAGGGATTACTCCATACCCTGGTATGGAGATCTAGATGTGGTTATCCAAAAATGAGAAGAAAGCTAGGAAGAAGAGTAGGAGATATTCACCTCCTCCTCAGAAATTCAGAAGAGGCTCCTCCTCCTCCTCCTACTGTTGGTGCTTCAGGTGTTGTTTATCAAGAATCGGGTGCATCTTCCAAGCCTTCCTCTTTCTCAAGATCATATCAAAGGCAGGATAGATCTTCCAAGACTCATTCCCAAGGAGACAGCCAGCAGCATAGAAGTCAAAGTTTCTCAGAACAAGTACAAGAAGTGATTTATCAGAACCCCTCCTTCTCTCCTCCTCAACAATAAGTTCCTCCCAAGGATTAGAAGATAGCTACTTATTAGTCAAGAAGACCTGTTGAATCTCATAAAAGAAAGTACAGTGAGGCTCCTCCTCCAAGATCTCTTTATTCTCAAAGTGATAAACAACACAACTCAACAAAATTTCAAGCTCAATTCACTCAGTTCAAAGCATTTATAATGATGCCTCCTCAAGAAGATAAGCCACCTATTGATTAGGAACTTGATCCAAACTTTAGGATGGACAGGATTCAGGAACTGATTGGTCTCTCTCAGATCAGAAAAGCTGTAGAAGAAGGAGAAGATCCATCTAAATTTTCTACTATGTATTCCTATAGAGAAAAAGAGCTGAATAAACTTCAAGTCAGTAAGAAAGTCTTTGATCCATCTGAATATATGACATTATATCCTGAAGCAATTGTGCCCAGGACCAGCACTTAGACATCTCTTGGTGGACAAGACTTGATGACAACTATGAAGAATGTAGCAGACCCAAGAAGGAAGATAATCTTCTCTAAACCCTCATCTGGTGCTCCATCTGATAGATTACCGTTTGTACTCTTTGTCTATTGCTTAACTGATTATGTACAATGCACTGCTATAACATATCTGTTGATGTTATTTCATTCCTTCAGATATTTATGGTCTTTGTATTTTATTTCTTTTCAGTTTTGTTTTTTGAGTGACCTCGCATAAATAGGGGGAGATTGTTGGAACCCTTATTTGGATTTGTGCTAGGTTTACTCTTAGGATGTCTTGACCCCCTTGTATAGCCAGGGTCTTTGTATAAGTCTTAGTTAGGTCCCCTCTAGGTCAGGTTTTGTGAAGACCAGCATTGCATTGGACTCAGACTTAGATTGAAATAAATATTGTGGACTATCTATATCAGTTCGACTACAGTCGAACTGTAACATCCCATTTCCGGTTAGACCCCCGGAGGTGGTTTTGTCATAACAAAACCTTAGGAAACCCAGGAATTGAAGATTATCGACAAAAATTTCGAGTCAAGGGGTGGTCAAGCCCGTGGCCGACCCGTCACGCCCGTGACCTAGGGCGTGACCCCTTCGACGATCGTCGACCTCAGGAAGACGATCGTTGAGCTAAGAAAATTTCTTCATGGGCCTGACATGCCCGTGACCGGTCCGTCACGCCCGTGACCTTGGAATGGTGTTGAGTGAGCTAAGCTCACTCAACGCCGTGGGCTGGATGGCAATGAGTGAGCTTAGCTCACTCAAAGCCATAAGCCGGATGGCGTTGAGTGAGCTTAGCTCACTCAAAGCCATAAGCTGGATGGCGTTGAGTGAGCTTAGCTCACTCAAAGCCATAAGCTGGATGGCGCTGAGTGAGCTTAGCTCACTCAAAGCCATAAGTTGAATGGCATTGAGTGCACTGACTTCACTCAACGCCATCTGGTGTCGGCAGGAATGGAGTTGAGTGAGCTGAGCTCACTCAACGCCGTAGACTGGATGGCGTTGAGTGAGCTTAGCTCACTCAACGCCGTAAACAGTAAGGCGGGATGGCGTTGAGTGCACTCAACGCCATATGCTGAACAGCGTTGAGTGCACTGACTGCACTCAATGCCATTTGGTGTTGTCTGAATGGCGTTGAGTGAGCAGAGCTCACTCAATGCCATAACCTGGATGGTGTTGAGTGAGCTAAGCTCACTCAACACCATCATCTAAAAAGATATATTCCGGGTGGAGTTGAGTGAGCAGAGCTCACTCAACGCCATAATCCGGATGGCGTTGAGTGAGCTGAGCTCACTCAACGCCATAATCCGGATGGCATTGAGTGAGCTGAGCTCACTCAACTCTATAGTATGGAATGGCGTTGAGTGAGCAGAGCTCACTCAATGCCGTAGCCTGATGGCGTTGAGTGAGCTGAGATGTTGAGTGAGCTGAGCTCACTCAACGCCATTATACTTAGACTTTTTTCTGGCATTTTTACTTCTAGCTGGGTGCTGGTTTAGCTGAACTGGGCCGGTTCAAGAGTGAGCCGTCTTCTCCAATAAGACCTGATAAGTTTCATTTGATTTAAGTTGACCAGTTATGCTGTGCCACGTGGACCGCCGGTTTTGCAAAAGGACGGTTACGGCCATGGCCGAAAGCTTGAAGTCACGGCCATCAATGGCATTTGATGCCATGACTCTTTCCCTTCCCCTCAAACTGCTGGATTCAACTCCTCTCAGGGAGAGGAGGAGTTTCCATCCCTCCTCCAGCTGTCATAGGGCCGATTCAGCCCCCCTCCATCATGGCCGAGCCAAGCTTTTATGGGACATTAATGGCCACCAGCTTTTGGCTAATCCCCCTCCTTGCCCAAACTTTTAAACATCTTCAGAGGCCCGAGGGGAGTTTTTCCCAGTGTTACCCGAAGTTTTCGAGCCTTCCCTTGCTGTTGAAGAATTTCCAGCGACGCCACCACCGCGCAAATGACTTCCCGACGGTCTGCACGCCTCCAGCCTGCGAACAAGGTCCTCCCCTCCCTCTTCTTCTACAAATAGATCATAGGACTAATAGGTTCGAGAATCGGGCTCAACTGAGCCCGGTTGAAAATTCCATTTTCATGGATTTTTCCATGAAACCCTTGTTCGGGCTCGCCGAAAAAAGCCCCTCCGGCGGCTGCGCCGCCGCCCGGCGATGGCCGCCACCTCAACGGAGGTGGTGGTGCCGGTGGCCGGCCAGGAAGAAGGCTGGACGGCCGGCAGCTGCTCTTGAAAATGACTCTAGGTCGGGCAAATCAGGGCCCTTGGCTGGAGGAAGAAGACGAGTCCAGTGTCTTTAGATCTTGTTTCAACATCTGTGATGTTTAAATAGATTTTATTTTATAAGTAATTTTTGTATGGAACTAACAATCACATTAGAAAATTTAGGAAAAATACTTAAAAGCTCATACAGGAAAAGTAATCAACACCAATATTGTAGCCCTGTGAGTCTAGTAAATTTTAAAATTTGTTTCAAGCAGTTTGGACCACCGGATAGACCTCATCACTCACTTTGGTGAGGTCTACCCATAGGGCTGTCCTGACCTTAGAAAAATTTCCCACTCCAATCCAGTCATCAAAATGACTTGAAATTTGGGGTGTGGCCTAATCTTACCTATATCTAGATGGTATCCAAAAATTAGGATTTTTGTGAAATATTGTTCTATAGTTTTTAGGAAAATTCAATAATCCTAGCATAATTTAATTAGATGGCTAAATGACTTCCAAACCCTCCCAAATTTTGGTGAGTGGTCCCTGGGTTTATCATATGGTTCTGGCAAAAATTTCATCTCATTTGGAGATGTTTTGATTAGGTTTGTGTCCAACCCTAGGTTGATCCTTATAGGAAAATTTAGGATCAAACACCCCCTTGGTATTTGGGTGGTCATATCACCTCAACAGAGGCTGATATTTTGGTCACTGGCTTTCTAGGGCATGACACACCCTCCAAGGGAGTTTGGGGTGGTTTGGTGTAGGGTAGCCCTAGAACCCTAGGGAAAATCCCTTAATGGTGGTTTTTTGGGTTTTGAAGGTCATGGGGTCAAATGACCTTGGACTTACTTACATTTTGGTGGAGAGAACCATAGGGCCAATATGGTTCTCTGGACAAAATTTTAGGGTATTTGGACACAGCTAGGCCACCTAAAATCCTAACCCTAGTTTAGATCACCACCTTTAATTTGAATTATTTAGTTGTCAAATGAACTTCAAATCAAGTAAAATTGGAGTGGGATGATTTTCTAAACTAAATGGCCATGTTATAATTTTGTTGAGATTTTTGGGTTAATTTATACAGTACTTCATTTACAACTCGAATTGTGCCCTGATATTTACTTAGATGATTTTGGAATTTATATTCACTGGAATGTTATGAAATCTTGGATTAGGGCATCTTATAGCATGTTAGACCTTATGTATTTTTATTGGGAGTTTTATCTGATTATTTTTTATACTTGCTTCTATAACGTACCAATTGTGATATGTAGTGAAAAATACAACTAATGCCCAATTACTATTTGGAAAATTATTAAATTTGGTCAGTGGGTGTTCTGGACCATGATAGCCATCCTGTAAATTTCTATGGATTTTTAGATGATTAAAAATAGTATCTCCTTCACTAAGCTGGGAAAATCAGTATTTTACATTATAAAAGATTCAGAGCCCAAATGTTAGATAAAAATTATGGGACTTGGTTTCTGATGGTTTTAGGTCACCATAAAGCTTCTATAATTTTCTTTGGACTTTTGGATACAAATTTACAGTACTTCCTTCATAACATAGTAGAAATGGCCTAAGATGGTAAATAAGGAAATATAGGCCTAAACACCTCTGGAATTTCTCAAAACTTGGAATTACTTTTTAAATGTCTCATAGGATTTTTACTGATTTTATGATGATTTATTGTTGGCTCATTAGTGCACTTCATGTTCATACTAGGGCATTTGGAATCTTAGAATAAATAAATTAAATGCCCGATAAATAGGAAAATTTGGAAATCTTGGTCTTAGCTATATTATGCCATGATAGATCCCAGTAAATACTATAGGAGATTCGGAAGACAAATTGGAGTACCTCCCCTCATACTCCTTACATATCTTAGGATGGTCTGCATATAGTAAAACCACAGAAACTGAAGTAGAGCGGATAATGAACTTTGAGAGATGGAATTTTTGATAGTTGCTGGTTGGTTAGGGCAAGCTAAGTTAAGTTCATTATTGGTGGTCAGGATAAGTAGAGTGAGAGACTGGTTAAGGATAAGGGCGTACGGGAACGACGAAAGATCGTCCACCCCGTGTAGTAGTGGAAGAGTCTTAATACGCTAGGGCCAGATCTAAAGTAACTTAAAAAGGGATCGGGTAATGGGTATCAACCAATAACAATAAGTGCCTTGCGAAAGGGAACGGTGGGCTTCAGCTACCATCATAGTTCCTAGTGCCCTTTGAGAGCCCTTCACGGGGAATACCGGGGGCATTCCTGGGCTAACGTAAACAGTAGAAATAATAATCTAAAGAGCAACTAGTATAATTAGGGTTGCACACACATACACCCCGATAGCTAGGAAGGTAGATTAATTGGTTTGGTTTCCATTCAGACGGTAGCTCTGAAGGTGATGCACGGACGGGACAGTCCGGGGAGCTGAGGGCTCGAGGGTTGGAGTACAGAATAAAGGTGGTGGGTCTTCGATATCTGATTGTCGTTCACACCGGCATCGGTACGTTGACTCGGCGGTGTGGGACACTTAGCCAAAGAAAGTCTGGTGGGTATAGCCAGCAATAGTACGCGGATACTCTAGGTTGTGTTCTTCTAGGGGCGTACGGAAGGGATAGGCCCGGTAGTGTGGATACCCGCTTAGGAGTTGGGGGCCCGACCCACTGTCTCCGTTTGCCACTACGGAGGTTCCTGGGAGTGAAGCTAGCTTCCCGAACAGGGGGAACTAAAGGTCTGTGCGCATAAAGTCATGTGCGTGAGTTGCACTTGCATGAATCATGGCATAGCATATCACTACACTCATATTTGCATACAACCGACACCCCAACGTATAAATCGGTATGGGACTTTTATACGATGGGAGCCTTGCAGAAGTCCCCTTAACTTATAAGTTTGTATGGACATTCATATAAGTTAAGGTTACCTACTTATTTACTTGCTTGTTTACTTACTGTTCTCTAGCTGCCTTTTTTATACAATTGCTACTTACTACTTCTCTTCTTTACCACTTACTACCAAAGAATTGCTAGTTGTACTTTGTTCTAGATAGTTGTTAGAATAACTCCCATGTCATCTGCTTGATTATTCTCCACCTTTATAGCTTTCCTTTCCTCCTCTCCGCTCGATGCTTAGGAGCCGTGGGGGGAGGGGTAGGGGATGATAGGGCTTAGTCTTTATGACTAATGGTTTTCAAACCACAACATTACAGGAGCTCCGGATAGGAGACAGGGACCAGCAGTCCAGGGACCAGCACCAGCGGAGTACGGTGCATATGGAGGTGGGTCAGTCTAGCACTGGTGCACCTGCGACCAGCTCCATGAGTGATTAGTGCCTTTATAGTTCTGCGATTAGTGATTTGTAGTGAGGACTCTGATGTACCGGGCTCGAGCCCGTTTATCTATATTTCATCTGAACCGTATCTTGCAGTACTTCTATTATCTATTTCCTGTTATTATCTACTGATGGACTGGATGTGATTTCACTTTTATACATGCTTCTGTGGACTTGTTTACATTTATGTATATTTACTTCTCTCTCATGTGATCGAAAAGGACCGGCAGAATTGGCGTTTTGTAGTGGCGTCCTTCCCGTGAGTCGGTGCCACCGCAAAGCGGCAGTTCTGGGCTAAGACCCCGGTATCGAAAAAGAAAAAAAAGGGGGTCTTACAAGTGCTATCAGAGCAGACCTCGATCAAAAGAGAAGTAGTCCACAAAACCTTGAGCCACCCCCGTGCGAGCTTAGTTTGCGGACAAACTAGCAGCAGAAGCAGTGGTGTGCCCATAAGGGAAATCACATGTGAAAGTCCATCCTAACCCTTCGTAAAATTTCATTCATTCGCTCTCTAACAAATGGAATTTTTACTTGTAGCCTGCGACGAACCCTACATCCCAGCAGGGGACACCCCCAGCTCCGAATGTGGTCCCGCCTCCGCCGGCTCCAGCTCCGTTCCAGCAGACGGAGATGGGGCAAACACTGACGACCATTCTGGAGGCCTTATGAGCTCAGCAAGTCCCGGCTCCACAGCCAAACCCCGGGGCCAATTGGATGACTGTCTTCCAAGGACTTTCCCCTCCATCCTACCAGGGGACGGAGTCTGCAGTACGTACGGAGGAATGGTTTGACACCATTTACGAGATGCTGGTAGGGATTCGATGCCCCACTGAGGAGGCAGTTGCTTTGGCGGTCTCCTGCCTAGAGTCACACAGAAAAAGGTGGTGGAAATCTTAGCTTGACACCACCTTTACGGGGATGGATTGCGCTGATATTACTTGGGAGGAGTTCAGAGCAGCGCTCTTGGGACATTTTGTATTTCAGACGGCGAGGGATGACCTGGAGGATAGGTTCCTGCGATTAAGGCAGGGGAATAGGACTGTGGTGGAGTACTATCAGGACTTCACTCACCTTGCCCATTATGCGGACGCTTACCAGTTAGACGATGCTGGCTATGCCCGAAGGTTTTATAAGGGGCTGCAACATGACATGAGACAGGCCCTCCTTTTCGTCTCAAAGGGGAGTCTGGCCAGGATTCTGGAGATGGCTAAGAAGAGAGAGGCAGATCATCTTACAGTGAAGAGCCGGAAGAGACCGGCTGATGATATAGTGATTGGAGGTCATAGAGACCGTCCTCGGGGCCAAGTTATTGGGGAGAGAAGGAACGGGGATCAGCCTCGTCAGGAGTTTGGGCAGGAGCAGAGGAGTCAGGGGGTACTGGATCCCCAGCCTATACAGATGCTAGAAATGCCAAGGACAGCAGAGCAGCCACCGGTATGCTATCAGTGCAACCAGCCGGGGCATATCAAGAGGAACTGCCCTATGAGGCAAGCACCCCCACCAGCACATCAGGGCACTCCACCTCCCCGGCAATTTGGCGGATGAGGACAGGACCGAGGACGAGGATTTTAGGATCGTGGTCGTAGGCCAAAGAGGGAGTAGGTGTATGCTCTAGACCTGACACAGCCCCGAAACCCGGAGCAGGTTATCGCAGGTATGGCAATACTTTTAAATTTTCTTCATATAAACTAGTATTCTAGACATAACCTAGTTAGAAATTAAGAGAAGACAACCACAAAAAAAATACTAAGACACTTAATTACCCGAGGCATAGTCTTCGTTAGCGGCAAGCCCGCTCACACTCTCTTCGATACTGGTGCTTCGCACTCGTTCGTGTCAGAGGATTTCGTAAAAGGACTGGAAGGTGTGGAGCCATTCTCTGGGAAGATGATGAGGGTGCGCCTACCCGATGGATCAGAGATAATGACCTCTACTCATTGCAATATGGAAGCGAGGATCGGCAGGAAGGCATTTGAGGCACCAGCGACGATTCTGAAGATGCCAGATTACGATCTTATCCTGTGCATGACTTGGCTGTGCTGGAACCATGCCCATATTGACTGCGTGGCGAAGAGAATCACCGTGAGGCCTGGCGACTCCTTCATTGTCATAGAAGGTATTATACCAGCACCCCGTACCTTATTATCGTCTATGCAGGCCGTTAAGGCCCACCTGCAGGGGGAGAAGTTTATCAAGTCCTTTTTGAGGCGGTCGTGGCCAAGGACTCAATTTCAGATATTCCAGTAGTGCGGGACTTCGCAGACGTGTTTCCGGAGAAGCTACCAGGGCTACCCCCGTACCTAGAGAAGGACTTTCAGATTCAGCTCGTATCGGGGACTAAGCCGGTATCCAGAGCTCCCTATCGAATGGCCCCAAAGGAGTTGGTGGAATTCCGAAGCCAGCTTCAGGAGTTAGTGGAGGTCGGGTTCGTTCGGCCTAGCTCTTCACCATGGGGAGCTCTGGTGCTGTTCGTTAAGAAGAAGGACGGGACCCTTCTACTGTGCATAGATTACCGGGCCCTGAACAGGTTGACGGTCCGGAATACTTATCCCTTACCAAGGATAGACGAGCTATTTGACCAGCTGGAGGGAGCCCATTGGTTCTCAAAGCTGGATCTGAGGTCAGGGTACTACCAGCTTCGCATTCGGGAGGAGGACATCCTGAAGACGGCCTTCAGCAGTAGATATGGGTTGTACGAGTTTACCGTGATGTCGTTCGGGCTGATGAATGCACCCTCCGCATTCATGGCCTTGATGAATCGGGTGTTCGAGGAGTATCTGGAAGTCTTTGTCATCGTATTCATCGACGACATCCTTATCTACTCAAGGATGGAGGAGGAGCACGCGAGACATCTTGCCTTGACCTTGGGGAAGCTGCGGGAGCATGAGATGTATGCCAAGTACAACAAGTGCCAGTTCTGGCTAAAGGAGGTGGCCTTTCTAGGCCACGTCATCAGTGGAGCAGGTCTGGCAGTGGATCCGGCGAAGGTCCAGGCAGTACGGGATTGGCCACCACTAAAGTCAGCCTCGGATGTTCGAAGTTTCTTGGGACTTGCCGGTTACTACCGAAAGTTCGTAAAGGGGTTCTCTCAGATTGCCCTCCCTCTTACGTCTCTGAAGAAGAAGGAATCCCCTTTTATCTGGACGCCACGATGCGAATCTGCTTTCCAGGAGCTGAAGGATCGTCTCACCTCAGCTCCCATCCTTGCTCATCCATTAGGGAAGGAGGGATTCCAGGTGTACACAGATGCTTCCTATCAGGGGATGGGTGTCGTTCTGATGCAGAATGGGCACGTAATAGCTTATGCCTCCCGTAAGTTGAAGCAGCACGAGCAGAACTATCCCGTGCATGATTTGGAGATGGGGGCAGTCATTTTTGCTCTTAAGATCTGGCGACACAATCTCTACGGAGTACATTGCGATATCTTCTCCGACCACAAGAATTTGAAGTACGTCGACACCCAGAAGGAGTTAAACATCAGGCAGAGATGCTGGGTGGAATTTCTATCGGACTACCAGTATACCATGTACTACCATCCGGGGAAGGCGAACTTGGTCGCGGATGCTCTGAGCCGGAGAGCGAGTACGACAGGAGTAGGCCCGCAGCTGATGGCCTTGGAGTTGGTTAGATCATTCGAGGAGATGCAAATTTCATTAGTGTCTGAGGATGACCCGGAGCTATACATGGAGTACCTGGGGTCGATGTTTACTACTGATGATATTCGAGACCGCATCAGAGATGGGCAGATGATGGATGAGAGAGCTAAGCCGATATTCCGAGACTTGGAGGAAGGCACGACAGGAGATTACTCTTTGAGGGATAGTCTCCTGTATTTTCGAGGCAGAGTCTACATACCAGCAGGGGGACAGATCCGGGAGGACATTTTGACGGAAGCTCACTGCAGCCGGTATTCGGTACACCCGGGGATCACCAAGATGGTAAAGGATTTGAAGAGGACGATGTACTGGTCGTGTATGAAGAAAGATATTACGTACTTTGTGACGCATTGCGAGGCCTGCCAGCTCGTGAAGGCGGAGTGTTGGAACCCGACAGGCTTGCTGCAGCCGCTTCCGGTGCCGGAGTGGAAATTTGAGGATATAGCCATAGACTTCATACATGGGCTACCTCGATCCCGTGCGGGGATTGACTTGATCTGGGTGATAGTGGATAGGCTAACAAAGGTGGCCAGATTCATTCCAGTGGCGAAGGACGCACCGGTTAGTGTATAAGTACGGAGGTTCATTGAGCAGTTTGTGCGTTATCATGGGTTGACCAAGACTATCATTTCAGATCGGGATGGGTGGTTTACATCCAGGGAATGGAAGTCGGTCCTGGCCCATCTGGGTTCTCGGTTGACATTCAGCACAACTTTTCACCCTCAGACCGATGGGCAGACAGAGCGCACCAACCGTACACTGGAAGACCTGTTGCGACTGTGTATTTTGGACCGTGGCGAGCCTTGGGAGAGATTGCTGCCACTGGTCGAGTTTTCGTACAACAACGCCCATCAGTCCAGCATAGGCATGGCTCCATACGAGGCGTTGTACAGAAGGAGGTGCAGGACCCCATTATCATGGGTTCAGGATGACGATCCGTAGGCACTAGGCTCGGAGTTTGTGGGAGATATAGATGCTATGATTAGATTGATCCGGGACAAGATATTGGAAGCCCAGAGCAGACAGGCCAAATACTATGATGCGAGGCATCGTCAAGTGGAGTTCCAGGTGGGAGACTAGGTTTTCTTGAAGATACGGCCGATGCACGGAGTCTCGCGGGTTCGCGGGCGGAAGAAGCTCAGCCCGAGATATATGGGGCCTTATAGGATCTTGGAGTGGATCGGCCTCTTAGCCTATAGACTAGAGCTCCCACCGGAGTTAGCGGGATTGCATGACGTCTTCCACGCATCCTAACTTCGGAGGGCTCTGCTACGCCCTGAGCAGCTGATTTCCTCGGCAGATGGCCTGGTGGCCTCGGATCGGTCAGTCAACTTGGAACCTATCAGGATTGACGATACAACAGTGCGGGTCTTGCGATGGAAGAAGGTTCCGTTAGTCAAGGTTCTGTTGAACAATCATGGGCAGGAGGAGCATACATGGGAGCCACAGGACTTGATGCGGAAAAAATACCCGAAATTCGTCAGGTATACCTCACAACCCCTCTGGACAATCAATTTGATTTCCTGTTTTAAACCAATAGGACTGAAATTTCAAGAGTAGGGGTTCATCTTTTGTTTATTGGGGTGTATATTCCTAGTTAGTTGGGCGAATTAATCTTAGATTTGAAACCGCACAAAGCAAACATAACGTAGAGATGTAATCTTTAAATTCTCATGGGATGTTACAAGCTTCTTTTTCCCGATTAGAGTCCCATAGGCTTAACCTTGATTTCGGGGACGAAATCTTTGTTTTGTTTATTGGGATTTGTAACATCCCATTTCCGGCTAGACCCCTGGAGGTGGTTTTGTCATAACAAAACCTTAGGAAACCAAGAAATTGAAGATTATCGACAAAAATTTCGAGTCAAGGGGTGGTCACGCCCGTGGCCGACCCATCATGCCCGTGACCTAGGGCGTGACCCCTTCGACGATTGTCAACCTCAGGAAGACGATCGTTGAGCTCAGAAATTTCTTCATGGGCCTGACACGCTCGTGACCGGTCCGTCACGCCCGTGACCTTGGAATGGCGTTGAGTGAGCTAAGCTCACTCAAAGCCGTGGGCTGGATGGCAGTTAGTGAGCTTAGCTCACTCAAAGCCATAAGCCGGATGGCGTTGAGTGAGCTTAGCTCACTCAAAGCCATAAGCTAGATGGCGTTGAGTGAGCTTATCTCACTCAAAGCCATAAGCAGGATGGCATTGAGTGAGCTTAGCTCACTCAAAGCCATAAGTTGAATGGCATTGAGTGCACTGACTGCACTCAATGCCATCTAGTGTCGGCAGGAATGGCGTTGAGTGAGTTGAGCTCACTCAACGCCATAGACTGGATGGCGTTGAGTGAGCTTAGCTCACTCAACGCCGTAAACGGTCAGGCGGGATGGCATTGAGTGTGTTGAGTGCACTCAACGCCATAAGCTGAATGGCGTTGAGTACACTGACTGTACTCAATGCCATTTGTTGTTGTCTGGATGGCGTTTAGTGAGCAGAGCTCACTCAATGCCATAACCTGGACGGCATTGAGTGAGCTAAGCTCACTCAACGCCATCATCTAAAAAGACATATTCTGGGTGGCGTTGAGTGAGCAGAGCTCACTCAACGCCATAATCCGGATGGCATTGAGTGAGCTCAACTCACTCAACGCCATCCAGATTATGGCATTGAGTGAGCTCAGCTCACTCAACGCCATAGTCTGGAATGGCTTTGAGTGAGAAGAGCTCACTCAACGCCATGCCTGATGGCGTTGAGTGAGCTGAGCTCACTCAACGCCATTATACTTAGACTTTTTTCTTGCATTTTTACTTTTAGCTGGGTGCTGGTTTAGCTGAACCGGGCCGGTTCAGGAGTGAGCCGTCTTCTCCAATAAGACCTGATAAGTTTCATTTGATTTAAGTTGACCAGTCATGCTGTGCCACATGGACTGCAAGTTTTGCAAAAGGACGGTTGCGGCCATGGCCGAAAGCTTGAAGTCACGGCCATCAATGGCATTTGATGCCATGACTCTTTCCCTTCCCCTGAAACTGCTGGATTCAACTCCTCTCAGGGAGAGGAGGAGTTTCCAGCCTTCCTCCAGCTATCATAGGGCCGATTCAGCCCCCCTCCATCATGGCCGAGCCAAGCTTTTATGGGCCATTAATGGCCACCAGCTTTTGTCTGATCCCCCTCCTTGCCCAAGCTTTTAAACATCTTCTGAGGCCCAAGGAGAGTTTTTCCCAGTGTTACCCGAAGTTTTCAAGCCTCCCCTTACTGTTGAAGAATTTCCGGTGACGCCACCATCGCGCAAATGGCTTCCCGACGGTCTGCACGCCTCCAGCCCGCGAACAAGGTCCTCCCCTCCCTCTTCTTCTGCGGATAGATCTTAGGACTAATAGGTTTGAGAATCGGGATCAACTGAGCCCGGTTGAAACTTCCATTTTCATGGATTTTTCAATGAAACCCGTGTTCGGGCTCGCCGGAAAAAACCCCTCCGGCGGCTGCGCCGCCGCCCGGCGATGGCCGCCACCTCAACGGAGGTGGTGGTGGCAGTGGCCGGCCAGGGAGGAGGCTGGACGGCCGATAGCTGCTCTTGAAAATGAGTCCAGGTCGGGCAAAGCAGGGCCCTTGGCTGGAGGAAGAAGATGAGTCCAGAGTCTTTAGATCTTGCTTCAAGATCTGTGCTGTTTAAATAGATTTTATTTTATAAGTAATTTTTGTATGGAACTAACTGTCACATTAGAAAATTTAGGAAAAATACTTAGAGGCTCCTACAGGAAACGTGGTCAACACCAATATTGTAGAACTTTGAGTCTAGTAAATTTTAAATTTGTTTCAAGCAGTTTGGACCACTGGAGAGACCTCATCACTCACTTTGGTGAGGTCTACCCATAGGGCTGTCCTGACCTTAGAAAAATTCTCCACTCCAATCCAGTCATCAAAATGACTTGAAATTTGGTGTGTGGCCTAATCATACCTATATCTAGATGCTATCCAAAAATTAGGATTTTTGGGAAATATTTTTCTCTAATTTTTAGGAAAATTCAATAATCCTAGCATAATTTAATTAGATGGCTAAATGACTTTCAAACCCTCCCAAATTTTGGTGAGTGGTCCCTGGGTTTATCATAAGGTTCTGGCAAAAATTTCATCTCATTTAAAGATGTTTTGATTAGGTTTGTGTCCAACCCTAGGTTGATCCTTATAGGAAAATTTAGGATCAAACACCCGCTTGGTATTTGGGTGGTCATATCACCTCAACAGAGGCTGATATTTTGGTCACTGGCTTTCTAGGGCATGACACACCCTCCAAGTGAGTTTGGGGTGGTTTGGTGTAAAGTATCCCTAGAACCCTAGGGAAAATCCCTTAATGGTGGTTTTTGGGGTTGTGAAGGTCATGGGGTCAAATGACCTTACACTGACTTACAATTTGGTGGAGAGAACCAAAGGGCCAGTATAGTTCTCTGGACAAAATTTTAGGGTATTTGGAGATAGCTAGGAAACCTAAAATCCTAACCCTAGTTTAGATCACCAACTTTAATTTGAATTATTTAGTTGTCAAATGAACTTCAAATCAAGTAAAATTGGAGTGGGATGATTTTCTAAACTAAATGGCCATGTTATAATTTTGTTGAGATTTTTGGGTTAATTTATACAGTACTTCATTTACAACTCGAATTGTGCCCTAGATATTTATTTTGATGATTTTGGAATTTATATTCACTGGGATGTTATGAAATCTGGATTAGGGCATCTTATAGCATGTTAGGCCTTATGTATTTTTATTGGGAGTTTTATCTGATTATTTTTGATACTTGCTTCTATAACGTACCAATTGTGATATGTAGTCAAAAATACAAATAATGCCCATTTGTTATTTGGAAAATTTTGAAATTTGGTCAGTGGGTGTTTCAGACCATGATAGCCATCCTGTAAATTTCTATGGATTTTCAGATGATTAAAAATAGTATCTCCTTCACTAAGCTGGGAAAATCAGTATTTTACATTATAATAGATTCAGAGCCCAAATGTTAGATAAAAATTATGGGACTTGGTTTCTGATAGTTTTAGTTCACCATAAAGCTTCTATAATTTTCTTGGGATTTTTGGATTCAAATTTACAGTCTTCCTTCATAATATAGTAGAAATGGCCTAAGATAGTAAATTAAGAAATATAGGCCTAAACAGCTCTGGAATTTATCAAAACTTGGAATTACTTTTTAAATGCCTCATAGGATTTTTACTGATTTTATGATGATTTACTGTTGGCTTATTAGTGCACTTCATGTTCATTCTAGGGCATTTGGAATCTTAGAATAAATAAATTAAATGCCCGATAAATAGGAAAATTTGGAAATCTTGGTCTTAGCTATATTATGTCATGATAGACCTCCAGTAAATACTATAGGAGATTCGGAAGACAAATTGGAGTACCTCCCCTCATACTCCTCACATATCTTAGGATGGTCTGCTTATAGTAAAACCACGGAAACTGAACTAGAGCGGATAATGAACTTTGAGAGATGGAATTTTTGGTAGTTGCTTGTTGGTTAGGGCAAGCTAAGTTAAGTTCTTTATTGGAGGTCAGGATAAGTAGAGTGGGAGACTGGTTAAGGATAAGGGCGTACGGGAACGACGAAAGATTGTCCACCCCGTGTAGTAGTGGAAGAGTCTTAATACGCTAGGGCCAGATCTAAAGTAACTTAAAAAGGGATAGGGTAATGGGTATCAACCAATAATAATAAGTGCCTTGCGAAAGGGAACGGTGGGCTTCAGCTACCATCATAGTTCCTAGTGCCCTTTGAGAGCCCTTCACGGGGAATACCGGGGGCATTCCTGGGCTAATGTAAACGGTAGAAATAATAATCTAAAGAGCAACTAGTATAATTAGGGTTGCACACACATACACCCTGATAGCTAGGAAGGTAGAATAATTGGTTTGGTTGCCATTCAAACGGTAGCTCTGAAGGTAGATGCACGGACGGGACAGTCCGGGGAGCCGAGGGCTTGAGGGTTGGAGTACAGAATAAAGGTGGTGGGTCTTCGATATTTGATTGTCGTTCATACCGGCATCGGTACGTTGACTCGGCGGTGTGGGACACTTAGCCAAAGAAAGTCTGGTGGGTATAGCCACCAGTAGTACGCAGATACTCTAGGTTGTGTTCTTCTAGGGGAGTACGGAAGGGCTAGGCCCGGTAGTGTGGATACCCGCCTAGGAGTGGGGGGCCCGACCCACTGTCTCCGTTTGCCACTACGGAGGTTCGTGGGAGTGAAGCTAGCTGCCTGAACAGGGGGAACTAAAGGTCTGTGTGCATAGAGTCGTGTGTGTGAGTTGTACTTGCATGAATCATGGCATAGCATATCACTATACTCATATTTGCATACAACCGACACCCCAACGTATAAATCGGTATGAGACTTTTTATACGATGGGAGCCTTGTAGAAGACCCCTTAACTTATAAGTTTGTATGGGCATTCATATAAGTTAAGGTTACCTACTTATTTACTTGCTTGTTTACTTACTGTTCTCTAGCTGCCTTTTAATACAATTGCTACTTACTACTTCTCTTCTTTACCACTTACTACCATAGAATTTCTAGTTGTACTTTGTTCTAGATAGTTGTTAGAATAACTCCCCTGTCATCTGCTTGATTATTCTCCACCTTTGTAGCTTTCCTTTCCTCCTCTCCGCTCGGTGCTTAGGAGCCGTGGAGGGAGGGGTAGGGGATGATATGGCTTAGTCTTTATGACTAATGGTTTTCGAACCACAATATTACAGGAGCTCTGGATGGGAGACAGGGACCAGCACCAACGGAGTACGGTGCACATGGAGGTGGGTCAGTCAAGCACTGGTGCACCTACGACCAGCTCCGTGAGTGATTAGTCCCTTTATAGTTCTGCGATGATTGATTTGTAGTGAGGACTTTGATGTACCGGGCTCGAGCCCGTTTATCTATATTTCATCTGAATCGTATCTTGCAGTACTTCTATTATCTATTTCCTGTTATTATCTACTGATGGACTGGATGTGATTTCACTTTTATACAAGCTTCTGTGGACTTGTTTATATTTATGTATATTTACTTCTCTCTCTTGTGATCGAAAAGGGCCGGCAGAATTGGCATTTTGTAGTGGCGGCCTTCCCGTGAGTCGGTGCCACCGCAAAGCGGCAGTTCTGGGCTAAGACCCCGATGTCAAAAAAGAAAAAAAAAAGGGGGTCTTACACGAACTCAGCTCGACGATCGTCGATCACCCATCGACGATCTCAGAGTCTTCTACTCTTAACTGAGCTCGACGAACTACGAGCTCAGGTCAACGATTTAGTTATTCTCGGCAGTTATATCAGTTCTACGATAGCCTTTCTCTGGTCAAAGATCACTTAACTCAGTTCGACAATCTCTGAACGGGGCTCTACGATTCTGTATTGCTTTCAGTTATCAGTTCTTCAGAACAGTCAGAGTTATTTATTTTGATTATGATAAAGTATTTCAAGGCAAATATATCCTGATAATTAATTCTGATTCTCTCAAGGCTGATAGCCGTATTATTGAAGCATTAATTATGGTAATCACAGAATATTTTATCAAGGTAGTTATGGAAATGCATTTATGATTGCCAGCAAAATCTAGCAGTTTGGGCTCCTCAATTCTTATAGAGAATTATGTTTTGTCTTGGGAATTCAAATTGATGTCGTTTTCTTCATTCTGTCAAAATATATATCTTAGAAGACAAAAAGGAAAAAGATAGTAGTAATCAATCAGTAGTCAGAGAAGAATATTGCTCTCAAAGGATCTTGCATGTTTTGCTGAAAAGAGGAAGAAGAAGAACTTTTTCAAAAACAACTCTCTCCAATCTTCTTCCTTCTTCAGTCTTCAAAGATTTACAGAGAGCCAAAAATCTATAACAGTTCACAGAATCAAAAGGCTCTGCAACATATTTAGAAGACCTAAACCCAGGGCTAAGTTTCCTCTTCCTGAATATATACAACATCTTAGGGGGAGCTTGGACATTCAACTTTAATCCACACAGTCTTCTCATTTGCCTGAGAAAGAGAAGATTTCCAAATATTCTTGTTTCTTTTACCTCCATCTGTACAGAGTTATCTCTCCCTTCAAAAGTGAACACTTGTGGTGATAGGGCAACTAATCAAAAACCTATAGGATTTTGAGCTCCTGATCAAAAGCTCAAAGGGTCTCTAGATCTACCTACAGCAGATCTTGTGGTGATAGGGCACCTGGTCAAAAACTTAAGTTGATTCCTACCTGGGTGGTAGAAGAGTGGATGTACCCAGATTTGGGGAACCAATATAATTTTTCTTGTGTCATCTGGTTGCTGTGTGATTTCTTTGTGTGATGTGTTATGCAGTGGTAGTCTAGCCTATTTTATTTTACTAGTTATAGTTATCAGTATTTTAATTCCACAATAAATCTAAATAATTTTTTAAATACTCTATTCCCCCCCCCCTCTCTAGAGTAAAACCTATCTATCCCTCTCTTTCACACGAGGCTATATGTGGCCTCGTGACGGAAGAAATAGGCCAGTATATACCCCAGATGAATGGGGTACTGCTGCTGCATGCTATACAGGGAGATAAAATCTTGCTACCCAACCACATTCTTGATCATGGCCCTTGCGGTGAGCGAGTGACTGAGTAAGTGTTGCATATACCTCAAAGCGGGGGAGACATTCCTTGTCGGCTTTGCCCTTCGGGCGACATACTCCTCGTTCCCCCCGGTCAGAGAACACCAAGCAGCATGCAGAGTGATGCCTTTTGGAAAATTAATGCACAGCTGCTAAAAGTTAATCCCGGATGCTTCAGCCTCGCTTTATATGCCAGCGTGAATTTCGAGCTCAGGAAAAGAGACGATGAAGATGTGGCCTAACACCTGGATAGAACAAGTAGGTAGGCAAAGGTTAACCAACGTTGTCCCCCAATCGAATGTTGACAGGAACTCCAGGGTCAGCTCCCGATACACAAGCTCGTCACACCCGAACAATTTGCTCCATTTATCGAAGGAGTAGAGAAGGAGGATGGCCTCCGCTAACGCACTATCGTCACCGATCGACCGGATTTCATTCCAATCAAAAAGCCACTGAGAGAGGAAGGGCTTATCCTTCATGGAGTTGAAGCGCTGGGTGTGCTCTACCTTGGAAAATGTTGTCGTTCTCCCCAAAATCTATGCTGGAGTTGCTGAAGAACGGTCGGAGCGTTTTTAGGCTTTTACCATATGGCGACTTCCTGATTCCATGGCAGCGCAACAAGGATGAAAGAGGCCGGAAATTGCAAGAGCATACCGGATAAGGGGCAGATCTCACCAGAGAAGAGGCGGATCGACAAGAAACGGCACACGCTCAACATAACGAAGCGAGAGAAGTTAGGGCGCACACACAGTGGTCGGCCGGCTGGGATTAAAAGAAACTGAGCCAGTGTACGACCGGTGGTTGTGCGCTGTTAAATAGTGTGCACGACCAGTGGTCGTGTGCGGTGAAATTTTTCGTGCGCCCTATTTTGCAGTCAAACCCATACTGCTGACCACATGGGTGCGCAATTGAGCTCATCACGCAGCGGGGCTACCACAACCCTTTTGATAGTTAAATTAACCAACAATATAAACTAGAAATAAAAAGTACATATATTTAAAACAAAAGAAATACAAATCTAGAAAACTGATGGGTTTATTGTCTCCCAACATGACTTATTCTAGGACCATAAACTATTTTAACTGATGGGCATATGAAATTTAAAGTGCTCGGGCAGTTGTTCAAGTTCACGTTTCGGTAGCGGGTACAGAAACGACGACAGGACAAATACCCACATACCTGTGTAGTTATACCTGTCTTAAACATCAGGCATGGGTGGAATAAATGTTGTGAAGCTCGATGAATCTGACTCCACCTGCACCCGATCTCTATCAATGATAGGCCGCATTACAGGACCTTGCACTAAGTGGACCGGTTCCACGATGTGGTCCTGCAGAGAAGAAGGCATGAGAGCGGGGTTAGGAAATAAATTAGAAGAATGACATAAAGTAACCCCAATCTTTGGGATGATCGCGGTGTCATCTCCCATCGATGGAATTATGGAAGGATCTACACAGCTTTCTAAGCTGGTGCAAGTATGTGCTAGAGCTGCATCCGCCTCATCAGTGCCTTGGACTTCCTTACATGGAACTGAGGCAGCAATCTCGGCCATCCAGATGTCCTTCTCGACTGGATCTAGAATAGTGCTACAAACACCAGCATCTCCCTACAAATCAACCTCCACAACAGTGTCAGATACAGAAAGAATGTTATGCAGCGTAGAGCATAGAGGAGCAGTGCTCGCTAAAAGTTCAAGCACAGGCTCCTCACAACTAACAGACTCCATACAAGATGATATATGTACATTAGGAGCAAAAACATCCGTGTCAGGGTTTAGATCGATAAATGTGTCTGTGCAAATACTAGTATTTTTCCCTTCAAATCTTAAGGTAGCACTAATACATACCCAGATACAGAAGGGGTGTTGCAAGTTGTTGGAGTGGAGATAATTCCAACATCCAGTTCATCATCCTCCTCCATCTTCGCTAAATAAGCAGCACACTCCTTCAAAGAGTGATCCCAACTCCGACAAAATAAACACTTCTTAGTTGGCCTTGTCAGTACAACGGGTACTGACGTCGAAAAAAGTAGTGCGGTAATGGAAGCACGGATGAGTAGCTAACTGGCTTCTGTCTATCATATTGAGTACCAAACGAGGTTGGTGCTCCATATGTAGATCCTTGAGCATCTTGGCTACCATACTCCTCAGGATATCTATAACTTGCATGAGAGATATCTCCACACCAGCAGCAACGGATATTAAAACTCGCCCACATTGCAGAGATCACTAATTTCTAGGATTAAACTACCTTGCATAGATTCTCAATAAAAATCTAACAATTAAAATTGACATAAAAAGCAAAAATAGACTGGGATAAAACAAATTCAAAACAAGCAACTCTGTCGTAACTCTTATAAGACAACACTAATCAATAGTACGCCTGCATTCCCCGGCAACGACTCCAAAAACTTGATGCGTCGGCAAATGCACCGGTCGCTGTCAAATAATAATTTTGGGAATAGCTTCCGCGAATGTCGATCTCAAGGAAATGCAGGTTGGGTATCGTGATAGCGTCGTATCAAGATCGTTACAAAAAGTTAAACGAAATACAAGGGGTTGGGTTTTTGATTCCAAATGCTAACAAAATAAAAAAGAAAACTAATGCGGGTCATAAGCACTGCTTTGCTTTTTGGATGGAACTAGTGTAGGCCGCTATTTCGTGCTTTGTTAGGCTAATAGACGGAGAGCAAGCGGATGGAATGAACACAAGTGTGTAAAGTTAGGGTTGCAATCACCACTTCAACTACCAACACTAGCCTTTACTAGAGTGGTTCTAGTGCGCGAGTGAGTTGATGTGAATGGAGGCGAGTGCAACACATCGAACAATAAGGATGTAACTAACCAAAACAGACTTCATTCATAGATAAATAAAAGTAAGTTAAAGTTCATTACAAGCTTAAGAATACACTTCACAATGAGAAGAGGTAGAATAAACCTATAGGGGGAAAGCCTAGCATTGGTTCATGGTAAAAGTGGTGGGTCGTTAGTCCACTTCACGACTTGGAACGTGGTTGCTTCCGGAGGTAAATGGGTTGTCAATCCACTTGTCTTCCTCCATCTTCTTTCCCTTCCTTCAATCTTTTCTCCTGTTGCCCAAATGAGTTGTACCGAAAGATCCTTGTTGCACACTACTGGTGGACAAAAACTCTCTGAAGAGTTGAAGATGGCTTCAGATCGTCGGAGAAAGCTTCCCAAAGGATGGAGATTAGTGGAGGACCTATGGGGGTGAAAATCGACTCTTCGCGCACAGCAATGGGGTTGAAAAATGAAAGGAGTTGACCTAAATCGCGGAGCACGGGCATAAATACAGTAGCAGAAAATCAGAGCGCACAATCAGTGGTGCACGACCAGTGGTCGTGCGCACTGATGGTTGATGATCGTGCGCTCTGCTCTAGAGAAACCTGCAGCACGCAGAAAAAATAATATATATAAGCACGATCAGTGGCGCACGACCGATGGTCGTGCGCACTGTAACACCTTCCCTATAATGACCATATAAGATGGGTCCGGCCGGGGCCCCACAATATACGGACTCCACAGTTTTAGCATTAAAAGATGATATTAACTACCCAACTCAAAACTCAGAATAAAGAAACAGTGGAAACATACCAAACAACTAGAAGTTATCCACTACTAAATAGGAGTATAATATGGCCTTAAGGCCTTACACCAAAATAAGTCCATAACGGAAAGACCACAAAGTCAAACATCAACGTGCAACATCACTCCTAGGCTATCTCGGCATCCAAGCCAAACTATACCAAATCATGGAGCAATACACTCAAGCAGAAAATGAGCTAGTAAGCACAGCAAACACTTCATGAGGCTTAGGGCTTTTCGGCCGGCGCACTTGCTCCTGCTTGCGCTCCTTGCCCTGCAAAAAATTGTAGTAACGTGGGTCAGCAAAGGCTGACCTGTACTGTATAAACAACACATCTCCTCCCGGCTTCCCCTAACGGACCCCTGCATAACCCTCCAACCTACAAGTTAGCATTTCGTATTCCATATACATAAACATGTAAAGCTTTTCAAAATAGGTTTGGATGTCTCAAACAGCAAACACGTTTTCTATGTTGAGCACAGAATAAAAGGGGCCTACTATGCAGTATGTATGCAGTCCCGGGCTTTGCCTAAGGCACCCTAACGCATATGCAACTAGAACAACATAATTACAACTGGGTACTTCCAATTCCCCATTAGCGTAAAGCCACAATCAAAAGGGGACCACAATGCCACTAATTGCCTAAAATCCGCTACACGGAAATCTTTCCAAGACCCCACCCGCTCATGGGTCTTAAACCCGGGCTTGCCTGTAAACTCTGACTTCCACGTCAGGATTCCGTCTCACACAAAAACCCATTCTAAGAATCCTTGCTGGATTTCACCCGCTCATGGCTTCATTGCCCGGGCTTTCCCTACGCTTAGGATACTCTCCCCACATGACTTGCATGTCATGGGATATCCAGTTGTCCACGGAGACAAAGCCACGCCTTTGAACATCGCAATCCATAAACTTTCCCGCCCTAATCCACCATTTGTAATACAACGTTCCCGCGCACCAAGGAAACTATCTACCGCCAGTGCGAAGCTAACCTTGCCCGGTTCCAGCTACAAGTATTCACCCGAGAAAAGGGGGAAAATGCATCCATCACAAACGAGATCTTGCCGCAATGAATTTCTACCGAATCATTAATGCTTGCTATGCAAGATCACCGAGACAGACTAACGATCGAGACTATGGCTTCACCCATAATGCCTAATCCACTAACAGAGCGGATCTCTAATGCAATATCATGCCGGGGACAGACACAATCGACCCAGTGGTTAATCTTGAACCATGGCGACCCAAACCCCTCTCACTTGAGAGATTTGGTGCCTAAAAGCTTGAAAGGGTAAGATGTTATTCACGCATCCTAGAAACCAAGATGAGAAGTGTCGTTACCTTATGACCCCTCTTCCTAGCCATGGAGACACTTAGTCGGATGAAAAGCACCACAACGGCCTTGCCTTCACAGATCTGGACTCTGATCGAGAATCGAGGCTCCGAAGCTCCACCGGCAGACGGATTTGACCTCCTCTATCTTACTTGCTCTCCCCTCTCTCTAAACCTTGGAAAGAGAAAGATCCAAGTGCAAATGAGGGTTTTAAAACCCTATTCCTGGCCAAATACCAGCAGGGACCAGGGCCCGAAGCCAAAAGAAGCAAACAAACGGCCACGATTGGCACTTAAAGTCAAATTACTGGGCCAAACACAACTTGAGGCGCAGCCATGTCAAAGGCCGTGTTACACACCCACCGTAAAAACTGGGATTACAGAAAAGTACACAGTCTATGACACGGCTTGGGACACGCTCGTGTCAACATTGACACGCCCGTGTCATGGGATGTGTGCCTCAATAGACATTGAAACCGTCAAATCAAGAACAGGACACGGCCATGTAACACGCCCGCATCACATGCCGTGTGCTAGACATGCCCTGGGACACGCCCGTGTCCCAGGCCGTGTAACCATCTCAAAACAACCCGGCAAATAGCCCGAGCAGGAAACAGCCTGGGACACGCCCGTGTCTCAGGCCGTGTACCCGACCCCAATCAAACGTCGAACGTAATTTTGTCGACCTCCTAAAAAATCGTCAATCTCAAGAACGACACACCCTGTGACACACCCGTGTCACAGGCCGTATCAGCCTATTCTGAAAGTGAAGGGATAGATACTACTCTAGAGGGGGGGTGAATAGAGTTATCAAATTTTGCACTAGACAAACTTTAATAGTCTACCCAACTCCCTTGGAGTGAAATGCGGAATGAAAAGATTATAGATAAGGAGATAACCCAAAAGCCTAACACAAGTGTTGTGCATAAACTCAAGCTAACTGTAATTACAGTTAAGGCTTGGAAATCCTAATCAGCAACTAGCAAACCTAATTATATCTAATCACAGCCACAATGCAAGTAATTAAATTAAGCAAGCCAGACGACACAAGGAGTTTATAGTGGTTCCCCAAACAACTTGGGTACGCCCACTCTTCTACCAACAAGGTAGGAATCCACTACAGGTTTTTGATCAGGTGCCCTGCCACCACAAGATCTGCTTCAGGTAGATCTAGAAACCCTTTAGACTTTTGATCAGGTGTCTAAAAACCGAACACAGGTTTTTGATCAGGTGCCCTGCCACCAAGGGATACTTTTTAAGGGAGTAATAACCCTGTACAGGAGGGGGAAAGAAGGTTAAAAGGTCTTCTCTATTTTACAATAGATTAGAGAAGCACAAAGACTTGCACTGAGCTAGAAAGCTCAAAGGAATCAAGGCTCCCCCTGGCTCAAAGAATGTCCAGGTGAAGTTTTGCTTCAGTGCAGAAAACACTTCAGTAAAAACTGAAGGAAGAACTACAAGAAGATATAAAATAATAAAATAGAAAATCTTCTAGCAGCTATCTTCTTCTTCTTCTTCTTCAAAAGAACTCTGAGTCTGAACTTCCTGTAGGCAGGAGAACTCAGGTTTAAGAAGAGAAGAAGAGCTTAACACTTCTCAGTTGAATGAAGATTGCTGAGAGCAGTTAACTTGGACTTGATGAAAGCTTGAATGCTAATTGAATAACTCTTAGAATAACTGGTTAGCTAGCTGAAATCCTTCTCCAAAGGATTCCTTTTATAGCAGCAACAAGTAACGGCTCTTTTCAATTTGAACTGTTTGTCTTCTTCTGAAACTTGAAACCTGGGCTGCAAATATCACAAAGACAAACAAACTCTGCAGCAAAATATTCTATAAAAGGAATAAACCTTTTTCAAGGAAGCTGCAGGAAGCAATCTGATAATAAAAGTACTAAATAAAATCACATCAGAGATAAACTCTTTAAAGCAAAAGGAAGACTTTTCAGTCTAACGGCTATAAAGGACTGACAGCAGATAAAGTAAAATACACTGTCAACTAATAAGACAAACAACTTTATCTGAAAAGATTTTACTCAGGCAAAAGGGATGGAGCAGATATTGCCTGGAAATATTATCACAAAACAACTGAAATAAAATGCCAGATAACATATTGATTTATTAAATAGAATAAATAAATACAAAATAAAAAGGCAGACAGAAAACGTCGAACGACCTTCGGAGATCGTCGACCGACGCACGGAGATCGTCGACCTATCGGGCAGATAGTCGAACAATCCAGATAGTCGAACTATCAAAGGAGATAGTCGAACTATCACAACAGATAGTCGAACTATCAGATAGTTGACCTATCAACAGATAGTCGAACTATCAAAGCAAAACCGATAGTCGACCTATCAACAGATAGTCGAACTATCAACGCAGAACAGATAGTCGAACTATCAACAGATAGTCGAACTACCCAGGGAAAACAGATAGTCGACCTATCAAGCAGATAGTCGACCTATCCCAGAAAACAGATAGTCGACCTATTAACAGATAGTCGAACTATCAAAACAAAACAGATAGTCGATCTATCAACAGATAGTCGAACTATCAGATAGTTGAACTATCCAAGCAGATAGTCGAACTATCGAAGCAACACAGATAGTCGACCTATCAACAGATAGTCGAACTATCAAAGCGACACAGATAGTCGATCTATCAACAGATAGTCGAGCTATCAGATAGTTGAACTATCAGGACAGATAGTCAAACTATCAAAGACAAGCAGATAGTCGACCTATCAACAGATAGTCGAACTATCAAGACAAATAGATAGTCGACCTATCAACAGATAGTCGAGCTATCAACGCAGACAGAACGTCGACCAACTGATAGACGATCGTCGATCAGCCGATAGACGATAGTCGAGCGGCGTTCGACTGTAGTCAAACGAAAAACTACTTAACCAAATTCTTCATCTGGAAAAGCGGGGACTCTACAGCTAGACCACTAACCATTGACCATAGATATTTCTTGGGTCAAGGAACTAAAAAGACAAGACTGAACTCAAATCAAACTAGGGTACCAACAATCTCCCCCTATTTGAGTTAAGTCTCTCAAGAACTAAAACACAGAACTAGCTATAGAACAATAACAGCAATACAGGAAATAGTTAAGCAACTAACTAGCAAGTAACAATCAGTCAGATGTATATAACAGCAGTCAATCAAAATTAAGAATCTACAGAATCAGGCTTGGGATCAGAAGAGCTAGGAACAAAAGAAACTTTCCGCAAGGGATCAATGGCTTCTTTCTTAGACATCTTTAAATCTTGCACGCCAATAATCTTCAGTTCTGCAGCCCTTGGAACAACTGCTTCTGGGTGCTTTTCCATATATTTAGAAGGATCAAATACTTCAGGACTAACCTGGATTTTATCGAGTTCCTTCATTCTGAACTTTGACATTATAGAAAGTCCTGCAGAGTCCTTTCCTTCAGCCTTAGCTTTCTTTATTTGGGCTGATCCAACATGTTCTAGAAATCGAGCCATCCTGAAATCAGGATCTAACTCTTGGCTTCCATACACATTTTCAGATGATGTATCAATAGGCTTCACAGTTTTAAACTTAACAGATAAATCTAATAAACTTTCAGCTGTATCTTTAACTTCTTGAATAACTAAAGATGATGGAGGAGCAAACTCAGCAAATTTCTTACTGGATTTTTCAGAGAAAATAGTTCTTTTACCATTTGAAATATCCTTAGCAACATGAACTGGTATAGCAGGAGAAACCTTTTTCTTGGGAGAAGGAGGAGGTGAAAATGTTGGCTTTTGATATACAACCCCCTTTACTTGCTCTTTAACCTCAATATCATGCCTTTGAGTAGCAGTATATGATTTGCCTTGGTGGCTTTGAGAACTTTTCCTTGAATGAGTCTGAGAAGGAGCAGATTTTGCAGATGGAGCAGATGGATTAGCAGATAAATTGCCAGAGGCTCCTGCACTGGGAGGTGGAGGAGGAGGACCTCTGGGAGTCCATCTGGGAGCAGGACTATCATATCTCTTAGATTTCTTTCTCTCCTTTTGCTGGTTCTTAGAGAACCACATCCAGTGCTGGAACTCTTTCGACTTTGGATCAATTCCTTTCAGAATGTAATAGGGAATATCATTGTCTCGATTGGGAGGAGGAGGAGCAACAACTTTCCTTTTTCTCTTTGCAGCTTTCTTTTTCTTAGAGTCCTCAGACATATCTGAATCATCTTCATCTTCAGAATGAGATGAAGGAGGATGATCATAAGGGTCATAGGCTTCTGATATAGCCTTTTCCTTTACTTTCAGAGCAGCTTTCTCTTTCTCTTCTTCCAAGGCATCCTGTGCCAGAAGAGTATCTAGATCCAAACCTGGGGAATCGTCCCATAAAGTAGACTTTTCAGCTTCAATTTCAGGATCCTTTTGATGAAACTCAGGAACTGTCGAGGGGACCAGTTCAGATAGCACTGCTTGCTGAGCAGGTTCAGCAGCCTCAGAAACTAGAATAGGCTCTACAGCCTCAGATAACACTGCTTGCTCTACAATCACTTGGGCATCAGGAGCTGATACAGATTCAGGCTCTTTAACAACATCTACTTCTTCCATTAAATCTGTAGGATTAGGAGTAAAATCTTGCTAAATGATATCTAGTCATCCCTTCCAAATATTCCCATACTAACTTATCAATTAAGTAATCTACAAATTGGGAAAGAGACATACCTTCTGGATTTTCTTCAGGATGACCTAACTCCCATAAATCATCTAGAAAGGATGTGATTAATCCTTCTAGGTACAGGGCAACTAAGGGAGTTGAGGCTTCTTCCAAGTACACTTTTACAACAAATTCAGACAGCATTATTGCATCAGATATTTCTTTTTCTTTGTCAGATGGAGGAGGAGCTGAAACTTCTGCTGCTTTTTCTGATACTACAAGTTGAGCTGCTGGAGGGGAGGCCAAAGGCTGCTCTGAGATCTCTTCATCGAGTATCTCCCCCTGCCTGATTTCGGTACAAACTGAAACCAGGCCCCTAGCAGAAGAGGGCTCAGCAGACTTTGAAAGTGCCTGAACAACAGCAGTCAAAGAAGAGATAGAAGAGGCAAGGGGAGCAATAACCACATCAATCATGGTTTTGATTGAAGGGGTTATTAACTCCACAATGCTAAAAATAAATTCTGGAGTAATTTCAAAAGATGGAACTACAGAGGATGGAGGAGCAGCAGAAATGGTTGATGTGGTAGGATGAATTGTGGTGAGGACTGGAGATTGAACTGGAGAGTTAACTGGAGAGTTAACTAGAGAATGATGTAGAGATGGAGGAGGAGAATGAACTGGAGAGGATATTTCAGAAACCAATAAATCAAAATTGGGTTGAGATGTCCCAGCCAGATGAGATGGTATAGGAGATGCAGGAGGAGAAGGAATAACAACCGTGGTTGTATCTCGAACAGGAGAAGCAGAAAGTCGTACTTCAGCTTAAGTTGATGGAACTTCAACTGAAGTAGACTGCAGAGCAGAAGAAGATGATGGAAGAGAAGGATGAGCTGAGCCAGCTTCTAGAGGGTGAGGAGTGACTGAATCAGTCCTTGTGCTCTCGGATATCGCTGGAGCAACCCCTATGAGAGCGGGCTTCACAAATGTCCTCTTCCACTTGGAGAACAGATTGGGATCCATCTTCTTACTGGCATTAATTGTTGTAGCAGATGAAATCAGCAGCTGGGGATATCTTTCCTTCAGAAAAATCCCAATAACCCTGCCTAGGGTAACCTCTTTCTTACTGTTCTTCTTCCTTATCAAATCGAACATAACACCAGCCCAGTTTATTTGCTTCTTACTAACAATTGCACACATTAGTGCAAACTATTGTCTGGTGATATTATCATGGGCTGAGTGCTTTCCTAGAAGCACTTTTCCAACTATCTCAGCAAGAAATTTGATCTTGAAGGGAAAGTTTACCTTGAGCAGCTTCGAGGGAATGCCTTCGGCATGTCCCAGCTCTAACAACATCCTTCCAAATTCTGGAGCATCTTGCTCAAATTCTTCTTCGCCATTAATCAATCCAAAAACATCAGCCAAAACGGCGGGAGTCAAGATTACCTCTACTCCGCCAATTGTTCCTGTCATTGAATCTTCAGTAGAAGATGAAGTAAATGCCCATTCCTTTATCTCTGGGACATTTAACTTGATCCTTGTAGACATTAACCTTTGCAAACCTTGATCTTTGCATAACTGGAGGATTTCCACAATCCCTAATTCACAACAGCTGAAGGCATCGAAATCGACACTGAATCCTGCGTCGAACTTCACAACTGCGAGCAATGCTGGAGAAATCGCCATTGAAGGAGCTGGAGAGGGCGCGAGAGAGACGGAGAAGACGAATCGGCAGAAAGAAAAAGACAAAGAAATAACGACGACGGAATACGAAAAGACGCTCTCCGTCGACGATAAAAGCAAAAATCTTTTAACCTAGGTCGACTATCGGCTTTATATTAGACCGGAGATAGTCGATCTATTTAAAAGATACTGGACACGATGGTCGGACGGTCGTTCGACGATCGGTCTAGAAGCAGAGTAGTCGAGCAATCGTTCGACTATTTCTGGCTTCTCAAACAACAAGCTGTCGTCATCCAGAGATCGACGATGAGCTCGACTTGTTCGACGATGGTCGAACGCCGGTCGACGATCTTCAACCAGATAAGCTTTCATCAACCATAGGTCGACGATGGGCTTGACCTGATCGACTATCTTCGAACGTCGTTCGACTATCTTCAAACAAGTTTCAACATTGGCAGATATAGTCACAGTTAGTCTCTTCCATTGATCATGCCTAGTTGAACCAAAAAAAACAGATGTTTCTGTTCATCTAAGGGCTTGGTGAATATATCACCTCTCTGAAACTCAGTGGATATGAACTCAAGAAAAATCTTATTCTTTTCTACACAATCTCTCAGGAAATGGTGCCGAATCTCAATGTGCTTCGTTCTAGAGTGGTGCACTGGATTTTGTGCAATTGAGATAGCACTGGTACTATCACACATGATTTTGGTGTTCTTGTGTGAGTAACCATAATCCACAAGCTGGTTTTGAATCCACAGGATTTGTGAACAACAACTGGCAGCTGCTATATATTCAGCTTCTGCAGTTGAAGTGGAGGCAGAAGCCTGCTTCTTACAGAACCAAGAGACCAATCTCTCTCCCAGGAACTGACAAGTTCCTGAGGTTCTCTTCCTGTCAACTCTGCAACCAGCATAGTCAGAGTCAGAGTATCCAATTAACTCAAATTCTAATTCTGCTCGGTACCAAAGTCCTAGATTTGGGCATCCCTTCAGGTATCTCAGGTTCTCTTGAGAAGAATCAGATGAGATTCCTTGGGGTTGACCTGGAATCTAGCACAAAGGCATGTATCAAACATTATATCAGGCCTACTTGCAGTTAAATATAATTGGGAACCAACAATGGCCCTATAATTCTTTTGATCAACTGGCTTGCCCTGATCATCAGAATCAATAACTACATTAGTAGCCATAGGTGTAGGCATTGCTGAAGCATCAGCCATCCCAAATTTCTTTACCAATTCCTTGACATATTTGGATTGGGAGATGAAGATACCATCAGCATCTTGCTTAACTTGGAGACCAAGAAAGTAAGACAGCACACCCATACTACTCATCTCAAACTTAGAGTGCATCAGGTCAGAAAACCTTTTACAAAGTTTGGGATCAGTGGAACCAAATATAATATCATCCACATACACTTGAACTAACAGGATTGTGTCCTTGTGGTGCTTGACGAAAAGGGTTCTATCAACTACTCCCCTAGTAAAGTTGTGCTCTAACAGGAAACTAGCTAGAGTCTCATACCAGGCTCTGGGTGCTTGCTTTAGTCCATAAAGAGCTTTCTGCAACTTGAACACATGTGAGGGCTGAGTTGAAGAAACAAACCCTGGTGGTTGTTCAACAAACACCTCTTCCTTAAGCTCACCATTTAGGAATGCACTTTTGACATCCATCTGAAAGACCTTAAACTTCATGTAGGCTGCATAGGCCAAGAAGATCCTTATTGCTTCTAGCCTTGCAACAGGAGCAAAGGTTTGGTCATAATCTATACCTTCCTCCTGTCTGTAGCCCTGAGCTACAAGCCTAGCTTTATTTCTTACAATAATTCCATTTGCATCCAACTTGTTTCTATACACCCACTTGGTGCCTATGATCAGTTGGCCTTTAGGTCTTGGAACCAAAGTACAAACTTTACATCTCTCAAACTGATTGAGTTCCTCTTGCATAGCAATGATCTAGTGGGATCTAGCTCAGCATATTTAAAGGTGGGGGGCTCAACCTGTGAGAGGAAACAAGCGTGCATCACATCCTGTCTTAATTGGTGTCTTGTTTGAACACTAGCTGATATGTCTCCAATCACTTGAGATATAGGGTGATCTCTAAGTGTGACAATATCAGCAGGTTGGATGTGATCTTCAGCAATAGTTGGGATTAATTCCTCAGGAGGAATTTGATCTACTATTGGTGGAACAACAACAGCTTCAGCAATGTCTTCATCACTGTCTGATTCAGTGATCTGAAGAGTTGATAGTTGAAGAATCTCTTGAGTGGCATCAGGTACCTGCAAAGAACTGGAGGAAGGAGAATTTTTCTTCTCCTTGTAAAACATCTTAGACTCATCAAAAGATACATGCACAGATTCTTCAATTTTACAGGTTGATTTGTTATAAACCCTATAAGCTTTGCTTACTTGGGAATATCCAAGCATAATTCCCATTGAAGCTTTTGCTTCAAACTTTCTAAGGTATTCTTTATTGTTATTATGAATGTACACTACACAACCAAATATTCTAAAATAATTAATTTTAGGTTTCTTTCCTTTAAGCAACTCATAAGGAGTTTTACACTTAAGCTTGTGTATCAGACTTCTATTCAAGACATAATTGGCTGTACTAACAGCTTCTGCCCAATAGGAAAGAGGCATATTAGCATCTGCCAACAATGTGCTAGCAGCTTCAATGAGTGTTCGATTTTTCCTTTCAACTACCCCATTTTGTTGGGGAGTTCTAAGAGCAGAGAAGCTATGTTTGATACCTTCTCTCTCACAGAATTCTTGCATGAGAAGAGAGTCAAACTCAGTACCATGATCACTTCTGATCAAGGCCACATGAGTAGAGTACTCAGTCTGCACACATAATAGAAAGTCTGTAAGGGCTTTGAAGTTATCAGCTTTAGATCTCAAAAAGAAAACCCAACTGAACTTAGAGAAGTCATCTACAATGACAAAGGTGTAATACTTCCCTCCTAAACTCTGTACATTTATTGGGCCAAAAAGGTCCAAATGTAATAGATACAGGATTCTAGGAGAATCACTTTTATTTACAGATTTAAAAGAGTTTTTGTTTTGCTTACCTAGCTGACAAGCCTTGCATAAGCTCTCCTTCTTGTAGGGGCAAGAAGGTAAACCTCTAACAAGGTTGTGTTTAGATAACCTAGATATATTTTTAAGGTTAACATGACTGAGCCTCTTATGCCACAAAGAATTATTATTGATTGTTACTTCATTAAATAAACAGATTTTAGAATGAGTTGAATTGAAATCTACTAAATAAATATTACCTAATCTAATGCCTACTAAAACAACATTATTATTTAAAGTAATATTAGAAGAAGAGTTAGAAAATGAAACCTGGTAGCCAGCATCACATAGCTGGCTGACTGAGATCAAATTGTGCTTCAGTCCAGTCACATATGCAACTCTCTTGAAAGTAACAGCTCCAATTGTGATACTACCATAGCCTTTTGTCTGACCACATCTTGAATCTCCAAAGATAACCTTTGGGCCGAGCTTAGCTTTGAACTTTGACAGATGATTTTTATTTCCTGTCATATGCTTGGAGCATCCACTATCCAAATACCACTTATTTTGCGTGATAGGATAGGTCTTCACCTGTAATTAAAACAATTTAAACATTGTGGACCCAGGTAACCTTGGGTCCCTTGTTTTTCACATAAGAAAAACTGGAAATAAATGAAAATGCAGGCTGAGGGTGATAACCTAATGGGTGAGATCTCCTAGGTGGGATTCTCCATGCAGATGATGGGTCAACAAACCTAGGGGTTCTATTTTCATTTAGGTTTCTACGGGTTTGATGATGATTTTGAAAATCATATTGAAAATGTCGATCGACGTTCGACGATGGGCGCTCAGATCGTCGAGCTTCGTTCGACCATTGAGCTTCCGATCGTCGAGCAGCGTTCGACGCTCGTTGTATTTCCTTAAAAAATTTCTTCCTCTTTTCTCTCTTAGCTTTATTTAACGTTTTATTAACTTGGTTTACTTGCTCAGTGTTCTTTATCCCATCAGCTGAGAAAAAGTTCACTGGAGTTGAAAGATTATTTTTAAGAATAACTGGGGGTTCACTGGGAGAAGCTCCTAAGCCTAGTTTCTTATTGCCTGACCTAGTGTTAGTCAGGCTGGTTATTTCTAATAACTTAAGGCTTCTACCATTTAGAGATTCTTCTAACCTCTTAGATTTAGCTAACTCAATTTTAAGAAACTTAATTTCTTCACTATAATTAGTGAGATCTTCCTTTAACTTAATATTTTCAGTATATATGATTTCTGATTCAGCTAGCCTATGTCTAAGTTCTTTAATCTCTTTTTCAGAACTAATTAAATCTAAGCATAAAGATTTAAAATCTAACTTGAATTCTTCAGAAGTGAAGTCATAAGAAGATAGTACCTCATCTTCTGTTGGCATTTCTTCCTCTGAATCTGAACTCTCTGCAGCTGAGTGATTGCTGCAGGCATCTATTGCCATCAGGCAAACTTCCTTTGCCTTCTTCTCTTCCTCATCCTCACTGGAGCTAGAGGAGGAAGATTCTTTATCAGAATCACTCCAGGTTTCAGCAATGAAACCTCTCTCCTTCTTCTTGTTCTTGTAGGAGGATGGCTTGGAGTGCTTCCTGTGCTGTTCCTTTTCTTTCCTCTTATCTTTGTTCTTCTCCTCTGGACAATCTGGTAAGATATGTCCAGGCTTCCTTCAAGCATAACAGATAATTTCTTTAGCAGGTGAACGATCATACCTTGGTTTATATTCATAGCGTGAAGACTTCTTTCTGAATTCCTTTCTCCCCATCTTGAGAAACCTCTTGTCAAATAATGCCATTAGTTCCTCATTGGATTGGCTGCCTTCAGAAACATCAGCAGCTTTAAGAGCTAGAGATTGCTCTTTTCATATTGGAGTAGTGGTCTTTGCTTCAGCTTCTGCTTCCCTTGTCTTCACCACTTGCTCAAAAGACTTGAGCTTGCCGAGAAGGGCTTCAGTTGAAATCTCATTTGTGCTTCTGGCCTCCTTGATAGGCCAGATCCTCAGATCCCATGTGCTAGGGAAGCACATAAGAATCTTATCATTGACCTTTGTCAATGATATGTCCTTGTCAAGGGTCCTCAGCTCATTGATGATTGAGCTGAGCCTTGTATACATAGCTTCAACTGATTCAGCATCAGTTTTCTTGAAGTTCTCATATTGTGAGATAAGGTTGGACCTTCTGTCCTTCCTTTCATCAGCTGAACCAGCTACAATCTGGTTCAGTGTATCCCACATAGCTTTTGCTGAGGAGCAGTCAGCAACCTTCTGGAATACCTCATCAGACATTGTCTGAGCCAGAATGTTCATCGCCTTGGCATCTGCTATCTTTGCCTTCTTGTACTCATCATTGTAGTCTGGAGGAGGCACTGCACTCATATCAGATGATGAGGCAGTAGCAGCAGCAGGTGCTTTTGGGGGTCCTGACAAAATAGAAGCAAAGATACTTTCATCAATAGAATTCATATATAATTTGATCCTTGCCTTCCAGATGCCAAACTTAGCTAAGTTGCATGCTGGAGGTCTGGTGCTAGAATAATCCTTGGACTGGGCCATGAAGTGAGAAAAAATAATCCTTGGTATCTATCAGGATCTTGTGACTTAGGTGTTAGCCTATTCAGTCAGTCAACCTCCCTCTGATACCAATTGAAAGTGAAGGGATAGATACTACTCTAGAGGGGGGTGAATAGAGTTATCAAATTTTGCACTAGACAAACTTTAATAGTCTACCCAACTCCCTTGGAGTGAAATGCGGAATGAAAAGATTATAGATAAGGAGATAACCCTAAAGCCTAACACAAGTGTTGTGCACAAACTCAAGCTAACTGTAATTACAGTTAAGGCTTGGAAATCCTAATCAGCAACTAGCAAACCTAATTATATCTAATCACAGCCACAATGCAAGTAATTAAATTAAGCAAGCCAGATGACACAAGGAGTTTATAGTGGTTCCCCAAACAACTTGGGTACGTCCACTCTTCTACCAACAAGGTAGGAATCCACTATAGGTTTTTGATCAGGTGCCCTGCCACCACAAGATCTGCTTCAGGTAGATCTAGAAACCCTTTAGACTTTTGATCAGGTGTCTAAAAACCGAACAAAGGTTTTTGATCAGGTGCCCTGCCACTAAGGGATACTTTTTAAGGGAGTAATAACCCTGTACAGGAGGGGGAAAGAAGGTTAAAAGGTCTTCTCTATTTTACAATAGATTAGAGAAGCACAAAGACTTGCACTGAGCTAGAAAGCTCAAAGAAATCAAGGCTCCCCCTGGCTCAAAGAATGTCCAGGTGAAGTCTTGCTTCAGTGCAGAAAACACTTCAGTAAAAACTGAAGGAAGAACTATAAGAAGATATAAAATTATAAAATAGAAAATCTTCTAGCAGCTATCTTCTTCTTCTTCTTCTTCAAAAGAACTCTGAGTCTGAACTTCCTGTAGGCAGGAGAACTCAGGTTGAAGAAGAGCAGAAGAGCTTAACACTTCTCAGTTGAATGAAGATTGCTGAGAGCAGTTAACTTGGACTTGATGAAAGCTTGAATGCTAATTGAATAACTGTTAGAATAACTGGTTAGCTAGCTGAAATCCTTCTCCAAAGGATTCCTTTTATAGCAGCAACAAGCAACGGCTCTTTTCAATTTGAACTGTTTGTCTTCTTCTGAAACTTGAAACCTGGGCTGCAAATATCACAAAGACAAACAAACTCTGCAGCAAAATATTCTATAAAAGGAATAAAACTTTTTCAAGGGAGCTGCAGGAAGCAATCTGATAATAAAGGTACTAAATAAAATCACATCAGAGATAAACTCTTTATAGCAAAAGGAAGACTTTTCAGTCTAACGGCTATAAAGGACTGACAGCAGATAAAGTAAAATACACTGTCAACTAATAAGACAAACAACTTTATCTGAAAAGATTTTACTCAGGCAAAAGGGATGGAGCAGATATTGCCTGGAAATATTATCACAAAACAACTGAAATAAAATGCCAGATAATATATTGATTTATTAAATAGAATAAATAAATACAAAATAAAAAGGCAGACAGAAAACGTCGAACGACCTTCGGAGATCGTCGACCGACGCACGGAGATCGTCGACCTATCGGGCAGATAGTCGAACGATCCAGATAGTCGAACTATCAAAGGAGATAGTCGAACTATCACAACAGATAGTCGAACTATCAGATAGTTGACCTATCAACAGATAGTCGAACTATCAAAGCAAAACCGATAGTCGACCTATCAACAGATAGTCGAACTATCAACGTAGAACAAATAGTCGAACTATCAACAGATAGTCTAACTACCCCGGGAAAACAGATAGTCGACCTATCAAGCAGTTAGTCGACCTATCCCAGAAAACAGATAGTCGACCTATCAACAAATAGTCGAACTATCAAAACAAAACAGATAGTCGATCTATCAACAGATAGTCGAACTATCAGATAGTTGAACTATCCAAGCAGATAGTCGAACTATCGAAGCAACACAGATAGTCGACCTATCAACAGATAGTCGAACTATCAAAGCGACACAGATAGTCGATCTATCAACAGATAGTCGAGCTATCAGATAGTTGAACTATCAGGACAGATAGTCGAACTATCAAAGACAAGCAGATAGTCGACCTATCAACAGATAGTCGAACTATCAAGACAAATAGATAGTCGACCTATCAACAGATAGTCGAGCTATCAACGCAGACAGAACTTCGACCAACTGATAGACGATCGTCGATCAGCCGATAGACGATAGTCGAACGAAAAACTATTTAACCAAATTCTTCATCTGGAAAAGCGGGGACTCTACAGCTAGACCACTAACCATTGACCATAGATATTTCTTGGGTCAAGGAACTAAAAAGACAAGACTGAACTCAAATCAAACTAGGGTACCAACATATTCAGAACCCAACTTGGCCTGAAAACGCCATCTGTTCCTCTTTTAAGTTTCGGGGAGTTACAATTCCCCCCCCCCTTTAAAGAATTTTGTCTAGAAATTAAAATAGAACGTACGCAAAACTTAAATGGTACATGAGAAGAAAAGCTTGGGATACTCCTAAGGCATGGCCTGCTCTCGCTCCTATGAAAGCTCCTCACGACTGTAGTTGTCCCGTCGAAATTTTACGAGTTTGACCTCTTTGTTGCGCAACTACCGAATTTCTAAATCTTCTATACTAACTGGACGCACTCGCATCCTAAAATCCTCTATCGGCACTGATGTAGATTCGATCACCACACTAGCATCTACGAAGGCTTTCCTCAAGATGGAGACATAGAAGACACCCTATAATCCACTCAGCTCTGTGGACAACGCCAACTGGTACGCTGCTTCTCCCACCCGTTCTATAACCTCGAAAGTTCCCAAAAACCTCGGACTCAACTTCTTGAATCGACGAATCCACGAAACGCCCTTGAATGTCTTAATCTTCAGATAGACCCAATCGCCAACCGCAAATTGCATATTTCTATGACGAGCATTAAAATATTTTGCTTGCCGATCTTAAGCTACCTTCATGCGCTCCTGAATAGTTTGCACCCACTCGCATGCATCAGCTACAACTTCTTTTCCCAAAAGTTTGGTGTCTCTCACCTCTATCGAAGACATTGGTGTTCGACACTGCCTCCCATACAAAGCTTTGTATGGCGTTATCTTTATACTTGCTTGGTAACTGTTTTTATATACAAACTCTACCACGAAGAAGTGATCTTCCCACTTCTTACCGAAGTAAAGAGTACACATCCTCAGTATATCCTCCATAGTATGGTTAGTTCTTTTGGTTTGCCCATTAGTTTGCGGATTGAAAGTCGTACTGAACTTGAGCTTCGTGGCCAGACTCTTCTGAACCAGCCCCCAGCCTTTGGACGTGTATCGTCCATTGCGATCACTAACTATACTCTTAGGAATCCCATGTAGTCGCACAATGTTGCGAACATATAATTCTACCAACTTCTCCACGTCCTCCTCCTTTCGATTTGTGATGAAGTGTGCCATTTTGGTCAAGCGATCCAGATCAACCAAATCGCGTCGTTACCATGCTGCGATCTAGGTAACCCATGTACAAAGTCTATGGAGATGTCATTAAATTTCCACTCGGGAATAGGACGAGGCTTCAGGAACCCGCCCAGCTTCTGACACTCAGCCTTCACCAAGGCACAAGTTTGACACCGACTCACGTACAAAGCTACGTCCCGCTTCAAACTAGTCCACCAAAAGGATTTCTTCGTATTTAAGTACATCTTTGTACTACCCGGGAGAATGGAGTACTTCGTAAAATGAGCCTCAAACAACAAATCCTCACTGAGCTTGCCGAACTGCGGTACACAAATCCTTCCGTCCTTCCTCAGAATCCCATCCATCATTTCCCAGGCGCTACTCTCGCCCTTTTAAGCTTCCACCACGAATGGTTGGAACTCTACATCAAAACGGGTCGCTTCCCGAATACGATCAGACAAGTCGTTCTGCATTTCAATCTAGTTCAACCAAGTCACGCTAGACTCACCTCTAGCTACACACTCTATGCCAAGGGACTCCCAATCCCGCACCAACCGCTCATCATGAGCTTCGATATAATTCCCTTGCCCAGAGTATTTCCTACTCAAAGCATTTGACACCACATTGGCTTTGCCTGGTATATACTGAATCGCCACCTCGTAGTCTCCAAGGAATTCAACCCACCTGCGCTGCCGTATATTCAAATCCTTTTGATCTAGTATGTACTTTAGGCTTTTGTGGTCCTTGAAGATCTCCACCTTCGCACCACAAACATACTGCCGCCATAATTTCAGCGCAAAAATTACCGCCGCCAATTTCAAGTCATGGACTGGGTAATTTCTCTTGTGAGGCTTCAACTACCTAGAACCAAAGGCGATCACACTACTATGTTGTACCAATACGCAACCCTAACCTCATCCTGATGCGTCACTAAAAATTTGAAATCCTTAAGTCCCTTTCGGCAGACTTAGGATTGGAGCTATCATCAGGCTTTCCTTCAGGGTGCCAAATACCTGATTTCACTCTTGAGTCCACACAAACTTCTAGTCCTTACGAGTTAGTGAAGTGAGGGGTAGAACTATCCGCAAAAATTTTTCCACAAACCTTCTATAGTACCCGGCTAGTCCAAGAAAACTTCCGACTTAGGCCATGGTCCTCAATATTGGCCAATCTCTGATGGCTTCCACTTTGGTTACATCTACCGCCACCCCATCCCCACTAATCACATGGCCCAAAAACACCACCTTCTCTAACCAGAACTCACACTTCGAGAACTTTGCATTAAGCTGGTTCTCTCTCTACACTTGCAAGACCAATCTAAAGTGAGTCTCATTCTCCACCTCCAATTTGGAGTAAACCAGGATATCTTCAATAAATACAAGTAAAAAAGAGTCTAAGTATTTGCGAAATACTCAGTTCATCAAGTCCATCAATACGAATGGTGCATTCGTTAACCCGAACGGCATAACCGAGAACTCAAAGTGACCATACCTCGTACTAAACGCTGTCTTAGGTATGTCCTTGTCTCGAATTCGCAACTGATAATATCCTGACTTCAAGTCCAACTTTGAATACACCACGGACCCCACCAACTGGTCGAACAGGTAATCTATCTCAGGAATCAGATACTTATTCTTGATAGTCAGTTTATTCAAATCTCGATAGTCTATACACAAACACATACTACCGTCTTTCTTCTTCACGAACAACACTGACGCGCTCCATGGCGAAGAACTGGGTCTGATATATCGCTGCTCTAACAGTTCCTGCAATTGTACTTTGAGTTCGACCAACTCTTTTGTTGCCATCCAAAAAGGAGGATGCGATACCGACCTATTGTCTGGCTCTAACTAAATTAAGAAATCAATCTCCCGTCGAGGTGGTGCTCCAGAAAGCTCCTCAAGAAACACATCCTCGAATTCTGAAACTACGGGAACTTCTCCGAGTGATAACTTGGAAATTCGAACCTCCAACAAAGCTACAAGAGTTACTCCACCCTGGTTAACTGCCCGCACCAACTACATGGACGAAATCATGGAAAAAGCCGCTCCACAGAGGCCGTCAAACTTAACTTTTGTCTTCCCTTCGCTTCTCAGAGCCACAACCTTAGATAGGAAGTCAATACCAGCGCGCTGCTCTGCTAGCTAGTCCATTCCTAATATTAAATCGAACTCAACCAATGGTAGGGCTGCTGCTATCAACATGAAGTCGAATCCGCCTAGGTTCCAACAAATGCGCCCCTTCACCCAGTGGTCATGGATGGCCCATTTGGCATGCGCACCTTCAGCTCTGTATTCGTCGAGAATGACTCAACTCCAATCCTCCGAATAAAACTTTCCACGAGAAAGCAATGTGACGCTCCCGTATCAAACAACACCCTAGCGGGGTATCCGAAAACTAAAATAAAGCCTAAACACAGGCAACAAACATAAACGGGCTTGAAATTATGAAGTACAATATTAACTTTAAACTTTCTCATACCTGTCAGCACATCGGGTTGACGGATCGCTTCATGCTGCCCAAGGTTGTAGGTCCTTGGTTGCACAAGTTGGAATCGAGAAGAGTTCGACTCCGCCATCTTCCCTTTCTCTACGGCACTGGGGCCGTAGCGCACAATCTGCTCCTTCCTTGGCTCCTGCACAGCGCCTCCTTGAGTACAAAAATGAGCTATGTGCCCCACCTTGCCACAATTAACGCATGTCAGAGGTCCCTTAAGGCGAGACCCTCCGGACGTCCAGTTTCTTTTCTCACCGGACTTATACGGGTGAGGCTTTTTCTTCCATCAGCTCCCTTCAGACTTCCCTTGGGACTGAGAAGGCTTCCCTTCCCCTTGCTTGGGTACAAAACCCTTATGACGTTGGGTTCGCTCCATATCGCTCTCCAAAATTCTGGCAGCCTCAAACAGTTCATTGAAACCTGCACGTTTCATAAATATGAGGGGTAGCCTCAGGTTCTCTATCAACCCATGATAGAAGTGGTTGTCCCTCTCCTCATCGTCCGCCATGGTCATTCCAGCATAATGACCCAACCACGTGAATTCCTAAACATACTCGTCCACAGTCTTGTCCCGCTACACCAAGTGCAGGAATTGCCATTGAAGGGCTAACCTCATTGACGCAGTAATGTACTTGTTCAGGAAAGCATTTTCAAACTCATCAATGGACGGGGTGCATCAAAGAAAATGCCGACCGCTATGGCTCACCCACCACAACTTTGCATCTCCTTCCAATATGAAGGCTGCAAACTCGAATTTCTTCTCCTCCGACGTCTCTGCCACCCTCAAAAGTTCTTGCATACGGATCCACCAATCCTCTACATCAGTCGGCGTACTAACTCCCTTAAATGTTGGAGGATGGAAGCTCAGAAAATATTTCATCTACTGGTCCCCATGCCCGACAACCACCCTTTCGTCCAGCGGCTCTGCTCGCATGGCTTCTCCGCCCAGCATGGCCGTGCTGTGTCTGGGGTAGCAGGAGTTGCTACCTGAGCATCGGGGGTAGCTACTTGTGCAGTCGCTGCAGCTTGGGCTTCCACCATTGCTTCTGCAAGCATGCAGCATAAATCGGCCGGGGTTATCCCCTGTAACCCCTGCTGGAGTATCGAAACCTCCCTCTGATACCAAAAATGTAACAACCCGACCAATTAAATAACATGTAATATAAGGTCCGGCCGGGGCCCCACACTATATGCCATAAACAGACGGCGAGGTCACAGGTTAATACCAAAATACCAACGCATCCTAACCCAGAGCATTCTAGCGAAAGTTAATATGTTGCACGAACTCAATCCATGAATGTCCACTACTATATAAACAACACGTTTATATACAAGAACAGGAATTTACACAAGCACACCGCTCATGGCCTTAAGGCCTTACAAGTTTCTCTTTACAAACATATGACTTTATATATCAGCACGCAGGCTGGCAACACATGAAATTCAAATCTTCGCACGACCTTCGAGGGCCTACTAGCAGCAGCAAGGGCTTCAGCCCGCTCATCCATTTCAGCATCCACAAGGTCAGCATCTGCATATGGACATCCACACCAGGGGTGACAAACAAAGCAACGGTCAGCATTCAGTTGACCAATTATAAAGACCCTACCCCTTACCCAGGGCAGTGGTCCCTTCCCTGCATGTATTTCAGTCCCAACACATATATACAATACACAATATCATCACAAACGCCGGCCTTCGTGCCAGACGTTCCGTGCACTCAGGGCACACTTACGGTGTACCAATCTTCTCAGGGTTCCACCACAGATTCGAGATGTTTACTTATTGGCCGGGCATAAGCCTCCAAACCCCTGTTAGAGACCTCACGCACCCGTCCGCTCAGAGGCACGCACCTCATAGCAAACTGTGAGCACTATCAGTCGACCTACCCCCGTAGTGTAACAAGCCTAGGGAAATCGCCCCGCTACATTGCTACCAATCGACAGCTCACCCGATCCTACCACTTAACTTGTTGGGTGGCCCACACACTCAGAGGTTCTTAACTTGTTGGCTATGGGCATCAGCCGCCAAACCCCTGTTGGAGGCCTCTCGTACCCACCCACTAAAGGTGTTCGCTTACAACAATCCGATCATTGAACTTGGTGGGTGCCCTACCCACTCAGAGGTTCTCGCATTCCTTCCCAACACCGGCACATAGTTTCGCCTTCCATTCCATCAATACAGCTCGTGCCGAGCATACAACCACAGGAGCTATACAAAGCTTCCTTCTCACCATCACAATTGTCCTCACCAATCTCCGTAGGTTAACCAATGTATACACGGTGTCTTCTCTGGTTCGCAGCATCACCAATCCAGATATCCATCTAGATGGGCTTCACACAGCATGCTTATGCTGTACTACGCATTTCCGGCTCTAGATGAAGACTCAACCGCTGGAATCACTTACGCTCTTCTATATTTTGATGGAGGATTCAACAAATATACATGCATAAACAAAAGGCTTCACCTTCCCAAGGAAGAAAGACCGTTACCCTTGACGATCGCTTTGGCGCCATGAAAGAACAAGCCGGATGGAAGTCGCCGCAGTGACCTTGCCTCCGCAATGCTGAACTCCGCTCTCGATTCGGACCGCTGATGCTCAGCCGACGATCGGAAAGCTTCTCCTTCTTCCTTGCTCTCCTCTCTCTCTTCACTTTAGAAAGACAATGGACAATATGGGAATGAGATATTCATCTCCATTCTAGGACTTATAAGAACAGGGATGAACTTGGACCATAAGATCTAAATAGAAGGGAACGAACGACCTCGATTGCTTTGAAAAGAATCTAAATAGATCTGACATGACATGTGACACTCCCGTGTCATAGGCCGTGTTCCTTGAGCGATTCTGGAACCGACACAATCTGGAACAGAATACGGGCCACAACACGCCAGTGTCACTCACTGACAAGCCCGTGTAAACCAGTACACGGTCGTGTGGATGGCCGTGTCACCTCATCAACACAAGCCTGAAACACCCGATAAGAACACGGCTATGGCACACGCCCGTGTCCTTGGCCGTGTGCCCAACACACCCATGTGACACGCCCGTGTCACATGCTGTGTACCATACTCAACGCCACTCAATGCTACTCCACTCAATGCCACCCGAGCAAGACACGCCCTGGGACACGCCCGTGTCCCAGAACATGTCGCCTCTCGACGAACGTCGACTGTACTGTCTCGAGAAATCAACTCGACACACACATCGCAAAGGACACGCCCTGGGACACGCCCGTGTCCTAGGCCGTGTGCACCTGACACTCCGTGAGACACGCCCATGTCCCAGGCCGTGTCACCCAGCCTGAACCCATTTTGGGACTTAGGGTTTTTGGGGTGTTACACCCCCATGACTAAAGTCCTTGCGCAGTCGCGCTGCTCACCGAAAGCTCTTCTCTTGGCCTCGACGTTCTCGCCTCGTTGCTTGCACTCTTAGCAAAAGCAAGGTAACAAGAAAACAGTCTCTAAACACAAGACCCAAACATAATTACACTCATGGTCCCGCAATACTCCTATGTGGATAATTTCATTTGCGAGATTCGATTATGACATTCTACCATGAATTCTCTCCTTGGAACCCTAACCTGCATCTGATACCAAATTGTAACACCTCCCCTGTAATGACCATATAATGTGGGTCCGGCCGGGGCCCCACAACATACGGATGCCATAACTTAAGCATTAAAAGATGATATTAACTACCCAACTCAAAACTCAGAATAAATAAATAGCGGAAATATAACAAAAAATTGAAGTTATCCACTACTAAACAGGAGTTTCAATATGGACTTAAGGCCTTACACCAAAATAAGTCCAAAACGGAAAGACCACAATGTCAAACATCAACGTGCAACAACACTCCTACGCTACCTCGGCATGCAAGCTGAAATATACCAAATCATGGAGCAATACAATCAAGCAGAAAACGAGCTAGTAAGCACAGCAAACACTTCATGAGGCTTAGGGCTTTTCGGTCGGTGCACTTGCTCCTGCTTGCGCTCCTTGCCCAGTAAAAATTTGTGGTAACGTGGGTTAGCAAAGGCTGACCTCTACTGTCTAACCAACACATCTCCTCCCAGCTGCCCCTAACGGGCCCCGGGGTACCCCTCCAACCTGCAATTCAGCACTTCGTATGCTATATACATAAACATATAAAGCTTTTAAAAAAAGATTTGGATGTCTCAAACAGCAAACACATTTTCTATGTTGAGTACAGAATAAAATGGGCCTACTATGCAGCATGTATGTCGTCCTGGGCTTTGCCCAAGGCTCCCTAACGCGTATACAACTAGCACAACATCATCACAACTGGGTACTTCCAATTCCCCATTGGTGTAAAGCCGAAAACAAAACGGGACCACAATGCCCCTAACGGCCTAAAACCGCTACATGGAAATCTTGTCAACACCCGCTCATGGGTCTTAAACCCGGGCTTGCCTACAAACTCTGACTTCCCGTGTCAGGATTCTTTCTCACACACAAACTGATTCGAAGAACCCTTGCTGGACCCCACCCGCTCATGGATTCAATGCCCCGGCTTGCCCTACGCTTTGGGTTCTCGTCAGTCTAACAGAAGGGGACTAGTCTCGCCCGGACACTCTCCCCACATGACTTGCACGTCATGGGATAGCCAGCAGACCACGGAGACAAATCCACGCCTTAGCACATCACAATCCATAACCTTACCCACCCTAATCCTCCATTTGTACTGAAACATTCCCGCACACCAAGGAAACCATCTACCACCAGTGCGGAGCTAACCTTGCCTGGTTCCGGCTACAAGTATTCACTCGAGAAAAGGGTAAATGCATACATCACAAATGACATCTTGCCGCAATGGATTTCTATCGAATCTTTAAGGCTCGCTATGCAACATCACCGAGTCGGACTAACGGTCGCGACTATGGATTCACCCACAATGACTAACTTACTAACGGAGCAGATCTCTAATGCAATATCATACCGGGGACGGACACAATTGACCTGGTGGTTCCTCTTGAACCATGGCAACCCAAACCCCTCTCACTTGAGAGATTTGGTGCCTAAAAGCTTGAAAGGAAAAGATGTTATGCACGCATCCTAGAAACCAAGAGGAGAAGTGTCGTTACCTTATAACCCCTCTTCCTAGCGATGGAGAAACTTAGTCGGATGAAAAGCACCGCAACGGCCTCGCCTTAATAGATCTGGATACGGATCGAGAATCGGGGCTACGAAGCTCCACCGGCGGCCAGAGATGACCTCCTCCTTCTTCCTCGCTCTCCCCTCTCTCTCATCCATAGAAAGAGAAAGCTCCAAGTGCAAATGAGGGTTTGAAAACCCTATTCCCGGCCAAATACCAGCAGGGACCAGCCTGGGCACTTCGATCTTAAAAGACGAAAACAAACGGACACGATTCACACTTAAAGTCAAATTACTAGGTTGAACACGGCTTGCGACACGCCCATGTCCATGGCCGTGTTCCACACTCACTGTAAAAACTGGGATTACAGAATAGGACATGGCCTATGACACGACTTGGGACACGCCCATGTGAGCATTGACACGCTCGTGTCATGGGCCGTGTGCCTCAATCGACGTTGAAACCGTCGAATCCCGAACAGGACACGGCCATGTGACACGCCTGTGTCACATGCCGTGTGCCAGACATGCCCTGGGACACGCCCGTGTCCTAGGCCATGTACTCATCTCAAAACAACCCGACAAACAGCCCGAGCAGGACACGACCTGGGATATGCCCGTATCTCAGGCCGTGTGTTCGACCCCAATTAAACATTGATCGTAATTTTCTCAACCTCCCAAAAAATCGTCTATCTCAAGAACGACACGCTCTGTGACACGCCCGTGTCACAAGCCTTGTCATCCTATTCAGAACCCAACTTGGCCGAAAATGCCATCCATTCCTCTTTTGAGTTTCGGGGCGTTACACGCACATATTCCCATGATCGTGCGATTAGCAAAGACAGAACTCAAGAAAAACTGTTATACGCACGAGCAGTGGCACACGACCGATGGTCGTGCGCACTATCTCCCTTGATCGTGTGATTGCCCCAAACAAAACTCCAAAAAAAAGGAATAAGCGCACACGAGCAATGGCGCACGACCGGTTGTCGTGCTCACTATGTCCAATGCTCGTTTGAATGCCCTAGACAGAACTTGGAAAAAATGGTGAATAGTGCGCACGATCAGTGGCTCACGATCAGTGGTCGTGCGCTATAAATCCAATGATCATGCTCTATAGATCCTCTACTATTTGGGGTTCGATGAACAGGCTGCGCAAGACCAGTGGTCGTGCGCTAAGTCGTCCACTGACCGTACGCGTGCAAGAATGCACGATCAGTGGCCCTTAGGCAGAAAATATTCCCAAACAATCCCGAGACATGCACACAACTTGTGTACCTATAGGGAATACAGAAGAGCCACCGAAACGGGCATACCACATTCTCTATACACAGAAAAACACCAAGTAGGGAAAAAGTACAAAAACTATGAAATCACACTGAAAACGGGCCAAGAGTGCACTTAACATGGAATGGACATAATAACAAATATAGCTATAAAGTGTAGTGCATCAGCGAGAAAACTAGCCCAGATGAGTCCCAAAATATGTATATAACTTGGACTCGTCAACAAGTTGGAGCTCATCTTTGTTCATTTCATCAAAAGATTTAGGTGTCTGGACATTTGTATCCAGAACTGAGGACTTCATAGGGATGAAGAGTCCCTCTTTAACGTTGATGTATATCCTTGGGTCAGTATTTTCCATGAATAACCTAACCCTTTCCTTCCAGAGGCCAAAGCCTTCCTTTCTATAGATTGGAAGCTTCATGGCCCCCAGCTCCTTGTAGTTTACACCAGACCCCATACTTATTTCTTATAGCTAACCTTGGAAATATACTCAGATTGTTAGATCCTTTTTGAGCATCCTCCCTCTGATACCACCGGAAAGTTATTAGTATAAGGTTAGCTAGTCACCTAGAGGGGGGGTGTGGGTGAATAGGTTTTTGAAAATTCCTAAGGCTTTTTGCTGTTTTCTTACTAAGTGATCTAGAGTTTGTCCTTAGTACCTTTAATATAAAAGAAGAACAAGGAACGTAACAAAGCACACAAATATTTATAGTGGTTCCCCAAATGGGTACATCCACTTTCCCTCCAACCTTTCTACTTATGTTAGACAATGCACAAACTCCTCCAAACTGCTCATCAGATCTTACACCTCAGTCCCTCAGCCTTACACTCAGGTTCTCTTTAGAACCCTACCTTAGAACCTCAAAGGTTCCTACCTCAGAGCCCTATAGTGCTCCTACAACTCAGTGGTTCTCAAACCACCTACCTCAGCCTTATCTCTAAGGCCTACAACTCAGGCTTTTTGGCCCTACAACTTCAGGTACAAGGTGATGCGTTGAACAACAAGTGTATCGGTCGCACAAGTAATATAAAATTGGTGGCTTTCCCAAGTATCGATCTCTTCGAGAAACACAGTAAGGGGGAGTTAATATTTAGAAGGACTTGAGATTGAAGTCCTTAGGTCGGAATTAACTAAAGGGGTTTTGATGGTTGCGGAAAAATAAAGTAAAAGGCTAATAACTACTCCTATGCAATGCCGTTATGCATCGCTTCTCCAGGCAGGATGGAAGACTACACAGGCCGTTATGCACAGAATGGTTGGGCGGATGGACGAGTAGGCAAGCGTAAGAACCAAACGAACCGAAGAATATGAGGGTCGTAAGCACCTCTTCGCTATGCACGCCACTAACAATCGCTAGTGCGGAAAGAACATATGGATGGAGGATGGACAAATAGGCGCACCTCAAGCCAATAACTTACACATACAATCACATAGACATGATTACATACAAACGTATAACAAATGTAAGATTACTTCATCTAATACAAAGTGTTCAAACTATCAACAAAAAGAGAAGAAAAGTGTGCAAAATTGACCGGATCCGAAGTCTTGCCGAGGATTCATGGTAGGATTCATTGGGATGTCAATCTGCACCCTAGCTCGGTCCTCAACTGCGTCCGGGGTAGAGGAGGCTGTCACTCACTCCTAATGGACCCATCTTTTTCGTGTCACGAGCTGGTGGAGGATGGCACAACTTCCCTAGCTTGGTGGAGAAAGCTAGATAAAATCCACTTTTGAAGCTCTAAGATGAAGGAGGAGGCTAGGAGGAAGCTCCGGTTTGGATTTGGCATTGAAGGCCTGCCCGGATATTCTCCCCATGGTGGAACAGTGGATTTCGCCCTAAAAACGCGGGGAGAATGGCTGGAATGAAGTTGTTTCATAATGGCTGAAAATTTGCTCTTAAATAGAAAAAGATCAGAATAATGGTCATGCACGGTCCCGCGCACGAGCGTGCGCTAACCGTGCGTTATTAACTTTCAGATCTTGATCGAGGAAGATGATGTATTGACCCGTGCATTTTACTCACGCACGGGCGCTTCTGGCCGTGCGTGAAGGAAATCGCACGGGTAAACACAGAGCGCAGAAATCAGGGTAAATAGGGGAACCACGCATTTTACTCGCGCATGGGCGCGTTTTCCCGTACATGAAGGAAATGCACGATTTACCCCAGAATGCAGGAATAATAAAGATAAAATGTGCAGACCATGTGATTCCTTCTCGCACGGTTTGGCCTAAACCTTGCGGGAACAAAACGCACGGGTAGAAACAGAAGGACCAAGAATAGATGTGTGAAACGCATGATTGCACTGAAACCGTGCGCGAGGAAATGCGCACGACCGTGCGTTTTACACAGAACTAGAAAATTATTCTGGGACATCCCGACAACCTGCAAAAAAATGAAACCAATTGGAGCACCAGCTCCCAGCAACAAAATGCAAACAAAAACAACAGAAAGAGGTACAGAGAGCACCAGGTGCTTACCCCCAATAAAAGCATGCACTATTGCACACCCACCGGCCTATAACTGCACTTCCTATCGAAATAAAGATTAGAAGAAATATGAACGATATAGAACAAAAATTGAAGTGCAAACGCGTGAAAACTAGCCCAGATGAGTCCGAAAAATCCTATATAAATCAGAATCATCACACCCCCAGACTTACCTATTTGTGCGTCTTGAGCAAACACAATCTATGCAGATAGGGAAAAACATTTAGATAACAAGGAAAATGCTATACGGAGTACCATGCGAAGTCACATGCTCGTACGCATAAAAATATAATAGAGGAAATTTCTAAGTATACAAAATAGTTTATACTTTTCACAATACGTATCAAAATTTTATTATTACTCAAAAATGGAATCATGGTGAATCTTCTGGTCACACAAAGGAAGAAAGTAGGCATGCCACTAAGGTGAGCTTTGCCAAAGATCGGGGCTCAGGATCACCTCCAAAGAAATCCACCAATGTCGGGGACCATATGCTTGCCCGTTCGTACTCTCTCCACAACACTAGTTCGACTCAAACGTGAATCTGTAGGACTTTAGGATAATCATGGGGCTTGGGTTACGGTGAGGTAAACAAAGGTAAATAGGAAGGCTATGCACTTATCCTAAATGAGCAATCATAAAGTGAATCCCTCTGCTAAACAAAATATATGTAGGTGTACCACACCCCCAGACTTAACTTTTAACTTATGGGTGTGTGCACCTCTTACTCCAAATATAATCACATCTCCAAAAGGATTTTCAATCAAACCTTTTTTTACTTTTCATTTTCTTTCAAATCATTTTCTTTATTTCCACAATTTCAGCAAATAGAAGCTCTGGAGCACATCTACATATTCACATGAATACCACCACATCACATCCCAAAATGCAAATGTAAAACACTAAAGCTCGATTTAGGTGTGCGACTAGGATATACTATGAGGTTTTGGTGAAATAATGGTTGAGCTAAATCAAAAGAAGGGGTTGGCACAACGGGGCTTAGCGATGATACGACGTTAGGAATGGTACAAAGCTCAACCGGGCCAAAATGATGGCCTACATCACTCTAACGCTAGACTAACCATGCACCAATGCTTCGAGAGTAGCTTGGGGAAAGTTCTTTGCCACCGAGAAAGATAGTCCTTCCTCCCGACTCAAGCAAAAATGAGTCTAGTGACGGCTACACACATTCGAACACTACCATTTGATTCACCCCAGATTCACAAACTTTGGAGTAGAATAAAAAGTACTTACGCAAATAGCAAAATATAAAACTATAAGCATACAAAAAAATTTAATCTACTCCAATTTATACATTAGATGAGAGCACTCGACTAGGAGCACGGCAAAGTCAACATTTTACTCCGTCTCACAATCCTATTCCAGCATAAAAATTTTCCACATCATACAAAATAAATGAGTTTAACTCGCAGCACGATAACAGCTAAGCACGCGCTCATGTGGGTGCAGTGGTGTGCGATGCAGTGAACTAAAATAAAACTAAAAAAGCTTCTAGTATGCACATGAAATGTGCACGTTCAAAAGGTAACAAAACTGGCTCTCCCCTAGACTTACACTAGACTACACAGCATATGATAATGAAATTAAAATCTAAAAGAGCTAAGGGAAGAAGTTTCCAAATACTCAGCTAGTGAGCATACAAGAAGATGCTTGAAAAACTAGAAGCAGGCCCGCCATATGAAGAATCACAACCCCGCAAATGCAAAGTTTTCATGAATACCTGCAGGGGTAAGCTCCGCTTAAACAAAATAAAATTAATCAAAATACATAGTAATACTAAAACTAAGATAGACATGAAAATAAAAATACAGAAAATGAAAGATAAGTACTGGGGTTATTTTCATCCCAGCACAACTTATTCAATTTTATATAGTTCTAGCTAATGGGCCTATGAAATAAGAAATGTATAGGTAACTGGCCTAATATCCGTTGCGGTAATGGGTACCGATATGGAGATAGAGCAGTTACCCCTCGGCCTAAATAATCTTGCATGCTCCTCGCAGGCAGAGGAAATAGGAAGTAAGAAGAGGAGGAACACTTGTCCTCACTCATCTCACCACAAAATATATCCTTGCCCATCAAGGTATCGTCTACTACAGGGAGACGATAAGAGGAAAATTCAATCAATTGAGCTTCCTCAATAGAGGAGGAATTAACCTCGTCGTGAAAGAGGAAGCTATCATTGATGACTGGAGAAGAAAGCTCCAATTCCTCCTGAGGCACCTGCAAAGATTCAACCCGCACGGGCTAATGTATAGAAAGGGGATCAATAAATAAATGAGAGGATGAACTAAAATAATAAAAAATAGGGGGAGTCGTCCCATTCTCACTCCCAGTAGGATCCAAGCATAGATCATCGTCGACGTCATATGAGTCATGGCGAGGGGAATCTGCGAGCTCGAGGTCCTCGGTGGTGGTTTGGACCTCCTCATCCATCAAGGAAGTGGATACTTCCTCAACAAAGTGGATCTCCTCATCAACACACCTCGGTGTGTCCACATGTTCAAAGACTTAATACTTTCCATTAATGAAAATAATATCCTCGTCACACATGGGCACATCCTCACGCTCAGAATCACAATCCGACCTAACATCATCAACTGACTCACTAAAAATAGGGATAGATAATTCTTGCAAAGAAGGTGGAGGAACAACAGCATCAGAGAATATATGTGCGGGTTCCTCCGGGGGTGAATCAACAAGAGGGGAAGAATGCATAGGGAGAGACGACACAACAATGTCGTCACACAGATCAACAGAAAGTCGTATGGGTATATCCACAGTAGTTCCCCATAGACAAGGTGGTACCGTGAATACATCATCAGAATTAGAAGGGGCAGCCATTTGAGAGGGTGATAGAGTGAATTAGATACCCAGTTCATCATCCTCTTCCAATAGGCGCTAAAATTCTGTGCAATCTTTCAACACGTGCTCGGTGATACGACAACACAAACACAGTGTTCCATTACTCCTCGGTCCAGGTTGGACCAGAGAGGAATAAGAAAAAGGTGAAGTCATAGAAGAGAATTGACCATAAGACCTGGGTATAGTGTATGAAGTACCATAAGAGGACGGTGCTCCATACACTGAACCACTAGAATTATGCTCCCAATCTTACATGGGGCACTCATCAGTACCATGCCTATCCCATACCATCGACAACGGATATTCATATAAGAATACATGGTGCAACCACAAATAATTCACCAACAGAATTTTCTAAGAAAAATTAACTACATGCTAGCAGATAAAAGAAAAGGAATGTCTGCTATAGAAAAATTAAAACTAAAAAAGGAATAAAGAAAAATAAGCAACAAAATCTAAAAACAAAAGCAAAGAAGAGACATGAAATAAACAAATCGAAAAGGGCTTGTATCTCCTATCTCCCTCTCCAAAAACTCACATGACTGTGTTCCCCGGCAACGGCGCCAAAAAGTTGATGCGTTGAACGTCAAGTGTACCGGTCGCACAAGTAATATTAAATGGGTGTCTTTCCCAAGTATCGATCTCATCGAGGAACACAGTAAGGGGGAGTTAATATTGAGAAGGACTTGAGATTGAAGTCCTTAGGTCAGAATTAACTAAAGGGGTTTTGATGGTTGCGGAAAAATATAGCAAAAGGCTAACAACTACTCCTATGCAATGACATTATGCATTGCTTCGCAAGGCGGGATGGAAGACTACACGGGCCGCTATGCACCGAATCTCTAGGTGGATGGACGAGTAGGAAAGCATAAGAACCAAATGAATCAAAGAATATTAGGGTCATAAGAACTTCTTCGCTACGCGCGCTACTAATAATCGCTCGTGTGGCAAGAACAAATGGATGGCGGATGGACAAACAGGTGCCCCTAAAGCAAATAACAAACACATACAATCACATAGACATGATTACATACAAATGTATAACAAATGTAAGATTACTTCAACGAATACAATAAGTTCAACTAAACTATCAACAACAAGAGAAGAAAAGTGTGCGAAATCTACCAGATCCGAAGTCTTGCCGAGGATCCACTATAGGATTGGTCAGGATGTCAATCCGCGTCCTAGCTCCGTCCTCAACTACGTTCGGGGTAGAGGAGGCTGTTGCTCACTCCCAATGGACATGACTTCATCGTGTCATGAGCCAGTGGAGGATGGCATAATGTCCCTAGCTTGGTGGAGAAAGCTAGATAAAATCCCCTTTTGAAGCTCTAGGATGAAGGAGGAGGCTGAGAGGAAGCTCCGGCTTGGATTTTGTATTGAATGCTTGCCCAGTTCTTCTCCCCTTGGTGGAACGGTGGATTTTGCCCTAAAAATGCGGAGAGAATGGCTGGAATAAAGTTGTTTCACAATGGCTGCAAATCTGCGCTTAATTAGAAAAAGATCAGAAAAATGGTCACGCACGGTCCCGCGCACGACCGTGCGCTCACCGTGCATTATTAACTTTCAGATCTTGATCGCGGAAGATGAGGTGTTGACTCATTCGTTTTACTCGTGTATGGCTGCTTCCGTCCGTGGGTGAAGGAAATCGCACGGGTAAACAAAGAGCGCAGAAAATAGGGTAAAATATGGGAACCGTGCAGTTTATTCGTGGATGAGTGCATTTGCCCGTGCGTGAAGGAAACACATGATTTACCCCAGAATGCAGGAATGATAAAGAGAAAATGTGCAGACCGTGCGATTCCTTCTCGCACAGTTTGGCCTAAACGGTGTGGGAACAAAATGCACGGGTAGAAACAGAAGGCCCCAAAATAGTTGTGTGAAACGCACGATTGCACTGAAACCGTGCGCGAGGAAATGCGCCCGACCGTGCATTTTACACAGAACTGGAAAATGATTCTGGGTCATCCTGACTACCTGCACAATAATGAAACATACTGGAGCACCATCTCCCAGCAACAAAATGCAAATAAAAACAACAGAAAGAGCTACGGGGAGCACTAGGTGCTTATCCACAACAAAAGCATGCACAATTGCAAACTCACGTGCTTATAAGTTCACTTCCTATGGAAATAAAGTTTAGAAGAAATATGAAAAATAGAACTAAAAGTGAAGTGCAAATGCGTGAAAACTATCCCAGATGAGTCCGAAAAACCAAATATAAATCGGACTCATCACAAGGCCCAACACTCAGAGTGTTGTAACACTCCTACAGCTCAGTACCCTTCCAGGTACCTACCTCAGTGCCCTTCTAGTCACCTACAACTCAGTTAAAAACTTATCACCTACCTCAGGCAAAAAGGACCTATACTTAGTCTCCTCCAAGACTTATAACTCAGAGACACAATTGTCACCTACACCTCAGTGACTTAATAGTCACCTACCTCAGGTACTAGGCCCTACTATTCAGCCTGGGAGGACAGCCCAACTATTCAGCCTGGGAGGACAGCCCTACTCTAAGATCCACAATTGGATCCTACCTCAGAACCCCAGAATGCCACCTACCTAAGTGACAAATTAGTCACCTACAACTCAGATTCAGACAGCCTGAATCCTACAGGAAATTTATCAAAAATGAAAATAACTTAAAACACTGACTCAGAGATAAATCTCAAAGTCTACTTTGCTAGACTGAGCAGATATCAGGCCATCCCTCTTAATATAGAAGGAATTAGTCATCTTCTATAACTAACAACTTTTTGCTGCACTAAAAATAGCTACCTTCTATTGAAGGTTGACGTTCCTTTACGCAGCTATCTCTCCTTGCTGATTGGATGAATCAACCAACTTGTTCTACAAAGAAAAAACTTGCTGAACTAGAAAAGATTCAACTATCTTTCCTTTTCCAGCAGGCTAGCTCTGCTGGACTTTGCTTTCAAGCTCGTCGGAGAAGATGAAGTCCAGCCGCCTCTCTTTTTTGTTAACCCTAATCCCCTTTTCTCTCTACTTTTTATAACTGTTGATTTGAATAAACAACACTATTTTAGTGTGGGCCCAGCCAAGGATGGTGAGCACCACCTCCCTCAGAATAGGACAAATAGTAGCTTCCGGTGCTACTATAGCTTTCCAATAACGACATAAAATTCTTTGACTTTGTTAGCTTTTGGTGATGTCAGCAGTGGTCATCGTGTGCTGCAGTAGCTTTCCCCCAACGACTTGAAATACTTTGACTTGTTGAATTCTAGTGACGTCAGTAGTGGTCATCAATTTTTGGACTTAGCGAAATTCCATAACTCATTAAGTGTTGAGTGATGTTAAGTCACTGAACACACGCTGACCTGGATCTTCATTAGAAGCATTGAATGAACCTGGTTCACTCAACGCTTCTGGACTTAGAGAATTTCTGCTGCCTTTGTCTCAATGGTTCCTTCCCAACTATCTCAGCAGTTTCTTCTCAACTATCTCAATGCTTCCTTCTTCACAGCTGAGACTATCTCCTATCTCAGCGGTTGTGCTAAGACCATCACTTCTCTCAACGGTTTGCATTGAGCTTCTCAGTTGTCTCAATGGTTGTGCTGAAACATTCTTCTCAGCTGTCTCGATGCTTTTGCCTTAGTCAAATTATCTGACATCCAACTTACACTTTTTGGTGACCTGTCCAATCAAGGACAACCTGCATGCATGAACTTAAGAACACATCAAATACAATATATGTGTATATCATTGTCCAGTTTGACTTTTTACAAATCTGGGACATTAGGATCAATAGACTCAACACTTTTTATACGATAGGCCTTGCAAAATGACCACTTCAAATATAAGTTTGTATGAGCATTCTTATAAATTAAGGTTACTTTTAATATAGTTTGTTCACTTTGCTACATTTACTGCTTTGTACTTTACTTGTTTAAATTATTGCTTCACAGCTATAGTTCTTTTACTCATACTCCTGCTAGGTTAGTTGTCACCTACCTTTTTTGTACTCTCCACCTTCATAAACCTTCATTTCATTTCTCTCATAAGGTTCTTATGTAACATCCCTCAAACAACTAGACCCCTAAGAATAGTTTTGTCATGACTAGATCATGACAAAACCCTAGGAAGTCCAAGAAGACCAAGTGAACATAGGAATGAAGGTGAGATCACCATGTTATGCAAATAAGACTTTTCAATTATCAAACCTGGGTTTTGACTTTAGTGCCTTACCTTGACTCTTTGACCAAACCAAAACAGAACCCCTTTAGAAAGTTCATTGGGTCCCCAAGGACCCATTGGGGACAACTAAAATGGTCAAGTTGACCAAAGTCAACCTTAACACAAAAATGGTCAAAGTGCCCTATCTTGGGCCAGAGGACCTTCCCTTAGCCAATTTGCCCCCATCTAAACCTCCCAAGCTCTAAAAGGGGCTCATTGGGTCACTAAGGACCCTTTGGTGTCAACTAAAGAGGTCAAGTTGACCAAATTCATCCCTAGCTCCAAAGTGGTCCAAGTGCCCTAATTAAGGTTCAAGTGACCTACAACGTGTCAAACCTGTAAGAACCTCCCCTCCCGGTAATTGGTCACGGCCGAGGGGAAGTTCTTATGCCAGGGGAAATTTCCATATAATGGTATTAGCACTCAAGCTAAACACCATTATATGCCATTCGTCCCTTAAGGCGAGTAACCATTACAGCACCGTTTTCCAATCATAAATAGAAGACAAAAGAAATGAAAGTCAAACTATATATATATCTCCAAAAGACAATCAGGATCAAAGTAAGAGTACAACTAGGGGTCCTGGGGCAAAACTCGCTCGGCTGAGACTGTACAAAATGCCTCAGGAAAATAGAGACCACCACTAAAAGGGGACTAAAGCGGCATACCTCTTTAATTAACAAGGAGTTAAGCAAAACCTACTAAGGCGACAGAGTGCCTCCGGCAAAAATTGGGCTACTAGGCACCCAAACTACATACTATAAGGAAAACTTAAAACCAGAAGAGGGCTATGTTGCACAGACAACTTGAAAGATAGGGTAAGCTCTTAATAACTCTAGAGTGGGGGGGGGGGGGTGAATAGAGTTTTTAAAATCTTTTGATTTTTGCAGAAATAAGGAGTCTTTTTAACAAAGTATGTTACTATGATATATGTGTAAGAGTGACCTAGTGTAGCAGATGAACTAGAGAAAATATGACTGAGTTACTCAGCAAAATGTATCACAACACAAGCACACAGGAAAAACACAAGCCACACAGATAACACAAGAATTTATAGTGGTTCCCCAAACTTGGGTACATCCACTCTTCTACCACCCTAGGTAGGAATCCACTCAGTTTTTTGATCAGGTGACTGCCACCAATGAGCTTTTGGTAAGGTGCTAAAAAACCAATCCTCAAGTCTTTTGGTAGGAGACTTGCAACCAGAATAATTTTGAAGGGAATTAAAACCCTGTAGACTGCAGAATATAAAAGAGATTTTCTCTTTTCAGACGAAAATAGAAGAATCACTGCAAGAATACACAGACCAGACCTGTAGTAAGAACATAAGAGCAATACAGAGAAGATAATACAGTTGCACAAAACAACATCATACAGAACTTATTCTCTACATATAGAAAACATTCTGTTTTCTCCCTTATCCATTCTGAAGACTGAAGAAGAACATCCATCACTATCAAGAGTCTTCTTCAACCTTCTCCTCCACGAACATTCAAGGACAACATTTGAATCAGTTAGAAAGTTCCAGGATTCATTCAGACAAGGCCGAAGACCTACACCCTGAGCAAGGCTCCAACTCTCTGAACCATCTCAACATCTCAGAAGGTGTCTTTATAACAACATATCCACTTGTCTTCTCTGTTGTTTAGAGAAAATAGAAGACCTCATCACCCCTCTCTCACCTCCTGTAGAAAGGGCTTATAACTCCCTACAAAAGTTTATCCTTGGTTTTTGGACACCTAATCAAAAGCCTAAAGGGTTGTGAGATCTCCCTGGAAATTGATCTTATGGTGGAAGTCACCTGATCAAAAACCAGATAGTGGATTCCTACCAGGGTGGTAGAAGAGTGTATGTACCCAGTTTGGGGAACCACTATAAAATTCTTGTGTTGTTTGTATGTGTTCATTTTCTTTCTGTTCTTTCTATGATAATGATAACTTAGTTTAGCCTATTTTATTTCTTTTTATTATTATTGGTATCACCTACTTTAACTCTGATATAAATCTGAAAAAGAGCCAAAATTTTAATTACTCTATTCACCCCCCCCCCCCTCTAGAATAAATAAGATCTAACCCTATCTTTCAATTGGTATCAAAGGGGTGTTCCTTTTGTTATACAAGCTAACACTTGAACCAAAAGATCCTTGCTGTAACACCCCTATCCGTCGCATGGTATATAGCAGTAGGTCCGGCCCGGGCCCGACGCCATATACTACAGACAGACCGAAGGGTTATTGAATGAAACCATTCTCCCAAACATAAACGTCCTATAAATAACAACTAGCAGAAGTTTTTAATTAGTTAGAAGATTCCAAATAACAGAGAGTATGAAACATGAATGTCGACTAACAACATTAGAATTGAAATACCACAATACATAAAAGTACTTGGCCTTATGGCCTTACAAATGTTCACTTAACAACTTAGTGGTTTACAGTAATCAGCTCGCAGGCCAGCCACACATGATAGAAATAAAATAATAGTTCACTTTGGCCTTCGAGGGACAGCACAACAGCTTGGGCTTCAGCCCGCTATTAGGTACTTAGTTCCGCCACACCTGCAAGCAACATTCCACCGTACGGTGGCAAACAAAGCAACGGTCAGCTAAAGCTGACCAAATTATAACGACCCCTCCCCTTATTCGGGACGATGGTGCTCCTTCCCTGCATTTCATTAGCCCAGCTAAACAATGAAGTGCATAAGTATATTTCGCCACAGGTGTAGGCTCACTCAGCCAAACACCCCGTGCACTCAGGGCACATTCTCAGTGAATCCGGTAAATTCTGTGGCTTCATTACCATCCAAAAATCCTAGTGAAAATACAACCTAGCACAGTTCACCATAGGTGGAGGCTCACACGGCCGCCCACCCCGTGCACTCAGGGCACATTGACGGTGTACCGGACTTCCCGGATAACACCTCCGTTGAGAGGTCCTTGACTTGACGAATTACTTTGAGCATTTTAGTCTTTACGGCCCCTGGCCTGAGACTCTCATTATGTCATCGATGAGAGCCAATTTCCGTTACTCTCATGTCATAGTCCACATAATACAGGTACAGCTCCACCATTTCCCGTTGCTCAAGTCGCCTTACTGTCTACGAATACCATAGTACTCATGGCACAACCTGCAGGGCCCGGGTCGGTTTTGCCATTCCTATTCGGCTCCCTAGCCTAATAATTCTGAACCCCATGGGCTCACAATTTTCCAAAGAAAGACCCTACATGTCTCCTGGAGACAGGCCTCGCACATACAATCCCAATTATACAAGGTTGGCCCCAGGCCACCTAGTTGGAAGGAATGCGTTTCCGCCCAGTTTTCCGGCTGCACCTTAGAGTTAATCCCCAAGGCTCCATGTTTCAATCTACCGTGTAGAAAACCCAATAAACAACACAATACGAAGTCTTCTACGATAATCAATGCACAATACAACATCAACAATCCAGACAAACACATCCGGTAGGCTTCACACATAATGCATATGCCCATACTTCGATTCTGGACACTAAATAAGGGGTACTTCACATATCTACCCCAAGGAACACCGCGCACTCACCACACACTCGCGGGAGCTGGTTTCTTAGGCAGAAAGTAAGAGGACTTCACATTTCCAAGTTTAGAATTATTACCCTTGAAGTCCGTTTTGACGCCATGAAAAACTAGCGGATGGAAAGCTTCGCAATGAGAATGCCTCTACGGATCCGGTCTCGGTTTTGATTCGGTCCTCCGATGCTCCGCCAGCAGCTGGGATCCTCCTCCTCCTTCTTCCTTGCTTTCTCCTCTCTCTAAGACTTAAGAAAGAGAAAGGCCAAAAGAAAATGAGGATTTTAATCCCCACTCTAGGCCTTAAGGAAGGAGGATTAATCCTAAGGCGTCAGATCTGATTTAAAGAAAACGAACGGCTCGGATCCAGCCAAAAATTCACAAAAATAGGCCAAACACGGTTTTGCACACGGCCGTGTCCTAGTCCGTGTGCCTTGATCCATACACGATTGTTGAGTACAAAAAAGCACACGGGTTAGGACACGCCCGTATCCCAACCTGACACGCCCATGTCGGGTCATCGACACGCCCGTGACCAGGGGCGTATCACGCATAACCGCCACGCCAATCATCACGTACCTTGTTGGACACGGGTTTCCACATGCCCATGACGAATCTGACATGCCCGTGTCATATAGTACACGCCTGTATTCAGGGCCGCGTACCTCAGTCGGCATAGGACCAAACTTCTAGAGGAGTACACGACCATATGGCACGCCCGTGTCACATGCCGTGTGCCTAACACGCCTTGTGACATGCCCGTGTCACAGTCCGTTTTTGAGCACTCAACGCCCGTCGGCCTCGACTCGAGGACCCTAGCATGATACGGCCATGTGACACGCCCATGTCACAGGCCGTGTTCACCTTACTAAGACCCGAACTTGATTCGGATACCGTCTATTCCACTTTTAAGTTTCGGGGCGTTACAAATCTCCCCCCTTAAAGAATTTCGTCCACGAAATAATGTAAAAATACACAACCTAAGATTTACCCAAATGAAATAACTCGGGGTATTCCTCCAACATAATCTGCTCTCGATCCCATGAAAGATCTTCACGACCGCAATTATTTCAACGGACTTTAACAATACGGAAACTTCTTATTACGGCGTCGTATGACTTCAAAGTCTTCAATACATACAGGCTTAAACTTCGTCATCACCCCACAATCAACCGGCACCTGATGGATCGCAACCACATGCAAAGGCTCTAGCACTGCCTTCCGCAACCCCGATATGTTGAACACATCATGTAGCCCACTCAAGTTCACTGACAACTTAAGTCAATACCCTGCTTCACCACTCCCTCCAGGAGCTCAAACGGTCCAAGGTACCTCAGACTCAGCCACCTCAGGCATCGAGCTCGCGAGACACCATTGAATGGCTTGTTTTTAAACTATTCTCAATCGGCAACATCGAACTCCACCTTCCTATGTTTTGGTGTTATAGTATTCTGCCTGTCTGTCGTGATCGATCTATAACCATTCCTGAACTGTATATACCGTTGAAGTGGAATCTTCCTTTGTCTAATGTTTGTACAACATCGACTCACCCGTCTCCAGCCAAGACGACGGCGTGCAACCTTTTTCTCCCATACAAGGTCTCGACAGGCTCCATTTGTTTACTCACCTGGTAGCGGTTGTTATACGCAAACTCCACTATGTACATGTGATCTTTCCACTATCTTCAATAATCCAAGACGCACATATGAAGTATGTCCTCCATCGTTTGCTGGCCCATTTGGTCTGAACATCCATCTACGAATGGAAGACCGTACTGAAGCTTAGCTTAGTTCCCAACAATTTATGCACCATCCTGGTATCGTTGGATGTGAAGCGTTCATCTCAGTCACTTATAATACTATGGGGTGCACCATACAACTGAACAATGTTATCCATATAAAGTTTGGCTAACTTTTCCACCGGATCATCCTTTTTTAGTCCGGGCCATCAGAATAACTCCTTCAAACCTCTATACATTTTGTGCACTTCGAGTGAATTGATTACTTGGTATAATGATCCTGGTACATCAAGTCCTGCTGCTGACTCTCCACTCTTGAGGCGCATAGACGACTACCCTTCCACAACAGTCCGTCTTCAAAACCAAATTGGGGATTTGACCTATCAAAAGCATCATCCGTGATCTGCTTGTCCACGCAAGAGATTTCCAATATCTCCAAAACTTGCGCCAAAATGTATGTCGAAGGTGTTGTCCCCCAATAAATCCATCCACCTCCGCTGCTACAAGTTTAAATCCTTTTTATCCAATAAGTACTTCAGGCTCCTGAGATCGATTTAGATACTGACCTTCACGCCGTTTAGGTAGCGCCTTTAAAGCTTTTGGGCAAATATCACGACCACTAACTCGAAGTCATGGACCGGATAAATCCTCTCGCGTACTTCCAATTAACACGAGCTGTATATTATTACACTCCCTTGCTGGAGCAGAAGACAATACAAGTCACTGCCCTAAGCATCGCTGTAAATCTCAACTTCTTCGGTACTACGTGAACATGGAATAGTTGCCGAGGTCAACCGACTTTTCAGCTCTTCGAAAGCTTATGCACACTCCAGCGACCACACAAACTTTTGTTCTTTCTTCGCCAAAGTCGTCAGGGGAAATGTTATCCGCTAGAGGTTCTCTATGAAGAGTTTGTACTAGTCGGCCAGTCCTATAAACTTCGTACTTTTCGTTAATGCAGATAACACAAGCAACTCACGTATCACAAATATCTTTGACGGGTCCACCATGACACTTTCTCCACTCAAGACGTGACCAAGAAACACTACTGAGGGTAACCAAAGCTCGCACTAGGAGAATTTGGCATACAACTGATTTCTCCTTAACGTCTCCAATACCAAATCCAGATACTTAGAATGATCACCCTCGTACCGAAAGTATACCAATATGTCGTCGATAAAGGTTATCACGAACTGGTTTAGGTACTCTCTGAATGACCTATACCTCAAATCCATAACACGGACGATACATTTGTCAACACAAGAGGCATAACGAAGAACTCATAATGCCCATATCGTGTGCTGGACGGCATTTGGGAATATCACTTTCCCTTAGCGACAAATAATAGTATCCAGACTTCCGATCCAACTTGAGTACACACTTGACCCATTGAGTTGATCGAATAGATAATCACTCCTTGGGTTGGATACTTAATCTTTTCCCATTAACTTAATAAACTTCTAGCAACCATTAAATAGTTGTAAGATTCCATACTCTTTTAACAAGAGGACCGATGTGCTCCAAGGCAATAAACATGGATGCACGTAACCCTTTTCTACCATCTCTTGAAGTAATACTTGAGTTCTGACATCTCACAACCATAGCTAATACCAAACTGGCCACCTTACATTTGAAATTGATGTACGCACGCTGCTCTGAGAGTCAATCATTCCAAAGATTATATCGAACTCTACAGACAGACGTAGCGATGCTTGCAAGTCAAAACTCCTGAATCCCTAACCGTAACTTCAAACAACAGGCTCTATTCGACTGTAAAGAGTACCCGTTAGGCAGCAGTACTCTCAATTTGACTTTTTCCATCGAATAAGGAACTCCGATGCACGATACACGTCCTTCGGGCAAAAAGGAATGGGAAGTTATCATAACGAACCGTGTTTTCATCGGACACTCAGAACATCAATACAAATCCTATCATAGCCAAACATAGGTTAATATGCGTAAGGCAACAAGTATCTAAAATTGACATACAAAAAATTAAACCATACCTATCACCATGTCAGCATATTTCATAACCTCCTGATGGCCAAAGTAGTATCCTCTAGGTTGGGATGGAGCATATTGAGGTGTAGTAGTCTCCAACCCCTTGCCCTTCTCTTCATTAGTCGCTCTAGGCTTATTCTCGGACTCCAGACATTCGCTTCGACACTCTCGGGAAAAGTGTCCTAGCTTTCCACAGCAAAAGCTTGCGTCCGGGTCTCGGCCAATAATTGTTCCAGATGCACCAGAAGAAGGAACTAAACCCGACCTCCTTGCCTTCTTACACCATCTACGGAAACTGGACCTCGAGGTGGGTAGCACCATGAACTATATCTTCTCAGTACTGGAGTCTTTCTTCTCTTGGACTCCCTTCATAGCTTTCTCAGTCCCTAGATTGTCTTTACAACAATCTCGGGCAAAGTGACCAAACCTTGCACATTTATAATAGTAATATATAGTTTGACTAGCAGGTACTTCAGGCCTCACTTTACACCTCTTTCGATGTACAGACTTGACGGGACCTAGGGAGTTATGTAACCTGCACACTAACGTCTGGTTGATTCTGTCAAGATCTTCTTCCAAAGCTCTAGCCGTCTCCACTAATGCTTGGAATCCAAGTAGCTTTGGTCCTACGAGTAGCAGTCGTAATTCATCATGCAAACTGTTGTAGAATCTATTAACTATAGTCTACTCATTCTCCAAATCAAACACTAGGTAGTGCCTTATAATAAGAAACTCCTGCAAATACTACTCAACTAAGTGTGTACCCTGCAATAAATGCATGTTCAACCGCTGATCCAAAGGTCTTATTGATGGGCTAAACCCGAATAGGCAAGCGTACCTGTCGAATTGTAGTACCAAGGTCGTATTTAAACACGGGGTTGTCAATTACTGCTACTCACGCTTGAAATATTATCCTACCGGAAAATAGTTGGATTTTGAGAATTTTTTAAGTAAAATGAACGATAAATTGCGAGACGAAAACTTATATAAAAAAGGCTAGCATTTGATCATTGATTCACCATGAAATGAAACGAGAAAATAAAAGGGCATAGTTTTAAATTTTCCAATCCAACTCGGCCGTGACGGATCCAAAAATGAGACAAAATCTCGCTAGAGCATTAGGCCTCCTAACTTATAGACTCTTTGATCGAAATCTCTTTACAAACCAAAGAAGCCTAAAGTTGCATTATCGAAGTGATCCGCACTATTGGATTTGACTCCAATCCGGAAGATTTACGTCATCCTATCTCTAGGGTTGCATTCAACTCCTTCCTTCTTTGAGTGATCTTTCACATCCACGAGCCTCTCGGCTACTCGAATATGAGATCATAAGCCTACTACCGTATACCGGAAATACGGAGTCGACGAAATAAAAATCAAAGAAGGACCGAGTAGAATTAAGCAAAAATAAAACTATGGAAAAAAAGTAATTCTCATCTCAAATCATGGATCCTCATGATCAAATGCTAAAAAAAATTAGCTACGCATGATTGAAAAGGAAGATAAAATAAGAGAAGAAGATTTCATATTTTTTAATACTAAAAGGAAAGAAAGAACACAATAGCTTGAACAAAATGATATTACTTAAACAAAATGAGATTACAAAGAAAAGGAAACTAGAAATGAAAATTACAATGAAAAACACTCTCTTGACTTGTACTCTCCAAAAGCTCTCCCCAAAAACCAACCTCCAAAAGCTTGGGACATGGGTTCCTTTTATAGATTAAGAGGGAAGATTCTAGAATGGAAATGAAGAGGGGAGACAAGGGGCTGGCCGGCCACTTCATGGGGATGGTTCATGCATTTCATTTAATAAAGGGGAGAGAGAATGGGAGGATGCATGTATTTCATTTAATGAAGAATATAAAAATAAGGAGGGGAAGAATGGAAGCTTGTAGAAGGGGGAAAAGGAGAGGGGCCAGCCATATAAAGGGAGGAAATTCATGCATGCTAATAAATAAAGAGAGAGGGAGGGCAAAGTGCATGCATGAGATAAAAAAGGTGGATGGCCATGTGAAGGAAATATTCATGGATGGTATTAATGAGGAGAGAGGGGCTGCTCCAAAGTGGAGAGGGCCGGCTAAATATATTGAAGAGTAGGCTGGCTGCATGGTGGGCTCGGGTAGAGAGAAAAGGGAGCAGCTAGGTGGGCTCGGGTTGCTAGTTGTAGGCTGTATGGGCTTGGGCTGCATCATGTTAGGCTTGAATGAGGCTCGGGTAGGGGCTTGTAATGGAGGTCGGGCTGCATCATGTTGGGCTTGAATCAAGGGGCTCGGGTAGGCTTCAAAGCTGCTCCAAAAGGTGGCCAGCTGCATGCTAGTTGAACTTGGGCTGCACTTGAGGGAGGGGCCGACCAACCTACAAAATAAAATAAAAACATAACATTAGTTATATCATGATATAAGTTTAAATAAAACTAAACATATAACATTAATCATTATAACATTACATTAGTTGTTTGAAATTAAACTAAAGATAATAGTATTTATAAGTAAAGCTAAACATAATAATAATATAAACATAAAATAACATCAATACATATAATAAAACTATAATAACACAACAACATTATAACAAGCATACAAAAACACAAAATAATAATAATATTTAAGGATTTTAACTATTTAATTACCCCAAAAAAAGATGACTAAAACTAGTCATCAAACTCCCCCATGCTTAGACCTTTACTTGCCCTCAAGCAAATAGAAATAAGGAACTAGGGAAAAACAAAAAGAAAGCAAAAGATATATATATATATTTAGGTTCCATAGTTAAGAAAAACAAAATATGAAAAAAATTAAACTATCCTAATTTCCATGTTATCAACTAGTGGGGTGAGAAGTGCACAATAGAAAACTTGAAAGTGGAGACCTAAAAATATCATTAGAACATAAGAAGAATCTACACATTTCTAAATCTTAAAAACAAGGCATCCAAAATAAATGAAAATAAGGACAACAAAAGTAGAGGTTCTAAATAAACGGCGCATTAACAAACTACTAGGTTGCTAGATAAACATTAACCCTAAAACACTCCAAAGTAACCTCCAAAGAAATCCATCAATGATAGTGGCCATAGGCTTGTACGTTCACACTTTCTCCACTATGCGAATCTACGTTCTAAGATCAATAGGACTTCTAATAGGCGTTAAGACTTGGCTTAGGTAAATGATTAGGAAAGGAGAATAAGGATAAACATGAAGGCTAAGACACACTAAACTAAGGTGAGCTTAAAAAATAAAAATATCATAACAAAATGAGAAATGACAAACAAGTCATTTCTCCAATTCAAACTACAAAACAAGGCCATGAAATTTTCTTTTATAAATTTGGCCAAACATAAAATTTTTTGCATTCTTTTTTTTTTAATTTTGATTTTTCATTTTTCTTTCTCAATTTTTTCCTTTTTGAATAACATTTGATAAGAAAGCTCCAAAAATAAGCTTGAGAATTTCCTATTCATTTCAAAAATAAATACCCCTCCAAAGAAATAATTTTTAAGCTCAAGGTTATAGTGCAAAAATAGGAAAGGTATTTGGCTTTGGTGAACATAATGAAATGAAAGGTGGAGCTAAAAACAAAGAAAACATGAAAAGGCCCAAAATTGTTTTTGCAATGGTGATGTTTTTGGTGGGTAACAAAAGCTCAAACTAGTCAAATGGTGGCCTACATCATTTCTCAAGAACGTAAAAACGACGTAAATGTTTCGAAAGTAGCTTCGTACAAGTTCTAGACACCAAGAAAGACTACCCCGCAAATGAAAAAGAGCTAATGATACCTAGCAACCATTCGTAAGCAACTAATCGAATAAAAAGACATAACTACAAATTGCTAACTTATAACGTAAATAACGGATGCCTATATTTAAGAAAAAGAAAAAGTAGAACTAAACTATGCTAAAATGATAAGTTTAGAAAACATTTTCAAAGTAATCTATATAGAACTATAAAAACCGCATGGGCCTACACATCACTAGAAGCAACATAAAAATGAAGATAGAAATAATTTTAGATTTTGTTTTTCAAATCGATTTTAGCACACTTTTTTTTGAGTTTTCTTTTTTTTTTCTAATTTTTTTTTTGGGTTTTATATTTTATAATTTTTTTGAATTTTTGATGAAATTAAAATAAGAAGCAATACTATAACTATACTAATTCAAAACATAATTTTTTTAAAAAAAAGAAAGAAAGAAGAAAGAAGGAAAATAAACCCTCCCCCATGCTTAAATATTTCATTGTCCTCAATGAAAGGAAAAAGAGAAGGAGACTGAGAAGAAGAGAAAAAGAAAAATGCAGGAAAATAAATAAATAAGAACAGGACTTCCCCGGGTTCGTGAGATGAAGGCGGATGTCGCTCCCCCATTCTTGCTCTTTAGAGTACTTGATCGTCAGCAGGTATGACTTGATCCATCTGATATCAGAAGCGGCGAAGCGGCGACCACGATCATGCACTTGATTGGCCTCCGGTAGAAAGAGCAAAATAAAAGAAAAAAAATAGATAGTCCGTGGGCAGATGCCCAATAATGTTTTTTTATTACAACAGTTCAAAGTCGGAATAAAAGAGTTTCATAATAATAAAAATGTCCAGAAATAAAAATGTCCATAAAAAAATAATAAGCTAAGAGTCCAAAAGAAGAGTCTCCTTTGCAGGAGTCACAAATTCATTAGAAAAATAGAGCTTGAGTCTATGGCCATTCACTTTAAAATCCCCCTTATCGGGGTGCAAAAGTAACACAGTTCCATCAGAAAAAACATCCTTGACCGTAAACGGTCCAGACCAACGAGATTTAGATTTTCCAAAGAAAATACGTAAACGTGAATTTAAAAGAAGAACTTGATCGCCTGGTTTAAAATTTTTATGGTGGCGATAGTTCTTATCGTGATATATGTTCGTTTCAAGATCGGGTGGTTTATCAAAATAGTTATTCAAATTTTCGTCTTTTTCAAAAGTAAAATTTTCAAGATTCTTTTGTTTAAAATCAGTTTCATTTTCAAAAATAGTTTGTACGGACATAACCGTGCCTTCGAAATCATTTGAAGAAATTTCAGAAAAAGAAGAAGGAAAATCATGTGGAGAAATATAGGAGTCTTCTTTTAAGTCATCAATGAAAAAGCAAGAATCATCATTTTGTAAAGAGTTTTTCATAGATTTGTTAATATCAAATGTGACTTCCTCATCTCCTACATGCAGAAAAAGTTTTTCGTCACTCACATTTATGATTGCGCGAGCGGTGGCTAGGAAGGGACGACCAAGGATAAGAGGGACCTCGATGTCCTCTTCAATATCGAGAATGACAAAATCCACCGGGAAGATGAATTTGTTGACCTTCACTAGCACATCCTCAACAACACCTAACGGATACTTAATCGAATGATCGACTAACTGTATACTCAAGCGTGTAGGGCTGAGAGTGCACAAACCTAGCTTTTTGAATAAAGAAAAAGGCATCAAATTGATACTCGCTCCTAGATCCGCTAACGCGTGTTTAACGAAAAGATCACCAAAGATGCAAGGAATGGAAAAACTACCCGAATCGTTTATCTTTTTAGGAAGAGTAGAGTTTTTAACGACCGCCGAGCATTCTTCATTTAACGTTACATGCGATAAATTTTCCAATTTCGTCTTTTTTGTTAATAAATCTTTCAGATATTTCGTGTACTTCGGCATTTGACTAAGCGCTTCATGAAATGGCAAATTAATGTGGATTTGTTTAAATATTTCAAGAAAGCGTTGAAACTGATCGTCTAGTTTTTCTTTCCTAAGTCTAGCCGGATAAGGAGGTGGCGAAATTCCTTTATAATAACAGGAGCATCACTTTGAAAATCATTTTTTTCTTTTTCAGAATCAGTAAACACAGTCATATTTTTTTCTTTTTCAAAAATAGATTTTTCATTCTCAAGATTTAAGTTATCACTTTCCGTGGGAGTAAAAATAGGAGGGACAATCACCCTTGGCTCTTCCCTTGTGGTGGGCTCGTTAACAACCTTACCGCTCCGAAGGGAAATCGTATTTGCGTGCTCCCTTGGGTTAGGCTCAGTGTTCGAGGGAAGAGTTCCATGTGGTCTCTCATAAAAAGCCTTGGCGAGTTGGCCGACCTGATTTTCTAAATTTTTAATTGATCCCATTAAGTTTCTAATAGTAGCATCGTTCGAGCTTATATACTTAGCGAGGATCTCTTCCAAAGGGGAAGGTTTTTGAAAATTTTGTTATGGTGGTTGTGGTGGTGTAAAATCGTGCGGTGGGCGTACTACGTTAGAATTATTACTCCAAGAAAAATTAGGATGGTTACGCCATCCAGGATGATAAGAATTCGTAGCAGCATTAAAACCAGGAGGAGAAGAAAAATTCGAAAAAGCAGAAAAATTATTGGCAGAATTATTTTGAGCAGGCCTGGGTATGTTCCCCAGATAATCCACCTCCTCGGCAGCAGCAGCATTTTCATATACCTTAGCGGCGGAGGGAGCAGTCATCTCCGAGATCTTCTTGTTGAGCATTTCAACTTGCAGCGCCAGTTGTGTCACCGAATCCACTTCATATATACCTGCAGGTTTAGATGGGCCAGACCTAGTCGAATTCCACTGATAAGTGTTCATCGCCATGTCATCGATAAGCTCAAGAGCGTCTTCTAGAGTTTTGCGGTCTAAAGAACCAGAGGAAGCAGCGTCTATCATTTGCTTAGTTTCTTGATTTAGCCCATTATAGAATGTCTGGACCTGCAACCATACAGGCAGAGCATGATGTTGGCATCTTCTCAAAAGCTCTTTGAACCTCTCCCAAGTGTCATAGAGGGTCTCAGAAGCAATTTAAGAATAAGAGGTGATATCATTTCGAAGCTTAGCAGTTTTGGCGGGGGGGAAATAGCTAGAGAGAAATTTTTCAGTTAAAATGTTCCAAGTAGTGATTGATACTCTTGGAAGAGAACTCAACCACTGTTTGGCTTTGGTCCTTAAGGAGAAAGGGAAGAGTCTTAGCCTTATAGCATCGTCTGAAACACCATTAATCGTAAAGGTATCACAGATTTCAAGAAAATTAGCAATATGCAAGTTCGGATCTTCATCTTGCAATCCGTCGAACTGTACATATTGCTGCACCATTTGAATGATGCTAGGCTTAAGCTCGAAGTTATTGTTTGCAATCGCAGGTCGAACAATACTTGTCTCTGTCCCTTCCAAGTTGGGTTGAGCATAATCGGACATAGTCCTTTGCTGAGCCATTCTTGGGTTAGGGTCTCCCATCTCAGAAAAATTACAATCCCCGTAGGAATCCTCAACCGCTGTTTGAGAAGTGGAAGCCCCGAATCGTAGTTGTCTCCGAAAGGAGCGTTCGATTTCCGGGTCCAAATCAACAAGTAGCGACGGATTCGCTCGGGTCATGCACTAACACAAAAAACGAGGGAAAGTGAAAATGAAAGCTTGAAAAATAAAGGAAGAGAGAAGGAAGGATTTTTTTTTTTTTGAATAGATTTTTTTACGGCTTGGCTCTCGAACTTCCCGATGACTACCCGGTGAAGGGTTCGCTCGGTACTAGGTAAAATGGTGGCGCTTAAAGCACCTTACCCTTTTCGAGAGATTTTAGGTGGGGTAGAAATAAGGTGAAGTGGGTTGATTATAAATATTTAAATATATAATTTTTTTTTATTTTTGTAGAAGTAATAACGCAAGCGTTTTCAAAATATTGACGAGAAAACTCCCCGGCAACGGCGCCAAAAACTTGATGTGCTAAACCCGAATAGGCAAGCGTACCTGTCGAATTGTAGTACCAAGGTCGTATTTAAACATGGGGTTGTCAATTACTGCTACTCACGCTTGAAATATTATCCTACCGGAAAATAGTTGGATTTTGAGAATTTTTTAAGTAAAATGAACGATAAATTGCGAGACGAAAACTTATATAAAAAAGGCTATCATTTGATCATTGATTCACCATGAAATGAAACGAGAAAATAAAAGGGCATAGTTTTAAATTTGCAAATCCAACTCGGCCGTGACGGATCCGAAAATGAGACAAAATCTCGCTAGAGCATTAGGCCTCCTAACTTATAGACTCTTTGATCGAAATCTCTTTACAAACCAAAGAAGCGTAAAGTTGCATTATCGAAGTGATCCGCACTATTGGATTTGACTCCAATCCGGAAGATTTACGTCGTCCTATCTCTAGGGTTGCGTTCAACTCCTTCCTTCTTTGAGTGATCTTTCACATCCACGAGCCTCTCGGCTACTCGAATATGAGATCATAAGCCTACTACCGTATACCAGAAATACGGAGTCGACGAAATAAAAATAAAAGAAGGACCGAGTAGAATTAAGCAAAAATAAAACTATGAAATAAAAGTAATTCTCATCTTAAATCATGGATCCTCATGATCAAATGCTAAAAGAAAAATAACTATGCATGATTGAAAAGGAAGACAAAATAAGAGAAGAAGATTTCATATTTTTAAATACTAAAAGGAAAGAAAGAACAAAATAGCTTGAACAAAATGATATTACTTAAACAAAATGAGATTACAAAGAAAAGGAAACTAGAAATGAAAATTACAATGAAAAACACTCTCTTGACTTGTACTCTCCAAAAGCTCTCCCCAAAAACCAACCTCCAAAAGCTTGGGACATGGGTTCCTTTTATAGATTAAGAGAGAAGATTCTAGAATGGAAATGAAGAGGAGAGAAAAGGGGGTGGCCGGCCACTTCATGGAGATGGTTCATGCATTTCATTTAATAATGGGGAGAGAGAATGGGAGGATGCATGTATTTCATTTAATGAAGAATATAAAAATAAGAAGGAGGGGAAGAATGGAAGCTTGTAGAAGGGGGAAAAGGAGAGGGGCCGGCCATATGAAGGGGGGAAATTCATGCATGCTAATAAATAAAGAGAGAGGGAGGGAAAAGTGCATGCATGAGATAAAAAAGGTGGCCAACCATGTGAAGGAAATATTCATGCATGGTATTAATGAGTAGAGAGGGGCTGCTCCGAAGTGGAGAGGGCCGGCCAAATATATTGAAGAGTGGGCTGGCTGCATGGTGGGCTCGGGTAGAGAGAAAAGGGAGCAGCTAGGTGGGCTCTGGTTGCTAGTTATAGGCTGCATGGGCTCGGGCTGCATCATGTTGGGCTTGAATGAAGCTCGGGTAGGGGCCTGTAATGGAGGTCGGGCTGCATCATGTTGGGCTTGAATCAAGGGGCTCGGGTAGGCTTCAAAGCTGCTCCAAAAGGTGGCCGGCTGCATGCTAGGTGAACTTGGGCTGCACTTGAGGGAGGGGCCGGCCAACCTACAAAATAAAATAAAAACATAACATTAGTTATATCATGATATAAGTTTAAATAAAACTAAACATATAACATTAATCATTATAACATTACATTAGTTGTTTGAAATTAAACTAAAGATAATAGTATTTATAAGTAAAGCTAAACATAATAATAACATAAACATAAAATAACATCAATACATATAATAAAACTATAATAACACAACAACATTATAACAAGCATAAAAAACACAAAATAATAATAATATTTAAGGATTTTAACTACTTAATTACCCCAAAAAAGGATGACTAAAACTAGTCATCACTTATACATGCCAGTTGTTCCATCACACCACTCGGTGTTGAAGTCACCCAAGGGACAGGGGGCTGCACTTGCCCTCCAAGTTGTGCTTTAGTCACTGCGAACACCACTTCAACTATCCTTCTTATGGTTTCAACAGAAAGCAGGGTCTCAGGCACGTTGTTAAGTGCACTACTCTCCGTGGAGTACTGACCATGTGAGTGCCATGCACCACTCGCAGTCCCTTATAAAGCATAACTATCAATTAGGCGACATACAAATTGCTAAAAGTAATCATTGGGACACTCAGGTTCCTCAAAAACAAGCGTATTTTCATTCCTAAGTGGACATTCCTGAGTTCTTTTTATGTTCTAACGATGACGCACATACACGTGCTCACCACCCCTAAAAAGAATTCGTCCATGAATTCCAATAAGAAGGACCGGAACCAATAGTATGATACCAAATTGTAACATCCCTATCTGTCGCTTGGTATATACCAGTAGGTCCGACGGGGGTCCGATGCCATATACTACAGATAGACCGAAGGGTTACAAAATGAAACCATACTCCCAAACATAAACGTCCTACACAGAGCATCTAGTGGAGGTTTTTAATTAGTTAGAAGAACCCAAATAACAGATAGTATGAAACATGAATGTCCACTAACCACATTAGGAAAGAAATACCACAATACATAAAAGTACTTTGCTTTATGACCTTACAAATGTTCACTTAACAATATAGTGGTTTACAGACATCGGCTCGCAGGCCGGCCACACATGATAGAAATAAAATAACAGTAAACTTTGGCCTTCGAGGGCCAGCACAGCAGCTTAGGCTTGAGCCCGCTATTTGGTACTTGGTTTCGCCGCACCTACAAGCAACATTCCACCATACAGTGGCAAACAAAGCAATGGTTAGCTAAAGCTAACCAAATTATAATGACCCCGCCCTTTATTCGAGACGACAATGCTCCTTCCCTGCATTTCATTAGCCCAGCTAAACAATTAAGTGCATAAGTTTATTTCGCCACAGGTATAGGCTCGCTCGGCCAAACACCCCGTGCACTCAGGGCACATTCTCAGTGAATCCGGTCAATTCCGTGGCTTCACTACCATCCAAAAATCCTAGTGAAAGTACAATCTAGCATAGTTCACTATATGTGGAGGCTCACATGACCGCCCACCCTTTGCACTCAGGGCATATTGACGGTGTACCAGACTTCCCGTATACCACCTCCGTTTAGAGGTCCTTGACTTGACGGATTACTTTGAGCATTTCAGTCTTTACAGCCCCTGGCCTGAGACTCTCATTATGCCACCGAAGAGAGCCAATTTCCGCTACTCTCATGTCATAGTCCACATAATATAGGTACAGCTCCATGATTTACCGTGGCTCAAGTCGCCCTACCATCTCCGAATACCGTAGTACTCATGGCCAAACCTTTAGGGCGCGGGTCGGTTTTGCCTTTCCTGTTCGGCTCCTTGGCCTAATAATTTTGAACCACATGGGTTAACCATTTTCCAAAGCAAGACCCTACATGTCTCCTGGAGACAGGCCTCGCACATACAATCCCAATTATACAAGGTTGGCCCCAGGCCACCTAGTTGGCAGGAATGTGTTTCTGCCCAGTTTTCTGGGTGCAACTTAGAGTTAATCCCCAAGGCTCCCTGTTGCAATCTACCGTGTAGAAAACCCAAAAAACAACACAATACGGAGTCTTCTTCGATAATCAATGCACAATGTAACATCACCGATCCTGACAAAAACGTCCGGGTAGGCTTCACACAAAATGCCTATGCCCGTACTTCGATTCAAGACTTTAAACAAGCGGGAATTCGAATATCTACCCCAAGGAATACCGTGCACTCACCGCACACTCGCGGGAGCAGGTTTCCCATGCAGAAAGTAAGAGGACTTCACATGTCCAAGTTGAGAATCATTACCGTTGAAGTTCGTTTTGACGCCATGAAAAACTAGCCAGATGGAAAGCTTCGTAACGAGAATGCCTCCGTAGATCCGGTCTCGGTTTTCGATTTGGTTCTTCGATGCTCCTCCGGCGGTTGAGATCCTCCTCCTCCTTCTTCCTTGCTTTCACCTCTCTCTAAGACTTAAGAAAGAGAGAGGACAAAAAGAAAATTAGGAGTTTAACCCCCACTCCTGGCCTTATGGAAAGAGGATTAATCCTAAGCCGTCAGATCTGATCTTAAGAAAACGAACGGCTCAGATTACGCCAAAAAGTCACTAAAATATGCCGAACACGGCTATGCACGCGGCCGTGTCCTAGGCCGTGTTCCTTGATCCAGACACGATTGTTGAGTACAGAAAAGCACACGGGTTAGGACACACCCGTGTACCAAACTGACACGCCCGTATCGGGTCATCGACACGCCCGTCACCAGGGGTGTGTCACGCATAACCGCCACGCCAACCATCACATCCCTTAGTGGACATGGGTGGCCACACGCCCGTGCCAAATCTGACACGCCCGCGTCATACAGTACACGCCCGTATTAAAGTTCGTGTCCCTCAGTCGACACAGGACCAAACTTCCAGAGGAGTACATGACCATGTGATACGCCCGTGTCACATGCCGTGTGCCAGACACGCCCTATGACACTCCCGTGTCATAGGCCGTGTTCGAGCACTCAACGCTCGTCGGCCTCGACTCAACTACCCGAGCATGACACGGCAATGTGACATGCCCGTGTCATAGGCCGTGTTCACCCTACCAAGACTCGAACCTTATTTGGATACCATGCATTCCACTTTTAAGTTTCGGGGCGTTACACTTGCTAGATCTGATCTTCTTTTCCTAGTTTTTCTATTTTCACATCATGGCACAAAACAAAGACTATGCAAGCACCAGACCTCCAGTTTGCAACTTAAATAAGTTTGTTATCTGGAAGGCAAGAATCAAGCTGTATATGAACTATATTGATGAGGTTATCTTTAATTCTATTTTTACAGGACCACCAGTTCTAGTGGCAACATCTACTGCAAGTTCCAGCACACATGCTATTCCACCACCTGAGTGGACAGATGCTTAGAAAAAGGCCAAAATAGCTGATGCAAAGGCCATGAATATTCGGGCTCAGACAATGCCTGATGATATTTTCCATAAGGTGGCTGAGTGTACATCAGCCAAGGCTATCTGGGATTCCCTTAACCAGATGGTTGCTGGTTCAGCAGATGAGAGAAAGGATAGGAGATCCAATCTCATCTCACAATATGAAAACTTCAAGAAGGATGAGTCAGAGTCTGTTAGTGACATGTACAATAGACTGATCTCAATCATCAATGAGCTAAATACATTGGACAAGGACATCACCCTCACAGAAGTAAATGACAAAATCCTCATATGCTTCCCCAACTCATGGGATTCTAGAATCTGGCCAAACAAGGAAGCCAGAAGTCTTAATGAGATTTCCACAGAATCTCTACTTGGAAAGCTCAAGTCCTATAAACAGCTCATAAAGTCTAGAGAAGCTGCAGAGCAGAAGACTCCTTCATCAGCCAAAAAGGAGCAAAGCATTGCATTCACAACAACTAAAGAATCAGAAGCTCTGATAGCCAGTGAAGAATTCCTGAGTCTCTTAGCCAAGAGATTTTACAAGATGGGCAAGAGGGATTTCAGAAAAAAAAAGACATCAAGGCAAGGTTACAAGCCCAGGTTTGACAAAACACCAACTAAAGAAGTTGTTTATTTTGGCTGCAGGAAGCCTGTACACTTCATCTCAGAGAGTCAAGAGAACCAAAAGAATGAGAGAAGAAGATAAAAAGAAACCAGGAAGCAGCACTATAACAAGCTCTCCTCCAACAAGCATAAAGGAAAGGAGAAAGGCTCTGTGGCTGAAACATGGAGTGAAACTAAAGATGAATCTTCATCTTCCAGCTCCAGTGAAGATGAAGAGGAAGCAAAGGCAAAGGAGATTTTCCTGATGGCCATCAATGCATCAAGCAGTTGTTCAGAAGCAGAAGAAGACAAGTCAGAGGGTCAAGACTCTGAATCTAAGGAAGATCAGGTACTATCTTCTTTTGATTTTGATTCAGATGAGTTTAGAATTGAATTCAAATCTTTATGTATGTATTTAATTAATTCTGAAAAAGAGATTAAATAACTTAGATATAAATTTACTGAACAAGATAATTTCATTTCAAAAAACATTAAGTTAAAAGATGAAATAACTTTATCAAATGAACAAATTATATAATTAAAAACTGAATTAGCTGAGGCTAGACAACTTGAAGAATCGCTCAATGGGACAAGTATCAAGCTGATGGACATCACAAGCACAGTGAATGTCAGGCTTAATGGCAAGCTGGGCTTATGTGCTTCATCAAGTAAACCCCCACTGATTCAGAAAAATATCTTAACAACTCCGATAAAATTTGTTTCTGAAAAAGGTAAAGAAAAGATAGATGATAATATTGTTAAACAAACAGAACTAAAACATAAGAATAAGAAAAGAAGAAAGAATAAGAAAAATCTTAACTATAACTATGTTCAGCAGATTTGGTCAAACTCAGATCGACGAAATATGAGCAGTTCATCGAACTTAAGTCGACGAACTCCGAACGAAAATTTTTATTATAATTATTCTCTGAACTGTAATCGACGAAACCAGTATGGTTCGTCGACCAAAGATCGATAATATTGGGGCCCAAAAAATGAATACTTTCATTCTCTGAGTGAAGTTCGACGAACTAATCCCCGTTCCTCTACCTCAGATCGACGAACTAGCAAGAATTCGTCAACCCCAGTTTATAAGAACAGAAATTTTAATTCCAATAGATCACTTAATCAACCTAGAGAATTTATTAACCCATTCACCCAATGTATAATTCCATCTAGAAGATTTCATCCCTTAGGTTATAAAAGTGAACATGAATGCTCATATAGAAGATTGCCTTCTTCCACATACAAGAAGGAAAGCCTTTGCAGGGCATGTCAATTAGGCAAGCAAACTAAAAATAGTTTTAAGTCACTCAATAAGAGTGATTCACCTAGGATTCTGTATCTGCTACATATAGATCTTTTTGAACCCATTGTTGTATAGAGCCTAGGAGGGAAGTGTTATACCTTAGTAATTGTTGATGACTTCTCAAGGTTCACTTGGGTATTCTTCTTGAGAAACAAGTCAAATAACTTCAAGGTTCTTACAGATTTTCTTAAGAGCCTAAGGATTGAGTACTCTACTCTAGTTGCATTGATCAGAAGTGATCATGGTACTGAGTTTGAGTTTCTTCCCATGCAAGAATTCTATAAGAAGGATGGTATCAGGCATTGCTTCTCTGCTCCTAGAACTCCTCAACAAAATGGGGTAGCTGAAAGGAAAAACAGAACACTCATTGAAGATTCAGGCACATTATTTGCAGAAGCTCATTTCCCCTATCCTTTTGGGTAGAGTCTATGAGCACAGCAAACTATGTCCTGAATAGAAGTTTTATTCGTAAGCTCAAGGGAAAGACCCCTAATGAACTACTCAAAGGGAAGAAACCTAAAGTAGACTAGTTTAGAGTCTGTTGGAACCCATAGGTGATTTGGGCTAGGTTGTCTTCTTAGGTTTTGACCCATGTTGTATAGAAGGGTCAAATTTTATGTGTTTCTTAAGTTTAGGCCATGTTCTTAGAGTCAACAGATCAAAGGAACAACCTACAATACTGCCAAAGACTCAAGACTTAGAGAAATCAAGATTTAGAGAAAGAGATCTACATTCGTCGATCTCAGGTCGATGATAGTCGTGCTCAGCTCGACTAACTCAAAGATAAAATCTCTGACCTGAGCTCGACGAACTCTGTTCTCAGATCGACTAACTCTTCAACACTCAGTGCCATAATTCACTCAAATCCAAGGATGACTCAGAGAAAAAGAACCCTCAATGCCGAAAGATGGACCAAGTTTTTGGGTCGACTAACTTCACAGTCTCAGGTCGGCGAACATAGAGCGCAGAATTAGTCAATTTATGCACAGTAGTTGATTCACAGAGCTCAGGTCGACGAAAGCTGATCTCAGTTCGACGAAGACTGATCAGAGGTCGACCAAATCTTAGGTCGACGAAAGCTGATTAGAGGTCGACGAAAGCTAATCCCAGGTCGACGAAAACTGTAAGATATTTTGTTATTTATTCTTTCTCTTTCTGTCTCATCATTTTATTTCCATTATAGGCTATTAATTCCCTTACAAATAAATGCACTTATATTCTCTGTATAGAGCAGTTACTGACAGAATTGATTGCTAACATCCTCCATGGAACTAATTGCTTATATCTCAGGACAGACATAGAATAAAATATTAGACAGCATTCTTGCCGTTTTTTTCGTTCCCAAGATTTTGGCTGAACATTTATTGTAGAGTTTTTTCTTTTGAATTCGACCAAGTTGCAGTCATTCAACACAGATCTCCCTGCGAAGAAAAGAACAACACACTAGTGTAGAGATTGATATCAACCAGAGTCACAGCAAAGAAAAGCTCTTAAAAAGTGCAGTGGAAAGAATCTCTCAAAGAAATTGACTGCTCTGAAGAGAAGAAGAAAGAACAACCATCACCATCAAGAATCTTTCTTTCTCTCCCTCTTTGTTCTCAGGGATCTCAAGTGACAGAAACATTCTAATCAGTCAAGGATCTCTGAAAAGCTGAAGGCCTACACCCTTGAGCAAAACTTTTACTCCTGAACCATTCATGATCTTAGGGGGAGCTTTGACAACAAATAAGAATCCACACAGTCTTCTCATTTTGATTTGAGAAAAGAAGACTTACATCACTCTCTTATTCCCACCTCTGTACACGGTTTTAATTCCCTTCAAAATTATTCTGGTTGCAAGTCTCCTTCCAAAAGACTTGAGGTTTAGTTTTTGAGCACCTGATCAAAACCTCATTGGTGACAGTCACCTGATAAAAACCTGTAGTGGATTCCTACCAAGGGTTGTAGAAGAGTTGATGTACCCAGTTTGGGGAACCTCTATAAATTTCTTGTGTTGTCTGCTTGCTCTTTCTTTTCTGTTCTTGCTGTGGGTGTGTTAGTTAGATATTCTGTGATCTTTGATTACTTTAATCTGTGATAGTTAAATATAGTTATTAAAGGTAAAGAGAGCATACTGTTCGAGAAGAAAATTTTAAAAACACACAGACAAACTCTATTCACCCCACCCCTCTAGAGTATATCAGATCTAACCATAACTTTCAATTGGTATCAGAGGAGGTTCTTTTGGTTGTACAAGCGAACCCTTGAACCAAAGAACCCAAGTTAGATCTTTTCTCTTACATTTTCTAGATCTATACAACATGGCACAGAACTAAGAATATGCAAGCACCAGACCTCCATTGTGTAACTTGTCCAAGTTTACACTCTGGAAGGCAAGAATCAGACTCTACATGAATTATATTGATGAGGATATATTTAATTCCATCTTAATAGGACCACCAGCTCCAGTGGCTTCAAACCCATCAACTTCAACAGATATGAGTGCAATTCCACACCCTGGATGGACAAATGCACAGAGAAAGGCAAAGATAGTTGATGCCAAGGCCATGAACATATTGGCTCAAACAATGTCAGATGAGATACTTCAAATGGTTGCGGAGTGCCCAACAACCAAGGCCATTTGGGACTCCCTGAACCAGATGGTGACTAGATCAGCAAGTGAGAGGAAGGATAGAAGATCCAACCTCATCACTTAATATGAAAACTTCAAAAGCGATGAAGCTAAAATAGTTGAAGTGATGTACAATAGACTCAACTCCATTATCAGTGACCTAAGGACTCTAGATAAGGAAATCACTTTTACTGAAGTGAATGACAAGATCCTCATGTGCTTCCCCAGCACATGGGACTCAAGAATCTGGCCCATCAGAGAAGCCAGAAGCACAACAGATATCTCAACTGAAGCTCTACTAGGAAAGCTAAAGTCCTATGAGCAGCTGATAAAATCAAGGGAAGCAGTAACTGAAGTCAAGACTCCTACACCAACTAGGAAAGAGCACAACATAGATTTCAAAGCTACAGGAGACTCTTAAGTCATTCCTGTCAATGAAGAATTGATGAGTCTCTTTGCCAAGAGATTCTTTAAGATGGCTAGAAAAGATTTCAGAAGGAAACCATCCAAGTATGAAGGCAAGCCAAGGTATGAAAAAATACCATCTAAAGAAGTAGTGTGCTTTGGCTACAGGAAACCTGGGCATTTTATCTCTGAGTGCCCAGAAGTTCAGAAGAAGGATAGAAGAAAGGAGGGTGACTCAAGGAAGGGTCACTACAGTAGGTCTTCCTCAAGCAAGCACAAGAGGAAGGACAAGGGCTTTGTTGCTAAGTCATGGAGTGACACTGAGGAAGAGTAAACCTCCTCTAGCTCCAGTGAGGATGAAGAAGAGCAGAAGGCCAAAGAAGTTTGCCTCATGGCTATTGAGGCAGGAAGTAGCAGATCAGATGTTGATGAGTCTTAAGATGAAGAGCTCTTATCAGCTGAGGATCAGGTAATAGCCTCTTATGATTTTGAATCAGAGGAATTTAAACTTGAATATAAAAATTTGTACTTAGACTTAATCAGCTCTGAGAAGGAAATCAAACTTCTCAGATAAAAATTAAATGACCTAGATAAAACTACTGCAGAGAATGCTAACCTAACAAATGAACTTATTTCTGTTAATCAACAAATATCCTTTTTGAAATCTGAACTTAGCAAGGCCAAGATATTAGAAGAATACTTAAATGGGAGAAGTCTACAATTATTAGATTCACTAGTACTGTAAATGCTAGGATCAACAATAGAAAACAAGGATTAGGTGCCTCCCCTAGTAATCTACCTATAATTAAGAAAAATAATCTTTCTAAACCAGTAAAGTTTATATCTGACAAAGGAAAGAAAAATACTAAACATGTCAATAAGGTTAATAAAGTTCTTAAACTGATTGAAATTAAAAATAATAATGTTCAGCAATTATCATTGAATGCAGATCGACGAAATAAGAACAGATCGTCGAACTCAGAATGACGATCTCTGAATGCAAACTTGAGTAGTAATCATTCTTTGATTTATGATCGACGACATCAGTATGGTTCGTCGAACCGAGATCGACGATTTTTGTACTCCAAGAATGAATACTCTCATTCTTCAAGTAGAGACCGACGATCTCATCCAACATTGTCGAGCTCAGTTTGACGATCCAACAAGAAATCGTTGATCCCAGATTTTAACAACAGAAATCCAAATTCTAAGAGCAACTTTAATCCTTTTAGCATATGGATAATACCACCCAGAAGATATAATCCAAAAGGCTATAAAGATCAACCTGAATGCTCATATATTTCCTGTTATTCCTATGTAAATCAACAAGGACCCAAGGTCACCTGGGTCAAGAACAACTAAGTGTTATACTTGCAGATGAAGACCTATCTAGCATATAATCAACACTGGTATCTGGATAGTGGGTTCTCCAATCACATGACAGGCAGCAAGGACAACTTAATTGACAATAAGTCCAAGCTGGGACCAAAGGTCATCTTTGGTGATTCAAATTGTGGCCAAACAGAAGGCTGTAACAAAATCAGGGTTGGAGCTATAACTTTCAAGAAAGTTGCATATGTGAGTGGACTGAAGCACAATCTCATCTCCATAAGCCAACTCTGTGATGAAGGTTATCAGGTATCATTCAACTCTAAATCCTATACTATTACCTCAAGAGAAAACAAACCAGTTTTAATTAGCAGTAGACAAGGAAACATTTATTTAGTTAATTTCCAGTCCATTACTTCAGATATATGTCTGCTTAACTTAGTAGTCAAAATGATTTATGGCATAAGATATTAGGACATGTAAATATAAAAAACATTGTTAGATTATCTAAGGACAACCTTGTGAGAGGCTTACCTTCTAGCCCCTACAAGAAGGAAGGTCTCTGCAGGGCTTGTCAACTAGGCTAGCAAACTAAATCTAGTTTTAAATCCATGATAAGAGTGATTCACCTATGATTTTGTACTTACTATATATGGACCTTTTTGGACCTATTGCTATACAAAGCCTAGGAGGGAAGTCTTATACCTTAGTGGTTGTAGATGACTTCTCCAGATTCACTTGGGTTTTCTTTTTGAGAGCAAAGTCAGATACTTTTCAAGTTCTTACAGATTATCTCAAGAACATATAGATTGAGTATTCTACTCATGTTGTATTGATCAGAAGTGATCATGGCACTGAGTGTGAGTCTCTTCTTATGCTAGAGTTCTGTAGGAAAGAAGGTATAAGACACTGCTTCTTAGCTCCTAGAACTCCTCAACAAAATGGGGTAGCTGAAAGGAAAAATAGAACACTCATTGAAGCTGTAGGCACATTAATTGCAGATGCTTACATGCCCCTATCCTACTGGGCAGAGACAGTGAGCACATCAAACTATGTCCTGAACAGAAGCTTGATACACAAACTAAAACATAAGACCCCCTATGAATTGCTCAAAGGGAAGAAACCAATAATTAACTATTTTAACGTTTTTGGTTGTGTATGCTATATTCATAATAATGAAAAAAAGCACATTAGAAAGTTTGAAGCAAAGGCTGCAGTGGGAATTTTTTTAGGATATTCCCAAGTCAGCAAAGCTTATAGGGTTTTTAATAAATCCACATTGAAAATAGAAGAATCCATGTATATTATATTTGATGAGACTAAAATGTTTTACAAGGAGAAAGAAATTTCTACCAGAAACCGCCTGCAGGTAAACAACTTGTGTGAGAAATTGGATGAATTGATATTTACATCCCAGTCTCCTCAACAAGCCAATGAAGAAAGTGATGAAGAAAATCTGGATGTAGTTGAACCCTCCACAATAGCAGAAGTAATTCAACAAGAGGAATCCTTCACAAATGTTATTGCTGAACCAACTCCACCCACTGATCTTGTCATACTGAGGGATCATCCCAGATCCCAAGTGATTGGATACATAATAATAGGTGTACAGACAAGGCATCAACTTAACCAGGACTTGATGCATGCTTGTTTCCTCTCTCAAATTGAGCCTCCATCGATATCTGATGTAGAGCAAGATCCCCACTGGATCATTGTAATGCAAGAAGAGCTCAATCAGTTTGAGAGATGCAGGGTTTGGGATTTGGTTCCAAGACCAAAAGACTACCCAGTCATTGGAACTAAATGGGTATTCAGAAATAAGCTTGATGCCCAAGGTGTGATTGTGAGGAACAAGGCTAGGCTTGTTGCTCAAGGATATAGACAAGAGGAAGGGATTCATTATGATCAAACCTTTGCTCCAGTTGCCATGCTTGAAGCAATAAGGATATTTCTTGCCTATGCTTCATTCAAAAAGTTCAAAGTCTATCAAATGGATGTGAAGAGTGCCTTCTTGAATGAGGAACTTAAAGAAGACGTTTATGTTGAACAGCCACCAGGTTTTATTTCTTCAACTCATCCCTCTTTTGTGTTTAAGTTGCACAAGGCTCTCTAGGGTTTAAAGAAAGCTCCAAGAGCTTGGTATGAGACCCTAGCCAGCTTTTTATTAGAGCATGGTTTTTCAAGAGACATAGTTGATAGGGCTTTTTTACCAAATTGCATCATGATAAAATACTATTAGTACAAACATATGCAGATGATATAATATTTGGCTATGTTGATCCCAACTTATGCAAGAGATTTTCTGATCTAATGCATTCAAGATTTGAGATGAGTAGCATGAGTGAGCTTTCCTACTTCCTTGGTCTCCAAGTGAAGCAGCTCCCTGATGGCATCTTCATTTTCCAGGCAAAATATGCTAAAGAGCTCATAAAGAAGTTTGGGATGGCTGATGCCTCAGCAAAGAAGACACCCATGCCTACAAATACTGTACTAGACTCTGATGCACATGGGAAACCTATGGATCAGAAACTATATAGGGGCATTATTGGATCCCTACTATACCTTACAGCAAGAAGACCTGATATTATGTTTGCTACATGCCTTTTTGCTAGGTTCTAGGTGAACCCTAAAGAATCTCATCTAGTTTTTCTAAAAAGAATTTTGAGATATATAAAGGGTTGTCCTAATCTAGGTCTCTGGTATCCTACTGAGTTAGAGTTTGAGTTAACTGGATACTCAGATACTGACTTTGCTGGATGCAGAGTGGACAGAAAAAGTACTTCAGGAACTTGTCAGTTCCATGGTATGAGATTAGTATCTTAATTTTGCAAGAAGCTGTCATCTGTGTCTACTTCAACTACTGAAGCAGAATATATTGCAGCTGGCAGTTGCTGTTCCCAAATGCTATGAATTCAAAAGCAACTACTGGTGTAAGACCCCCTTTTTTTTTCTTTTTCAACCACCGGGGGTCTTAGCCCAGAATTGCTGCTTTGCGGTGGCACCGACATCTCGGGAAGGCAACCACTACAAATCGCCAATTCTGCCGGCCCTTTTCGATCACAAACGAGAGAAGCATTTATACAAAAGTGTAAACAAGTCCACATAAAACATGTATATAAAAGAGAATCATATCCAGTCCATCAATACAAAAATAGGAAAATAGATAAATGGGCTTGAGCCCAGTACATCAGAGTCCTCACTACAAGTCGCTCATCGCGGAAGCTAAGAAAATGCTAATCACTCACGGAGCTGGTCGCAGGTGCACCGGTGCTAGACTGTCCCACTTCCATGCGCACCGTACTCCGCTGGTGCTGGTCCCTGTCTCCCATCCGGAGCTCCTGTAATGTTTGGTTCGAAAACCATTAGTCATAAAGACTAAGCCCTATCATCCCCTACCCCTCCCACCACGGCTCCTAAGCACCGGGCGGAGAGGAGGAAAGGGAAGCTACAAAAGTGGAGAATAGACAAGCAAGTGTCGGTGGACCTAACTAGCAAGTTATATCGGGGAGCAGTATAAATGTTGTAATAGGTAGAACAATTAATAAGAAGCAATTTATATAAAAAGACAACTAGAGAACAGTAAGTAAGTATGTAAGTAACCTTAACTTATATGAATGCCCATACAAACTTATAAGTTAAGGGATCTTCTGCAAGGCTCCCATCGTATAAAAAGTCCCATACCGATTTATACGTTGGGGTGACGGTTATATGCAAACATGCTATGCCATGATTCATGCAAGTGCAACCCACGCACACGACTCTATGCGCACAGACCTTTAGTTCCCCCTGCTCGGGAGGCTAGCTTCACCCCCAGGAACCTCCGTAGTGGCAAACGGAGACAGTGGGTCGGGCCCCCCACTCCTAGGCGGGTAACCACACTACCAGGCCTAGCCCTTCCGTACGCCCCTAGAAGAACACAACCTAGAGTATCCGCGTACTGCTGCTGGATGTACCCTCCAGACTTTTCTCCGAGTCATCGTACCGCTGTCGGTGTGATCGATCGCCTAGTACCGATGACCCACCACCTTTCTCCGTACTCCAACCCTCGAGCCCGCGGCCCCCCGGACAGTACTGTCCGTGCATCTACCTTCAGAGCTACTGTCTGATGGCAAGTAATCCTATAATTCTACTTTCCTAACTACCGGGGAGTGAGTGTGTGCAATCCTAGTTATACTAGTTGCTCTTTTGATTTTATTACTCCTATGGTTTACGTTAGCCCAGGACTGCCCCCGGTATACCCCGTGAAGGGCTCTCAAGGGGCACTAGGAACCAAGACGGTGCATTACGGCCCGAAGTTCCCTTTCGCAAGGCACTTATTATTATTGGTTGTCTACCCTTTACCCAATTCCCTTTTAATGTTATAATGAATCTAACCCTAGCGTATTAAGACTCTTCCTCCTCTTCCCGGGACGGACGATCTTTCGTCGTTCCCGTGCTCCCTTATCCTAACCATTCCCACATTCTACTTATCCTGACTTCTAATAATGAACTCATTCTAAACTTGCCCTACCAACCATCGACTATTAGAATTCCGTGGTTTTACTAAATGCAGACCATCCTAAGCTATATGTGGTACACAAGGGGAGGTACTCCAAATTATCTTCCAAATCTCCTATAATATTTACTGGAGGACTATCATGACTTAATTAGCTTAAATCCAGAAATTTATAATTTTCCTAATTAATCTGATATTTATTTTATTTTTCTCAAAGATTGGCCATGGGTAATTTTTAACATGAACTACATGATATTCTTAAGTTATGGCCGCCCCAAAATTGTGATCACTAAATAACAGTAAGGTATCATCAAATACTAATTTGCAGGATTTTACAAAAGATATTTAGCCTCTAATTAATTTATCCACTATAATCCTATTATTCTCATGTAAAGAAGGAAGTGCTGAAATTGCTCTTCATAAAATTATGGAAAAATTACTGATTAATAGTAAGATATAGAAGAGATCATTTTGCAAAGAATCATAATTTTATCAGCTTGCTAAGCACCAAAATAGATTTAATCCGATATCCATGATAAATAATACTTAATGAAGCAAGCCCTAGAATTAAGCTTCTAAAAATCCCATAAAAATTCACAGAGTTTTAAAATCATAATAAAGGTTCTCTGCCTAAATTTCATCAATTTTCCAGGAAGTTTGTACACTCTAATAAATTTTCTAAGCAAATCATGCAACTACCAATTCATTAAAGAAGTACCCAAAATAGTGAGCATAAAATTCATAGAAAAATATCCAGAGCTTGTACTACCCCTATAATCCACTCTACCCAATTCTCATCATTTTTCAATGTGGTTTGGTGTCATTTCCTATCTCTATAAGTTTTGCGCCCTAAACTAGGGTTAGGTTTTTAGATATCCCAACGATCTCCAAATCCACTAAAATTTCATCCAGAGAACTATATTAGCCCTATGGTTCTCATAACCCGACCTCGGGTCAATCCAAGGTCATTTGACCACATGACCTTCACAAACCACCAAGATCCATCCTTAGGGTTTGGCCTTGGTCCTTAGGGTAAACTTACCCAGATCCACCTCAAACTCCATGAGGGGGTGCTAGAGAACATTACTAGCCAGTGGTAAAAATCTCAGCCTCTGTTGAGGTGATCTCACCACTCAAACTTCAAAAGTGCACTTTTAACCTAAGACCCCTTATTAGGGCAAAACTTAGGGTTGATCAATTCTAAACTAAACCATCTCCAAATGAGATGAAAAATTATACAGAACCTTATGGTGAACCCAGGGACCACTCACCAAAATTTGGGAGGGTTTGGAAATTATTTAACCACCTAATTAAATTCGGCTAGGATTATTGAATTTTTCTAAAAACTATAGAAAAATATTCTCCAAAAATTCTCATTTTTGGATAGCACCTAGATATATGTAAGATTAGACCACATCCCAAATTTCAAGTCGTTTGGACGACTGGATTGGAGTGGGGAATTTTTCTAAGGTCAAGGCATCCCTCTGGATAGACCTCACCAAAAAGGGTGCTGTGGCCTAACCAGGAATCCAAATTGAATGAAATTAATTTTGAATAAAACTAGACTTCAAGGGATACAGTTTCTATGTTGACCACTTTTCCTGTAGGAGCCTCTAAGTATTTTTCCCAAATTATTTAACATGATAGAAATCTCATTCAGAAATTGATTTTACAAATAAAATCTAATTAAAGGCACTGTTCATCTTCTTCTACAGCCCAAACCAGAGACTGAAAACCTAATTTTCCTGTAGCCTTTCCAAGCTATTTCCCGGCCACCCAGCCATCTCCCTGGCCGGCCACCACCACCACCACCTCCGTTGAGGCGAGGGCTAGCGTCGGGCGGCGGCACGGCCGCCGGAGAGGCGGTTTCCGGCGAACCCGCCACCATGATATTTTCGGAAAACCACCATTACGCTCACCCGATCTGGCTCTTTTGAGCCCGATATCTCTCCTAACGATTCCTAAGATCTATCCGCAGAAGAAGAGGGAGGGGAGGACCTTGTTCGCGGGTTGAAGGCGTGCAGAGCGTCGGGAAGCCATTTGCGCGGTGGTGGCGTCGCCGGAAATTCTTCAACAGCAAGGGGAAGTCTGGAATAGTTTGAGGGAGTGTAACCGTTTCCTCTTGCTGTCAGGAATCTTATATAGATGAGCAAATGGGGAGGGGAAAGGGTGAAACGTTGGAGATGAAACGTTGGCGGCCATTAATAATATTCTTATGACGTTTCGGTTATGACGAAAAGGCAGTTTGAAAAGTTGGAGATGAAGAGGTGCCTGCCAGGTGGCAATTTCCTATTGGGCCCTCTTTTCCTTAATTATTAACATAATTAAAGTAGGAAAAGACCCATAAATACTCTTGATTTTTCATTCCCACAGCCAGAATTTATTAAGGCGTCGGTTACCGAAACTTCCAGTCTGGCTGACGTTTCGGCCTTGATCACGGGCGTGACACATAGGTCACGGGCGTGACAGGCCCGGTTAGCAGTTCTGGGTTCGACGATCGTCGAACTGAGATCGACGATCGTCGAAGGGTGGTCACGGGCGTGACACTTGGGTCACGGGCGTGACAGGCCTGGTGACTAATTCTGGTCGACGATCGTCGAGCTGAAATTGACGATCGTTGAGCGTGGTCACGCCCAATGTCACGGGCGTGACAATGCGGGTCACGGGCGTGACATGCCTGATGACTAGTTCTGGGTCGACGATCGTCGAAGTGGGGTTCGACGATCGTCGAGCATGTCACGCCCTTGGTCACGGGCGTGACCTGGAGGGTCACGGGCGTGACAGACCCGTGTGGCCGAATTTGGTTCGACGATCGTCGAGTTGGGATCGACGATCGTCGAGCGTGTCACGCCCTTGTCACGGGCGTGACATGGCGGGTCACGGGCGTGACCAACCCGTGAGCCGATTCCTTAGTCGATTTATTTCAAGTTTTGGGCTCCCTAGGGTTCTACCACAACCAACCGACTCCTAGGGGTCTAGCCGGAAATGGGATGTTACAACTGGACTATGGTCTCAACTTAAATAATTCAACATTACTATATGATAACACAAGTGTTATAGCCATAGCACAAAATCAAGTTAATCACAACTTAACTAAGCATATAGATATTAGGCATCATTTCATTAGAGAGTGTGTAGACAAAAATAAAATTAATCTTGTCAATATCTACACTGATTTACAAAGAGCTGATATCTTCACATAACCTCTGGATGAAAGAAATCATGTGTTCTTCATAAATCAGCTTGGAATGATAAATGGAGAAGAATTAGTTTAATTTCTGTCTGCACTCGACGAATCTCTCAAAGTTCGTCGAACGGAGATCGACGAATTGGTGGAAGTTTTTGAGATATTCGTCGAACGGAGATTGACAAACCCTCTGTGTGTGAAGTTAGTTTCGTCGAACTGAGATCGACGAACCTACTTCAGAAAACGTTCGTCGAACGAAGATCGACTAAATGTCTTCAACTCTTCAGACTGAGATCGATGAATCATTTAAGTCCAAATTATTTTGTCGACCTTAGATTGAAGATCTATTCATTTCTCATGGAACGGAGTCTGTCGGTTCATATTCAGGAAAACACTATATTTAGGTTTTCTTCGACCTCCATCCCGCGCTTTCAGTTCTCTTGCACTTGATCTTCGACTTTTCTTGCAAGTATTCTCATGGCGATTCCAGCAGGCTCTCTTGCAGCGATGAAGTTTGATACAGGATTCGATCTGGATTTTGAATCCTTCCAATACTCTGACCTTGTGTTCGTGAAGATTCTGCAAATTCTAGAAGACCAACATCTCAAGACTCTGCTATCAACACGCATCAAAATCTGTGGAACAGAGATAAGGGAATGGGTCTATAAATCTACCATGGAGGAGAACGTGATGACAGGGACTATCACTGGTAATGCCATCTCCCTCACTCCCGCAGTTTTAACTGAAATATTTGGATTGCATAATGGTGAGGAGGAATTAGAAATTGAAACTGAAGAGTTTGATATAATGTTGAGCCTCATGGGTTATTCAGGAGAAACCCCACAGAAACTGCTTAAAAAGTATTTATCTGCTGAATATAAGTTCCTTGCAGATATTGTAGGGAAAGTGCTGCTAGGAAAACACTCTGCACATGATTACATTACCAGGCATCAATTCTTGGTTATGTGTGTAATAAAAAACAAGAAAGCCATTAACTGGGCTCAAGTTTTATTTGATCTTATCAAAAAGAAGAACAATAAAAAAAGAAGGTATGTTTTGGAAGGATCCTAGGGATCTTCCTCAAAGAAAAGGCTGTCGGATCCCTAGCCTCCCCGACCATATCCATTAATGCCTCAAAGAGACTTACCTGTGCTCTTTTTGGCAAGTGGGAGAGGAAAATTACAAAGTCAACCAAGGCTTCTTCCTCTTCCACAAGAACTTCTAAAAGTACTAGGGCTACATCAGCCACTCCTCACCCCTCTGCAGAGATTCCATCCACCACTCCACCTCCTCCTGATTCTCAAGCTCCATCTCAACCTCTTGTTTAACAAACCCCACCCTCCACTTCTATTCTCATACATACCCCTACACCACTAGCTTCTCTAATTCCTTCTTCCCCTCCACATATTCCATCAAATTCTCCCTCTCCTAGGGCTGATACATCCATCCCTACTCCTCCCCAATCTCCTCTCCCATCTCTTCTTGCTTATATCCCCCTCTCCACTCTCTCTTCAATCCCATCCTTCAATCTACTGTCATCTCCTCTAAACACTCCTTCTCCTCAATAATCCCCTCAACAGGACCCCCTTCCAGAAACCTCCAATCAACCATCTCCTCCAGCAACTATCATCACAACCTCTATACCTTCTCAACCACCTCCTGCCCAAACATCTGACTCCACATCTTTAAATTCCTCTATCATCCAATCACTTCTTGAGGTCCTCAAGCCTATCCTCCAAACCATCATTGTAGAGGCTATTTCCCCTCTGTCTATCTCCATATCATCTCTCTCCTCTAAAATCTCTACCCTCACCTCTACCCTCTCTTCATTTGGGGGCCTGGCTTCAGTTCATACTGAAACCAGGTAGGGGGAGATACTTAATGATGAAGTAGCAGTAGCAGCACTAGTAGTAGCAGCAGGAACAAATGTTGATATTACACTTAATGATTTAGTAGCAGCAGTAGCAGGAACAAATGTTGACATGGAAACCGATTTTCTAAATTTTCTTGATACTAATATGGAATCTGATGATATAGAGTTAACTGACTAAGTAGCAGATGTAAATAATCAATGTACAGATATTATAGTATCCAATGCTCAAGAGACCAGCTTGCCAGCAGTTCTGCCTGGAAGAATCTACTTTATTAAATCTAAAGTAAATCTACATACTCTGCTGAAGATCTTTGGATCTTATATTCAGTTCTGCCTCTCCTTTCCCACTCAATCATCCAGAGCAATAACATGCTACACCTCCCCTGCAAGTTCAGAAGTGTTAGCCATTATAAAGAAAAGTCTGATAGCTCCTCCAGTAGTATTATATGAACAAAGATCTAGCCCTCCTGGGCCAACTTATATCATAGATGATAACCCTATTCCTAGTTTGGATGATCTAATCAATCAGGACATTACTGTGGAAGCTGAAGCAGCTGAAGATGAAGTTGTTCCAACTCCAGCCAGCAAAGAAATTCCCAAGAATCTGATCAGTCAGATTGATGAAATGTATGACAATCCTCAACAACAATCTGATGATGATGATAATGATTCTAATGATGCTCCTAAGAGGATGCAAGCCTCAAAGAAAAGGAAAGCTCCACCTCCACCTGCTCCCAAACCTAGAAATACCAATGATACACCATATTACATCCTACAAAACATAACTCCATACAAGGGTATGCCAGCATGGATGTGGATATCTAAAAATGAACAGAAAGCAAGGAAGAAAAGTAGGAGGTATTCTCCTTCTCCACAAAGGTTCAGAATAGATCCTCCTCCTCCTCCTCCTCCAGCTACAGGTGCCTCAGGAACATTATCCCAAAGCTCAGACGGATTCACTAAACCTACTCTCAATAAAACTTATCAAAGACAGGGAAGACCTTCTCATTCTTATGGAGATAGTTAGCATAAACAGAGACATCAGTCTTATTCCAGACATCAGTCAGCTCAACAGCCTATCCCTCAGCAAACATTTTCTTCTTCTCCATCTCCTAACAAAGCTAATGACCCTGAAGAACCTCTAATTCCAGCTTATGATCCTGAAACTAGTCCAACTACAAGAATGGCTAGATTCAAGGAATCTGTGGCTCTCTCTCAAATCAGGCAAGCCAAGGAAAAAGGTCAAGACACTTCTCAGTTCTCTTCTATGTCTAGCTACAGGAAGAAAGAATTTGAAAGATATCAAGTCGGAAAATTATTCAATGCTGATGAATACATGAGTTTACATCCTGAAGCAGTTGTTACAAGAACTACCTCACAAAAGACTATTGGTGATGCTGATATGACCATGACTATGAAGCAAGCTCATGATCCAAACAAAATAATCAAATTTTTTAAGCCTTCTGACTCTCACAAGAACATTAAAAATTATTTATTTTCTGTTCTTTCTGTGAACAATCTGGGAACATAGCTCTATAAAGGTACTGATAGCTTATTTATTCTATCAGTTATCTCAGTTTTCATGCTATGTTTACTTCATTTTGTTTTGTGATTCCTTTTTTATTTATTTGAAGTAACCTTACCCAAATAGGGGGAGATTGTTGGAACCCCTAGGTGATTTGGGCTAGGTTGTCTTCTTAGGTTGTGACCCATGTTGTATAGAAGGGTCAAATTTTATGTGTTTCTTAAGTCTAGGCCATGTTCTTAGAGTCAACAGATCAAAGGACCAACATACAACACTGCCAAAGACTCAAGACTTAGAGAAATCAAGATTTAGAGAAAGAGATCTACATTCATCGATCTCAGGTCGATCATAGTCGTGCTCAGCTCGACTAACTCTGAGCTAAAATCTCTGATCTGAGCTCGATGAACTCCGTTCTCAAATCGACTAACTCTTCAACACTCAGCGCCATAATTCACTTAAAGCCAAGGCTGACTCAGAGACAAAGAACACTCAACGTCGATAGATGGACCAAGTTTTTTGGGTCGACTTACTTCACAGTCTTAGGTCGACAAACATAGAGCGCAGAATTAGTCAATTTATGCACAACAGTTGATTCACAGAGCTCAGGTCAACGAAAGCAAATCTCAGTTCGACGAAGACTGATCAGAGGTCGACCAAATCTCAGGTCGACGAAAGCTTATTAGTGGTCGACGAAAGCTGATCTTAGGTCGACGAAAACTGTAAGATATTTTGTTATTTATTCTTTCTCTTTCTTTCTAATCATTTTATTTCCAGTATAGGCTATTAATTCTCTTGCAAATCAATGCACTTATATTCTCTGAATAGAACTGTTACTGGCAGCATTGATTGCTAACATCCACAATGGAATTAATTGCTTATATCTCGGGACAGACATAGAATAGAATATTTGACAACATTCTTGCCGTTTTTCGTTCCCAAGATTTTGGCTGAACATTTATTGCATAGTTTTTCTTTTAAATTTGACCAAGTTGCAGTCATTCAACACAGATCTCCCTGCGAAGAAAAGAACAACACACTAGAGCAGAGATTGATATCAACCAGAGTCACAGCAAAGAAAAGCTCTTAAAAAGTGCAGTGAAAAGAATCTCTAAAAGAAATTGACTTCTCTGAAGAGAAGAAGAAAGAACAACCATCACCATCAAGAATCTTTCTTTCTCTCCCTCTTTGTTCTCAGGGATCTCAAGTGACAGAAACATTCAAATCAGTCAAGGATCTCTGAAAAGTTGAAGGCCTACACCCTTGAACAAAGCTTCCACTCCTTAACCATTCAAGATCTCAGGGGGAGCTTTGACAACAAATAAGAATCCACACAGTCTTCTCATTTTGATTTGAGAAAAGAAGACTTACATCACACTCTCATTCCCACCTCTGTACAGGGTTTTAATTCCCTTCAAAATTATTCTGGTTGCAAGTCTCCTTCCAAAAACTTGAGGTTTGGTTTTTGAGCACCTGATCAAAAGCTCATTGGTGACAGTCACCTGATCAAAACCTATAGTGGATTCCTACCAAGGGTGTTAGAAGAGTGGGTGTACCAAGTTTGGGGAACCACTATAAATTTCTTATGTTGTCTGGTTTCTCTTTCTTTTCTATTCTTGCTCTGGCTGTGTTAGTTAGATATTCTGTGATCTTTGATTTACTTTAATCTGTGATAGTTAGATATAGTTGTTAAAGGTAAAGATAGTATACTGTTAGAGAAGAAAATTTTAAAAATACACAGACATACTCTATTCACCCACCTCTAGAGTATATATGATCTAACCCTAACTTTCAGAGTCTTTGGTTGTGTCTGTTACATTCATAAAAATTACAAGAAATATAATAGAAAGTTTGAAGCCAAGTCTGAAGTTAGAATTTTTCTTGGATATTCCCAAGTAAGACAGGCTTATAGGGTATATAATAAGTCAACTATGTAAATGGAAGAGTCTATTCATATGTCATTTGATAAGACTAAAATGTTTTACAAGGAGAGGATAGCTTCTACCAGTGAAACTTTGTAGGTACCTAACTTATATGAGAAGTTGGATGAGTTGACACTCACCAATGAGGCGGTTACACATCCTTATCCACATGTTGTTGAGGAATGTGAAGATGAAGACACTGAGTTCTATGTAGAGTCAACAACAGCTATAATTCCATAAGAGGAATTAATTTCCCAAGTTGTTGCTCGACCAGCTCCTCCTACGTAATTAGTCACACTTAGAGATCACAATGTATCTCATGTCATTGGAGACTTATCAATGGGTTTGCAGACAAGACATCAACTCAACTAGGACATAATGTATGTCTGCTTCATGTAACACCCTAAATTTCAATTTGGAGTTAAGGCTGGGTGACACGGCCTGGGATACGGGCGTGTCCTAGGGAGTGTCCATCTCTGGGTACTCAGCTGTGTCGTGAGAGCCTGAAAAGATCTAAGTCCATAGGCATTGAGATGCAACACGGCTTTGGACACGGGTGTGTCCCAGGCCATGTCCTGCTCGGGTTGGTAACCGGCCGGCATTGTGTGGCGTTTAGTGGAGTGGCATTGAGTGTGGCACACGGCCTATGACATATGCGTATCACAGGGGCGTGTTTTTCACACGGCCAAGGACACAGGCGTGTGCCTTAGCCGTGTTCTTCTCGGGTTGGCAGTCCTGTGTTGAGTGAAGGACACGCCCCTCAACACGGGCGTGTACTTACTTACACGGGCGTGTACTTACTTACACGGGCGTGTCAGGGGTTTGATACGGGCGTATCTCGGCCCGTGTTCTGGTCTGGGTTAGTCGGTTCATCTACCGCTTGCAGTACACGGCCTGTGACACGGGCGTGACACAGGTCGTATCAGTCGCAAGATTATACTTTTCAGGCGATTTGTGGCCGTTCATTTCCCTCATCCTAGATTTAATGACCCAGGGTGTTTCCAGCTGGGTTTAACTCCGGGATTGGCATGAAGTTGTCATTCAAACCTTGGCCATTATCTTTCTTAAGATAAGAAAGAGAGGAGAGCTTGGAGGAGGAAAGGAGAAGCTTTTCGACCACCGGTGGAGCTTTAGCGGTCCGAATCGAGAGCCGAGTTCAGCGTTATGGAGGCAAGATCGTCGTAGTGATTACCATCTAGCTAGTTTCTCCATGGTTCCGAAGCGATCGTCAAGGGTAATGATATCCTTCTTGGGCAAGTGAAGTCCTACTTTATGCATGTGCATGGGATCCTCCACTAAGAGGTGGAAAGCGTAAGCGATTCTAGCGGTTTAGTCAGCATTTAGATCCAGAAGTGTGTAGTACGTAATAGGCATGCTGTGTGATCCCATCTGGATTGATGTCTTGATTGGTAATGCTGCGAACCAGAGAAGACTCCGTGTATAAATAGATTAGCTTGCGAGATTGTGAGGACGATTGTGAATTGTGAGAAGGATGCTTTGCATAGCTCCTTTGGTTGTATGCTCGACACGAGCTGTATTGATGAAATGAAAAGTGGCACCGTGTTTCTTTGTTATGAGATATATTTCGAGCACCTTTGAGTGGATGGGTACGAGAGGCCTCACATAGGGGTTTGGCGGTTGATTCCATTGGCCAACAAGTTGAGAACCTCTGAGTGGGTGGGCCACCCAACATGTTCAGTGGTAGGATCGGGTGAGCGGTTGATTTGTGGCAATGCAGCCAGGCGATTTCCCTAGGCTTGTTACACTACTTGGGTAGGTCGACTGATAGTGCTCACAGTTGTCGTGAGGTGCATGACTCTGAGTGAGACGGGTACTTGAGGTCTTCAGTAGGGGTTTGGAGGCTTATGCCCCGTCAATAGGTACACACCTCAAATCGGTAGTGCAACCTTGAGTAGTTCGGTAAACCATAATTGTGCTATGAGGTCACGAAGCGTCTAGCACAAAGGCCAGCATTTGTGCTATGATGATCTGTGTGGTATAGATATATGTTATGCATGCAGGGAAGGAACCACTGCCCCGGGTAAGGGGTAGGTTCATTATAATTGGTCAGCTGAATGCTGTCTATTGCTTTGTGGATCACCCTTGGGGTGGACGTTCTTATGCAGATGTTGCGGATTGATGGATTGAGCGGGTTGAAGCCCTTGCTGCTAATGTTAGGCCCTCGAAGGTCGTGCTAAGATTTGGATTTCATTTGTGGCCGGCCTGCGTGCCGATGTATGAAGTCATATGTTTGTAAAGAGAACTGGTAAGGCCTTAAGGCCATGAGTGGCGTGCTTGTATACATTCCTGGTCTTTTATATAAATATATTATTTATATAGTAGTGGACATTCATGGTTTGAGTTCATACAGCTTATAAACTTCTGCTAGAATGCTCTGGGTTAGGGTGCGATGGTATTTTGGTATTAACCTGTGACCTCGCCGTCTGTTCGTGGCATATAATATGGGGCCCTGGCCGGATCTTCTATTATATGTTATTTAACGGGTTGGGTTGTTACATTTTGGTATCAGAGGGCCTCGGTTTTCCGCTTTCAAATTCGTGGCCGAATTCTTTTGTCGGGTGGCTAGCACGTGTACGTGCGAATCATTTTAACATATAATTTAACTCAAGAATTTCCACTAGGAATGTGCGCGCGTGTATTCGGTATGTTTGCCTTTTTGGATTGGAGCTTGATTATTGATGTCTTGTTCACATATAAGTGATAAGGAGTGGTGTAGGGCAGTCTGAACCACAGCGTTCGGATGAGAGTGCAGCACCAGCTGAGGTGCCCACACCTCCTCCTTCTGCGGAAACCGTATGCCTAGTTACGGAGACGGTATTTGCCATGATTCAAGCACAACCTGTTAGGCAGTCAAGGCCTGTAGTGGAGCCAGTTCGAGTTGGTGCAAGGCAAGAGTGTTTTAAAGCTTGGGTGGACGAGCGAGCGACTGACGAGCAACTAAAGCAGTTTATGGATTTTTATCCACCTATGTTTGTCGGGGTAAATTCCCCAAAGCAGGTGGAAGATTGGATTTCAAGAGTGAAGAGGATCCTGACAGCGCTCAGGATTGATGAGGGGCAGAGAGTTACGTTAGCAACTTTCCTACTATAAGGAGAGGCGAGACTTTGGTGGGATTAAGTCGAGCTACACCAGTTGGCAGGAAGAGGCCTGAGAGAGATTTCGATTGACAAATTATCCAGATTGTTTTGGGCAAAGTATTTGCCAGTATCGCGGAGAATTGTTATGGAGAACGAATTCTAACGTCTGGAGCAAGGTGAGAAGATGGTGGATGATTACTTGTATGAATTTACCATGCTGGGGTGTTATGTGGGGTCGAATTTTGCGGAAGAAGCGCGGAAGACGAATAGATTATATGAGGGACTCCGAGATGAGTTGAGATTGACGCTTCATAGTTCAGTGAACCAAGGATTCAAAGCCTTACTAGATAAAGCCTGTGCGCTGGAGAAAGATTTTAAACGGGTGCAGGAGAAGAGGAACTTGGCGGCGGAAAAGTCGGAGTAAAAGTTCCGTACTCCGAACAATCAGAGTATAGGAAACGTGATAAGAAGCGGTTCAGGCCTGCTGAATAAGCTCAGTCAAATATTACTTCGGGAGCAACGTACGGGCAAGGATGTGTGGAGACACGTGCATGTTTTAACTGTGGGAAGCAAGGGCATATCACCCGAGATTGTTAGAGTGGCGCCTCGAAGGGTGATAAAAAGTCAGGTGCGTCCTATGAGGAAAAGGGTAAGGCAGTGGCAGAATCATCTGCATCCCGGGCGCAATAGTGAGTGTACAATATCGAAGTGCAGGAGCCGCAAAGCTCATATCATGAAGTACAATAGCCTCGTTTATAACCTGGAGTTGCAAATGGCTGTCAAGAAGCTTCTTAGAGACGCAGATGAGCGGAAATAAAGTGGAGTGTGCACTTTATTGCTTTTGTGTTGTACTTTGTACATATGGTATGTTTGTGTGTTTGTGAAAACACTTGTGTTGGTGCGATGCCGTTGGGCGAGACAAGTTGTGGTCTCTAAGCTCGCAACCAGGATCGTCTTTGTTTTTTTTTGCAATAGAGTGGTTGTGTTGGTATCTACATTACGCTAAATTTCGGGACGAAATTTCTGTAATGAGGGGAGGATTGTAACACCCCAAATTTCAATTTGGAGTTCAGGCTGGGTGACACGGCCTGGGACACGGGCATGTCCTAGTGCGTGTCCAGCTCTTGGTACTCAGCTGTGTTGTGAGAGCCTGAAAAAAATGAAGTCCACTAGCGTTGAGAGGCGACACGACCTGGGATACGGGCGTGTCCCAGGGCGTGTCCCAGGGCGTGTCCTGCTCGGGTTGGTAACCGGGCGGCGTTGAGTGGTGTTAAGTGGAGTGGCGTTGAGTGTGGCACACGGCCTGTGACACGGGCGTGTCACAGGGGCGTGTTTGGCACATGACCAAGGATACGGGCATCTTAATTGGTGATGAGAAGTGAAGGAACTCCATAGTTAAGCGTGCTTGGGCGAGAGTAGTACTGGGATGGGTGACCTTCTGGAAAGTCCCCGTATGACCCAACTTAACTTTAGAGTTCTCTCATCAAAGGGAGGCTGTGGCCACCAACAACCCATTAGTGGGTTGGACAGGGGTTCGGGTGCTTGGGCTACATCCCGGTAGCGATGCCATGGGGGGCTATGGGAGAAATCCCGGGTCATTACACTTCATATCTTAGACTAATCCCTAATCCATTAAAGAGGCTGAGCAAGATCCACACTGGATCATTGCAATGCAAGAGCAGCTCAACCAGTTTGAGAGATGTAGAGTTTGGGATTTAGTTCCAAGACCCAAACACTACCCAATCATTGGAACTAAATGTGTATTTAGAAATAAACTAGATGCTCAAGGTACTATCATAAGGAACAAAGCCAGACTAGTTGTTTAAGGATACAGACAAGAGGAAGGCATAGACTATGACCAGACTTTTGCACCTGTTGCAAAGCTTGAAGCAATCAGGATATTCTTATTCTATGCTTCCTACAAGAAGTTCACAATATATCAAATGGATGTAAAGAGTGTATTCCTAAATGGTGAACTCAAAGAAGATGTCTATGTGGAACAACCACCAAGTTTTATCTCTTCAACCCATCCCTCTTATGTTTGCAAATTGCATAAAGCTCTCTATGGTCTAAAGCAAGCTTCAATATCTTGGAATGAAACCTTAGCTAGCTTTCTTTTAGAGCATATGTTTTCTAAAGGCATAGTAGATAGGAATTTATTTATCAAGCGTCATCATGATAAAATTTTGTTAGTACAAATATATGTAGATGACATTATATTTGGTTCTACTGATTCCAAACTATGCAAAAGGTTCTCCAACCTTATGCATTCCAAGTTTGAAATGAGTAGCATGTGTTAGCTTTCCTACTTCCTTGGTCTCAAAGTGAAGTAGTCATCTGATGGCATCTTCATTTCCCAATCCAAGTATGCTAAGAAGCTGATAAAAAGGTTTGGGATGGCTGATGCTTTAGCTAAGAAGACACCTATGGCTACAAATGTTGTAATTGATTCTGATGAGCATGGGAAACCTGTAGATCAGAAATTGTATATGGCCATTGTTGGGTCCCTATTATATATTACAAGAAGTAGACTAGTTATTATGTTTGCTACTTGTCTTTGTGCTAGGTTCCAGGTAAACCCTAAAGAATCTCACCTTATTTTCTTAAAAAGGATTTTGAGATATATAAAGAGTTTCCCTAACCTAGGACTCTGGTATCCAACAGAGTCAGAATTTGAGTTAACTGGATACTCTAATGTTGACTTTGCTGGGTTTAGAGTGGACAGAAAAAGCACCTCAGGGACAAGACAATTCCTTTGTGCTAGACTTGTGTCCTGGTTTTGTAAAAAGCAAACAGCTGTGTCTACATCAACAGCAAAATATGAGTACATAATAGCTGGCAATTGTCGTTCACAAATGCTGTGGATTCAAAACAAACTCCAAGATCATGGTGTCAACTTAAATAATTATACTCTACTTTGTGATAATATCAGTGCAATTTCAATTGCACAAAATCCAGTGCATCCTATTAGAACTAAACATATAGAAATAAGGCATCATTTCATTAGAGAGTGTGTGGACAAGAAGAAAATTAATCTTGTCTACACCTACACTTATTTGCAAAGAGCAAAAATCTTCACCAAACCCTTGGATGAGAGGAACCATCAGTTATTTCTGAATCAGCTTGGTATGATCAATGAAGAAGAATTAATTTAATTTTTATTTGTGGTCGAAGAATTTTCCATAGTTCGTCGAACGGAGATCGACGAACTGAGAAAAGTTCTTGAGATAATTTGTCGACCTGAGATCGACGAACTCTCTGTGTGTGAAGTCATTTTCATCGACCGGAGATCGACGATACTGCTTCAGAAAATTTTCGTCGACCTAAGAACAACGAAAAGTTTTCCCTTATTCAGACTGAGATCGACGAACTCTTTTGTCAATAAAATATTTCGTCGACCTCAGATCGAAGAATTCTCTTTATTTCGCAAGATCAAGTTTGTCGCTTCATATTCTTAAAAACCTTATATCTATGTTTTCTTCGAGCTCCATCCCGCGCTTTCTATTCCGTTTGCACTTGATCTCTATGTTTCCTTTTGCAGGTCATTATGGAGATTCCGACGAGCACCCTTGCAGCGATGAAGTTCGATACAAGATTTGACATCGACTTCGAGTCATTCCAGCATTAAGATCAAATTTTTCTAGACATTCTGAAATTGTTTGAAGAACACCAGTTGAAGAACTTTATGACAACAAGGATAAAGATTGCTGTCATAGAAATCAGGGAATGGGTGTTCACCTCCTCCACACCAGATACCGACACAATGATAGGAATGATATCGGGTAACCAAGTTTCTCTCAACCCTGCCGTTTTATCTGAAATATTTGAATTAGTGAATGGAGAAGAAGATTTGGAAATCGATAGTTCAAAATTTGATGAAATGCTGATTTCAATGGGTCATACTGGAGAAAACCCTAACAAGCTTTTGAAGAAAAATTTATCTTCTGCATATAAATTTTTAGCAGATGTTGTTGGTAAAGTACTGCTGGGCAAGCATACTACCCATGATTATATCACTAGACAACAATTTCTAGTGATGTGTGCAGTTGTGAATAGGAAGCAAGTGAACTGGGCTAAGATATTGTTTGATCTGATAAAGAAGAAAAATAGTAAGAAAGAGGTGTGTTTTGGAAGGATACTTGGAATCTTCCTACAGGAGAAAGCAATTGAATCCCTAGTCTCCTAGACCATATTCATCTATGCCACCAAAAGGCTCACATTTGCCTTATTTGGAAGGTGGGAGAGGAATATCCCAAAGCCATCTAAGGCTTCTTCCTCTTCTAGGGCATTTGAGGATACCAGAGCTGTTACAGTTTCTCCCCCACCCCCAGAAGATGTCCCCTCCATCAGGATTCTATCCAATCCACCTTCATCTCAACAACCAACACCTCCTCAAGTTCAAACACGTTCAATAACCCTCCAACAACCATCGTCATCCCTAGCTCATACTCCAACACCCCCTCTTCAGTCACCTGAACACCAACTAATTCCACCCTAATGTCCAGTGCATGCAACTCCACCTCACACTCCAGAGCATGTCACTCAACCTCAATCCCCTCTTCCTCAATATGTAGATGACACCCCCTCCACCATATCTCATCCATACATTCTTTTCATCTACTATCACCTCCCATCAATTCTCCATCACCTCATATTGAGCCCATGTCAGACACCACCCCTTTCCCCTCATCATCCATTCCCCATCCTTTTATATCATCTCAGACACCCTCTAAGTTCATTCAAATGGATTCCCCTTCCATTCCCTCTCTTCTGCAAATCATCACTCCACTACTCAAATAACTCATAGCAGAGGCCATAAAACCTCTTGCTAAATCAATCTCAACCCTCTCTGCTCTTCTATCTACTGCCCCTTCTGTTCCATCTTCTAGGGGCCTAAATTAAGGGCCCTTTGAAACCAGGCAGGGGAAGATATCCTGTGAAGAAGCTCTAGCATCTCCTCCAGCAGCAGCAGAAGCAGAAGTAATATTAGTTTTATAGATTGTTGAGTTACCAGTAATAGATGTACAGATGATTACAGACACTGAATCAATTGATTTTGATATGTTATGTACATATGAACAAGTTGTTATGCCAGAAGTGTTGACTGTTTGTTATTGTTATATCAATCCCATATTAGATATCTTTGATTTATTTGATTCTTTTAATAAAGTTTACTTCAATTATCTTCTTCCAGTAGATTGCTCAGAGCCATCATTGGCTATTGTTTGTTACACTGCATCAATAAGTCCTGAAGTTGCTAACCAACAAAAGGAAAACTTTATTGTGAGTTCAGATGAACAAGTGACTGAGATTAATCCTGAACCAAGCTCTCTTCTAGAGCAAAAAGCTTTTTTCCCCTACCCTTGCTTGGGTTGAGTCCCCATTTCCTGACATGTATGAAATTTTATCTACTAAGCTAGAAGAAGACAATCAGATTGTCAAAGAGAATATTTCTCCACCTAAAGATGCTGAACCTTAAGCACTTCCTCAACCTGAAAAACAAATATTATAGGAAACCTTAAAGGAGATAGATGTAATGTATGACAATCCTCAAGGATTTTCTGATGATGATGTTGATGAAGAAGATTTTGATGAATCTGATGATCCCCAGGCTAAAAAGAAGGTTGCTAAAAAGAGAAAAGTTATTCCAAAGGCTGCTCCTTATCCAAATCCCACCAATGATACTCCATACTACATCTTGAATAAAATTACTCCATACCAAGGGATGCTACAGTGGATGTGGATATCTAAAAATGAGCAGAAAGAAAGAATGAAGAAAAGGAGGTATAGGTCTCCTTCTAGGAAGTTCTGGAAAGACCCTCCTCCTCCATCTTCTGGGGCCTCTGGAAGTGTATCTTAAAGATCAGCACCTATTACTAAAACCTATCAGAGACACTCCAAGCCAGGCAACAGTCAGCAGTCCTCTCAAAGCAAGCCTCCTCCACCTATAGATAAGAGAAGTACTTCAGTCTCTTATGATGATTCACAGAAGGACTGAAGTCCTAAAAGGCTAGAATCTCCACCAATACCATTTTTAGATCCAGAGCATAAGATAATAACAAAAATGGCCAGGTTCCAAGAGCTGATAAGGCTTTCTCAAATCAACAAAGCAAAAGTTGAAGGAAAGGATCCCTCCCAATATTCAACTATGTCATCATACAGGAAGGAAGAAATAAAGAGGTATGCCAAAGCTAATAAATTTTTCAATGTTGATGATTATATGAGCTTGCATCCAAAAGCTGTTGTTCCAAGGGCCACATCTGTCAATATAATTGGTGGATCAGACATGACAATATCAAAGAAAGAAGCTGCTAATCCAAACAGAGAAATTATCTTCAAACTGCCTTCTGATAAAGATGAAAAGGAAAAGCCTAAGAAGAACAAGTGACTCTATGTGTTTAGTTTTCATATTCAGAACTTTATTTATTTATCATGAAGCACTTATTGTAAATATCTGCTGAATGTTTTTATTTCTGCCTGATATATATTTTTATGCTTTATGATTGCTCTCTTTTATTTTGTATTAGTGACCTCACCCAAATAAGGGGAGATTGTTGGATCCCTAGTTGGATTTGGGCTAGGTTCACTAAACTCGGTTGAGTTTGACCCATATTGTATAGCCAGGGTCAAGTCGAGTAGTCGTAGAGGTTAGGTTAGTGTTTAGGTTCAACTTTCATGGACCAGGCAATAGAGGACCTCAGTAGATTCAAGACTTAGCAGGATTCAGAGATCAAAATGATCTGTTTGAAATTCTTCGAACTCAGCTTGAAGATCGTCGATCGCAGATTGATGAACTCAGAGTTCTTTCTCTGAGTTAATCTGGACGATATTCGAGCTCAGGTAGACGATCTTTTCTTTCAGACAGATTCTCAGCTCGACGAACTCAGAGTGCAGATTTGACAAGTTATTTCCAGAATACAGTTCGCAGACCTCAGGTTGACGAACAAGAATTCTCAGGTCAATGAACTTGGAACTCCAGTCGACGAATTCTGTTCTGAGGACGATGATTTCTGTCCTGAGCTAGAATGAGAAGTTTTCCTTACTTATGTCCCTTACTTTCAATAATATTTAGTAGTAATATTCCGGAGTAATTAATGCTCATATTCCCTCTGAATATAGCCTTTATTAGCAGCATTAATTATGGTCTTCATTAGGTTAATTACTTGCTTATTTTATTAGGGACAGTTGGGGAAACTCATTTAAGACAGATATTCTAGCTATTTCATTCTCTAGATCTTTCAACATTTAATGCAAGAATTCAAATTTCAAAGGAGAATTATTGACTGTAGAATATAAAAGAAATTTTCTCTTTTTAGACGAAAATAGAAGAATAACTACAAGAATACACAGACCAGACCTGCAGTAAAAACACAAGAGCAATACAGAGAAGATAATACATTTGCACAGAACAACATCATACAAAACTTCTTCTCTGCATACCGAAAACATTATGTTCTCTCCCTTATCCATTCTGAAGATTGAAGAATAACATCCATCACTATCAAGTGTCTTCTTCAACCTTCTCCTCTAGGAATATTCAAGGACAACATCTTCAATTAGTTAGAAAGTTCCAGGATTCATTCAGACAAGGCTGAAGACCTATACCCTGAGCAAGGCTCCAACTTTCTGAACAATCTCAACATCTCAGAAGGAGTTTTGACAACAAAATATCCACTTATCTCCTCTATTGATTAGAGTAAAGAGAATTCATCATCACCCCTCTCTCACCTCCTATACAAAGGGTTTATTAACTCCCTTCAAAAGTATATCCTTGGTTTTTGGGCACTTGATCAAAAGCCTAAAGGGTTGTGAGATCTCCCTGGAAATAGATCTTGTGGTGGCAGTTACCTGATGAAAAACCTGATAATGGATTCCTACCAGGGTGGTAGAAGATTGGGTGTACCTTTGGGAACCACTATAAAATTCTTGTGTTGTCTGTATGTGTTCATTTTCTTTCTATTTTTGCTGTGACACTGATAACTTAGTTTAGCATATTTTAATTCTTTCTATTATTATAGGTATCACCTACTTTTACTCTGATATAAATCTGAAAAATAGCCAAAATTTTAATTACTCTATTCACCCCCCCTTTAGAGTAAATAAGATCTAACCCCTATCTTTCAATATGCTATTACGTTTTCTCCTGTTATACTTCTTATGCTCTTCTATTTTTTTTTGCTCTGTTCTTTGCATATTATTTTATTTGCTTTATCAGTTCTTTACGTTGCATTGAGGACACTTCAAATTTTATGTCTGGGGTGGATATTCTTAAATTCTAATATTTAACTACTGGTCATGATTATAATTTGTTGTGAAACTGGCCAAAAAAAAACAAAAATTCTAATACTTTTTTACTCAATCTTGTTAAACCCCCAAAATAAAATTGTTTTTCCTTCTTTTTAAGTTTTCATTAATTCACTCACTTAGGATTATAACAAGTTAATTTGCTTTGGCATGCTAATTAAAATGAATTAATGTAGACGCATTGAGTGTACAAATTTGGTGTTAGTAATTATGTATAGAAATTCATTAGCTTAATTTTCTCTATATAACTTATTTTTAAGATTAGTCCTTTATATTATTAACTAACAATAACTTTATTTTAGAAAATATAATTATCTATAATAAAGCGAGTCAAAGAGTGTAACATTTAGATAATTTTGTATTAGAAAATAAAAATGAAGAATGCTCTTTATTGGTGTCTAGAACTTACCCCTAGCGATCCTAAAACATTCACATAAGTTGATTAGTTAGGGAGGAAATGACTTGGCCTCCCATTGGATAGCTTGAGCCTTTCAATCCCAAAACCCTACACATTATACCCATGTACACCCAATTTGGACCTAATCCCTATATCCTTTGTAACACTATTACTAAAATTCACTAAGGCCAAAAATCCTTACTGATTAGCACATCTATCATTGAGTTTACACCTTTTTGCTATGTGAATTACAAAATTTAAACAGATGGTGTAAAGCACTTTGATAAGCTTTTTATTGGCGAAGAAAAAAATGAGAAAAAAAATATATGAGTATGTATCAAAAGAAAGAACAAGAAAAAAAGGATTGAAGAAAGAAAAAAAATTATACAAAAAAGGGAAGTATAATAATTATGATGTCTGGGGTGCTTTTATAATATTGATGTATGTTGGGGTAATTACATAGCAAGAGGATCAATCGTGATCTAGTTGTGATAAGAACCATCGAGTTTATCTTTGATTACCCCACCTATAATCTTTTATCCTAAGCCAAAAAGTTACATCCTAATACAAGTCCTAAGGATCCAACCTTGCTAATCCTAACTAGTTCCGTGGAGAGGGTGTGAAAAGGCAAGCTTATGGCTATCAATATTGATACTTATAAGTTTTGAAACACTAATACCTACCTTATTAAGATTGTTACTTTCTCCTCACATTTGTTACGGATGATTGTAATTTTATTTTTAGGAAAGTGTGAAAGATAGTTAAGAGATATATTGGTGGAATTTTAAGATAAAGTTATATTTAGAAAAGTTTGCTATACTATTTCCTATGCAATTACAACATCAAATTTCTCTTTGAATTCATAGCAACAAGCTTGCAGAAGAAAAATTAATTATTGGTAATCCAAATGCTTGAATTAGATTACTTAGGGACAAGCAAACACTTAAGTCTGGGGGTATTTGATGAGTACAATTATATAAGTCCTTTTTACTATCATATTTGTAATCATGTCCACTATTATCTATCTCCATTCGTTATAATTTCATGAAAATAGTTAACAATTTGAATAATCATGAATAGAAGAGCACAATATAAATTTTAATTTATTTCCTTTATTAAGTTATTTATTCATTAATCTTCTTAATGAAGGTTTTTGCAAGTCCTTGGAACTAAAAGTCTTTGAGCAAACAGAGGTGTTCACGGATCCAACATGACTGATGGCCAAGCTTGGAAGAAAAAGCGTAAAAATTTACAAGAGCACCACACGGGTAGGAACACTCCTGTGTCACTACCCGTGTCCTTATCGGGAAGAATCAAAGGTCTGATGACAAACCAACCCGTGTATGGAGCCATGAAGAACACACGGCCGTGTCACTGGCCGTGTCAAATGACACGGATCATAACTAAGCGTACCTTTTCATTTCAAACCGGCCAGATGCACTGTTTCATACCCTACACGACATGTGACACGGATGTGTTGGGACCTGTGTTCGACTTCTGTTTGCAAGAAGACTATAAAAACCTGCACAAAAAAAAGAGAAGGACTTTTTGGATTGAAGGACTATGAGAATTTATGGAGGACGAAAGTAGAGCACTCAGGCGAAGGGGAAGTCGAAGGAGATAATCCGTCTGGTTTTAATTTTTATTTATCTCTTTTAATTTCCAGATTCTCTTAGTGGATCTAAACTTTATTTTACAATTCGCATGAGACTTGTTTTTCTGAACCGATTCAGTAATCATGTGTGTTGATTTTCATTTCGGATTCGTTGTATTTTATTCGTATGTGTGCTTTAAAACAAAGAGATTGATCATACAATTGAAGATAGTATTTGTTTTAAATGAATCCCAAACTTCTAGATTGAGAAATTGGAAGGTTGTGATGATGGTTTTTAATTTCATCCTCTGGTGTTTTTTCTCTTTGTATGTCAAATTTCATGATCGAGAGATATGTTGTTTGGATTCTTGGCAATACGGATTTTGGATTCTTGGTATCTTAGAGATAGAATTTCAAGAATTTATGTATTAAACAGGGTTACTTTATATCAATGCAAATTTGAGTGTTGTGAATTGTTCGAGAGAAAATTTACTCAACTTAAGTTTAGGTATTGAATTTATCGAGAGAGAATTCGATAAAGATTGAACTCTTACACTACTATGAATTTGATAATTTTGTTAATACGTGGTTACATAGAATTGAATTAATGTGTGAATATTATCTTGAGAATACTCTTAGACTATCTGCTTTTTACCATCCTTAATCCTTCAATGTTACTTTATCCAATTAGTCCTAGTAATGTCAATTTAGAGTAACAACCAATTTTTAATATAGGTACGATAATAGAGAGAGAGAGTGAGTACGAGTACTTGAAAAGACCCTGAGGAATATAACACGAGATATAGATTTATCCTATACTATGATTGATAGGTGCACTTGTCTGAGATTAAAATAAATTTAGCTTATACCTATCTACATAGTTTATGCTAGAATAGAATAATCACATCAAGTTTTTAACATCAGAAACCAACACTCGGGAAGGTTGCCACAACAAAATGCCGATCCTGCCGGCAGAAATGATCACCCAAGAAGTAGAAGTAAATAATTTATAACAATAAAGTCTAAGTCTACAATCACATGAGAGCCGAGTCCAGATTCGTGGAGGCAAGTCTATTACGATGCTTTTCATCAGGCTAGTTTTCCATGGCTCCAAAGAGATCGTCAAGGGTAATGATCTTCCTTCTTAGACATGTGAAGTCCTTCTTTGGCATGTGCAAGGATTTCCCCAACCAAAAGGTGGATTAATGAGGGATTTCCCTTGGGTTGATTCTTGAAATCCCCAATAAGTATTGCATATAGATCCAGAAATTTGCAGTACGGAATAAGCATGTTGTGTGAAGCCCATCTGGACAGGTTGGTCGGGATTGGTGATGTTTCATTTTGCGTACCGGAGAAGACTCCGCATATAAACGTGTATGTTGTGGAGTCGATGAGTTATGCCTGTGAAGGGTAGTAACAAGAAGTAGTGGAGTGTAATTCCAGGAAAAGACCCTCATGATTCTTGTGTTGTATGCTATGAAAGAACAGTTTTCTGGCACTGCTGGAAGCTGTAGGGTTTGGGTTGAGTTTGGGTGCAGAAAGAGAGTTTCTGAAAAACCCACTAAGCGACCGCGACAAACGCTGACACTAGCTCCCCTTTTGGATTATGAAGCCATTCCTTAGTGGATAGTGTGGCTATTGTGAGCTACGAGCTCTTGAAGGCTTCGTGCCGAACGGATAAGGGGAAAGCTGACCCACGTCATTTGGATATTTGAGCCACGGGATTGGATGAACCGGATCGCGTTATGCTTGACCAACGGGTAGACCTAAGTTCTTGTTAATGTTGGAGCACATAATGTGTAACGCCCCAAAAAGTTGTAGGAACGACGGGGATCGCTTTTGGCCAAGACAGTTTTTTTGGAGCAGGTGACACGGGTCCCGACACGGCCGTGTCAGAGGCCATGTCGGCCGTGTCGAGCTGGCCGTGTGGTCGACCATGTTAAGGTCGACGATAGTCGGGTATGGAACACGGCCAGGCACACGGCCGTGTCCCAGGCCGTGTAGCATCGGGTCGTTTCGAAACCTTTCTGAGGTATTGCACATGGGGCATGACACGGGTCCGGACACGACCGTATCCCAGGTGACACGGGCGTGTCAGGGGCCGTGTCAGAGGCCGTGTAATTCTCTGACTGAAAATGGTGAAAACGGGTGCCGTGACACGGGTCACGACACGGCCGTGTGGAGGGAGACACGGCCGTGTCGAAGGCCGTGTCAGGAGCCTTGTGCTAGTTTTCGAATCGATCGAGACGGCGAATGGGTAACACGGCCAGGCACACGGCCGTGTTGCAACTCGTGTACGGCCCAGTTTTGTGAATTTTTAGGCTGAATCGTGGCCGTTCGTTTCTTTGGCTTGAGATCCGACGGCTGGGGGTTGGACCTGAGGGATTATGCTCGGGAATAGGGTTTGAAACCCTCATTTTCCTTTGGGCTTTATCTCTCTTGATTCTAGAGAGAAGGGAGAGCAAGGAGGATGAAGAAGGACAAGATCCGGCCGCCGGCGAAGCTTTGGAGGTCCGTTTCGCGAGCGGAGTTTAGATCCGCGAAGGTGGGAGCGTTGCGGTGGTTTCCAACCGAGCAAATCTTCTCCATGGCTAGGAAGAGGGGACGGAAGGTAACGACACTTCTCCTCTTGGTTTTTAGGATTTAGGATGCATGAATAACATCCCCTTCCTTTCGTGTTTTGAGCACCGGATCTCTCAAATGAGAGGGATTCATGTAGCCTTGGTTCAAAAGGAACCTCCGGGTTGATCGTGTTCATCCCGGCATGCTTGCATTAGAGATCCGCTCCGTTAGCAGATTAGGCATTGTGGGTGAAGCCGTGGTCGCGACCGATAGTCCGACCCGGTGATGTTGCATAGCGAGCTTCGGTAGAAAATCCGTTGCGGCAATACGCCGTTGTATGTATGCGTTTTTCCCCTTATATTTGAGTGAGTACTCGTAGTCGGAACTGGACGAGGTTAGCTCCGCTTTGTGCGGTAGATGGTTTCCTTGGAGCACGGGAAAGACACGGTGCGAGTAGTATTTGGGGTGGGGAAACCTTGTTTTGTGTTGTGCAAAGGTGCGGCTAGGTCTCCGTGGTCGGCTGGCTATCCCGTGACGCGCAAGTCATGTGGGGAAAGTGGCCCGGCGAGACTAGCCCTTGTGTGAGACTGACGAGAATGCCGAGCGGAGGGCAAGCCCGGGCAATGTGGCCATGAGCGGGTGGGGTCCAGCAAGGCTTCTTAGAATCGGTCAGTGTGAGATGGAACCCTGACGTGCGACGTCAGAATATACGGGCAAGCCCGGGGTTTAAGACCCATGTGCGGGTGGGGCCATTGCAAGGTTTCGTGTGACGGCCTGTGTGCCGTTGGGGACATGGTGTTTCCCTTTTGTTTGCGGCTTTAAGCCAATGGGGAAACGGAAGTACCCAATGTTTGATGTTGTGCTAGATGCATACGAGCTAGGGTGCCTTGGGTGAAACCCGGGTTGCATTCATGTTGCATAGTAGGCCCTTTTACTTTGTACAAAACATAGAGAACATGTATGCTGTATGAGACATCCAAGCCTGTTTACCGCTTTAATATATATGCTCTTTTGATATACGAAGTGTTAACTTGCAGGTGGAGTGGTACCCCGGGGTCCGTTAGGGACGGCCGAGAGGAGATGTGTTTGTTACACAGTAGAGGTCAGTCTTTGCTGACCCACGTTACTTCAAATCCTTACAGGGCAAGGATCGCATGCAGGAGCTAGCGCGCTGGGCGAAAAGCCCTAAGCCTCATGAAGTGTTGTTGTGCTTGGCTAGTTTCTTTTCCTTGTTTGCTGATGTTGTTTGATCATGTCTGGCTTGCATGCCGAGGTAGCCTAGGAGTGCTTGGTACTTTTATATTTTTTGGACTTATATTGTGTAAGGCCTTAAGGCCATTTTGATACTCTATTGTTAGTGGATAACTTCTGTCTTTTAGTTTTATGTTTCCGCTGTGTTTGTCTGGAGTTTTGAGTTTGGGTAGTTTCATATCATCTTTTAATACTAAAGCTGTGGTGTCCGTATGTTGTGGGGCCCCGGCCGGACCCATATTATATGGTCTTTACAGGGGAGGTGTTACAATTTGGTATCAGAGCGAGGTTGGCGTTCCAATGAGAAGTTTCGCGGTCGAAAGTATAAGTCGAGTCGCGTATAAGAAGTTATCCACGTAGGAGTATCGCGGGACCATGAGTGTCCTTGTGTTCGAGTCTTGCAATTAGAGACTGATTTGCGTTTTCTTGCTTGTGTTTAGAGTGCAAGCAACGAGGCTGGGACCTCGAGGCCAAGAGAAGAGCTCTCGGCCAGTAGTGCGACTGCGCAGGGTCCGCTAGGGATGGGGGTCACACCGGTCGACTTCTGCCGCATGCTTGCAGAAGCGATGGTGGCAGCCCAAGCTGCAGCGACAGCACAGGTAGCAGCTCCCGTTGCTCAGGTAGCAACTCCTGCTACCCCAATCACGGCAGCGACCGTGCAGGTTGAGGAGGCCAGGAGGGCGGAGCCGCAGGCCGAGAGAGTGGTTGTCGGGCTGGGGGACCGGCAGATGAAGTACTTTCTGGGCTTCCACCCTCCAACCTTCAAGGGAATCGGCACGCCCACAGATGCAGAGGATTGGTGGGCTAGAATCCAGGAGCTTCTGAGGGCGGCAGAGGCGCCAGATGAGAAAAAGGCAGAGTTCGTAGCCTTTATGTTGGAGGGAGATGCCAAGTTATGGTGGGTGAGCCACAATGGTCGGCAGTTTCCAGGACGCACACCATCCATCGAGGAGTTTGGGAATGCCTTTCTAAAGAAGTACATTCCCGCATCTACAAGGTTAGCCCTCCAGAGGCAGTTTCTACATCTTGTGCAGCGAGACAAGATAGTGGATGAGTATGTTCAGGAATTTACTCGATTAGGTCGTTATGCGGGGACGACCATGGCGGACGATGAAGAGAGGGACAATCTCTTCTACCATGGATTGAGGGAGAATCTAATACAACCCCTCATATCGATGAAGCGTGCGGGCTTCAACGAATTGGTGGAGGCGGCCCGAATTTTGGAGAGCGATATGGAGCGATCCCAGCGCCGAAAAGGTTTCACACCCAAGCAGGGGGAAGAGAAGAAGTCGGCCCAGTCCCATGGAAAGGCGGAAGGGAGCCGATGGAAGAAGAAGCCTCCCCCGTTTAATGTCGGGCGAGAAAAGTAATTGGATGTCCGGAGGGTCACGCTCTAAGGGACCGCAGATGTGTTACAGTTGTGGCAAGCCAGGCCACATAGCAAGATTTTGTACCAAAGGGGGCGCTGAGCAAGAGCAAAGGCAGGAGCAGACTGTGCGCTCCGGCCCCAGTGCCGCAGAGAAAGGGAAGATGGCGGAGTCGAGTGCTTCCCGGTTTCAACCAGTGTAGCCAAGGGCCTACAACCTTGGGCAGCAGGAAGCAATCCGTCAACCCGATGTGGTGACAGGTACGAGAATTCAACCTGCACCTTAGATTTCTTCCTTTCAAGCTTTTTATGTTTGTTGCATGGGTGTAGGCTTTGTAGTGGTATCAGGGTACCCCGCTAGGGTACTTTTCGATACGGGGGTGTCGCACTCCTTCCTTGCGGAAAGTTTCATCCGGAGGATTGGAGTTGAGTCCTTCTCAACTGACTCAGAGTTGAAGGTGTGCATGCCCAATGGGTCATCTATGACTACCAGGGCTAGAGGCCGGATTTGTTGGAGTCTTGAGGGGGTCGACTTCGTGTTGGTAGCGGCGATCTTGCCATTGTCCGAGTTTGATGTGATCTTGGGAATGGACTGGCTAGCGGAGCAGCGTGCCAGTATCGACTGCTTGTCCAAGGTGGTAACCCTGAGGGGCGTGGTGCAAGCGGAAGTCAAGTTTGAGGGCCTGCATGGAGTGGCCTGTTCCCTAGTTTCGGCACTTCAACTAGTGCGAGCTGTTAACCAGGGAGGTGTAGCTCTAGTAGCGTTGTTGGAGGTTAGCCTTTCCAGGCTGTCTCTTGGGGAAGTGCCCGTGGTGGCGGAGTTTGGAGAGGTTTTTCCCGAGGAGCTGCCGGGAGCACCTCCTCGGCGGGAGATTGATTTCTCCATCGAGTTAGTGCCCGAGGCTAGACCGGTGTCACGTCCACCATTTAGGATGGCACCAAAGGAGTTGGCCGAGCTCAAGGTTCAGTTGCAGGAGCTTTTGGAACAAGGGTATATCAGACCCAGCTCTTCACCGTGGAGTGCGCCGGTGTTATTCGTAAAGAAAAAGGATGGTAGTATGCGTTTGTGCATAGACTACCGAGAGTTGAACAAATTGACAATCAAGAACAAGTATCTGATTCCTCGGATAGACGATCTCTTCGACCAGTTGGTGGGGTCGGTGGTGTACTTCAAGTTGGACTTGAAGTCCGGATATTATCAGTTGAGGATTCGTGACGAAGACATACCCAAGACAGCGTTTGGTATGAGATATGGTCATTTTGAGTTCTCGGTGATGCCGTTCGGGTTGACGAACGCGCCGTCCGTGTTCATGGACTTGATGAACCGAGTGTTTCACGAATACTTGGACAGGTTCATCGTCGTTTTTATCGATGACATTTTAGTGTATTCCAAGTCGGAAGCGGAGCACGAGGTGCACTTGAGGACAGTGTTGCAAGTATTGAGAGAGAACCAGCTCTATGCGAAGTTCTCCAAGTGCGAGTTTTGGTTGGAGAAGGTGGCGTTTTTAGGCCATGTGTTTAGTGGGGATGGGGTGGCGGTAGATCCAACGAAAGTGGAAGCCATCAGAGATTGGCCAGTTTTGAGGACTGTGGCGGAAGTCCGGAGCTTTCTTGGACTAGCCGGGTACTACCGAAGGTTTGTGGAAAACTTTTCACGGATACCTCTACCCCTCACTTCGCTAACTCACAAGGATCAGAAGTTCGTGTGGACTCAAGAGTGCAGTCAGGCGTTTGAAACCCTGAAGGAGAGGCTGATGATGGCACCGATCCTAAGTCTACCAAAGGGGACCGAAGGATTTCAGATTTTCAGCGACGCATCCGGATGCGGTTTAGGGTGCGTGTTGGTGCAGCATGGCAGTGTGATAGCTTTTGGGTCGAGGCAGCTCAAGCCTCATGAGAGAAATTACCCCGTCCATGATCTGGAATTGGCGGCGGTAATTTTTGCTTTGAAGCTGTGGAGGCACTACGTTTACGGTGCAAAGGTGGAGATCTTCACGGACCACAAGAGCCTGAAGTATCTCCTGGATCAGAAGGACCTAAATATGCAGCAGCGCAGGTGGGTCGAGTTCCTTGGGGACTACGAGGTGGCGATTCAGTACACGCCAGGAAAAGCCAATGTGGTGGCGGATGCTTTGAGTAGGAAATACTCGGGGCAAGGAAATTGGATTGAAGCTCACGATGAGCGGTTAAGGCGGGACTGGGAGTCCCTTGGTTTGGAATGTGTGGCAAGAGGCGAGTCTAGCGTGGCTTGGCTAAACTGGATTGAGATGCAGAATGACTTATGCGATCGTATTCGGGAAGCGACCCGTGTGGATGAGGAGTTCCAACCCTTCGTGGAGGAAGCTCTTAAGGGCGAGGGTAGCGCCTAGGAGATGTTTGATGGGGTTCTGAGGAAGGGCGGAAGGATTTGTGTACCGCAGTTCGGCAAGCTCCGCGAGGAGTTGATGTATGAGGCACACTTCACTAAGTACTCCGTTCACCCGGGTGGTACAAAGATGTACTTGGATTTGAAGATGTCCTATTGGTGGCCTGGGATGAAGCGGGATGTAGCTTTGTGTGTGAGTTGGTGCCAAACTTGTGCCTTAGTGAAGGCCGAGTGTCAGAAGCCGGGCGGGTTCTTGAAGCCTCTTCCAATCCCTGAATGGAAATTTGAGGACATCTCCATGGATTTTGTGCATGGGTTGCCTAAATCGCAGCAAGGCAATGATGCCATTTGGGTGATTGTAGATCGCTTGACCAAAGTGGCACATTTCATCCCAAACCGAAAGGAGGACGGTGTGGAAAAGTTGATGGAGTTGTACGTCCGCAATATTGTGCGACTTCATGGGATTTCGAAGAGTATAGTCAGCGACCGGGATGGGCGTTTCACGTCGAAGGATTGACGATTGGTGCAGAAGAGCTTGGGCACAAAACTCAGGTTCAGTACGGCCTTTCATCCTCAGACCGATGGGCAAACTGAGAGAACGAACCGTACTTTGGAAGATATGCTAAGGATGTGTTCTCTCGACTTCGACAAGAAGTGGGAGGATCACCTCTTCATGGTGGAGTTTGCGTATAACAATAGCTACCAAGCTAGTATCAAGATGGCGCCATATGAAGCTCTTTATGGGAGGCGGTGTCGAACACCGATGTCTTGGACAAACACCGATGTCTTGGACAGAGGCGGGAGACACAAAGCTTTTGGGGAAAGAAGTGGTAGCCAATGCTAGTGAGCTACTGCGGACCATCCAAGAGCGCATGAAGGTAGCTTAAGATCGGCAGTCGAAGTATTTCAATGCTCGCCACAGACATGTGGAATTCGCAGTGGGCGACTGGGTGTATCTTAAGATCAAGCCGTTCAAAGGCATTTCACGAATTCGCCGACTCAAGAAGCTGAGTCCGAGATTTTTGGGACCATTCAAGGTCATCGAGCGAGTGGGAGAGGCAGCGTACCGGTTGGCGTTGTCCACGGAGCTAAGTGGATTGCATGACGTTTTTCACGTCTCCGTCCTGAGGAAAGCCTTGTTAGAGGCCAGCGTGGTGATTGAACCGGCGGCGGTGCTGGTAGAGGAAGACTTGAGGATGCGAGTACGTCCTGTCGGGATAGAAGATTCGGAGGTTCAGCAACTGCGGAACAAGGAGTTCCGACTCGTAAAGGTCCGTTGGGATAATTGTGGCTGCGAGGAGCTCTCATGGGAGCGAGAGCAGGCCATACTGGAGGAGTACCCCGAGCTTTTCTCCTCAGGTATCGTTTAGAATTTGTGTTCTTTCCATGTTTTAAATTTCGGGACAAAATTCTTTTAACGGGGGAGAATTGTAACGCCCCAAAATGTTGTTGGAGCGACGGGGATAGCTTTTGGCCAAGACAGTTTTTTTGGAGCAGGTGACACGGGTCCCGACACGGCCGTGTCGGAGGCCATGTCGGCCGTGTCGAGCTGGCCGTGTGGTCGACCATGTTAAGGTCGACGATAGTTGGGTATGGAACACGGCCAAGCACACGGCCGTGTCCCAAGCCGTGTAGCATCGGGTCGTTTCGAAACCTTTCTGAGGTATTGCACACGGGGCATGACACGGGTCCGGACACGGCCGTGTCACAGGTGACACGGGCGTGTCAGGGGCCGTGTCAGAGGCCGTGTAATTCTCTGACTGAAAATGGTGAAAATGGGTGCCGTGACACGGGTCACGACACGGCCGTGTGGAGGGAGACACGGCCGTGTCGAAGGCCGTGTCAGGAGCCGTGTGCTGGTTTTCGAATCGGTCGAGACGGCGAATGGGTAACACGGCCAGGCACACGGCCGTGTTGCAACCCATGTTCGGCCCAGTTATGTGAATTTTTAGGCTGAATCGTGGCCGTTCGTTTCTTTGGCTTGAGATCCGACGGCTGGGGGCTGGACCTGAAGGATTATGCTCGGGAATAGGGTTTGAAACCCTTATTTTCCTTTGGGTTTTATCTCTCTTGATTCTAGAGAGAAGGGAGAGCAAGGAGGAGGAAGAAGGCCAAGATCCGGCCGCCGGCGAAGCTTCGGAGGTCCGTTTCGCCAGCGGAGTTTAGATCCGCGAAGGTGGGAGCGTTGCGGTGGTTTCCAACCGAGCAAATCTTCTCCATGGCTAGGAAGAGGGGACGGAAGGTAACGACACTTCTCCTCTTGGTTTTTAGGATTTAGGATGCATGAATAACATCCCCTTCCTTTCGTGTTTTGAGCACCGGATCTCTCAAATGAGAGGGATTCGTGTAGCCTTGGTTCAAAAGGAACCTCCGGGTTGATCGTGTTCATCCCGGCATGCTTGCATTAGAGATCCGCTCCGTTAGCGGATTAGGCATTGTGGGTGAAGCCGTGGTCGCAACCGATAGTCCGACCCGGTGATGTTGCATAGCGAGCTTCGGTAGAAAATCCATTGCGGCAATACGCCGTTGTATGTATGCGTTTTTCCCCTTATATTTGAGTGAGTACTCGTAGTTGGAACCGGACGAGGTTAGCTCCGCTTTGTGCGGTAGATGGTTTCCATGGAGCACGGGAAAGAAACGGTGCGAGTAGTAATTGGGGTGGGGAAACCTTGTTTTGTGCTGTGCAAAGGTGCGGCTAGGTCTCCGTGGTCGGCTGGCTATCCCGTGACGCGCAAGTCATGTGGGGAAAGTGTCCCGGTGAGACTAGCCCTTGTGTGAGACTGACGAGAATGCCGAGCGGAGGGCAAGCCCGGGCAATGTGGCCATGAGCGGGTGGGGTCCAGCAAGGCTTCTTAGAATCGGTCAGTGTGAGACGGAACCCTGACGTGCGACGTCAGAATATGCGGGCAAGCCCAGGGTTTAAGACCCATATGCGGGTGGGGCCATTGCAAGGTTTCGTGTGACAGCCTGTGTGCCATTGGGGACATTGTGTTTCCCTTTTGTTTGTGGCTTTAAGCCAATGGGGAAACGGAAGTACCCAATGATTGATGTTGTGCTAGATGCATACGAGTTACGGTGCCTTGGGTGAAACCCGGGTTGCATTCATGTTGCATAGTAGGCCCCTTTTACTTTGTACAAAACATAGAGAACATGTATGTTGTATGAGACATCCAAGCCTGTTTACCGCTTTAATATATATGCTCTTTTGGTATACGAAGTGTTAACTTGCAGGTGGAGTGGTACCCCGGGGTCCGTTAGGGACGGCCGGGAGGAGATGTGTTTGTTACACAGTAGAGGTTAGCCTTTGCTGACCCACGTTACTTCAAATCCTTACAGGGCAAGGATCGCATGCAGGAGCTAGCGCGCTGGGCGAAAAGCCCTAAGCCTCATGAAGTGTTGCTGTGCTTGGCTAGTTTCTTTTCCTTGTTTGCTGATGTTGTTTGATCATGTCCGGCTTGCATGCTGAGGTAGCCTAGGAGTGCTTGGCACTTTTATATTTTTTGGACTTATATTGTGTAAGGCCTTAAGGCCATTTCGATACTCTATTGTTAGTGGATAACTTCTGTCTTTTAGTTTTATGTTTCCGCTGTGTTTGTCTGGAGTTTTGAGTTTGGGTAGTTTCATATCATCTTTTAATACTAAAGCTATGGTGTCCGTATGTTGTGGGGCCCCGGCCGGACCCATATTATATGGTCTTTACAGGGGAGGTGTTACATAATGAAAGTCTTAGGCCTGCGCGACATTAAGAATAAAAGGCTCAATATCGTTGGGTTTCGGACCTTGAACGGTGGTGTTTACCCTGGTTTTCCGGTACACCAAGAATGTGCTCTGAGTGCACGGACCGTCGGGCTGCGTGGTCAATGTTTGTGATATATTGATTGTGCGTGAGTGCACATCTTGTATATATCTACTTGTGAAATGCTATGCCTGCAGGGAAGGAATACCACTGCCCTGAGAAAGGGGTAGGGTTGTTATAAATTGGTCAGCTAAATGTTGACCGTTGCCTTGTTTTGCACCATCTTGGTGGGCTGTCCAAGTGCAAGTGTTGCAGATCCGAGCGGGAAATAGAGGGCTAAAGCCCATACTGTTGCTACTCCTTCTGGCCCTCCAAGGCTGAGTAAAGAATATTATTATTTTCATGTGTGGCAGGCTTGTGGGCCGATATTTGTAATCCATACTTATGAAGCTGAACTGTAAGGCCTTAAGCACAAACCTTTGTTTATTTGATGTACATTCCTTTGGGGTTATATATAAATGTGGTTGTTTATATATATAGTGGACATTCATGGCTGTTGAGTTCAATATTAACTCTAAAAGCTTCCCCTAGAAAGCTTTGAGTTAGGATGCGAATATGTTTTGGTATTAAACTATAACCACGCCGCCTGTTTGTGTCATATGGTGTGGGGCCCCGATCGGACCTTCTATTATATGTTATTTAATGCATGGGGTCGTTACAATTTGGTATCAACTTGTCTCTATCTTCCTCTTTCGAATTCGTGGTCGAATTCTTTTGTGGGGTGGAAAGCACGTGTAAGTGCGACCCGCTTTGACATTAATGAACTCAAGAATGTCCACTATGGAATGTAAATACACCTATTTGAGGAACATGCGTGTTCCTATTTTTTTGTTATTGCTTGTGCAAGGTTGCTAAAGTGTGTCTTGTTCACCTATAGGTGACTCGTAGTGGTGATGGGCAGTCTGAGCCCCAGTATTCTTATGAGAGTGTGGAACAACCTTATGTGCCTACACCTCCTCCTTCTGCGGAAATAGTACGCTTAGTTGTTGAGGCGCTATTTGCAATGATTCATTCACAGCCTACTAGGAAGGTGCAACCGACATTTGTGCCAGAACGGGTTGGCGTAAGGCCAGAACCTGTTGAAGCTAAAGATCCTCGAGCAGCTGAACCGTAGTTGAAGCATTTTATGAGCTTCAATCCTCCTATGTTTATGGGTGTAGGATCCCCAACGTAGGTAGAAGATTGATTGTCACGCATCAAACGAATATTAACAGTGTTAAGGATGGAAGTAGATAACAAGGTCACCTTGGACACCTTCTTATTGGAAGGAGAGGCTCAGCTATAGTGGGACAACATAGAGTTGCGCCACATAGCGCGCAGGAAATTAACAAGAAGTCTCAATTGAGGAGTTTTCACGACATATCTTGGCAAAGCACCTGCCAACCGCGCAACGTATCACCATGGAAAATGAGTCCTAGCGTCTAACGCAAGGAGAAATTAGTGTTGATACTTACTTGTTTGAGTTTACATGGGATGCTATGCGGGGTCTATCTTCGGTGATGAACAACGTAAAACCAATTGATTCTACGAAGGGTTGCGGGATGAGTTGAGATTCCTGCTCTCAAGTTTAATGAACTAGGGGTTTCAAACATTGGTGGATACTACTTGTGCGTTGGAGAAGGATATGAAGTGGGAGCAAGGAAAAAGGGACTTGGCTGTGACAATGTAGGAGTTCAAAGCGCCCCGTTCTGGAAAATCGAATTACCAAAATAAATGGGGCAAGAGATAAAAAATTCTGGACAGGCTCCTTCTACAGTTGCGTCGGGGGAAACTTCGAGGAAAGAGTCTCGTTCCTGCTTTATATGTGGTAGAGTGGGACATCTAGCCCGTGACTATCGGGTTGGTCCGCCAAAGGTGGAAAAGAAGGCAGGAGTGTCATATGCTGATAAGGGAAAGGTAGTGGTGGAGTCCTTTGCATCCCAGGCATAGCCGCGAGTATAAAATCTTGGCCAGCAGGAGGCCATAAAGAAAAGTTACGTCGTCATAAGTACGATCTAAGATATTGATTGCAATTCAAAGGAGATCGCACTGGGCCAGAATACCGAGCTTGAAACAAAGTTCGCTGGTTTGCGAGGCATGTGCGGGATCTTGATGTCTGCTCTCTAATTCGCCAATGTTGTTGGGAAGGGCGCGGAGTTATTCTTTAAGCTTATTCAGGATGTTTAGCCAAAGCCAAGTGTGAGTGACATTCTGATTGTATCAGAGTTTGCTGATGTGTTTCCTAAGGATCTTCCAGGGTTACCACCCCAGCGGGAGATCGACTACACTATTGAGCTTGTCTCGGTATTCCTCTTTCGAATTCGTGGTCGAATTCTTTTGTGGGGTGGCAAGCACGTGTAAGTGCGACCCGCTTTAACATTAATGAACTCAAGAATGTCCACTATGGAATGTAAATACACCTATTTGAGGAACCTGCATGTTCTTATTTTGATGTTATTGCTTGTGCAAGGTTGCTAAAATGTGTCTTGTTCACCTATAGGTGACTCGAAGTAGTGCTGGGTAGTCTGAGCCCTAGTATTCTGATGAGAGTGTGGAACAACCTGATTTGCCTACACCTCATCCTTCTGCGGAAACAGTACGCTTAGTTGCTGAAGCGCTATTTGCAATGATTAATACACAGCCTACTAGGCACGTACAGCCGGCATTGGTGCCAGAAAAGGTTGGTGTAAGGCCAGAACCAGTTGAGGCTAATGATCCTCGAGCAGCTGAACCGCAGTTGAAGAATTTTATGAGCTTCAATCCTCCTTTGTTTATGGGTGTAGGATCCCCAACGTAGGCAGAAGATTGATTGTCACGCATCAAATGAATATTAACAGTGTTAAGGATGGAGGAAGATAACAAGGTCACCTTGGACATCTTCTTATTTTAAGGAGAGGCTCAGCTATAGTGGGACGAGATAGAGTTGAACCACATAGCGGGCAGGCATTTAATAGAAGTCTCAATTGAGGAGTTTTCGCAACATATCTTGGCAAAGAACCTACTAGCCGCGCAACGTATCGCCATGGAAAATTAGTTCCAGCGTCTAACGCAAGGAGAAATTTGTGTCTATACTTACTTGCATGAGTTTACAAGAATGGGATGCTATACGGGGTCTATCTTCGGTGATGAACAACATAAAACAAATCGGTTCTATGAAGGGTTGCGGGATGAGTTTAGATTCCTGCTCTCAAGTTCAGTGAACCAGGGGTTTCAAGCATTGGTGGATACTACTTGTTCGTTGGAGAAGGATGTGAAGCGGGAGCATGGAAAAAAGGCCTTTGCTGTGACAAAGTAAGAGTTCAAAGCGCCCCGTTCTGGAAAATCAAATTACCAAAATAAATAGGGCAAGAGATCAAAATATTCTGGACAGGCTCCTTCTACAGTTGCGTCGGGGGAAACTTCGAGGTAAGAGTCTCGTTCCTTCTATATATGTGGTAGAGTGGGACATCTAGCCCGCGACTATCGGGTTAGTCCGCCAAAGGTGGAAAAGAAGGCAGTAGTGTCATATGCTAATAAGGGAAAGGCAGTGGTGGAGTCCTCTACATCCCAGGCGTAGCCGCGAGTATATAATCTTGGCCAGCAGGAGTCCATAAAGCAAAGTGACATCGTCACAAGTACGATCTAAGATATTGATTGCAATTCAAAGGAGATCACACTGGACTAGAATACCGAGCTTGAGAATAAGTTCACTGGTATTCGAGGCATGTGCGGGATCTTAATGTCTGCTCTCCAATTCGTCAATATTTTTTGGAAGGGCGCGAAGTTATTCTTCAAGCTTATTCAGGATGTTGAGCGAAAGACCAGTGTCAGTGACGTTCTGATTGTATCAGAGTTTGCTGATGTGTTTCCTAAAGATCTTCCAGAGTTACCACCCCGGCGGGAGATCGACTACACTATTGAGCTGGTGCCAGGTGCGAAACCTATGGCCTGCACGCCATATCGGGTAGCGCCAAAGGAAATGGCAGAACTGAAAGTTCAATTGCAAGATTTGCTGGATCAGGGATACATACACCCAAGTATGTCACCTTGGAGCGCACCTATTATTTTTTGGAAAAAGAAGGATGATAGTCTGTGGTTGTGTATTGATTATCACAAATTGAATAAGCTGACAGAGAAAAAAAAGTATCTGATTCCATGGATAGTTGACTTGTTCGATCAGCTAGTGGTATCAACCGTCTATTCTAAACTGGTCTTAAAATCTGGTTATTACCAGTTGAGGATTCGGGAAGTTGACATTCCCAAGATAGCATTTGGTACACGCTATGGTCAATATGAGTTCACTGTAATGTCATTGTGGCTATGTAATGCGCCATCGGTGTTCATAGACCTAATGCACCAAACGTTCTGAGAGTACTTGGACTTGCTTGTGATCGTCTTAATTGAAGATATCTTGGTGTACTCTCAATTTGAAGCTGACCATGCGAACAATTTACGGTTGGTATTGCATGCCCTGCGGAGAAATAAACTCTATGTCAAGTTCTCAAAGTGTGAGTGTTGGCTGTCATCAGTGTCTTTTCTTGGTCGTGTGGTAAGTGGAGAGGGCATTGCAGTGGATCCGTCAAAGATAAGAGCCATACGGGAGTGGCCCGTGTAGTCTTCGTTGACCGAAGTCAGGAGTTTACTTGGACTAGCAGGCAAGTACAGATGTTTTGTAGAAAACTTCTCACGGATCGCTTTGCCTCTTACCACATTAACGAGGAAGGATAGAAAGTTCATTTGGACGCCGGAGTGCTTGCGAGCTTTTGAAGAGCTAAAGAATCATTTGACCACGGCTCCTATTTTCACATCGCAAAGTGGTAGAGACGGCTACGAGATATATAATGATGCTTCAGGGAGCGGCTTAGGCTGCATTCTTCTTTAGTTTGGAAAGGTGATCGCTTATGGCTCACACTAGTTTAAAGTGCATGAGTGAAACTATCCCGTCCACGAATTGGAGTTGGCGGTAGTGATTTTTGCACTTAAATTGTGGTGTCACTATCTATATGGCGTAAAGTGGATATATTTACGGATCATAAGAGCCTAAAGTACCTATTGGATCAGAAGGATCTAAATATGTGACAATGAAGGTGGATGGAGTTCCTCGGGGACTACACCTTTGATATTCACAACACTCATCGAAAGGGAAACTTGGTCGCAGATGCATTGAGTTGTAGGACTCCGCCAATGGAAAATTTGTTGCAGATGCATGATGAACGTCTGATCTAGGAGTTGGAAGCGTTAGATATTTCTTGTGTTGACAAGAATTCCACATCAAATGCATACTTTAACTGGATGGAGGTACAATATGACCTTGCGGATAAGGTTCGGCGAGCAACGGAACTTGATGAAAGTCTATAATGCTATGCAGTGGATGGGTCAAATGACCAATTATCCTGGGATGACGGCCTTTTGAGGAAAGAGGGTCATTTGTGCGTCCCAAGTATGGGTAATCTAAGAGAAGAATTGATGTATGAGGCTCATTTTACGAAATACTCAATTCACCCAGGGAGCACAAAGATGTACAAAGACATGAAAAAGTTGTTCTGGTGGCTAGGGTTAAAGAAAGACATAACATATTACATGGCTAATTGTCAAATATGTGCCTTGGTGAAAGAAGAATGCCAAAAGCCTGGAGGTTTCTTGAAGTCGCTACCTATTTTGGAATGGAAGTTTGATGATATTTCATTGGATTTCGTGCACGGTTTGTCGAGATCTCAATGCGATAACGATTCGGTTTGGGTGATCGTGGACCGGTTGACTAAAGTGGCTCACTTCCTTCTGAACAAGAGGGACGATTCAGTTGAAGTCTTGGAGAAACTTTATGTTGTGCAAATAATACGATTGCACGGAGTTCCCCGTAGCATCGTAAGTGAACGTGACAGGCACTTCACATCGAATGATTGGAGGCTAATCCATCAGTTGTTGGGAACAAAGTTAAAGTTCAGTACGACCTTTCATCCCCAAATGGATGGCCAGACTGAGAGGACCAACAAAACGATGGAGGACATGCTCCGAATGTGCGCCTTGGATTTTGGAAAGAGGTGGGAAGATCATCTTTATATGGTAGATTTTGCCTACAATAATAGCTACCAAGAGAGCATAAGTATGGCACCGTTTGAATCTTTGTATGGTCAGAAATGCCGTACACAATTAGCTTGGGGGAAAGCAGGCGAATCTAAACTATATAAACGTAAGGAAGTCGAAGAAGCTAATTCGACAATACGCTCTATTCGGGAGAGGCTACTGATAGCCCAAGATAGACAAGCAAAGTATTATAATGCCAAGCACCGAAACATTGAGTTTGTGGTTGGCGATTGAGTATATTTGAAAATTAAGCCCTTCAAAGGTGTGTCGAGTATTCGGCGCTTGAAAAAGTTACGTCTTAGATATCTTGGTCTGTTTGAAGTGGTGGACTGAATTGGGGAAGCTGCCTATCGAGTAGCTCTTTCTGCAGAATTAAGTGGATTGCATGATGTGTATAAATATCAGTGCTTTGAAAATCCATAAAAGATCCAGCTCAAGTGATTGCGAATGATCACGTTCCAGTTGAATTTTGGCTAACGGCAAAGTTTAGGCCCATTCGGATCGAGGATAAAGCTGATAAGCAGTTACGGAACAAGAAAATTGGGATGGTCAAGGTTTGATGGGACAACTGTGGTCATGAGGAGCTAACATGGGAGTGGGAGCAGACCATGCGTGCTGAATTTCCCAAACTGTTTGTCTAAACTTGTATAACAGTTTGTGTTTTATGTTGTACAGAACATAACATGTTGTAATAACATTTTGTTGAAGAGTTTCCTGAGTACTGAATACAAATTTCGGGATGAAATTTCTTGTAAGGAGGGGAGGATTGTAACACACTAAATTCTCATTTATTAGTGGGCTGGGTAGGCTGAGCAACACAGCCTGGGACACGGGTGTGTCCAAAGCCATGTCATGCTCTGCTTGAGGCAACACGGCCTAGGACACGGGCATGTCCAAAGCCGTTTCCTACTCTTTGTACTCAAGTGTGGTGCAGGGCGGTGTCGAGTGTGGCACACAGCCTGTGACACGGGCGTGTCCTAATGTAAGCTCGACGAAATTCACTCGATGATCCTCGAGAGGCAAGTCATATTGGGCACACGGCCTGTGATACGGGCGTGTCAAGGGTCATGTCCTTCTTTTTGTTTGGCCAAGTCTGTGAGGACGAATGAAAACGGGCTGGACACCGCCGTGTCCAAAGCCGTGTCTGGCACACAGCTTGTGACAGGGGCGTGTCACAGGGCCTTGTCCTGGTCCGGTCAAGTCAATTTCTTTGTCACTTAAGGCACACGGCTTGTGACACAAGCGTGTCACAAGCCATGTTCGGCCCAGAAAATTGAGTTTAAGGGCGATTCGTTGCCGCTCATTCCCTTCAAAAAGAATCCAACGGTCAGGTACTCTTCCTGCTGTTATAAGGCCGGGAGTTGAAGGATAAACTCTCATTTAACAAAGGCCTTTCTCTTTCTATTATGTTAGAGAGTGGGGAGAGCTTGGAAGAAGAAGGAGGAGGAATCCGGCTGCCCGTGGAGCTTCAGAGCCCCGAATCGCAAGACGAGTCCAGATTCGTAGAGGCAAGTCTGTTGCTGTGCTTTTCATCCGGCTAGTTTTCCATGGCTCCAAGGAGATTGTCAAGGGTAACGATCTTCCTTCTTGGATATATGAAGTCCTTCTTTGGCATGTGCATGGATTTCCCCCACCAAAAGGTGGATTAATGAGTGATTTCCCTTGGGTTGATTCTTAAAATCCCCAATAAGTCTTGCATATATATCAGGAAATGTGTAGTATGGAATAAGCATGCTGTGTGAAGCCCATCTGGACAGGTTGGTCTTGATTGGTGATGTTTCATTCTGCGCTCCGGAGAAGACTCCACTTATAAATGTGTATGTTGTGGAGTCGATGAGATATGCTTGTGAAGGGTATTAACAGGAAGTATTGGAGTGGAATTCCAGGAAAAGACCCTCGTGATTATTGTGTTGTATGTTATGAAAGAATAGTTTTCTGGCACTACAGGATGCGCAGGGTTTGGGTGCAGAAAGATAGTTTCTGCAGAACCCACCAAGTGACCGCGAGGAACGCTGGTACTAGCTCCCCTATTGGATTGTGAAGCCAATCCTTGGTGGAGAGTGTGGCTATTGTGAGTTGCGAGCACTTGAAGTCTTCGTGCTGAATGGATAAGGGGAAGTTGACCCGCATCATTTGGACGATTTGAGCAACGGGATTTGCTGAACCAGACCGCATTATGTTTGATCGACGAGTAGACCTAAGTTATTGGTCTCATTAGAGCGCATAATGAGAGTCTTAGGCCTGCGCGCTATTAAGACTAAAATGCTCAATACCGTTGGGTTTCGGACCTTGAACGGTCGTGTTGACCTTAGTTTTCTGGTACACCAAGAATGTGCCCTGAGTGCACGGAGTGTCCGGTCGCGTGACCGACGTTTGTGATATATTGATTGTGCGTGAGTGCACATCTTGTGATATATATTCTTGTGAAATGCAATGCCTGCACGGAAGGAATACAACTGCCCCTGGAAAGGGGTAGGGTCGTTATAAATTTGTCAGCTGAATGCTGACCGTTGCCTTGTTTGCCACCATCTTGGTGGGCTGTCCTTGTGCAGGTGCTGGAGTGCCGAGTAGGAAATAAAGGTCTAAATCCCCTACTGTTGCTACTGCTGGCCCTCGAAGGCTGAGCAAAGAAAATTATTATTTTAATGTATGACCGGCCTGCGCGCTGATGTTTGTAATCCACACTTTTGATGCTTAACTATAAGTCCTTAAGGCCAAACCTTTGTGTATTTGATGTACATATCTTTGGGGTTATATATAACTGTGGTTGTTTATATATAGTGGACATTCATGGCTGTTGAGTTCAATATAAACTTGTAAAGCTTATGCTAGCATGCTTTGAGTTAGGATGCGAATATGTTTTGATATTAACCTGTAACCTCACCGCCTCTTTGTGGAATATGGAGTGAGGCACCGGCCAGACCTTCTATTATATGTTATTTAACGGATGGGGTCGTTACACAACACTACTTTCTCCCTTAGTGAGACGCTGGAACTCGTTCTCCATGGCGATGCGCTGAGCCGATGGCAAGTGCTTTGCAAGGAACAGTCTCGAAAACTCTTCTATTGAGACTTCAGATAGTTGTCTGTCAGCTAAGTGGTGAAACACTTTCTCGTCCCACCATAGCCGAGCCTCTCCGTCCAGTGTCTAAGGTGACTTTCTGTTCTTCCTCCATTCTTATCACCGTCAATATTCGCTTGACACACGATAACCAATCCTCCGCCTGCGTTGGGGATCACACACCATTTACATAGGAGGATTGAGGCTCATAAACTGCTTCAACTACTGTTCAGATGATCGAGGATCAACAACAGCCTCAATAGGTTCTGCCCTTACACCAACCTATTTTGGTGCTCTTCCAGGTTGCGCTTGCCCAGTAGGCTGTGCATGAATCATTGCAAATAACACCTCATAAACTAAACGTATTATCTTTGTAGAAGGAGGTGGTGTAGGCACCTCAGTTTGTGCCACACTCTCATTGGAATGCTGGGGCTCAGACTGCCCAACACCACTTCGAGTCACCTATAGGTGGACAAGACACACCCGCTAGGAACGCGCAGGTTCCACCAACATGTGTATTTGCATTCCTTAGTGCATATTCTTGAGTTCATTTACGGTTAAAGCGGGTCGCACTTACTCATGCTCGCCGCCCCACAAAAGAATTTGACCACGATTTCAAAAGAGGAAGACCAAGAGAAGCTGATAGCAAATTGTAACGCCTCCATCCGTTAAATGACATATAATAGAAGGTTTGTCCTGGGCCCCACACTATATTCCACAAACATTCGGCGAGTTCACACGTTAATATCAAAAACTACTACACGCATCCAAATTCAGAGAATTCTAGCAGAAGCATTATGGGTTAAGATTGAACTCAGCAACCATGAATGTCCACTATATATATAAACCATCACATTTATATATCTCAATGGAATGTATACAAAATACCCAAAAAGTTTGTCCTTAAGTCCTTACAGGTTTTCTTCATAGGTGTGGATTACATACATCGACATGCAGGACGGCCACACATGAAAAAAAGCAAAACATTTCTTTAATTGGCATTCGAGGGATAGCATAGCAGCAGTAGCAGCAACAGTAAGGGCTTCAGCCCGCTACTTCCCTCCCGGCTCTCCTGCACCTGTATAAGGACAGTCTACCATAATGGTGGCAAATAAGGCAACGGTCAGCATTCAGCTGACCAATTTATAATGACCCTACCCCTTTCCCAGGGCAGTGGTATTCATTCCTTGCAGGCATAGCATTTTTCACACAGATATATCTTAATATGTGCTCTCACCCACAATCAATATATCACAAACGTCAACCATACGACCCTACGCTCCGTGCTCTTACGACACATTATTGGTGTACCAGAAACCAGGGTCCCACCACCATTCAAGGGTCCAAAACCCAATGGTAAACATTGAGCATTCATGATCCATGGCCCACGGCTGGAGACTTTAGTCTTTATGGTGAATAACCCAAGACTCTCGTTATGTGATCCTAACGAAGCCAATAACTTAGGCACTCAATTTAGACAACCATAACATGGATACTGTTCAGCCCTTGCTCGTTACTCAAATCGCCAGTTCAATGTCTAGACTGACGCGGGTCGGCATCCCCTTATCCGTTCGGCTCACCGGCCTTTAAGAGCGCATAGCTCACACTAGCCACAATGTCATCGAAGGACTGGATTCACAATCAAAGTGGAAGTCAATGTCAGCGTTTGTCATGATCGCATGGTAGGGTCAACAAAAACTCTCTTTTTGCGCCCAAACTCAACCCAAACTCTGTAGCATTCTGCAGTGCCAACACATAGCACAAAAACTTCGAGGGTATTTTTCCTTGAACTCTATTCCAGTACTTCATGTTACTCCACTTCACAGGGACAACCCACTGATAATAGAAAACACTCGTTTATACATGGAGCCTTCTCTGGTGCAAAAAATAAAGCATCACCAATCTAGATCAACTTGTCCAGATGGGCTTCACACAACAAGCATATTCTGTACAACACATTTTCGGATCTATATGTAAGGCTTCTTGGGGATTTCATAAATCAACCCAACAAAGATACCTCAACATTCCACCTTTTAGTGGGGGAAATCCATGTACATGCCAAAATAAGGACTTCACATGTCCTAGGAGAAAGATCGTTACCCTTGACATTCTTTTTGGAGCCATGACACAGCTTTTCTATGCGGATGGAAATGATCGCCTCACTTTCCCCTACGCGATTATAGCTTCAGATCTTGTTTTCGGCCACAAGATCTTCTCCAGCAACTTCAGCAAATCCACGCAAACCCTAGCACCAGCCGAGAGCTCTTCGCTCTAGTACTCGGGAAGAGAGAAAAAGGAAAAAGAAAATAATTATTTCCTCCTTCCTATTCGTCTTCATAAGAGGCCTCGAAGTACATCCCAGCCACACGATAAAATCATCAAAACCATGCAACGGCTCGGGTTAAAATTAAATCACCGCTTAGTGGCCGTAAATCATCCACCTAACACAAGTTGCTCCAAAATTCTTGAGCTCTACTCGATTCTTTTCGTTGAGCTCAATTCAACGACCTTTGTCAAGCTCAGCTCGACAATCACCGCTCGACGACTTTCATCGAGCTCAACTCGACGATCTTCATCGAGCTCAGGTCGACGATCTTTGTCGAGCTCCGTTAACTCAGCTCGACGATCTTCGTCGAGCTCTGCTAACTCAGCTCGACGATCTTCATCGAGCTCAGCTAATTCAGCTCGACGATCTTCATCAACCTCAGCTTGACAATTTTCTTCGATCCCAGGTCAATGAATACCTGTAACTTTTGGGGTGTTACACTTGGCTCCTTGGATTGATCACCCTCTGTGGAGGTATTTATCCTTTATTGCCATTAGATCCACGTCCCATCCAACAAAGCTCTATATTGACCTTGTTGGTAGAGCACTCAGACATCATGTGTCCAGGAACACATGATCTCAAGCATCTGTTAGAAGACAGATACTTGGAGGGTTGCTTAAATAGACCCATTGGGGCTTTACCCTTAGGTACAAATTTCTTTTTTAACTTTTTGTTCTTGACATACCCTACGTCGCTTCTAAATAGTGCATAGAAGGTGTCTATGATAGGTAGCACTAACTTGGGTTTTGAGAAATGAGTCAGGAACTGTCTTTCCTGGGTGAGCTTTGCTTCTAGGTCCTTGACAGTCTTGACCTGTTTTACTATTACCTCTACCTTTCTATCTATCTTATTGGTTAGTTCTATAAGCTTCAGTTTTTGCAGGTCCAACTTTATGATGGCCCTTTCCAACTGAAAAGATACTCCCCTCAGAGATTCTATTTCTCTGGCTTGAACCTTAGAAAGCTCTTTGTTTGCCGTTTTGGATTGGTGGTTGATTATTGATGTCTTGTTCACATATAGGTGATAAGGAGTGGTGTAGGGCAGTCTGAACCACAACATTCGGATGAGAGTGAGGCACTAGCCGAGGTGCCCACACCTCCTCCTTCTACGGAAACCGTATGCCTGGTTATGAAGACAGTATTTTCCATGATTCAAGCACAACCTGTTGGGCAGTCGGGCCTGTAGTGGAGCCAATTTTGGTTGGTGTGAGGCAAGAGCGTGTTAAAGCTCGGGTGGACGAGCGAGCGACTGACGAGCAATTGAAGTGGTTTATGGATTTTCATCCACCTACGTTTTTCGGGGCGATTTCTCCAACGCACGTGGAAGATTGGCTTTCAAGGGTGAAGAGGATCCTGACAGCGCTCAGGATTGATGAGGGGCAGAGAATTACGTTAGCAAATTTCCTACTAGAAGGAGAGGCGAGACTTTGGTAGGATGAAGTCAAGATACACCAGTTCGCAGGAAGAGGCCTGGGAGAGATTTCGATGGACGAATTCTCCAGATTGTTTTGGGCAAAGTATTTGCAAGTATCACGGAGAATTGCTATGGAGAACGAATTCCAACATTTGGTGCAGGGTGAGAAGACGGTGGATGATTACCTGTATGAATTTACCAGGCTGGGGTGTTATGCGGGTCGACTTTTGCGGAAGAAGCGCGGAAGACGAATAGATTCTGTGAGGGACTCCGAGATGAGTTGAGATTGATGCTTCTGAGTTCAGTTAACCAAGGCTTCAAATCCTTAGTAGATAAATCCTGTGCACTAGAGAAAGATTTTAAACGGGTGCAGGACAAGAAGAACTTGGCGGCGGAAAAGTCGGAGTTAAAGTTTCGCACTTCGAACAATCAGAGTATAGGAAATGTGATAAGAAGATGTTCAGGCCTGATGAATATGCTCAGTCAAATGTTACTTCGGGAGCAACGTACGGGCAAGTACGTGTGGAGACACATACGTGTTTTAACTGTGGGAAGCAAGGGCATATCGCCAGAGATTGTTGGAGTGGCGCCTCGAAGGGTGATAAAAAGTCAAGTGCATCCTATGAGAAAAAGGGTAAGGCAGTGGCAGAATCATCTGCATCCCGGGCGCAATCGCGAGTGTATAATATCAAAGTGCAGGAGCCGCAAAGCTCATATCATGAAGTACAACAGCCTCAAGTGTATAACCTGGAGTTGCAGGTATCTATCAAGAAGATTCTTAGAGACGCGGATGAGCGGAAATAAAGTGGAGTGTGCACTTTATTTCTTTTGTGTTGTACTTTGTACATATGGTATGTTTGTGTGTTTGTGAAAACACTTGTGTTGGTGCGATGTCGTAGGGCGAGACAAGTTGCGGCCTCTGAGCTCGCAACCTGGATCGTCTTTGTTTTTTTATTGCAACAGAGTGGTTGTGTTGGTATGTACATTACGCTAAATTTCGGGATGAAATTTTTGTAAGGATGGGAGGATTTTAACACCCAAAATTTCAATTTGGAGTTCAGGCTGGGTGACACGGCCTAGGACACGGGCGTGTCCCAGGGCGTGTCCAGCTCCTGGTACTCAGCTGTGTTGCTAAATTTCGGCATTGAATGTGGCACACGACCTATGACACGGGCGTGTCACAGGGGCGTGTTTGGCACACGGCCAAGGATACGGGCTGCTCAGTTGGTGATTAGAAGTGAAGGAACTCCATAGTTAAGCGTGCTTGGGAGAGAGTAGTACTGGGATGGGTGACCTCTTGGGAAGTCCCCGTATGACCCAACTTAACTGTAGAGTTCTCTCATCAAAGGGAGGTTGTGGCCACAAACAACCCACTAGTGGGCTGGAGAGGGGTTGGGGTGCTTGTGCTGCAGCCCATTAGCAATGACATGGGGGGCTTTGGGAGAAATCCCAGGTCATTACACTTCATATCTCAGACTAATCCCCAATCCATTAAAGAGGCTGAGCAAGATCCACACTGGATCATTACAATACAAGAGGAGCTCAACCAATTTGAGAGATGTAGAGTTTGGGATTTAGATCCAAGACCCAAAGACTACCCAATCATTGTAACTAAATGGGTATTTAGAAATAAACTAGATGCTCAAGGTACTATCATAAGGAACAAAGCCAGACTAGTTGTTCAAAGATACAGAAAAGAGGAAGACATAGACTATGACAAGACTTTTGCACCTGTTGCAAGGCTTGAAGCAATCAGGATATTCTTAGCCTATGCTGTCTACAAGAAGTTCACAATATATCAAATGGATGTAAAGAGTGCATTCCTAAATTATGAACTCAAAGAAGATGTCTATGTGGAACAACCACCAAGTTTTATCTCTTCAACTCATCCCTCTTATGTTTGCAAATTGCATAAAGCTCTCTATGGTCTAAAGCAAGCTTCAATATCTTGGTATGAAACCTTAACTAGCTTTCTTTTTGAGCATAAGTTTTCTATAGGCATAGTAGATAGGAATTTATTTATCAAGCGTCATCATGATAAAATTTTGTTAGTACAAATATATGTAGATGACATTATATTTGGTTCTACTGATTCCAAACTATGCAAAAGGTTCTCCAACCTTATGCATTCCATGTTTGAAATGAGTAGCATGGGTTAGCTTTCCTACTTCCTTGGTCTCTAAGTGAAATAGTCATCTGATGGCATCTTCATTTCCCAATCCAAGTATACTAAGGAGCTGATAAAAAGGTTTGGGATGGCTGATGCTTCAGCTAAGAAGACACCTATGGCTACAAATGTTGTAATTGATTCTGATGAGCATGGGAAACCTGTAGATCAGAAATTGTATATGGCCATTGTTGGGTCCCTATTATATATTATAAGAAGTAGACTAGATATTATATTTGCTACTTGTCTTTGTGCTAGGTTTAAGATGAACCCTAAAGAATCTCACCTTATTTTCTTAAAAAGGATTTTGAGATATATAAAGAGTTGCCCTAACCTAAGACTCTGGTATCCAACAGAGTCAAAATTTGAGTTAACTAGATACTCTAATGTTGACATTGCTGGGTTTAGAGTGGACAGAAAAAGCACCTCAGGGACAAGACAATTCCTTGGAGCTAGACTTGTGTCCTGGTTTTAGAAAAAGCAAACAGCTGTGTCTACATCAACAGCAAAAGATGAGTACATAATAGCTGGCAGTTGCTGTTCACAAATGTTGTGGATTCAAAACAAACTCCAAGATCATGGTGTCAACTTAAATAATTCAACTCTACTTTGTGATAATACCAGTGCAATTTCTATTGCACAAAATCCAGTGCATCATAGTAGAACTAAGCATATAAGAATAAAGCATCATTTCATTAGAGAGTGTGTGGACAAAAAGAAAATTAATCTTGTCTACATCTACACTGATTTGTAAAGAGCAGAAATCTTCACCAAACCCTTGGATGAGAGGAACCATCAGTTATTTCTTAATCAGCTTGGTATGATCAATGAAGAAGCATTAATTTAATTTTTATTTGTGGTCGAAGAATTTGTCATAGTTCGTCGAACGGAGATCGACGAACAGAGAAAAGTTCTTGAGATAATTCGTCGACCTGAGATTGATGAACTCTCTGTGTGCGAAGTCATTTTCGTCAACCGGAGATCGACGATACTGCTTCAGAAAATTTTAATCGACCTAAGAACAATGAAAAGTTTTCCCTTCTTCAGACTGAGATCGACGAACTATTTTGTCAATAAAATATTTTGTCGACCTCAGATCGAAGAATTCTCTTTATTTCGCAAGATCGAGTTTGTCGCTTCATATTCTGAAAAACCTTATATCTATGTTTTCTTCGAACTCCATCCCATGCTTTCTATTCCCTTTGAACTTGATCTCTATGTTTCCTTTTGCAGGTGATTATGGCGATTCCGGCGAGCACCCTTGCAGCGATGAAGTTTGATACAAGATTTGACATCGACTTCGAGTCATTCCAACATTAAGATCAAATTTTTCTAGACATTAATAAATTGTTTGAAGAACACCAGTTGAAGAACTTTATGACAACAAGGATAAAGATTGCTGCCATAGAAACCAAGGAATGGGTGTTCACCTCCTCCACACCAGATGCCGACACAATGACAGGAACAATATCGGGTAACCAAGTTTCTCTCACCCCCGCCGTTTTATCTTAAATATTTGGATTAGTGAATGGAACAGAAGATTTGGAAATAGATAGTTCAAAATTTGATGAAATGTTGATTTCAATGGGTCATACTGGAGAAAACCCTAACAAGCTTTTGAAGAAAAATTTATCTTATCCATATAAATTTTTAGCTGTTGTTGTTGGTAAAGTACTGTTGGGCAAGCATACTACCCTTGATTATATCACTAGGCAACAATTTCTAGTGATGTGTGCAGTTGTGAATAGGAAGCAAGTGAACTGGGCTAAGATATTGTTTGATCTGATAAAGAAGAAAAATAGTAAGAAAGAGGTGTGTTTTGGAAGGATACTTGGAATCTTCCTACAGGAGAAAGCAATTGAATCCCTAGTATCCTAGACCATATTCATCAATGCCACCAAAAGGCTCACATATGCCTTATTTGGAAGGTGGGAGAGGAATATCCCAAAGCCATCTAAGGCTTCCTCCTCTTCTAGGGCATCTAAGGATACCAGAGCTGTTACAGTTGCTCCTCCACCCCCAGAAGATGTCCCCTCCATCAGGATTCCATCCCCTCCACCTTCATCTCAACAACCAACACCTCCTCAAGTTCAAACACCTTCAATAACCCTCCTACAACCATACCCATCCCTAGCTCATACTCCAACACCCCCACTTCAATCACCTGAACACCAACTAATTCCACCCTAATTTCCAGTGCATGCAACTCCACCTCACACTCCAGAGTATGTTACTCAACCTCAATCCCCTCTTCCTCAATATGTAGATGACACCCCCTCCACAATATCTAATCCATACCATCTTTTCATCTCCTGTCACCTCCCATCAATTCTCCATCACCTCATATTGAGCCCATGTCAGACACCACCCCTTTCCCCTCATCATCCATCCCCATCCTTTTATATCATCTCAGACACCCTCTGAGTTCATTCAAATGGATTCCCCTTCCATTCCCTCTCTTCTGCGAATCATCACTCCACTACTCAAAAAACTCATAGTAGAGGCCATTCAACCTCTTGCTAATTCAATCTCAAACCTCTTTGCTCTTCTATCTACTGCCCCTACTGTTTCATCTTCTGGGGGCCTGGATTAAGAGCCCTTTGAAACCAGGCAGGGGGAGATATCCTGTGAAGAAGCTCCAGCATCTCCTCCTCCAGCAGCAGAAGCAGAAGCAACAATAGTTTTATAGATTGTTGAGTTACTAGTAACAGATGTACAGATGATTACAGAGGCTGAATCAATTGATTTTGATATGTTACGTACAGATGAACAAGTTGTTCTGCCAGAAGTGTTGACTGTTGGTGATTGTAGTATTAATCCCATATTCGATATCATTGATTTTTTTGATTCTTTTAATAAAGTTTACTTCAATTATCTTCTTCCAGCTGTTTGCTCAGAGCCACCTTTGGCTATGGTTTGTTACACTGTACCAATAAGTCCTGAAGTTGCTAACTAACTGAAGGAAAGCTTTGTTGTGAGTTCAGGTGAACAAGTGACTGAGATTAATCCTGAACCAAGCTCTCTTCCAGAGAAAAAAGCTTTTTCCCCTACCCTTTCTTGGGTTGAGTCCCCATTTCCTGACATGGATGAAATTTTGTCTTCTATGTTAGAAGAAGACAATAAGATGGTCAATGTGAATATTGCTCCACCTGAAGATGCTTAAACTTAAGCACTTCCTCAACCTGAAAAACAAATATTAGAGGAAACCTTAAAGGAGATATATGCAATGTATGACAATCCTCAAGGATTTTCTGATTATGATGTTGATGAAGAATATTTTGATGAATCTGATGATCCCCAGGCTAAAAAGAAGGTTGCTAAGAAGAGAAAAGTTGTTTCAAAGGCTGCTCCTTAGCCAAATCCCACCAATGATACTCCATACTACATCTTGAATAAAATTACTCCAAACCAAGGGATGCCACAGTGGATGTGGATATCTTAAAATGAGCAGAAAGAAAGAATGAAGAGAATACGGTACAGGTCTCCTTCTAGGAAGTTCTGGAAAGACCCTCCTCTTCCATCTTCTGGAACCTCTAGAAGTGTATCTTAAAGATCAACACCTATTACTAAAACCTATCAGAGAAACTCCAAGCCAGGCAACAGTCAGCTGTCCTCTGAAAGCAAGCCTCCTCTAGCTATAGATAAGACAAGTACTTCAGTCTCTTATGATGATTCACAGAAGGACTCAAGTCCTAAAAGGCTAAAATCTCAACAAATACCATTTGTAGATCCAGAGTAGGAGACAATAACAAAAATGGCTAGGTTCCAAGAGCTGATAGAACTTTCTCAAATCAACAAAGAAAAATCTAAAGGAAAGGATCCCTCCCAATATTTAACTATGTCATCATACAGGAAGGAAGAACTAAAGAGGTATGCCAAAGCTAACAAATTTTTCAATGTTGATGATTATATGAGCTTGCATCCAGAAGCTGTAGTTCCAAGGGTCACATCTATCAATATAATTGGTGGATCAGACATGACAATATCAAAGAAAGAAGCTGCTAATCCAAATAGAGAAATTATCTTCAAATAGCCTTCTGATAAAGCTGAAAAGGAAAAGCCTAAGAAGAACAAGTGACTCTGTGTGTTTAGTTTTCTTATTCAGAACTTTATTTGTTTATCATGAAGCACTTATTGTTAATATCTGTTGAATATTTTTATTTCTGCCTGATATATATTTTTATGCTTTATGATTGTTCTCTTTTATTTTGTATTAGTGACCTCACCCAAATAAGGGGAGATTGTGTGATCCCTAGTTGGATTTGGGCAAGGTTCACTAAACTCGGTTGAGTCTGACCCATATTGTATAGCCAGGGTCAAGTATAGTAGTCCTAGAGGTTAGGTTAGTGTTTAGGTTCAACCTTCATGGACCAGCCAACAGAGGACCTCAGTAGATTCAAGACTTAGCAGGATTCATAGATCAAAATGACCAGTTCGAAATTCTTCAAACTCAGCTCGACGATCGTCAATCGCAGATAGATGAACTCAGAGTTCTTTCTCTTAGTTCAGCTCGACGATATTCGAGCTCAGGTGGACGATCTTTTCTTTCAGACAGATTCTCAGCTCGATGAACTCAGAGTGCAGATTTGACAAGTTATTTCCAGAATACAGTTCGCAGAGCTTAGGTCGACGAATAGGAATTCTCAGGTCAATGAACTTGGAACTCTAATCAACGAATTCTATTCTGAGGTCGATGATTTCTGTCCTGTGCCAGAATGAGAAGTTTTCCTTTTTTATGTCCCTTACTTTCTATAATATTTATTAGTAATATTCCAGAGTAATTAATGCTCATATTCCCCTGAATATAGACTTTATTGGCAGCATTAATTATGGTCTTCATTAGGTTAATTACTTGCTTATTTTATTAGGAACAGTTGGGGAAACTCATTTAAGATAGATATTCTAGCAATTTCATTCTCTAGATCTTTCAGCATTTAATGCAGGAATTCAAATTTCAAAGGAGAATTATTGACTGTTGAATATAAAAGAAATTTTCTCTTTTCAGATGAAAATAGAAGAATCGCTGCAAGAATACACTGACCAGACCTACAGTAAGAACACAAGAGCAATACAGAGAAGATAATACATTTGCATAGAACAACATCATACAGAACTTCTTCTCTGCATACCGAAAACATTCTGTTTTCTCCTTTGTCCATTCTGAAGATTGAAGAATAACTTCCATAACTATCAAGAGTCTTCTACAACCTTCTCCTCTAGGAATATTCAAGTACAACATCTTGAATCAGTTAGAAAGTTCCAGGATTCATTTAGACAAGGCTGAAGACCTACACCCTTAGCAAGGCTCCAACTTTCTGAACAATCTCAACATCTCAGAAGGAGTTTTGACGACAACATATCCACTTGTCTGCTCTATTGCTTAGAGTAAAGAGAAGACATCACCCCTCTCTCACCTCCTGTACAAAGGGTTTATTAACTCCCTTCAAAAGTATATCCTTGGTTTTTGGGCACTTGATCAAAAGACTAAAGGGTTGTGAGATCTCCCTGGAAATAGATCTTGTGGTGGAAGTTACCTGATGAAAAACCTGATAGTGGATTCCTTCCAGGGTGGTAGAAGAGTGGGTGTACCTTTGGGAACTACAATAAAATTTTTGTGTTGTCTGTATGTGTTCATTTTCTTTCTAGTTTTGTTGTGACAGTGAGAACTTAGTTTAGACTATTTTATTTCTTTCTATTATTATTGGTATCACCTACTTTTACTCTGATATAAATCTGAAAAATAGCCAAAAATTTAATTACTCTATTCACCCCCCCCCTTTTAGAGTAAATCAGATCTAACCCCTAACTTTCAATATGCTATCACTTTTTCTCTTGTTGTACTTCTTATGCTCTTCTATTTTTTTATGCTCAGTTCTTTACATATTGTTTTATTTGCCTTATCAGTTCTTTATGTTGCATTGAGGACACTACAAATTTTAAGTCTGGGGTGGATATTCTTAAATTCTAATATTTAACTACTGGTCATGATTATAATTTGTTATGAAATTGGCCAAAATAAAAAAATAAAACAAAAAATCTAATACTTTTTTACTCAATCTTGTTAAACCCCCATAATAAAATTGTTTTTCCTTCTTTTTTAGTTTTCATTAATTCACTCACTTAGGATTATAACTAGTTAATTTGCTTTGGCATTCTAATTAAAATGAATTAAAGTAGACGCATTGAGTGTACAAATTTGTTGTTAGTAATTATGTATAGAAATTCATTAGCTTAATTTTCTCTATATAACTTATTTTTAAGATTAGTTCTCTGTATTATTAACTAACAATCACTTTATTTTAGAAAATATAATTATCTATAATAAAGCGAGTCAAAGAGTGTAACATTTTGATAATTTTGTATTAGAAAATCAAAATATGCTCTTTATTGGTGTCTAGAACTTACCCCTAGCAAGCCTTAAAACATTCGCATAAGTTGATTAGTTAGGGAAGAAATGACTTGGCCTCCCATTGGATAGCTTGAGCCTTTCAAGCCCAAAACGCTACACATTATACCCATGTACACCCAATTTGAACCTAATCCCTGTATCTTTTGTAACACCACTACTAAAATTCACTAAGGCCAAAAATCCTTACCTATTAGCACATCTATAATTGAGTTTACACCTTTTGCTATGTGAATTACAAAATTTAAACAGATGGCGTAAAGAACTTTGATAAGCTATTTATTGGTGAATAAAAAAATGAGAAAAAAATATATATGAGTATGTATCAAAAGAAAGAACAAGAAAAAAAAGGATTGAAGAAAGAAAAAAAATTATACAAAAAAAGGGAAGTATAATAATTATGATGTCTGGCGTGCTTTTATAATATTGATGTATGTACGGGTAATTACATAGCAAGAGGATCAAATGTGATCTAGTTGTGATAAGAACCATCGAGTTTATCTTTGATTACCCCACCTATAATCTTTTATCCTAAGCCAAAAAGTTACATCCTAATACAAGTCCTAAGGATCCAACCTTGCTAATCCTAACTAGTTCCGTGGAGAGGGTGTGAAAAGGCAAGCTTATGGCTATCAATATTGATACTTATAAGTTTTGAAACACTAATACCTACCTTATTAAGATTGTTACTTTCTCCTCACATTTGTTATGGATGATTGTAATTTTATTTTTAGGAAAGAGTGAAAGATAGTTAAGAGATATATTGGAGGAATTTTAAGATAAAGTTATATTTAGAAAAGTCTGCTATACTATTTCCTATGCAATTACAACATCAAATTTCTCTTTGAATTCATAGCAACCAGCTTGCAAAAGAAAAATTAATTACTGGTAATCCAAATGCTTGAATTAGTTTGCTTAGGGACAAGCAAACACTTAAGTCTGGGGGTATTTGATGAGTACAATTATATAAGTCTTTTTTACTATCATATTTGTAATAATGTCCACTATTATCTACCTCCGTTCGTTATAATTTCAAGAAAACAGTTAAGAATTTGAATTATCATGAATAGAAGAGCACAATATAGATTTTACTTTATTTCCTTTATTAAGTTATTTATTTATTCATTAATCTTCTTAATGCAGGTTTTGCAAGTCCTTGGAACTAAAAGTCATTGAGCAAACAGAGGTATTCACGGATCCAACATAACTGATGGCCAAGCTTGGAAGAAAAGCATAAAAAATTACAAGAACACCACATGGGTAAGAATATGCCTGTGTCACTACCCGTGTCCTTATCGGGAAGAATGAAAGGTCTGATGACAAACAAACCCGTGTATGGAGCCTTGAAGAACACACGGCCGTGTCACTGGCCGTGTCAAATGACACAGCTCATGACGAGGCGTACCTTTTCATTTCAAACCGGCCAGATGCACTGTTTCATACCCTACACGGCATGTGACACGGCCGTGTTGGGACCCGTGTTCGACTTCTGTTTGCAAGAAGACTATAAAAACCTGCACAAAAAAAGAGAAGGACTTTTTGGATTGAAGGACTAGGAGAATTTATGGAGGACGAAAGTGGAGCACTCAAGCGAAGGGGAAGTCGAAGGAGATAATCCGTTTTGTTTTAATTTTTATTTATCTCTTTTAATTTCCAGATTCTGTTAGTGGATCTAAACTTAATTTTACATTTCGCATGAGACTTGTTTTTCTGAACCGATTCAGTAATCATGTATGTTGATTTTCATTTCGGATTCGTGGTATTTTATTCGTATGTGTGCTTTAAAACAAAGAGATTGATCATAGAATTAAAGTTAGTATTTGTTTAAATGAATCCCAAACTTCTAGATTGAGAAATTGCAAGGTTGTGATGATGGTTTTTAATTTCATCCTCTGGTGTTCTTTCTCTTTGTATTTCAAATTTCATGATTGAGAGATATGTTGTTTGGATTCTTGGCAATACAGATTATGGATTCTTGGTATCTTAGAGATAGAATTTCAAGAATTTATGTTTTAAATAGGGTTACTTTATATCAATGCAAATTTGAGTGTTGTGAATTATTCGAGAGAAAATTTACTCAACTTAAGTTTAGGTATTGAATTGCTTGAGAGAGAATTCGATAAAGATTGAACTCTTACAATACTATGAATTTGATAATTTTGTTAATACGTGGTTACATAGAATTAAATTAATGTGTGAATATTCTCATGAGAATACTCTTAGACTATCTGCTTTTTACCATCCTTAATCCTTCAATGTTACTTTATCCAATTAGTCCTAGTAATGTGAATTTAGAGTAACAACCAATTTTTAATATAGGTACGATAATAGAGTGAGAGTGAGTACGAGTACTTGAAAAGACCCTGAGTAATAGGACACGAGATATAGATTTATCCTATACTATGATTGATAGGTGCACTTTCCTGAGATTAAAATAAATTTAGCTTATACCTATCTATATAGTTTATGCTAAAATAGAATAATCGCATCATGTTTTTAACATAAGACATAAACACTCGGGAAGGTCGCCACAACAAAATGCCGATCCTGCCGACAGAAATGATCACCCAAGAAGTAGAAGTAAATAATTTATAACAATAAAGTCTAAGTCCACAATCACATGAGAGCCGAGTCCATATTTGTGGAGGCAAGTCTATTACGGTTCTGTTCATCCGACTAGTTTTCCATGGCTCCAAAGAGATCATCAAGGGTAATGATCTTCCTTCTTGGACATGTGAAGTCCTTCTTTGGCATGTGCAAGTATTTCCCCAACCAAAAGGTTGATTAATGAGGGATTTCCCTTGGGTTGATTCTTGAAATCCCCAATAAGTATTGCATATAGATCCAGAAATATATAGTACGGAATAGGCATGTTGTGTGAAGCCCACTTGGACAGGTTGGTTGGGATTGGTGATGTTTCATTTTGTGTACCGGAGAAGACTCCGCGTATAAACGTGTATTTTGTGGTGTCAATGAGTTGTGCCTGTGAAGGGCAGTAACAAGAAGTAGTGGAGTGGAATTCCAGTAAAAAACACTCGTGATTCTTGTGTTGTATGTTATGAAAGAACAGTTTTCTGGCACTGCTGGTTGTTGTAGGGTTTGGGTTGAGTTTGGGTGCAGAAAGAGAGTTTCTGCAGAACCCACTAAGCGACCGCAATGAACGCTGACACTAACTCCCCTTTTGGATTGTGAAGCCATTCCTTGGTGGATAGTGTGGTTATTGTAAGCTACGAGCTCTTGAAGGCTTCGTGCCGAACGGATAAGGGGAAAGCTGACCCGCATCATTTGGACATTTGAGCAACGGGATTGGATGAACCAGATCACGTTATGTCTGACCAACGGGTAGACATAAGTTATTGTTCTTGTTGGAGCGCATAATGAGAGTCTTAGGCCTGCATGACATTAAGAATAAAAGGCTCAATATCGTTGGGTTTCGGACCTTGAACGGTGGTGTTGACCCTGGTTTTCCGGTACACCAAGAATGTGCCCTGAGTGCACGGAGCGTCGGGCTACGTGGCTGACGTTTGTGATATATTAATTGTGCGTGAGTGCACATCTTGTATATATCTGCATGTGAAATGCTATGCCTGTAGGAAAGGAATACCACTGCCCCGGGAACGGGGTAGGGTTGTTATAAATTGGTCAGCTGAATGTTGACCGTTTCCTTGTTTGGCACCATCTTGGTGGGATATCCATGTGCAAGTGTTGGAGAGCTGAGCGGGAAATAGAGGGATAAATCCCCTAATGTTGCTGGTACTGCTGGCCCTCAAAGGCTGAGTAAAGAATATTATTATTTTCATGTGTGGCAGGCCTGCGCGCCGATGTTTGTAATCCACACTTGTGAAGCTGAACTGTAAGGCCTTAAGGCCAAACCTTTGTTTATTATATGTACATTCCTTTGGGGTTATATATAAATTTGGTTGTTTATATATATAGTGGACATTCATGGCTGTTGAGTTCAATATTAACTCTAAAAGCTTCCTCTAGAAAGCTTTTAGTTAGGATGCGAATATGTTTTTGTATTAAACTATAACCGCGTCGCCTGTTTGAGTCATATGGTGTGGGTCCCCGACCGGACCTTCTATTATATGTTTTTTAATACATGGGGTCGTTATAATTTAGTATCCGCTTGTCTCGGTATTCCTCTTTCGAATTCGTGGTCGAATTCTTTTGTAGGGTGGCAAGCACGTGTAAGTGCGACCCACTTTAACATTAATGAACTCAAGAATGTCCACTAAGGAATGTAAATACACCTATTTGAGGAACCTGCACATTCTTATTTTGTTGTTATTGCTTGTGCAAGGTTGCTAAAATGTGTCTTGTTCACCTATAGGTGACTCGAAGTAGTGCTGGGTAGTCTGAGCCCTAGTATTCTTATGAGAGTGTGGAACAACCTGATGTGCCTACACCTCCTCCTTCTGCGGAAATAGTACGCTTAGTTGCTGAAGCGCTATTTGCAATGATTAATACACAACCTACTAGGCAGGTGCAGCCGGCATTGGAGCCAGAACAGGTTGGTGTAAGGCCAGAACCTGTTGAGGCTAATGATCCTCGAGCAGCTGAACCGCAGTTAAAGAATTTTATGAGCTTCAATCCTCCTATGTTTATGGGTGTAGGATCCCCAACGTAGGCAGAAGATTGATTGTCGTGCATCAAACGAATATTAATAGTGTTAAGGATGGATGTAGATAACAATGTCACCTTGGACACCTTCTTATTGGAAGGAGAGGCTCAGCTATAGTGGGACAACATAGAGTTGCACCACATAGCGGCAGGAAATTAACAAGAAGTCTCAATTGAGGAGTTTTCACGACATATCTTGGCAAAGCACCTGCCAACCGCGCAACATATCACCATGGAAAATGATTCCCAGCGTCTAACGCAAGGAGAAATTAGTGTTGATACTTACTTGTTTGAGTTTACAAGAATGGGATGCTATGCGGGGTCTATCTTCGGTGATGAACAACGTAAAACCAATCGATTCTACGAAGGGTTGTGGATGAGTTGAGATTCCTGCTCTCTAGTTTAGTGAACTAGGGGTTTCAAACATTGGTGGATACTACTTGTGTGTTGGAGAAGGATATGAAGCGGGAGCAAGGAAAAAGGGACTTGGCTGTGACAAAGTAAGAGTTCAAAGCGCCCCATTCTCGAAAATCGAATTACCAAAATAAATGGGGCAAGAGATCAAAAATTCTGGGCAGTCTCCTTCTTTAGTTACGTCGGGGGAAACTTCGAGGAAAGAGTCTCGTTCCTGCTATATATGTGGTAGAGTGGGACATCTAGCCCGTGACTATCGGGTTGATCCGCCAAAGGTGGAAAAGAATGCAGGAGTGTCATATGCTGATAAGGGAAAGGTAGTGGTGGAGTCCTTTGCATCCCAGGCATAGCCGCAAGTATAAAATCTTGGCCAGCAGGAGGCCATAAAGAAAAGTTACGTCGTCATACGTACGATCTAAGATATTGATTGCAATTCAAAGGAGATCACACTTGGCCAGAATACCGAGCTTGAGACTAAGTTCACTAGTATGCGAGGCATGTGCGGGATCTTGATGTCTGCTCTCCAATTCGTCAATGTTGTTGGGAAGGGCGCGGAGTTATTCTTTAAGCTTATTCAGGATGTTTAGCCAAAGACCAGTGTGAGTGACATTCTGATTGTATCAGAGTTTGTTATGTGTTTCCTAAAGATCTTCCAGGGTTACCACCCCAGCGGGAGATCGACTACACTATTGAGTTGGTGCTAGGTGCAAAACCTATGGCCCGCTCGCCATATCGGGTAGCGTTAAAGGTAATGGTAGAACTGAAAGTTCAATTGCAAGAGTTACTGAACAGGGATCCATACACCCAAGTATGTCACCTTGGAGCGCACCTATTATTTTTGGGAAAAAGAAGAACGATAGTCTGCGGTTGTGTATTGATTATTGCAAATTGAATAAGCTGACGGAGAAAAACAAGTATCTGATTCCACGGATAGTTAACTTGTTCGATCACCTAGTGGGATCAACCGTCTATTCTAAACTGGACTTAAAATCTGGTTATTACCAGTTGAGGATTCGGGAAGGTGACATTCCCAAGACAGCATTTGGAACAAGCTATGGTCAATATGAGTTCACTGTAATGTCGTTGTGGCTATGTAATGCGCCATCAGTGTTCGTAGACCTAATGCACCAAACGTTCTGAGAGTACATGGACTTGTTTGTGATCATCTTCATTGATGATATCATGGTGTACTCTCAATCTGAAGCTGACCATGCCAACCATTTACGGTTGGTGTTGCATGCCCTACGGAGAAATAAGCTCTATGTCAAGTTCTCAAAGTGTGAGTTTTGGCTATCGTCAGTGTCTTTTCTTGGTCGTGTGGTAAGTGGAGAGGGCATTGCAGTGGATCCGTCAAAGTTAAGAGCCATACGGGAGTGGCCCGTGAAGTCTTCGTTGACCAAAGTCAGGAGTTTACTTGGACTGGCAGGATAGTATAGATGTTTTGTAGAAAACTTCTCACGGATCACTTTGCCTCTTACCAAATTAACGAGGAAGGATCAGAAGTTCATTTGGATGCCGGAGTGCTCGCGAGCTTTTGAAGAGTTAAAGAATCATTTGACCACGACTCTAGTTTTGACATCGCCAAGTGGTACAGACAGATACGAGATTTATAGTGATGCTTAAGGGATCGGCTTAGTTCTTCTTTAGTTTGGAAAGGTGATCGCTTATGGCTCACGCTAGTCGAAAGTGCATGAGCGAAACTATCCCGTCCACGACTTGGAGTTGGCGGCGGTGATTTTTGAACTTAAATTGTGGCGTCACTATCTATATGGCGTAAAAGTGGATATATTTACGGACCATAAGAGCCTAAAGTACCTATTGGATCAAAAGGATCTCAATATGCCACAATGAAGGTGGATGGAGTTCCTCGGTGACTACACCTTTGATATTAACTACACTCCTGGGAAGGGAAACATGGTCGCAGATGCCCTGAGTTGTAGGACTCCGTCAATGGAAAATTGGTTGCAGATGCATGAGTAGCGTCTGATCTAGGAGTTGGAAGCGTTATATATTTCTTGTGTTGACAAGAATTCCACAGCAAATGCATACTTTAACTAGATGGAGGTACAATATGACCTTGTGGATAGGGTTCGGGGAGCAACGGAACTTGATGAAAGTCTACAACGCTATGCAGTTGATGGGTAAAATGACCAATTATCTTGGGATGACGGCCTTTTGAGGAAAGAGGGTCGTTTGTGCGTCCCAAGTATGGGTAATCTAAGAAAAGAATTGATGTATGAGGCTCATTTTACGAAATACTCAATTCACCCAGGGAGCACAATGATGTACAAAGACATGAAAAAGTTGTTCTGGTGGCCAGGGTTAAAGAAAGACATAACACATTACATGGCTAAATGTCAAACATGTGCCTTGGTGAAAGCAGAATGCCAAAAAGCCTGGAGGTTTCTTGAAGTCGCTACCTATTCCGGAATGGAAGTTTGATGATATTTCATTGGATTTCGTACACGGTTTGCCGAGATCTCAATATTGTAACGATTCGGTTTGGGTGATCGTGGACCAGTTGACTAATGTGGCTCACTTCCTTCTGAAAAAGAAGGACGATTCAGTAGAAGTCTTGGAGAAACTTTATGTAGTGCAAATCATACGATTGCACGGAGTTCCCAGTAGCATCGTAAGTGAACGTGACAGGCGCTTCACATCGAATGATTGGAGGCTAATCCATTAGTTGTTGGTTACAAAGTTAACGTTCAGTACGACCTTTCATCCCCAAATGGATGAACAGACTGAGAGGACCCACAGAACGATGGAGGACAGGCTCTGAATGTGCTCCTTGGATTTTTGAAAGGGGTGGGAAGATCATCTTTATATGGTAGAGTTTGCCTACAATAATTGCTACCAAGCGAGCATAAGTATGACACCGTTTGAAGCTTTGTATGGTCAAAAATACCGTACACCATTAGCTTAGGAGGAAGCAGGCGAATCTAAACTATATAAGCATAAGTAAGTCGAAGAAGCTAATTCGACGATACGCTCTATTCGGGAGAGGCTACTGATAGCCCAAGATAGACAAGCAAAGTATAATAATGCCAAGCACCGAAACATTGAGTTTGTGGTTGGTGATTGAGTATATTTGAAAATCAAGCCCTTCAAAGGCGTGTCGAGTATTCAGCGCTTGAAAAAGTTAAGTCTGAGATATCTTGGTCTGTTTGAAGTAGTTGACTGAATTGGGGAAGCTGCTTATCAGCTAGCTCTTTCTGCAGAATTAAGTGGATTGCATGATGTGTCCACATATTAGTTCTTCAAAAATCCATAAAAGATTCAGCTCAAGTGATTGCGAATGATCACGTACCAGTCAAATTTGGGCTAACGGCGAAGGTTAGGCCCATTCGGATCGAGGATAAAGCCGATAAGAAGTTATAGAACAAGAAAATCGGGATTGTCAAGGTTCGATGGGACAACTGTGGTCATGAGGAGCTAACATGGGAGAGGGAGCAGACCATGCGTGCTGAATTTCCCGAACTATTTGTCTAAACTTGTATAACAGTTTGGATTTTATGTTGTATAGAACATAACATGTTGTAACAACATTTTGTTGAAGAGTTTCCGGAGTACTGTATACAAATTTTGGAATGAAATTTATCGTAAGGAGGGGAGGATTGTAATGCACTAAAATCTCATTTATTAGTGGGCTATGTATGCTGAGCAACACAGCCTGGGACATGGGCGTGTCCAAAGCCATGTCCTGCTCTGCTTGAGGCAACACGGCCTAGGATACGGGCATGTCCAAAGCCGTTTCCTACTCTTTATACTCAAGTGTGGTGCATGACGATGTCGAGTGTGGCATACAGCCTGTGACACGGGCGTGTCCTAATGTGAGATTGATGAAATTCACTCGACGATCCTTGAGAGGCAAGTCATATTAGGAATACGGCCTATGATACAGGCGTGTCAAGGGTAATGTCCTTCTTTGTGTTTGGCCAGGTCTGTGAGGACGAATGAACACGGGATGGACACGGCCGTGTCCGAAGCCGTGTCTGGCACACAGCCTGTCACACGGGCGTGTCACAGGGCCTTGTCTTGGTGCGGTCAAGTAAGTTTCTTTGTCACTTAAGGCACCCGGCTTGTGACACAAGCCTGTCACAAGCCGTGTTCGGCACAGGAAATTGAGTTTAAGGGCGATTCGTGGCCGCTCATTCCCTTCAAATAGTATCCAACGGTATAGTACTCTTCCTGCTGTTATAAGGTCGAGATTTGAAGGATAAACTCTCATTTATCGAAGGCCTTTCTCTTTTTATTGTGTTAGAGAGTGGGGAGAGCAAGGAAGAAGAATGAGGAGGAATCCGACTGCCGGTGGAGCTTCAGAGCCCCGAATCGCAAGCTGAGTCCAGATTCGTTGAGGCAAGTCTGTTGCGGTGCTTTTCATCCAGCTACTTTTCCATGGCTCCAAGGAGAATGTCAAGGGTAACGATATTCCTTCTTGAATATATTAAGTACTTCTTTGGCATGTGCATGGATTTCCCCCACCAAAAGGTGGATTAATGAGGGATTTCCCTTGGATTGATTCTTGAAATCCCCAATAAGTCTTGCATATATATCCTGAAACGTGCAGTATGGAATAGGCATGCTGTGTGAAGCCCATCTTGACAGGTTGGTCTGGATTGGTGATGTTTGATTTTTCGCACCGGAGAAGACTCTGCGTATAAATGTGTATGTTGTGGAGTCGATAGGATATGCCTGTGAAGGGTAGTAACAGGAAGTATTGGAGTGGAATTCCAGGAAAAGACCCTCGTGATTATTGTATTGTATGCTATGAAAGACAAGTTTTCTGGCACTATAGGATGCGCAGGGTTTGGGTGCAGAAAGAGAGTTTCTACAGAACCCACCACGTGACCGCGAGGAACGCTGGCACTAGCTCCCCTATATGATTGTGAAGACAATCCTTGGTGGAGAGTGTGGCTATTGTGAGTTGCGAGCTCTTGAAGTCTTCGTGCTGAATGGATAAGGGGAAGTTGACCCGCGTCATTTGGACGATTTGAGAAATGGGATTGGCTTAACCGGACCGCGTTATGTTTGATCGACGAGTAGATCTAAGTTATTGGTCTCATTGGAGCGTATAATGAGATTCTTAGGCCTGCGCACCATTAAGACTAAAATGCTAAATACCGTTGGGTTTCGGACCTTGAACGGTCGTGTTGACCTTTGTTTTCTGGTACACCAAGAATGTGCCATGAGTGCACGGAGTGTCCGGTCGCGTGACCGACGTTTGTGATATATTAATTGTGCGTGAGTGCACATCTTGTGATATATCTTCTTGTGAAATGCTATGCCTGCAAGGAAGGAATACCACTGCCCTGGGAAAGGGCTAGGGTCGTTATAAATTGTTCAGCTGAATGCTGACCATTGCCTTTTTTTCCACCATCTTGGTGGGCTGTCCTTATGCAGGTGCTGGAGTGCCGGCAGGAAATAGAAGAATAAAGCCCCTACTGCTTCTACTGCTGGCCCTCAAAGGCTGAGCAAAGAACATTATTATTTTAATGTATGGCCGGCCTGCGCGCCGATGTTTGTAATCCACACTTTTGAAGCTTAACTATAAGTCCTTAATCCAAACCTTTGTGTATTTGATGTACATACCTTTGGGGTTATATATAAATGTGGTTGTTTATATATAGTGGACATTCATGGCTGTTGAGTTCAATAAAAACTTTTAAAGCTTCCGCTAGTATGCTTTGAGTTAGGTTGTGAATATGTTTTGGTATTAACGTGTAACCTCACCGCCTGTTTGTGACATATGGTGTGGGGCACCGGCCGGACCTTCTATTATATGTTATTTAACGGATTTTGTCGTTACACAACACTACTTTCTCCCTGAGTGAGATCCTGGAACTCGTTCTCCATGTCGATGCGCTGAGCCGATGGCAATTGCTTTGCCAGGAAAAGTCTCAAAAACTCTTCTATCAAGACTTCAGATAGTGTCTGTCAGCTAAGTGGTGCAACTCTTTCTCGTCCCACCATAGTCGAGCCTCTCATTCAGGTGTCTAAGGTGACTTTCTATTCTTCCTCCATTCTTTTCGCCGTCAATATTTGCTTGACACACGACAACTAATCCTCCACCTGTGTTGGGGATCACACACCCATTTACATCGGAGGATTGAAGCTCATAAACTGCTTCAACTACCGTTTAGATGCTCGAGGATCAACAACAGCCTCAATAGGTTCTGGCCTTACACCAACCTGTTCTAGCGCCCTTCTAGGTGGCGCTTGTAGAGTAGGTTGTGCATGAATCATTGCAAATAGCACCTCAACAACTAAACGTACTGTCTTCGTAAAAGGATGTGGTGTAGGCACCTCAGCTGGTACCGCACTCTCTTTATAATGCTAAGGCTCAGACTGCCCAACACCACTTTGAGTCACTTATAGGTGGACAAGACATACCCGCTAGAAATGCGCAGGTTCCACAAACATGTGTATTTGCATTCCTTAGTGCACATTCTTGAGTTTATTTACGGTTAAAGAGGGTCGCACTTACTCGTGCTTGCCACCCCACAAAAGAATTTGAACACGATTTCGAAAGAGGAAGACAAAGACAAGCTGATAGCAAATTGTAACGCCTCAATCTGTTAAATGACATAAAATAGAAGGTTCATCCTTGGCCCCACACTATATGCCACAAACATGCAGCGAGGTCACACGTTAATATAAAAAACTAGTACATGCATCCAAATTCAGAGCATTCTAGCGGAAGCATTAGGGGTTAAGATTGAACTCAGCAACCATGAATGTCCACTATATATATAAACCATCACATTTATATATCTCAACGGAATGTATACAAAATACCCAAAATGTTTGGCCTTAAGGCCTTATAGGTTTTCTTCATAGGTGTGGATTACATACATCGGCACACAGGCCGGCCACACATGAAAAAAATTAAAACATTTCTTTAATTGGCCTTCGAGGGCTAGCATAGCAGCAATAGTAAGGGCTTCAGCCTGCTATTTCCCTCCCGGCTCTCCTGCACCTGTACAAGGACAGTCTACCGTAATGGTGGCAAACAAGGCAACGGTCAGCATTCAGCTGACCAATTTATAATGATCCTACCCCTTTCCCAGGGCAGTGGTATTCATTCCCTGCAGGCATAGAATTTTTCACACAGATATATCTTAATATTTTCTCTCACCCACAATCAATATATCACAAACGTTGACCATACGACCCTACGCTCCGTGCTCTTACGACACATTATCGGTGTACCAGAAACCAGGGTCCCACCACCGTTCAAGGGTCCAAAAACCAATGGTAAACATTAAGCATTCATGATCTATGGCCCACGGCCAAAGACTTTAGTCTTGATGGTGAACAACCCAAGACTCTCGTTATAAGATCCTAACGAAGCCAAAAACTTAGGCACTCAATTTAGACAACCATAACACGTATACTGTTCAGCCCTTGCTCGTTACTCAAATCGACAGTTCAATGTCTAGACTGACGCGGGTCGGCATCCCCTTGTCCGTTCGTCTCACCGGCCTTTAAGAGCGCATAGCTCACACTAGCCACAATGTCATCGAAGGACTGGCTTCACAATCAAAGCGGAAGTCAATGCCAGCATTTGTCATGATCGCATGGCAGGGTCAACAAAAACTCTCTTTTTGCGCCCAAACTCAACCTAAACTCTGTAGCATTCTGCAGTGCCAACACATAGCACAAAAACATCGAGGGTATTTTTCCTTGAACTCCATTCCAGTAATTCATGTTACTCCACTTCACATGGACAACCAACTGATAACACAAAACAATCGTTTATACGTGGAGCCTTCTCCGGTACAAAAAATAAAGCATCACCAATCTAGAACAACCTGTCCAGATGGGCTTCACACAACATGCATATTCCGTACAACACATTTCTAAATCTATATGTAAGGCTTCTTGGGGATTTCATGAATCAACCCAACAAAACTCCCTCAACATTCCACCTTATGGTGGGGGAAATCCATGTACATGCCAAAATAAGGACTTCACATGTCCTAGAAGAAAGATCGTTACCCTTGACATTCTTTTTGGAGCCATGACACAGCTTTTCTATGCAGATGGAAATGATTGCCTCACTTTCCCTTTTGCGATTTGTTGGAACACCCTATTACTATTTGGACCAGGATGACTATACTTCTATAGGGATTTTGGTTTGTGACCTCCTTGTTGATTATAAAGGTCACATAGGCTAGGTAGAATAATCTTCAGCTCGACGTAGAGTCGACCTCTGCTCGACGTAGAGTCGATCTCAGCTCGACGCTGAGTCGACCTCAGCTCGATGCAGAGTCGACCTCAGCTCGACGCAGAGTCGACCTCAGCTCGACGTAGAGTCGACCTCCGCTCGACGTTCCGTCGAACCCAGTTCTACTTACAGAAAACACTCTCTGGCCGACGTGTGTCGTGCTCAGATCGACGTTTTATTGTGAGCTCGACGCTTTTCAGACCTCCGTCAGTTTTGGATAGAAATTCAAATTCCCTCTGTCAGACAATTAATGCTGAAGATTTATTGGCCGTTACAGCATATCTGGTGCATGGCTCAAGGAATTTTCTAAGGAATGTCTGCCTGTCATTTCCTTTGAGGCATGGACATTTAAGGAAAGCAATTAATGCTGACTTCCAACGGCTATCAAAGAAAAGGAAGGAGAAGACCCAGATATATAATTAATTTCTTGGATATACAGCATATTCAGAAGAACATACACAGGACTTCAGCTTCTTTCTCTGTGTGATATTTTTTTTTGAAAGCTCACTCACAGGAATTCTGTTTGCTTCAGACACAACCCTCCAACCTTCTTGGATCATCTCTTGCTGGAGCAAATCAGATCTTTTGAAGACCTGTCACCCTTGTGCAGAGCTCTCCTTCGTGAACCTCTTCTTGATCTCAGGGGGAGCTTTGACAACAACTACAGATCCACTTTTGCTTCTCTCTGCTTGTTGATAGAGAAGACAACCTCATCCCTTTTTCTTTTTCTTTCTGTACAGGGTTATAACTCCCTTCAAAAGTTACTTTTGGTTTTGCTGAAACCTGGTCAAAATCAGCTTCTTTGGTTTGTGAGAACCTGATCAAAAACTCTCTGGTGCTCAAGACACCTGATCAACTCATCTTGAAGTGGATTCCTATCAAGGGTGATAGAAGAGTGGATGTACCCAGATTTGGGGAACCATTATAGCTCCTTGTGTCGTCTGGATTTCTTGTCTCTTTGTGTTTTGCTTTGTGCTGTGAATTTCCTTTTACTCTGATTATTTGCTATAGCACCATACACTAAGTAAATACAAATTTTCTCTGCACACAAGTTTTTATTTGCAAAATTATTTTAAATAACTCTATTCACCACCCCTCTAGAGTTAGGATTGATCTTATCCTGCACTTTTAATTGGTATCAGAGGAGGTCACGGGTTCAAGACCGGGGGAGCGCTATTAAATCCTGATTTTTCCCTTCTACCTGTGTGGGTCCGATGGGTTAGGCAACCGTGGACATGTGGTAACCCCACCTCTGAGCTGTGTGGGCCATGTGGTAACCCCACCTCTGAGCCGACGGGTTGTGCTGGACGCCGGGGGGGGGATTGTTGGGTCCGGAGTTCCTTCACTTGACCCGTGGCGCTCTGCTACTTATATAAAAAATTAAGTAGCACCCTCTCCAACAGTCCGGACTTTTGGTGCAGTTGGGTATGCGCTTGATCCTTTAATTGGTATCAGAGTCAGAAATCAAAGAATGGAGTCTTACAGTAGTTATTTCAGATAACAATACATTGACTGGGAAAGTTTCAGGAAATGAGGTAGCCATCTCACCTCAAATCATTACAGAAGTTTTCAACTTTGCTGCTGGAGATGATGGCATAGAACTATCTGTGGAAGAGTATGCCTTGATGTTGGACAGGATGGGGCATGCTGCTGGTAACCCCTCTAAACTCCTCAAAGTTAACCTAGCCATTGAATATAGGTTATTAGCCGACATTACAGGCAAAGTGATCTGTGCAAAGAGGACTGCACATGATGCAATTACTAGGCATCAGTTCTGCCTCATGGCTGCACTTATAGATAAGAAACATCCCAACTGGGGATTGATTGTGTTTGAATTGATTAAGAAAAAATTGGATAAAAACTCTGTCCACTTTGGAAGAGTTCTTGGGTTGATTCTCAACCATTGCTGCCCTCAACTGCTTGTGTCCTCCAAGAAGCACATCAATGCTTCCAAGAGGCTCACATGTGCCCTAATTGGCAAGTGGGACAGAAGAATTGTGAATCCCAGGGCAGCAGCAGCAATGAAATCCTCTGCAGACACCAGGACTGTAGAGGTCACTCCCTCTCAGTCCACTGGTCCAGAAGCAGGGTCTGTGCCATCTGACTCTCTCACCCTCCCATCCACTTTCATCCCCTCAACCACAGCTCTCTCATCCTCTCAACCTCTACCTTCCTCCATCTCTACCATTGCCTCCTCCCTTCCACCTCACACTACTTTCCTTCCCATAAGCTTGGATTCCTCCCCTCATGAGGATCTCTTTTCTTTTGACATGCATGAAGACTCCTTCATGGATGCCTCTACCTCCTCTCCTCATGAATTCCCCCATTCATCTACTTTTCAGAGCTACTCTTTTCCTCCATCCATGAGCCAGTTGCACCTCCACTGTCTGCACCTCCCTCAACATCTTCCTCATTTACAGTTTCTGCTACTCCATCTACCTCTACTCAAGTTCCCCTTGAGCAAGTAGCCCTACTGCCCTTAGCCAATCAAATCTTTGACCTTCTGTCCCCTAGGCTCTCCTCCCTCCTGGATGCCAAGCTAGCTCCTCTAATTCTTTCCCTGAGCACTCTTTCTGCCTCTGTCTCCTCCCTCTCCTCTCAGTTGGCATGCCCTTCTTCTGGGGGCCTAGAGTCAGCTACCACTGATTCTAGGCAGGGGGAGATGTCAGCAGAAGAAGAGCTGCCTCCTTCTTCAGTTCAGTTTTTTCAGACATGTTCAGAGACAGTATCAGTTGCAGAAGTTCAGATAGTATCTGAGGCTCCTCCTCCAGCTTCTGTTCAGAGCTTCTCCCCTCCAGCTCAGATTCAAGAAGATCTGTCCAGGGCTATTGTCCCATTTCACAAGATCCCTGATGCAGCAGTGGTAGCAGTGGCTCCTGCTAATAATGAAATTGAAATGTTAGTAGCTGTTGAAACTTCAGGTGAAGCAATTGAGACACCTGATGCAGTTGAGACCCATGTCTCCCAAGCCCTTCAGGAACCAGCCTCTTTAGTCTCTATGGCTCCTGAGGCTGTGCTCTCTTCTGCAGTGGTAGTCTCCTCCTCCCCTCTGACAGCAGCTCTTCCTTCAATTTCCTCCTCAGCAGCTCCAGACTCCATCAGTTTTCCTATCTCTAAAAGGAAGTACATAGATCCATATGAAGAATCTCAAAGTTCAGAAGATGAGTTTGCTACAGATTCTGATGACTCCTCTGCAACTATTGCAAGGAAGAGGAAAGCTAGATCAAAAGCTTTGAAAAGAGTTCCAATTGCCAGAGCTACAGATCATGACATTCCCTACTATATCAAATACAATTGTGAAATCACAGAGCCATGGATGCAGTACTCCCAAAATCAGAGAAAAGCAATGAAGAAGAAAAGAAAGTTTAATGAAGGACCATCCAAACCTGTCCATCAGCCTCCACCTCCACCTCCTCCAGATGCAGGTGCAGGAGCTAGTTTATCTTCCAATCCAGCCCCTTCAGCTCTACATGGAAAGACATATCAAGCAAGAAGATATCAAGGAGACAGTCAGCAAAGGGGAGGTCAGCAAAGAGGAAACTATAGGGGCAGGCAGTCTAGAGGAAGATCAGGTTCTCAACCTTATCAAAGGGGAGGAGCCATTGATCCAACCTCTGGCCCCTATCCCTATAGATCTAGAGCTGACCTCACCCCAACTACCTCTCAAGAACTCTCCTCTAACAGATTTGAACCAGCTGTACCCTTTGAAGATCCCACCAAAACTCCAGCCTACTGGAAAGCCAGAATGACAGAAATGGCTGCTTTAAATGAGATTAATAAAGCTAGAGAAAAAGGTCTGGACACCTTTCATATCAGTACAATGTCAGACCAAAGAAAAGAGGAATTGGAGAAATATAAGTCTAAGAAATTCTTTGATTCAGACAGATATATGCAACTCCATCCTGCAGCTGTACCACCCAGTGCAAGAGATCAAAAATCTTTAGGTGCAGCTGATGACTACAGATCTAAAAAGGAAGCTTCAAATCCAAACAGAGAAATCATCTTCAAAAAGAGTGATCAAGACAAAGCCTCAAAGGGAAAGTAAAGTAAGATGCTTTAATTCTTTCTATATATGCTGGACTCAGGACATTTGAACATTTGTGCTGCTATATAATGTTATATATATGCTGCTTTTTATTCTGTCATGTCTGGTTGTATTGTAGTGTATTGTATCTGCTTTATCTTTCTTTGAATCCCAAAAATCATGTAAATAGTAATCCTAATCCAAATAGGGGGAGATTGTTGGAACACCCTATTACTATTTGGACCAGGATGACTATACTTCTATAGGGATTTTGGTTTGTGACCTCCTTGTTGATTATAAAGGTCACATAGGCTAGGTAGAATAATCTTCAGCTCGACGTAGAGTCGACCTCTGCTCGACGTAGAGTCGATCTCAGCTCGACGCTGAGTCGGCCTCAGCTCGACGCAGAGTCGACCTCAGCTCGACGCAGAGTCGACCTCAGCTCGACGTAGAGTCGACCTCCGCTCGACGTTCCGTCGAACCCAGTTCTACTTACAGAAAACACTCTCTGGCCGACGTGTGTCATGCTCAGATCGACGTTTTATTGTGAGCTCGACGCTTTTCAGACCTCCGTCAGTTTTGGATAGGAATTCAAATTCCCTCTGTCAGACAATTAATGCTGAAGATTTATTGGCCGTTACAGCATATCTGGTGCATGGCTCAAGGAATTTTCTAAGGAATGTCTGCCTGTCATTTCCTTTGAGGCATGGACATTTAAGGAAAGCAATTAATGCTGACTTCCAACGGCTATCAAAGAAAAGGAAGGAGAAGACCCAGATATATAATTAATTTCTTGGATATACAGCATATTCAGAAGAACATACACAGGACTTCAGCTTCTTTCTCTGTGTGATATTTTTTTTGAAAGCTCACTCACAGGAATTCTGTTTGCTTCAGACACAACCCTCCAACCTTCTTGGATCATCTCTTGCTGGAGCAAATCAGATCTTTTGAAGACCTGTCACCCTTGTGCAGAGCTCTCCTTCTTGAACCTCTTCTTGATCTCAGGGGGAGCTTTGAAAACAACTACAGATCCACTTTTGCTTCTCTCTGCTTGTTGATAGAGAAGACAACCTCATCCCTTTTTCTTTTTCTTTCTGTACAGGGTTATAACTCCCTTCAAAAGTTACTTTTGGTTTTGCTGAAACCTGGTCAAAATCAGCTTCTTTGGTTTGTGAGAACCTGATCAAAAACTCTCTGGTGCTCAAGACACCTGATCAACTCATCTTGAAGTGGATTCCTATCAAGGGTGATAGAAGAGTTGATGTACCCAGATTTGGGGAACCACTATAGCTCCTTGTGTCGTCTGGATTGCTTGTCTCTTTGTGTTTTGCTTTGTGCTGTGAATTTCCTTTTACTCTGATTATTTGCTATAGCACCATACACTAAGTAAATACAAATTTTCTCTGCACACAAGTTTTTATTTGCAAAATTATTTTAAATAACTCTATTCACCCCCCCTCTAGAGTTAGGATTGATCTTATCCTGCACTTTCACGATTATAGCCTCAGATCTTGTTTTCGGCCACAAGATATTCTCCAGCAACTTCAGCAAGTCCACGCAAACCCTAGCACCAGCCGAGAGTTCTTCGCTCCAGTACTCGGGAAGAGAGAGAAAGGAAAAAGAAAATAATTATTTCCTCCTTCCTATCCATCTGCATAAGAGGCCTCGGAGTACATCCCAGCCACACGATAAAATCATCAAAACCAAGCAATGGCTCGGGTTAAAATTAAATCACCGCTTAGTGGCCGTAAATCATCCACCTAACACAAGTTGCTACAAAATTGTTGAGCTCTGCTCAATGCTTTTCGTCGAGCTCAATTCAACGACCTTCGTCAAGCTCAACTCGACAATCACCGCTCGACGACTTTCATCGAGCTCAACTCGACGATCTTCATCGAGCTCAGGTCGACGATCTTTGTCGAGCTCCGTTAACTCAGCTCGACGATCTTCGTCGAGCTCTGCTAACTCAGCTCGACGATCTTCGTCGAGCTCAGCTAATTCAGCTCGACGATCTTCATCAACCTCAGCTTGACAATTTTCTTCGATCCCAGGTCAATGAATACCTGTAACTTTTGGGGTGTTACACTTGGCTCCTTGGATTGATCACCCTCTGTGGAGGTATTTATCCTTTATTGCCATTAGATCCACGTCCCTTCCAACAAAGCTCTATATTGACCTTGTTGGTAGAGCACTCAGACATCATGTGTCCAGGAACACATGATCTCAAGCATCTGTTAGAAGACAGATACATGGAGGGTTGCTTAAATAGACCCATTGGGGCTTTACCCTTAGGTACAAATTTCTTTTTTAACTTTTTGTTCTTGACATACCCTACGTCGCTTCTAAATAGTGCATAGAAGGTGTCTATGATAGGTAGCACTAACTTGGGTTTTGAGAAATGAGTCAGGAACTGTCTTTCCTGGGTGAGCTTTGCTTCTAGGTCCTTGACAGTCTTGACCTGTTTTACTATTACCTCTACCTTTCTATCTATCTTATTGGTTAGTTCTATAAGCTTCAGTTTTTGCAGGTCCAACTTTATGATGGCCCTTTCCAACTGAAAAGATACTCCCCTCAGAGATTCTAATTCTCTGGCTTGAACCATAGCAAGCTCTTTGCTTGCAATCATGGCCTTTAGTAAATTCCCATATCTGTTGATAAGGGTGTTAAAATCAGCTTCAATATTTTAATCATGTTCACTATTATTAGAAGAGTATGAGCATGATTCATTTTCTAATGCAGAAAAAGAATCCAAGGCTTAACAATGAGAGATTGATTTTACCTTAGCAGAATCTAAACAATGCTGATCTCCTTCTCTTGATTGGGTCTCCTCAATAACCATCAGCCCCATGAGAGCCTCCTCCTCTTCTGATTTTGATGAACCAGACTCACTATCAGACATCATAGACTGTCTGTTTCCCAAAAGGCTTTTGTCAGCCTTCTTGAGTTGTCAATCCTTCCAGTTCTCTAACTTTTTCTCCTTTCTTTTTGTTGGGCAATCAGCTATGACATGCCCTTTTCTGTTACAACAATAACACACAATATTAGTTTTAATATATTTGTTCTGTAAAGAACAATACCTATACCCAAATTTCTTATTCCTAGGTTTATTTGGATGATTGGTCTTCTTGAGAGAAGAGTCTCTAGCTGGTCCCTTCCAGCTGCCTTGCTTTCTTCTCCTTAACATCTTCTTGAATTGTCTAGAGAAGAGAGACAGTTCCTCCTCAGTCAGGTCTCCATCTGATGAGGATGATTCTGAACACTCAGAAGCTTCTTCCAGTCTATCTGAGAGTGTTGAATTATCTCTGACTTTCCTGGATGACTCAGCATTTAGGGCTAAGGTCTTTTCTCTATTGTGTGCTCTAGCTGAATCTTCTTCAGACTTCCTGAGATTGAGTTGTAACTCATGGGATAATTACTTGCCAAATAGAGCTTAGGGGTCTATGTTGGCTAAGTTCCCCATTTCTCTTATGGAATAGATCTTGATATCCCATTCCTTGTTCAGGAACCTCAACAACTTGTCATTAAGTTCATTGTTAGTAAATCTCCTACCATAAGTTCTCAGATTGTTTATAATTCTAAAGAACATTTCAAAACAATCAGCCACTGAGTCTTTCATTTTTTGTTTGATGGCTTCATACTATTAGTTTAGCAGAGATTTCCTATAATCTCTGACCTCATCAATTCCTTCCATGTAGATAATCAGTGATTGCCACATTTCTTTAGCAGTCTTGTAATGAATCAGATTCTGAAAAGTGGAATCATCTATTGCACTGACTATTATATTTTGTGCCCTCTTATCCATAGAGGCAAGAATTATCTCATCCTTATACATCTCCATGTAGGCCTTTTGTGTCTTGATGTTGGCATCAAGAACTGACACTTTCATGGGAATGAAAGGTCCTTCACAACTGTGATGCATATTCTTGGATCTATTGCCTCCATGAATAATCTGACTCTTTCCTTCAAAATTCCAAAAATCTTTTTGGAGCAGACTGGGAGCTTGATGGAATTATTTTCCCTCTGAGCCATGATATATATTTCACTATAAACCTTTGGATTCTCACTTGGCTGTTATGCCTTCTCATTGAACCTCTCTCTAATACCAATTGTAAATGTTTGTTTTAGGATAGAGTGACCTAGAGGGGAGGGTGAATAGGTCTAATTTTAATTCTAGGCTACTTTTAGATAACTAAAATTACTTTTCTATCTTTATTACCCCAGTCAGATGAAATAGGAAACTAATCAGTATTTAAAGATCATCACAGCACATCAAACACAGTACAACAATCACAGCATAGTACACAAGATTTATAGTGGTTCCCCAATTGATGGGTACATCCACTTTCCCCCTTCGCCTATCTAGCAATGAACTAGATTCGTCCAAACTCCTTCTTTATTTACTCAGATCCTCTGATCTTATAGCTCAGAGCCAAGTAGGCTCGTATAACTCAAACTATACAAGTCTTACCACTCAGATCACCAAGATCTTACACCTCGAGTTCTTCCCAAGAACTCTACCTCAGAGTGAATCCACACTCCTATACCCCAGGAAACTCCTGCCCTACAAATAAGAATAATCAGTTCCTACACCTCAAAGAAATACCCACTTCTCCTACCTCAAGCAATTCCTACCCTACGTCAGCCTTTATAACACAGGATTACAACTCAGAGAAATTGATTCCCCTATACTCAGATCTATAAGTAGATATTATAAGATTAATGATGGTGAAAAGAAAGATTCAGAATTAGTCACCTAGCAAGAGAGAAAAGGGTGACTGCTTTTTGAACTGAACTTGACAAATCAGCTTCCCTTAATCCGTATTATAGATGATTTGATCTGACCCTTCTTAGCTTTTCAAAGCTTCTTGAAGTTGAAATTAGGGTAGATCTAGGCATGAGAAAGTTGAAGTTGATTCTTGATTATGCTTCTCTTAACCTTTTGAATTCTAGAAGATTACTTCTAAGATCTGGCTTCACCAAATTTTTCTAACTTACATTTCTGAATAGTTGATCCCTTTAAATTGGCTCTGTCAAGGTTAACTTGTTGATCTTGTTAATAACTAACATCTGATAGTTTTGACTGGTGTCAGTACCTCTGGCTAGATTTATGTACTCAAGAAACACTTCTACTTGAATTATTGAAACATGATTATTAGATGTGTCGACACCAGTCCCGGGTGTCGACACTACTCTTTTAGTGATGTCGAAATACTTCTAGATGTGCCGACATGGCCTTCAACTTTTCTCGATAGTGCTGATGTAGAATGTGTCAACACAAGTCCAGTGTGTCGATATAGCTTACTTCCTGACTGATGGTGTCGACCCAAGTCCTGAGTGTCGACAATGCTTGCTTCCAGTCTTAAATCAGCTTGAGTAGAGTGTGTCGACACTAGTCCTGAGTGTCGACACAGTTGCTTTATTGTATTATAGTCTTGACCCAAGTCTTGGGTATCGACACAACATTCTCCTTGACTCAGCACCTCTGTTGTAGAGTGTGTCAACACTTGTCCTGAATGTCGACACAACTACTTCTTGTCTCAGCACATTTTTTATAAAGTTGTCGACACTGGTCTAGTGTCTCAACACTTTTGTACTTAGCTTTATTTGTCTGTACACAAGAACTTAACATACATCAAATATAACTATGTGCATATCATTGAGCTGAAAAGGTTTTCTCCAAATCAGGTACACAGTTTCCAATGTACCCAACATAGACCTTACACCTCTTGAACTGGTTCAGTTCCTCTTGCCTTGCCACAATCCAAAATTAGTCTATGTTTGCATCTTCAAACCTTTTGGGCTCAATCTGAGATAGAAAGGTAGACTACATGGCTATGTTCAAGCTTCTACTCCTTGTTGTAACCCCTTGGCTAGCATCACACATGATCTAATGTCTGGGATGATCCTTTAGATATCTAACTGTTGGAGGCAATCTTTCTTCAACATCATTGACTTCAATGGCTGGATCTAGCTGATCTTCACCCATGTTATGTGAGCTTTGTCCTTCTTCAGGAACGCATACACTATCAAATTCATTTTGGGCAGCTGGTGGAGCATCCTGAATGTTTAGTATGTCCATCACCTATTCTATACTGACAGATCTAGATGAGCAGCTAGGCAGCTCACTGTTAATCATAGAAGATTCAACAAAAACTATATTAGCAAACTCTTCTACAACTTGATTTTTCTAGATATAGATCCTATATACTTTGCTATGATTATTGTACCCAACAAATATCCCCTCATAGGATTTGGTAGCAAACTTTGTTAGATATGACTTCCCATTATTGAGTACATAACATTTGCTACCAAAGATCCTTAGATAGACAAGGTTTGGTTTTCTGCCCTTCATGATCTTATGGGGAGTCTTCTTGTGATTCTTATTGATAAAAGCACTATTCAGGACAAGACAAGAAGTATTTACTGCCTCAGCCCAAAAGTATTCTGGGAGAGATGTGTCACTTAGTTGTGTCCTTCCAGCTTTTATGAGAGTTCTATTTTTCCTCTCAGCTATCTCATTTTACTGGGATGTTCTTAGAGAAGAAAATTCGTGGTGAATCCCTTGTTCTTCATAGAACATTGTCATGCGATCAGATTGAAATTCAGTGCCATGGTCACTTCTAATTTTGACAACATAATTGATCAATTCATTCTGAATTTGCTTGACAAAGGTTTTGAAGATGTCAAGGGTTTCAAACTTTTTCTGCAAGAAGAAGACGTAAGAAAACCTAGAGAAGTCTTCAACAATTATAAGCGTGTAGACTTTCAACCTAGACTATCAACTGGAATAGAACCAAACAAGTCCATATACAGGAGGTATAAGCACCTCACAGAATCCTTGGCTCAGATACTTTTGAAGGATTCCTTGGTCTGCTTGTCATTTTGACATGCAAAGCAAATGCCCTCCTTGGTGCATCTTATGGTGTAACCATTCCTAACTAGCTCTTCATTAAAGAGCTAAATAATGGTCTTGTAGTTTATGTGAGTTAGTCTCTTGTGCCATTGCATATAGTATGAGACTTTCTTATTTGCAAATAGACACACAGGTGTGTTAGAACTCAAACATAAAGAGTGTAAACAATAAATACTTCCACTCCTAGTGCCTATAAAATGATCTATTGGTCACTTGACCTTTTAATTTGGCACCCATCTTTTTGGATACAATGACATAGTCAAGATCACATAGTTGGCTTATGCTTATAAGGTTGTGTTGCAACCCTTCCTCATAAGCCACTTTTTAGATTGAGACTATGCCATTGGTAATCTTACCAAATCCCTTGGTAACTCCTCTGTCTGAACATCCAAAAGATAACTTTAGGCCCATTCTTCATACGAGTGTACTCCTTCAGGTTACATCTTGTTCCAGTCATGTGCACGGAACATCCAATGTCCAAGTACCATATTTGTGCATTAGTACTTGAACTAACCTGCAATCATAATTCAGTTTATATTAGGACCCCAAAAGAGTTTGGGACCTTGGTTCTTATTAGTCTGAAAATTAACTTGTCTCCATGCAGCACTCCTAGCAGGAAGACTCACTTTAGACATTATCACACTAGGGTTGTGCCAATAATATATGACAAAGTATCTCACTTTACCACATCAGCAACAATTATGAATGTTGTACCTTCTTTTCTAAACAGTTCCAATAGGTTAAAAGTTTTTAACAACAGTCTGTTAAGAGGTGAGAGTAGCTGCCCTTTTCTTCTTTCTTTCAGCAAGAATCTGACTAAAGATAAGTCTGACAATAGATGAACTTGTCTTTCTCTAATTACTACCAATATAAATCTTCTTTGCGGCAAATGTGTTGTTGATGGCAAAATAGATGGCCAAGTCAGTCTCACTGATAGACTTGCCTTTGGTATGTGATTTTGCTGGAAGAGCTTGACTACTGGTAACTACAACATTCTTGAGTGTAGGGGATGGACTCGCAAAAACTAATGGTCCATGATGGGCCATCTGAATTTGTTCATAGGGAGCCTTGAAGGCACTCAAGCCCATGCCATTTCTCCATTCATTGTAAGATACATTTGTATACTTACAGGAAGAGTTCCCATTCTTCCAATAACAATATATGTTATCCTGGTCATACCTATTTGATGGGAGAATTACCTAATGGAAGGTGGTGTGAGGCACAATAAAATCTTTGCCTTTCCTTTTGGAAGGGGAAGCTCTAGTGTTCCACTTAAACACCAAACCTCACTTATCCATTCGAGAGGTAAAGGAGTCAATTAATGGTAGTACAGTCTTTGTCTTATTGAATTCATCCACTATCTTTTTCTCCTTAATGAGCTTTTCTTCAACATCAATAAAGATCTTGTTCTTCTGGTTGATGGTCCCAATCTGGATGATTGAAATGGCCTTAAGTTGGTTGACTTCCCTCATCTTTCAATCCTACAAGGATGCTGACTCAGCCTGCTGGGAAGCAGCTAGCTGTAGGGAGATAATCTCCTCAGCCTGTTTCTTGGCCAATCTCTTGCTTCTTTTCAAAGAATACATAAGGGCACAATACTTATCAATCAGTTGATTGACATCTTCCTATGATTCTGACCCATCTTCATCACAGGATGAGGACGCATCTAAATTAGGGCTTGTCTCATAGTCAGATTTAGAGGAGGAGTTTGATAGAGAATATACCTTATCTGGGCCAAGTCGATCCATGCTGGATTCTTCATCTGACATGGACATTAGCCCATAGTAGCCATTGATATCTTCATTCTCCTTATTATCAATGTATATGAGTGATAGAGTGGTAGTGATTCCTATCCTAATAGCAGGATAGTCTTCATGTTCTTCAGTAGCAGCAACAAACAACCCCATATAGGCTACCTTTTCTTCAGAATCTAAAGAAGTTGTGTCACTTTGTCTTCATATCTTCTACTTTTTGGCAAAAAAAGACCTTTCCTTCTTTCCCTTCTAGTGGTGGTGCTTCTTTTCCTCAAGATTCTTCTACTCTTTCATCTTGACTGGGCAATCAGCAATGATATGCCCAACCTTGCTACAATAGTAACAAATAACATTAGAGAAACTGTTTCCTGGGTTTAGTTTCATACGTATCTCCCATGGAGAACTTCTTCTCAAACTTATTCTGGTCCTTCTTATGATGAGAGGAAGAAGGAAGGTCTGTTCCTCCACTACTTCCTCTTCATCAACTTCTTGAACTACCTTGAGATTGTAGCAAACTCTCCATCTGACATATTACTATCTGATGAACTTGACTAAGAGCTGTCTGAATCAATAGGCCTCCATGGGGGAGAGGCAATTTCTCCTTTCTCTTCTTAGAGCATTCATCCTTAAAGGCAACAGTCTTCTCCTTTGCCTTAGATCTACTGGTGGTCTCCTCCTCCTTTCTAGCAGATAGCTGAATCACATAGTAGAGCAGCTTTCCAAACAATGTATGTGGAGGAGTTTCAGCATGCTTGGACACCTCTCTGATGGCACATATCTTGGTGTCCCAGTCTCTGGTTAGATATCTGAGGAACTTGTCATTCAGCTCATAATTGCTGAAGACCCTCCCATAGGTACTCATCTCACTCACTGTTCTGAAGAATTTTTTATAACAATAAGCTATGTTGTCCTTTTTGCCTTACCTGAAGGCTTCATATTCTTAATTAAGAAGGGATTTTCTATCTTCCCTAACTTCTTTAGTTCCCTCCATATAGACAATCAATGTGTCCCACATTTCCTTGGAGGTTATATAGTGGACTAGATTATGGAAAGTAGAATCATCAATGACAATCACAAACATGATCTGTGCCTTCTTGTCCATAATTGCTAGTATAACCTCATCCTTTGTCAACTCAGAATATTTCATAGGTGTTTCGATAGTGGCATCTAGAACTGAGTCCTTCATGGGGATGAATGGTCCCTCTTAATTAGTAATGAGAATCCTGGGGTAAGATGCTTCCATGAACAACCTGACCCTTTCTTTCCAAAGGCCAAAATTTTCTTTCTTGTAGATTTGGAGCTTCATAGAACCCTACTCCCTATGGTTCTCTCCTAAACCTATAAGGAATATAAGTAGCTACTCCTAGAGATTAGCTCAGACAGTTAAGTCCTTTTTGAGTAACCTCCCTCTGATACCACTTGAAAGTCTTTAGATTCAAGAGTAGCTAAACACTTAGTGGGGTGAATAGGTTTTTCTTATTTTTAGTGATTTATTTTGACTTTGGTGAGTTTTGATTAGTTTAGATTTGCTTTCAAGAACACACAATCAGCACACAAATGGTTTATAGTGGTTCCCCAAAGTATGGGTATATTTACTGTCCCTCCTGCCTTTCTAATAGTTTGTTAGACAGGGCCAACTCCTCCAAACTCGGCTCCAGAAGCTTACAATACAAATCCCTCAGGATTTCTCACACTCCTCCAAGTCCTTCCTTAGTCCCAAGGCCCTACAGTCAGAGATGTAATCTTTTACAACTCAGTAATCATCACCAAATGACTTACCTCCGACTTTATGTAAAGTCCTACACTCAAGCTTGGAGGAAAGCCCTACACTCAGAGAATAAATCTCGTACAACTCAGGCACTTAGCCCTACCTAAGATCCACATAAGGATCCTACTACTTAGATTCCCAATTGGAATCCTACAACTCAGACCCAAGGGCCGTACAACTCAGATCTACAGAAATATCCTACCTCAGCCTTTATAAATTAGGATTACACTTAGATCAGTAATGATCCAAAAATTAAAGGTTGGTTGTGTTGTTGAATGACTGTAGAGAAACAATCTCTGAGTATACCATTTCCAGAACTGAGATGATTCAGTCCTTTATTCTTCAACATGAGTTTTGCTTGAGTTGTGAAATCATTGTAGCAAGGTGATAGTACGTTTTTAGTCTAAACTATTAGGGTATTTTCAGGTTTTTAATACACGAATCATGTCTTGTAAGCTTATATGTTGAGCTCCTTTTGTATTTATTATTGCCACTAATTTTTTCTTCTCTTTTTGCAGGTTTTCACAGCTTTTGGCCAAAATGACCTTACACGCCCCCCTGACATGCCCTCCCTGGGCATATCACAGGGCGTGTAACCCGATCCCGAGGAAGTTTGATGATAGAATCCAAATCCCGAGAGAAAACACCTGACAAGCCCCCCTGATAATCTGATGGATATTTTCTCCACGCTAGCACTTGTTTCCAATTAATGAGGCAAGTGTACCTATCGTTCAGAGTATAGAATCAAGTGTCGTATTTAAACTTGGGGCTGTCGAGTACTTGTACTCACAAGGGAAAATATTATCTTATCGGAAGGAAAATTTGGTTTTCGTTTTTAAATGGAAAAAGAAGTGTTATACTAAAGAAGAGAAATTCAAATATGAGGAAGCTAGCACTTGATCAGAATCCCCTTGGACTAAAATAAATCTTCTTGAAAAATAAAGTAATGCAAGTTCTTATCTACTCACTCGACCGTGGAGGTTCCTAAAGTACAAAAGCATCTCTATCGAGCTCATGCTTCTGACTAACATTAGGTTGATAGATTAAGACCTTTAGGCCAGTCGAAACCCATAAGCTTGCTTTAGGCGGTGAACCCCTCTATTGGATTTGACTCCAATCCGGAAGATTTACGTCGTCCTCTCTTGAGGAGTGCATTCAACTCCTTTTATCTTTGAGTGATCTCCTCGTATCCGCAACCTTTCGGTCATTTAGGATACAGATCTTAGATCGAAACCCATATCCGCGTAATATGAATTCAATGAAATAAAAATCAAAGATAAATCGTAGCGAGCAAAATTAAGAACAAGACATTTGATAAAAAAAGAAGATTTTATTTTATTCCAAGGTTCATCATGATCAAGTGCTAAAAGAAAGTTAGCTACTCATCATGATTGGGGAATTACAAAATAAAGTCGAGAGAGACATGCTTGAATTCAAAAGCAACTAGAATTAAGAGTAACAACAATAGTAAATCTAACTTAGAAATGAGAAAATACAGCAAAAGAAACAGAAAATTACAAGACTCCAACTATCAAAATTAGACTCCTGAACAACTGAATTTCTCTGGAATTTATAGGAAAAATTTCTGTTTGGTCACGCCCTAGGTCACGCCCGTGACCTAAGGCGTGTCAGGCTCGGAACCGTCATCTTGAAACCCCGGGAACGTTGGAGGAGAAACCGCCAAAATCTGTTAACTGACAGGTCACGCCCCTATGTCACACCCGTGACCTAGGGCGTGTCACGGCTGTTTCTTGAAAACGGCGGGCAGCTGAAAACGGAGGGAGTAAAATGGGTCTTCAAGGAGGTGTCACGCCCCTAAGTCACGCCCGTGACTAGGGGCGTGTCAAGCTGGAATGGCTTTAGGTGGCAACGACTGGAACGGAAGAGTAATTAACGGGAAACGCCCGTGACACGCCCTGGGTCACGCCCGAGACCCAGGCGTGTCATTTTAATCCGACGTGGCAACGTCACAACGACACTCAATCAGCTGGCACACCCCGTGTAAAGGGTACACGAGCGTGTCATAGATCGACACGGGTGTGTTTTGGTCGGTCGACGATCTTCAAGCGCGGTTCGACGATCTTCTGTCGCAGACCAGATTTTTGTGTGTCACGCCCAGGTAGGGCGTGTCACAGGGCGTGTCTAGGCAGAAAACTTTAAATCTCCATTTTGCTCCAACAAATCTGTATATCAGCCCTGCAAGATTAAAAATATTTTTATTAGAACAAATAAATATAAAATATAGAAACAAGTTAAATATAAACTAAATATTATAAAATTGATGTAAAATATCTAACCATTAATATAAAAGAGTAAATTAAAAGATAGAAATAATTAGAGTTATCAAATACCCTCATATTTATCCGTTTGCTAGTCCCGAGCAAACAACTTCCTATAGGAGTAGAAAAATTTTTAAATGCTAGAAAAGAAAATTGAACCTAAGGAGTAAAATGCGAAGTCTTATGCCTATGCATGTTGCTATTTTTGTAGAAAGACTTACTCAGCATACAAATTAGGTTTTTATTTTTCTTAAAATGCATTTTCACTATTATTTTTACTTTTAAAATAAAAATCCGGTAAATCTTAAAATTATCTTTAGGGAGAGTGTAGCGTGCGTACTAAGATAACATTGCAAAAATGAAGATTAAGAAACCCTCCAAAGAAATCCATCAATGTCGATGGCCATAGGCTTGCCCTTTCACACTCTCGCCACGACACTAGTCTAACTTATAAACATAAATCAATAGGGCTTAATTAGGTTGAAGTGTAGGATTAGGTTTTTGGTGAGGGTGGTCAAAGATAAAAACGATGGCTTAGTCACACCAAAACCTAGAGTAAGCTTGTACATAAAAATTTGCTATGGCTTTAAGAACGCAGCCAAATTACTATTTCTTTTGTTTCTTTTCTTATTTTTTTTACTCTCTCATCATATTGAAATTTTTTCTACCTCTTCATTTTTTTAATGATAATTTTTTCTTTATTTTGAGGAGAAGAGAAAAATAAATCATCTCTTTTTATTTTATAAGAAAAAGGCCACCAAAAATAAAAAGGCTCCTAATCACTCACAAACCATGTTTGTATATTTATGTTCAAGCTTGGTCTTTGGTGTGCAATTAGGTTGCTTTTTAGGATTTGGTAAAGTGCTTGGTGGAGCTAAAATAAAGGAATAGGGAAATAGGCTCAAAAATGGTTTAACAAAGATAAAATTTTTAGGTACGGGTACAAAAGCTCAAACTGGCCAAAAGGAGTGCCTAAATCATATTTATGTTAATTAGTCTAACTTATTAAAAGTCTTGAGAATAGTTTGAGGGCAAGTTCTAGACATCGAAAAAGAATACCTCTCTCTTGGTCCGCGAAATATCTCTCTAGCAAACATCTACTTACTCACCTAAATTATTTTAAGGTTTTATCGGATTTAAAAATTAAAATAAATTAAAACATTTCCACGCATTTTGAAAATGAAAATCTAATTATATACTTAATATTTAAATCTACATAAAATTCTACTTACATGTGCATTTGATTAGAAACACAGCATGACCAACAGTTTTACTCCAAAATTCAACGATCAATTAAAACATCAAAATTCTCTAAACACTATATAAAAGTTATATTACTAGGAATTTTGCATCTGAATAAATATGGAAATAAGGACTTCTCTAATTATGTTTTAAACCTAATTTTTTTGTACTTCTTAGACTTCTCGAGGTATATCCTGTGAAGGGCTCTCAACGGTACTAGGAGGTAAGATGGGGTGATATCCCAAACGTCCCTTTCTAAGAAATTTAATTTTCGAATTTCTAAATTTTTTTTGTATTTTTTTGAAAAACAAAATTTAAAGAAATTTTTTTTTTTGAGATTTAAATTTTTTTTTTGTGTAGTTTTTGTTTTGTAATTTTTTTTGGAAATTTTGTATGTTTTGCTTGAGAAATATCCCTCTCCCATACATAAACAATACATTGTCCCCAATGTAAAAATAAAAGAAAGAATGGAAAAGAGACTTCCCTAAGAATGCAAGCCAGCATCAAAAGATACCAGTAAAAGAGGAGTAAAGAAAAACATAATATTTTATAGATTTTTTGGATTTTTTTTCAAAATAAAAATAAATACATGAAAATAAAACAAAGATACAGATACAGAGAGGTGCCCCTCTACAAGTCCAAAGAAATAAAAAGGCAGCAAATCCTGGTCAAAAGCGGCCTCGTGCTCCTGATAGAAAGTCCGCATGTTTGCGAACTCGCGAGTAATATGCGCCACAGAGGTAGTATGGTTTCGCTCGAGCACGGCGAAGCGCGCATCAAAAGAAGCAAAGCGACCGTCAAAATGGGTTTGCATCTGGTCTATGCGAGTATGTAGCAATCCAAATTGCTGGTCCCAATAATTTGGAGGATCGGGCGCTGGAGCAAAGTGCAGCGGTGGTGGCAAAATCTGGGGGGAATGATGAGTACCGCTGGGACCGGCACCATGATCAAGATCATGATCCCCGCCACCAACTAATGGGGGAATAGCCTCAAACTCGCCGTCACATCGGCGAGCTAAGCCAAGAGCCTGAAGGGTTTGGAACTGAAGAGGCTGCGGCGTTTGCATGAAAGTGAGCTGCGGAAGAGCAGCCCACACGCCGGTCTGCTTGGCGAGGAAAATGATGAAATTCCCACCGTGCACCGCTCCCAATCTCGCATTTTTGGCCTTGTGCCGAAAGAAAATGGCGAGCATGTAACAAAGGTTGAGTGGGGCCCGGTAAAACATACTATACAAATATAGTAAGTCCGCCCGAGTCACCGCGCCGTGGCTATCGCCTCGTCCGGAAAGAGTGAAAGTGAGAAGGTTGTGTAGAATGTGCAAAGCGGGGGAGATGAGGTGGCTACCCTTAGATTTCTTTGGGGTGTAGGGGACGACATCATTACTAATATCCGACCAAAAAGTGGGGAGGCTGAAGTCGGGAGGGAAATCTGTTTTTAGGTCGAGGTAGGCAGTGGAAGTGGAAAAGGCCTCCGAGCAAAAGCCCATGGCGACATTGAGTTGGTGGATGGTGAGCTGATGCATCATCCCGCCCATGCGAAAGGTGATGAAATCATCTTGCGCCGTTCATCGGAACTCAAAAGAAGCCAAGAACTCGATGGTGAGTTCGAGGAAAGCAGGCTCATAAATGGCGAAGAGGGGAGCCCATCCCACGGTGGATAGAAATCCCTGAACTAGATCCGCCGCTCCGAAGGTGGCAAGGATGGCCCAGTCCAAGATGCGGAAAACGCCAAAGAATTTGGCGCGCAGTCGTTCGCTCCAATCTTGTTGGGTTACGTTCTCGAAAAGGAGCATGGCCTTCGCCGAGGCAGGATCGGCGAGATTCTCGGAGGAAGATGCGGAGGAACGAGGGTGATGGCGAGGCATGATGGTAGAAAAGGGAAGAAATTTTTCCACAAGGAGGAGAGAAAAGAAGGTTTGAAGGGTGAAGGTGTGAAGAGAAAAGAAAGGGAAAATGCCTTTTTATAGGCGTTTTCGGGTTGGTCACGCCCCCCTGTCACGCCCATGACAAGGGGCGTGACATGCTTGGGTTAAAGCAGAAAGGAATCTGAGGCAGACTGCCTCGGATTCGGGGGTCACGCCCCAGAGTCACGCCCGTGACTCTATGAGTCACGACCGTGACAAAGGGCGTGTAACAGGAATCCTATGGGAATCCGGTGCACTCGCCTCGGTTCTTACTGGTACGCCCCAGTGTCACACCCGTGACTCTGGAGCGTGTCAGTCAAAACCGACATAAGAACACGGGATCCGAGGCGTGACTGGTCACCGCCTCAGATACCCACAACACGAGCAAGACACGCCCGTGACCAATGTTGGTCACGCCCGTGTCATTTCCGAAAGACGGACGGGAACCCGCTGGAGGAGGGACCTCCCGCGAGCTAGACTAATCACGGCCTGGTCACACCCGTGATCTATAATGGTCACGCCCGTGACATTGGCGTGTACGAGAAAAAAAATCAGAAAAAATTTTCTCTTTTTCTTTTGTAAATATATTATTATTATTATTTTAGTTTTTGTTATGCTTTTTTTTATATATTTTAGTTTGTTTGTTTTTTGTTTTTTTTTCGAATAAACATAAAATAAAATACAATTTACCGACATGAAGGAACACGTATGCTTGACGCTCATTCCGAACCGATCACCATGCATCGATATCCTTCATACCTGTAAAAAAACTTAAAAAAAATTAGAAAATAATAAAAAGAAAAGATAACCATGGGATGCCTCCCACGAGCGCTTTGTTTAGGGTCGGTGAGCTCGACCATAGTGGTGCGCACAATCTATGGATTTGACAACATTATGTTGTCAAATTGTGCGTTAATATTATCACAGGAAGTAAATAATTTCAGCCGGTGCCCATTCTTTTTAAAGTCGCCGCCTTCCGGGTGCGAAATAAGCACCGTCCCGTAGGGCCAAACCTCTTTTACGACGAAGGGGTCGGACCAACGAGACTTAAGTTTACCCGGAAATAAGCGAAGGCACGAGTTATAAAGAAGGACTTGGTCTCCCGGTTGGAAGTCCTTTGGGTGCTTAATTTTATTATCATTATAAAATTTTGTGCGCTCCTTATAGAGTTTATTATTCTCATAATCAAGGGAGCGCCACTCATCGAGCTCGTTAAGTTGGAATTTACGAAGAATGGAGGACAAGTTCTCATCAAGATTTAAAAATTTAAGTGCCCAAAAGGCACGATGTTCAAGCTCAACTAGTAGATGACATGATTTCCCATAGACCAATTGATACGGCGTACAACCGATAGCGGTCTTGTACGCGGTACGATAAGCCCATAGAGCATCATCAAGCTTGACCGACCAATCCTTTCTACTAGTAGAAACCGTTTTTTCTAGTATACGTTTAATTTCTCGGTTAACTACTTCTACCTGACCACTAGTTTGAGGGTGATAGGGGGTGGCTAACCTATGTGTAACGCCGTATTTAGATAACACTTTAGTAAATTGTGCGTTACAAAAGTGTGTGCCCCTATCACTAACTATTGTCCGCGATGCTCCAAATCGTGAAAATACTTTTTTGAGAAATCGAGTTACGACTCGTGCATCATTAGTGGGAACGGCTTGCGCTTCTGCCCACCGTGACACGTAGTCGACTACTACCAAAATATATTTATTTCCATAGGAAATTGGTAGTGGTCCGACAAATTCGATCCCCCATAAATCAAAAACTTCTATTTCTAAAAAAAAATTTTAGGGCATTTCATCACGGCGGGAAACATTACCTGAGCGTTTGAATTGTTCATAATGACTTACATGGGCGTGAGCATCCTTGAAGATGCTTGGCCAATAGAAGCCTGCTTCAAGAACTTTCCGAGCCGTCCTCATGGCAATGCTTTAGAATTTGGGCGCCTTCCTCATGAGAAACATACCTCCGTACTACTTGGTCCGCGCAAACACGAAAGAGAAAGGGATCCTCCCAAAAATAATTTTTCAAATCGGAAAAGAATTTCTTCTTTTCTTGATAAGAAAAACCATTCGGGAGGAATCTCGCAACAAGGTAGTTTGCGAAATCTGCGAACCAAGGAGTGGGGAGAGTAATTACCTTATGAATAGCGAGGAGGCGCTCCTCGGGGAAGGTATTGTCAATGTCCTCCACTATGAGCTCGCCAGATTGGGGTTCTCCAACCGTGCAAGATGATCAAACGCCAAGTTCTCCGCTCCTCTCTTATCACGAATCACCAAGTCAAATTCTTGGAGTAGTAAGAACCACCTAATCAATCGTGGCTTCGCATGTATTTTTGTTGGTAAATATCGCAAAGCAGAATGATCGGTGAAAACAATAATTTTAAGCAAGGTTAGGTAGGAACGAAATTTATCAAATGCAAATATAACGACTAATAATTCTTTTTCGGTGGTAGTATAATTTTCTTGTGTGCCGGTTAGTGTTTTGCTTGCATAATATATAGGATGAAAATTCTTATTTATGCGTTTTCCAAAAACCGCACCTATGACAAAACTACTAGCATCGCACCTTATCTCAAAAGGAAGTTCCCAATTTGGAGCGATCATTATAGGAGCGTTGATTAATTTTTCTTTAATAAGTGAAAAAGCGCACAAATAATATTCATCAAAAATAAAGGGCGCATCTTTTTCTAATAACTGTGTAAGGGGCTTAGTTATTTTAGAAAAATTTCTAATAAACCGGAGATAGAAGCCGACATGCCCCAAGAAACTATGAACGGCCTTAACATTTGAGGGGAGGAGGTAGCTTTTCTATAGTTTCAATTTTGGCCTTATCTATCTCTATACCCTTGCTAGAAATTTTGTGGCTTAAGACCAAACCTTCCCACACCATAAAATGGACTTCTCCAAGTTCAAGACTAGGTTCGTGTCCTCTCATCTTTGGACTAAACGAGAAAGAATTGCCAAACATAAATCAAAAGATTCTCCAAAGACGGAGAAATCGTCCATGAAGACTTCCATGATATCCTCCACTAGTTCATCAAAGATCGCTAGCATACACCTTTGAAAGGTTGTCGGCGCATTGCATAAACCAAAGGGTATCCTTCGATTGGTGAAGGTGCCAAACGGACAAGTGAAGGTTGTTTTCTCTTGGTCTTCGGGCGCAATTGAGATTTTAAAATATCCCGAAAGGCCGTCAAGAAAACAATAAAAAGAGTGCCCGGATAACCGTTCAAGGATTTGGTCAATGAAGGGCAAAGGAAAATGATCCTTACGGGTTGCATCATTTAATTTGCGATAATCGATGCATAGCCACCATCCGGTAACGGTTCGAGTAGGAATTAATTCATTTTTGTCATTAGGAACTATCGTTAATCCTCCTTTCTTAGGCACCACTTGGACCGGGCTCAACAAAGAGCTATCCGAAATCGGATAGATGATGCCCGCATCTAATAATTTAATTACCTCGGCCTTGACTACCTCCTTCATGTTAGGATTTAGCCGGCATTGAGGTTGAATAGTTTTGTGAGCGTGTTCTTACAATAAAATTTTATGGGTGCAAAAGGAGGGATTAATCCCTCTCAAATCCGTGATCTTCCAATCAATTGCGCGGCGATGACGTTTTAAAATATTAGATAATTTAAATTTTTCATCTTCGGTCAAGTAGGCCTACACAATAACGGGAAGTTTAGAATCCTCCGCTAAAAATAAATATTCTAAACAATTAGGCAATTGTTTTAATTCAAGTGTGGGAGGTTCGCCATAAGATGTTTTAAAACGATCACTACCGACTTCTAAAATTTCAAATATAGGTGCGCGAGTGATCGAAATATTATCACTATTTTCATGAACAATTAAATCTAAATTTTCAAAATCAGATTCATGATCAATAGAAGATAAAGCAAGTTCAGAAAAAGGAAATGAGTCTTCTTCGGGTGAATCCTCCAAGTAATAACATGAGTCATCATTAGCAAGCAAATTTATCATAGACGAGTCAATAGTAAAGGTAAATTCTTCATCTCCGACTCTAAGGAGAAGTTTACCATTACTAACGTCTATGATAGCGCGCGAGGTTGCTAGAAAAGGGCGACCAAGAATAAGTGGTACCTCAGTGTCCTCTTCGATGTCAAAGATGACAAAATCTATCAGAAAGATAAATTTGTTAACTTTGACATGCACATCCTCAATGATCCCCATAGGGAGCTTGACAGACCGATCCGCCAATTGAATGCTCATTCTAGTTGGTTTAGGCTCTCCTAATCCCAACTTTTTCACTAGAGAATAAGGTATTAAATTAATAGAGGCGCCTAGATCGGCTAACACGCGTTTTACCAATAAATCACCAAATAGACAAGGAATAGAGAAACTACCTGGGTCGGGTAATTTTTTAGGTAATTTATTGAGTGCCGAACACTCTGCATTCAATTGAACGGTAGAGATATCCTCAAGTTTATTATTATTGGATAAAAGATCCTTGAGGTACTTGGCATACTTCGGCATTTGTGCGATAACTTCGCAAAATGGTAAATTTATTTGAATTTGTTTAAACATGTGTAAAAATTTACCATAATGTTCATCCACCCGGTCTTTTTGCATTCTAGACGGATAGGGAAGTGGTGGTTGATAAGGTTTTGGTTTAATATAACTAGAAGGATTAATCAGAGGAGAAGATAAAGAAATTGTAACCTCCGTATCAACCGGAATTGGAGAAGTTTCAACCGGAATTGGTGAAGTGGTTTCCTCCTTCCCGCTCCGTAAAGTGATGGCTTTAGCTTGCTCCTTTGGGTTGGGCTCCGTATTGCTTGGTAGCGCTCCTTATTGGCGATCGGAGAGCATTTTTGTAATTTGCCCAATTTGGTTCTCCAAATTAAGAAGAGATCTGGTGAGATTTCGGATGTTGGCATCATTTGTAGTTGTATATTTGGTGAACAACTCCTCGAGATTGGGAGTTTTTGGAGCTTGTGGTGGAAAATAACCGGGAGGGATGGTGTTAGGTGGGCGAGATGAGTTCCCCGGATTACTCCAAGAGAAGTTGGGGTGGTTCCTTATACCCGGGTGATAGGTATTACTAAAATTGGTATTACCCGGATTATAAGGTGGCCGATTCGGATTTCCCATATAATCCACATGCTCGACCAACGTAGTGGGAGAGGGGGAAGAAGTAGGATCCCAGGTAGGTGTAGAAGAGGAAGCAGACATCTCTTCTAATCTTTTGTTTAGTATCTCAACCTAGAGAGATAGATTGGAGACCGTATCAATTTCATACATCCTGGCCGGTTTAGGTGGTTTAGACCGAGTTGTACTCCATTGATAGGTATTCAAAGCCATACCTTCTATAAGCTCTTGGGCGGCCACCGATGATTTATTATTAAGCATTCCACCGACGGCGGCATCGATATGTTGCCTAGTTTGAGAATTTAGGCCATTATAGAAGGTTTGGATTTATAACCAATCCGGAATTGCATGATGAGGACATCGACGAAGCAATTCCTTGAAACGCTCCCAAGTATCATATAACGTTTCCGAATCAAGTTGGGAGAAATAAGTAATATCATTGCGCAATTTGGCCGTTTTAGCCAGCGGAAAGTATTTCGTAAGAAATCTTTCCGTCATTTGAGCCCATGTTGTGATTGATCCTCTTGGTAGAGAACTAAACCATTGCTTGGCTTTAGTGCGCAATGTAAATTGAAATAACCTTAGCCGGATGGCATCATCAGATACACCATTAATTTTAAAAGTATCGCATATTTCTAATAAATTAGAAATATGCGCGTTTGGATCTTCATCTTGAAGCCCATCAAATTGTACATATTGTTGTACCATTTGGATGATGTTTGGCTTCAACTCAAAGTTATTGGGGGCAATAGCGGGGAGAATAATATTAGATTGTGCCTCGTCCATGTTTGGACGGGCATAATAGGACATAGTCCGTTGTTCGACCGCATTTGGCTCACCCATGTTGGAAGAAGCAGAAGAAGGAGATCTAGGAGAATGAGAAGTAGAACTAAATGAAGAAGGAGAAGAAGAAGGCGGTGACGGAGAGAGAATTAATGAAGGATTAGGAGTGTCTCCTAAGGATTCCGTATCTTGAAAATTCGGAACTCGAAATCGTAAGCGGTGCCGAATGGTTCGCTCGATTTCTGGATCCAAATCAAAAAGAGGTGACGGATTCCCTCGGGTCATACACAAAAACAAAACAAAAGATAAAAGTTTTAAGATTTAAAAATTTAAAATATAAAATTTCCCGGACTTCCCAAGGGCTACCCAGTGACGGGTTCGCAATGTACTAGGCGGTATTGCGGGATGAAAACCCGACACGGCCCTTTCGCAAGAAATTTTTATTATAAAAATTTAACAATAAAATTTCAAATAAAACAAATTTTTTTTTTAAAATTTTTAAATTTTTTTTAAACAAAAAGTAAAATGATAAAACTCACAGCTCCTTGCTTTCAAAATATCAACAAAGAAGGGTCCCCGGCAACGGTGCCAAAAACTTGATGGATATTTTCTCCACGCTAGCGCGTGTTTCCAATTGATGAGGCAAGTGTACCTATCGTTCAGAGTATAGAATCAAGTGTCCTATTTAAACTCGGGGCTGTCGAGTTCTTGTACTCACAAGGGAAACTATTATCTTATCGGAAGGAAAATTTAGTTTTCATTTTTAAACAGAAAAAGAAGCGTTATACTAAAGAAGAGAAATTCAAATATGAGGAAGCTAGCACTTGATCTAGAATACCCTTGGAATAAAATAAATCTTCTTGAAAAATAAAGTAATGCAAGTTCTTATCTACTCACTCGACCATGGAGGTTCCTAAAGTACAAAAGCATCTCTGTCAAGATCATGCTTCTGACTAACCTTAGGTTGATCGATTAAGACTTTTTGGCTAGTCGAAACCCCTAAGCTTGCTTTAAGCGGTGAACCCCTCTATTGGATTTGACTCCAATCCAAAAGATTTACGTCGTCCCCTCTCGAGGAGTGCATTCAACTCCTTTTATCTTTTAGTGATCTCCTCGTATCCGCAAACTTTTTGTCATTTAGGATACGGATCTTAGATCGAAACCCATATCTGCGTAATATGAATTCAATAAAATAAAAATCAAAGATAAATTGTAGCGAGCAAAATTAAGAACAAGACATTTGATAAAAAAAAGATTTTATTTTATTCCAAGGTTCATCATGATCAAGTGCTAAAAGAAAGTTAGCTACTCAACATGATTGGGGAATTACAAAATAAAGTAGAGAGAGACATGCTTGAATTCAAAAACAACTAGAATTAAGAGTAACAATAATAGTAAATCTAACTTAGAAATGAGAAAATACAGCAAAAGAAACAGAAAATTACAAGACTCCAACTCTCAAAATTTGACTCCTGAACATCTGAAGTTGTCTGGAATTTATAGGAAAAATTTCTGTTTGGTCACGCCATAGGTCACGCCCGTGACCTAGGGCGTGCCAGGCTTGGAACCGTCGTATTTAAACCCCGGGAATGTTGGAGGAGAAACCGCCAAAATCTGTTAACTGACGGGTCACGCCCCTATGTCACGCCCATGACCTAGGGCCTGTCAAGGCTGTTTCTTGAAAATGGCGGGCAGCTGAAAATGGCGGGAGTAAAATGGGTCTTCAAGGAGGTGTCACATCCCTAAGTCACGCCCGTGACTAGGGGCGTGTCAAGCTGGAACGGCTTCAGGTGGCAATGGCTGGAATGGAAGAGTAATTAACTGGAAACGCCCGTGACACGCCCTGGGTCACGCCCGTGACCCAGGCGTGTCATTTTAATCCGACGTGGCAACGTCACAACGATACTTAATCAGCTGGCACGCCTCGTGTAAAGGGTACACGGGCGTGTCATAGATCGACACCGGCGTGTCGGGGCCGGTCGACGATCTTCAGGAGCGGTTCGACGATCTTCTTCCGCAGACCGGATTTTTGTGTATCACGCCCCTGTGTCACGCCCAGGTAGGGCGTGTCACAGGGCGTGTCTAGGAAGAAAACTTAAAATCTCCATTTTGCTCCAACAAATCTGTATATCATCCCTGCAATATTAAAAATAATTTTATTAGAACAAATAAATATAAAACATAGAAACAGGTTAAATATAAAATAAATATTATAAAATTGATGTAAAAATATCTAACCATTAATATAAAATAGTAAATAAAAAGATAGAAATAATTAGAGTTATCACAATCCCGCCCTGGGCATGTCTCTAGGCGTGTCACCCCGATCTCGAAGCCTGCCGTCATAATTAAAGCTTTTATTTTGCTGTACTTTAACCCGTACGTAGCACACCCCCTACACCGGCGTGGCCCTGGGGTGTGTAGCACATTTTCCGACGACTGACGGATTTCCAACCAATGATTTTGATGTGACGTTCCTTACACGACCCCCCCCCCCCCCCTCTACACGGGCATGTCCCTGGGCGTGTCCACCAACAAACAAAAGCAATCATCATTCCCGCCAAAATCCAACACCCGAGGTCAACCCCATACCATACACGTACCCCTGACACATCCTCCCTTGGCGTGACACGAGGGGGGGGGGTGGTGATCGTCCGAGAGTAAAATTCTATAAATTCAGTTGCTCCCCCTTGTGTCCAGAGGCAGTAGGTTGAGAGGGGAGGTGCTGCCCTTTTATTTCTTGAAGTTTTTTAGTGTTTCCCTCTCTTTATTTCTCATTTTAAACTTTTACTAATCCTAAGCTTAGTGTACCCCTTTTGTAATAGCTTTTGTAATTGTTTTAGTAGCTTAATGTTAATGCTAGCCTAGGTTGTTAATATTCATGCACTTGTAATCTTTTATTTCAGGTTGTAGCTCTCTTTTAACATTAATATAAAGTTCTCTTTTTCTTTGTTTTCATAATGTTCTTCTACCCATTTCTCTTCCTCCACTTCTCCATGATTAACTAATCCTCCTTGTACTCGATCTTGATGATCCGAGGTTCGAGTTGATTAAGTTATTATGCTTTAAGTTTACTTTTATTTTTTGGGTTTAGGCCTTCGATTTACTCATGATTATTCAAGTTTGGAGTTATACCATCGATATATAATTTCCATCTTTGTTTTCACTCTTAGCTAGCCGAGAGACTTATAGTTTGAAGTGAACACTCAAGAGTAAAGAGAGTTGCATGCACCCCTCGAGAGAGGCAGACATTAAATCTCCCGGATTGGAGTGAAATCCAATAACGGGGTTAACCGCGTAAAGGGGGCTTTAGGTATCTGATTTGGACGAGAGTTCGGTCGGACCTTCCTAAACTCAGTTGGGCACGACTTCGAGAGAAGCATGTTCAAGCTTTAGGAAACTCCACGATCAAGGACCTTTACCTTATTAGTTAAGGTTTATTATCGCATTTTTAATAAACTTTTTTCGAGGTGATTCTTGATCGAGTGCTTTTCTATTTCATCGTTTCCACCCCTCGTTGTAATCGCTTTTAGTAGCTCATTATTTAACTGTAAGTAGTTCTTTTTAGTGTAATATTTCTTTTCTTAATTGCAATTAGTTTTCTCTTAACAAACCTAAAACAATCTTTCAATAAGATAATATTTTTCGTGTGAGTAAGATTACTCAACAGTTTCAAGATCTTAATACGACACTTGTGTTTTCTAGATATAATTCGATAGGTATACTTGGCTAGTTGGATTGCTAGTTCGGTTATTATACTCATCACGATTAGTAAACAACAAGTTTTTTGCATCGTTGCCGGGGAGCAACTTTTGTTGATAATTCGAAAACCCCAACCTATTACATTTATCACTTCTCTTTCTAACCCTCATTCTTAAAAATTTAAAAATTCAAAAAACATATTAACACACTTAATAGAAACCCGCATCACAATTTTTCTACACCACCTAACTCTCTGGAAAAGGGCAATGTGGCTTAAATACCACTGTCTTGTCTAGTACCTTGTGAACCCTTTTTTGGGTAGCCCTTAGGAAGTTCGAGAGTTAAAACATTAAAAAAATCTATTTCAAAAAAATATAAACTCTTTTTCTAGTTTATTTTCTCTTTCTTCATCTTCTCTTCTGCTAGTGCAAGACCCGTGAAAATCCGTCGAATATTTTTTGACATGCACCACGAAATTGATCGTACTCATCGGAGAAGATCGTGATTTTAAGGCCCTACTCTCCAAATACTGGTTGAGGATTCCGAGTCATTTTATACCCTACGAATAGAAGATCCCATCATAGAGGAAGCCCTGCATAGGCCTATGTCCTATTATGCATGGCCAAATCTAGAGGGTAGAGAATCAAGCATAGTTCGCCCTGCTATAGCTAATAATAATTTTCAACTAAAGCCTAGCATAATTCAAATGGTGCAGTAGTATGTGAAATATGACGTACTTCAAGATGAAGATCTGAACACGCATATAGCTAGCTTTCTTGAGATTGTGACACCTTTAAAATCAAAGGTGTTACAAATGATGCTATTAGGCTAAGACTCTTCCCTTTCTCCCTAAGAACCAAGGCTAAGCAATGGTTGAACACTCTACCAAAAAACAACATCACCACCTCGGATCAACTAACAGAAAAAATTCTGGCGAAGTATTTTTCGCTAGTTAAAATCGCAAAACTTATGAATGATATTTCTGCCTTTGGACAAATAGATTCTGAAACTTTGTATGAAACCGGTGAAAGATTTAGGCTCTATTTGGGACAACTTATGATGATGAATAAGCCGCTAATTAAAAACTGATGTTTGCATAAAGAGTTTATAAAATCAATGATGAATAAGTAGTCAACTGTTTGGATAGTTTGTTCATATGTGCTTATCTAAAATTCCATTTATTCATAAGGGTCTGTTCATTTAGACGTGTTTTTTTTCGTCCGTGCACGATTTTTTTGTTGGGGGCGATTTTTCGCTCGGGCGTGTTTTTTTGCCCGTCACGATTTTTTTCGTCTAGTATAGATTGTTTTTGCCCAAGCTAGATTTTTTTCGCTCGGGCGTGATTTTTTTCGCCCGGGCGTGATTTTTTTCGCCCGGGCGCGATTTCTTCATCCGGACGTGATTTTTTTGCCAAGGCGCGATTTCTTCGTCCAGACATGATTTTTTCGCTATGTCGCATTTTTTCGCTCGATCGCATTTTTTTCGCCAGCCCGATTTTTTTGTACCAGGCATATTTTTTTTGACCGACCGCGTTTTTTTTGCCCGGGCGCGTTTTTTCGCTCGAGCCCGTTTTTTTCGCTCAGGCGCATTTTTTTTGCTCGGGCACGTATTTTTCAGCCCGATCGCGGTTTTTTCGCTCGGTTGCGGTTTTTTCACCCGGGCGCGTTTTTTTCGCCGGGGCGCATTTTTTTTGTCGGGCCGCATTTTGTTTTGCCCGGGCGCAATTTTTTCGACCGACCATGTTTTTTGTTCCGGGCGCAATTTTTTCTCACAGGCGCGATTTTTTCCCAGCATAATTTTTTCAACCCGAATCAATTTTTTTGCACTGATGCAATTTTTTTGCCAGGAGAAAAAAAACATGCGCCCGGATGAAAATATCATGCCCTGGTGAAGAAAACATGCCCGGGCAAAAAAATACGCGTCCGAGCGAAAAAATAACTTCTCATTACGCTTGGGCGAAAAAACCGTCTCAGTGCAAAAAAATCGCTTCCGGGCAAAAAAAATTCGCGCCCGGGCGAAAAAACACGGGTCCGGGCGAAAATAACGCGCCCGGGCCAAAAAATCGTTCCCGGGCGAAAAAAATCGAGCCCTGGCGAAAAAATCTCGCACTGGTGAATATCGGCCCGAGCCAAAAATATCGTGCATGGGCGAAAAAAAACTCTCCCAGGTGAAAAAAAACGTGTCATAGTTAAAAAATCGCGACCGGGAGAAACGATCGTGTCCGGGCGAAAAGATCGCGCCCGGGCGAAAAGATCGCGCCCTTGCGAAAAAAATTTTCCCGGTCAAAAAAATTGTGCTCGGGTGAGAAATTCTCTCGCGGCTGAGAAATTTGCATTTAGACGAAAAAATTTGCGCTCGGTTGAAAAAATCGCGCCTTGGTGAAAAAATCACGTCTGAATGAAAAAATCACATCCGGACAAAAAATCACTCATATGATTTTTTTAAGAAATAAGCGCTTATGAGAAGTCATAAGCTGGACCCGAATAGCTTATAAAAAATCAACTTATCATCAATTTTAAAATAAGTGAATTTATATAAGCTGCACAAACAAACAGCTATAAAACTGCCTTTGCATTTTAAATACAGATTATTGATCTACATTAGCTGTCCCAAACAGAGCCTTAATGAACTCTTAAGATGATGCCCCCATCACGCACTTCCTGTATGGTTGCAAATGCAGACGTTTTACAATGGGCTAAATTGAAGCACAAAGCAAATGATAGACACAGCTTCCGGTGGTACCTTAAACCACAAAACCCGGATACAACTCTTGAGCTTTTTGAGGACATGGCCATGAACACATATCAGTGGAATGTGCCTAGGTCCCGCCCAAACAAACCTACTGGAATATTGGAAGTGGACAACATCTCCCAGCTAGCTTTGTAAGTGGAAATTTTTAGCAAGAAGATAACGAAGATGATTGTTGCCTCCGCCCCTCGGGTATGGGAATCTGTAACTGCTGCCCCCTAACAATTATATTATGTTAATAATATGTCCAGAAATGCTTTTCATAATTTTTCTGCTGCTAGTTTACCCGCTCGGGCTTTGCTTTTCCGTATAGTTATAATCACGCTTTACGAAACCACCCTAATTTTTTTGTGGAGTAACCCTTCGAACGTGATGCGCCCGCCGTCACAAAATGATTTTTCTACACCAACTCCACCTCTTCAAAATTATCAAAAACCTCCAAGCTTGGAGGAGTTACTTTCTAAATATATAAACAAAAATGACGCTACTATAAGAACCCTAGCTAGAAGCGTTAAAAGTCTAGAGAATCAAGTAGGACAACTCGCGAAAATTATATTTGAGCAACCCGCCGGGTCTCTTCCTACCAATGTCGAGCCAAACCCGAGAGAGCAAGCGAAATCTATAACTCTATGGAGTGTGAAGCAAGTTTCTTGTATGGTTAGCGAAGAGCCGGAGGCAAGCTCCGCCACCGTTTTAATAATTCCACCATCTCCTAAAAAAGAAGTTATCACCCCGCTCTCTGATTTAGAAAAAGTTCTCACTCCACCACCCAACCTTAAAAATTATCCAACTCCACCATACCATTCTGAACTTAACAAGCAACATCAGGATGGTCAATACTCCCACTTCCTAGAAATATTTAAGCAAATCCACATAAATCTACCTGTCCTTGAAGCAATTTCACAGATGCCGAAGTACCCTAAGTACCAAAAGGACCTCCTAACAAATGAAAGGAAGTTAGAAAACTTATCGCATGTCACACAAAATGTCGAGTGCTCTGCGGTCTTGACAAACAGTTTGCAAAAGAAGATCAGTGATCCGGGTAGTTTTTCTATTCCTTGTGTCTTTGGTGATCTTTTTTTCAAGCACGCATTAGCCGACTTAGGTGTGAGTATCAACCTGATGCCCCTCTCATTATTCAAGAAGTTAGGAATTGGTAGCCTCAACCCCACGCAAATGAGTATCCAACTCGCTGATAGATCTGTTAAATACCCGTTAAGAATGGTGTAGGATGTTCTAGTCAAAGTCTATAAATACATCTTCCTGGTGGATTTTGTAATATTGGACATCGAAGAAGACGTCGAGGTTCCCCTGATCAATGGCCGACCCTTCCTTACCACCTCCCGAGCTATCATTGATGTAAGAAATGACAAGCTCTTCTTTCGAGTAGGCAATGATGAAGTAACTTTCTCTATCACCCCTCGATGAAGAACACCCTAAAGAATGACGACTCCTTTTTTTTCTTAGATGACTTAGATGAAGAATCTTCCTACTACCTTTCTGAAAGTGAAAGTGAGATTTCTGATTTTTGTTTTTCTTCAACTCTTCCAAATGAATTTCTGCAAGAAACGACCATGGCCGCGAACTCTACCCTTTCCAATTTTCCATATAAAGTTAAAGTCTACGAAGATATTATTTTTGAAAAGGAAAGAACTTCCAAATCATCATATGAAGAACCCGCTACCCTAGAATTTAAAGAACTGCCTGAACATCTTAAGTATGCCTTCTTAGAAAAAGATTTTAAACTACCAGTAATAGTTTCATCCTACCTAACTTAAGTGCAAAATGAAGAACTCCTAGTTTTACGAAATCATCGCTGAGCCATCGCTTGGTAGATATCTGATATCAAGGGCATAAGCCCATCTTTCTTCACCCACAAAATATTAATGGAAGATAATTCGCATAACTCCATCCAACCTCAACGCCGTATAAATACGAACATGAAAGAAGTAATAAAAGGTGAGGTTATGAAACTCTTAAACAAAGGAATTATCTATCCTATTTCAGATAGTAAGTGGGTTAGCCCTTTTCAGGTAGTGCCGAAAAAGGCAGGGAAAACTGTAGTTGTGAATGATAATAATGAATTAATCCCGACATGGACGGTGATGGTGTGGAGAATGTTTATTGACTATCGTAAGTTAAATGACGTCACCCGCAAGGACCACTTTCCCTTGCCGTTCATCGATCAAATCTTAGAGCGATTATCCGTCAAAAGATTTGACTATTTTCTCGATGGCCTCTAGGGGTATTTTCAAATCCCTATCTCACCCGAGGACTAGGAGAAAACAACGTTTACTTGTCCCTTTGGCACCTTCGCTTACCGAAAAATGCCGTTTGGGTTGTGCAATGTGCCAGCTACATTCCAGTGATATATGCTTGCTATCTTTGACACGTACGTAGAAAGCATAATGGAGGTGTTTAAGGATGATTTCTCCGTGTTCGGCGATGCTTTTGATAGTTGTTTGGAAAACCTAGAGAAAGTCTTAGAATGATGCGAAGAAACTAACCTTGCCCTAAATTGTAAAAAATGTCATTTTATGGTGAGGGAGGTGTTAGTTTTGGGTCATAAGATTTCTTCCCAAGGAATTGAAGTAGATATAGCTAAGATAGAAGTTATTGAGAAACTGCTGCACCTTACGAACATAAAAGCTATAAGAAGTTTCCTAAGTCACGTTGGCTTCTACTGACATGTCATTAAAGTCTTCACCAAAATCACCAAACCCCTTACTCATCTTATGGAAAAAGACGACCCATTTATTTTTGACGAACCTTGCCTATCTGCCTTTGAATTAATAAAATAAAAGTTAATTAATTCCCGAATTTGGATTGCTCCGGTGTGGGACCTTCCCTTTGAGATTATGTTCGATGTGAGTAGTTTCACAGTGGGAGTCGTATTAGGACAACGTATATCTAAGAGCTTCCACCCCATCTATTACGCAAGTAAAACACTCACACCCACACAAGAGAATTACACCACGACCGAGAAGGAGCTCCTAGTTGTTGTCTTTGCCTTCGATAAATTTCGGCCATATATTACGCTTTCAAAAATTATCATTTTCACTAACCAAATGACTCTCAAGTATGTTCTTGCTAAGACGGATACCAAGCCACGCCTGATATTTTGGGTCTTACTCCTCCAAGAGTTTGACTTAGAAATCCGCGATAAGCGATGTGCAGAGAATTTGGCCGCCGACAATCTCTCACGATTAGATAATCTGTATATAGAAAATTTAGATGAAAAATCTTTCAATGATTATTTTCCTGATGAGAAGCTGCTTTAAATTAACACATCCCCTTCCCCTTAGTTTGCACACATAGCCAACTTTTTAGTGGCTCGTGTCCTCCCGAAGGAGTTTTCCTCTCAGCAAAAGAAGAAATCTTTTTCTGAGTTGAAGAACTATTTTTGGAAGGACCCGTATCATTTCCGAGTTTATGCAGACCAAGTGATAAGGAGATGTGTTTCTTTTGAAGAGTATTCGATATTTTAAAACATTTGCATGAATGACCGACTGGTGGTCACTATCAAGCTGCTCACACCTCTCACAAAGTGCTTTGAGCAAGCTTTTACTGGCCTAGCCTCTTAAAAGACGTGCAAACTTTTGTGAGTATGTGTGATAGTTGCCAACGGTCGGGAAACATTTCTAATAAAAATGAAATGCCGCAAAATTATTTCCTTGAGTGCGAAGTTTTCGACCTCTAGGGAATTTATTTTGTTGGCCCTCTTCCTTCTAGCTTTGGGAACAAATACATCTTAGTTGTTATAGATTATGTTTCACGATGGGCTGAGTCCCAATCTCTTCCTATTAATGACTCCTGAGTCGTAATTACTTTCTTAAAATAATTATTTTCTCAATTTGGTATGCCACGAGCCATCATTAGCGATTCGGGTTAACATTTTTATAATGCACATTTTTCCAAAACTCTTATAAAATACAACATTATACATAAGCTTTAAACTGCCTACCACCCCCAAACTAACGGACAAGTAGAAGTAGTGAACAGAGAGATTAAAAGAATTTTAGAAAAGACTGTTTCCACCTCTAGAAAAGACTGGTCAACAAAATTAGACGATGCTCTATGGGCCTGCCAAACAGCGTACAAAGCGCCATCAGATGTACGTCGTATCGGTTGGTTTATGGAAAATCGTGCCATTCACCCGTAGAATTAGAAAGCCGTGCTTATTTGTCCTTAAGGTTTTTAAATATCAATCCCCACTCTGTCGGGAATTTTCAAAAATTTCAACTTAACAAACTCGACGAGAGGTGCTCTTACGCATACAAAAATAATAAATTTTATAAAGAGTGGACAAAACTTTTTCAAGACAAACACTTAAGGCACCCAAAAACCTTTAAGCCGGGTGACCAAGTTCTTTTATATAATTCGCATTTACGTTTATTTACTGGCAAGTTAAAGTCACGATGGTCTGGGCCATTTTTAAAGAAGTTCTTCTGTATGGTACTATGTTAATTTCACACCATGAAAGGATGATTTCAAAGTGAAAGGGCAGCGTTTTAAACTTTATTTCTATGGTGATGATGTCAGTCCGAACAATATTAAGTTTCTTCTACACGAACTTTAACTAATTAAAGACTTTTTATTTTTTGTTAAAAACTTTAAATATTATGTTGGACAATATTATTTGGTTGCGTTGATCTCAAACGACATTTTAAATAAAGGGAGCTCTTGGAAGGCAACCTAAGCTATTTTTCTGTTTTCTTTATTTAACCTTTTTGTCCCAGACGGCTCCGATAAGCTGAAACTTCTACGATCGCCTACTCCAATTCTGTTGAATCCATCACGAAATCCAAAGAAGACATTTCAAGAAGTTCCAAAGCGCAAGCATGGGGGAGCGACATCACTCAACTTTCGCGACGTATAAATCCGAGGAAGTACCTGTTTTTCAATTATGTACTTTCATTTCTATTTTAATTTCTCTCTCTCCTTCCCCTACATTCTCCATTGAGTACAATGTCCATTTTAAGCTTGGGGAAGGATTTCCTCCTTCTCATATCTTTATTTTGTTTCCTTTAAAATCAAAAAAAAAATTCATTTATATATCTTTAAAATCCAAAAAAGATAATATCTTTAAAAATAAAAAAAAGAGAATATTGCAAAATCAAAAAACAATTTATGTAATTTGTTTTTACTTTAATAGGTTAAACTAATTTTGGTATTTCAATAGTACCCTTTGTTAGCATGAAAATGAATTAGGCCGTTTTTGTTTTTGTTTGAGCCTTCATGCCAACCGAACAATTTTTTATCCCTAGCTATCTGCTTTTGAGCATTTTTCGATTTCAATTGATTGCTTCACTTATCATTTCATTTTCACCAAAGCTAAATTTTGCAACCTATCTAAACACACTAACTTTTTGAGTTTCATTAAAACTTTTCATGATTATGATAGGGTTGTTTTTGTGATATGTTTGGAAAAGTTTTTGAAAAAATATGCTCAAAGGAAGTGTTTACTTTTCTCTGGCCTATTTCAAAATGAAAAGAAAAATTATTTATGGCATTTGTTTTGAAAAGAAAAAAAAAGGAAAGAAAGAAAATGGAAAAGAAAACGAAAGAAAAATATTTTATTTATAATGAAATTTTTGAAACTCCTTACTTTGGTTCAGTGTGATTTTAAAGCCTCCTTATTTATCTTTGAATTCCACTCCTAATCATAATCCTAAACCAAACATTTCGATCCTAATAAGCCCATTTTATTGATGTTTTTGAATTTTATTTATTAGCTATGTAAAGAAGAAAAGTAGATTTGAAAAGTTTTGGATTTAAATATTGATTTTTGTTATTTCATTGATATAGTTATAATGTATCTCTTAGATCTAGTAATAACTCAATACGCTATTTCATTTTGTTGCTTTGCTTTAATTTATTTGAAGAATTTAGTTAAAATTTTGGATGATTTATTTTCATTAGTAAAGTTTATAAATTGTTAAACCTTGCCTAAGTTACTGTTTTGGGTTTACGTTTCACCTTCTTCCTACTTAGAATTTTATCATAGTACTTGTGTAAGAATAATTAGAACTTTTTGATTAGTCACTTTTTATGTTAGCTAGTTTTTATATCTTTGCTTGGGGACAAAAAAAGCTTAAGTTTGGGGGAATTTGATAGAACGTTTTATAGTCTAAACTATTAGGGTATTTTCTGGTTTATAAAACACGAATCATGTCTTGTATGTTTATATGTTGACCTCCTTTTGTATATATTATTGCCACTAATGTTTTCTTCTCTTTTTGCAGGTTTTCACAGCTTTGTCAAAAATGACCTAATACGCCCCCCTGACATGCCCTCCCTGGGTGTGTCACAGGGCGTGTAACCTGATCCCGAGGAAGTTTGATGACAGAATACAAATCCTGAGAGAAGACACCTGACACGCCCCCCTGACACTCCCACCCTGGGCATGAATCTGGGCGTGTCACCCCGATCCCGAAGCCTGCTGCCGCAATTAAATCTTTTTCGTTGTGGCACGTCAACCCGTATATGATAAGCCTCTACACGGGGGTGGACCTGGGGCGTGTAGCACCTTTTCTGATTACTGACACATTTCCAACCAAATATTTTGACGTGACGTGCCTGACACGCCCCCCCTATACGAGCGTGTCCCTGGGCCTGTCCAATAACGTATAGATGCAATCATCATTCCCGCATGAAACCAGTATTAGAGGTCAACCCCGTACATGACATGCCCCCTTGACACACCCTCCCTGGGCGTGATAGGGGGCGTGACTGACCCAGAGGTAAATTCTATTAATTTGAGTGCCTCCCCCTTATGTCCAGAGGCAGTAGGTTGAGAGGGCATGTGCTGCCCTTTTATTTCTTAAAGTTTTTTTGTGTTCTTCCTCTCTCTCTTTCTCATTTTAAGCTTTTCCTAATCCTAAGTTTAGTGTACCGCTTTTGTAATAGCTTTTGTAATTGTTTTAGTAGATTAATGTTAATACTAGCATAGGTTGTTAATTTTAATGCACTTGTAATCTTTTATTTCATGTTGTATCTCTCTTTTAACATTAATATTAAGTGTCCTTTTTATTTGTTTACTTAAAGTTCTTATACCCATCTCCTTTCCTCCACTTCTCCATGATTAACTAATCCATCTTATACTCAATCTTGATGATCTAAGGTTTGAGTTGATTTAGTTATGATGCTTTAAGTTTACTTATTCTTTTTATGGTTTAGGACTTCGATTTACTCTTGATTATTCATGTTTGGAGTTATATCATTGATATATAATTTCCATCTTTGTTTTCACTCTTAGCTAGCTGACAGGCTCGTAGTTTGAATTGAACACTCAAGAGTAAAGAGATTTGCATGCACCCCTCGATAGATCCATACATTAAATCTCCCGGATTAGAGTGAAATCCAATAGCGGGGTTCACCGCGTAAAGCGAGCTTTAGGTCTCCGAATTGGACGAGAGTTTGGTCGGACCATCCTAAACTCAGTTGGGCACGACTTCGAGAGAAGTGTGTTCAAGCTTTAGGAACATCCACAGTCAAGGACCTTTACCTTATTAAGTTAAGGTTTATTATCGCATTTATAATAAACTTTTGCCGAGGTGATTCTCGATTGAGTGATTTTCTATTTCATCGTTTCAACCCCTCGTTGTAATCTCTTTTATTAGCTCTTTATTTAACTACAAGTAGTTCTATTTTTAGAGCAATATTTCTTTTCTTAATTGAAATTAGTTTTCTCTTTACAAACACTAAAATAATCTTAAGATAAGATAATAGTCTTCGTGTGAGTAAGATTACTCTACAGTTCTCGGATCTTAATACGACACTTGTGTCCCCTAACTATAATTCGATAGGTATACTTGCCTAGGTTGATTGCTAGTTCGGTTCTTATTCTCTTTACGATTATTAGACACCACTAGGGCTTGCTTTGTTCCTTCTTTTACCTTAGAGAGAAAGCTCTCTGAACTTCCTATTGAAGTTGTGGAGGTCAACATCAAACTTTCTTGTACTTTTAGATCAACAGAATGAAGAACTTCTTCAAGCTCTGTAACTAGGTCGAGAGGAAGAGGATAAAGCTCTGTATGTAAAAAGTTTATTATCCCAAAGTTTATTTCTTCTTCCTTGATCTCTTCCTTTTATATTCAACCATCCAACGGCTCTTTGAGTAGTGGGACCACCAGGATTTGATAGCTGTAACTTTTCTTTAGAACTAAACGTTGTACAATAGGCAAGCAGTGCCTTTTGGCATCTATTGTTCAGGTCCCGTAACATTTGAATTTCTGCTGATGTCATCATGACACACCACTTGTTTACTTAGCAAAATTCATAATTTTGTATATGTACTGAGTGAAGCCTTGTCACTCAACGCCAATACACTTGGGCAGATTTATGCATCTTCAGGCATGGAGTGATCAGTCATCACTCAATGCAAATTTAATTTTACAGTCTAAATGAATAGGCATTGAGTGAGCCTTCATCACTCAACACATCTAGACTTAGCTATTTGTCTCTGTATAAAGGCGTTGAGTGAGTTGTCTTCACTCAATGCTTTTTTGCCTTTTCCCATTTTTTTTGAAGATGCATTAATTGAACAGCATTCACTCAACGCTTCTGTCCATAGACAGATTTTTTGTGGAATAGGCATTGAGTGAGTTGACATCACTCAATGCTTCTGTCCTTTGAATGAATTCTATATCAACCAGTACTGCAGCTCTGAATAAACTATGTTATGTCGACGCTTTTTGTGCATGGTATTGTATGAACTGCCTTCACTTAATGCTTTTGGAATTTATCAGATTTCTTGGCAGATTTTCTCCGGCTTTGACTGCTTCAGATTTACTCAACTCTTCTGTCTTTGGGCGTTGAGTGAACTACCTTCACACAATGCTTCTGGACTTTAGAAGATTTCTGCCTTGGCAATGTCAAGGCTTTGACTATCTAGTCTTTACTCAGTGCTTAAGGACATCTGGCATTGAGTGGACTGCCTTCACTCAATGCTTTTGGACTTAGACATATTTTAGCCTTGTCAGCATCCTGTCCTATGTCCTCCTATCATTGTCACTTGGATAACATGTCTAATCAAAGTAATAAGGAGCCACCTTCATATATAGAACTTATGACATGCATCAGATACAAATATGTGTATACCATTGTCCTATAGAACTTCTTCAAATCTAGGACATTGAGATCAATTAACCAAAAGATAGCTTATAGAAAGACAAGTACATTTTAAAGGGGAAAGATTCTAAAAACATTATAAAATGTGGCTTTTCTTCTCTTTTCCTTTCCCCACTAACATCACCCTAGTCCTCCTACACCAATCCTCATCTTTTAGTTTATGTTGAAGGTCTAACATTATTTTATGCTTCTTTACATCTTGATCCATGATCTGAAGGATCACGGATGTTCCTCCAGATTATGTCGATGCCCCTCTTATTTTGACTCCTCTTATTAGATGGAGTGGGAGTACAAACTAGGGGGCATAGTTTTTCTCCCCTTTCTGTCTTCTTCATGGAGTCTGTTATCCTACTACCTTGTACTACTCCACATAATGCTAAATAGTTTTATTTTATGAAAGACCTTGCTCTTTAACTCAGAGATTTGAGTAGAGAACATTTCTTGGACCATGTTTATGACTCCGTCCATATGAGATTCAATGAGAATTTTTTGTTCATTAACATTGATCACTTTTTATCCCCTTGGACCACAGGTGTAGCCGCCCCCTCACTTGGCGAATTTGTTCGTGTGCGAGGTTTTCCAGAAGACTCCCCATCAAAAGATATCAATATTGTTAGACGTGAACCTTGGTTTTTATGGATTGTCCTGATAAGTAGGATTGGATGATACTAGTGTAAGGAAGCAGGATAGGAGTTTACTATGCCTCAGAAGTTTATATAGATGATAGAAATGAAGATAGAGGAAAATTTTTATTAATATTCCTCGGAATGCGGAATATTGTGTACCTAGATCCATTGGATTAAGCTCACAAAAAGAATGAGGGTTAGGATCTGTCCTTCTAATAGAAGTTATGACTTGGGGATTGAGCTTTGTATATAATCAAGAAAATGCCATCTCCTGCATATCTAATCTAATTAAGATACAGATCTTGACTTGATAGCTTGTCAGAAAGTATCGATTTGCATCCATAAAATAATCACGATGATGTAAGTGATATTGATCAAGTTTGTTTTATCGCACAAGACGATCAAAATGATCATGTCGATATTGATCTAATCCAGCAGTTTGTCAAATTTAACGTATTTTATGGATCCAAGTGACAAGCACACCTCCTGTCTGTAGGTCATTAGACTTATTTTTTTATATTCCTGCATTAATGGTTAGATACCTAACATCAACAATATGAAAAAATAGGTAAATAACATAACTTTACTGCTCCAAAAAGATACAAAATACATGGGTATGCCACCTATTTATAGAAAAAGGGGGAAGAGATAGAAAGTAAGAGAGAAAAATTAAAAAATTCCTATCAAAAGCGACTCTGCAGTTAAACTAAAATATAACCGCTAAGACTATGTGGTTAGAAAAAACTAACTATACAAGTACAACACTCCATTGCAAGTTTGTCGCATGCCCGCCTTGAATGTTGTTAACCTAGAAATCAACAATCCCTCCCAAGGTGGCTACCTCGCAAGTCGCGGAATTCTCCGTCTTGTCCGGAGGGTTTGCGACATATTTTCTAGCTAACAACGCGGATAGAATTCTCTGTCAGCGTGGCTAGGCAAGCAACCCGGTAGTCGCCCGCTCTGCAATGGCGCAGATTGGGAAGCAGTCTGCACTATCAGGTCGCGTGGTTAGCCGGGAGGGTAGCAGTCTCTTCTCTATCCCGCCTCTAGTTCACGGACTCTCCTTCAGGTCTCCGCAAGCAAGGACTGGTCGACCAAGTCTCTTCTTCATTCCGCCAGCGAAAGGAGACCTCGCATCCCAGTCCAAAACAAACTTGTTGACACCGCTTTGTAGTGAACTACCTAAGCATGGGGCAGACTCCATCATAGTAAGCTAGCAATAAGAGGACTCAATCCTAGCTCACCCAAAAGTTGCGGACTTGGTTTCAGTCCGCCAACAAAGAAATGGACAAACCCGCCAGTAGGTGGAAGACTCACCTCTTCCCAGCAGTAAGTGACCTGCCTTCAGGTCGCCCAGCATTAGGCAACCTGGATCCAAGTCGCCCATTAGAAGGAAACCTACCTCCAAGTCACCCAGGAGAGGGCGACCTGCCTCCTCAGCCCGCCTAGTAAGTGCAACATGCTCCTTCTATTCAATAGAAGATGGCAGAATCGGTCTTAGTCCGCCTAAGGGAGGTGTACTTGCTCTGCCCTTCAACACTCTTCATAAGGCCACACAACACAACATGGACTCAACGGTAGTCCGCTAGAAGGTGGTGGACTTGCCTCATCCAACAACAGAGGCGAACTCCCTGTCCGTCATATACCAGGTTAACTCTTTGTACAATCCGCCAGAAGCAATTCAGCTTCCCAGCATCGGCTTCTCCCAGTAGTAAGCAAACTACTCTTCTGTGTGTAGCATGTCACAGACTCAATTGCAGCTGTCCCGTGGTATTGGGGTGACGTCATCAAGCCTAGTTCTGGAAGATTCCTCCTCAAGGCTATAAATAGCCCCCCATACCTCTCATTGAAAAATGGATGACCGTCGGGGTCAGCCATAACAGCAAACGCTGCAGATACGAATTTCTGTTTTCCAACCCTTCTCGCGGACAGACCGCCTATCCGCGCAGCCAGAACGGCTAAGCTTTGCAGTTTATTCATCGAACTTGGCTTCTCAAGCATCTTGTCCCAGTGACCTCAGTGGTCTTCCCTGCCTGATTGCGCAGTCCGCTCGGCCTAAGGCAGCGAGCTACGGGATCAACAGTCCGCACGACTTGGCAACTTGCCAGTTCAGTCCACGCAGCCTCTGAAAATCTTCTCTCTTATTGCCGCCAGTTTCCCCTTATACCCTTTATATTTTCCATATAAATGAGCAACTCAAGCTGTAATATTGATTCATAATTCAAGGAAAGCCCATCACAGGAGTGGCATTTAAGATGCAGCAGGCGAACTCTGTTGTTATCGCTGCAAACGGCCTCCCTTCTTCCCTTCTCCCCTCTCTCGACAGCAACCGCCAATTTCTAACCATTAAAGTAACCAGCTACTCGATAGTTCGTCATCAACCTCCCTTTATCCCTGCAACCCAGATCGAACGTGCTCCACTCTGCAGCATGAAGAGGCATTTTCTGCATTAATAGTTAACACTCGACCTTCAGATTTCGAACAGACAGTGAAAACAAACGGTTAGCCATGACAGATCATCAACCTGTCGAGAACCTTGCTCCTTCAAGTCCTGGTGAAGATCCTCTCTAGGAAGCCTTTGAGCAATCATGTCAGGAAACTGGCCAGCAGTTCCAGGCAATCAATAGTACTCTAGATGCTATCGTGCAGCGATCAAAGGTATAATCCGTAATAGCACCAGATCCTCCAATCAATCCAACACAAGCATTGGAGAATCCGCAAACTTATCCTCTGGCCTATCAGTCGGCCTATCCTCATTTTTATCCACCAACCTATCAGCCAGGGAGGGCAGCAGCTCCTTTGCGATCTCAAAATTAAGAGTTCATAGATCGTCAAAACTTCTTCTGGGAAGCTGCCCGAGGAAGTCCAGCAAGATTTTTGAATTTTCGGGGAAGTCATCCCTACCCTTCAACTCCCGCAGCTACTCCTCCTACATAAACTTTTCCTTACTATACTCCTACTCCATTTTCAACAGCAGCTTATCCTCCATTTTTTCCTTTTCCTTATGTTCTAGGAGAACAGGGAAAGGCATCGCCATTTATAGATAGTATCCGGAAAGAACCAACTCTAACTCACTTCAGAGAGCCGTGATTACCAACTTACACTGGGGAGTTTGACCCAATTGCACACTTAAAAGCTTTTGAGTCAGTCATCTCCCTCAAGACTCTTACCGATGTACAAGGTGCGAGCTCTTCGTAATGTCCTTTGATAGACAAGAAAGAGAGTTGTTCTACGAAATGCGCCATCAGTCCGTTGCCTCCTTTGCTGATCTGTAAAGAGATCTTCTACTAAAGTTTTCTACCACGTCCAAGAGGATGAGCAGGTCAGAAGACCTATTTGAGATTAGCCAGTAAGAGAATGAAACTTGGGCTCATTTCGTCGATCATTTTCAAAGGGAGATTCTTGACATTGAAAACGTCGATCTAGAGATGTACCCAATCTATCTGATAAGTGGTTTAATAGAATGACCACTTAAGTTTGAGGCTAACATCCGAGTGTCAAGGACATAGAAGGAGATGATCAGTCTTGCCAACTTCAACATATGAGGTGAAAAGAGTAATCCAAACTGCATCTCCAGGATTATGACAGAGAAAGATCCTTCATCTTCATACGGGCAACCTCTAAGGTCTCCTCAAAAAGATTTTCAACCCCTAGCAAGGAAGGGAAGGAATTTCCGATGTCATTGATGCCTCTTCCTAGGCCAAGATCACTTCCAAAGACATAGATTACCATTGCCGAAACATCCTAATTACCTGGCACTAGCTCCGCTAGCAGCTTCAGCTTACCAGCAGCAGGATAGAAACTTTCCAGAACTTGAACTAGACCAAGTTATGTAGGATTGATAACTGTGATTATTCATATTTTTAATATGCTATTTTCTAATTAATAGTTAGGTATTATATATCACTTTTATAATATTAAGTTAATAATTAACTAGTTTCTATATTTTATATTTATTTGTTCTAATAAAATAATTTTCAATCTTGTAGGGCTGATCTACAGATTATTTGGAGAAAACTAGATTTTCATCTTTTCTTCCTAGACACGCCCAGCGACACGCCCTCCATGGGCGTGACTAGCGGCGTGACACACACGAGTAAAGTTTGTCAACGCAAATCGTCGACCTGCGGCAAAAGAACGTTGATCGGGCCTAACACGCCCGTGTCACCCTTACACGGGGCATGCCAGCCTGTAGAAGGACCATTTAACTTGCCACCTCAGATTAAATTGACATGCCCTGGGTCACGGGCGTGACCCATGGCGTGTCACGGGCATTTTCCAGACAATAAAGGGTCGTTCCTATCGTTGCCACCGGGAGCCGTTGCTGTATGACATGCCCCTGGTCTTGGGCATGACCATGGGGAGTGACGCCTCCATAGACACCAGTTTACTCCCGCCATTTTCTGCTTCCCACCGTTTTCCAGAATCAGCTCTGACACGCCCTAGGTCACGGGCGTGACCTAGGGCGTGAACCGTCAGTTAACAGATTTTGGGGGTTTCTCCTCCAACGTTCCCGGGGTTTCAAGACGATAGTTCCGAGCCTGACACGCCCTAGGTCATGGGTGTGACCTAGGGCGTGACCAGCCAGCAATTTTTCCTATCAATTCCAAACAACTTCAGATGCTCAGGTGGAATTTTGGGAGTTGGAGTCTTGTAGTTTGTGGTTTTATTTTCCTGTATTTTTTCATTTTTTATCTTAGTCTTGCTTTATGTTTCAATTTAAGTTGCCTTTTAATTTTCATCATGTCTTTCCACACCTTAGCTTGTATTTCCCTAATGATGATGAGTAGCTAATTCTCATTTAGCACTTGATCATGATAAAGCTTGGAATAAAATAAACTCTTCTTCTTTTTATCAAATGTCTTATTCTAAATCTTACTCGCTACGATTTATCTTTGATTTATATTTTGTCGATTTCATATTACGTGGATATGATATTCGATCTAATATCCGTATCCTAAATGACCGAGAGGTTGCAGATACGAGGAGATCACTCAAAGATAAAAGGAGTTGAATGCACTCCTAGAGAGAGGACGACATAAATCTTCTGAATTGGTGTCAAATCTAATAGTGGGGTTCACCTCCTAAAGAAAGCTTAGGGGTTTCGACTGGCCGAAAGGTCTTAATCGATCAACATAAGGTTAGTCAGAAGCATGAGCTCGAAAGAGACACTTTTGTACATTAGGAACCTCCAAGGTCGAGTGAGTAGTTAAGAACTCGCATTACTTTATTATTCAAGAAGATTTATTTTAGCCCAAGGGGATTCTAGATCAAATGCTAACTTCCCCATTATCGAATTTCTCTTTATTAGTGTAATGCTATTTTCCCATTCAACAAAAACCAACTTTTCTTCCGATAAGATAATAGCTTTCCTTGTGAGTACAAGTACTCGACAGCCCCAAGTCGATATACGACACTTGATTCTATTCTCCGAACGATAGGTACACTTGCCTCATCAATTGGAAACACGCTTTAGCTTTGAGAAAATATCCATCAAGTTTTTGGCGCCGTTGTCGGGGACTTTTCTTTGTTGATATTTTGAAAGCAAGGATCTATTAGTTTTATCATTTTCTTTTTATTTCAAAAAAAAAATCTGTTTTATTCGAAAGTTTTATCTTTAAATTTTTATAATTAAAATTTCTTGTGAAAGGGCTGTGCCAGGTTTTTATCCTGCAATACTGCCTAGTATCTTGCAAACCCATCATTGGATAGCCTTTGGGAAGTCCGGGAAATTTGTTTTTATAAATTTTATATTTTAAAACTTTTTCATTCTCTTTCTTTACCCCTATTCACTTTTTTATTATTATTATTTTTAATTCCATTCTATTAAGTGTCGGTTGTTTCATTTTCTTCTTTCAAAAAATTTTTTTTTATCGCAATTGGCCGCTATAATTGCCGAGCTTACACACAAAGTTAATCTTTTGGAAGCCGCAAGGAAGCGCCATGTTTTGTGTAATTTTTGTGGTGCCCCTCATCAGAGTGAGGAATGTTATTATTTTTCTCATCAAAATTATTTTTATAATTTTCACAATAATTATGAAAATAATTATTCATACATTAATGAGACCCCTTTATCTTATTTTCATGAAAATCACTTTTCCAATAATTTTTTCAATAAAATTAATTTTTAAAATTTTGGTGAAAATAATTTTCATGAAAATACTTTTTCAAGCTTCAATGAGAACAATTTTTCTGATTTTAGTAATTTTTCTTCTGCCTCAGATGTTGCTTTCCTGCATGATCACCCGAAAAGATTCCCTAGTAATGAGGATATTTATTTAGATCCGACTTCTTGTTCTTCCTTTTCCGCACCGCCAGCTTTCTCTCCTAATTTTTAGGATTCTTCTCAATTTTTGTTTGATTCATCTCCCCAAAATTTGGATTAGACTTTTATTAATTTTAGTGATTTTTCTCCTTCTTTGGATAATGTTGCTAATGTGGAACATGACTCTTCATGTACCCCCATAGTTGCTTATTCCGAAGAAGAAGAAAAACTTTTATTTCAAGAATTTGTTAAGTGTATGGACGCGCTGGGGGAAGTAGAAGAAGAATATGTTTCTCCTCCTACTACTCCCACGTTTTCTCCTATTTATGAATTTCCAAACACAATTTATAATTATTTAGGAGCAAAAATTTATGAACCTGATGCGTTCGATGATTTAATTTTAACTCAATCTACGGAAGAAAAAATTATTTTAGAAAATAAACAACCGGAGCTTGATCAATTTCTTTCACACGACCCTCCTTCGTGTGAAATTGTTTCTATCACGTTTATTTTTGATTTTTCTTATTCTAATGATTTTAATGTAGACGATGAGCCATTGCAATCCAATGCTGTCAATGATCCATTTGCCGCTCATCTACAAAAATTCACATCACCTCAGGTATGTATAGGTGATTTGAATTTACATCCTCAAGTACACCATTCAAAGAAGAAAAATCAAGAAGCAAGCAGAGGAGTAGTTGGGCGAGCGTCTTTGGTGTATTCACCCAAGCGAAAAAAAGGGAGTTGCCCGTCCACTTAAATTTTTATTTCCCTTTTTCTTAACCTATACCGTCTAGCTTAAAGACGGGAAAAAAGCGCTCTTGGGAGACACCCCTTGCTTATAATTTTTTTTATGAATTTTTTTTTTTTATGAATTTAATTTTTTTTCTACAATTTTCACAATTTGTTTTTCATTCCCCCCTCGTACTTGACTTATAAACATTGGGGACAATGTTTATTTTTAAGTATTGGGGTGGATTCTTATTTATTATTTTTATTTAAAAATAGAAAAATTGAAAAAATCTTTAAAAAAATTAAAAAATGTTTTGTTTTCTTTATATTATCAAAAATACAAAAAAAATAGAAAATCAAAAATTAAATTTCTTAGAAAGGGATGTTCGGGATATCACCCCATTTTACCTCATAGTACTATTGAGAGCCCTTCACAGGGTATACCTTGGGAAGTCTAAGAAAAAAAATATAATTTTGTTTAATTTTTAATTAGAGAAGTCGTTATTTTCATATTTATTCACATGCAAAATTCCTAGAAATATAAATTTTATGTAGTGTTTAGAGAATTTTAATGCTTTAATTGAATTTGGAATTTTGGAGTAAAACTGTTGGCCATGTTGTGTTTCTAATCAAATGCACATGTAAGTAGAATTTTTTGTAGATTTAAATATTCAGCATATAATTAGATTTTCATTTTTCTAAATGCATGGAAATGTTTTATTTTACTTTAATTTTGAAAACCTGTAAAATCTAAAATAATTTAGGTGAGTAAGTAGAAGTCTATTAGAAAGATATTTCGCAGATCAAGAAAGAGATATTCTTTCTCGATGTCTAGAACTTGCCCTCTAACTATTCTCAAGACTTTGCATAAGTTAGACTAATTAACATAAATATGATTTCGGCACTTCTTTTGGCGAGCTTGAGACTTTGCACCCGTACCTAAAATTTTACCTTTGTTAAGCCATTTTTGAGCCTATTACCATATCTTTTTGTTTTAGCTTTACCAAACATTTTACCAAAGCCTAAAAAGCAACCTAATTGCACACCTAAGACCAATCTTGAACATAGATATACAAACATGGTTTGCGAGTGATTAGGAGCCTTTTTATTTTTGGTGGCTCTTTTCTTATATAAAAAGTATTGATTTATTCTTCTTTCCTCTTCAAATAAAGATAAATAAAAATAATAAGAAGAACAAAAATGAAGAGGTAGAAGAAAATTTTCAACATGATGAGAGAGTTGGAAAAAATAAGAAAAAAACAAAAGGAATAGAAATTTGGTTACGTTCTCAAATCCATAGCAAAGATTTGTGTTCAAGCTCTCTCTAGGTTTTGGTGTGACTAGCCATCGTTTATATCTTTGACCATCCTCAAAAAAACCTAAGCCTACATTTCGACCTAACTAAGTCTTATTAATTTATGTTTAAAGTTAAACTAGTGTTGTGGCGAGAGTGTGATAGGGCAAGCCTATGGCCATCGACATTGATGGATTTCTTTGGAGGGTATCCCGATCTTCCTTCGTGCAATGTTATCTTAGTACACACGCTACATTCTCCCTAAATATAATTTTAAGATTTACCGGATTTTCATTTTAAAAGTAAAAATAAAAGTGGAAGCACATTTTAAGAAAAATAAAAACCTAATTTGTATGCAGAGTAAGACTTTCTACAAAATTTGCTACAAGCATAGGCATAAGACTTTGCATTTTACTCCTTAGGTTCAATTTTCTTTTCTAACATTTAAAATTTTTCTCCTCCCTATAGGAAGTTGTTTGCTCGGGACTAGCAAACAGATAAGTATGGGGGTATTTGATAACTATAATTATTCCTATTTTTATTATTCTATTTTCTAATTAATAGTTAGATATTATATATCACTTTTATAATATTAAGTTTATAATAAACTAGTTTCTATATTTTATATTTATTTGTTCTAATAAAATAATTTTCAATCTTGTAGGGCTGATCTACAGATTATTTGGAGAAAAAGTGGATTTTCATCTTTTCTGCCTAGACAGGCCCAGCGACACGCCCTCCACGGTCATGACTCGCGGCGTGACACACATGAGTAAAGTTTGTCAACGCAAATCGTCGACCTGCGGCCGAAGAACGTTGATCGGGCCTAACACGCCTGAAAGTGAGGGTAAGATCTATCTTAACTCTAGAGGGGGGTGATTAGAGTATTTTAAAGTAAATTTACAATTTAAAATGCACAGCAGTAAAGGCTTAATTTATGTATAGGTGTAAGGTGCTTTGATGTAGAAAATAAAACTAAAGCAGTAAGAATGAAAACCACAGCACACAGCAAAGAATATCAACAAGAAACCAGAAGACACAAGGAACTATAGTGGTTCCCCAAAAACATGGGTACATCCACTCTTCTACCACCCTTTGTAGGAATCCACTGCAGGATGAGTTGATCAGGTGTCCTGGGCACCAATGAGCTTTTGATAAGGTGCTCAAAAACCACACTAGATTTTTTGTTCAGGTGTCTTTCCACCACTGAGTTTTGACAAGGCTCTCAGAACTAGAATTAAGACTTTTGAACGGAGTTTTGATAACCCTTTTACAGCAAGAAAAGAAAAAGAAAGACGTGAAGTTGTCTTCTCTGTCTCAATCACTGATAAAAGACTTAGTGGATTGATTGTGTTGTCAAAGCTCCCCCCCCTGAGAAAGATGAGAGCTTTGCTAGGGTGATAGGTCTTCAGAAGCTTCAGATCTCCAATAGAAGATGGTGTCAGCATAGGCTGAAATATGAATTGTCTGGAGTCCTTGATGTTGAAGGTATGATCACTTTTCAGTATGTCAACTAATTCTCCAGGATTGATCACTTGATTTTTGAATTGATCTCACTATCCTGTGAATCTGTACTTAGAATTTCTTGTTGTTGTCTGTCTGTCAGACTAGAAAAGGTGATTTATTCTCTGAAAATCCTCTATCCAAGATAGCCGTTAGCAGTCAATAAATGTCTTCCATAAATGTTTTGTCTTTTGGAGGAAAGTCCAATAAACATTCTCTGATAAATCCCTTGAAACTTGCTCCAAAATAAATGAAAACGGCTAGCAGATCTCTTGAAATAAATGCTGAGAGAATTTGAAAATCATTCAAAAAGCTGACTGAATTTGAATCCTCAAAGTCATCGATCTTTCAGGAAAAATGACGATCTGAGCTCTACGAACGTCGACCTGAGCTCAGAGATTGAAATGAACATCAGACAGAAAACATCGACCTGAGCTCGAAGATCGTCGACCAGAGCTCAGCGACTTGAAGAATAAGCTGAAGACAGATCGTCGATCTGAGCTCGAAGATCGTCGACTGTAGCTCGACGATTTAGTAGAGTTGAACTCAGAGAGCGTCGAACGGAGTTCGACGTTTCGTCGACCTAAGCTCGACGATAATTATCTTTGCCTCAGCTCTAAGTCTGAATCCTTGAATGGTCCTAGGGGCAGCTTCAAACCTATGTTCTAAGCCCTAGACTCATTCTAACTTGACCTTTTCAACTATACATCTAGGTCAAACTGATTTCCTAAAAACATAGTGATCCTTGCCCAAATTAGTAATAGGGTGTTCCAACAATCTCCCCCTATTTGGGTTAGGTTTACTATTTACAGAACTTAGTAATAAATACAAAATCAACATACAAAAAAACAAAAATCTAACACAAAAGAGCAGATCATGCAACGTAGCAGCAAATAGATGGAATATCAGCAAGTGTTCAAAATGAGTATACTGTCTTCTTACAAATGTCATTTCTTTTCACTTCCCTTCTTAAATAAGAATTCCCTGTTGGGATTTAGAGCTTCTTTCTTTGACCTTCTATCATCCTCTGCACCTAAGGAGGTTTGAGATCTTGGCCTGGGAACCACAGCCTCAGGTTGCAATTTCATGTAGTCCACTGGGTCAAAGAATTTCCTTGATGCATACCTTTCCAGTTATGTCTTTCATTGATCTGACAAAGTAGTAATGTTGGAAGTGTTTTTCCCTTGTTCTCTGGCCTTCTTCAGCTGATCTAAAGCAGCAAGTTCTTTCATCCTAGCAGTCCATGATAATGGATTGTTCTCTGGATCTTCGAAAGGAACTGCAGGCTCATATCTATTAACAGTTTCTGAAGCAGTAGGAGATCTTGTATCAACCATTTCTCTGAGTTTATAGGGGAAAGGACCTTGAGTTGAGTCCATGTGACTTTGTCCTTCCCTTGCTTGAAATCTGTGTCCTCTTTGATTTCCTCTATATTGTCCCCTTCTGGACTGATAACCCCTTTGATACTGCCCCCTGGGATGATATCTTTGAGAGGATTGGGAGGAACTTTGCTTTGGAGCTGAGGTTAGAGAAGCTGAGCCTCCACCTGATCCTGAATCTGGAGGAGGAGGAGGCTGAAATTAGGATGAACCTTTCTCATACTTATCAAACTTTCTTTTCTTCTTCATGGCCTTTAGTTGATTTTTAGAATATTGCATCCATGGTTCAGTAATTTGGCAATCATGCAAAATATAGTAGGGTATATCATTAGCATCCTTGGCCTTAGCAGGAGGGACTTTCATCATGGCCTTGCTTCTGGCCTTCCTTTTCTTTGCAATAGTACCAGAAGAGTCATCAGAGTCAGTGTCAAACTGATCACTTTCTGAGCTCTGGGGTCTATCATACAGATCATCAATGCTATTGATGTACTTTTCTTGTTGTTTCAGTTGTTCAAAAGTCAGAGCAGGAGCAGCAGCAGAAGTAGAACTTATGGAAGCAGCAATAGGAGCAGAAGTAATTTGAGCAGTAGGTTCAGGTTCTTGCAGATAATCAGCAGCATCAACAATAATAGACAGCATTTCAATATCAGAAAATCCAATAGGTGTAACAGCAGTAGCAGCAGCAGCAGTAAAAATTGAAGCAACAACATCCTCAGCCTTGAAAGAGTTCATATAAGATGCATTCAGGCTGGGATCACATTCTAAAACAGGTACAAAGGCCTTAGTAAGGTCCTCAACTTATTGAACTGGCAGAGAATTGAAGTACACAGAATCAAAAACTGACAGCAGGCTCTGAAGATCTACTATAAATACTGGAGCAGGTTCTGAAATTTCAGCAGCCTCAGGCAAAACCAGAGCTTCATTAGGCATCTCCCCCTGCCTGGATTCAGTGAAAACTGGATCAAGGCACCCAGAAGAAGGGATTGCCTGAGAGGAGAGGAAGGTAGATAGCCTGGTAGACAGTTCCTGAACATTTTTCAGAAGTGGAGCCAAGGTGGTCTCCAGCAATGAGGTTAGCCTGGGGGCTAGCAGCTCATACAGCCTGTCTGCCATAGCTGAAAGATCTACATGCTCAAGAGGGGCTTGAGTAAAGGTAGGAGGTATAGGGATGGATGGCTCAGTAGAAGGAATTGTTGAGATTGATGTTACTGAAGAAGAGATGGATGATATGGGAGAGGTAGAGGATGGGGTGAAGGATGATTGAGAAAGTATGTCCTGAAGAAGTTGTTGGTAGGAAGATGTAGATGGAATTTCAGGAGGAGTAGGAGGAGAATCATCCATGAAGGAGTCATCCAGAAGATGAAATTATGGAGTGGTGACAGGTGGATAGTAGTACAGGGGATGGAATGATTCTGAGGTAGTGGCTGGAGGAGGTGAAATGGGTGATGAGATTGTAATGGGGGAAGATATGGCTATGGTTGAGATGAGTGGTGAGGTTGATATGACTGGGGCAGAGACAGTTGGAGGAGGAGGAGAAGCAGGCAAATCTTCTGCTTGGGCAGAGACCTGAGGAGGAGTGACTGAGGCAGTCCTTGTGCCTGAAGCAGGTGTTGCTGCAGCAGCCCTGTTGGGGTTTATAATCTGCCTGTCCCACCTGCTGAAGAGGGCACAGGTGAGCCTTTTGGATGCATTGATGTGCATCCCACTTGAAACTAGCAGATTAGGGCACCTGTGATGTAGGTAAACCCCTATAATCCTCCCTAAACTGACACAGCTTTTGCTAATTTTCTTTTTGATCAAATTAAAGAAGATTGATCCCCAATCCAAATGTTTCTTATCAACTAAGGCTCCCATTAAGCATAACTGATACCTTGAGATTGTATCATTGGCGGAGTGCTTTGCCAGAAGCACTTTTCCAACAACATCAGCCAAGAATTGAAATTCAATAGATAAATTCTTTTTCAACAGTTTATTAGGGTTCACAGCAGAGTGACCCATTTGATCTAACAAAGAATTCCTCTCCAGACAAATCGATGGAATCATTCCCAGTACTTAATGCGAATACTTCTGTCAAAAGAGCGGGGGACATTGGTACCTGAGTTCCATTGATGGTGCCGACTATAGAGTTTTCATTTTCATTGGTGGAAGTAAAGACCCATTCTTTTACTTTATCTGCTGCAATTTTTATTCTTGTCGTCATCAACTGAACTAATTGCTGTTCGCGGAACAAATTCAGAATGTCTTTGAATCGCTGATCACTGCCATCGAAGGAGTTCATATCAATGTCAAAGCCTGTATCAAATTTCATTTTGGAGAGAGCGGCGACCGACATTGCCATCTGTACCGGCAAAGATTCAACAAACACGACCAAGTGTAGAGAGTTTTGAGGGAAAGAGAAAAATTTGCAGAGAGTATGAAAGCGTAAACGACGAGCGGCGGCCGAAAAATGATTTTATATTAGGGTTCGACGCGAAAAAGGAAGGATCATCGATCTCCGTTCGACGATCAGGACTCCTGATGGAAGCTGAAAGGTGTTCAATATCGTAGATCTTAGTTCAACGATCTAGAGAGAACGTCTATCTCAGTTCGACGATCGAAGGCCTGAAAGAGATATTATGCAACTATCTGACATGCTCTGAACTCAGGTCGACATTTTGGGAAAATGTCGATCTCCGTTCGACGTTTCTCGAGTAAACGTCGATCTCCGTTCGACGCTTTCTGGGGAAAACGTCGAGCGCAGTTCAGAGACAGAAACTATCCTTCAGACTCAAAAAGAGATGAGTTTTTAGCCTAATCTTGGTCTGTTTTTAGCTTTTCAAAATCATGTAATTTTTTTACGCTTTCTCCATCTAACATGCCTAACTGATTGAGGAAGAAGTTGTGTTTCTTTTCATCCAAAGGCTTGGTGAAAATATCTCCCATTTGTAAATCAGTTGGGATATATTGAAGTTCAATTTTATTTTTCTCAACATTATCCCTTAGAAAATGATGCCTAATTTCTATGTGTTTTGTCCTACTATGGAGGACTGGATTTTGTGCAATGGAAATAGCACTGGTGTTGTCACAAAATATTTTAGACTTCTCTAAGTTGTAACCATAGTCTAGGAGTTGATTTTATATCCACAATATTTATGAACAACAACTGCATGCAGCCATATATTCAGCTTCAGCAGTTGAAGTTGACACAGATGTTTGTTTCTTACAATACCATGAGACAAGTCTATCACCAATAAACTGACAAGTTCCACTGGTGCTTTTCCTGTCTATTCTGCATCCAGCATAATCAGCATCTGAAAATCTAGTTAAGTCAAATGCTGAATCTTTTGGATACCAGAGACCTAGATTTGGATAGCTTTTAACATACCTAAGAATCCTCTTTACTAAAGTTAAGTGTGACTCTCTAGGGCTAACTTGAAATCTAGCACATATACATGTAGCAAACATTATATCAGGCCTACTAGCTGTAAGGTACAATAAAGAGCCAATCATTGCTCTATATGCTGTCTGATCAACAGGTTTCCCATGTTCATCAGCATCCAATACAGCATTGGTAGGCATGTGTGTTTTCATGCATGATGCATCAGAAATACCAAATTTCTAAACCAGTTCTTTTGCATACTTGCTTTGAGAAATAAATATGCCTTCAGCATGTTGTTTGACTTACAATCCTAAGAAGAAGGATAGCTCACCCATGCTACTCATTTCAAATTTAGAGTGCATAAGCTTGGAAAACTTTTTGCACAAGTTTGAATCAGTAGAACCAAATATAATATCATCTACATAGATTTGTACTAGTATGGTATGAGACTTATGGGTTCTAATAAAAAGAGTTTGGTCTACTCTCCACCTAATAAAATCATTTTCCAGAAGAAAGCATGCTAGGGTCTCATACAATGCTCTAGGAGCTTGCTTTATACCATATAATGATTTATGCAGTTTGAAAACATAATCAGGATGAGTTGGAGAGACAAAACCTGGTGGTTGTCTGACATAGACTTCTTCTTTGATCTCCCCATTGAGAAAAGCACTCTTCACATCCATTTGGTAGACTTTGAATCCCTTGTGAGCAATATAAGCCAGGAAGATTCTTATGTCCTCTAACCTTGCAACTGGTGCAAAGGTCTGGTCATAGTCTATCCCCTCTTCTTGAGAATATCCTTGAGCAACTAGCCTTGCCTTGTTCCTTACAATAATTCCTTGATCATCGAATTTGTTTCTGAACACCCATTTTGTTCCAACAATGGAATGATCTTTTGGCTTAGGCACTAGTTCCCAGACTTTGTTTCTTTCAAATTGATGCAACTCTTCTTGCATTGCAATGATCCAGTGTGGATCTTGCTCTGCATCTTGAATTGATTGAGGTTTAATTTGAGAGAGAAAGCAAGTGTGCATCAGGTTTTGGTTGACCTGATTTCTTGTTTGCACACTAGCTGAGATGTTTCCAATCACTTGGGAGATTGGATGATCTCTTGATGTTACTAAATCAACAGGTGGTGTTGATTGTTCACCATCTGTGTTTCTTTTTCCTCTTGTTGAACAGCAACTGGCTCTTCAAGAAGATTAACAGCTTCTTCATCTTCACTACTTTCAACCTTTTGAGTAACTTGTAATCTGTCCAAGTCTTCAGCTAGAGAGTGTACCTGTAATTGTTCTATGGTAGAAGCATTCTTCTCCTTGAAAGACATATTAGTTTCATCAAAGGAAATATGAATAGATTCTTCTATTTTTAGAGTAGTTTTATTATAAACCCTATAAGCTTTACTGATCATGGAGTATCCCAGAAACACTCTTTCATCAGCTTTTGCTTGAAATTTTGCTATATATCTCTTGTCATTGTTGTGAATATAACAAATGCAACCAAAGATTTTAAAATAGTCTACTTTAGGTTTCTTCCCTTTGAGCAATTCATAGGGAGTCTTGCCCTTTAGTTTATGTATTAAACTTCTATTCAACACATAATTGGAGGTGTTCACTGCCTCAGCCCAAAAGGACAGGGGAAGGTGAGCATCTGTCAATAATATAGTTGCAGATTCAATTAGGGTTCTATTTTTCCTTTATACTACCCCATTTTGTTGAGGAGTTCTAGGAGCTGAGAATGTATGCCTGATCCCTTCACTCTGACAGAACTCTTGCATAAGAAGAGAATCAAACTCTGTCCCATGATCACTTCTGATCATGGTAATGTGAGTGTTGAACTCAATTTGTATGCATTTGATAAACTCTGTCAAACACTTGAAGTTATCAGACTTCTTCCTTAGAAAGAACACCCATGTGAATCTTGAGAAGTCATCTACAACCACTAAAGTGTAGGATTTCCCTCCTAGGCTTTGTACTGTAATGGGTCCAAAAAGATCCATGTGTAACAGATACAAAATCCTAGGTGAGTCACTCTTGTTAAGTGATTTAAAACTATTTTTGGTTTGCTTGCCTAATTGACAAGCCTTGCAAAGTCCTTCCTTCTTGTAGGGGCCAGAAGGTAGTCCTCTAACAAGGTTGTCCTTGGATAGCCTAGCAATGGTTCTAAGGTTAATATGACCTAGTCTCTTATGCCATAGAATATTAGGTCTAGATATAGAATTGAACAGGCATATATCTACTTTAGATGAATGAATATCTACTAAGTAAATGTTACCTTTTCTGTTACCTGTCAACACAGTTGTGTTATCCTCTGACTTGACCTTGCATATAGCTTTGTTGAAAGTCACTTGATATCCTTCATCACAAAGTTGACTGATACTTATCAAGTTGTGCTTGAGTCCTTCAACATAAGCTACTTTCTTGAAGGTGACTGTTCTAATTTGGACTGCGCCATATCCTTTTGTTTTTCCGAAGTTTGAATCACCAAAGATTACTTTGGGTCCAAGCTTGGCTTTAAAGGATGTGAAGTTGTCCTTGTTCCCTGTCATGTGCTTTGAGCACCCACTATCCAGATACCATGTCTGGTTTGATTTTGGATAGGTCTTCACCTGCACATAAACAACTTATATGTTTTTGACCCAGTTTACCATGGGCCTAGGTTGATATCCCTTAAATTTAGAAATGAAAGACATCCAAGGTTGATTTTTATAACCTTCAGAATGGTATCTCCTAGGAGGTACTATCCATTCAGTATAGGGGTTGAAACCTTGGGATGTAGGACTTCTAGGGTTGAATCCAGATGTACCTTTGAAGGATTATTCAAAGTCCTGATCTCTGTTCGACAATCGTCGAGCTGAGGTCGACGATCTTGGGTCATATCGTCGATCTCTGTTCGAAGATCGACTATCCTGGAGTTCAGAGTTCAGGTGTCGTCGAGCTGAGGTGGACGATCATTTCTTGGATCGTCGAGCGCCGTTCGACGATCGTCGAGCTCTGTTCGATGACATCTATTGAACTATATTTTTCTTTGGCAAATCAGCATTCTTCCTGGCTACCTCTACAACTTCCTTCCCTTTATCAGAGATAAATTTGATTGGAGTTGTCAGAACTATAGGCTGGCTGGATGAAGCTCCCAAGCCCAGTGTACTATTAAGTCTAGAGTTCACTGTGCTTGTGATATCAATCAGTTTGATACTTCTCCCATTAAGGGATTCTTCAAACTGCTTGGCCTTGGATAGTTCACTCTTCAGTGAAGCTATCTCCTCCCTATAGCATTCTAACTCTTCAGAGAGTTTGAGGTTCTCTGATTTTAAAGTGCTATACTCAGATAGTTGTTTTTTGAGGGAAGTGATTTCCTTCTCAAACTCCAACATATTTAGGCATAGTACTTTAAACTCATGTCTAAATTCCTCAGAATTGAAATCAAAAGAATTAATTACCTGATCTTCTTCTAGTTGAATTTCTGAATCTGATTCTGACTCTTCTGCTTCTGAATCTGTTTGAGAGGCATTGATATCCATCATGCAAAATTCCTTTTCATCAGAATCATCCTCATCATCACTGGAAATGGATGAGGCTTCAGAATCCTCTTTAGTTTCACTCCATGTCTCAACAACAAATCCCTTCCTTGTATGTGTGTTCTTGCTGTAGGAGAGTTTGTCTGAGGTGTTCTTCTTGAAGTCTTTCTCCTTTCTTCTTTCTCTTCTATCTTTCTTGTCCTTGTTTTGGTTTTCTGGACAGTCAGGTACAATATGGCCTGGTTTCCTGCAACCAAAACATATAATTTCTTTGTTGTTATTTGATTTATCATACCTTCGCTTATCATGTCCCTTGTATGATCTCTTTCTGAAGTCTTTTCTAGCCATTTTGTAGAATCTTTTGGCCAGCAGACTTAGGAGCTCATCATTTCCTGTAGCTTTATCTTCATGCTCCTCTTCTGTAGCTTTGAAGGCTATGGTCTTCTCTTTTCTGATGACTGGAGAAGTAGCCTTTTGTTCTTCTTCTCTGTTTTTAATAAGCAGCTCATAAGATTTTAGCTTGCCCAGGAGAGCTTCAGTGGTAATCTCATTTAGTCTTCTGGCATCTTTGATTGGACAGATTCTTGAATCCCAAGTGCTGGGGAAGCACATTAGGATTTTGTCATTCAGCTCAGTCAATGAGATTTCTTTATCCAGAGTCTTTAACTCATTGAAAATCAGACTTAGTCTATTGTACATGTCAGCCACTGATTCAGCTTCTCCCTTTTTGAAATTCTCATATTGGCTTATAAGATGGGACCTCCTGTCTTTCCTTTCATCAGCAGATCCTGAGACAATTTCAGAGAGTTTGTCCCAAATTTCTTTAGCTGAGTTGCATTCAGCTACCTTCTAAAATATCTCATCAGACATTTTCTGAGTTAAGATATTCATGGCTTTGGCATCTGCAGTCTTCCACTTCTTTATTTCAGCATCTGTTCCTGAAGGAGGTGGAACAACATTTGTACTTGAGCTTGATGGTGGACTTGGGCACACTGTCAAAACAGAATTAAATATGTCTTCATCAATAGAATTCATATATAGTCTAATCCTTGCTTTCAAAAGTGCAAAATTGGATAGATTGCACACTGAAGGCCTAGTGCTTGCATAATCTTTATTCTGTACCATGTCTTTTTATAAAATTAAATATAATGAAAATAACCCTCTTAAAGGATTGATCTTATCAAGGATCTTTTTGTTCAGGTGTTAGCCTGTATGAACAACCAACCTCCCTCTGATACCAATTGAAAGTGAGGGTAAGATCTATCTTAACTCTAGAGGGGGGTGAATAGAGTATTTTAAAGTAAATTTACAATTTAAAATGCACAGCAGTAAAGGCTTAATTTATGTATAGGTGTAAGGTGCTGTGATGTAGAAAATAAAACTAAAGCAGTAAGAATGAAAACCACAGCACACAGCAAAGAATATCCACAAGAAACCAGAAGACACAAGGAACTATAGTGGTTCCCCAAAAACCTTGGTACATCCACTCTTATACCACCCTTGGTAGGAACCCACTGCAGGATGAGTTGATCAGGTGTCCTGGGCACTAATGAGCTTTTAATAAGGTGCTCAAAAACCACACTAGATTTTTTGATCAGGTGTCTTGCCACCACTGAGTTTTGACAAGGCTCTCAGAACCAGAATTAAGACTTTTGAAGGGAGTTTTGATAACCCTTTTACAGCAAGAAAAGAAAAATGAAGAGGTGAAGTTGTCTTCTCTGTCTCAATCACTTAGAAAAGACTTAGTGGATTGATTGTGTTGTTAAAGCTCCCCCTGAGAAAGATGAGAGCTTTGCTAGGGTGATAGGTCTTCAGAAGCTTCAGATCTCCAACAGAAGATGGTTTCAGCAGAGGCTGAAATATGAATTGTCTGGAGTCCTTGATGTTGAAGCTATGATCACTTTTCAGTATGTCAACTAATTCTCCAGGATTGATCACTTGATTTTTGAATTGATCTCACTATCCTGTGAATATGTACTGAGAATTTCTTGTTGTTGTTTGTCTGTCAGACTAGAAAAGATGATTTATTATCTGAAGATCCTCTATCCAAGATAGCCGTTAGTAGTCAATAAATGTGTTCCATAAATGTTTTGTCTTCTAGAGGAAAGTCCAATAAACATTCTCTGATAAATCCCTTGAAACTTGCTCCAAAATAAATGAAAACGGCTAGCAGATCTCTTGAAATAAATGCTGAGAGAATTTGAAAATCATTCCAAAAGCTGACTGAATTTGAATCCTCAAAGTCATCGATCTCTTAGGAAAAACTTCGATCTGAGCTCTACGAACGTCGACCTGAGCTCAGAGATTGAAATGAACATCAGACAGAAAACGTCGACCTGAGCTCGAAGATCGTTGACCAGAGCTCAGCGACCTGAAGAATAAGCTGAAGACAGATTGTCGATCTGAGCTCAAAGATCGTCGACCGTAGCTCGACGATTTAGCAGAGTTGAGCTCAGAGAGCGTCAAATAGAGTTCGACGTTTCGTCGACCTAAGCTCGACGATAATTGTCTTTGCCTCAGCTCTAAGTCTGAATCCTTGAATGGTCCTGGGGGCAGCTTCAAAACTAAGTTCTAAGCTTTAGACTCATTCTAACTTGACCTTTTCAACTATACATCTAGGTCAAACTGATTTCCTAAAAACATAGTGATCCTTGCCCAAATTAGTAATAGGGTGTTCCAACAATGCCCGTGACGTACTATGATATGCCTGTATCACCCTTACATGGGGCATACCAGCTAGTAGAAGGACCGTTGAACTTGTCACGTCAGATTAAATTAACACTCCCTGGGTCACGGGCATGACACATGGTGTGTCACGGGCATTTTCTAGCCATTAAAGGGTCGTTCCTTCTGTTGCCACCAGGAACCGTTGCAGCATGACATGCCCTGGTAACGAACATGACTATGGGGCGTGATGCCTCCATCAACACCAGTTTACTCCTGTCATTTTCAGCTTCCCGCCGTTTTTCAGAAATAGCTCTAACACGCCCTAGGTCACGGGTGTGACCTAGGGCGTGACCCGTTAGTTTACAGATATATGTGCTTTCTCCTCCAACGTTCCCGGGGTTTCAAGACAACGGTTCTGAGACTCACACGCCCTAGGTCATGGGCGTGACCTAGGGCGTGACCAGCCAGCAATTTTTCCTATAAATTCCAGACTACTTCTAGATGCTCGGGTGGAATTTTGGGAGTTGGAGTCTTGTAGTTTGCTGTTTTATTTTCCTGTATTTTTTCATTTCTTAGCTTAGTATTGCTTTATGTTTCAATTCAAGTTGCCTTGTAATTTTCATCATGTATTTCCCCACCTTAGCTTGTATTTCCCTAATGATGATGAGTAGCAAATTCTCATTTAGCACTTGATCATGATAAAGCTTGGAATAAAATAAACTCTTCTTCTTTTTATCAAATGTCTTATTCTTAATCTTAATCGCTACGATTTATCTTTGATTTATATTTTGTCGATTTCATATTATACGGATATGATCTTCGATCTAAGATCCGTATCCTAAATGACCGAGAGGTTGCGGATACGAGGAGATCACTCAAAGATAAAAGGAGTTGAATACACTCCTCGAGAAAGGACGATGTAAATCTTCCAGATTGGAGTCAAATCCAATTGTGGGGTTCACTGCCTAAAGAAGGCTTAGGGGTTTCGATTTGCCGAAAGGTCTTAATCGATCAACCTAAGGTTTGTCAGAAGCATGAGCTCGAAAGAGACGCTTTTATACTTTAGGAACCTCTACGGTCGAGTAAGTAGTTAAGAACTCACATTACTTTATTATTCAAGAAGGTTTATTTTAGCCAAAGGGGATTCTAGATCAAGTGCTAGCTTCCCCATTATCAAATTTCTCTTTTTTAGTGTAACGCTTCTTTTTTTGTTCAACAAAAACCAACTTTTCTTCCGATAAGATAATAGCTTTCCTTGTGAGTACAAGTACTCAACATCCCCAAGTCGATATACGACACCCTATTCTATACTCCAAACGATAGGTACACTTGCCTCATAAATTGGAAACACGCGTTAGCGTGGAGAAAATATCCATCAAGGATGTAATCCAAGTGATGAAAGGCAAGACCAGTTATAAGATACCTTACCAACCCGCTGATCAAAGATTCAAGGACTGAAATCCCTATTGCGAGTTCCATAAAGAGAAAGGGCATCCAACTGAAAACTGCCAATCTCTTCGTCAATTGGTGGAGAAGATGCTGAGGTGGGGCAAATTGAGTGACTTATTCCAAAAGAATGACCACTATGATCCATCTACTTTAAAAGGAAAAGAAGTAGCAAACATTCCTTTCGACTCAAAGGGAGTGAGACAAATCAAAAATAATCTTAATTTCATTGATGGTGAGACCATTAATGTGATTGACATAGGCGCCCTTTGAAATCTATTCTGAGGTGAAGATGGACATGACAAAGTTCCAAAAGCACTACGTGATCATACCGGATCAGTTTTGTTCTCCATATTAAACATTTCTCTTGCATATTTTTGAACATTTTCTAAGTTCTCTTTATTTATTTCAATATATTTTACGTTAGAGATCCCGTACTTACACATTTCCCATTTTTGAGTGCTTCCTCCTATTTTTTCTTTTTGCCAAAGGGATCGTTGAACCGATGAGATATCACCAAGTCTTGATTGATCCCCCCATAGATTGGTACCTGGCATAATACCACCATGACCACATATATCGAGGAGTGTTCACAAATGTAAATTGGGAGTCGTCCAATCTGTGCAGGCTAACTTCAGGGCTTCGGATCCTAGCTGGTATCTAACACAAAGCGTGCATCAAGGGAAGTCCCATGTGTTAGCTCTACTGTGCTCCATTTTGGATACATTACAGCTAAGATGATTGTTGCTTGGCAAGCAATGGCGTTCAAGTGTAGCCTTATTTCTATTATCATCTCATAACTGTAATGGTCGAACACTCCAAGGTACTCTCAAGACGTGCCTTCCAGGGACCCACAACATTGCTGATCTTTTTGGGAAAGCAATGATATAGACCACTTGGCGCACCTAGCCTAACTGATAAACGTTTCTTGTAGCCCTAAGGCATGAGAGTAGTGTGTCCATTGTTCCTTCTTAGGAGTTTTGAATTTTCTCTTTTGTGCCATTTCAGGGGAGCACGATTAATCCACCCAAGGTAATCTACACTTTTGAAGATCCTTTAGGGCGAGCAATGCTTTAGACCTTTAGGCGCACCTGGCCTAATTGATCATCTTCAGGTGTAGATCTCTTTCAAACTACTTTCCTTCAAGTTAACAGGTTAACTTCAATCTCTCTGAAGGATTTGTGATGTCGTATACTCGTCTTGTATACTCAGCTCATATAAAGCTTTATTCGCTTATAATGCCTCTATTATGCTTATTAAACTCTTTTTCGGCACCAATTGTTTAATTAAAGAATCTAGTTCTCCTGGTCGACAAGCCATGTTATTGAAATCTAATCAAAGTAGTTTTACCTAGCTAATCCGGATTTCATATTATAGACATCATATCTGACTATGCAAGAAGATTATTGTTATGGCTTGATAAGTGATAGTACGTTTTGTAGTCTAAACTACTAGGGTTTTTTTTTTATCGCGTTTATCTTGTATTATAGCTTATTTTTCTCTTTCGTATGTAAATATTTTTTGCCGCTAATGTTTATTTCTGTTTTTGCAGGTTTCCTGAATTTTTGCAAAAAAAATGACCTGACACGGCCACTGACACGGCCGTCTCATAGGGCGTGTCAACCTTACCGTGTCAACATGGCGTATCACCAGAGGAAAATTCCAGAGACGTTCCAGAGAAGGACACGACCAGTTTACACTTCCGTATCTATAACCGTGTTGATGGGCATGTCATCCTTGCCGTGTCGCCACCGTGTTGCCAGAAGCTGAAGACTCTCCAGAGAAGGACATGGCCAAAAAACACGGCCGTGTCGCTGTCATGTTGCCAGAAGCCGAAGATACTCCCGAGCAGGACCTGACCACCCACAAGGTCGTGTCTCCATCACATCGAAGACTGCTACCCGCCATAAATGCATCCAGTGTCAAAGTCCTTCAACTACTATCGACACGACCACCATCATGGTCGTGTCGCTAGCCATGTCAGCATAGGAGAGTCCAGTTTTTCAACGTGCCATGATCACTCCCGCCAGAACCATTGCCCGAGGTCAACCTGTATAGGACACGGCCACCAACATGGCCGTGTCGCTGGCCGTGTCACCCGCCTTAAGCGTTTCTATAAATTGAGCCCCTCTCCAAGCATTCCAGACAGTTTTTTGGATTGTGTAGGGAGGTGCTACCCCTTTGGTTTCTTGTCTTTTTCATGTTCTTCCCTCTCTCTCTCTCTTTTTCTCATTTTGTGTTTTATTTTACTTCATCTAGCTTAGTGTTCTCCTTTTGTACTAGTACTTATATATATTCATTTGTTGCCTAGTATTAATGCTAGCTTAGTCTTTAATTTCATGCAAGTGTAATTTTACATCCAAGTTTTGTAGCTCTCCTTTATCATTAATATAAAAGTGTTGTTGTATCCTTTCTTATTTGTGTTCTTAATGCTTTACTACTCATCCCCCTTCCTCCACCCCATTTTGATTAACTAATCCTCCTTGTACTCGATCTTGAAGATCCGAGGTTCAAGTGATTAAGTTACGATGCTTTAATTCTACCTTTTCTTTATAGGGTTTGGCCTTGAATTACTCTTGAACTATTTTGGGTTAGAGATATATCATCGATATATATTCTCCACCTTTGCTTTCATTCTTGGCCAGCCGAGAGGCCAAAAGTTTGAAGTGAGCGCTCAAGAGTAAAGGGAGTTGTACGCACCTCTCGAGAGAGGCAGACGTCCAAATCTCCCGAATTGAAGTAAAATCCAATAGTGGTGTTCACCGCGTAGAGCGAGTTTTAGGCCTCCGATTTAGATGAGAGTCGGTCGGACCTTCCTAAACTCAGTTGGCCACGAATTCGAGAGAAGCGTGTTCAAGATTTAAGAACCTCCACGGTCAAGGACCTTTACCCTATCAAGTTTCGGTTTTTATCGCATTTCATAGTCGTCTTTAGCTGAGGTGATTCTTTATTGAGTGTATTTTCATTTCATAGTGAAAGTGAGGGTAAGATCTATCTCAACTCTAGAGGGGGGGGGGGGTGAATAGAGTTTATTCAAATAAGTTTCACAGTTTTGAAAATATCAACACATATAAAATTTAATTTATACTATAGTGTAGAGTGCTAGAAAATAATTAAAGAAGCAAGAAACTAAGAGCACAGCACACAGCAACAATCAAACAAACAATCCAGAAGACACAAGGAAATATAGTGGTTCCCCAAAACACCTGGGTACATCCACTCTTCTACCACCCTTGGTAGGAATCCACTCAGGATGAGTTGGTCAGGTGTCCTGACACCAATGAGCTTTTATTAAGGTGCTCAAAAACCAAAACTGGATTTTTTGATAAGGTGTCTTGCCACCACTGAGTTTTGACAAGGCTCTCAGAACCAGACACAAAGCTTTTGAAGGGAGTTTTGAAAACCCTTTTACAGAAGGAAAATAAAAAGGAAAAGGAAATGAAGTTGTCTTCTCTGTTCTCAAATCAAATGAGAGAAGACTAGTGGATCTTTGTTGTCAAAGCTCCCCCTGAGATCTAGACTGGTTCAGGAAGGGAAGCTTTGTTCTAGGGTGATAGGTCTTCAGAACTTTGATCTCCAGCAAAAGATTGTTTCAGCAAGAAGACTGAGAGATGAGGTGTCTGGAGTTCTTGAGATGAAGTTGTGAACACTTTTCAGTAAGCAAGAAGATTGATGTTGTGAACACTCTTCTATTGTTCTTCTTCTATCAGTATTCTGTATTCTGTGTATATCCTTGTAATTGAAAATGGAAGATCTTATTCTCTGAAAAATTCTTTGTCCAAAGTAGCCGTTGGCAGTCATAAATGTCTTCCATAAAGAGTCTTGTCTTCTAGAGGAAAGTCCAGCAAACATTCTCTAAATAATACCTTGAAACTTGCTCCAGAATAAAGACAAACGGCTGGCAGATCTTCTTATCATAAATGCTGATAATTTTCAAAAACATTCCAAAGAATAACATCATTTGGATCCTTAAAAACGTCGATCTCTCAGAAGAATCGTTGATCTGAGCTCTACGATCGTCGAACTGAGCTCAGAGATAGAATGAGATCAAGCAGACAGAAAACGTCGAACTGAGCTCGAAGATCATCGACCGGAGTTCGACGATTAAGCAGAACGGGCTGAAGGAAAATAGTCGATCTGAGCTCGAAGATCGTCGACCGGAGCTCGACGATTTATCGAAGTTGAGCTCAGAGAGCGTCGAATGGAGTTCGACGATTCGTTGACCTGAGCTCGACAAAAATTGCCTTAGACTTAGCTCTTCAACCTTGATCTTGGAATGGTCCTGGGGGCAGCTTCAAACCTAAGTTCTAAGCCCTAGACTCACTCTAGTATTGACCTTCACAACTATACAACTAGGTCAACCTGGTTTCCTTAGACAACCATAGTGATCCTTACCCAAATTAGTAATAGGGGGTTCCAACAATCTCCCCCTATTTGGGTTAGGATTACTATTTACAAATAACATTAGGAAATGAATAAGCATTCATACAAAAACAAGAGCTAACTAAGCAAAGATATAGCAGCAAGCAGATCACAGAGAAAATAGCAGCAATTATCCAGATGAGGATGAAAGTTCAGCTTACACAATTTACTTCTTCTCAGTTCCCTTTTTAAACAAAATTTCTCTGTTAGGATTCTGGCTTTCTTTTTTTGATCTTCTGTCATCCTCTGCACCTAGAGAAGTTTGAGATCTTGGCCTTGGAACTACAGCCTCTGGGTGCAGCTTCATGTAGTCTTCTGGGTTGAAAAACTTTCTAGAAGCATATCTTTCCAATTCTTTCTTCCTTTGATTTGATAAAGTTGTTATATTGGAGATGTCCATGCCTTGCTCTCTGGCTTTCTTTAGTTGATCAAGAGCAGCTAGTTCTTTCATTCTTGCTATCCAAGATAAAGGATTGTTCTCAGGATCCTCAAAAGGAACAGGACGTTCATACCTGTTGAGAGATTCAGAAGCAGGAGGAGTCCTGGAAATAACTGTGTCTTTCAGCCTGTAAGGGAAAGGACCTGAAGAAGAGTCAGTGTGGCCTTGTCTTTCCCTTTGATAAGATCTTTGTCCTCTCTGATTTCCTCTGTAATGACCCCTTCTGGATTGATATCCTCTTTAATGTTGTCCCCTTTGATAGTATCTTGGATAAGATTGGGAGGAGCTTTGCCTTGAAGCTGGAGCTTGAGGGGCTGAGCCTGATCCAGAATCTGGAGGAGGAGGAGGAGGCTGATATTGTGAAGATCCTTTTTCATATTTATCAAGCTTCCTTCTCTTCTTCATAGCTTTCTGTTGATTCTTGGAGTATTGCATCCATGGCTCAGAAATGGGGCAATCATGCAGAATGTAGTAGGGAATATCATTGGAGTCTTTTGCTGTAGCTGGAGGAACTGACATCATGGCTTTGCTTCTAGCTTTCCTCTTCTTGGCAATGGTATGGGCAGAGTCATCTGATTCAGTCTGAAATTGGTCACTATCTGAGCTTTGTGGTCTGTCATACAGATCATCAATGCTTTTCAAGTACTTTTCTTGTAGCTTTAACTGATCAGAGGTCAGAACAGGAGCAACAGCAGCAGCAGATACTTGAGCAGGAGCAGTCATAGCAGCAGGTGTGGGATCCTCTAGGTAGGAAGCAAGTTCTTCATCAGCAGTTGTTGGAATCATCTCTATATCTTCAGCAGCAGCAGCAGCAGTTTCAACAACAGGAGGCACAATGGCCTTAGTAGCAGCATCAGGAATATCCACAGCCTTCCAGGAATTGATATAGGATTCAATGTGGCTGGGATCACAAACAGATACAGGCACAATGGCCTTAGACAGATCTTCAGTGAGAGGTACTGGCAGAAATCTGAAATGAACTGTATCAAATTGAGATAGCAGGCTCTGAAGATTTAGTGCAAAAGCACATCCACTGGCAGGAGCTGGAGCTGGAGCAAAAACAGGAGCATCCACTGGCACATCCACTTCTTTATAAAGCATCTCCCCCTGCCTTGGTTCAAGGAGAGCTGAACCAAGGCACCTAGTAGAAGGGATTGCCTGGGAGGAGGAAAAGGAAGAAAGCTTGGTAGACAGCTCCTGAACTTGTTTCAGGAGTGGAGCCAGGGAAGTCTCCAACAGAGATGTCAGCTTGGGAGCTAACAACTCATAAAGTCTGTCTGCCAATCTTGGAATATCTACATGCTCAAATGGGGCTTGAGCAGAGGTAGGAGTAAAGGTAGATGGAGGGATGTTGGCTGGAGCTGAAGGTGTGGAGGTAGGTGGAGTAGGAATGAATGGCTTTGAGGATGGAATTGTGGAGATAGAAAAGGTTGAGGTGGAGATAGGTGAAGAAAGAGAGGGTGTGAAGGATGGTTGGGAGAGAATGTCATGAAGCATTTGTTAAAAAAGAGGAGGTAGAGGGTGGCTCAGGAGGAGTGGAGGGAGAATCATACATGAAGGAATCATCTGCAAGGGAAAAGGATGGTAGGGTGAAGGTTGAATAGGAGAAGAGGGGATGGAATTCCTCTGAGGTGGATACAGGAGGGGATGAAACTGGTGAGGAGATGGTAATTGGGGATGATGTGGTTATGGTTGGGACTGGTGGTGAGGAGGAAATGGCTGGGGTAGATACAGCTGGAGGAGGAAGAGAGGCAGGCAACACTTCTGCTGGTGGAGTGACTGAAGCAGTCCTTGTGCCTGAAGGAAGTGGTGCAGTAGCTCTTGTAGGGTTGATGATTTGCCTGTCCCACTTGCTGAATAGGGCACAGGAGAGCCTCTTGGATGCATTGATGAATATCCCAGAGGAGGTTAACAGTTCAGGGCATCTATAGTGCAGATAGACCCCTAAGATTCTCCCAAAACTCACTGCAGTCTTATTGATCTTCTTCTTAATTAAGTTGAAGAAGATGGATCCCCAATAAAGGTGTTTCTTATCGACTAAAGCTCTCATCAAGCAAAGTTGATATCTAGATATGCTGTCATGAGCTGAGTGCTTGGCCAACAGCACTTTCCCAACTACATCAGCCAGGAATTGATATTCCAGAGACAGATTTTTCTTTAAAAGTTTGTTAGGGTTGACAGCATTGTGACCCATTCGATTAAGCATTGAATCATAATCTTCTCTAGATAATTCAATAGAATCTTCTCCAGTACTAAGTTGAAAGACATCTGTTAAGAGAGCCGGTGATAGATGTACCTGAGTCCCTTTAATGACGTCGACGACAGAGTTCTCAGTCTCGTCTGTCGCTGTAAACCACCACTCTTTGATTTCTTCTGAAGCAATTTTCATTCGTGTAGTCATTATTTGAATCAACTGTTGTTCTATGAATAGATTCAGAATGTCCTTGAAGCGCTGGTCGCTTCCATCAAACGAGTTCATGTCTATATCGAATCCTGTATCAAATTTCATCTTAGAGATAGCAGCACAGGATTCCGCCATTTGCACCTGCAATAGAAAACCAAACGCGACCAAGTGTAGAGGATTTGGAGGGAAAACGAAGAAAGTTGCAGAGTATGAAAGCGCAAAAGGAGAACGACGGCTGAAGAAATGATTTTATATTAGGGTTCGACGGCGAAACGGAAAATCGTGGAGCTCAGTTCGAAGAAGCGTCAAACTCAGCTCGACGATTTGGGCTGCAGAAGGAATCTGAAGAGACGTCAATATCGTCGATCTCCGTTCGACGATGTTGAAAAGCGTCGAGCTCCGCTCGACGGCCTCTGAACAGAAGGAGAGAAAGCCTAGATCTAGCGAAGGCTCTGAACTCAGATCGACGACTTCGGGAACGTCGATCTCTGGTCAACGATTTTTGGAAAATCGTCGATCTTCGTTCGACGATTTCTGGGAAAACGTCGAGCGCAGTTCAGAGACAAAACTTATTCTACAGACACAAAAAGAATTGATTTTTAGCCTAGTCTTGGTCTGTTTTAGCTTTTCAAAAACTTGTACTTTAATTTAGGCTTCCTCCATCTAACATGCCTAACTGATTTAGGAAGAAACTGTGTTTCTTTTCATCCAAAGGTTTGGTGAAAATATCTCCCCTTTGCAAATCAGTAGGTATATATTGAAGTTCAATTTTATTTTTCTCTACATTATCTCTCAGAAAGTGATGCCTAATTTCTATGTGTTTTGTCCTACTATGGAGGACTGGATTTTGTGCTATAGAGATAGCAGTAGTATTATCACAGAAAATTTTTGACTTCTCTAAGTTGTAACCATAGTCTAGAAGCTGATTTTGTATCCACAATATTTGTGAGCAACAACTGCCTGCAGCCATATAGTCAGCTTCAGCAGTTGAAGTTGACACAGATGTTTGCTTCTTACAAAACCAGGAGACAAGTCTGTCACCAAGAAACTGACATGTTCCGCTGGTGCTTTTCCTGTCTATTCTGCATCCAGCATAATCAGCATCTGAGAATCCAGTTAATTCAAATTCTGAATCTTTTGGATACCAGAGTCCTAGATTTGGACAACTTTTTACATACCTAAGAATCCTTTTAACTAGAGTTAGGTGTGACTCTCTAGGGCTAACTTGGAATCTAGCACATATACATGTAGCAAACATTATATCTGGCCTACTGGATGTAAGGTACAATAGAGAGCCAATCATTGCTCTATATGTTGTCTGATCAACTGGTTTCCCATGTTCATCAGCATCCAATATAGCATTGGTAGGCATGGGTGTTTTCATACAAGATGCCTCAGACATACCAAATCTCTTAACCAATTCTTTAGCATACTTGGTTTGGGAAATAAATATGCCCTCAGCATGTTGTTTTACTTACAATCCTAAGAAGAAGGAGAGCTCACCCATGCTACTTATTTCAAATTTGGAATGCATTAGTTTGGAAAACTTTCTGCACAAGTTTGAATCAGTAGATCCAAATATGATATCATCTACATAAATTTGTACTAGTAGGGTATGGGACTTATGGGTTCTAATAAAAATAGTTTGGTCTACTCTCCCCTTAACAAAATCATTTTCCAGAAGAAAGCATGCTAGGGTCTCATACCATGCTCTAGGAGCTTGCTTGAGACCATATAATGCTTTATGCAATTTGAAAACATAATCAGGGTGAGTTAGAGAGATAAAACCTGGAGGTTGTCTAACATAGACTTCCTCTTTGATGTCCCCATTGAGAAATGCACTCTTCACATCCATCTGATAGACCTTGAAGACTTTGTGAGCAGCATAAGCTAGAAATATTCTGATGGCCTCTAACCTTGCAACTGGTGCAAAGGTCTGGTCATAGTCTATTCCTTCTTGTTGAGAGTAGCCTTGAGCAACTAGCCTGGCCTTGTTTCTGACAATAATTCCTTAGTCATCCAGCTTGTTTCTGAAAACCCACTTTGTTCCAACAAGGGAATGACCCTTTGGCTTAGGCACTAGTTCCCAAACATTGTTCCTTTCAAATTGATGTAGCTCCTCTTGCATTACAATGATCAAGTGTGGATCTTGCTCTGCATCTTGAATGGATTGAGGTTCAACTTGAGATAGGAAGCAAGTGTGCATCAGGTTCTGGTTGACCTGATTTCTGGTTTGCACACCAGCTGAGATCTCTCCAATTACTTGGGTGATTGGATGATCTCTTGTTGTTACTAAATCAACAGGGGGTGTTGATTGTTCACCAGCCTGTGTTGTTGTCTCCTCTAGTGGAACAACAACTGGCTCTTCAGGATGATTTTCTTCAAGATGTTGCACTTCTTCATCATCACTGCTTTCATTCTTTTGCTGAATATGTTGAGAGGTTGTGTCCTCTTCTTTAACCTGTAATCTGTCCATACTTTCTGATATAGATTGTACCTGCAAGGGTTCTTTGGTAGAAGTAGACTTCTCCTTATAACACATGTTAGTCTCATCAAAGGTAATATGAACAGATTCTTCAATTTTACAAGATGATTTATTATATACCCTATAGGCCTTGCTGATCATGGAGTATCCCAGAAACACTCCTTCATCAGCTTTAGCTTGGAATTTTGCTAGATGTTTCTTGTCATTATTATGAATATAACAAATACAGCCAAAAATTTTAAAATAATTTACTTTAGGTTTCTTCCCTTTGAGCAATTCATAGGGAGTCTTGCCCTTTAGTTTATGTATCAGGCTTCTATTTAATACATAGTTGGAGGTGTTCACTGCCTCAGCCCAAAAGGATAGAGGTAAGTGAGCATCTGTCAACAATGTAGTAGCAGATTCAGTTAGGGTTCTATTTTTCCTTTCAGCTACCCCATTTTGTTGAGGAGTTCTAGGAGCTGAGAAGGTATGCCTGATCCCTTCACTTTGGCAAAACTCTTGCATGAGAAGAGAATCAAACTCTGTCCCATGATCACTTCTGATCAGGGCAATGTGAGTGTTGAACTCAATCTGAATGCATTTGAGAAAATCTGTCAAACACTTGAAGTTATCAGACTTCTTCCTCAGAAAGAATACCCAAGTGAATCTTGAGAAGTCATCTACAACCACTAGAGTATAGGACTTCCCTCCTAGGCTTTGTACAGATATGGGTCCAAAAAGATCCATGTGCAACAAATACAAAATCCTAGGTGAATCACTCTTATTAAGTGACTTAAAGCTACTTTTAGTTTGCTTGCCTAATTGACAAGCCTTGCAGAGTCCTTCCTTCTTGTAGGGGCCAGAAGGTAGTCCTCTAACTAGGTTATCCTTGGAGAGCCTAGCAATGGTTCTAAGGTTTAGATGTCCTAGTCTCTTATGCCATAAGATATTAGGCTTAGATATGGAATTGAATAAGCAGATATCTACTTTAGATGAAAGAAAGTCTACTAAGTAAATGTTACCTATCCTTTTACCTGTTAACACAGTTGTGTTATTCTCAGACTTGATCTTGCACAGGGATTTGTTGAAAGTCACCTTGTATCCCTCATCACATAGTTGACTGATACTTATCAGATTGTGCTTCAGTCCTTCTACATATGCCACCTTCTTAAAAGTGACTGAGCCTATCTGAGCAGCACCATATCCTTTGGTTTGACCAAAATTTGAATCACCAAAAATCACCTTGGGTCCAAGTTTGGTTATGAAGGATGATAGGTTCTCCATGTTCCCTGTCATGTTCTTTGAGCACCCACTATCCAGATACCATTGTTGGTTAGATAATGGATAGCTCTTCACCTGCACATGAGCAGCTTAATTGTTTTTGACTCAGTTAACCTTGGGCCTAGGCTGATATCCTTTGAATTCAGAAATAAAAGACATCCCAGGTTGACTCTTATATCCTTCATGATGGTATCTCCTAGGAGGTACTATCCATTCAGTATAGGGGTTAAAGCCTTGGGATGTGGGACCTCTAGGATTGAATCTAGATGTGTCATTGAAGGAATGTTCACAGTCCTGATCTCTGTTCGACGATCGTCGAGCTGAGGTCGACGATCTTGGGTCAGATCGTCGATCTCTGTTCGAAGATCGATTATTCTGAAGTTCAGAGTTTGGATATCGTCGAGCTGAGTTCGACGATCTGTGGTTAGATCGTCGAGCTCTGTTCGACGATCGTCGAGCTCTGCTCGACGCAATCTATTGAACTGAATTTTTCTCTGACAGATCTGCATTCTTCCTAGCTACCTCTATTACTCCCTTTCCTTTGTCAGAGACAAATTTGATTGGAGTTGTTAATATTATAGGTTGGCTGGATGAGGCACCCAAGCCCAGTGTACTGTTGAATCTAGAGTTCACTGTGCTTGTAATGTCCATCAGTCTGATACTTCTCCCATTTAGGGATTCTTCAAACTTTTTAGCTCTTGACAGTTCACTTTTCAGTGAAGCTATCTCCTCCCTACAGCATTCTAACTCCTCAGAGAGTTTGAGGTTATTTGAGTTTAGGACATTGTATTCAGATAATTTATTTCTGAGAGAGATTATCTCCTTTTCAGATCTTAGTAAATCCAAGACAATGTCTTAAATTCATTTTTGAAGTCCTCAGAATTAAAATCAAAAGAGCTAATTACCTGATCTTCCTCTGGTTGATTTTCTGAATCTGAATCTGATTCTTCATCAGAGTTTTGCTGTGAGGCATTGATAGCCATCATGCAGAATTCTTTCTCATCAGCATCATCTTCATCATCACTGGAGCTAGATGAAGTTTCAGAATCTTCTTCTGTCTCACTCTATGCCTCAGCAACAAACCCCTTCCTTGTATTTTTGTTCCTGCTAGAGGAGGCTTTGTCTGAGCTGTTCTTTTTGTAATCTTTTTTCTTTTCTTCTTTCTCTTCTATCCTTTCTGTCCTTGTTCTTGTTCTCTGGACAGTCAGGCACAATGTGGCCTGGTTTCTTGCAACCAAAGCATAAGATTTCTTTGATATTATTATTTGACTTATCATACCTTGGTTTGTCATGACCTTTGTATGGCCTTTTTCTGAAGTCCTTTCTGGCCAGCTTGTAAAATCTTTTGGCCAGTAGGCTGACCAATTCCTCATTGCCTGTGAGTTTTTCTTCAGGCAGATCTTCAATAGCTTTGAAAGCTATTGACTTCTCTTTCCTTGAGGCTGGTGAAGCAGCCTTCTGTTCTTCCTCTCTGTTCTTGATAAGCAGCTCATAAGATTTGAGCTTGCCTAGGAGAGTTTCAGTAGTGATTTCATTTAGACTTCTGGCATCTTTGATTGGCCAGATTCTTGAATCCCAAGTACTGGAGAAGCACATTAGGATCTTGTCATTAAGCTCAGTCAATGAGATTTCTTTATCCAAGGTCCTTAGCTCATTGACAATCAGACTGAATCTGTTGTACATATCTGCCACTGACTCAGTCTCTCCTTTCTTGAAATTCTCATATTGGGTTATGAGGTGAGATCTCCTGTCTTTCCTTTCATCAGCAGACCCTGAGACAATTTCAGAGAGCTTGTCTCAAATTCCTTTGGCTGAGTTGCAGTCAGCTACTTTCTGAAATATCTCATCAGACATTGTCTGAGCTAAGATGTTCATGGCCTTTGCATCTGCAGTTTTCCATTTCTTTATGTCTGCATCTGTTCCTGAGGGAGGTGGAACAGCATTTGTGCTTGAGCTTGCTGGTGGACTTGGACAAACTGTCAAGACAGAATTGAAAATATCTTCATCAATAGAGTTCATGTATAATTTAATCCTTGCCTTCCAAAGTGCAAACTTAGATAGATTGCACACTGGAGGTCTGGTGCTTGCATAATCCTTGTTCTGTGCCATGTCTTAGAGTAATATATATATATATAAAGAGATAACCCTCTTAAAAGATAGATTTTACCAAGGATCACTTGGTTCAGGTGTTAGCCTGTATGAGCAACCAACCTCCCTCTGATACCAATTGAAAGTGAGGGTATGATCTATCTCAACTTTAGAGGGGGGGTGAATAGAGTTTATTCAAATAAGTTTCACAGTTTTGAAAATATCAACACATATAAAATTTAATTTATACTATAGTGTAGAGTGCTAGAAAATAATTAAAGAAGCAAGAAACTAAGAGCACAGCACACAACAATAATCAAACAAACAATCCAGAAGACACAAGGAAATATAGTGGTTCCCCAAAACACCTGGGTACATCCACTCTTCTACCACCCTTGGTAGGAATCCACTCAGGATGAGTTGGTCAGGTGTCCTGACACCAATGAGCTTTTGTTAAGGTGCTCAAAAACCAAAACTGGATTTTTTGATAATGTGTCTTGCCACCACTGAGTTTTGACAAGGCTCTCAGAACCAGACACAAAGCTTTTGAAGGGAGTTTTGAAAACCCTTTTACAGAAGGAAAATAAAAAGGAAAAGGAAATGAAGTTGTCTTCTCTGTTCTCAAATCAAATGAGAGAAGACTAGTGGATCTTTGTTGTCAAAGCTCCCCCTGAGATCTAGACTGGTTTAGGAAGGGAAGCTTTGTTCTAGGGTGATAGGTCTTCAGAACTTTGATCTCCAGCAAAAGATTGTTTCAGCAAGAAGACTGAGAGATGAGGTGTCTGGAGTTCTTGAGATGAAGTTGTGAATACTTTTCAGTAAGCAAGAAGATTGATGTTGTGAACACTCTTCTATTGTTCTTCTTCTATCAGTATTCTGTATTCTGTGTATATCCTTGTAATTAAAAAAGGAAGATCTTATTCTCTGAAAAATTCTATGTCCAAAGTAGCCGTTGGCAGTCATAAATGTCTTCCATAAAGAGTCTTGTCTTCTAGAGGAAAGTCCAGCAAACATTCTCTAAATAATACCTTGAAACTTGCTCCAGAATAAAAACAAACGGCTGGCAGATCTTCTTATCATAAATGCTGATAATATTCAAAAACATTCCAAAGAATAACAGCATTTGGATCCTTAAAAACGTCGATCTCTCAGAAGAATCGTCGATCTGAGCTCTACGATCGTCGAACTGAGCTCGAAGATCGTCGACCGGAGTTCGACGATTAAGCAGAACGGGCTGAAGGCTAATAGTCGATATGAGCTCGAAGATCGTCGACCGGAGCTCGACGATTTATCGAAGTTGAGCTCAGAGAGCGTCGAATGGAGTTCGACGATTCATCGACCTGAGCTCGACGAAAATTGCCTTAGACTTAGCTCTTCAACCTTGATCTTGGAATGGTCCTGGGGGCAGCTTCAAACCTAAGTTCTAAGCCCTAGACTCACTCTAGTGTTGACCTTCACAACTATACAACTAGGTCAACTTGGTTTCCTAAGACAACCATAGTGATCCTTACCCAAATTAGTAATAGGGTGTTCCAACACATAGTTTCAACCCTTCATTGTAATCGCTTATTTTATGCTCTCTAGTTCAGTGTTATTAGTTCTCTTCTTTAGCTTTATTTCCTTTCCTTGACTGTATTAAGTTTCTCAAATGCTAGTTTTTCCGTCGATAAAATAATAGTATTTGTATCAGTAAGTGTACTCAACAGTTCCTGGATTTTAATACGACACTTGTGTCCCCTAGCTACAGTTCGTTAGATATACTTGCCTCATTGGATTGCTAGTTCGGTTACTTTTATTTTCTTCGAAGCTTTGCGACCACCAAGTTTTTGGCACCGTTGCCGGGGAGCAACTTTCGTTGATATATTGAAAACATGAACCTATTAATTTTATCTCTTCTCTTTCTTAAAAATTTTAAAATCGAATTTTTTTTATTACCGCTCTTAATAGTAACCCACTTAAAAAAAATTTCTACACCACCCAAGTCTCTTGAAAAGGGCAAAGAGGCTTTAAGTGCCGCTATCTAGTCTGGTACATTACGAACCCTTCACCGGGTAGTCCTTGGGAAGTTCAGAAGTTAATCTGTTAAAAAATTCTACTTCAAAAAAAAATCTAATTTTTCTTTCTAGTTTATTTTATTTCTCTTTCTTCTCTTCTCTTCTTTTAGTGCATGACCCGCGGGTGTCTGTCGGTTATTTTGGACATGGACCATAAAATTGAGCGTACTCTTCGGAGAAGATCGCAATTTCAAGGTCCTACTATCCAAGTGCCGGTTGAGGACTCCGAGTCATTTTCTACTACAAGAATGGAAGAACCCAACATAGATGAATGCTTGCAAAGGACTATGTACTTTATGCACAATCAAATCTCGAGGGAACAAATTCAAGCATAGTGTGCCCTGCTATAGAAAATAATAACATCGAATTAAAGCATAGCATAATTCAAATGGTGCAGCAGTATGTGCAATTTGACGGACTTCAAGATGAAGATCCGAACGCACATATAGCAAGCTTTCTTGAAATTTGTGACACCTACAAGATAAATGGTGTCACAAATGATACAATGAGGCTAAGACTCTTCCCCTTCTCTCTAAGAACTAAGGCTAAGCAGTGGCTGAACACTCTACCTAAAAATAGCATTACAACCTGGAATGAATTAACGTTAAAATTTTTGGCGAAGTATTTTTCGCCAGCTAAAACTGCAAAAGTTAGGAACGACATTTCCGCTTTTGGACAAATAGACTCTGAAACCTTATACGAAACCTTGGAAGATTTAAAGAATTATTAAGACGATGCTCGCATCACGCGCTGCCTGTATGGTTATAAGTGCAGATGTTTTATAATGGGATAAATCAAAATACTAAGCAAATGATAGACGCAGATTCTGGCAGTACTTAAAACCATAAAAACCCGGAAGCAGCTCTTGATCTTTTCGAGTACATGGCCATGAACACTTATAAGTGGAATGTGCCTTGGTCCCGCCCAAACAAACCTACAGGTCTCTTTGAAGTGGACAACATCTCCCAGCTCGCACTACAAGTTGAAATATTAAGTAAAAAGATAATGGAGATGACTGCTGCCTCCGCCCCTCAGGTATGGGAATCTGCAACTCCTGCCCCAGAACAATTAGATTTTGTTAACAATATGCCTAGAAATGCTTTTAATAATCTTTCTGCTGCGAATTTTCATCTTGCTGGTTTTAATTTTCTGAATAGTTATAATACTGCTTTAAGAAATCACCCGAATTTTTCTTGGAGTAATCTTTCGAACGCAAGGCGCCCGCCACCTCAAAATGATTTTTATGCACCACCATCACCTCTTCAAAACTTTCCAAAACCTCCAAGATTGGAGGAGTTACTTTCCAAATATATCGCCACAAATGACGCTACGATAAGAATCTTAACTGGAAGCGTTAAAAGTCTTGAAAATCAAGTAGGACAGCTCGCTAAAATTATTTCTGAGCGACCCGCAAGGTCTCTTCCTTCTAATACCGAGCAAAACTCGAGAGAGCAAGCGAAAGCTATAAATCTTTGTATTGGGAAGCAAGTTCCCGGTATGGTAAGTGAAGAGCGGAGGCAAGCTCCGCCCGCGCTCTAAAAAATTAAAGCTCCGCTCCCATTTTAAAAATTCCACCCTCTGCTAAAGAAGTTATCACCCCCATTTTAGAAAAAGACCTCACTCCACCGCCCATCTTTTAAAATAAACAAAATCCGCCTTACCCTTCTGAACATAATAAACAACGTCAGGATGATCAATACTCCCGTTTCTTAGAGATATTTAAGCAAATCAACATAAATCTGCCCTTCAATGAAGCATTTTCCCAGATGCCGAATTATGCCAAGTACCTTAAGGACCTCCTGACCAACAAGAAAATTGAAAGTTTTAAGTTGTCTACCTAAATCACCTAGAGGTGGGTGAATAGGTGAGATGTGCGTCTAATGCGGAATAAAAAATTTGACAACTAGCACAAATAAGTAATCAGGAAATCACACAGACGACAAGAGATTTATAGTGGTTCCCCGATCTTGGGTACGTCCACTTTCCTCACCGATCTAGCAAATCACTAGATCCGACTACTCCACAATCTCGGATTGCAAACCAATCCTACACCTCGGAACCACGTTCCTACAAAACTCGATCCAAACGGATCTACACTCAGAAGATACAAAAACTTCCTACCACTCGGAGCACAACGCTCCTACACTCGGACAATAATCTCCTACAAGATTTATAAATAGATTTGAAAATACAAGCAAAAACTTTCTCAGATATGGATGAAATAAGTCTTTAGGTCTTCTTCTTGAAGTTGCGGCCCATTCAGAATTGTTGAAGAAGACTAGTATATCTGACCTGAGAAATTCTTGAATATACTCGATCAAGGGAGAAAGAACATTTCCTGAATCAGTAGATCTTCTAGATCGAAAGGATGAGGATCGATCTTGACTAGAGCGGTGTCGGCGGCTTCAAGACGTCGAGGTTTTGAAGAGATCGGCCGAACCAGAACTTTTTGGAAAGTACGAGATCCGCTCAGTAATTTCTCTTAATCCTTCTTAAGGTTATGTCTTAGTGACAAGACCTTATATAAGATATCAGTTAACGGTTGAAAATATCATTAATGATGACACGTGGACCAATCCTGTTGGGTTATTTGAAATTCCAGCCGTTCTGGACTCAGAAGAAATTTTCTGGAAAAATCCGACTTAGTTCTCGAGAAGTAATTATAGTTCTCGAGAACTATGAACTGAGCTTTCGAGAACTGTAGAGACTTCTCGAAAACTAATCTCTTTTAGAAAGGGTTGGACTTCTCGAGAATAATAGAGTATAGTTCTCGAGAACTAATTTACTTCTCGAGAAATAATAGAGGTCTTCTCGAGAACACCAGAGCTAAAGAAATTTCTTCCTGAACTTCTCGAGAACCAAGGGAATACTTCTCGAGAACTAAATTGACTTCTCGAGAACTTATAGAAGACTTCTCGGGAACTTTACTTAGAAACAACTTTTGATTGAATTTCTGAACTTGAGAATCAAAGGAATACTTCTCGAGAACTAAATTGATTTCTCAAGAACTTATAGAAGACTTCTCGAGAAATTTACTTAACTTCTCGAGAACTTATAGAATAGTTCTCGAGAACTTTACTGACTTCTCGAGAGCTTAACTTAGAGAAATTCATGAACTGTCCTGACTTCTCGAGAAGTAGAGTCTGAGCTTCTCGAGAACTAAACCATACTTCTCGAAAACTCTGAGATTACTTCTCAAGAACTGGACTTGGAAAGTTTTTCAAGAACTTTAGAGAAAATTTCCTTCTTGCCCTATCTCCATCCTTTGCTCCCAATGTTTGAACATAAAGTGTATCCCAATTGAGAGGCTACACATGAGTCAACACTTTGGATCACACAGTGAGGGATTACATTGTATGGTCCTGTGTTTCTGACCCACTGTAGACTGACATTGGTCTTCACTTAACACTGAGAACCTGCAAACATTCAACTAGAACAAGGGTATCAAATACAACTTAATTCATCTTAGTTCAAGGGTGACTTCATTCAAATCTGGGTTATTGTGGATTCAATACCCAACAATCTCCCCCTATTTGTAGAAGTCAGAACCCTCTACACTAAGGTGAATTATCATAATAAATACAGAACATGAAGGAAGAAAAGTAAGAATAAATGCACAGACAGATTATTAGAAAGCACAATTAAGCAAAACTAGGAAATGTTATATATATCAATAATGTTTTAAAATTAGTCAACATTCATTTCCTCAACATTTCTCAACAAGACAACATCATGAATCATCCTTTGCTTTGTTGTTGCCTGTGTTGCTTTTCCTTTTGTCTTCTCTGATAGCTGAAAGGTTTAGGATAGTATCTGGGAGGCTTTTGAGGGGATTTAGGATTATTCTTTCCATATTCTCTATCATAAATTCTCCTTTTGGTCATGGATTTTTCATATAATTCCTACTCAACTGAACTGTAGTGCAGATGTCTGTTCTCATTGAAGTCCATGACATGTTTAAGAGTGTCCAGAATTAGAGCTTTGGAGGTTGGGCTCCAAACTTCAGCAAATTCTTGAGCCTTTCTTCTTTCTGCCTCTGGCTAGGGAACAGATATACTGGCAGAGCGACCTTCCACATACTTCCTTTTCTTGGGAATGTGAACCTCTGGTAGATCTTGAGGAATCACATCATCCCAATCATTGGAATAGGAAGCTGGAGGAGGTTCCTGATCTTCTAGCCTGGGAGAGAATGTAGGAAATTGAGGTTGAGGCACTTGGCAAGACTCACCTTCAGCAAGAGGATTTAAATGATGAGGAATCACATTGGGGTCTGGCTGAAAATCTGGAAAGATTTGATTATGCATCCATACAGCTGTATCATAAGTATGGAATTTGACTGATTGAATTTGTTCCAAAACACTTTTATTAATCTCAGTTACATTTTAAGTCCAAAGAGTTTTTGCATCAGTAGAAATCTTTTTAACTTGTTCTTTTACTATGCTCTCCCCCTTTCTGATTTATACAGATAGGTTTTCTTTTGCATCTTCCTTTAATGTACCAACTTCAGTGCATACCTTCATGACATTTTCTTCAGCTTTCTTGTCTAATTGGATCTGATTGTTTGCAAGAGTGACAGATTGGTCCATGACTTGACCAATACATGTAATTGTATGATCTATTTCTTTGCCTCCAATTCTGAACAACTCTTTCAGCAGATTAGTATTGGCTTGCATCTCAGCAAAATCTCTGCTCATTTCTTTTTCCAGGGCAGTTACCTGTTTCTGAACAGTCTGAAGTGATTCATAAAATTGTTTCCTCTGTGCAGCTAGCATTTCTTCAATCCTTGAAAGAATATCTGAGTTTATCATAACAGCAGCAGTAGTAGGAGCAGGAGTGAGAGAAACACTAGGAAATGGAGGGGCACCTGATAAAGCAGTAGTAGCAGGGGTGGCAAAGACAGTGGTAGCTTGCCATGGAGGAAGTCCTTTTATGACAACAGAGCTCTTTGCTCTTACAGTTTTGAAAGATATATCTTCCTCTTCATAAACAAACTTGGGAAGAGAGAAGTCAAGATTCTTAAGAGGGGCTTCCACCTCCTCAGGGGCTTGCTCATCCTTGTCTGACAAAAGGATGGTGTTTGGTGGAGTTAAATCTTTTCTTGGAGAGGGAGAAGCAGATGGAGTACCTTGGGGTGATGCTTCTTTGTATGGGTCTTCTGGGAGATCTTTTGGGAGAGGAAGAAGAGGGTCCTCTGAAGAGAGTTCCTCTATCATTTAATCTATAGCCTCATTGGTGTCTTTGAGTATATCTTGTGCAGGAAGATCTTACTGGGTTGAAACTGGAGAGTTTTCCATGGGGCTTCTGATTGGAGAATGTGCTGGAGAAGGAGAAGAAGGAATCCTGAAAACTGAGGCAGAAGGTGTAGACTCCCCCTCAGCTGCTGCACCAGATGGTTCAGCAGCATGATGTATAGGAGGAGATGGGGTCCTCACCTCTGAGACAGAAGCTCCAACTTCCCTAGCTAACTGTCTTGGGTTCTTCAGTTTTAGTTCCCATCTCTGGATGGAGGTGAAGGAGATCTTTTTATGGTGATGAATAGGAATACCTTTGGAGAGTTTAAAGGTGATTTCATCAATCTCACTCAGCAGTAAAGAGATTATCCTGCCAAATTTGGGTTGTTGGATACTGTCTCTGATCATCTCAAACACCATCATTCCAAACGGAAATTTCTTTCTACATACTATAGCTATCATTACTCAAAACAAGTCATGAGAAATAAAACTGACTGACCCTATTATGCACCATAGTATTTTTCCAATAATATCTACAAGTACATTCCCTACATCATTTAGAAGATTTCTCCTTACGGAGATGTATTCCTCAATAATTCAACAGAGAGAATAGGTTCTTGCATAATCTTCTGAAGTTATGTCGTCCTCCTCATCAACAATAGGCATTATTAGAAGCTTGGAAATCCTGTGCTTGTCAAGCATGATATTTATCCATTTAACTTTTGTCTTCATAATTGTTCCATTCCTCCTTATCTTAGCATTCCTGAAAAATTCCTCGACATCTGGAAGTACTATCTTGACGAGATCAGAGAGAACGAACATCAATCCGGCCGTTTCCAGAAGAATCAGCAAGTTCTGGAAATCATCAGAAATTTCGTCAAGTCCTTCGACGACGAGTTCGTTGCCTATACAAATCATGGAACTGTGAGTCATTGACGCCGACGGTGGCAACGAACGGAGCGTAGAACAGCGGCAGAGACAGAGCTTTCATTCGGCGGAAGATGAAGAGTTGCAAGAGGAATGTTTGAAATGGCTGTTTATTTAGGATTCTAAAATATTATTGATATATATATTTTCCTAGTAAGGTTAATTATATGCCTAATTAGTATTAGGTTAGGGCAGAAATCCAGAATTTTATGATATAATAGAGTTAAGAAGAATCGGGAGAAGGACGGGCCAGCTATCGAGAGGTAAGTTATACTTTTCGAGAAGTGGCCAATAGTTTTCGAGAAGTAAGAAAGTTCTTGAAAACTGGATTTTAGAGTTCTCGAGAGATAGGCTGAATTCTCGAGAACTAGTTCTCGAGAACTTACGATGAACTTTTCGAGAAGTATAAGTATTTCTCGAAAACTTAAGATACTTTTCGAGAGCCAGTTTCTGCCTCTCGAGAAGTGTACTTAGGTTTTTCGAGAAATGACTTTTACTTTTCGAGAAGTGAAGTAGGTTTTCGAGAACTGCCTTCCACTAGGTAAATTCTAACCATTTAGAAGTATCCTCGATTCTTGAGCCTTTGAACTGATTACTTTGGTCTAATCTTCCTTGTTCAGCAACCCAAGTTCTGTTTTGAAGAAATTGAACTTGGTCTCGTCCAGCGGCTTAGTGAATATATCTTCAACCTGCCGATATGTTGGGACATACTACAGATCTACATCCCCTTGCTCCACATGCTCCTGGATGAAGTGGTATCTCAGCTCAATGTGTTTTGTCTGGCTGTGAGAGACTGGGTTGTTTGCGATTGCGATTTCATTGGAGGAGTCACAGAACAATGGAATGTCCTTGACCTTCATATTGTAGTCTTCTAGCTGGTTCTTTAGCCAAAGCAACTGTGTAAAACAACTACCAGTAGAAATGTATTTTGACTCGGTCGTTGAGATTGCGATACAGTTTTGCTTTTTGCTGCTCCATGAGATAAGCCTTGTTCGTCCATCTTGTTCCGGTAGACCCATTTTGTCCCGATGACGTTCTTACTCTTGGGTCTAAGAACAAGTGTCCAAACTTTGCATTGTTTGAACTGATTTAACTCTTCTTCCATGGCTAGTATCCACGATGCATCCGAGTTTGCTTTCTCGAACCTTTTAGGTTCAACCTATGATAGAAAACTTAAGAATAAATTCTCGTTAGTTGTACCTCGATGAGTTCTGACACCATCCCGACGATCTCCTATGATCTGGTCCAAGGGATGATCCTTCAGGTGTCTGAGCTCTAGAGTCCTAGCATCTGGGATCTCCTCAGCAACTGGAGTTGCATCTTTAGCTTGGATGAATTCTTCATCTTGATCATCTACCTCTCCAATCGGGGTTGTATAGGCGATCTTGATGAATTTTTCATCTTTATCTTCAGTAGGTTCATCCAAGCTGAGTTCCTTTATCTTTGTACCTACATCTTCAATGAGCACACTAGAAGAGTTGCTTTGCAACAAACTCGTCTCATCAAATACAATGTGTATCGATTCTTCTACCACCAGAGTTTTTCTATTAAATACTCTATAGGCCTTAATATGGCTATTATAACCTACAAAAATACCTTCAAAGCTTTTCTCGCTAAACTTGGGAGTGTGATACTCACCGTTGTTAAGTACGAAGCACTTACAGCCAAAGATTCTAAAATATGAAATGGTCGGTTTCCTTCCTTTTAGAAGTTCGTAAGGAGTCTTATCATGGTTCTTGTTGATGAGTGCTCGATTTTGCATGTGGTAAGCGGTGTTGACAGCTTCAGCCCAGAAGTACTCTAGAAGTGAGGCATCACTCAACATAGTCCGACAAGCCTCTATGAGTGTTCTGTTCCTTCTCTCAGCTACTCCATTTTGCTGTGGAGTGCGAGGAGAGGAAAACTCATGAAAGATACCTTGACTTTCACAGTATTCTGTCATGGCCCAAGACTTGAATTCCGTTCCATTGTCACTTCTGATTTTGACTATGGAGCAGTTGTATTCATTCTGGACTTGCCTAACAAAATTAGTGAAAATATTGAAAGTATCTGACTTGTGTTTCAGAAAGAACACCCACGCAAAGCGCGAGTAATCATCCACAATAACCAACGTATATTCCTTACCTCCCAAACTTCTAACTTGTAGTGGACCGAACAAGTCCATATAAAGAAGCTGTAAGCTTCTTTCAGAATCCTTGCCTATAATGCTTTTAAATGAACTCCTTGTTTGCTTGCCTTTTATACAGGCATGACAAGGGTTTTCCTTAACGCACTTGACGTTATGGGCATCACTTACTAAGATTTGAGAGAATAGTTTACTTATAGTTTTGAAATTAATATGTGCTAGTCTCTTGTGTCATTGGTCAGCAAGAGATGCACTACTTTTTGCTAAAAGACATACTGGTGTAGAGGAGTCATTACAGATGAAGTTTAAACAGAAAATATTCCTGCTTCGAGTGCCTGATAAAATAGTTTCCATGTTATCAACTGATTTTATCAAACACTTGTCAGCATGGAATTCAACCATGTATCCTTTATCGCATAGTTGGCTTATGCTGATGAGATTGTGTTCCAACCCTTCAACATAGGCTACATCCGAAAAGGATACATTACCGTTAGTAATCATACAGTAGCCTTTGGTAATTCCGCGGTCTGAACCTCCAAAGATGACCTTTGGTTCGTTCAACACCGGTTAAAAGTTCTGGAGTAGGCTCCTTGTCCCGGTCATATACAGAGAACATCCACTGTCCAAATACCAGATTGGCGTTTTAATGGCATTTGGATGTACCTGCAATTATAATCACTTAGCCTTAGGAACCCAAATACGTTTGGTTCCTTGGTCTCGAGTTAGAGTACTCCCCCTACGAGCATTAGCCTTATGAGTGGTCATTCTCACGTTGATAACTTTAGGAGTTGCAACATTTTTAGGATTGAACCAACAATCTATGGCAAAGTGACCAACTCTACCGCAGCACCAACAGTCGAATCTGTAGTATCTTTGCCTTATAATCTCCTGCTTGACCTTCTTGAGAGGAGGTCCAGCAGGGGTAGCATCCTTGGAGACAGAAGCTTCATGATGGTGGCAACTACATGAAGTCTTCTCCTTCATAGGCGTTTCCACAACAGATTTTACCTTTTGTGCCTTCTTGATGTTATGACAATGAGCATAAGGTCCATATCTCTGAAGTTGAATCTCTTCATAAGGTGCCTTGAAGAAACTCTCGCCAAAATCACGAGGGAGAGTCCAACCTTGGTACCTTGACTTAGGCTTCTCTGGGATTGGCTTAGTGAAGTGTCCATAGGTGGACTCAAAGTCAAATTCGTTCGCAGGAAAGATAACTTTCTTGAACGAGACTGGCTCCAAAGGAGCTTTCCCTTTTTCCTCGGCCGAGGCCTTCTTGGCATCCTTATTCTTTCTCTTGGCCTTCCTTATCCTAGAGGATTTACTATGAGCACCTTTGTGGCCTAGACCAGCACCCTTGCCCTTTGCTGAGAATTTAGCAATCAGAGGAAGTACAGTCTTAGGCTTAGAGAAACCTTCTACAAGTTTCTTTTCAACCGAGAGTTATTCTTCCAACTCCTTAATGATTTTCTCCGTAAGGTCAAGGTGCTCAAGAGCCTTGTTATATTCTTTAATAGATTTATTGAAGTCTTCCTTGAGAGAGTCAGTCTTTGAGACTTCTTCTCTTAAGGCGCTCTCTGTAGCTTTTAGAGACTTTATCTCTTTAGCTTGAGTTTTCACAACTCGGTGACATTTGTCGTAAGCCTCAAGTAAATCCTTATATTGTCCCATGAGTTCAGATTCATGCTCAGAGGGATAGCCCTCTTGCTCACTATCATCATTAGATTCTGAAAGAGGGGTGTGAGATTTTACCTCTCGAGTGAAGTGGGGTACTTGTTCATCATCAGTTAGAGACATTAGCCCAAAGTAGGCTTCTTCCACTTCTACACTCGACTAGATGAGTCGGAGTCACTGAGGGTTTTGCCCTTCTTGGCCAACAGGCTCTTTTCTGTCCTCTGTTTACTGTAGGACTTCTTCTCTTCTCATTTTCCACCCTCTTTCTTCTTATGGGGGCAATCCGTAATGACGTGACCTGGCTTATTACAGCAATAACAAACATTGTCAGTCTAATAATGTTTATTCGGTTTAGAACCATACCTGTCGTGGCTGCTTGAGCCTTTTCTGTGGCGATCACCATCATTGCGTGATCTTCTATAGGAGGCATCCTTTCCTCTCCATTGCTTCTTCTTGTTCAAGAGTTTCTTGAACTTCCTTGAAAGTAGAGAGAACTCTCCATCAGATAGCTCTGAGCCAGAGGAGCTTCGCTCAAATGATTCTTCTTCAATAGCTTCAGGAGCTGGGGCAGGAGAGCTAGCCTTTGTCTTCCTTGAGCTATCTGCCTTCAGAGCGACAGACTTCTCCTTGGATGCAGACCTGCTCATCTCTTCTTCAACTTTTCTTGAGTTTATTAGGAGCTCGTAAGACATAAGCTTTCCGAATAGATTCTGCGGGTCCGTCTCGGCTAACCTTCCGAACTACCGAATGGCGCATACCTTATTATCCCATTCCTTGGTCAGGGATCTAAAGAATTTGTCATTCAGTTCCCCATTTGTGAAGACTCGGCCATAAACTCGTAGGCCATTAACTATCTTGAAGAAGTTCTCAAAGGTATCAGCTATGGCTTCCTTGTGACCTTGCCTGAAGGCCTTATACTTCTGATTTAGAAGGGATCTCCGACCATCCCTAACTTCTTCAGTGCCTTCCATTAGAGTCACTAGGGATTGCCACATCTCCTTGGCAGACTTGCAATGAATCAGATTTTGCAGCATCGAGTCATTGACTACACTTGCTATAATATTTTTAGCTTTCTTATCCAGGGAGACAAGTACAATCTCGTCCGTATCCAAGTCCATTAACTTCTTCAGGACTTGTCTGGTTGGATCTATTGTAGATGCAATCATAGGAACATACGGAACTTCTACAACAATCATGAAGATCCGATGGTCCACTGCTTCCATGAAGGGTTTAACTCTTTCCTTCCACATAGGAAAATTGTTCTTGGTGCATATAGGGAGCTTAGCAAAATCCTTGGTCTTACTCATGCTTGATACTTCACTAAAGACAACTTTGGAAGGATGTGATCAAGGTGTTAACCTTTTAACGATCAACCTCCCTCTGATACCAATGGAAAGTTGTAAGTTTTCTACCTAAATCACCTGGAGGGGGGGTTAATAGGTGAGATGTGCGTCTAATGCGGAATAAAATTTTTTACAACTAGCATAATAAGTAATAAAGCAATCACACAGACGACCAGAGATTTATAGTGGTTCCCCGATCTTGGGTACGTCCACTTTCTTCACCGATCTAGCAAATCACTAGATCCTGCTACTCCACTATCTCGGATTGCAAACCAATCCTACACCTCGGAACCACGTTCCTACAAAACTCGATCCAAACGGATCTACACTCGGAAGATACAAAAACTTCCTACCACTCAGAGCACAATGCTCATACACTCAGAGAATAATCTCCTACAAGATTTACAAATAGATATGAAAATACAAGCAAAAACTTTCTCAGATCTGGAAGAAATAAGTCTTTAGGACTTCTTCTTGAAGTTGCAGCCCTTTCAGAATTGTTGAAGAAGACTAGTAGATCTGACCTGAGAAATTCTTGAATCTACTCGATCAAGGGAGAAAGAACGTTTCCTGAATCAGTAGATCTTCTAGATCGAAAGGATGAGGATTGATCTTGACTAGAGCGGTGTAGGCAGCTTCAAGACGTCGAGCTTTTGGAGAGATCGGCCGAACCAGAACTTTTTGGAAAGTACGAGATTCGCTCAGTAATTTCTCTTAATCCTTGTTAGGGTTATGTCTTAGTGACAAGACCTTATATAAGATATCTCTTAACAGTTGAAAATATCATTAATGATGACACGTAGAACAATCCTGTTGGGTTATTTGAAATTCCGGCCGTTCTGGACTCAGAAGAAATTTTCTGGAAAAATCAGACTTAGTTCTCGAGAAGTAATTATAGTTCTCGAGAACTATGAACTGAGCTTTCGAGAACTGTAGAGACTTCTCGAAAACTAATCTCTTTTAGAAAGGGTTGGACTTCTCGAGAACACCTGAATATAGTTCTCGAGAACTAATTTACTTCTCGAGAAATAATAGAGGACTTCTCGAGAACACCAGAGCTAGAGAAATTTCTTCCTGAACTTCTCGAGAATCAAGGGAATACTTTTCGAGAACTAAATTGACTTCTCGAGAACTTATAGAAGACTTCTCGGGAACTTTACTTAGAAACAACTTCTAATTGAATTTCTGAACTTGAGAATCAAAGGAATACTTCTCTAGAACTAAATTGATTTCTCGAGAACTTATAGAAGACTTCTCGGGAACTTTACTTAACTTCTCGAGAACTTATAGAATAGTTCTCGAGAACTTTACTGACTTCTCGAGAGCTTAACTTAGAGAAATTCTTGAACTGTCCTGACTTCTCGAGAAATAGAGTCTGAGCTTCTCGAGAACTATACCAGACTTCTCGAGAAGTCTGAGATTACTTCTCGAGAAGTCTGAGATTACTTCTCGAGAACTGGACTTGGAAAGTTTTTCAAGAACTTTAGAGATAATTTCCTATTGGCCCTATCTCCATCCTTTCCTCCAAATGTTTGAACATAAAGTGTATCCCAATTGAGAGGCTACACATGAGTCAACACTTTGGATCACACAATGAGGGATTACACTGTATGATCCTATGTTCCTGACCTACAATAGACTGACATTGGTCTACACTTAGCACTGAGAACCTGCAAACATTCAACTAGAACAAGGGTATCAAATACAACTTAATTCATCTTAGTTCAAGGGTGACTTCATGAAAATCTTGTTTATTATGGATGCAATACCCAACAATCTCCCCCTATTTGTATAAGTCAGAACCCTCACCACTAAGGTGAATTATCATAATAAATAAAGAACATGAAGGAAGAAATGTAAGAATAAATGCACAGACAGATTATTAGAAACCACAATTAAGCAAAACTAGGAAATGTTATATATATCAATAATGTTTTAAAATTAGTCAACATCCATTTCCTCAACATTTCTCAACAACACAACATCATGAATCATCCTTTGCTTTGATGTTCTCTGTCTTGCTTTTCCTGTTGTCTTCTCTGATAGCTGAAAGGTTTAGGATAGTATCTGGGAGGCTTTGGAGGAGCTTTGGGATTATTCTTCCCATATTCTCTTTCATAAATTCTCCTTTTGGTCATGGATTTTTCATATAATTCCCACTCAACTGAACTATAGTGAAGATGCTTGTTCTCATTGAAGTACATCACAAGTTTAAGAGTGTCCAGAATTAGAGCTTTGGAGGTTGGGCTGCAAACTTCAGCAAATTCTTGAGCCTTTCTTCTTTCTTCCTCTGGCTGGGGAACAAATCTTCTAGCAAAGCGACCTTCCCCATACTTCCTTTTCTTGGGAATGTGAACTTCTGGTAGATCTTGAGGAATCGCATCATCCCACACATTTGAATAGGAAGCTTGAGGAGGTTCCTAATTTTCATGGTCTGGGAGAGAATGTAGGAAATTGAGGTTGAGGCACTTGGCTAGACTCACCTACAGCAAGAGTATTTAAATGATGAGGAATCACATTGGGGTCTGCCTGAAAATCTGGAAAGATTTGATTATGCATCTATACAGCTGTATCATAAGTATGGAATTTGACTGATTGAATTTGTTCCAAAACACTTTTATTGATCTCAGTTACTTTTTCAGTCCAAAGAGTTTTGGCATCAGTAGAAAGCTTTTCAACTTGTTCTTTTACTATGCTCTCCCCTTTCAGATTTCTACAGATAGGTTTTCTATTGCATCTTCCTTGAATGTACCAACTTCAGTGCATACCTTCATGACATTTTCTTCAGCTCTCTTGTCAAATTGGACCTTATTGTTTACTAGAGTGACAGATTGGTCCATGACTTGACCAATACTGGTAATTGTATAATCTTTTGCTTTGCCTCCAATTCTTAACAATTCTTTCAGCAGATCAGTATTGGCTTGGATCTCAGCAAAACCTCTGCTCATTTCTTTTTCCAGGGCAGTTACCTGTTTCTGAACAGTCTGAAGTGATTCATCAAAATGTTTCCTCTATGCAGCTAGCATTTCTTCAATCCTTGACAGAATATCTGAGTTTATCATAACAGCAGCGGCAACAGGTGCAGGAGCAGGAGTGAGAGAAACATTAGGAACTGGAGGGGCACCTAATAAAGCAGTAGTAGCAGGGGTGGCAGAGACAGTGGTAGCTTGCCATGGAGGAAGTTCTTCTATGACAACAGAGCACTTGACTCTTACAGTTTTGAAAGATATATCTTCCTCTTCATCAACAAACTTGGGAAGAGAGAAGTCAAGATTCTTAAGAGAGGCATCCACCTCCTCATGGGCTTGCTCATCCTTGTATAACAAAAGGATGGTGTCTGGTGGAGTTGAATCTTTTATTGGAGAGGGAGAAGCAGATGGAGTACCTTGGAGTGATGGTTCTTTGTATGGGTCTTCTGGGTGATCTTTTGGGAGAGGAGGAAGAGGGTCCTCCTAAGAGAGTTCCTCTATCATTTTATCTATAGCCTCATTGGTGTCTTTGAGTATATCTTGTGCTGGAAGATCTTACTGCGTTGAAACTGGAGAGTTTGCCATGGGGCTTCTAACTGGAGAATGTGCTGGAGAAGGAGAAGAACGAATCCTGAAATCTGAGGCAGAAGGTGCATACTCCCCCTCAGCTGCTGCACTAGATGGTTGAGCAGCATGATATAGAGGAGGAGATGGGGTCCTCACCTATGAGACAGAAGTACCAACTTCCTTAGCTTACTGTCTTGGGTTCTTAAGTTTTAGTTCCCATCTCTGGATGGAGGTGAAGGAGATCTTTTTCAGGTGATGAATTGGAGTACCCTTTGGAGAGTTTGAAGGTGATTGGATCAATCTCACTCAGCAGTAATGAGATTATCCTGGCAAATTTGGGTTGTTGGATACTATCTCGGATCATCTCAAACACCATCATTCCAAACTGAAATTTCTTTCTACAAACTATAGCTGTCATTACTCCAAACAAGTCATGAGAAATAAAACTGACTGACCCTGTTATGCACCATAGTATTTTTCCAATAATATCTACAAGAAGTTTCCGTACATCATTTAGAAGATTTCTCCTTCGGGAGATGTATTCCTCAGTAATTCCACAGAGAGAATAGGTTCTGGCATAATCTTCTGAAGTTATGTCGTCTTCCTCATCAACAATAAGCATTATCAGAAGCTTGGAAATCTTGTGCTTGTCAAGCTTGATTTTGATCCCTTTAACTTTTGTCTTCAAAATTGTTCCATTCCTCCTTACCTTAGCATTCCTAAAAAATTCCTCGACATCTGGAAGTACTATCTTGACGGGCTCAGAGAGAATGAACATCAATCCGGTCATTTCCAGAAGAATAAGCAAGTTCTGGAAATCGTCAGAAATGTCGTCCAGTCCTTCGACGACGAGTTCGCTGCCTATACCAATCTTGGAACTGTGAGCCATTGACGCCGACGGTGGCAATGAACGTAGCGGAGAACAGCGGCGGAGACGGAGCTTTCCTTCGGCGGAAGATGAAGAGTTGCGAGAGGAATGTTTTAAATGGCCATTGATTTAGGATTCTAAAATATTATAGATATATATATTTTCCTAGTAACCTTAATTATATGCCTAATTAGTCTTAGGTTAGGGCAAAAATCTTGAATTTTTCGAAATAATAGAGTTAAGAAGAACTGGCAGAAGGACGGGCAAGCTATCGAGAGGTAAGTTATACTTTTCGAGAAGTGGCCAATAATTTTCGAGAAGAAAGAAAGTTCTCGAGAACTGGATTTCAGAGTTCTCGATAGATAGGCTGACTTCTTGAGAACTAGTTCTCGAGAACTTACGATGGACTTTTCGAGAAGTTTAAGTATTTCTTGAGAACTTAAGATACTTTTCGAGAGCCAGTTTCTGCCTCTCGAGAAGTGTACTTAGGTTTTTCGAGAAATTACTTTTACTTTTCGAGAAGTGAAGTAGGTTTTCGAGAACTGCCTTCCACTATGGAAATTCTAACCTTTTAGGAGTATCCTCGATTCTTGAGCCTTTGAACAGATCACTTTGGTCTAATCCTCCTTGTTCAGCAACCCAAGTTCAGTTTTGAAGAAATTAAACTTGGTCTCGTCCAGCGGCTTAGTGAATATATCTGCAACCTGCCGATCTGTTGGCACGTACTGCAGATCTACATCCCCTTGCTCCACATGCTCCTGGATGAAGTGGTATCTCAGCTCGATATGCTTTGTCCGGCTGTGAGAGACTGGGTTGTTTGCGATTGCGCTGGAGGAGTCACAAAACAATGGAATGTCCTTGACCTTCATATTGTAGTCCTCTAGCTGGTTCTTTAGCCAAAGCAACTGTGCACAACCACTACCGACAGAAATGTATTCTGACTCGGCCGTTGAGATTGCGACACAGTTTTGCTTTTTGTTGCTCCATGAGATAAGCCTTCTTCGTCCATCTTGTTCCGGTAGACCCATTTTATCCCGATGACGTTCTTACTCTTGGGTCTAGGAACAAGTGTCCAAACTTTGCAATGTTTGAACTAATTTAATTCTTCTTCCATGGCTAGTATCCAGGAAGCATCCGAGTTTGCTTCCTCGAACTTCTTAGGTTCAACCTGTGATAGAAAACTTAAGAATAAATTCTCGTTAGTTGTACCTCGACGAGTTCTGACACCATCCTGGAGATCTCCTATGATCTGGTCCAAGGGATGATCCTTCAGGTGTCTGAGCTCTAGAGTCCATGCATCTAGGATCTCCTCAGCCACTGGAGTTGCATCTTCAGCTGGGATGAATTCTTCATCTTGATCATCTACCTCTCCAATCGGGGTTGTAGAGGTGATCTTGATGAATTTTTCATCTTTGTCTTTAGTAGGTTCATCCAAGCTGAGTTCCTTTATCTTTGTACCTACATCTTTAATGAGCACACTAAGAGAGTATCTTTGAAGCAAACTCGTCTCATCAAACACAATGTGTATTGATTCTTCTACAACTAGAGTTTTTCTATTAAATACTCTATAGGCCTTACTATGGCTACTATAACCTACAAAAATACCTTCAAAGCTTTTCTCGCTAAACTTGGTAGTGTGATACTTGTCGTTGTTAAGTACGAAGCACTTACAGCCAAAGATTCTAAAATATGAAATGGTCGGTTTCCTGCCTTTTAGAAGTTCGTAAATAGTCGTATCATGGTTCTTGTTGATGAGTGCTCAATTTTTCACGTCGCAAGCGGTGTTGACAGCTTCAGCCCAAGAAGTGCTCTGGAAGTGAGGCATCACTCAACATAGTTCGACAAGCCTCTATGAGTATTCTGTTCCTTCTCTCAGCTACTCCATTTTGCTGTGGAGTTCGAGGAGAGGAAAACTCATGAAAGATACCTTGACTTTCACAGTATTCTGTCATGGACCCAGACTTAATATCCGTTCCATTGTCACTTCGGATTTTGACTACAGAGCAGTTGTATTCATTCTGTACTTGTATAACAAAATTAGTGAAAATATTGAAGGTATCTGACTTGTGTTTCAGAAAGAACACCCACGCAAAGCGCGAGTAATCATCCATAATAACCAACGTATATTCCTTACCTCCCAAAATTCTAACTTGCAGTGGACCGAACAAGTTCATATGAAGAAGTTGTAAGCTTCTACCAAAATCCTTGCCTATAATGCTTTTAAATGAACTCCTTGTTTTCTTGCCTTTTATACAAGCATGACAATGGCTGTCCTTAACGCACTTGACATTAGGGGCATCACGTACTAAGTTTTGAGAGAATTGTTTACTTATAGTTTGGAAATTAATATGTGCTAGTATCTTGTGCCATTGGTCAGCAAGAGATGCACTACTTTTTGCTAAAAGACATACTGGTGTAGAGGAGTCAATACAGATGAAGTTTAAACAGAAAATATTCCTTCTTCGAGTGCCTGATAAAATAGTTTCCATGTTGTCAACCGATTTTATCAAACATTGTCAACATGGAATTCAACCACGTATCCTTTATGGCATAGTTGGCATATGCTGATGAGATTATGTTCCAACCCTTCAACATAGGCTACATCCGAAAAGGATATGTTACCGTTAGTAATCATACCGTAGCCTTTGGTAATTCCTTGGTCTTAACTTCCAAAGATGACCTTTGGTCCTTTCAACACCGGTGAAAAGTCTTGGAGTAGGCTCCTTGTCCCGGTCATATGCCGAGAACATCCACTGTCCAAATAACAGATTGGCGTTTGAATGGCCTTTGGACGTACCTGCATTTATAATCACTTAGCCTTGATAACTCAAACACGTTTGGGTCTTTGGTCTCGAGTTAGAGTACTCCCCCTACGAGCATTAGCCTCATGAGTGGTCATTCTCACGTTGATAACTTGAGGTGTTGCAGCATTTTTAGGATTGAACCAACAATCTATGGCAAAGTGACCAACTCTACCACAGCACTAATAGTCGAATCTATAGTATCTTTGCCTTATAATCTCCTGCTTGACCTTCTAGAGAGGAGGTCCATCATGGGTAGCATCCTTGGAGACAGAAGCTTCATGATGGTGGCAACTACATGAAGTCTTCTCCTTCATAGGCTTTTCCACAATAGATTTTACCTTTGGTGCCTTCTTGATGTTATGACCATGAGCATAAGGTCCATAACTCTGAAGTTGAATCTCTTCATAAGGTGCCTTGAAGACACTCTCGCCAAAATCACGAGGGCGAGTCAAACCTTGGTACCTTGACTGAGGCTTCTCTGGGATTGGCCTAGTGAAGTGTCCATAGGTGGACTCAAAGTCAAATTCGGTCGCAGGAAAAGGATACGTTACCGTTAGTAATCATACTGTAGCCTTTGGAAATTCCTCGATCTGAACCTCCAAAGATGACCTTTGGTCCGTTAGACACCGGTGAAAAGTTCTGGAGTAGGCTCCTTGTCCCGGTCATATGCCGAGAACATCCACTGTCCAAATAACAGATTGGTGTTTTAATGGCCTTTGGACGTACCTGCACTTATAATCACTTAGCCTTAATAACCCAAACACTTTGTGGTCCTTGGTCTCGAGTTAGAGTACTCCCTCTACGAATATTAGCCTCATGAGTGGTCATTCTCACATTGATAACTTGAGGAGTTGCAGAATTTTTAGGATTGAACCAACAATCTACGGCAAAGTGACCAACTCTACCACAGCACCAACAGTCGAATCTGTTGTATCTTTGCCTTATAATCTCCTGCTTGACCTTCTTGAGAGGAGGTCCAGCAGGGGTAGCATCCTTGGAGAAACAAGCTTCATGATGGTGGCAACTACATGAAGTCTTCTCCTTCATAGGCTTTTCCACAACAAATTTACCTTTGGTGCCTTCTTGATGTTATGATCATGAGCATAAGGTCCATAGCTCTGATGTTGAATCTCATCATAAGGTTCCTTGAAGACACTCTCACCAAAATCACGAGGGCAAGTCCAACCTTGGTACCTTAACTTAGGCTTCTCTGGGATTGGCCTAGTGAAGTGTCCATAGGTGGACTCAAAGTCAAATTCGGTCGCCGGAAAGATAAATTTCTGGAACGAGACTTGCTCCAAAGGAACTTTCCCTTTTTCCTCGGCCGAGGCCTTCTTGGCATCCTTATTCTTTCTCTGGGCCTTCCTTCTCCTAGAGGATTTACTAGGAGCACCTTTGTGGCCTAGACCAGCACCCTTGCCCTTAGCTGAGAATTCAACAATCAGAGGAAGTACAGTCTTAGGCTTAGAGAAACCTTCTATAAGTTTCTTTTCAGCCGAGAGTTGTTCTTCCAACTCCTTGATGATTTTCTCCTTCAGGTCAAGGTGCTCAAGAGCCTTGTTATATTCTTCAATAGATTTATTGAAGTCCTCCTTGAGAGAGTTAGTCTTTGAGACTTCTTCTCTTAAGGCGCTCTCTATAGCTTTTAGAGACTTTATCTCTTTAGCTTGAGTTTTCACGACTCGGCGACATTTGTCGTATGCCTCGAGTAACTCCTTATATTGTCCCATGAGTTCAGATTCATCCTCAGAGGGATAGCCCTCTTGCTCACTATCATCATCAGATTCTGAAAGAGGGGTGTGAGATTGATCCTCCCCAGTGAACTGGGGGACTTGTTCATCATCAGTTAGATCCATTAGCCCAAAGTAGGCTTCTTCCTCTTCTGCACTCGACTCAGATGAGTCGGAGTCACTGAGGGTTTTGCCCTTCTTGGCAAATAGGCTCTTTTCTGTCCTCTTTTTACTGTAGGACTTCTTCTCTTCTCGTTTGCCACCCTCTTTCTTCTTATGGGGGCAATCCGCAATGACGTGACCTGGCTTATTACAGCAATAACAAACAATGTCAGTCGAATAATGTTTATTCGGTTTAGAACCATAACTGTCGTGGCTGCTTGAGCCTTTTCTGTGGCGATCGCCATTATTGCGTGATATTCTATAGGAGGCATCCTAGCCTCTCCATTGCTTCTTCTTGTTCAAGATTTTCTTGAACTGCCTTGAGAGTAGAGAGAACTCTCCATCAGATAGCTCTGAGCCAGAGGAGCTAGGCTCAGATGATTCTTCTTCAATAGCTTCAGGAGCTGGGGCAGGAGAGCTAGCCTTTGTCTTCCTTTAGCTATCTGCCTTCAGAGCGATAGACTTATCCTTGGATGCAGACCTACTCATCTCTTATTCAGCTTTTCTTGAGTTGATTTGGAGCTCGTAAGACATAAGCTTTGTGAATAGATTCTGCGGGTCTGTCTCGGCTAACCTTCCGAACTCCCGAATGGCGCATACCTTATTATCCCATTCGTTGGTAAGGGATATTAATAATTTGTCATTAAGTTCCCCATTTGTGAAGACTCGGACATAAACTCGATGGCCATTAACTATCTTGAAGTTCTCAAAGGTATCAGCTATGGCTTCCTTGTGACCTTGCCTGAAGGCCTCATACTTCTTATTTAGAAGGGATCTCCGATCAACCATAACTTCTTCAGTGCCTTCAATTAGAGTAACCAGGGATTGCCACATCTCCTTGGCATACTGGCAATGAATCAGATTTTGCAGCATCGAGTCATCGACTGTACTTGCTATAATATTTTTTGCTTTCTTATCCAGAGAGATAAGTGCAATCTCGTCCTTATTAAAGTTAATCAACTTCTTTGGGACATGTCTGGTTGGATCTATTGTAGATGCAATCATAGGAACATACAGACCTTCTTCAACAATCATGAAGATTCGAGGTTACACTACATCCATGAAGAGTTTAACTCTTTCCTTCCACATAGGAAAATTGTTCTTGGTGCATATAGGGAGCTTAGCAAAATCCTTGGTCTTACTCATGCTTGATACTTCTCTAAAGACAACTTTGGAAGGATTAGATCAAGGTGTTAACCTTTTAACGATCAACCTCCTTCTGATACCATTTGAAAGTTGTAAGTTGTCTTCCAAAATCACTTAGAGGGGGGTGAATAGGTGATATGTGCGTCTAATGCGGAATAAAAAATTTGACAACTAGCACAAATAAGTAATCAAGCAATCACACGAACGACAAGAGATTTATAATGGTTCCTCGATCTTGGGTATGTCCACTTTCCTCACCGATCTAGCAAATCACTAGATCCGGCCACTCCTCTATCTCAGATTGCAAACCAATCCTACACCTCGGAACCACGTTCCTACAAAACTCGATCCAAACAGATCTACACTCGGAAGATACAAAAACTTCCTACCACTCGGAGCACAATGCTCCTACACTCGGAGAATAATCTCCTACAAGATTTACAAATAGATATGAAAATACAAGCAAAAACTTTCTTAGATCTGTAAGAAATAAGTCTTTAGGTCTTCTTCTTGAAGTTGCAGCCCTTTCAGAATTGTTGAAGAAGATTAGTAGATCTGACCTGAGAAATTCTTGAATCTACTCAATCAAGGAAGAAAGAACGTTTCCTGAATCAGTAGATCTTCTAGATTGAAAGGATGAGGATCGATCTTGACTAGAGCGGTGGCGGCGGCTTCAAGACGTCGAGCTTTTTGAGAGATCGGCCGAACCAGAAATTTTTTGAAAGTACGAGATTCGCTTAGTAATTTCTCTTAATCCTTCTTAGGGTTATGTCTTAGTGACAAGACCTTATATAGGATATCTCTTAATGGTTGAAAATATCATTAATTATGACACGTGGACCAATCCTGTTGGGTTATTTGAAATTCCGGCCGTTCTGGACTTAGAAGAAATTTTCTGGAAAAATCCGACTTAGTTCTCGAGAAGTAATTATAGTTATCAAGAACTATGAACTGAGCTTTCGAGAACTGTAGAGACTTCTCGAAAACTAATCTCTTTTAGAAAGGGTTGGACTGTAAGACCCCCCCTCCCGAAACACAACACATGGCACGAGGGGAGTCTTATGCCCGAAATAGCCGCCTTGCGGAAGCACTAACACACGGGTTAGCCTTTAACACAAGACGCCTATTCCGCCGGCTACAATCCATATCACATAAACTATGCCAACCCAACCATAACAGAAAAGTAAAAGTAAAAGCAGTTCAGTTCACAGCTAAGTTAAAGTCCAAAAGTAGCGGAAGATAACAAGCACAACAGGCTTGTACAAAAGAACAAGAGTCTAGAAATGTTTTGCCAAACGGCTACATGAAAACACTCACGACTGTCACTGACGGTGCCGATGGCACCACCACCTCAGGTCCTATCATCCGGGCCTGGCTGTCCTGCTGCGTAGTCCGTTGCTGCTCTACCTGCGGGGTTTCCTCCTAAAAAGGAAGACGTAGCAACCGTTAGTCATAAGACTAAGTGGCTTCACATCCGCTCCCCCGACGACTCCTCGGCACCGGGCGGAGAAAGGAACAAAGGTACAATATATATATATATATATATATATATATATATATAAGCAAGTAAACAAGCAGGTGACTGTAAATATGGTGGAGTATAAACTACGCTACACAACTAGCAGTTCTACAAATATCAATAATATATGACAGCAGGTATAATTAATCAGAATAGTAACTTAACTTATAAGAGTGCCCATACAAACTTATAAGTTAAGGATCGGCTTAACAGTAAAGTAACTCATCGTATAAGAGTGCCCATACAAACTTATACGATGAGGATCTTGTGTATGCAATGAATGACATGATATGAATGTTATGCTATGACCGAATCATGCGCACGCACATGCAAGTTGCTATGTCGACACAGATCAGAAGTTCCCACTTTTCGAGCAGGTAGCTAACCTCTCAGGCGTCGTCCGTCGTGGCCAGACGGCGACAGTGGAGCGGGCGTCTCCACTACTAGGTGGTATCACACTACCTATCCTAGGCCCCTGTACGCCTCAACGCTAAGAACACAACAGCGGATCTCACATGCGTACTACGGCTCAGAAGGGGTCTTGGGTAAATGTGCACCAAGAACACAGCCCAACCTGGCCGTTGATTTCGAACCGGATGGAACCTCGGAAACGCACGAGGTGCAAGCCCAACCGTTCTCATGGCGCGGAGGAGATCTCGGGTTATGGACACCAAGTATCTAACCCTACCGCCCAAGGTCTACCCATTGGCTCCCATCGGTGTGACGACTGGCGAACCCGTAGACCTGCCACAGTCATTATCTCAATATCGCGACACGATGAATCGTCGCACATCACATGCCCCAAAACAACTCACTCGATGCTACCCGTAGGGAGACTTCAACTCTAAGCATCGGTTGTTAATAATCCCTTTGGGCTCGGATTACGGTTACAAAGTACTCTTCACATAGTGTTCATCATATTCACGCCCACCTATTCAATGAGTTCACCTCAACACTACGCATAATAGATATGTTCAACTCCCAACTATATAAATATATTTTATACCAATCTCAACTCCTAATATCTAGCCTTCCCACCCAATCCATTTCTCTACCATTGCATGGTTATTCCTTATTACACAACCAAATGAGTAACCATGCTAAATTATAGTAACAACAACATTATAGATATATGGGAGCAAGATAACAAATGGCAAATCACAATCATTGCAAGAGTGCTAGCATTATAAATTAACAAGTGCATTAACATAGGATAGCCCGATACTAAAACTGGGATTCCCGGAGCTACAGGAATCCGATCACAATGCACAACCCCTCGTTGGAAAGGTATTCGCGAGGGCTACGACTTTCGTGTTGAGTCGATCGCCCAGATCTGGTCGCAACATACCAGAAATTCAATTCGAATACGTACAGGAAACAGTTTCCTGTACAGGAATTTCCCGAACGCAGCGGACTCGAACCAGCTTTCCCGTAGCTACAGGTATCGCATGGAAACGAGCAACCACTCGTTGGAAAGGTAATTTCAAGGGCTACGACTTTCGTGTTGAGTCGTTCACCCAGATCTGGCCAGAACACCTCCGAAATTGGCCACGAAGGTCGTCGCGTGCAGAAATCAGATTTCTGCACGCATCTTAAGGCGGGATGAACGGCATCCGTTCATCTTCTTCCTTGCAACGACCTCGCGTAAACTCCTCCAGAATTCACACCCAACCTTATTTCTCCTTTCAAAGCCAAACCCTCAACGAAAACCCCTCTCATCTCCGCTTTGAATGATGAGAAGGTTGAGGGAGACTAAGCCTAGGAAACCTAGGCATGGCTTATCCTAAGAACTCTCCTCCTCACCATCAAGACTCTATGGAGTCAATGTCTCTCCTAAAATAACTATAGATCTAGCACCAAGGGAGAGGGGAGGAAGCTCACCTCAAGTCCAGCGGTACCACCATGGCCGGCCATGAGCCTCGCACTCTTTCGCGGCGGCATTGTTTTTCCCTTGACGGTGGCGGCGTTTTGATTCCTCCAAGGATGGCTCCGGCAAGCTCTTCCTCCTCCAGCCAAGAGAACTCCCTCAGAAATTTCGTGGCTGAAGAAAGGGGAATGAATGCTAGGGTTTCACAACTTTCTCCTTTTTATACACCGCAGACACGGGTAGGCACACGGCCGTGTTCCTACCCGTGTGCAGGTGACACGGCCGTGTTGCCTGCCGTGTTTAGGGCCGTGTTCATCCCAGAACATCTTTCCGCCGGGTCAGGGTTGCGGCACACGGGTAGAGACACGGCCGTGTCTCGACCCGTGTCCTCGGCACACGGGTAGGGACACGCCGTGTCCCAATACCCGTGTACCTCTCTGACTGGTAAGCCTAATTTTATGAGGCACACGGGTATGGACACGGCCGTGTCCATACCCGTGTCAGCCAGAAATGCCATTTTGCCTTGTTTTCCTCATTTCCCGTACGTTCGCACCTGTTCACCCACATCCCCCATTGGGCTCACCACAGCCCCCTTGACTTAAAAGAGCAATCAAGGGGCCTAGCGCGAATCGGGACGTTACAAATCCTATAAACAAAATAAAAGATTTCGTCCCCGAAATCAGGGTAAGGCTATGGGAGTGAAACACATAAAAGGGAACTATGCTTTCAAATAAAATTTTTACCTGGGGTAAATAATTCCGGGTAGCGCCCTTGCATCAAATCCCTTGGCTCCCATGTGAACTCATCCTTCCCATGATTAGACCATAGCACTTTCACCAAGGGAACACTTTTGCGGCGCAAGGTTCTTGTCTCGTTATCAACGATCCGCATCGGATCCAGTCGCACAGACCTATCAGACGCCATGGCACCATCCGCCGTGGGGATATACTGTTCAGGCCGCAGCAGAGCCTTCCGAAGCGACGATACATGGAACACGTCGTGAAGGTTCTCCAGCTCCGGTGGTAACTCCAATCGATAGGCCAGAGGGCCAATCCTTTCCACTATGACATAGGGCCCGACATACCTTGGGCTGAGCTTCTTGACTCCACGTACCCGCGACATTCCGTGCATCAGTCGAATCTTCAGGAACACCTTATCACCCACTTGAAACTCCACCGTACGGTGCCTTGCGTTGTAATATTTTGCCTGTCGGCTTTGAGCCTCTAGCATTCGATCCCGGATCAACCTAACCACCGCGTCCGTGTCATCAATATACTCATTTCCCAATGTCTTCGGATCTTCGTCTTGCACCCAGGACAAGGGTGTTCTACACCTCCTTCCATACAAAGCTTCATGAGGTGCCATTCCAATACTGGCTTGATGACTGTTATTATAAGAGAACTCCACGAGAGGTAAGAGCCTCTCCCATGGTTCTCCTTTATCTAGCACACACAACCTCAAAAGGTCCTCCAATGTTCGGATGGTTCGTTCAGATTGCCCGTCCGTTTGTGGGTGAAAGGCTGTGCTAAAGGCGAGGCGCGAGCCCAAATAAGCCTGTACAGCCCTCCATTCTCTTGAAGTAAACCGACCATCCCGGTCGGAGACGATCGTCTTTGGCACACCATGGTACCGCACAAATTGTTCCACAAAGAGACGCACTAAGACGCCCACTTGCGCCTCCTTCTTCATTGGGATAAATCGGGCTACCTTGGTCAACCGGTCAACTATCACCCACACAGAATCATTCCCCGAGCTGCGAGCGAGGTAACCCATGGACGAAGTCCATGGAGATGTCCTCAAATTTCCATTCGGGGATGGGCAACGACTGTAGCATTCCACCGGGGCTTCTGCATTCCGCCTTCACCATTTGACTGGCCACACAATGAGTAACAAAGTACTTGACATCCCTCTTCATGCCTGGCCAACACAATGTCTTTCTCAAATCGGTGTACATCTTCGCGATCCCCGGGTGCACCGAGTACTTGGAGCAATGGGCCTCCTTTAGAATATCCTCCCGAATGTTGTCACCTTCGGGGATGTAAAGCCGGCCACGAAAATGGACGAGGCCGTCTTTTAGGGAGTATTCTTCCGTAGTCCCATCCTCCATTGACTTGAAAGCCGGGGTTAAAGCCGCATACTTCTTTTGTTCCGTCCGGATCCGGTCTCGTATGTTGCAAACTATACTCATTGCGGCCAAATATTCTGTATACTATTCCGATCGATTCTTAAAGACCAAAGTGATTTCCATCTCTTGCAGTGTCCGGATTAACTCCATCCTTATCAAGCGGGATTCCGTGCTCGTTCCCGGTGCCTTTCGGCTCAAGGCATCAGCTACGAAATTAACCTTCCCGGGGTGGTAGTTCAAGGTGAATTCATAGTCGCACAAGAACTCCAACCACCGCCGCTGTCTCAAGTTTAACTCCTTTTGGGTGTGAACGTACTTCAGATTTTTGTGATCCGAGTAGATCTCGCAGTGGACGCCATATAAATAATGCCTCCAAATCTTCAAGGCGAATACCACCGCTCCCAACTCTAGATCATGCACCGGGTAGCTGGCTTCATGCTTCTTCAACTGTCTTGAAGCATAAGCGATCACATGCCCATTCTGCATCAACACAGCTCCCATCCCTTGATACGACGCATCCGTGTAAACTTGAAAGCCCTCCTTCCCAGATGGAAGAGCTAGGATGGGTGCAGTCGTCAATCTGTCCTTCAACTCTTGGAATGTAGCTTCGCACTGGGGTGTCCATTCAAACGGCACACCCTTCTTGGTCAACGTAGTAAGGGGAAGGGCGATCTTCGAGAAGCCTTTCACGAACTTGCGATAGTACCCAGCAAGTCCAAGAAAGCTCCGTATGTCGGCCGCTGACTTCAATGGCGACCACTCCTTCACGGCCCGCACCTTGGCCGGATCTACAGCTAGCCCCGCACCACTAATCACATGGCCCAAGAACGCGACCTCTCGAAGCCAAAACTCGCATTTGCTGAACTTAGCAAACAAAGTGTGCTCCAATAGCTTCATCAGCACTAAAGTTAGATGTTCGGCGTGTTCCGCTTCGGTCTTGGAGTAGACTAGGATATCATCGATGAACACGATGACAAAGATGTCCAAATAAGGGCTGAACACCTTGTTCATCAAGCTCATAAAGGTGGAAGGGGCGTTTGTGAGCCCAAATGGCATCACGGTGAATTCATACAAACCATATCTCGAACTGAACGCCGTCTTCTGAATGTCATCTTCTTGTATCCTCAGCTGATAATATCCTGAACGCAGATCTAACTTGGAGAACCAATACGATCCCACCAATTGATCAAATAATTCATCAATGCGCGGTAGGGGATAGGTGTTCCGCACCGTTAACCGGTTCAACTCTCGATAATCAATACATAACCGCAAGGTGCCATCCTTCTTTTTGACGAACAAAACGGGCGCTCCCCAAGGCGACGAGCTTGGGCGAACGAACCCTGCTTCCACCAATTCCTGAAGCTGGACTCTAAACTCTGCAAGTTCCTTCGGAGCCATTCGGTATGGAGCTCGCGAGACGGGCTTGGCACCCGGAATTAGCTTGATTTGGAAGTCCACTTCCCTATGCGGGGGTAGTCCCGGCAATTTCTCGGGGAATACCTCGGGAAATTCTCGCACCACCCGCACATCCTTGACCTCTAATGTCAATTTCTTCAACTCGAAGCAAATTACATAGACCTCGTCCCCTTCCATATGAGATTTCATAACTTGGATTGAAGATAATAATTTACGGGGTGCGAATTTAATACCTTGGAAGATGACTTCCGTGTCTCCATGCCTTAACATAACTTGCTTCTCCGCACAATTGATCCTGGCGTGGTGCCAGTTCAACCACCTCATGCCCAGGATGAGATCGAACTCCGGGATTCTTAACACTGTAGCCGGAGTTTCAAAGAACTTTCCTCCAATAAGGGTGTCGAAGTCGCAACTTGCTGACAACGTCATCTCAGAGCCGTCCGGAAGGCGCACCCTTTGAGTAGTGCCCGTGAAGTGTTGCACTCCCTCCAAGTCCTTCACGAAGTCCGCCGAAATGAACGAGTGAGACGCACCCGTGTCAAATAACGTATAGGCGGGTCTCCCGCTAACCATGACAGTGCCTAGGTTCCAAAAAGGTAATCACCATTCAAAATTGCGCGTATCATTTGTATCGTAAATCTAACAAGTCATATAATATTAATAAATTTGCACGTACCGGTGATGACTTCCTGCGGATTTCTCTCCTGAGTCATATCCAATGCGAATACATGCTCCCGTGCATGTCCTTGATTTCTCCCTGGTGGTCCTCTTCCTCGGCCACGCATATGCCCTCGCCCCCGTGGAGCTACTGGAGGGGGAGCAATAGGAGCACCCCCGATCAGTCGCGGGCAAACACGTCGGACATGCCCCGGTTGGTTGCACTCAAAACATATCACCTCACGTCGGCCCCCAGGTTGTTGATAATATTGCTGCTGCGGTGGTGGTGGTAAAGGTAGTGGTTGCGGAATTGGGTACTCCACCCGATAGTTCCGGTTGACCCACCGACCGCCTCTGTGGTTTCCCCTTCCTCTGCCATGATCATTCCGCCTTCTATTACTAGGGCCGACTTCAATTACTCCTTCCGCAGGTCTCTTGCCACATCCCATGTGGTCCGCCTCCAGTCTCTTTGCCATGTCGATGATTTCTGCCAGGCTTCCATCGGCTATAAACAAAAGGGCCTTCCTCAGGGGGTCCCTTAATCCTTTGTAGAAGCGCTTCGCGTAGCCTCTATCGTCCAAATCATAGGAATCGGCAAACCTAGCGAGGTGTTGGAACTCCCTCTAGTACTCCGTTACCGATTTCGATCCCTGCTTCAGCTGCAGAAATTTTTCTTCAAGTCCATCCCGAGCAGAAGAAGGGATGAAGTGATCCAGAAAGGCCTCGGTGAACTCGTTCCAACTGATGTCTGTGTACAACCGCCCTTGGAAGGTGGAGCCCATGAGGGACTTCCACCACCTTTTGGCGTGCAGCTCTAGCAGCGTCACTACCAATGTCACCGCCATGCTGTTCGGACATCTTATGCCAGCCATCAATTCCTGCACGGTATCAAGCCATTCCTCGGTGCGCACCGGCGATTCTGTCCCAAGATAGGCAGGAGGGGACAGGGCACGGAAGGTGCTCAACCAGTTGGAGCCTGGCGCTTGTTGTTGCACCGGAGCTTGCTGGGCTTTAAATGCATCCAATATGGCTGACAGCGTTTGTCCCAGTTCCGACTGCTGGAATTGTGAAGGGACGGAAGGGGTAGGAGTGCCCCCAACCGGCTCCACCTGCGCTGGGACCTATACGCAAGGTACAAACTAGGGTCAGGTTGGCTAAAACTAATGTCAAAGTTGGACAACTTAGTGTGAATTACATATGGGCACACCACTGCTTTCGCTAAGTCGGTTTGTCCCCAAACCGACTAATCGAACGGGAGTGGCCCATTGTTACCTGACTGCTGTAGGTGAAGATCGGCTAAGTCTGATACCATTTGTAAGAACCCCCCCCTCCCGGAACACAACACACGGCACGAGGGGAGTCTTATGCCCGAAATAGCCGCCTTGCGGTAGCACCAACACACGGGTTAGCCTTTACCACAAGACGCCTATTCCGCCGGCTACAATCCATATCACATAAACTATGCCAACCCAACCATAACAGAAAAGTAAAAGTAAAAGCAGTTCAGTTCACAGCTAAGTTAAAGTCCAAAAGTAGCGGAAGATAACAAGCACAACAGGCTTGTACAAAAGAACAAGAGTCTAGAAATGTTTTGCCAAACGGCTACATGAAAACACTCACGACTGTCACTGACGGTGCCGATGGCACCACCACCTCAGGTCCTATCATCCGGGTCTGGCTGTCCTGCTGCGTAGTCCGTTGCTGCTCTACCTGCGGGGTTTCCTCCTAAAAAGGAAGACGTAGCAACCGTTAGTCATAAGACTAAGTGGCTTCACATCCGCTCCCCCGGCGACTCCTCGGCACCGGGCGGAGAAAGGAACAAAGGTACAATATATATATATATATATAAGCAAGTAAACAAGCAGGTGACTGTAAATATGGTGGAGTATAAACTACGCTACACAACTAGCAGTTCTACAAATATCAATAATATATGACAGCAGGTATAATTAATCAGAATAGTAACTTAACTTATAAGAGTGCCCATACAAACTTATAAGTTAAGGATCGGCTTAACAGTAAAGTAACTCATCGTATAAGAGTGCCCATACAAACTTATACGATGAGGATCTTGTGTATGCAATGAATGACATGTTATGAATGTTATGCTATGACCGAATCATGCGCACGCACATGCAAGTTTCTATGTCGACACAGACTAGAAGTTCCCACTTTTCGAGCAGGTAGCTAACCTCTCAGGCGTCGTCCGTCGTGGCCAGACGGCGACAGTGGAGCGGGCGTCTCCACTACTAGGTGGTATCACACTACCTATCCTAGGCCCCTATACGCCTCAATGCTAAGAACACAACAGCGGAGCTCACATGCGTACTACGGCTCAGAAGGGGTCTTGGGTAAATGTGCACCAAGAACACAGCCCAACCTGGCCGTTGATTTCGAACCGGATGGAACCTCGGAAACGCACGAGGTGCAAGCCCAACCGTTCTCATGGCGCGGAGGAGATCTCGGGTTATGGACACCAAGTATCTAACCCTACCGCCCAAGGTCTACCCATTGGCTCCCATCGGTGTGACGACTGGCGAACCTGTAGACCTGCCACAGTCATTATCTCAATATCGCGACACGATGAATCGTCGCACATCACATGCCCCAAAACAACTCACTCGATGCTACCCGTAGGGAGACTTCAACTCTAAGCATCGGTTGTTAATAATCCCTTTGGGCTCGGATTACGGTTACAAAGTACTCTTCACATAGTGTTCATCATATTCACGCCCACCTATTCAATGAGTTCACCTCAACACTACGCATAATAGATATGTTCAACTCCCAACTATATAAATATATTTTATACCAATCTCAACTCCTAATATCTAGCCTTCCCACCCAATCCATTTCTCTACCATTGCATGGTTATTCCTTATTACACAACCAAATGAGTAACCATGCTAAATTATAGTAACAACAACATTATAGATATATGGGAGCAAGATAACAAATGGCAAATCACAATCATTGCAAGAGTGCTAGCATTATAAATTAACAAGTGCATTAACATAGGATAGCCCGATACTAAAACTGGGATTCCCGGAGCTACAGGAATCCGATCACAATGCACAACCCCTCGTTGGAAAGGTATTCGCGAGGGCTACGACTTTCGTGTTGAGTTGATCGCCCAGATCTGGTCGCAACATACCAAAAATTCAACTCGAATACGTACAGGAAACAGTTTCCTGTACAGGAATTTCCCGAACGCAGCGGACTCGAACCAGCTTTCCCGTAGCTACAGGTATTGCATGGAAACGAGCAACCACTCGTTGGAAAGGTAATTTCAAGGGCTACGACTTTCGTGTTGAGTTGTGCACCCAGATCTGGCCAGAACACCTCCGAAATTGGCCACGAAGGTCGTCGCGTGCAGAAATCAGATTTCTGCACGCATCTTAAGGCGGGATGAACGGCATCCGTTCATCTTCTTCCTTGCAACGACCTCGCGTAAACTCCTCCAGAATTCACACCCAACCTTATTTCTCCTTTCAAAGCCAAACCCTCAACGAAAACCCCTCTCATCTCCGCTTTGAATGATGAGAAGGTTGAGGGAGACTAAGCCTAGGAAACCTAGGCATGGCTTATCCTAAGAACTCTCCTCCTCACCATCAAGACTCTATGAAGTCGATGTCTCTCCTAAAATAACTATAGATCTAGCACCAAGGGAGAGGGGAGGAAGCTCACCTCAAGTTCAGCGGTACCACCATGGCCGGCCATGAGCCTCGCACTCCTTCGCGGCGGCATTGTTTTTCCCTTGACGGTGGCGGCGTTTTGATTCCTCCAAGGATGGCTCCGGCAAGCTCTTCCTCCTCCAGCCAAGAGAACTCCCTCAGAAATTTCGGGGCTGAAGAAAGGGGAATGAATGCTAGGGTTTCACAACTTTCTCCTTTTTATACACCGCAGACACGGGTAGGCACACGGCCGTGTTCCTACCCGTGTGCAGGTGACACGGCCGTGTTGCCTGCCGTGTTTAGGGCCGTGTTCATCCCAGAACATCTTTCCGCCGGGTCAGGGTTGCGGCACACGGGTAGAGACACGGCCGTGTCTCGACCCGTGTCCTCGGCACACGGGTAGGGACACGCCGTGTCCCAATACCCGTGTACCTCTCTGACTGGTAAGCCTAATTTTATGAGGCACACGGGTATGGACACGGCCGTGTCCATACCCGTGTCAGCCAGAAATGCCATTTTGCCTTGTTTTCCTCATTTCTCGTACGTTCGCACCAGTTCACCCACATCCCCCATTGGGCTCACCACAGCCCCCTTGACTTAAAAGCGCAATCAAGGGGCCTAGCGCGAATCGGGACGTTACATGGACTTCTCGAGAACACCAGAGTATAGTTCTCGAGAACTAATTTACTTCTCTAGAAATAATAGAGGACTTCTCTAGAACACCAGAGCTAGAGAAATTTCTTCCTGAACTTCTCGAGAACCAAGGGAATACTTCTCGAGAACTAAATTGACTTCTCAAGAACTTATAGAAGACTTCTCGGGAACTTTACTTAGAAACAACTTCTGATTTAATTTCTGAACTTGAGAATCAAAGGAATACTTCTCGAGAACTAAATTGATTTCTCGAGAACTTATAGAAGACTTCTCGAGAACTTTAATTAACTTCTCGAGAACTTATAGAATAGTTCTCGAGAACTTTACTGACTTCTCGAGGGCTAAACTTAGAGAAATTCTTGAACTGTCCTGACTTCTCGAGAAGTAGAGTCTGAGCTTTTTGAGAACTATACCATACTTCTCGAGAACTCTGAGATTAGTTCTCGAGAACTGGACTTGCAAAGTTTTTCAAGAACTTTAGAGAATATTTCCTTCTGGCCCTATCTCCATCCTTTGCTCCCAATGTTTGAACATAAAGTGTATCCCAATTGAGAGGCTACACATGAGTTAACACTTTAGATCACACAGTGAGGGATTACACTGTATGGTCCTGTATTCCTGACCCACTGTAGACTGACATTGGTCTACACTTAGCACGGAGAACCTGCAAACATTCAACTAGAACAAGGGTATAAAATACAACTTAATTCATCTTAGTTCAAGGGTGACTTCATGCAAATCTTGGTTATTGTGGATTTAATACCCACAAAGAAGAAGTTAGAGAACTTGTCGCATGTCACGATAAATGCTGAGTGCTCTGCAGTTTTGACAATTGACTTACCAAAGAAAATCAGTGACCCGGGTAGTTTTTCTATTCCGTATTTCTTTAGTGATCTTTTTGTCAATAACATATTAGCCGACTTAGGTGAAAGTATTAACCTTATGCCCCTCTCGTTGTTTAGAAAGTTAGGAATTGGTAGCCTCAACCCCACACGTATTAGTATCCAGCTTGCCGACAGATCTGTGAAGTACCCGTTAGGAATCGTGGAGGATGTCTTAGTTAAAGTCGACAAGTTAGTCTTCCCGGTAGACTTTGTCATTCTGGACATCGAAGAAAACGTCGTGGTTCCCCTGATCCTTGGCCGACCCTTCCTTGCCACCTCCCGAGCCATCAATGACGTAAGCAATGGTAAGCTCTTCCTTCGAGTAGGCGACGATGAAGTGACTTTCTCTATCACACCTTCGATGAAAAACACCTTAGCAAACGATGACTCCTATTTTTCATAGATGTCGTAAGTGATGAATCCTCCTATTGCCTTTTTAAATTTGAAAAAGAATTTTCTGATTTTTGTTCCTCCTCTTCTCTTCCGACTGAATCGCTACACTTAAGTGAAGAAAGTGTAGAATCCTCTTATCTTCTATCTGATTTGGAAAAAGAATTTTCTGATTTTTGTTCCTCTTCAACTATTCCAACTGAATCATTGCAAAAAGCCGTCTTGGCCACCAGCTTTACCCCTTTTAATTTTCCGTCTAAAAAGATCTACGAAGATATAGTATTTGAAAAAGAAAGAATTTCTCAAACCTCTTATGAAGAACCCCCTACCCTAGAACTTAAAGAACTTCCTGAACATCTCAATTACGCCTTCTTAGAAAAAGACTTCAAGCTGCCTGTTATAGTTTCGGCCTACCTCACGGATGTGCAAAATGAAAAACTTCTTTTAGATCTATGTAAGCATCACCGAGCTATTGCCAGGCAAAATTTCCAATATCTAGTGCATAAGCCCATCTTTCTGCACTCACAAAATCTTAATTGAAGATAATTCACGGAATTTAATACAACCTCAGCGCCGTATAAACCCGATCATGAAAGAAGTATTTAAGGGCGAGGTTATGAAACTCTTAGACGCAAGAATTATCTATCCCATATCAGATAGTAAGTGGGTTAGCCCCGTTCAGGTAGTACCAAAGAAGGGAGGGATAACTGTAGTTATTAATGAGAATAACGAATTAATCTCGACACGGATGGTGACAGGATGGCGATTGTGTATAAATTATAGGAAGTTGAATGACATCACCCGCAAGGACCACTTTCCTTTGTCGTTCATCGATCAGATTTTACAATGATTATCCGGCCATAGCTTTTATTGTTTTCTTGATGGCCTCTCGGGGTATTTTCAAATCCCCATCTCTCCCGAGGACCAAGAGAAAACAACGTTTACTTGTCCCTTCAGCACCTTCGCCTACTGAAGAATGTCGTTTGGATTGTGACATATGCCAGCTACATTCCAGCAATTTTTGCTCGCAATCTTTGACAAGTACGTAGAAAACATTATGGAGGTATTTATGGACGATTTCTCCATGTTCGGCGATTCTTTGGATAGTTGATTGGAAAATTTAGAAAAAGTATTAGAATGATGCGAAGAAACTAACCTTTCCCTAAATTGGGAAAAATATCATTTTATAGTGAGGGAAGGGTTAGTTTTGTTTCATAAAATTTCTGCGAGAGGAATTGAGGTTGATATTGCGAAGATAGAAGTTATCGAGAAGCTGCCGCCGCCTACGAACATCAAAGCTATTAGAAGTTTTCTGGGTAACGTTGGTTTCTACCGCCGCTTCATAAAGTACTTCTCCAAGATCACAAAGCCCCTTACCCATCTCTTATAAAAAGACGCCCCATTCATTTTTTATGACTTTTGTCTTTCTGCCTTCGAATTAATTAAAGAAATGTTAATTAACGCACCCATTATGATAGCTCAGGTGTGGGACCTTAAATTTGGGATAATTTACGATGCGAGTAATTTCGCGGTGGGAGCCGTATTAGGTCAACACATATCTAAAAACTTCCACCCCATCTATTTCGCAAGTAAAACACTCACATCTGCACAGGAAAATTACACCATGACCGAGAAGGAGCTCCTTGCTATAGTATTCACGTTTGATAAATTCTGTCATTATATTACACTTTTAAAAATTATCATTTAACGGACCACTCGGCCCTCAAATATCTTCTTTCCAAAATGGATGCCAAGCCGCGCTTGATTTGCTGGGTCTTACTCCTCCAGGAGTTTGACTTAGAGATCCGTGATAAGCGAGGAGCCGAGAACTTGGCCGCCGACCATCTCTCTCGTCTTGATAACCCTTTTATAGAAAAGTTAAACGAAAAATCTTTTAATGATTATTTTCCTGATGAGAAGCTGCTTTCAATTAACACATCTACTTCTCCTTGGTTCACACACATCGCCAACTATTTAGTGGCCCGGGTGCTCCCAAAAGAGTTCTCCTCTCAGCAAAAGAAGAAATTCTTTTCTGAGCTGAAGAACTATTTTTGGGAAGACCCGCATCTTTTCAGAATCTATGCGGATCAAGTGTTAAGCAGATGTGTTTAATATGAATAAGGAGTTGATATTTTAAAACACTTACATGAACGTCCGACTGGTTGGCACTATCAAGCTACTCGCACCGCTCACAAGGAACTTTGTGCGGGTTTTTACTGGCCTTGCCTATTTAAAGACGCGCAAGCCTTTGTGAGTAGGTGTAATAGTTGCCAACAGTCGGGCAACATTTCCAATAAAAATGAAATGCCGCAAAATTATTTCCTTGAGTGCGAAATTTTCGACCTCTGGGGGATCGATTTTTTGGTCCCCCTTCCTTCTAGCTTCGGAAGTAAGTATATTTTAGTTGTCGTTGATTACGTTTCTCGATGGGCTGAAGCCCAAGCTCTTCCTACGAACGACTCCCGAGTTGTAGTTACCTTTTTGAAAAAAATATTTCTCGATTCAGTACACCGCGCGCCATCGTCAGCGATGGGGGTTCTAATTACTATAATGCACAATTTTCTAAAATTCTTACTAAATACGGCGTTACACATAAACTTTCAACTTCCTATCACCCCCAAACTAACAGACAAGTCGAAGGAGTGAATAGAGAAACAAAAAGAATATTAGAAAAGACTGTTTCAACTTTTAGGAAAGACTGGTTAGCCAAATTAGACGATGTTATATGGGCCGACCGAACAACGTACAAAACTACCCTTAGATGTACGCTGTATTGGCCGGTCTATGGAAAATCGTGCCATTTACCCGAAGAATTAGAACACTGTGCTTTTTGGGCCTTAAGATTTTTAAAATTCCATCCCCACTCTGTCGTGACCTTAGAAAATTTCTACTCAATGAACTCGACGAGTGGCGTTCTTATGCATATGAGAATAACAAACTTTATAAAGAGTGGATGAAGCGTTTTCACGATAAACACTTAAGGCACCCAAACAAATTTATGCCGGGCGACCAGGTTCTTCTTTATAATTCTCGTTTATGTTTATTTCCTGGCAAGTTAAAATAACGTTGGTCTGGGCCATTTACTGTTTTAGAAGTTTTCCCAAAAAAATGAATATTTTAAAATCCCAAAAAAAGAAAATATTTCCAAAATTTAAAAAAGAGAATATTTCAAAAATTAAAAATATATATATATATATATATGTTTTTTTGTTCTTACTTTAATAGTTTAAACATTTTGGTCTCTCAATAGTACCCCTAGTTTTTGTTTTTTTTCTCAAAATTTGATATAAACAACTTAGTTAATTATAATTTTTCTAATCGTCCTTTTTAATTATGTTTCACAAGTAAAATGTTGGTGATGTTGTGTTTCTAATTCACGTTAGCATGTTAAGGAGAAATATTTTTCAAAAACTCGCATTTCCATTATGATTTTCCTTCTTATTTTCTTTACTTTCTCAAAAAATCATCTTCCACTATTGTCCTTTCGTTTTTAGATAATTTTTGTAAAGTCAACTTTTGATTAGCGTAGTAGATGTGAATGATTCTAAACTCATATTATACCAATTTTTAAACCAAGTTCATTAATCTCTATTTAATTTCTAGGACCTACTTTTTGAAATTTTTCAAAACTAATACTTTAGGCAAACTTTAGGAGCTTGAAAATGATATAGGCCATTTTTGTTTTCGTTCGAGACTTCTTGCAAACCCTAAAATTATCTCCCTAGTAAGCCGCTTTTGAACCTTTTTCCAAATTTCTTGTGATAACTCCACTTTTCATACCATGTTTACCAAAGCAAATTTTTCCAACCCTTCGTTTCACGCTTAAATTTTTGACCTTCATAAATTTCATGATGTGATAGGTTTTCTTTGAATTTTTTTTTTGGAAATATTTTTGAAAAAGGATGCTCAAAAATTATGCTTCTTTTTATGGCCAATTTCAAAATTTTGATGGCTTTTGTTTTGAAAATAAAATTAAAAAAAAAAGAAAAAGAAAAAGAAAAAGAAAATAAAAAAAAATATATGTTTTTATGAAGATTTTGGAAGCTCTTTATTTTTGGTTTAGCGTGATTTTAAGCCTCCATATTTATCTTTGAATTCCATTATTAATTATATGCCTAGACCAAATGTTTCAGTCCTATTAAATCCTGTTGATTCATGCTCCTAGGTTTTCTTTTAGCTAGGTAAAAAAAATAGTAGACTAGTTATGTCTTGGATAAAAATTTAGATTGTTGTTCTTTATTTAAGTTGGGTATAAAATGCCTCTTATGATATAGTAACAACTCAAAGCATTTTTCATTTTTGTTGCTTTGCTTAAATATATTTAAAGAATTTTGTTAAAATATTGGATGATTTATTTTCGTTAAGTAATGTTTATAAAAGTTTTACCATACCTAAATATTTTTTTTAGATTTACGTTTCACATTTTTCCTACCTATAATTTCGCATAGTACTTTTGTAGGCATAATTAGAATCTTTTGATTAGTCACCTTTTAATGATTATCTAGTTTTTATATCTTTGCTTGGGGACAAGCAAAGCTTAAGCTTGGGGGAATTTGATAGTACGTTTTGTAGTCTAAACTACTAGGGTATTTTTCCTTATTTTTATCGCATTTATCTTGTATTATATCTTATTTTTATCTTTCGTATGAAAATATTTTTTGTCGCTAATGTTTATTTTTGTTTTTTCAGGTTTCCTGAATTTTGGCAAAAAAATTACCTAACACGGCCACTGACACGATCGTTTCATAGGGCGTGTCAACCTTGCCGTGTCAACATGGGGTGTCACCAGAGGAAAATTCTAGAGACATTATAGAGAAGGACATGGTCAGTTGACACGGTTGTGTCTATAGCCGTGTTGTTGGGCGTGTCAACCTTGCCGTGTTGCCGCCATGTTGCCAGAAGTTGAAGACTCTCCATAGAAGGACAGGGCCAATAAACATAGCCGTGTCACCGCCATGTTGCCAGAAGCCGAAGAACCTCCCGAGCAGGACACGAGCACCCACACGATCGTGTCACCGGGCTTGTTGCCATCACATTGAAGCCTGTTGCCTACCATAAATGCATCCAACATCAAAGTCCATCAAATTCTATCAACACGGCCACAAACACGGCCGTGTCGCTTGCCATTTCAGCATGGGCGAGCCCACTTTTTCAACGTGCCATGGTCACTCCCGCCAGAACCACTGCCTGAGGTCAACCTGTACAGGAGATGGCCACCAACACGGCCGTGTCATTGGTCGTGTCACCCCCCTTAAGTTTTTTTTATAAATTAAGCCCTTCTCCAAGCATTCTAGAAAGTTTTTTGGATTGTGTAGGGAGGTGCTGCCCCTTTGGTTTCTTGCCATTTTCATGTTCTTACCTCTCTCTCTCTCTCTTTCTCATTTTGTGTTTTCGTTTACTTAATCTAGCTTAGTGTTCTCCTTTTATACTACTAGTATTAACGCTAGCTTAGTCTTTAATTTCACAAAAGTGTAATTTTACTTCCAAGTTTGTAGCTCTCCTTTATCATTAATATAAAAGTGTTGTTTTCTCCTTTCTTTTTTATGTTCTTAATGCTTTACTACTCATCCCCCTTCCTCCACCCCATTATGATTAACTAATCCTACTTTTACTCAATCTTGATGATCTGAGGTTCGAGTGATTAAGTTATGATGCTTTAATTCTACCTTTTCTTTTTAGGGTTTGGCCTTGAATTACTCTTGAATTATTTGGGGTTGGAGATATATCATCGATATATATTCTCCACCTTTTCTTTCATTCTTGGCTAGCCAAGAGGCCGATTGTTGGAAGTGGGCGATAAAGAGTAATGGGAGGTTTACGCACCCCTCGAGAGAGGAAGACGTCCATATCTACCGTATTGGAGTAAAATCCAATAGTGGAGTTCACCACGTAAAGCGAGTTTTAGGACTCCTATTTAGACGAGAGTCGGTCAAACATTCCTAAACTAAGTTGGGTACGACTTCGAGAGAAGCGTGTTCAAGCTTTAGGAACCTCCACGGTTAAGGACCTTTACCCTATCAAGTTTAGGTTTTTATCGCATTTCATAGTCGTCTTTAGTCGAGGTGATTCTTGATCGAGTGTATTTCTATTTCATAGTTTCATCCCTTCATTATAATCGCTTATTTTATGCTCTCTAGTTCAGTGCTATTAGTTCTTTTCTTTAGCTTTATTTCCTTTTCTTGACAGCATTTAGTTTCTCAAACCCTAGATTTTCCGTTGATTAAAAAATAGTCTTCGTGTGAGTAAGTGTACTCAACAATTCACGGATTTCAATACGACACTTGTGTCCCCTAGCTACAGTTCGATAGGTATACTTGCCTCATTGGATTGCTAGTTCGGTTGCTTTTATTTTCTTTAAAACTTTGTGACCACAAATAAGTCACAAATTATAGTTATTTTTATATAGTTTTAATTAATTAATAATAAGATTATACTTATATTTTAGTAATTATGTTTCTAATTGCGTTCTTTTCATATTTCAGGTCAACCTGAGATGCGAATAGTAATTTGGAGCTTGCCGGACTGATCAGGAGTTGAAATGGAGAAAAACTTTTAAAATCTCAAGAACACGCCTAGGACACATGCGTGACCCTTAGCTCACGGGCATGACGGGTGGCCGTTACTCATAAAGGAAGCTCCAGAGCACATTCTATGTCGGATTAAAGATACATGCCCCGGTCATGGCCGTGATAGTCAGGCATGACATCCAGGCGTGTCATACTTAATGATGCAGTTTCAGTTCAAGTCATTTTGGGCTTACACGCCCTAGGTTACGCCCGTGACTGAGGGCATGACCTCTTCAACAATGCCAGAATTACTTCCTGCCGTTTCCCCCTCCCTCCATTTCGAGTTACAGACTTGATATGCCCTAGGTCATGCCAGTAACCTAGTGGCGTGACCCGCAGAAAGGCGACGTTTGGATATTTTTCTCCAATGTTCCCGGGCTTTCAAGACAGCGGTTTCCAAGCCTTACACACCCTAGGTAACGGGCGTGACCAGGGGCGTGACTCTACAGCAGAAAAATCTATAAATTCCAGATGAGTTCATAAGCTCAGGAGGAAGATTAGGAGCTAGTTTTAGGCCTATGTTGTAGCTTAGTTTACCCTTTTATGAATTTCTTTATTGTACTTTTCATTCATAACTTAGTTCTATTTTCAAGCAATTTACTTTTAGTAATCATGTTTTATTGTTTATGTACCTCCCTTTTCATGTCATATATCTAATTTTCTTAGACCTTTATCAAGACAATCTTTGAATAATGCAAACTTTATTTATTTTCTCAAAAACGTGTCAAGCTCTCTATTTTTGCTCACTATCGATTTATCTTTGATTTACTTTTTATCGAATTCATATTTCGCGGATTTGTTTTTGATCCTAGATCTTTATCTTAAATGAACAAGAGGTTGCAGATACGAGTAGATCGCTCAAGAATAAAAGGAGTTGAATGCACTCCTCGAGAGTGGACGACATAAATCAGCCAGATTAGAGTAAAATCTAATAGAGGGGTTCACCACCAAAAGCTAGCTTAGGGGGTTCGACTAGATGAGAGGTATTAATCAATAAAACTAAGGTTAGTCAGAAGCATAAGCTCTAGAGAGACGTTTTTGTACTTTAGGAACCTCCACGGTCGAAGTAAGTAATTAGGAGCTTGCACTTTTATTATTTCATGAAGGCTTATTTTAGTTTAAAGTGAGTCTAGATCAAGTGCTACTTTTTATTTAATTTTCTTCATTTAATTTAAATAATCTCTTTTTATACTTAGATAAAATAATATTAATTTGCGTGAGTAGAAGTAATCAATAGGCCCCGAGTATTATACGATATTTCCTATATTATATTTCGATAGGTACACTTGCCTATTTAAGCTTTTAGTTTGGATAATATTTTAAAACTATAGAAAATCTTCATCATGGCTTGACCCCTACTCGATTAAGCTCATTCTATTATTTGGTTAATAGCTGGGTTAATTGGATTTTCCTCCTCCTTAATTATATCTACCTTACCGAATCAATATCTGCAAGTTCTGTTCAAAGATTAGCAGATCTTGCAAGTTCCCCTCAGGTACTTGCAAATAATTTTTTCTTTCATATCTGCTTCATTCTTTTCTTTTTGTAGAGACTAGCAGATTCTTGCAAGTTCCCCTCAGGTACTTGCAATTCATTTTTTATTTCATATCTGCCTCTTTCTCTTCTTTTTGAAGAGACTAGCAGATGCTTGCAAGTTCGCCTCAGGTACTTGCAAATCATTTTTTTTCATATCTCCTTCTTACTCTTCTTTTTACAGAGACTTACAGATGCTTGCAACTTCACCTCAGGTTTTGCAATTCATTTTTTCTTTCATATCTGCTTCTTACTCTTCTATTTTTTAGAGAATAGCAGATGCTTGCAAGTTCCCCTCAGGTACTTGCAAAACATTTTTTCTTTCATATCTACTTCTTAATCTTCTTTTTGGAGAGATTAGCAGATATTTTCAAGTTCCCTCTAGGTACTTGCAAGTTTTTTTTATTTCATATCTGCTTCCTACACTTCTTTTTGCAGAGACTAGCAGATGCTTGCAAGTTCCCCTCAGGTACTTACAATTCATTTTTTCTTTCATATCTGCTTTATACTCTTCTTTTTGCAGAGACTAGTAGATATTTGCAAGTTCCCCTCAGGTACTTGCAAATCATTTTTTCTTTCATATCTTCTTCTTACTTTTTTTTTAAGATTAGCAGATATTTGCAAGTTTTCTTCAGGTACTTACAAGTAATTTTTCTTTCATATCTGCTTCTTACCCTTCTTAATTGCAAAGATTAGCAGCTACTTGCAAGCTCCCTTCAGGTACTTCCAAGTTATTGCTCTTCAGTATCTCCTCTCACCTTTGTTTTGCAGATCTCAGTATAAGGCATTCACAAGTCTTCTTCACTTTACAAGAAAAATTCAGGTACACACAAGATGCGCCTTTTTTCTCTTACAATATTTTCCTTTGCAGGAGGAAAATATGTTTACTGACTTTTCTGAGGAGAGACATCAGGTTCTATCTCTCCTTCTGTCTTTCATTTTCTTACTTGGGGCAGATCGCAATTTCAGAGGTTACCTCAACTTTTTCAGAGTTTCCTGCAAACTTAAAAAATTGAGGGTATTATAATAACCCAGAAATTGACCATCCCTCCCAAGGTGGCTAGCTCGCAAGTCGCGGACTACTCTTTCTGATTCGGAGGGTTCGCGGCCTATTTTCTAGCTAACCGTATGGATATACTTCTTTTTCTGCACGACTAGGCTAGCCGCCTTGTAGTCGCCAACTCTCCGATGGCGCAGACTGCTCCCCAGTCAGCACCATTAGGTCGCGTGGCTAGCCAGGCGGGTAGCGCTCTCTTCTCCAGCTCGCCTCCAGTTCGGGGACTCTCATTCAGGTCGCCGCAAGCAAGGACTGTTCAATCAAGTCACTTCTTCAGTATGCCTGCAAAAGGTTGCCTCGCATCCCAGTCCGCAAAAACCTTGTTGACACCGCATTTTAGTGATCCACCTAAGCATGGGGCGAACTCCACCTCACTCCACTAGCAGTAGGAGGACTCAATACTAGCTCACCCAAAAGTGGCGGACTCAGTCTCAGTCCGCCAACAAACAAATGGACACGCATGCCAGTAGGTGGATGAATCACCACTTCCCAGTAGTAGGCGACTTGTCTCTAGGCCGCCCAGTAGTAGGCAACCTGCCTTTAGGTCGCCCAGCAGAAGGCAACCTACCACCAAGTCACCCAAGAGAGGGAGACCAGCCTCCTCAACCCACCTAGCTGGTGTGATCTGCTCCTTCTATTCGACAGAAGGAGGCAGACTCGGTCTCCGTCTTCCTAAGGGAGGCGGACTTGCTCCGCCCTCCAGCACTCTTCATCAGGCCGCACAACACAACACAGACTCAATGCTAGTCCGCTAGAAGGTGGCCGACTCACCTAATCCAACAACATAGGTGGACTCCCTATCCATCATGTACCGGGAAAACTATTTGTACAATCTACTAGAAGCAATTCGGCTTCCCAGCATCGGCTTCTCCCAGTAGTAAGCGAATTACTCTTCAGTCTGAAACATGTCGGTGACTCGATCGCAGCTCGCACGTGGCAACGGGGTGACGTCATCAAGCCCAGTTCTGGAAGATTCCTCCTCGAGCCTATAAATAGCCCCTATACCTCTCATTGAAAAAATGATGACACCTGGGGATAGCCATCACAGCAAACCTTACGGATACGAATTTTTGTCCGCCAACCCTTCTCGCAGACTGACCTCCTATTCACGCGGCCTCTGCGGCTAAGCCTTGTAGTTTAGTCCTCGAACTTGGCTCCTCAAGCAGCCTGTCCCAGCGACCTCAGTGGTCTTCAATGCCTGATTGTGCAGTCCGTTTGGCCTAAGGCAGCGAGCTGCGGGATCAACAGTCCACGTGACTTGGTGACTTGCCAATTCAATCCGCGCGGCCTCTAGCAATCTTCTCTCATCTAACCGTCAACTTCCCCTTGTACCCTTTATATTTTTCCATGTAAAGGAGCAACTCAAGCTATAATATTAATTCTTAATAAAAGGAAAGCCCGTCATAGTAGTGGCATTTAAGCCGCGGTGGGCGAACACTGTTGTTGTTGCTGCTAGCGGCCTCCCTTCTTCCCCTCTCCCCTCTCTCGGCATCAATCGCCAATTTCTAACCATCAAAGTAACTGGATGTTCGACTGTTCCTAATCAAACTCCCTTTATCCCCGTAACCCAGATCGAATGTGCTCCACTCTCGAGCTTGCATAGGCATTTTCTGCATCTACAAATGTTACAGCTATGGTTTGCACAACCTAATAGCCAGATAAAGTTGCAGTTAGACAAAGTCTAACTTCCAGTCTACAACAAAGGCTTCTAGGTAACTCTGAACACCAAGCCTTACTGCCAACTAGATCTAACCTCAATAGTCTGCTCAGCTACCTTATTGACCGAATTGCAGATCGGTCAGCCTATCCAGACCGCCAGACCAAACCTTCACAAGCCAAAGTACCATTCACAGAATTTAACCACAAGGTCTCTTATCAACAGATGACAAAACCTGTTCGCTGGTACTAGTCACTAGAAAACCTAATAGCACCGGCTCCAACACTTTCTAAAGTGTAAAAGATAGACCGCTGCCACACTATCCATCAGAACTTTCTGATAGGCCTGTCTGCCATACTGTTAAGAGCTAACCGCCAATGCAAACCGCCAGGAGCTAACCGCACAGCTGAATGCCAATCTATCCACCAGACCGCTGTGATTCCTTATGTTTTGACACTCCCCTCAAGCTGTAGCATATATGCCAACAATCCCCATCTTGTTGTAGACATCTGATAATGAATACACTGGTTTGGTAAAGACATCGACCAGCTCTTTATAAGAGGTGACAAATGGAGTTCAAATTTGATTCTTCAACACCTCTTCTCGGATTAAATGGCAGTATACTTATATATGTGTAATACCTCCATCTGTCAAATAAAATACAACAAATGGTCTGATCGAGGCCACACGACATATTCCTCAGACAGTAAACGGGGTTACAAGTTAAATATCATAAGACCAAATGAATCCTAACTTAGAGCATTCTAGCAGAAGCTTTATGGGTTAAATTGAACTCATACATGTGAATGTCCACTAATATATATAACAGGAATGTTTTACAAAATACACAAATGTTACAGCCTTAAGGACTTACACAAGTCTTTCCCTAAAAGAGTGGTTTACAAACATCGGCGCGCAGGCCAGCCACAATTGAAAAATGCTAAAAGCTCTATACTTGGCCTTCGAGGGTCTACATAGTATCACTGGGCTGCAACTCGCTATTACTTGATCGGCTCTCCAACACCTGCACAGGTACATTCCACTATATGGTGGAAAACAAGGCAACGATCATCTTTAGCTGACCAATTTATAATGATACTACCCCATTCCCGGGGCAGCGGTATTCCTTCCTTGCATTCATAGAATTCATGTACAACATATACAGATATATCACAAGAAATGCAACTCAAGCGCTATTTAATAAATCACAAACGTCTGTATCAACTGCCAAATATTTCGTGCACTCAGGGCATAGTATCGGTGTACCAGATAGCCAGGGTCCCACCACCATTCAGAGGTCCGAGACATAACAGTCAACATTGAGCATTTCCTGTCCGGCATATAACAAAGACTCTCCACACTCGTTCCAATACTCTATAACTCCATGACTTAGGGTGGGTACAGTTCAGCCTTTTCCCATTGCTCAAATCATCATGTTATAGCTGAAAGCCAAGCTTCCATGAAAAAATGGACAGACGCAGGCCACATCACCTTTACCGAGGAGTTAAACATAACTGCGTTACATTTAATAGATGACTCTTATGTCCATCAGAGTTGATCACACAACATACAACTCACAAACTAGCCATAGGGTCTTCGAGATACATGCTCCGTAATCAAAATGATATCTGAGAGATATCGCCAATGATAGCCACTATAATAGAATTTCTCTTTTTGTACCCAGAGTCAGCCACAACTAGAACATTTGTCCAGAAAAACCTGCAGCATCCTGAAGTGCCAAAAAACTCGGCTTTCACAAAATATTGCTCATCAAGAGCTATCACCAGCGATAGCCACTATCGTATGGCAATATTTAATGATTATCACAACCGTTGTTTTTTCCTGGAGAGTGTCTCTAATACTTCCTACTACTCCTATTCAAAAACACAACCCTTTAGACTCCGTAAACTACCTATTTATACTTAGAGTCTTCTCTGATGTGAAAAATAAAACATCAACAATCAAGACAAACCAGTCCGGATGGGCTTCACAAAACATGCTTTGTCCGTACTGTGATTTTAAGATTCTATATGCAAAACTACTCGTGGATAACACAGATCAACCTATCAGAATTCCCTTCACTTTTTCCACATTTTGGTGGGGGATTCCATGCGTATGCAAAAAGAAGAACTTCACTTGTCCAAAAAGGAAGATCGTTACATTTATCGATCGCATAGGAGACATGCCCTTATTCTTTGATCAGGATGGAACTGATCGTCACCGCTTCCTATCCGTAGATCTAGCGTCGACTTGTAATTCCAATCACAAGCACACCTTTGATCGCTTCTCCTCATAGCCTCCTAGACTTTATTCCTCCTCTTCCCTCAAGAATGTCAAGAACAAAGAGAGAAAGTGTGAGGAAGTAAAATGAGAATGCAATCTCAAGTACAACCCATAATAGTGAGGTATCGCCGCACGGTATCTGCTACCTTTTCACGATATCAAATGCGGTCGCCAGTAGGCCTAATGGTCATTGCTTTGTCACACAAAACAGCCTCCACCTTACTGTCATGTGGAAATCTACCTCCAGTGTTAACTTATTACTCCCGATCAGTACCTTCCCAAAGTATATGCCAAATTAGTCCGCTATTGTCGCGTGTTAGCTAACTAACGTCGTGTGGTAGTCACTCAATGATTCGTCGAAATCGTTGAGTGCATCGAGTGCATAGAGTGATAGCTCCACGTGGTTGCTCACTATAGTCCCGCGGTATTCTCTCAACGCTTCGTCGAAAGCATTGAGTGCGTCGAGTGCGTCCTGTGGTATCTCCAAGCGTTACCTTTCTACCGCCCCACGGTAGATACCCGAGACATTAGTCAATTTAATTCCATAGCTAACGTAAGCGTTAACACTATCACTGCGCTTTAACTTCCCATCATTACTTATTAAGGATTCTTGAGGCATTACATTTCTCCCGCTTTAAGAAATTTTGTCCCGAAAATTTTTTCATTGAAAGAAAATCAGTACATAAGCTTACAACATGACATTACAAAAAACAACTCTGGAAATTCATCTCGCATGGTTTACTCGCACTCCATGTACACTCTTCAAGGCCACAATGTTCCAACGTTCTTTGACTATCCCGATTGCCTTGTTTCGTAGCTGTTTGACATCCGTATCCTCGATCCGGATGGTTCTAACCTGTCTCCAGCCCACTATCGACTGGTACATGATCATCAACTACAACTTGCGTCGGTCTTGCAAAGCTTTCTGCAACACCGATATGTGAAACACATTGTTGAAACCACTTTGCTCCATCAAAAGAGCTAATTGATAGGTAGCTTCTCCAATTCGCTCAACCAATTCAAACGGACGAAGATACCTCAAACTCAACTTTTTCAAGCACCGAATCCTGGACACGCCTTTGAATGACATTATCTTCAGATATAACCAATCGCCAACCGCAAACTCCAAGTTTCTATCCTTGGCGTTTTTTTACATAGCCTACCACAAAAAGCCGATCTCTTATAATGTGTATAGTTGAATTTGAGTCCTCGACTTATTTACGCTCATACAACTTTGATTCACCTATTCCCACCTAAGCTAAATGAGTACCACACTTCCAACCGTATAAAGCTTCGAAGGGCGCCATCTGAATGCTTGCTTGATAGCTATTATTATAGGAAAACTCGATCATATAGAGATGGTCCTCCCACCTCTTCTTGAAAACCAAGGCGCACATTCGAAGCATATCCTCCATTATATTATTAGTTCTCTCAGTTTGACCATCCGTTTGCGGAAGAAAGGTTGTAAAGAACTACAGTTTAGTACCCAACAATTGGTAGATTAGCCTCCAATCATTAGAAGTAAATCCCCAATCTCGGTGACTAACGATGCTACTGGGCATACCATGCAAATGTACTATGTTGTCAACATACAACTTAGCCAATTTTTCAACTGACTCGTCCTTCTTGTTAAGTATGGAGTCTGATACCTTTGTCAATCGGTCAACGATCACCTACATGGCATCGTTCCTACTCTGTGATGTCGGCAACCCATGCACGAAATCCATAGAGATATCATCGAACTTCCACATCAGAATTGACAATAACTTCAGGAAATCTCAAGGCTTTTGACATTCAGCTTTTACCAAGGCACAAGTGTGGCACATTGCCACGTAAAGAGCTATGTCTTTCTTTAAACTCAGCCACAAGAACATCTTTTTCATGTCCTGCACATCTATGTGATCCCTGGGTAGATTGAGTATTTAGTAAAATGTGCTTCATACATCAACTCCTCTGGTAGATTTCCCACATTTAGGGCGCACAAATGGTCTTCCTTTTTCAAAAGACCATCATCCAAGGAGAATTGGACCCATCCGCTGCATATCACTTCGTACTCTCATTGAGTTCCATTGCTCATCAAACTCTGTCCGTGAGGTCATATTACACCTCCGTCCGGTTCAAGCACCCAATTACAGTGATATTCTTGTCAAAATAAGAAATATCTAAAGCCTCCAACCCCTAAATCAGAGGCTCATCATGCATCTATAGCCAACTTTCCCGTACTAGAGTGCTACGACTTAAGGCATCTGCGACCACATTTCCCTTTCTTGAAGTGTAATGTATCTCAAAGCTTTATTCCCCGAGGAACTCCATCCATCTCCATTGTCACATGTTCAGATCCTTCTGATCTATTAAATACATAAGGATTTTATGGTGTGTGAATATATCAACTTTCACGCCATATAAGTTGTGATGCCATAGCTTAAGTGCAAAGATCACAGTTGCCAACTCCAAGTCGTGGACTGGATAATTTCTCTCGTGCAATTTCAACTAGCGTGATCCATAAGCTATAACTTTATGTATTGCAGAAGAACACAGCCTAAGCCGCAACCTAATGCATCATTATATATCTCATAGCCGTCTGTATCATATGGCGAACTCAAGATAGGCACCGTGGTTAAATGACTCTTTAACTCCCCAAAAGCTCGTGTGAACTCAGGCATCCAAACGAACTTCTAATCTTTCCTTATCAGTGTAGTGAGAGGTAGCAAGTCCAAGGAAACTCCTGATTTTCGCTATCGTAACCAACACTAGACACTCTCGTATAGCAACTATCTTCGCAAGATCCACGGCAATACCCTCTCCACTAACCACATTACCCAGAAAATCCACTGAGGATAGCAAAAACATGCACTTTGAGAACTTGGCATAGAGTTTATTCCTTCTCGGGGTGTGCAAAACCAATCTCAAATATTTCACATGTTCCTCTTCTGACTGAGAGTATACCAATATTTCGTCAATAAAGATAAACAAAAACAGGTCCAAATACTCTCCAAAAGTCATGTGCATCAGATCCATGAATACTGATGGCGCGTTTGTTATCCCAAACGACATTATAGTGAACTCATATATACCATTGCGTGTACCGAACGTTGTCTTGGTATTCTCACATTCCCTAATCTATAACTGGTAATAGCCAGACTTTAAATCTAGCTTTGAATAGATAGTTGATCCCACTAGTAGATCAAACAAGTCATCAATCTGTGGAATCAAATACTTTTTTATCTTCATCATTTTGTTCAATTCTTGATAATCAATGCATAGACGCAAGATTCTGTCTTTCTTCTTCACAAAGAGCACCGGAGCACTCCACGGTGACATACTCGGACATATATATCAATGCTCTAGCAATTCTTGAAACTCAACTTTCAGTTCTACCATTTCCTTGGGTGTCACTCGGTACGGTGAGCGTGACAAAGGTTTTACCCCTGGCACCCACTCAATAGTAAAGTCAATCTCTCAATAGGGTGGAAGCCCACAGAGATCATTAGGAAAAACATCAGCAAATTCCGATATAATACGAACGCCACTCAAACTTGTCATTAGCTCAACAACCTCTAAGAGCGTGAAAAAAAATTTTGCGCCCTTCCGAACCGCTTTAACTACTTGAAGAGAAGACATCATTATCTTGCTCCATCCTCGCATACCCGAGAACTTAGTCTCACGTTCGGTGTTCGGTCCCAATGTGACTTCCATAGAGTTTTAATCTATATAGGAATGCTTCTCCAAGAGCCAGTCCATACCAAATATTACCTCAAGCTCTATGATCGGCAATACAGATGCTTCCAAGCCCAAGTCATTAACACAAAACTTTTTACTCGTGATCACACTTTATTCTTAAGGTAATTAAATAATAATCACATATTTATTTCCATAATTATTACCTATATCCTAGCATTGAAAGGGATATGACATGCCCAATCAAAAGATTTCTTAACTATTTAAGGAAATAACAGGTGCATATATGCATAGTGTGCCTTCTTAAATAAAGTAAATGGTACAGTAGTTTATTACAACCACTCACTTATTCATACTTGTGATATAATTTCAGCTTGCTGTCTTTGAAGGCCCGTCTCGGCATTCCCGAGCATAATGTCCCTCTTTGCCATACATGTAGCAAGTAGGGGGAGTTCTCGCTACAGCTGCACCAGACATTGCTTTCTTGGTCCTTGGGACACCACTACGACGTTCTCGGGTAAGGTGTCCTTTCTTTCCACATGTATAGCAAATACACGGAGCTTGATCCTTCCCAGATGTTACTCCACTTGTAAGAAAATAAGGATCCAATTCATAAGTTTTAGACTTCTTATTCCACCGTCGATACCCAGACATTGAAGAACTAGGTACCTTGAACTCTGGCTTTTGGTGGACTTTTGCATAGTCCATCTCCCAAGATCAAGCTGACTCCACCAATGACTGGAATCCAATCAACTTTGGACCCACCAATAGAATTCGTAGATCATGGAGCAGACTATCATAAAATCTGTGTATATTTGTTTCCTTAGTTTCAAACAGAAACTTCACATATTGTCTCAACAGAACAAATATAACATCCCATTTCCAACTAGACCCCTGGGAGTGGTTTTTTTTATAACAGAACCCTAGGAAACCCAGGAATTGAAGTTTATCGACCAAGATTTCGAGTCAAGGGGTGGTCACGCCCGTTACCGACCCGTCACGCCCGTGACCTAGGGTGTGACCCCTTCGACGATCGTCGACCTCAGAAAGACGATCGGCGAGCTCATAAATTTCAACATGGGCCTGACACGCCCGTGACAGATCCATCATGCCCGTGACATTGGAATGGCGTTGAGTGAGCTAAGCTCACTCAATGCCGTAGTCTGGATAACATTGAGTGAGATTAACTCACTCAAAGCCATAAGCTAGACGGCGTTGAGTGCACAGACTGCACTCAACGCCATCTAGTGTCGTCTGGTTGGCGTTGTGTAACATCCCATTTCCGGCTAGACCCCTGTGAGTCGGTTGGTCGTGACAGAACCCTAGGAAGCCCAAAAATTGAAATACATCGACCGAGATTTCGGGTCACGGGTTGGTCACGCCCGTAACCGACCCGTCACGCCCGTGACCTAGGGCGTGACTCTATCGACGATCATCGATCTCAGGGAGACGATCATCGGGAGCAAAATTTTTCAACCCGGGCCTATCACGCCCGTGACCTATGTATCACGCCCGTGTCCTAGGGCGTGACACCTTCGACGATCGTCGATCTCGGCGGGACGATCGTCGATGCGCAGAATTTGCGTCATGGCCCTGTCACGCCCGTGACCCAGGTGTCACGCCCGTGACCAGGGGCGTGACCCCCTTCGGCGATCGTCGATCTTAGCGAGACGATCGCCGAGTGCAGAATTTGCCTCATGACCCTGTCATGCCCTTGACCCGTGTGTCACGCCCGTGACCTAGGGCGTGACAACCCTTCAACGATCGTCGACCTCAGTTCGATGATCGTCGAACCCAGAATTGGTCACCGGGGCCTGTCACGCCCGTGACCAATGTGTCACGCCCGTGACATAGGGCATGACAACCCTTCGACGATCGACGATCTCAGCTCGACGATCGTCGAACCCAGAATTGGCCACCCGTGCCTGTCACACCCGTGACCTATGTGTCACGCCCATGACCAAGGCCGAAACGTCAGCCAGACTGGAAATTTCGGTAACCGACGTTGTAATCAATTCTGATTATGGGGAGTTACACCAGGTGTATTTATGGGCCATTTCCTACTCTGATTATTTAATAAATTAAGGAAATGTTGGTCCAATAGGAAATCGCCACCTGGCAAACACCTCTTCGTTTCCAACATTTCAACTGCCTCTACCATAACTGAAACGTCATTAAGAGGAATATTAAGGGCCATGAACGTTTCATCATTTCCCCTTCCCACTTGCTGATCTATAAAAGACTCCTAAGAGCAAGAGGAGAAGGTTACATGCTCAATTAAATGGATTCAGATTCCCCCCTTACTGTTGAAGAATTTCCGGTGACGCCACCACCGCGCCAATGGCTTCCCGACGGTCTGCACGCCTCCAGCGCGAACAAGGTCCTCCCCTCCCTCTTCTTTTGTAGATAGATCTTAGAAGTTGTTAGGAGAGATATCGGGCTCAAAAGAGCCAGATCGGGTGAGCGTTTCCATGGTTTTTCCGAAAATTTCATGGCAGCGGGTTCGCCGGAAACCGCCTCTCCGGCGGCCGTGCCGCTGCCCAACGGTAGCCCTCACCTCAACAGAGGTGATGGTGGCCGTCCAGGGAGATGGCTGGGTGGCCGGGAAATAGCTTTGGAAAAGCTACAGGAATAGTCATTTTCTGGTTCTGTTCGGGTTCGGGTAAAGAAGAAGATGGACAGTGTTATTTTTATTATATTATATTTTGTATAATTTGGAATTTAAATCCCTTTACTGTACACTAGGTTTAAACTGAAAATTATTGCCCGTAGGGGCTGAAACATAAAAAGTGGTCAACATAGAAAATGTATCCCTTGAAGTCTAATTTAATTCAAAATTAATTTCACTCGATTTGGATTCCTGGTTAGACCACAGCACACTTTTTGGTGAGGTCTATCCATAGGGCTGACTTAACCGTAGAAAAATTCCCCACTCCAATCCAGTCATCAAAATGACTTGAAATTTGGGGTGTGGACTAATTTTACCTATATCTAGGTGTTATCCAAAAATTAGGATTTTTGGGAAATATTTTTCTATAGTTTTTAGAAAAATTTAATAATCCTAGCATAAATTAATTAGATGGCCAAATGAGTTCCAAACCCTCCCAAATTTTGGTGAGTGGTCCCTGGGTGTAACATAAGGATCTGGTAAAAATTCCATCTCATTTGGAGATGTTTTGAATAGGGTTGTGTCCAACCCTAGGATGATCCTTATAGGATAGTTTAGGATCAAACTCCCCCTTGGTATATGAGTGGCCATATCACCTCAACAGAGGCTGATACTTTGTCCAAAGGCTGTTTAGGGCATGACACACCCTCCAAGGGAGCTTGGGGTGGTTTGGTGTAGGGTAGCCCTAGAACCCTAGGGAAAATCCCCTAATGGTGGTTTTTGGGGTTGTGAAGGTCATGGGGTCAAATGACCTTGGACTGACTTAAAATTTGGTGGAGAGAACCATAAGGAAAGTATAGTTCTCTGGACAAAGGTTTAGGGTATTTGGAGTCATCTAGGCCACCTAAAATCCTAACCCTAGTTTAGGTCACCAACTTTAATTTGAATTAGTAAGCTATCAAATGAACTTCAAATCAAGTAAAATTTGGGCAAGGGGATTTTCTTGTCAAAATAGCCATGATATAATTTTGTTGAGATTGTTGGATTAATTTATACAGTACTTCATTTACAACTCTAATTGTGCCCTAGATATTTATTTTTATGATTATGGAATTTTTGTTCACTGGAATATTATGAAACCTTGGATTAGGGCATCTTATAGCATGTTATACCTTCGGTATTTTTCTTGGAAATTTTAACTAATTATTTCTGGTACATACTTCTTTAACCTACTAATTGTGATATATAGTCAAAAATATAAATAGTGCCCAATTACTATCTATAAAATTATGAAATTGGGTCAGTGGGTGTTTCAAATTATGATAGTGACCCTGTAATTTTCTCTGGAATTTTAGATGACTAAAAACAGTACCTCCTTCATTAAGTTAAGAAAATTAGTACCTTGCATTAAAATAAATTTAGAGTTCAAATGTTGGAAAAAACTTATGGTACTTGATTTATGATGGTTTTAGGTCCCTACATAGCTTCTATAATTTCCTTGGAATTTTTAGATATATATTTATAGTACTTCCTTCATAATATAGTAAAAGTGGCCTAAAACGGTAAATTAGGAAATATAGGGCTAAACACCTCTGGAATTTCTCAAAACTTGGAATTACTGTGTAAATGCCTTATAGGATTTTTACTGATTTTATGATAATTTATTGTTGGCTCATCAGTGCACTTCTTGTTCATACTAGGGCATTTGGAATCATAGGATAAATAAATTAAATGCCCAATAAATAGGAAAATTTGGAAACCTTGGATTTAGACTAATTATGTCATGGTAAACCTCCAGTAAATATTATAGGAGACTCGGAAGACAAATTGGAGTACCTCCCCTTATACTCCTCATGTACCTTAGGATGGTCTGCATATAGTAAAACCATGGAAACTGATCTAGAGTAATAATGAACTTGGGAAATGGAATTTTGGTAGTTGTTGGTTGGTTAGGGCAAGCTAAGATTAAGTTTGCTATTGCAAGTTAGGATAAGTGGAGTGTGAGGCTGATTAAGGTTAAGTGGCGTACGGAAACGACGAAAGATCGTCCACCCCGGGTAGGAATGGAAGAGTCTTAATACTCTAGGGTTAGATCTAAAGTAACTAAAAGGGGAACGGGTTAAGGGAGATCAACCAATAACAACAAGAGCCTTGTGAAAGGGTGTTGGGTACATTGGAAAATGTGTACCTGATTTGAAGAAGCCCAACCTAGCTCAATGATATACATCAAGGTGTATTTGATGTTGTTTTAAGTTGACATGTGCAGGTGAAGAATTGATAAAGTATGCAGAAAAATTCTAAGTCCAAGTGTCGACACAGAGGAAGCAGTGTCGACACACAGAAGAAAAGAGTCGATACAATACTGGGAAGCAGTGTCGACACATAGCAGTTAGTCTACAACTACACTGGGAAAAAGTGTCGACACAGAAGAAGTAAGTCGACACATCACTGGGAATTTGTGTCGACACAGAAGAAAAGAGTCGACACAACTCTGGGAATTTGTGTCGACACAGAAGAAAAGCGTCGACCTCAACATTGGGAGAATGTGTCGACACAGAAGAATATAGTCAATCTCAAGATTGTCGACATCAGCTGAATGTGTCGACACAGAAGAAAATAGTCGACCTCAAGTTTGTCGACACCAGCAGAATGTGTCGACACATTGTGATTAAGTCGACACATTAAAGCAGAATGTGTCGACACCTGAAGGCTAAGTCGACACTTACTAAGTTATAATTCTACAACAACTGTGTCGACACACAGGACTTGTGTCGACACACTGAAGAGTTAAGACCAAGTTATTTTCAGAAGAAGCTGTGTCGACTCAAAGGCAACTTAGTCGACATCACTGAAGACTGTGTCGACACCAAAGTCAATTGTGTCGACACAAATAGACAGATGGTCTCGACACTTTCTGACAGACTGTTTCAACAACTTGTGGTTCAAGACTAAGGCACAGGACTTGTTTGAAGACTTGACAGCTGTGGGTTATCACCGGTTGACTGAAGCTGTCAGACTTGTCATAAAACAGTTAGAAACCGGATCAGCCGGTTACCATGAAAAATGTCTATAAATAGACTGATTCAGAAGGAGAACATAACCATAACAGATAGTCCTTTTTTTGAATAACTTTGAATCAAAAAGGAAGAGAAGGATCACAATCCAATTCATTTCAAGAAAGTGCTAGTCACTTAAGAAGATCTTCTCCGGGAGATCTAAGAAGACTATCTAAGGATAGATCTAAGAAGAGTTCTAATCAGAATTCAGAAGAATCTTTCAAAGTGCTGGATAGAGAGAGGTCAAGCCAGAATTAGAAGAAGAAGAAAGAAACCCCCAGTGGATTCTCAAGAAGCTGTTTGGAATCAACTCAGCTAAGTACATTTTCAAGAAGCTTTGAAGAAGGCTCAGATACAGTTGATTGCATCAGCTGATCAAGAATTGTCTTGGCCTTTTCTCTCTCAACTTTGGCAAGACAGTTTAATAATCTTTTCTATATTTCTGTAGGATCTGTTTACACAGATCTGAGTTGTAAGCCTATGTTATAAAGGCTGAGTGTAGGAGTGTTGAACTCTGAGTGGTAGGGCTGTTTGCCTGAGTGTAGGAGAAGGATATTCTCTGAGTTGTAGGCCTTGGGGCAAGGCTGAGGTAGGGCAGTTGTGCCTGAGTTGTAGGAACCAGTTGGGTTCTGAGTTGTAGGATCTGTTGATCTGAGATAAGTGGAAGTTTGGCCGAATCTAGCATACTACTAGATAGGTGAAGGGGGAAAGTGGATGTACCCAGACCTTGGGGAACCACTATAAAACATTGTGCAATCTGTGATGTTTTATTTTCTGTGATTGCTGTGCTTATTGTGTTAGCTATTGTTTTGAATTCTGCCTAGAAGTTTTTATAAGAAAAGCAGAACCTATTCACCCCCCCCCCCTCTAGGTGTTTAGGCTGCCTTGAAAGTTAAACTATCAAGTGGTATCAGAGGGAGGTTCCTCAAAAAGGACTTAACAGTCTGAGGTAGATCTGAAAGGCAGATTCAAGATTCAAGAAGATGGGTTCTGGAGAGAATCATAAGGAGCTAGGGTCTATGAAATTACCCATATGCAAGAAGGAAATCTTTGGGATCTGGAAAGAGAGAGTCAGATTGTTTATGGAAGCATCTGACCCAAGGATTTACATCACAGTACAAGAAGGGCCCTTCATTCCAATGAAGATATCTGTTCTTGATGCAAATATCCAAATACCAAAGACTTATTCAGAAATGACCAAGGATGAAATCATCTTGGCAACCATGGATAAAAGGGCACAGAATATCATTGTCAGTGCCATAGATGATTCAACATTTCAGAATCTGATTCACTGCAAGACCTCCAAGGAGATGTGGGACACATTGATTGTCTACATGGAGGGATCTGAAGAAGTAAGGCTGGACAGAAAGTCTATGCTGAATCAGGAGTATGAAAGCTTTAGACAAGGAAAATCTGATAGCATAACTGAGTGCTATAAGAAATTCTATAGAATTGTGAATGAGCTAATATCCTATGGAAGAGTCTTCAGTACCTATGAACTGAATGACAAATTCTTAAGATCCTTATCAAAGGATTGGGATACAAAGATCTGTGCCATAAGAGAAGTGGCTAAATTGGCAGAAATATCTCCTCCAACCCTGTTTGGAAAGTTGCTATCCTATGAAATGCAACTTATGGTAAGGAAGGAGGAGGAAAGAAACTCAAGAGGAGAGCATAGAGAAAAGACTGTGGCATTTAATGCTGAAGCCACCAGAAAGAATAAGAGGAAATCACCATCTCCTCCTAAGGAAGTTGAAGAAGATAGTTCTGAAAATTCAGATAAGGGTTCAGTTAGCTGTGATTCAGATGCAGACTTTGCTGCATTTACTAGACAATTCCAAAGGTTCTTGAAAAAGAAGCAATGGAAGTCTAGGCCTTCCACATCACAGCAAGTTGATGACTATTATCAGAAGAGAAGGTCATCAAGGAAAGAGAAAAGCAGATCAAAGCCCAGCAAAGCCACTACTTCAAAGATTGTCTGCTATTGTTGCAATAGGCCTGGACATGTAGTGGCTGATTGTCCTGACAAAAGGAAGGAATCTTCAGAAAAGAAGAAGACTTATCAGAAAGGCAAGAAGGAGAAATCCTTTGTAGCAAAGAAAGATAAAAGTCTGTCAGACCAGTCAACTTCAGAATCAGGATCTGAAGCTGAAGCATATATTGGACTATATGCTGCATCTGAGGAAGAGGAGTTTATGCAGTTGCTAGACTCCATCAATGAACATCAATGCATGGGTTTGATGATAAGATCAGAAGAGGACATATGCCAGAATCAGTCTGGTCCTAATGAGGTAAATTGTTCTTCCTGTACATCTGTTTGTAGTACAAGTGAAGAATCAGCTACATCTGCATCAAGTGATAAAGATGCATCTGGATCTGAAGGAGATGTCTATCAATTGATAGACAAGTATGGGGACTTGTTGCAGGCCCTTAAGAAAAGCAAGAACCTGGTTAAAACACAGGCTCAAGGAAATTGCTGAACTAAGGGTAGCAACAACTGAGTTAGAAAAAGTCCTTGATCAAAAATTAAATGAAATTGCCAAGCTGAAGAATATAACTATTATTCAGATGGGCACAATTAATTATACTAATGATCAAGTAAAGAGTCTGGAGGCCAGACTTAGAATTGAAAGGGATTTAGTGGCTAGTTACTCTAAGCCAAAATCTGTCTTACCCTTGATAGATGAATTTGTCACTCAGAAGGGTAAGGCTGGATTAGGATTTAAAGGTAACTCCAGGGCTGGCAGATTCAAGAGGAAAGGCAAAGTCCCTATTCAGCCACTAAACCTTTCAGTCCCCATAAGGTTTAGTAAGGAGAAAGTGCCTTCTAACATATATGATCATGAAGACATTCAAGGTCATATTAAGACAAATGTTCTGAAGAACAAGGGTGTTAAGGCAAGCAGGCCTACCTATGGTCATAAACCAAATGGTTTTAAGAAATCAGTAGGTGAAGTAGCAACAGCACCAGCAATGAACAGAAATTCTACTGACAAGGATGTATCTAGATCTAGATACAATAAGTTTGAATGTTGGTGTTGTGGCAAGAGGGGCCATTTTGCATTGGACTGCTGGTATAACACAAGTGTTATAAAGAATAAGAGTCTACCTGTTAGAAGAGGTTATGATAACTTTATTAATGCTAACCTGAACCAAGGACCCAAGACTTACTTGGGTTCTAAGGGTAAGTAATTCTGTATTGCAGGTGAATCCAAGTAACCATGCCCCTATATGGTACTTGGATAGTGGTTGTTCCAGGCACATGACTGGAACAAAGGGGCTGCTGAAGGAGTATTCATCTGTCAAAGATGGACATAAAGTGATCTTTGGTGGATCTGAAAAAGGAGTCATCAAAGGGTTTGGTAACATTTCTTCTAACCTAATTACTATCACCCAAGTGGCCTATGTAAAAGGTTTGAAACATAATCTAATAAGCATAAGCCAGTTGAGTGATCTAGGATATGACATTTCATTTGGTAAGGATGGATGTCATATCAAAAGGTCAAGTGATCAAGAGATCATTTTGACTGGGTATAGGAAGAGAAATGTATATTGCCTTAATTTTGAATGTGAAAATAAGGCTTCCCCCATTTGTCTTGTAGCTGATGACAATGCTTCCCATTGTGTTAAGTGGCACAAGAGATTGGCTCATCTAAACTACAAGACAATTGGCCAACTCTTTAGTAAAGAACTAGTGAGGAATGGGCCTCAAGTTAAGTGTATAAAGGAAGGGGTATGCTCAGCTTGTCAAAAGGGCAAGCAGACAAAATCCTCAATTTCAAAGCCTTGAAAACAAGGATTCTGTGAGGTGCTTATACCTCTTGCATATGGATCTTTTTGGTCCTATGCCAGTTCATAGTCTAGGTAGGAAGGTCTACACTTTTGTGGTTGTAGATGACTATTCTAGATTTACATGGGTGTTCTTTCTAAGACAAAAATCTGAAACCCCAAGTGTACTACTTAATTTTGTAAAGCAAATTCAGAATGAACTAAATAGTACAGTGGTCAAAATCAGAAGTGATCATGGTACTGAGTTTCATTCTGAAAGCATAACAAATTTGTGTAAAGACTTTGGGATTTTCCAAGAGTTCTCCTCACCAAGAACACCTCAGCAAAATGGAATTGCTGAAAGAAAGAATAGAACATTAATTGAAGCTGGTAGAACTCTATTGAGTGACACCTCTCTCCCAAAATATTTTTGGGCTGAGGCAGTTAACACTGCTTGTCATGTCATCAATAGGGCTTCTATCACCAAAAGCCACAAAAAGACTCCCTATGAGATTGTGAAAGGCAGAAAACCAAATCTATCCTATTTCAGGATCTTTGGTTGCAAGTGCTATATACTTAACAATGGCAAGTCATATTTGACTAAGTTTGCTGCCAAATCCCAGGATGGGATATTTGTTGGGTACAGCACAAATAGTAAGGCCTATAGAGTCTTCAACTTAACTACTCAAGTGGTTGAAGAATCTGTGCATGTTGTATTTGATGAAACAAGATTAATCAATTGTGAGTTGTCTTGTAGATCAAATGACTCAACAGGTATAAGGAAGAAGATGGACAAGCTCTCCATTGCTGAAGCTTCAAAGGAAGATGGAGCATTGGAAAATGAAGGCTGCTGTCCAGGGGGAGTACAAGAGATAATGGAAGCTGATGAAAACCAAGAGGAACAGCAGAATGAAGAAGCTGGAGATGCTCAACCTGAAGGGAATCTACCTCCAGCTATAAGATATCTAAGAGATCATCCTACTGATCAGATAATTGGTGATCCAAGACAAGGAGTGCAAACTAGAAGCAGAAATCAAAGCACAGTTTTGCATTCAAGTTTCTTGTCCCAGATGGAACCTAAGAAGTTTGAAGAAGCTATCCAAGACCAGCACTGGATTGATGTTATGCAAGAGGAGCTGAATCAATTCAGAAGATGCAAAGTCTGGGAGCTGGTTCCTAAACCAAGAGGCCACAATATAATTGGCACTAAGTGGATCTATAGGAACAAGCTAGATGAGAGTGGGATAATAGTGAAGAATAAAGCAAGGTTAGTTGCAAAAGGATACAGACAGGAAGAAGGAATTGACTTTGATCAAACCTTTGCTCCAGTAGCAAGGCTGGAGGCAATCAGAATGTTCCTTGCCTATGCAGCCTACCAAGACTTCAAAGTATACCAGATGGATGTGAAGTCAGTATTTCTGAATGGTGATCTAAAAGAAGAAGTATATGTAGAGCAGCCATCAGGTTTTATAGATTCTCTTAAACCTGATTATGTGTATAAGCTTAGGAAAGCTTTGTATGGGTTAAAACAAGCTCCAAGGGCTTGGTATGAAACCCTATCTACCTTCCTCATTGAGAATAAATTCTCAAGAGGAAAGATAGACAAAACTCTATTCCTTAGGGAATCCAAAGGAAAGATCATCTTAGTCCAGATCTATGTTGATGACATAATCTTTGGATCTACTGAAAACAACCTTTGTAAAAAGTTTGCCAAACTTATGCAAGGGAAGTTTGAGATGAGCAGTATGGGAGAACTTAAGTTCTTCTTGAGACTCCAAGTAAGACAGACTGATGATGGATTGTCCATATCCCAGTCTAAGTTCACCAAAGAATTAATTAAGAAGTATGGTATGGAGTCATCCTCCACCATGAGAACTCTTATGGGAACTAGTATGCCTATATGCAAAGATGAGACAGGTAAACCTGTTGATGAATCATTGTATAGAGGAATAGTTGGGTCTCTACTATATCTCACTGCTAGTAGACCTGACATTATGTATGCAACATGTGTCTGTGCTAGGTACCAAGCCTGCCCTAAAGAATCTCATTATACTGCAGTCAAAAGGATTCTGAGATATCTAAAGGGCACTCCTACTCTAGGTCTTTGGTACCCTAGGAATAGAGATTTTCTACTAACAGGCTATTCAGATGCAGATTATTGCAGGATGTAGAGAGGATAGAAAGAGTACTACAGGTACTTGTCAATTCCTGGGGGGAAGACTAATATCTTGGAGTAGTAAGAAGCAGACCAGTGTGGCAATTTCCACAGCTGAGTCAGAGTATGTTGCTGCTGGAAGCTGCTGTGCACAGCTATTATGGATGCAGCATCAGCTTAAGGATTATGGTATTCAGGTAAGTAGAACACCCCTTTTATGTGATTCAAAGAGTGCTATTTCTATTGCTAATAACCCAGTTTCTCATAGTAGAACTAAGCATATAGAAATCAAATACCATTTTCTTAGAGAACATGTAGAAAGTGGAGACATCTCATTGGAATTTGTAAAAACAGATTATCAAATAGCAGATGTGTTTACTAAGCCTTTAGATGAAACCAAATTCAATAAATTCAAAATTGAATTAGGTATGTTAACCATTGATTAATGTATTAACAAAATCATTAAAAATGCAATTGAAGTGGTATATAAATAAGTAAAGGTAATAACAACAACATAATCAAGTGTTAAAAAGGACACATTGAAGTTACAGAAATTGGCTAAGTAAGAATGTGTCGACACATTCAGTAGTAATGTGTCGACTCAGAGAAATTATGTCGACAAGTCAGAAATATTGTGTCGACACAGAGAATATGTGTCGACACTTAAGAGTTATATTGTCGACTTAACCAGAAATATAATGTCGACTCAACCAGGAAAATGGTGTCGACACTTACAAAATATGTGTCGACACTTATCCTTAGAGTCGACACAGAATTTCTGTTTATCTAAGGTGTCGACATAACCACAAATTGGTGTCGACACATAGTAGGCTGAAGTAATGTCGAGACGGTAGAAGTTTGTGTCGACACATTCCGTCTGTGTCGACACATTTTGACTGTTTTTGGCGCCTTTTGAACTTCTTTCAACTGCGGCTATAAATAGGTCAAAATCTCATTCTGTCGACACGCTACCAAGGTTTTCGAGACTAAAACCCTGTGTCGACAGTCTATCTTTCTCTCTTCTCTCAAGCTTTCTCGACAAAACGATGGCGCCAAGGATTGAAGATAACATCAATGAAGGGTATGAGTTGGTGCGCCAGGCCTTTGCAGAGGCGCCGCCAGATGTCCAAGGAGTAATCACCCTCCTCTCTGAGTCAGGGTTAGAATTTCTCATCTCACAACCTACTAAAATCTGGAAGAAGGAGGTGCACGAGTTCTTTATCTCTGCATCAGTCCACTCTACTGGCCTCAAGATTAAGTCCACTGTTCAAGGGACTAAGGTGAAGATTAATCAAAGAAGTATAAGAAAGATCTTTCAATTGCAAGTAGTTGAGAATGAAGAGGAAGTTCCTATATCTAAGACAAGGGAAGCCCTTCAATGGTGTGGACTGGACTCAGGATTGAAGATTGGAGCTGCCTTCAACAGGAAGGGTATGAATCAACAAGGGAAATTCTTGTCAGAAGTAGTTGGAAAAGTAATCCTCTGCAAGACAGGTGGACATGATAGGATTTCTGCCTATATGTTCAGCCTGATGACCAGGATAGTTTTTACTATTCCTACTGATTGGTCAGGAGTGATCTTTGACAAGATCAAAGAAGGAATCAAGAAGCCTAACATGGCTAGGATCATGAGCCTGTACTTCACTGGAGTGATTCCTGAAGTGATGCAGCAACTGCAAGGGAGTAAGATTAATCATATGAGAAGAATGGATATGAGATTGTTCTCCAGGTGGGATAGGGTGCTGTCCAAGGATGTGCCTGAAGAGAGCAGGCCAGACACCCCTGTGAAATCCCCTACACAAAATCAAGAATCTGAACAATTACAAGAAGACCCCCTGAGGACACAGGTTGAAGATCAACCAGACACAACTGTTGTCCAGGAAGTGTCAACACCTGCACAGATGCAGGGGGAGCCAGTTTCCACTCCTGCTCCAAAGGTATCTACTCCTGCTCAGGTATAGGGGGAGCTAATGTATTTTACTATAAAAGACATTGCTCATATTCTTATTCCTGCACAGGTTCAGGGGGAGCTGGTGTCCACTCCTACTCCAGATACTACAAATACTGAAGTGCAAGTACAAGAGGAAGCACAGTTAAACTTGTCTCAAGATTTAACTGCTGCAGAAGTTACAGCTCAACTAGAATTTACTATGGAGGAGTTGTTTCCAGATACTGATACTACTGCTGATAAAGTAGGAGGTGGACCAGATATTGAGAAGTCCATAGGTATGGACATTGATCAGGAAGCTGAAGTTGAGCCACAGGTTGAGGGTGAGCCAGTGGATGTTGAAGCTGAGCAACAGACCCCTGGAACAGATACAATTCATCATCCTCAAGAAAGAATTCATGTAGATACTTCATCTGAAACAGAAACTGAAGATGCCAGGATGGCAAAGAAAAGAAAACTTGTTGTCTTCAGTAGAAGAAGCAAGAATTATAAGCAGGCTTTACAGACCACACCTCTACAAGTATCTCCAGCCTTTGATTACAACAAATTTATGATAGATCTACAAGTAAAATTGGATGAACAAAGGTTGGCTATGGAAAGGTATGTTGATGAGAATAGCAAGTCACTTCAGTTTGACTTAGCTCAGGATATCAAGTCCATCCAGTTTCAGGTCAACTTGCATAAAACTGAAATGACAGATTGCTTCCACAAGGGTGGCAATGCTGTGGTTTATCTAGCTAAACAACAGGAGGCTATTACTACAAAGGTGGATGATATTGCTTTGAAGCAAAGTTATGTTTTGGAAAATCAGATCAGAATGAATGAGAATTTAACTGAATCTCATAATGAGATTATTGAGGAGGTCAAGAAGATTGTTCCAGGTCTGCCTGCCGATAGAGCCAAAGAAAGGGAAGAATTTGATAAGAATTTTCAAGCTGCGATTGCATCTGTTAAGACTGCCATCACAACCTCTCAAAAAGAAATATCTGACAAGCTTCAAAAGTTAAGACCATTTTTCAAAGAGGGTGTGAATTATTTGGATGGCCAAATTCGATTTCAAAAGGAAGATCTAAGAGATCATGTCTCTAGAGAAGCCATAAAGGGGGAGAGGATGCTAATTCATGCAGGCTCAGAGCACTCCAAATGGGTGACCAATAGCATTCGAGCCACTTTGGGATATCCCCCATTGTGTGATGATGCTATGGTAGCTGAATCAGGAATACAATCAAATCTACTTGAAGGCACTCAACCTGAGGTTGCCCAAGTCATTTACCCCCCTCCAGATTTTGACATGATCGATCAGAAGGTTCAAGGAATGTATAGTCCTCCAAAGGAGGTTACTAATATTGTCTTTGGAAAGGTTGATAAGCCTGAGGCTACTCTAAAAGAACAGCAAGATGCTCTAGTAGCAAAGAGGAAATTCAGAGAGCAGGCTGTACTGAAGCCAGATTATGAGCAGTGGAGTCCCACTTCAAGGAACATAATACTCACTGCATGGAAAGCTGTACAAGATAAAGTTCATGAGAGAGGCAAGTGGTACAATGAAATAGAATGGCAGAAGTATGAGGCAAGACAAGAAGCAATAGTTCAATTCAGAAGGAAAGCTAAGCTGGGAAGACTGCCTTCAGATGCTAAGGAGCCAAGCAAATACTTCCCAAAGCCTTTTCATTATTTTAAAAGGCAAAGGATCAAGGAAGAAGCTCAGAAGAAAGCTGATCTTAAAGGAAAGAAGATAGCTGAAGATTCAGAAGCTCCTGTGACAGCTACAATTCAATCTGGCAAAGGGATTATAATTAAAGAGCCTGATCAAGCCTGATTTTGTTTCAAGTTCTTTTATAGTGTTTTGTTATGTTATGATGTAATCATTAAATGTAAAACATTGTAATCAAACATTACCCAGTTATAAACAAAATGTTGTTTGGCATATTATAATGTGCATTCTGTGATGATTTGTTTTTATGTTTTGTTTATATTAAAGTATTCCTGTTATGTCATTAATCATCATTTAGTACTATTTATAAATGGTGTATATCATTGGCTATAGGGGTTATGACTTCTCCAAATAGGGGGAGATTGTTGGGTACATTGGAAAATGTGTACCTGATTTGAAGAAGCCCAACCTAGCTCAATGATATACATCAAGGTGTATTTGATGTTGTTTTAAGTTGACATGTGCAGGTGAAGAATTGATAAAGTATGCAGAAAAATTCTAAGTCCAAGTGTCGACACAGAGGAAGCAGTGTCGACACACAGAAGAAAAGAGTCGACACAACACTGGGAAGCAGTGTCGACACATAGCAGTTAGTCTACAACTACACTGGGAAAAAGTGTCGACACAGAAGAAGTAAGTCGACACATCACTGGGAATTTGTGTCGACACAGAAGAAAAGAGTCGACACAACTCTGGGAATTTGTGTCGACACAGAAGAAAAGCGTCGACCTCAACATTGGGAGAATGTGTCGACACAGAAGAATATAGTCGATCTCAAGATTGTCGACATCAGCTGAATGTGTCGACACAGAAGAAAATAGTCGACCTCAAGTTTGTCGACACCAGCAGAATGTGTTGACACATTGTGATTAAGTCGACACATTAAAGCAGAATGTGTCGACACCTGAAGGCTAAGTCGACACTTACTAAGTTATAATTCTACAACAACTGTGTCGACACACAGGACTTGTGTCGACACACTGAAGAGTTAAGACCAAGTTATTTTCAGAAGAAGCTGTGTCGACTCAAAGGCAACTTAGTCGACATCACTGAAGACTGTGTCGACACCAAAGTCAATTGTGTCGACACAGATAGACAGATGGTCTCGACACTTTCTGACAGACTGTTTCAACAACTTGTGGTTCAAGACTAAGGCACAGGACTTGTTTGAAGACTTGACAGCTGTGGGTTATCACCGGTTGACTGAAGCTGTCAGACTTGTCAGAAAACGGTTAGAAACCGGATCAGCCGGTTACCATGAAAAATGTCTATAAATAGACTGATTCAGAAGGAGAACATAACCATAACAGATAGTCCTTTTTTTGAATAACTTTGAATCAAAAAGGAAGAGAAGGATCACAATCCAATTCATTTCAAGAAAGTGCTAGTCACTTAAGAAGATCTTCTCCGGGAGATCTAAGAAGACTATCTAAGGATAGATCTAAGAAGAGTTCTAATCAGAATTCAGAAGAATCTTTCAAAGTGCTGGATAGAGAGAGGTCAAGCCAGAATTAGAAGAAGAAGAAAGAAACCCCCAGTGGATTCTCAAGAAGCTGTTTGGAATCAACTCAGCTAAGTACATTTTCAAGAAGCTTTGAAGAAGGCTCAGATACAGTTGATTGCATCAGCTGATCAAGAATTGTCTTGGCCTTTTCTCTCTCAACTTTGGCAAGACAGTTTAATAATCTTTTCTATATTTCTGTAGGATCTGTTTACACAGATCTGAGTTGTAAGCCTATGTTATAAAGGCTGAGTGTAGGAGTGTTGAACTCTGAGTGGTAGGGTTGTTTGCCTGAGTGTAGGAGAAGGATATTCTCTGAGTTGTAGGCCTTGGGGCAAGGCTGAGGTAGGGCAGTTGTGCCTGAGTTGTAGGAACCAGTTGGGTTCTGAGTTGTAGGATCTGTTGATCTGAGATAAGTGGAAGTTTAGCCGAATCTAGCATACTGCTAGATAGGTGAAGGGGGAAAGTGGATGTACCCAGATCTTGGGGAACCACTATAAAACATTGTGCAATCTGTGATGTTTTATTTTCTGTGATTGCTGTGCTTATTGTGTTAGCTATTGTTTTGAATTCTGCCTAGAAGTTTTTATAAGAAAAGCAGAACCTATTCACCCCCCCCCCCTCTAGGTGTTTAGGCTGTCTTGAAAGTTAAACTATCAAAGGGAACTTCGGGCCGTAATGCCGCCGTCTTGGTTCCTAGTGCCCCTTGAGAGCCCTTCATGGGGTATGCCGGGGGCAATCCTGGGCTAACGTAAACCATAGGAATAATAAATTAAAAGAGCAACTAGTATAACTAGGGTTGCAAATACATGCACCTCGGTAGCTAGGAAGGTAGAATAATTGGTTTGGTTGCCATTCGGACGCTAGCTCTGAAGGTAGATGCACGGACGGGACTGTCCGGGGGGCCGAGGGCTCGAGGGTTGAAGTACAGAATAAAGGTGGTGGGTCTTCGATACTTGATTGTCGTTCACACCGGCATCGGTATGTTGACTCGGCGGTGCGGGACACTTAGCCAAAGAAAGTCTGGTGGGTACAGCCAGCAGTAGTACGCGGATACTCTAGGTTGTGTTCTTCTAGGGGCGTACGGAAGGGCTAAGCCTGGTAGTGTGGATACCCGCCTAGGAGTGGGGGGCCCGACCCACTGTCTCTGTTTGCCACTACGGAGGTTCTTGGGAGTGAAGCTAGCTGCCCGAACAGGGGGAACTAAAGGTCTGTGCGCATAGAGTCGTGTGCGTGAGTTGCACTTGCATGAATCATGGCATAGCATATCACTACACTCATATTTGCATACAACCGACACCCCAACATATAAATCGGTATGAGACTTTTTATACGATGGGAGCCTTGCAGAAGACCCCTTAACTTATAAGTTTGTATGGGCATTCATATAAGTTAAGGTTACTTACTTATTTACTTGCTTGTTTACTTACTGTTCTCTAGCTGCCTTTTTATACAATTGCTACTTATTACTTCTCTTCTTTACCATTTACTACCACAGGATTGCTAGTTGTATTTTATCCTAAATAATTGTTAGATTAGCTCCCTTGTCATCTGCTTGATTATTCTCCACTTTTGAATCTTCCCTTTCCTCCTCCCCGCCTGGTGCTTAGGAGCCATGGGGGGAGGGGTAGGGGATAATAGGGCTTAGTCTTTATGACTAATGGTTTTTGAACCGCAACATTACAGGAGCTCCGGATGGGAGACAGGGACCAGCACCGGCGGAGTACGGTGCGCATGAAGGTGGGTCAGTCTAGCACCGGTGCACCTGCGACCAGCTCCGTGAGTGATTAGTATTTTTATAGCTTCCGCGACGAGTGATTTGTAGTGAGGACTCTGATGGACTGGGCTCGAGCCCATTTATCTATTTCCTATTTTTATTTACTGATGGACTGGATATGATTTCACTTTTATTTACATGTTTCTTTGGACTTGTTTACATTTTATGTATAATTACTTCTCTCTCTTGTGATCAAAAAGGGCCGGCAGAATTGGCGTTTTGTAGTGGTTGCCTTCCCGTGAGTCGGTGCCACCGCAAAGCGGCAATTTTGGGCTAAGACCCCGGTGGTTTAAAAAGAAAAAAAAGGGGGTCTTACAAGTGGTATCAGAGCAAACCTCGATCGAAGAGAAGTAGTCCACAAAATCTTGGGCCACCCCCGTGCGAGCATAGTTTGCGGACAAACTAGCAGCGGAAGCAGTGGTGTGCCCATAAGGGAAATCACATGTGAAAGTCCATCCTAACTCTTCTTAAATTCCATTCATTCACTCTCTAACAAATAGAATTTTTACTTATAGCCTGTGACAAACACTACACCGCAGTAGGGGACACCCCAGGCTCCAAATGTGGTCCCGCCTCCACCGGCTCTAGCTCCGTTTCAGCAGACGAAGATGGGGCAAACTCTGACGGCCATTCTGGTGGCCTTCAGAGCTCAGCAAGCCTCGACTCCATAGCCAAACCCCGGGGCCAATTGGATGACTGTCTTCCGGGGGCTTTCCCCTCCAGCTTACTAGGGGACGGAGTCTGCAGTACGTACGGAGGAATGGTTGGACACCATTTACGAGATGCTTGCAGGGATTCGATGCCCTACTGAGGAGGCAGTTGCTTTGGCAGTCTCCTGCTTAGAGTCACACGGAAAGAGGTGGTGGAAATCTCAGCTGGACACCTCCTTTGCGGGGATGGACTGCGTTGATATTACTTGGGAGGAGTTCAGAGCAGCGCTCTTGGGACATTTTGTACCTCAGTCGGCGAGGGATGACATGGAGGATAGGTTCCTGCGGTTGAGATAGGGGAACAGGACTGTGGTGGAGTACTACCAGGAGTTCACTCACCTGGCCCGCTATGCGGACGCTTACCAGTTAGACGATGCTGGCTATGCCCGGAGGTTTTATAAGGGGCTGCAAGATGACATGAGACAGGCCCTCCTTTTCGTCTCAGAGGGCAGTCTGGCCAGGATTCTGGAGATGGCTAAGAAGAGAGAGGCGGATCAGCTTACAGTGAAGAGCCGGAAGAGACCGGCTGATGATACAGTGATCGGAGGTCGTAGAGACCGTCCCCGGGGCTAGGTTATTGGGAGAGAAGGAATGGGGATCAGCCTCGTCAGGAGTTTGGGCAGGAGCAGAGAAGCCAGGGGGTGTTGGCTCCCCAGCCTATACAGATGCTGGAAATGCCAAGGACGGCAGAGCAGCCACCGGTATGCTATCAGTGCAACCAGCCGGGGCATATCAAGAGGAACTGCCCAGTGAGGCAAGCACCCCCACTAGCACATCAGGGCGCTCCACCTCCCTGACAGTTTGGCAGACGAGGACAGGACTGAGGACGAGGATTTCAGGATCGAGGCCGCAGGCCAGAGAGGGAGCAGGTGTATGCTCTAGACCTGACACAGCCCCGGAACCCGGAGCAGGTTATCACAGGTATGGCAGTACTTTTAAATTTTCTCCATATAAACTAGTATTCTAGACATAATCTGGTTAAAAATTAAGAGAAGATAACTGCAACAAGAATACTAAGACACTTAATTACCCCATGCATAGTCTTCGTTAGCGGCAAGCCTGCTCATACCGTCTTCGACACTGGTGCGTCGCAATCGTTCGTGTCGGAGGATTTCGTGAAAGGACTAGCAGGTGTGGAGCCATTCACAGGGAAGACGATGAGGGTGCGCCTACCCGATGGATTAGAGATAATGACCTCTGCTCATTGCAATATGGAAGCAAGGATCGGCGGGAATGCGTTTGAGGCACCAGCGACGGTTCTGAAGATGCCAGATTACGATCTGATCCTGGGCATGACTTGGCTGTATTGGAACCATGCCCAGATCGATTGCGTGGCGAAGAGGATCACCGTGAGGCACGGCGACTCCTTCATTGTCATCGAAGGTATTATACATGCACCCCGTACCTTACTATCATCTGTGCAGGCCGTTAAAGCCCACCTGCAGGGGGAAGAAGTTTATCAGGTCCTTTTTGAGGCGGTCGTGGCCAAGGACTCCATTGCAGATATTCCAGTAGTATGGGACTTCGCCGACGTGTTTCCGGAGAAGCTACCAGGGCTACCCCCGCACCGAGAGGAGGACTTCCAGATTCTACTCGTGCCGGGGGCTAAGCTGGTATCCAGAGCTCCCTATCGAATGGCCCCAAAGGAGTTGGTGGAATTTCGAAGCCAGCTTCAGGAGTTAGTGGAGGCCGGGTTCGTTCTGCCTAGCTCTTCACCATGGGGAGCTCCGGTGTTGTTCGTTAAGAAGAAGGACGGGACCCTTCGACTGTGCATAGATTACTGGGCTCTGAACAGGTTGACGGTCCGGAATACTTATCCCTTACCAAGGATAGACGTGCTTTTTGACCAGCTGGAGGGAGCCCATTGGTTATCAAAGCTGGATCTGAGGTCAGGGTACTACCAGCTTCGCATTCGGGAGGGGGAGCACGCGAGACATCTGGCCTTGACCTTGGAGAAGCTGCGTGAGCATGAGATGTATGCTAAGTACAGCAAGTGCTAGTTCTGGCTAAAGGAGGTGGCCTTTCTGGGCCATGTCATCACTGGAGCAGGTCTGGCAGTGGATCCGGCGAAGGTCCAGGCAGTACGGGATTGGCCACCACTAAAGTCGGCCTCAGATGTTCGAAGTTTCTTGGGACTTGCTGGTTACTACCGGAAGTTCGTAAAGGGGTTCTCTCAGATTGCCCTCCCTCATACGTCTCTGACGAAGAAGGAGTCCCCTTTTATTTGGACACCACGATGCGAATCTGCCTTCTAGGAGCTGAAGGATCGTCTCACCTCGGCCCCCGTCCTTGCTCTTCCAACAGGGAAGGAGGGATTCCAGGTGTATACAGATGCTTCCTATCAGGGGATGGGTGCCGTTCTGATGCAGAATAGGCACGTAATAGCCTATGCCTCCCGTCAGTTAAAGCAACACGAGCAAAACTACCCCGTGCACGATCTGGAGATGGGGGGCAGTCATTTTTGCTCTTAAGATCTGGCGACACTATCTCTACGGAGTACATTGCGATATCTTCTCCGACCATAAGAATCTGAAGTACGTCGACACCCAGAAGGAGTTAAACATCAGACAGAGACGCTGGGTGGAGTTTCTGTCGGACTACCAGTATACCATGCACTACCATCCGGGGAAGGCGAACGTGGTCGCGGATGCTTTGAGCCGGAGAGCGAGTACGACAGGAGTAGGCCCACAGCTGATGGCCTTGGAGTTGGTTAAATCATTCGAGGAGATGCAGATTTCACTAGTGTCTGAGGATTACCCGGAGCTGTACATGGAGTACCTGGGATCGATGGCTACTACTGATGACATTCGAGACTGCATCAGAGATGGGCAAATGCTGGATGAGAGAGCTGAGCCGATATTCCGGGCCTTGGAGGAAGGCACGACAGGAGGTTACTCTTTGAGGGATGGGCTACTATGTTTCCGGGGCAGAGTCTACATACCAGCAGGAGGACGGATCCGGGAGGACATTTTGACGGAAGCTCACTGCAGCCGATATTCTGTACACCCGGGGATCACCAAGATGGTAAAAGATTTGAAGAGGACGATGTACTGGCCGGGTATGAAAAAAGATATTACGTATTTTGTGACGCGTTGCGAGGCCTGCCAGCTCGTGAAGGCGGAGTGTAGGAACCCGGCAGGCTTGCTGCAGCCGCTTCCGGTGCCGGAGTGGAAATTTGAGGATATAGCCATGGACTTCAGACATGGGCTGCCTCGATCCCGTGCGGGGAATGACTCGTTCTGGGTGATAGTGGACAGGCTAACAAAGGTGGCCAAATTCATTCCAGTGGCAAAGGACACTCCGGTCAGTGTATTAGTACGGAGGTTCATTGAGCAGTTTGTGCGTTATCATGGGGTGCCCAAGACTATCGTTTCGGATCAGGATGGGTGGTTTACATCCAGGGAATGGAGGTCAGTCCAGGCCCATCTTGGTTCTCGGTTGACATTCAGCACAGCTTTTCACCCTCAGACCGACGAACAGTCAGAGCGCACCAACCGTACACTGGAAGATCTGTTGCGACTGTGTATTTTGGACCGTGGCGAGCCTTGGGAGAGATTGCTGCCACTGGTCGAGTTTTCGTACAACAATGCTTATCAGTCCAGCTAGGCATGGCTCCATACGAGGCGTTGTATGGAAGGAGGTGCAGGACCCCACTATCATGGGTTCAGGATGAGGATCCGCAGGCACTAGGCTCAGAGTTTGTGGGAGATACAGATGCTCAGATTAGATTGATCCGGGATAGGATGTTGGAAGCCCAGAGCAGACAGGCGAAATACTACGATGTGAGGCATCGTCAAGTGGAGTTCTAGGTGGGAGACCGAGTTTTCTTGAAGATACGATCGATGCACAGAGTTTCGCGGGTGCATGGGCGGAAGAAGCTCAGTCCGAGATATATGGGGCCTTATAGGATCCTGGAGCGGATCGGCCCCTTAGCTTATAGACTAGAGCTACCGCCGGAGTTAGCAGGATTGCATGACGTCTTCCACGTCTCCTTACTTCGGAGGGCTCTGCTACGCCCTGAGCAGCTGATCTCCTCGGCAGATGGCCCGGTGGCCTCGGATCGGTCAGTCAATTTGGAGCCTATCAGGATTGACGATACAGCAGTGCGGGTCTTGCGATGGAAGAAGGTTCCGTTAGTCAAGGTTTTGTGGAACAATCATGGGCAGGAGGAGCATACGTGGGAGCCACAGGACTTGATGCGGCAAATATACCCGGAACTTTTTCGTCAGGTATACCTCACAACCCCTCTGGACAATCAATTTGCCTTCCTGTTTTAAACCAATAGGACTGAAATTTCAAGAATAGGGGCTAATCTTTTGTTTATTGGGGTGTATATACCTATTTAATTGGGCGAATTAATCTTAGATTTAAACAGCACAAAGCAAACATAACGTAGAGATGTAATTTCTTTAATTCTCATGGGATGTTACAAGCTTCTTTTCCCGATTAGAGTCCCGTAGGCTTAACCTTGATTTCAGGGACGAAATCTTTGTTTTGTTTATTGGGATTTGTAACATCCCATTTCCGGCTAGACCCCTGGGAGTCGGTTGGTTGTGACAGAACCCTAGGAAGCCCAAAAATTAAAATACATCGGCCGAGATCTCGGGTCACGGGTTGGTCACGCCCGTGACCGACCCGTCACGCCCGTGACCTAGGGCGTGACTCTATTGACGATCGTCGATCTCAGGGAGACGATCGTCGGGCACAGAATTTTTCAACCCGGGCCTGTCACACCCATGACCTATGTGTCACGCCCGTGACCTAGGGCGTGACACCTTCGACGATCGTCGATCTCGGCGGGACGATCATCGACGCGCAGAATTTGCGTCAAGGCCCTGTCACGCCCATGACCCAGGTGTCATGCTCGTGACCAAGGGCCTGACCCCCTTCGGCGATCGTCGATCTCAGCGAGTCGATCGCCGAGCGCGGAATTTGCCTCATGACCCTGTCACGCCCGTGACCCGTATGTCACGCCCGTGACCTAGGGCGTGACCACCCTTCGACGATCGTCGACCTCAGTTCGATGATCGTCGAACCCAGAATTGGTCGCCGGGTCCTGTCACGCCCGTGACCAATGTGTCACGCCCGTAACATAGGGCGTGACAACCCTTCGACGATCGTCAATCTCAGCTCGACGATCGTCGAACCCAGAATTGGCAACCCGTGCCTGTCATGCCCGTGACCTATGTGTCACGCCCGTGACCAAGGCCGAAACGTCAGCCAGACTGGAAATTTCGGTAACCGACGTTGTAATTAATTCTGATTATGGGAAGTTACACCAGGTGTATTTATGGGCTGTTTCCTACTTTGATTATCTAATAAATTAAGGGAATGTTGGTCCAATAGGAAATCCCCACCTGGCAAACACCTCTTCGTTTCCAGCATTTCAACTGCCTCTACCATAACCGAAACGTCATTAAGAGGAATATTAAGGGCCATGAACGTTTCATCCTTTCCCCTTCCCACTTTTTGATCTATAAAAGACTCCTAAGAGCAAGAGGAGAAGGTTACACGCTCAATTAAACGGATTCAGATTCCCCCCTTGCTGTTGAAGAATTTCTGGCGACGCCACCACCGCGCCAATGGCTTCCCGACGGTCTGCACGCCTCCAGCCTGCGTACAAGGTCCTCCCTTCCCTCTTCTTCTGCGGATAGATCTTAGAAGTCGTTAGGAGAGATATCGGGCTCAAAAGAGCCAGATCGGGTGAGTGTTTCCATGGTTTTTCCGAAAATTTCATGGCGGCGGGTTTGCTGGAAGCCGCCTCTGCGGCGGCCGTGCCGCCACCCGACGGTAGCCCTCACCTCAACAGAGGTGATGGTGGTGGTGGCCGGCCAGGGAGATGGCTGGGTGGCCGGGAAATAGCTTTGGAAAAGCTACAGGAATAGTCGTTTTCTGGTTCTGTTCGGGTTCGGGTAAAGAAGAAGATGAACAGTGTTATTTTTATTATATTATATTTTGTATAATTAGGAATTTAAATCCCTTTACTGTACACTAGGTTTAAACTGAAAATTATTGCCCGTAGGGGCTGAAACATAAAAAGTGGTCAACATAGAAAATGTATCCCTTGAAGTCTTATTTAATTCAAAATTGATTTCACTCGATTTGGAGTCCTGGTTAGACCACAGCACACTTTTTGGTGAGGTCTATCCATAGGGCTGACTTAACCTTAGAAAAATTTCCCACTCCATTCCAGTCATCAAAATGACTTGAAATTTGGGGTGTGGCCTAATTTTACTTATATCTAGGTGTTATCCAAAAATTAGGATTTTTGGGAAATATTTTTCTATAGTTTTTAGAAAAATTTAATAATCCTAGCATAAATTAATTAGATGGCCAAATGACTTCCAAACCCTCCCAAATTTTGGTGAGTGGTCCCTGGGTGTAACATAAGAATCTGGTAAAAATTTCATCTCATTTGGAGATGTTTTGAATAGGGTTGTGTCCAACCCTAGGATGATCCTTATAGGATAGTTTAGGATCAAACTCCCCCTTGGTATATGAGTGGCCATATCACCTCAACAGAGGCTGATACTTTGTCCAAAGGCTGTTTAGGGCATGACACACCCTCCAAGGGAGCTTGGGGTGGTTTGGTGTAGGGTAGCCCTAGAACCCTAGGGAAAATCCCTTAATGGTGGTTTTTGGGGTTGTGAAGGTCATGGGGTCAAATGACCTTAGACTGACTTAAAATTTGGTGGAGAGAACCATAGGGCAAGTATAGTTCTCTGGACAAAGGTTTAGGGTATTTGAAGACATCTAGGCCACCTAAAATCCTAACCCTAGTTTAGGTCACCAACTTTAATTTGTATTATTAAGCTATCTAATGAACTTCAAATCAAGTAAGATTTGGGCAAGGGGATTTTCTGGTCAAAATAACCATGATATAATTTTGTTGAGATTGTTGGATTAATTTATACAGTACTTTATTTACAACTCTAATTGTGCCCTAGATATTTGTTTTGATGATTATGGAATTTCTGTTCACTGGAATATTATGAAACCTTGGATTAGGACATCTTATAGCATGTTATACCTTCAGTATTTTTCTTGGAAATTTTAACTAATTATTTCTGGTACATACTTCTTTAACCTACTAATTGTGATATATAGTCAAAAATACAAATAGTGCCCAATTACTATCTGTAAAATTAGGAAATTGGGTCAGTGGGTGTTTCAAATTATGTTAGTGACCCTGTAATTTTCTCTGGAATTTTAGATGACTAAAAACAGTACCTCCTTCATTAAGTTAAGAAAATTAGTACCTTGCATTAAAATAAATTTAGAGTTCAAATGTTGGAGAAAAATTATGGTACTTGGTTTATGATGGTTTTAGGTCCCTACATAGCTTCTATAATTTTCTTGGAATTTTTAGATATATATTTACAGTACTTCCTTCATAATATAGTAAAAGTGACCTAAAAGGGTAAATTAGGAAATTAAGGCCTAAACACCTCTGGAATTTCTCAAAACTTGGAATTACTGTGTAAATACCTTATAGGATTTTTACTGATTTTATGATAATTTATTGTTGGCTCAACAGTGCACTTCATGTTCATACTAGGGCCTTTGGAATCTTAGGATAAATAAATTAAATGTCCGATAAATAGGAAAATTTGGAAACCTTGGATTTAGACTAATTATGTCATGGTAAACCTCCAGTAAATATTATAGGAGACTCGGAAGACAAATTGGAGTACCTCCCCTTATACACCTTATGTACCTTAGGATGGTGTGCATATAGTAAAACCACGGAAACTAATTTAGAGTAATAATAAAGTTGGGAAATGGAATTTTGGTGGTTGCTGGTTGGTTAGGGCAAGCTAAGATTAAGTTCATTATTGCAAGTTAGGATAAGTGGAGTGTGAGGCTGGTTAAGGTTAAGTGGCATACGGGAACGACGAAAGATCGTCCACCCTGGGTAGGAATGGAAGAGTCTTAAAACTCTAGGGTTAGATCTAAAGTAACTAAAAGGTTATCGAGTTAAGGGAGATCAACCAATAACAACAAGAGCCTTGTGAAAGGGAACTTCGGGCCATAATGTCGCCGTCTTGGTTCCTAGTGCCCCTTGAGAGCCCTTCACGGGGTATGCCGGGGGCAGTCCTGGGCTAACGTAAACCATAGGAATAATAAATTAAAAGAGCAACTAGTATAACTAGGGTTGCACATACACGCACCTCGGTAGCTAGGAAGGTAGAATAATTGGTTTGGTTGCCATTCGGACGGTAGCTCTGAAGGTAGATGCACGGACGGGACTGTCCGGGGGGCTGAGGGCTCGAGGGTTGGAGTACAGAATAAAGGTGGTGGGTCTTCGATACTTGATTGTCGTTCACACCGGCATCGGTATGTTGACTCGGCGGTGTGGGACACTTAGCCAAAGAAAGTCTGGTGGGTACAACCAGCAGTAGTATGCGGATACTCTAGGTTGCGTTCTTCTAGGGGCGTACGGAAGGTCTAGGCCTGGTAGTGTGGATACCCGCCTAGGAGTGGGGGGCCCGACCCACTGTCTCCATTTGCCACTACGGAGGTTCCTGGGAGTGAAGCTAGCTGCCCGAACAGGGGGAACTAAAGGTCTGTGCGCATAGATTCGTGTGCGTGAGTTGCACTTGCATGAATCATGGCATAGCATATCACTACACTCATATTTGCATACAACCGACACCCCAACGTATAAATCGGTATGAGACTTTTTATACGATGGGAGCCTTGCAGAAGACCCCTTAACTTATAAGTTTGTATGGGCATTCATATAAGTTAAGGTTACTTACTTATTTACTTGCTTGTTTACTTACTGTTCTCTAGCTGCCTTTTTATACAATTGCTACTTATTACTTCTCTTCTTTACCATTTACTACCATAGGATTACTAGTTGTACTTTATCCTAAATAATTGTTAGATTAGCTCCCTTGTCATCTGCTTGATTATTCTCCACTTTTGAAGCTTCCCTTTCCTCCTCTCCGCCCGGTGCTTAGGAGCCGTGGGGGGAGGGGTAGGGGATGATAGGGCTTAGTCTTTATGCCTAATGGTTTTCGAACCATAACATTACAGGAGCTCCGGATGGGAGACAGGGACCAGCACCAGCGGAGTACGGTGCGCATGGAGGTGGGTCAGTCTAGCACAGGCGCACCTACGACCAGATCCGTGAGTGATTAGTATTTTTATAGCTTCCGCGATGAGTGATTTGTAGTGAGGACTCTGATGTACTGGGCTCGAGCCCATTTATCTATTTCCTGTTTTTATCTACTGATGGACTGGATATGATTTCACTTTTATTTACATGTTTCTGTGGACTTGTTTACATTTTATGTATAATTACTTCTCTCTCTTGTGATCGAAAAGGGCCGGTAGAATAGGCATTTTGTAGTGGTTGCCTTCCCGTGAGTCGGTGCCACCGCAAAGCGGTAATTCTGGGCTAAGACCCCTGTGGTTTAAAAAGAAAAAAAAGGGGGTCTTACACGTTGAGTGAGCTGAGATCTCTCAATGCCGTAGAATGGATCGCATTGAGTGAACTTAGTTAACTCAACGCTGTAATCTGTTAGGCGGGATGGTGGTGAGAGCGTTGAGTGCACTCAACGCCATAAGTGGAATGGCGTTGAGTGCACTGACTGCACTACACGCAATTTGGTGTTGTCTGGATGGCGTTGAGTGAGCAGAGATCACTCAACGCCATAATCTGGACGGCGTTGAGTGAGCTAAGCTCACTCAACGCCATCATTTAAAAAGGACATATTCTGGATGGCGTTGAGTGAGCAGAGCTCACTCAACGCCATAATCCGGATGGCATAGAGTGAGCTAAGCTCACTCAATGCCATAGTCTGGATGGCGTTGAGTGAGAAGTGCTCACTCAACGCCGTATCTGGGATGGCGTTGAGTGAGCAGAGCTCACTCAACGCCGTATCAAGGATGGCGTTGAGTGAGCAGAGCTCACTCAATGCCATTATACTTAGAATTTTGCTGGCATTTTTCTGGCAGATTGGTTATGGCTGTGAGCTGGTTCAGCTGAACCGGGCCGGTCTAGGAGTGGGTTGTTTTCTCCTATTAAGACCTAATAAGTCTTATTTAAAAGAAGGTTGACCGGTCAAGTGAAGTTGTGCCACGTGGACCGACAGCTTTGCAAAAAGAGCAGTTACGGCAATGGCCGAGCCCCAGCCTTCATGGCCATAAATGGCATTTGATGTCATTGCCTTCCCCTCCCCTTTTTCGGCTGGATCCGACTCCTCTAGGGAATATGAGGAGTTTCCAGCCGTTAGCTTGCTGTCATAGAGCCGTTTCAGCCCCCCACCACCATGGCCGAGCCAAGCTATAATGGGCCATTAATGGCCACCAGCTTTTGGCCTTCTCCCCATCCTTAACCGAGCTTTTAAACACCCTGAGAGGCCCAAGAGGAGGTTTTCCCAGCTTTTACCTAAAGTTTTCGAGCCTCCCACTATGCGATTGAGAATTTCGGCGATGCTACCACCGCACCAATGGCATCCCTGAAAGAGAAGGGATAGATACTACTCTAGAGGGGGGGGGGTGAATAGAGTAATCAAAAATTGCACTAGCAAAGTTGACTTTCTACTCAACTCCCTTGGAGTTAAATGCGGAATGAAGGTTATAGATATTTGAGATTTAAACCTTAAAGCCTAACACAAGTGTTGAGCACAAAAAGGCAGCCAACTATAATTACAGTTAAGGCTTGGAAACCTAAACAGCAACTAGCAAACCTAGTTAAGATCTAATCACAGCCACAATGCAAGTAATTAAATAAAGCAATCCAGAAGACACAAGGAATTTATAGTGGTTCCCCAAAAAACTTGGGTACGTCCACTCTTCTACCAACAAGGTAGGAATCCACTCAGGTTTTTGATCAGGTGCCCTGCCACCAACAAGATCTGCTTCAGGTAGATCAAGAAACCCTTTAGACTTTTGATCAGGTGTCTAAAAACCAACACAGGTTTTTGATCAGGTGCCCTGCCACTAAGGGATACTTTTGAAGGGAGTAATAACCCTGTACAGAGGGGGAAAGGAGGTTAAGGTGTCTTCTCTATTTTACAATAGATTAGAGAAGAACAATAACTTGCACTGAGCTAGAAAGCTCTAAAAGAATCAAGGCTCCCCATGGCTAAAAGAATGTCCAGGTGAAGTCTTGCTTCAGTGCAGAAACACTTCAGAAATTTCTGAAGGAAAAAGCTACAAGAAGATAAATAATATGAAATAAGATTTTCTTCTTCAGGCAGCTATCTTCTTCTTCTTCTTCAAAAGGCTCTGAGTGAAGATCTTCCTGTAAGCAGGAGAACTCAGGTTGAAGAAGAGAGAAGAACTTGAACTTCTTCTCAGTTAGATGTGAATGTGCTGAGAGCAGTTTGGAGACTGTAAGTTCTTAAGCTTGAATGCTGCTCTTAGCTTTTGAATTCCTTTTTCCTGGATGAACTTGATTTTTGCTATGTGGACTAGTTCATTTCATTCCTCAAGAAGGACTTTATATAGCAGCAGCAGCAACGGCTCTTACTTGAGTTTGAATCTTGTCTTCTTCTGGACTCTGCAAGCTGGGCTGCAAAAAGCATAAAGCAAAACAAAAATACCGCAGACAGATATCCTATAATAGGATAAAGCTTTCTAAGAAGCTGCAAATACTTCTGATGAAATAATATAAGAGAAAGTCACATCAGAAAAGGCTCTTTACATCCAAGGAAGACCTTTTGAGTCTAACGGCTATAAAGGACAGCCTGGCAGAAATCATATCTCAGCTATAAGACAAACAACTTTGTCAGAAAAGATTAGCTCATGCATAAAGAATAGAATAGATATTGCATGGAAGTGTTATAACAATTTACTCAGATAATCTTTTATAAAATATGCCAAAATAATTATGAAATTAGTCACATCTCAGAAGACGACAAAACTATTTAAAACATACAGCAAAACGTCGAACGACCTTCGGAGATCGTCGACCGACGCACGGAGATCGTCGACCTATCGGGCAGATAGTCGAACGATCCAGATAGTCGAACTATCAAAGAAGATAGTCGAACTACCTCAGCAGATAGTCGACCTATCAGAACAGATAGTCGAGTTATCAGATAGTCGATCTATCCGGACAGATAGTCGAACTACCAAACAAAACAGATAGTCGACCTATCAAGCAGATAGTCGACCCATCACAGAAAACAGATAGTCGACCTATCAACAGATAGTCGACCCATCAAAGCAACACAGATAGTCGACCTATCAACAGATAGTCGAACTATCAGATAGTTGAACTATCCAAGCAGATAGTCGAACTATCAAAGCAATGCAGATAGTCGACCTATCAACAGATAGTCGAACTATCAAAGCAGCGCAGATATTCGACCTATCAACAAATAGTCGAACTATCAAAGCAACACAGATAGTCGACCTATCAACAGATAGTCGAGCTATCAAAGCGGACAGATAGTCGACCTATCAACAGATAGTCGAGCTATCAGATAGTTGAACTATCAGAACAGATAGTCAAACTACCAAGGCAAACAGATAGTCGACCTATCAACAGATAGTCGAGCTATCAACGCAGACAGAACGTCGACCAACTGATAGACGATCGTCGATCAGCCGATAGATGATTGTCGAGCGACGTTCGACTATAGTCGAACGAAAAACTACTTAACCAAATATTCATCTGGAAAGGCAATTCAACACAACTAGAGAATCTAACCTATCAACTAACCTTTGACCATAGATGAAACTTGGGTCAAGAGACAGAAAGAGAGGACTGAACTCAAATCAAAACCTAGGGTTCCAACAATCTCCCCCTATTTGAGTTAAGTCTCTCAACAATTAAAACATACAAAACTAATTACTGAAAGTAACATAAAATGCATAAAGAGAAACAACTAAGCAGATATCATCAATCAATCAGATAAGAAATTAACTGTCAATCAATGAATAATTAAGGAGCTTAAGAGTCAGGCTTAGGATTAGAAGAGCTAGAAACAAAAGTAATTTTTCTGGTGGGATCTAGAGCTTCTTTTTTCGATAACTTTAGGTCTTGTTCTCCAATAATTTTCAATTATGTTGTCCTTGGGACCACTGCCTCAGGATGCTTTTCCATATACTTCGAAGGGTCAAAAATCTCAGGTCTGACCTGGAACTTGTCTAGCTCCTTCATTCTGAATTTAGACATTGTGGTCAATCCTGCAGTGTCCTTTCCTTCTGCTTTAGCTTTCTTAATTTGTGCTGCTCCAACTAGTTCAAGAAAACGAGCCATCCTAAAGTTAGGATCAAGCTCTGGGCTTTCATAAACATTCTCAGAAGATGAGTCAACTGGTTCTTTATCCTGATTAACTAGATAACAAGAGGGCGCAGACTTAGCAAAGTTCTTGCTAGAATTTTCAGATAAAAATAAATTGCTTACCTTTTGGAGCATCCTTCACAGAAAGATCTGGCTTAGTGATTGAGCTTTTGATCTCTTTAGACTGAGGAGGAGAGAAGGTTGGTCTTTGATACACTACCTCCTTCACTTGTTCTTTAACAACATCAGGTCTTTGATGTCCAGTTTGACTTTTACCTTGGAATCCTTGCGAACTTCTCCTTTGAGCAGATTGAGATGGATTTGATCTTTCAGATTGAGAAGCAGGTTTAGAAGATAAGTTTCCTGAGGCTCCTTCACCGGGAGGTGGAGGAGGAGGACCTCTAGGATTCCATCTAGGAACAGGAGAGTCATACCTCTTTGACTTTTTCCTTTGCTTTTGCTGGTTCTTAGAGAATAACATCCAATGCTGGAAGTATTTTGACTTTGGATCAATCCCTTTCAGTATATAATATGGTGTATCATTGTCTGGATTAGCAGGAGGAGGAGCTACAGCTTTTCTTTTCTTTTTAGCAATCCTTTTTCTTTTAGTTTCAGCAGATTCATCAGAATCGATTTCATCTTCAGAATTAGAAGAGATAGGCATATCATATGGGTCAATAGCATCTTTCAAAGCTCTTTCTTTTTCCTTTTGAGCAGCTCTTTCTAGTTCTTCTTCCATGGCATCCTGTGCCAGGAGAGCATCTAAGTCCAAGCCCAGGGAATCATCCCATACAGTAGATTTTTCAATCTGGGCATCTACAGCTGATTCTTGAATCTCAGAGACTGTCATAGTGACCAGTTCTGCTTGAACTTCTGGCTGAGCAACTTCAGAAACTTGAACTGCTGGTTCTGGTTGAACTTCTAGAGTAATTTGGATAACAGGTTCTTGATCATCTAGAACTTCTTCCAATTTATCTGTAATATTATGAATAAAATTGTTCTAAATGACATCTAATCATGCCTTCCAGATATTCCCAAACTATCATATCAGTTAACAAGTCTAAAAAGTAAGTAAAAGGAATACCTTCAGAATCGACCACAACATGTCCTAACTCCCACAATTTATCTAGAAAGGAGGTGATGATTCCTTCTAGGTATAGGGCAACCAAGGGAGTAGAACACTCTTCTAAACAGGCTTTAACAATGAACTCAGATTTCAATACTGCATCAGAAATTTCCTTTTCAGATAAAGGAGGAGGAGCTGAATCTTCTATAGCTTTCTCTACTACTGCAAGATGAACTGCTGGAGGAGAGGCCAAGGGCAGCTCAGAGACGTCTTCATCAAGCATCTCCCCCTATCTGGTTTCGGTAGAAACTGAAACCAGGCCCCTAGAAGAAGAGGGCTCAGTAGACTTTGAGAGTTTTAGAATAGCAGCAGTTAGAGAGGAGATAGAGGAAGCAAGGGGAGCAATTGCCTCGTTAATCATAGTTTTGATTGAGGGTGTAATTAACTCCACAATGCTAGAAATAAAAGCTGGAGTTATTTCAAAAGAAGATGGTGATGATGGAATTTTAGAAGATGGAAGAACAACAGGGATGGTATAAGCAAGATGAGCTGGAGAATGAGCTGGATATGGAACTGGAGATGTATGAGTGGATGTAGGGTGATCAATGTGATCAGGAGAGGGAATTGGAGAGTGAACTGGGGTAGAAATTTCAGACACCAACAAATCAAAACTTGGATGAGAAATCCCAGCAAGATGAATCGGGAGAGGAGATGCAGGAGGAGAAGCAGAATGTCGTACTTCAATTGAAGTTGAAGGAACTTCAACTGAAGTAGATGGAAAAACTGATGAAGAAGATGGAAGAGATAAATTTGCTGAGCCAGCTGCTAGAAGGGGGAGTGACTGCGACAGTCCTGGTGCTCTCAGAAGTAATTGGAGCAACCCCTGCAGGAGTGGGCTTCAGGAAGGTCCTTTTCCATTTGGCGAATAGCGATGGATCCATCTTCTTGCTTGCGTTGATGGAGGTGGCGGCTGACACAAGCAGGTGGGGGTATTTCTCCTTCAGAAAAATTCCAACTACCCTTCCTAGGGTAACTTCTTTCTTTCCATTCTTTTTCCTTATTAAATCAAACATAATGCCTGCCCAATTGGTCTGCTTCTTATTCACTATTGCACACATTAGTGCAAATTGCTGCCTTGTAATATTATCGTGGGCGGAGTGCTTTCCCAGTAGCACTTTTCCAACAATTTCCGCAAGAAATTTAATCTTAAATGGGAAATTTACTTTGAGCAGCTTAGAGGGAATGCCTTCGGCATGTCCCAGCTCAGTTAACATCCTTCCAAACTCAGGAGCATCTTGCTCATACTCTTCTTCACCATTAATCAATCAAAAGATTTCAGTCAGAATAGCGGGAGTCAATATTACCTCTTCTCCGCTAATAGTTCCAGTCATCGAATCGTCAGTTGAAGACGAAGAGAAAGCCCACTCTTTGATCTCTTGAGTGTTTATCATTATTCTGTAGGACATGAGTTTCTCTAATCCTTGATCTTTGCATAGATTCAGAATCTCCACTATTCCTGGTTTGCAGCAGCTGAAGGCGTTGAAATCTACGCTGAAACTGGCATCAAACTTTACTACTGCAAGAAGCGCTGGAGCAAACGCCATCGAAAGAGCTGTAGAAGACGAGGGAGAGACGGCGAGGACGGAGCGCAAGACAATGAGCAAGCGGGAAGATGGAATGCAAAAAGGCGCTCTCCGTCGACGATAAGAGCAACTATCTCTTAACCTAGGTCGACCATCAGCTTTATATTAAAACAGCGATCGTCGATCTACTTAAAAGATACTGGAGACGATGGTCGAACGGTCGTTCGACGATCGGTCCTGAAGTAGAGTAGTCGATCAATCGTTCGACTATTTATGTCTTCACAAACAGCAAGCTGTCGTCAACCATAGATCGACGATAAGCTCGACCTGTTCGACTATCTTCGAACACCGATCAACGATCTTCAAGCAGATAAGCTATATTCAACCATAGGTCGACGATAGGCTTGATCCGCTCGACTATCGTCGAACTTCGTTCGACTATCTTCGAATAAGTTTCAACAAGGCAAACGTCACACTTAGTCTCTTCCATTCATCATGCCTAGTTGAACAAAAAGAACAGATTCTTCTGTTCATCTAAGGGCTTGGTGAATATATCACCTCTCTGAAGGTCTGTGGATATGAACGCAAGGCTGATCTTGTTCTTTTCCACACAATCTCTCAGGAAATGGTGTCTAATCTCAATGTGCTTCGTTCTAGAGTGGTGCACTGGATTTTGTGCAATGGAGATAGCACTTGTACTGTCATACAATATTTTAGTGTTCTTGTGTGAGTACCCATAATCCAAAAGTAGATTTTGTATCCACAGGATCTGTAAACAACAACTAGCAGCTGCTATATATTCAGCTTCTGCAGTTGAAGTTGAGACAGAGGCCTGCTTCTTACAGAACCAAGAGACCAATCTCTCTCCCAGGAACTGACAAGTTCCTGAGGTACTTTTCCTGTCAACTCAACAACCAGCATAATCAGAATCAGAATATCCAATTAATTCAAATTCTGACTCAGCTGGGTACCAAAGTCCTAGATTTGGACATCCCTTCAGGTATCTCAAGATTCTCTTGAGAAGAATCAGATGAGATTCCTTGGGGTTGACCTGGAATCTAGCACAAAGGCATGTAGCAAACATTATGTCTGGCCTACTTGCAGTTAAATACAATAGGGAACCAACAATGGCCCTATAATTCTTTTGAACAACAGGCTTTCCCTGATCATCAGAATCAATAACTACATTAGTAGCCATAGGTGTATGCATTGCTGAAGCATCTGCCATCCCAAACTTCTTTACCAATTCCTTGGCATATTTAGATTGGGAGATGAAGATGCCATCACCATCTTGCTTTACTTGGAGACCAAGAAAGTAAGACAGCTCACCCATACTACTCATCTCAAACTTAGAATGCATTAAGTTGGAGAACTTTTTGCATAGTTTGGGATCAGTGGAACCAAAAATAATGTCATCCACATACACTTGAACTAACAAGATTGTGTCCTTGTGGTGCTTGACGAAGAGGGTTCTATCAACTACTCCCCTAACAAAGTTGTGCTCTAACAGGAAGCTAGCTAGAGTCTCATACCAGGCTCTTGGTGCTTGTTTTAGTCCATAAAGAGCTTTCTGCAACTTGAATACATGTAAGGGCTGAGTTGAAGAAACAAAACCTGGTGGCTGTTCAACAAACACCTCTTCCTTTAGCTCACCATTAAGAAAAGCACTTTTGACATCCATCTGAAAAACCTTAAACTTCATATAGGCTGCATAGGCTAAGAAGATCCTTATTGCCTCTAGCCTTGCAACAGGAGCAAAGGTTTGGTCATAATATATGCCTTCCTCCTGTCTGTAGCCCTGAGCTACAAGCCTAGCTTTATTCCTTACAATGATTCCATTTGCATCCAACTTGTTTCTATACACCCACTTGGTGCCTATGATCAGTTGGCCTTTAGGTCTTGGAACCAAAGTCCATACTTTACATCTCTCAAACTGATTGAGTTCCTCTTGCATAACAATGATCCAATGGGGATCTAGCTCAGCATCTTTAATGGTGAGTGGCTCAATCTGTGAAAGGAAACAAGCATGCATCACATCCTATCTTAACTGATGTCTTGTTTGAACACCAGCTGATATGTCTCCTATTACTTGAGATGTAGGGTGATCTCTAAGTGTGACAACATCAGCAGGTGGGATGTGATCTTCAGCAATAGTTGGGATTAATTCCTCAGGAGGAATTTGATCTACTATTGGTGGTACATCAACAACATCTGCAATGTCTTCATCACTGTCTGATTCAGTGATATGAAGAGTTGAAAGATGGAGGATTTCTTGAGTGACATCTTTGGTAGATTCTTGTACCTGTAATGAACTTGAGGAAGGGGAAGTTTCCTTCTCCTTGTAAAACATTTGGGATTCATCAAAGGATATATGAACAGACTCTTCAATTTTAGAAGATGATTGATAATACGTTTTATAGCCTAAACTATTATCGTATTTTATATTTTATATTGTACAAATTATGTCTATTATTAGTTTATTTTTATCCTTTTTATATAAATTTTATTGCCACTAACTTTTTCCTGTCTTTTTGCAGGTTTTCAGAAAAATTGCCAAAATGGCCTGTCACGCCCCCCTGTCACGCCCTCCCTGGGCGTGACCTAGGGCGTGTCACCCGATCCCGAGGACACCTGATGGAAGGGACAGAAAATGGTCAAAACCGCTGTCACGCCCCCCTGTCACGCCCTCCCTGGGCGTGTCACTAGGCGTGACCAGGGGCGTGTCGCCCTCTGCCGCAAAGCTGCCGCCGCATTAAATGCCCTTCCGCCTCAGCACGCAAATAGTACTGTCACGCCCCATGTCACGCCCGTGACATGGGCGTGACACCTTCCTTTTTCGGCGACTGACGGATTTCCGACCAATGATTTGGACATGACATGCCTGTCACGCCCCCCTGTCACGGGCGTGACCTAGGGCGTGACCACCGACGTACCGAAGCAATCATCCCTCCCACCAGAATCCAGAGCCTGAGGTCAAATCCGTACCTGTCACGCCCCATGACACGCCCCCCCTAGGGGGTGTCAGAGGGCGTGACCAACCCGAGAAATTTTCTATAAATTGAGCCCCCCTCCTCCCCATTTCAGCAAGCTTTGGTTGAGTGGGGGAGGTGCTGCCCCTTTGTTTCTTGATCCTTTTTCATGCTTTTTCTCTCTCTCTCTCCCCCTCTCTTTGTACTTTTTGGTTAACCCTAGTTTAATCTTAGTTTGTGCTAGCTTTTAATGTAATTTTCTTCTTGCTTAATGCTTAATGTAGGGCTAGAATAGGGTTTAATTTTCATGCACTTGTAATTTTATTTTCATTAGTGTAACTTGCCCTTTTTCATTAATAAAATTGTTCTTCCCTTAGCTTGTGTTCTTCTTATGTGTTTCTACTCATCTCCCCTCCACCACTCCATTATGATTAACTAATCCTCATTGTACTCGATCTTGATGATCCGAGGTTAGAGCGATTATGTTATGATGTTTTAATCAATCTTTTCTTTTTAGGTTAGGGCCTTGAATTACTCTTGATTAATCACGGGTTGGGGGTATATTTTCGATATATACTCTCCGCCTTTGCTTTCATTCTGGGCTAGCCGAGAGGCCGAAAGAATGAAGTGAGCATTCAAGAGTAAAGGGAGTTGTACGCACCCCTCGAGAGAGGCAGACGTCCAAATCTCCCGGATTGGAGTAAAATCCAATAGTGGGGTTCACCGCGTAAAGCGAGTTTTAGGCCTCCGATTTAGACGAGAGTCGGTCGGACCTTCCTAAACTCAGTTGGGCACGACTTCGAGAGAAGCGTGTTCAAGCTTTAGGAACCTCCACGGTCAAGGACCCTTATCCTATTAAGTTTAGATTTTTATCGCATTTTCTTAATCGTCTTTAGCCAAGGTGAATCTCGATCAGGTGCATCTCCATTTCATATTTTCTTCCTTTAGTAGTAATCTCCTATCTTGTGCTCTTTAATTAACTGCAGTAGTTTCCTTTTTAGCATAGTTCTTTTCTTAATAGCGTAACTTAATTGCGGTAGTTCTCTTTCTAGTTTGCTTTAATTTCTCCATTGCGCTTAGATTTTCTAAAACCCTAGTTTTTCCGTCGATAAGATAATAGCGTTCGTGTGAGTAAGCTTAGCCAATAGTTCCCGGATTTCAATACGACACTTGTGTCCCCTTGTTACAATTCGATAGGTATACTTGCCTCATCGGGTTGCTAGTTCGGTTGCGTTTATTTTCTTCGAACCCTAGCGCGCAACAAGTTTTTGGCGCCGTTGCCGGGGACCCAACTTCCGTTGATATTTTGAAAACACGAACCTATTAATTTTATCTCTTCTCTTTCTCATCCCCTTTTCTTTAAAGTTTTAAAAAAAAAATCAAAAAATTATCACCGCTCTTAATAGAAACCAACCTCATAATTTTTCTACGCCACCTAATTCTCTCGAAAAGGGCAAAGGGCTTTAAGCGCCACTGTCTTGTCTAGTACCTTGCGAACCCTTCACGGGGTAGTCCTTGGGAAGTTCGGGAGTTAATCTATAAAAAAAAATCTATTTCAAAAAGAAAAAAAAAATTTTAATTTAATTTTCTAATCTTTTTTCTAGTTTATCCTTTTTCTCTTTCTCTTCTTCTTTTCTGTTCTTTTAGTGCATGACCCGCGGGAGTCCGTCGGTTATTTTGGACTTGGACAACGAAATTGAGCGTACTCTTCGGAGAAGATCGCGATTTCAAGGTCCTACTATCCAAGTGCCGGTTGAGGACTCCGAGTCATTTAATACTTTAAGAATGGAAGAACCCAAAGTAGATGAGGCCGTGCAAAGGACTATGTCCTATTTTGCACGACCAAACCTCGAGGGAACAGAATCGAGTATAGTCCGCCCTACTATAGCAAATAATAACTTTGAACTAAAGCCTAGCATAATTCAAATGGTGCAGCAATATGTGCAATTTGACGGACTTCAAGATGAAGATCCGAACGCACATATAGCTAGCTTTCTTGAAATTTGTGACACCTTCAAGATAAATGGTGTCACAAATGATGCGATCAGGCTAAGACTCTTCCCCTTCTCTCTAAGAACTAAAGCTAAGCAGTGGCTTAACACACTTCCGAAAAATAGCATAACCACCTGGAATGAATTAACTGAAAAATTTTTGGCGAAGTATTTTCCGCCAGCTAAAACTGCAAAACTTAGGAACGACATCTCTGCCTTCGGACAAATAGACTCTGAAACCCTTTACGATACCTGGGAGAGATTTAAAGAATTATTAAGACGATGCCCACATCACGCGCTGCCTGTATGGTTACAAGTGCAGACGTTTTATAACGGGCTAAATCAAAGCACGAAGCAAATGATAGACGCAGCTTCTGGCGGTACTTTAAATCCATAAGACCCCGGAAGCCGCTCTTGAGCTTTTTGAGGATATGGCCATGAACACTTATCAGTGGAATGTGCCTAGGTCCCGCCCGAACAAGCCTGCAGGTATCTATGAAGTGGACAACGTCTCCCAGCTCGCTCTGCAAGTAGAAATCCTAAGCAAAAAAATCACGGAGATGACTGCTGCCTCCGCCCCTCAGGTATGGGAATCTGCAACCCCTACTCCAGAACATTTAGATTATGTTAATAATTTGCCTAGAACTGCTTTTAATAATTTTTCTGCTGCGAATTTTCATCCGCCTGGTTTTAATTTTCCGAATAGTTATAACCCCGCTTTAAGAAATCACCCGAACTTTTCATGGAGTAATCCATCGAATGCGATGCGCCCACCTCCACAAAATGATTTTTCTGCACAACCACCACCACCACCACCACTTCTTCAAAATTACCCAAAACCTCTGAGCTTGGAGGAATTACTTTCTAAATATATCACCACAAATGACGCTACCATAAGAACTTTAACCGAAAGCGTAAAAAGTTTAGAAAATCAGGTAGGACAGCTCGCGAAAATAATTTCTGAGCGACCCGCAGGGTCTCTTCCTTCCAATACCGAACCCAACCCGAGAGAGCAAGCGAAAGCTATAACTCTTCGGAGTGGGAAGCAAGTCTCCGGTATGGTAAGTGAAGAGCCCGAGGCAAGCTCCGCTTCCGCTTTTAAAAATCAAAGCTCCGCTTCTACTTTTAAAAATCAAAGCTCTGCTCCGCTTCCACCCTCTACTGAAGAAGTAATCACCCCCACTTTAGAAAATAATCTCACTCCACCACCCATCTTCAAAAATAATTCAACTCCTCCATACCCCTCTGAACTTAATAGACAACGTCAAGATGATCAGTACTCCCGCTTCTTAGAAATCTTCAAACAAATCCACATTAATCTTCCCTTCCACGAGGCTATTTCGCAAATGCCGAAATACGCCAAATATCTTAAAGACCTCCTCACAAACAAGAAGAAGTTAGAGAATCTTTCGCACGTCACGCTAAACGCCGAGTGCTCCGCCGTTTTAACAAACGTTTTGCCGAATAAAATCAGTGACCCGGGTAGTTTCTCTATCCCGTGTGTCTTCGGTGATCTCTTTGTTAAACACGCGTTAGCCGACTTAGGCGCAAGTATAAACCTGATGCCCTTTTCGTTGTTCAAAAAGTTAGGGATTGGTAGCCTTAACCCCACGCGTATGAGTATCCAGCTAGCCGATAGATCCGTCAAATATCCGTTAGGAATAGTGGAGGACGTTCTAGTGAAAGTCGACAAGTTCATCTTCCCGGTGGACTTTGTCATTTTGGACATCGAAGAAGACGTCGAGGTTCCCCTGATCCTTGGCCGACCCTTCCTTGCCACCTCCCGAGCCATCATTGACGTAAGCAATGGTAAGCTCTTTCTTCGAGTAGGCGACGACGAAGTCACATTTCCGATCACCCCTTCGATGAAGAACACCTTAGCGAACGATGACTCATGTTTTTTCATAGACGCCGTGAGTGATGATTCTTCCTACTGCCTCTCCGACTTTGAAAAAGAATTTTCTACTTTTTGCTCCTCTTCTCTTACAACAGAATCACTGCAAGGAAGTGATGAATCTTCTTATTGTCTTTCTGAGTTTGAAAAAGAGTTTTCTGATTTTTGTTCTTCCTCTTTCCTTACCACTGAATCTGTACAAGAAGCCGTCTTGGCTGCTAGCCCCACCCCTTATTACGTTCCTTATAAAAAAGTTTATGAAGATATTATTTTTGAAAAAGAAAGAATCTCAAAATCCTCTTATGAAGAACCCCCTACCCTAGAACTTAAAGAACTTCCCGAACACCTTAAGTATGCTTTCTTGGAAAAAGACTCCAAGTTACCAGTTATCGTTTCGGCCTACCTCACGGATACGCAGAACGATAAACTTCTTCTAGTTCTACGTAAGCATCGCCGGGCTATTGCTTGGCAAATTTCTGATATCAAGGGCATAAGCCCATCTTTCTGTACACATAAAATTTTAATGGAAGATAATTCGCGTAACTCTATCCAACCTCAGCGCCGTATAAACCCGAATATGAAAGAAGTAGTTAAGGGCGAGGTTATGAAACTATTAGACGCAGGAATTATCTACCCTATATCGGACAGTAAGTGGGTTAGCCCCGTTCAGGTAGTTCCAAAAAAGGGAGGGATAACCGTAGTTAGTAATGAGAATAATGAATTAATCCCGACACGGACGGTGACGGGTTGGCGTATGTGCATAGATTACCGTAAGTTAAATGACGCCACCCGTAAGGACCACTTTCCTCTACCGTTTATCGACCAGATTTTAGAACGTCTCTCCAGCCATAGCTTTTATTGTTTTCTCGATGGCCTCTCGGGGTACTTTCAAATACCCATCTCTCCCGAGGACCAAGAGAAAACTACGTTTACTTGTCCCTTCGGCACCTTCGCGTACCGAAGAATGCCGTTTGGATTATGCAATGCGCCGGCTACATTCCAACGATGTATGCTCGCAATATTTGACAAGTACGTAGAAAGCATTATGGAGGTATTCATGGACGATTTCTCCGTGTTCGGCGACTCCTTCGATAGATGTTTAGAAAACCTCGAAAAAGTCTTAGAACGATGCGAAGAAACTAACCTTGCCCTAAATTGGGAAAAATGCCATTTTATGGTGAGGGAAGGGTTAGTTTTGGGTCATAAAATTTCTGCTAAAGGTATTGAGGTAGACGTTGCCAAGATAGAAGTAATTGAGAAGTTGCCGCCACCTACAAACATAAAAGCTATAAGAAGTTTCCTAGGCCACGCTGGTTTTTATCGTCGTTTTATAAAGGACTTCTCCAAGATCACTAAGCCCCTCACCCATCTCTTAGAAAAAGACGCTCCATTCATTTTTGATGACTCTTGTATTTCTGCCTTTGAATTAATTAAAGATAAGTTAATTAATGTGCCGATTATGATAGCTCCGGTGTAGGACCTTCCTTTCGAGATTATGTGCGATGCGAGTAGTTTTGCGGTGGGAGCCGTATTAGGTCAACGCATATCTAAGAACTTCCACCCCATCTATTACGCTAGTAAAACCCTCACATCTGCACAAGAAAATTACACCACAACCGAGAAGGAGCTCTTGGCTGTAGTATTTGCGTTTGATAAATTTCGCCCTTACATTACACTTTCAAAAATCATTGTTTTTACGGACCACTCGGCCCTCAAGTACCTTCTTGTCAAAACGGATGCCAAGCCTCGCTTGATTCGCTGGGTCTTACTCCTCCAGGAGTTTGACTTAGAGATCCGTGATAAGCGAGGAGCCGAGAACTTGGCCGCCGACCATTTATCAAGATTAGATAACCCCTTTATAGAAAAATTAAATGAAAAATCTTTTAATGACTATTTTCCTGATGAGAAGCTGCTTTTAGTTAATACATCTACTTCTCCTTGGTTCGCGCACATCGCCAACTATCTAGTGGCCCGGGTGCTCCCAAAAGAGTTCTCCTCTCAGCAGAAGAAGAAATTCTTTTCTGAGCTGAAGAACTACTTTTGGGAAGACCCGCATCTCTTCAAAATTTGTGCGGATCAAGTGATAAGGAGATGTGTTTCTTTTGATGAAGGAATTGATATTCTAAAACATTTGCATGAAGGTCCGACAGGTGGGCACTATCAAGCTGCTCGCACCGCTCATAAAGTGCTTTGCGCGGGTTTTTACTGGCCTAGCCTGTTTAAAGACGCGCAAGCCTTTGTGAGCAGGTGTGATAGTTGCCAACGGTCGGGCAATATTTCTAATAAAAATGAAATGCCGCAAAATTATTTCTTAGAGTGCGAAATTTTCGACCTCTGGGGAATTGATTTTGTTGGCCCCCTTCCTTCTAGCTTCGGAAACAAATATATTTTAGTTGCTGTTGATTATGTTTCACGATGGGCTGAGGCCCAAGCTCTTCCTACGAACGACTCCCGAGTTGTAGTCACGTTTTTTAAAAAATTATTTTCTAGATTCGGTACGCCACGCGCAATCGTTAGCGATAGGGGTTCCCATTTCTGTAACGCGCAATTTTCAAAAATCCTTACTAAATACGGCGTTACGCATAAACTATCCACTGCCTACCACCCCCAAACTAACGGTCAAGTCGAAGTAGTTAATAGAGAAATAAAAAGATTATTAGAAAAGACGGTTTCAACTTCTAGAAAAGACTAGTCAGCCAAACTAGACGATGCCTTATGGGCCTACCGAACAGCGTACAAAACCGCCCTCGGATGTATGCCGTATCGGCTGGTCTATGGAAAATCGTGCCATCTGCCCGTGGAGTTAGAACACCGCGCCTTTTGGGCCTTAAAATTTTTAAACTTCGATCCCCACTCAGTCAGTGACCTTCGAAAATTCCAACTAAATGAACTCGACGAGTGGCGCTCTTATGCTTATGAAAATAATAAACTTTATAAAGAGCGGACGAAGCGTTTACACGATAAACACTTAAGGCACCCTAAAAACTTTAAGCCGGGCGACCAAGTCCTGTTATATAATTCTCGTTTACGTTTATTTCTGGGCAAATTAAAATCTCGCTGGTCTGGCCCGTTTTCTGTTTTAGAAGTATTTCCTTATGGAACTGTTTTAATTTCTCACCCTGATAAGGGTAATTTCAAAGTGAATGGTCAGCGTCTTAAACTGTATTTTTCTATTGATGATGATGTCAGTCCAAACACTATTAAGTTTCTGCTTCACGAACTTTAATCTTGAACTTTTTATTTTTTTGCTAAAAACAATTTTATTTCGGGACAACAATATTATTGGACAATATTATTTTTTTGATGCGTCGAGCTCAACGACGCTTTAACCAAAGGGCGCTCTTGGGAGGCAACCCAAGTTATCTTTTTCTGTTTTCTTTATTTTACAATTTTTGCCTCGGACGGCTCCGACAAGCTGAAGCTTCTGCGATCGCCTGCTCCAACATTGCTGAATCCATCACAAAGTCCAAAGAAGACATTCGGGGAGCGACATCACTCAGCTTTCGCAGCAAATAAATCCGGGGAAGTACCTGTATTTCAATTCTGTCTTTCAATTCTGTACTTTATTTTTCTCTCCTTCTCCAATCCCCTTCTTTAGCCATTGAGGACAATGTCTGTTTTAAGCTTGGGGGAGGATTTCCTCCTTCATTTTTGCGTAGTGTAAATAATCTTCTTTTTGTATATATTGTAAATAATTCCAAAAAAAAAGGAGAAAATTTTTCCAAAATAAAAAAAAAAGAGAATATTTCTCAAAATAAAAAAAAATATATGTGTGTTTTTGAATAGTTTAGACATTTTGGTATTTCAATAGTACCCCTAGTTTTTAGTTTTGTTTTACTCAAAATCTCCTATAAACAACTTAGTTAATTATAATATTTCTAATCGTCCTTTTTAATTATGTTTCACAAGTAAAATGTTGGTCATGTTGTGTTTCTAATTCACGGTAGCATGTTAAGGTGAAATATTTTTCTAAAACTCGCATTTCTATTATGGTTTTTTGTTGTTTATTTCCTTTACTTTCTTAAAAATTCATCATCCACTATTTTCTTTTTCGTTTTTGAATAATTTTTGTAAAGTCAACTTTTGAATAACGTAGTAGATGTGAATGATCCAAGTCACCTATTATTTCTATTTTCAAGTTAATTTCATCAATCTTCTTTTATTATCTAGGACTCGCTTTTTGAAAATTTTTCAAACCTTTGTTTTAAATAAATTCAAAAGCGTGAAAATGATTTAGGCCATTTTTGTTTTCGTTTGAGCTTTCCTGCCAACCTAAAAAACTTTTACCACTAGTCAGCCGTTTTTGAGCCTTTTTCCGATTTCATTTGATAGCTCCTCCTTTCATTTCAGTTTCACCAAAGCCAAAATTTCCAACCTATCGAATCACACTAGCCTTTTTGAGTTTCATAAATTATTTTGATGATTTTGATAGGGTATTTTGTGATTTTGTTTTTTTTGTGGAGAAAGGTTTTCGAAAAAAAAAGGAAGTATGTTCAAAAGTGATGTTTATTTTTGTTTGGCCAACTCAAAAAAGAAAATAAAAATATTTATGGCCTTTGTTTTGAAAAAAGGGAAAAAATGGAAAAGAAAAAAATGAAAAAAAAAAAATTGTGTATATATTTTTATGAAATTTTTTGAAACTCTTTGCTTTGGTTTAGTGTGATTTTAAAACCTTCACGTTTATCTTTGAATTCTACTCCTAATCATTTTCCTAAACAAAACGTTTCTGTCCTATTTAAGTCCTTTTGATTCACGCTTTTTGATTTTTTATTTAACAACTAAGAAAAGAAAAACAGTAAATCAGTCTTAGTTTTAGATTTAAACATAGATTTTTGATAATTAAATTGATATAATTATAATACGTTGCTTGGATCTAGTAACAACTCAATGCGTGTTTTTCATTTTCGTTGCTTTACTTTAGTCCATTTAAAAAAATCTCGTTAAAATTTTGGATGATTTGTTTTTATTAAGTAAAGTTTATAAAAGTTTTACCATACCTAAATAATTGTTTTAGACTTACATTTCACCTTTTCCCTACTAAGAATTTCGCATAGTACTTGTGTAGGCATAATTAGAACTTTTTGATTAGTCCTTTTTATAAATATCTAGTTTTTATATTTTTGCTTGGGGACAAGCAAAGCTTAAGCTTGGGGGAATTTGATAATACGTTTTGTAGCCTAAACTATTATCGTATTTTATATTTTATATTGTACAAATTATGTCTATTATTAGTTTATTTTTATCCTTTTTATGTAAATTTTATTGCCACTAACTTTTTCCTGTCTTTTTGCAGGTTTTCAGAAAAATTGCCAAAATGGCCTGTCACGCCCCCCTGTCACGCCCTCCCTGGGCGTGACCTAGGGCGTGTCACCCGATCCCGAGGACACCTGATGGAAGGGACAGAAAACGGTCAAAACCGCTGTCACGCCCCCCTGTCACGCCCTCCCTGGGCGTGTCACTAGGCGTGACCAGGGGCGTGTCGCCCTCTGCCGCAAAGCTGCCGCCGCATTAAATGCCCTTCCGCCTCAGCACGCAAATAGTACTGTCACGCCCCATGTCACGCCCGTGACATGGGCGTGACACCTTCCTTTTTCGGCGACTGACGGATTTCCGACCAATGATTTGGACATGACATGCCTGTCACGCCCCCCTGTCACGGGCGTGACCTAGGGCGTGACCACCGACGTACCGAAGCAATCATCCCTCCCGCCAGAATCCAGAGCCCGAGGTCAAATCCGTACCTGTCACCCCCCTGACACGCCCCCCCCCCCCTAGGGCGTGTCAGAGGGCGTGACCAACCCGAGAAATTTTCTATAAATTGAGCCCCCCTCCTCCCCATTTCAGCAAGCTTTGGTTGAGTGGGGGAGGTGCTGCCCCTTTGTTTCTTGATCCTTTTTCATGCTTTTTCTCTCTCTCTCTCCCCCTCTCTTTGTACTTTTTGGTTAACCCTAGTTTAATCTTAGTTTGTGCTAGCTTTTAATGTAATTTTCTTCTTGCTTAATGCTTAATGTAGGGCTAGAATAGGGTTTAATTTTCATGCACTTGTAATTTTATTTTCATTAGTGTAACTTGCCCTTTTTCATTAATAAAATTGTTCTTCCCTTAGCTTGTGTTCTTCTTATGTGTTTCTACTCATCTCCCCTCCTCCACTCCATTATGATTAACTAATCCTCATTGTACTCGATCTTGATGATCTGAGGTTAGAGCGATTATGTTATGATGTTTTAATCAATCTTTTCTTTTTAGGTTAGGGCCTTGAATTACTCTTGATTAATCACGGGTTGGGGGTATATTTTCGATATATACTCTCCGCCTTTGCTTTCATTCTGGGCTAGCCGAGAGGCCGAAAGAATGAAGTGAGCATTCAAGAGTAAAGGGAGTTGTACGCACCCCTCGAGAGAGGCAGACGTCCAAATCTCCCGGATTGGAGTAAAATCCAATAGTGGGGTTCACCGCGTAAAGCGAGTTTTAGGCCTCCGATTTAGACGAGAGTCGGTCGGACCTTCCTAAACTCAGTTGGGCACGACTTCGAGAGAAGCGTGTTCAAGCTTTAGGAACCTCCACGGTCAAGGACCCTTATCCTATTAAGTTTAGATTTTTATCGCATTTTCTTAATCGTCTTTAGCCAAGGTGAATCTCGATCGGGTGCATTTCCATTTCATATTTTCTTCCTTTAGTAGTAATCTCCTATCTTGTGCTCTTTAATTAACTGCAGTAGTTTCCTTTTTAGCATAGTTCTTTTCTTAATAGCGTAACTTAATTGCGGTAGTTCTCTTTCTAGTTTGCTTTAATTTCTCCATTGCGCTTAGATTTTCTAAAACCCTAGTTTTTCCGTCGATAAGATAATAGCGTTCGTGTGAGTAAGCTTAGCCAACAGTTCCCGGATTTCAATACGACACTTGTGTCCCCTTGCTACAATTCGATAGCTATACTTGCCTCATCGGGTTGCTAGTTCGGTTGCATTTATTTTCTTCGAACCCTAGCGCGCAACAATGATTTATTAAAAACCCTATAAGCTTTGCTTACTTGGGAATATCCAAGAAAAATTCCCATTGAAGCCTTTGCTTCAAACTTTCTAAGATATTCTTTATTGTTATTATGAATATAAATAACACAGCCAAACACTCTAAAATAATTTATTTTAGGTTTCTTTCCTTTAAGTAACTCATAAGGAGTTTTACACTTAAGTTTGTGTATCAGACTTCTATTCAAGACATAGTTGGCTGTACTAACAGCTTCTGCCCAATAGGAAAGAGGCATATTAGCATCTGCCAACAATGTGCCAGCAGCTTCAATTAGTGTTCTGTTTTTCCTTTCAACTACCCCATTTTGTTGGGCAGTTCTAGGAGCTGAGAAGTTATGTTTGATACCTTCTCTCTCACAGAATTCTTGCATGAGAAGAGAGTCAAACTCAGTACCATGATCACTTCTGATCAAGGCCACATGAGTAGAGTACTCAGTCTGCACACATAATAGAAAATCTGTAAGGGCTTTGAAGTTATCAGCCTTAGTTCTCAAAAAGAACAACCAATTGAACCTAGAGAAGTCATCTACAATGACTAGGGTATAATACTTCCCTCCTAAACTCTGTACATTTATTGGGACAAATATGTCCAAATGTAATAAATACAGGATTCTAGGAGAATCACTTTTCTTTACTGATTTAAATGAGTTCTTGGTTTGCTTGCCTAGTTGACAAGCCTTGCATATGCTCTCCTTCTTGTAGGGGCAAGAAGGTAAGCCTCTAACAAGGTTGTGTTTAGATAACCTAGATATATTCTTGAGGTTAACATGACTAAGCCTTTTATGCCATAGAGTATTGTTATTGGTTACTTCATTAAACAAGCAGATTTCAGAGTGAGTTGAATTAAAATCTACTAAATAAATGTTGCCTTGTCTAATGCCTACTAATACAACACTATTATTTAAAGTAATATTACAAAGAGAGTTAGAGAATGATAGCTGGTATCCAGCATCATATAACTGACTTACTGAAATTAGATTATGCTTTAGTCCAGTCACATAAGCAACTCTCTTGAATGTAACAGCTCCAATTGTCATCCTGCCATAGCCTTCAGTTTGACCACAGCATGAATCTCCAAAGATTACCTTTGGGCCAAGCTTTGCCTTGAACCTTGACAGATGTTCTTTATTTCCTGTCATATGCTTGGAGCAACCACTATCCAAATACCACTTATTTTGAGTGATAGGATAGGTCTTCACCTGCAAATAAATCAATTTAAACATTGTGGACCCAGGTAACCTTGGGTCCCTTGTTTTTCACATAAGAAAAACTGGAAATAAATGAATAAGCAGGCTGAGGGTGATAACCTAATGGGTAAGATCTCCTAGGTGGGATTCTCCATGTAGATGATGGGTCAATGAACCTAGGGTTTCTATTCATATTCGGGTTTCTAGCGTTCTGATTGGAATTTTGAAATTCTTGTTGAAAGCGTCGATCGACGTTCGACGATTGGTACCCAGATCGTCGATCTTCGTTCGGCCATTGGGTTTGCGATCGTCGAGTAGCGTTCGGCGCCCTTTGTAATTCCTTAAATTTCTATTTTCTTTTCTCTCTTTTAGCTTTATTTAAAACTCTATTTACTTGATTGACGTGCTCAGTGTTTTTTATTCCACTAGATGAAATAAAATTCACTGGAGTTGAAAGTTGATTTTTAAGAATGATTGGGGGCTCACTAGAAGATGCTCCTATGCCTAATTTGTTATTGCCTGACCAAGTGTTAGACATGCTGGTTATTTCAAGCAACTTAAGGCTTCTACCATTCAGAGACTCTTCTAACCTTTTGGATTTAGCTAACTCATTCTTAAGAAATTTAATTTCTTCACTAGAATTAGTGAGTTCTGTTGTTAACCTAGTGTTTTCATTAGCAATCAATTCAGATTCAGCTAGTTTAATTCTAAGTTCTTTTATTTCTTTTTCAGAACTAATTAAATCTAAACATAAAGATTTAAAATCAGATTTAAATTCAGCAGATGTAAAGTCATAAGAAGATAATACCTCATCTTCTGTTGGCATCTCTTCATCTGAATCTGAATTCTCTGCAGCTGAGTGATTGCTGCTGGCATCAATTACCATCAGGCAAACTTCCTTTGCCTTATTTTCTTCTTCATCCTCACTGGAGCTTGAGGAAGAGGATTCCTCATCAGAATCGCTCCAGGTTTCAGCAACAAAGCCTCTCTCCTTCTTTTTGTTCTTGTAGGAGGATGGCTTGGAATGCTTCCTATGCTGATCCTTGTCTTTTCTTTTATCTTTGTTCTTTTCCTCTGGACAATCTGGAAGAATATGTCCAGGCTTCCTGCAACCATAACAGATTATTTCTTTAGAAGGGGTACGATCATACCTTAGTTTATCTTCATACTTTGAAGATTTCTTTCTGAATTCCTCCTTCCCATCTTGAGAAACCTTTTGGCAAATAATGCCATCAGTTCCTCATTGGACTAGCTGCCTTCAGAAATGTCAGCAGCTTTGAGAGCAAGGGTTTGCTCTTTTCTTGTAGGAGTTGGGGTCTTTGCTTCAGCTTCAGCTTCCCTGGACTTCAGCACTTGCTCAAAAGACTTGAGCTTGCCGAGAAGGGCTTCTGTTGAGATTTCATTTGTGCTTCTGGCCTCCTTGATAGGCCAGATCCTTAGATCCCATGTGCTAGGGAAGCACATAAGAATCTTATCATTGACCTCTGTCAATTAAATATCCTTATCAAGGGTCCTCAGCTCATTGATGATTGAGCTGAGCCTTGTGTACATAGCTTCAACTGATTCAACATCAGTTTTCTTGAAATTCTCATACTGTGAGATAAGGTTGGACCTTCTGTCCTTCCTTTCATCAGCTGAACCAGCTACAATCTGGTTCAGTGTATCCCACATAGCTTTTGCTGAGGAGCAGTCAGCAACCTTCTGGAATACTTCATCAGACATTGTCTGAGCCAGAATGTTCATTGCCTTGGCATCTGCTATCTTTGCCTTTTTGTACTCATCATTATAGTCTGGAGGAGGCACTGCACTCATATTAGATGATGATGAGGCAGTAGCTGCAGCAGGTGCTCTTGGTGGTCCTGTTAAAATAGAAGCAAAAATACATTCATCAATAGAGTTCATATATAATTTAATCCTTGCCTTCTAGATGCTGAACTTAGCTAAGTTGCATGCTGGAGGTCTAGTGCTAGAATAATCGTTGGACTGGGCCATGATAGTGAAAGTGAATATCTATAAACTTTGGTATCTATCAGGATCTTGTGACTTAGGTGTTAGCCTATTCAGTCAGTCAACCTCCCTCTGATACCAATTGAAAGAGAAGGGATAGATACTACTCTAGAGGGGGGTGAATAGAGTAATCAAAAATTGCACTAGCAAAGTTGACTTTCTACTCAACTCCCTTGGAGTTAAATGCGGAATGAAGGTTATAGATATTTGAGATTTAAACCTTAAAGCCTAACACAAGTGTTGAGCACAAAAAGGCAGCCAACTGTAATTACAGTTAAGGCTTGGAAACCTAAACAGCAACTAGCAAACCTAGTTAAGATCTAATCACAGGCACAATGCAAGTAATTAAATAAAGCAATCCAGACGACACAAGGAATTTATAGTGGTTCCCCAAACAACTTGGGTACGTCCACTCTTCTACCAACAAGGTAGGAATCAACTCAGGTTTTTGATCAGGTTCCCTGCCACTAACAAGATCTGCTTCAGGTAGATCAAGAAACCCTTTAGACTTTTGATCAGGTGTCTAAAAACCAACACAGGTTTTTGATCAGGTGCCCTGCCACCAAGGGATACTTTTGAAGGGAGTAATAACCCTGTACAGAGGGGGAAAGGAGGTTAAGGTGTCTTCTCTATTTTACAATAGATTAGAGAAGCACAATAACTTGCACTGAGCTAGAAAGCTCTAAAAGAATCAAGGCTCCCCCTGGCTAAAAGAATGTCCAGGTGAAGTCTTGCTTCAGTGCAGAAACACTTCAGAAATTTCTGAAGGAAAAAAGCTACAAGAAGATAAATAATATGAAATAAGATTTTCTTCTTCAGGCAGCTATCTTCTTCTTCTTCTTCAAAAGGCTCTGAGTGAAGATATTCCTGTAAGCAGGAGAACTCAGGTTGAAGAAGAGAGAAGAACTTGAACTTCTTCTCATTTAGATGTGAATGTGCTGAGAGCAGTTTGGAGACTGTAAGTTCTTAAGCTTGAATACTGCTGTTAGCTTTTGAATTCCTTTTTCCTGGATGAACTTGATTTTTGCTATGTGGACTAGTTCATTTCTTTCCTCAAGAATGTCTTTATATAGCAGCAGCAGCAACGACTCTTACTTGAGTTTGAATCTTGTCTTCTTCTGGACTCTACAAGCTGGGCTGCAAAAAGCATAAAGCAAAACAAAAATACTGCTGACAGATATACTATAATAGGATAAAGCTTTCTAAGAAGCTGCAAATACTTCTGATGATATAATATAAGAGAAAGTCACATCAAAAAAGACTCTTTACAGCCAAGGAAGACCTTTTGAGTCTAACGACTATAAAGGACAACCTGGCAGAAATCATATCTCAGCTATAAGACAAACAACTTTGTCAGAAAAGATTAGCTCATGCATAAAGAATAGAATAGATATTGCATGGAAGTGTTATCACAATTTACTCAGATAATCTTTTATAAAATATGCCAAAATAATTATGAAATTAGTCACATCTCAGAAGACGACAAAACTATTTAAAACATACAGCAAAACGTCGAACGACCTTCGGAGATCGTCGACCGACGCACGGAGATCGTCGACCTATCGGGCAGATAGTCGAACGATCCAGATAGTCGAACTATCAAAGAAGATAGTCGAACTACCTCAGCAGATAGTCGACCTATCAGAACAGATAGTCGAGTTATCAGATAGTCGATCTATCCGGACAGATAGTCGAACTACCAAACAAAACAGATAGTCGACCTATCAAGCAGATAGTCAACCCATCACAGAAAACAGATAGTTGACCTATCAACAGATAGTCGACCCATCAAAGCAACACAGATAGTCGACCTATCAACAGATAGTCGAACTATCAGATAGTTGAACTATCCAAGCAGATAGTCGAACTATCAAAGCAACGCAGATAGTCGACCTACCAACAGATAGTCGAACTATCAAAGCAGCGCAGATAGTCGACCTATCAACAAATAGTCGAACTATCAAAGCAACACAGATAGTCGACCTATCAATAGATAGTCGAGTTATCAAAGCGTACAGATAGTCGACCTATCAACAGATAGTCGAGCTATCAGATAGTTGAACTATCAGAACAGATAGTCTAACTACCAAGGCAAATAGATAGTCGACCTATCAACAGATAGTCGAGCTATCAACGTAGACAGAACGTAGACCAACTGATAGACGATCGTCGATCAGCCGATAGACGATAGTCGAGCGACGTTCGACTATAGTCGAACGAAAAACTACTTAACCAAATATTCATCTGGAAAGGCAATTCTACACAACTAGAGAATCTAACCTATCAACTAACCTTTAACCATAGATGAAACTTGGGTCAAGAGACAGAAAGAGAGTACTGAACTCAAATCAAAACCTAGGGTTCCAACAATCCCGACGGTCTGTACGCCTCCAGCCCGCGAATAAGGTCCTCCCCACCCTCTTCTTCTGTGGATAGATCTTAGGATTCAATAGGATTGAGAATCGGGCTCAACTGAGCCCGATTGGAGCTTTCATTTTCATGGATTTTCCATGAAATTCACGTTGTCGGGCTCGTCGGAAAAAGCCTCTCCGGCGGCTACGCCGCCGCCCGGCGATGGCCGCCACCTCAACGGTGGTGGTGGTGGCGGTGGCCGGCAAGGGAGGAGGCTGGACGGCCGGCGGCTGTGCTTGGAAGTAGCTCTAGGTCGGGCTGATCGTGGCCTTTGGCTGGAGGAGGAAGACGATGTCAGGGCCCTTACATCTTCTTCAAGATCTGTGCTATTTAATTAGCTTTTATTTTATAAGCATTTTTCTGTATTAAAATAACAACCACCTTAGATAAATTAGGAAATATATGTAGGGGCTTTTTATGAAGAAATGACCAACATGAAATTTGTAGCCCTATGGGCCTACTATATTTTAAAATTGATTTGGGTCAATTTGGTCAACTAGTTTGACCAGGGCACCTATTTTGGTGGGATCTAGAGCTAGAGCCAGGCAGAGACTAAAAGGTTTGCCCACCATTCATCCTTTTACCAAATGATTTGAAATTTTTGCAGGGAGCCTACCCTAGCAATACCTAGGGCCTGTCCAAAAATGGGAATTTTTTGGGACTGTTTTTCTAAAGTTTTTAGAAAAATTTAATAATCTTAGGGATAATTAATTAGTTGGCTTAATGACTTCCAAACCCTCACAAATATTTGTGAGTGGTCCCTGGGTATATCGTAAGGTTCTGTATAATTTTTCATCTCATTTTGAGATGTTTTAGATTATAAATGGACAACCCTAAGCTATGCCCTATTAAGGGGTTTTTAGGTTAAAAGTGCACTTTGAGACTTGAATGGTCAGATCACCTCAACAGAGGATGAGATTTTTACCACTGACTTAGAATGCTATCTAGAACCCCCTCATGGAGTTTGAGGTGGATTGGGGGTAGTTTTCTCTGAGGATCCAAGGCCAACCCCTAAGGATGGCTCTTTGTGGGTTGTGAAGGTCATGGGGTCAAATGACCTTGGACTGACTTGAAACTTGGTGGAGATGACCATAGAGCCATTATAGTTCTCTGGACAAAATCTTAGGGGATTTGGAGACAGTTAGGCCACCTAAAATCCTAACCCTAGTTTAGGGCACCAATCTTAATTTGAACTATTATTCTGACAAATGAACTACAAATCAAATAAAATTTGGGCAGGGTGATTTTCTGGTTTAAATGGCCATAATATAATTTTGTTGAGATTTTTTGGTTAATTTATATAGTACTTTATTCACAACTCTAGTTGTGCCCTAGATATTTATTTTGATAATTCTGGAATTTTTGTTCACTGGAAAGTTATGAAATCTTGAATTAGGGCATCTTATAACTTGTTATACCTTCTGTTTTTTCTTGGGAGTTTTATCTGATTAATTTGGGTACTTTCTTCTTTAACTTACCATTTGTGATATGTAGTCAAAAATGCAAATAATGCCCAATTATTATTTTGAAAATTATGAAATTTGGTCAGTGGTTGTTTCAAACCATGAAAATAATTAAAAATAGTACCTCCTTCTTCACTAAGCTAGGAAAATTAGTATTTTACATTAAAATAAATTCAGAGCCCAAATATTAGAGAAAAAATATGGGACTTGGTTTTTGATAATTTTAGATCACCATCAAGATTCTGTAATTTTATTGTGATTTTTGGGTGCATATTTAGAGTACTTGCTTCATAATATAGTCGAGGTGGCCTAAAATGGTAAATTAGGAAAGATAGGCCTAAACACCTCTGAAATTTCTCAAAATTTGGAATTACTGCTTAAATGCCTTATAGGATTTTTAATGATTTTATGATGATTTATTGTTGGCTCATTAGTGCACTTCATGTTCATACTAGGGCATTGGGAGGCTTAGAATAAATAAATTAAATGCCCGATAAATAGGAAAAATTTGGAAGTCTTAGACTTAGTTATATTATGTCATGATAGACCTCCAGTAAATATTATAGGAGATTCAGAAGACAATTTGGAGTACCTCCCCCTATATACCTCATGTATCTTAGGATGGTCTGTATATTGTAAGACCACAAAAACCGAACTAGAGTGGGAAATGAACTTGGAGAGATGGAATGTTGGTAGTTTGCTGTTTTTGATAGGGCAAGTTATGTTATGTTCATTATTGGAAGTCAGGATAAGTAGAGTGTGAGATTGGCTTGTGTTAAGTGGTGTTCGGGAATGACGAAAGATCGTCCACCCCGGGTAGGAGAGGAAGAGGCTTAATTCTCTAGAGCTTGGTCTAAAGTAATCAAGAAGGGGATCGGGTAATGGGTATCAACCAATAATAATAAGTGCCTTGCGAAAGGGAACGGTGGGCTTCAGCTACCATCATAGTTCCTAGTGCCCTTTGAGAGCCCTTCACGGGGAATACTGGGGGCAGTCCTAATGTAACGTAAACCGTAGGAATAATAAATTAAAAGATCAACTACAATAATTAGGGTTACACTTTCACACACCCCGGTAGATAGGGAGGTAGAATAAGTTGGTTTGGTTGCCATTCAAACGATAGCTCTGAAGGTAGATGTACGGACGGGACAGTCTGGGGAGCCAAAGGCTCGAGGGTTTGAGTACAGAATTAGGTGGTGGGTCTTCGGTATTTGATTGTCATTCACACCGACATCGATACGTTGACTCGGCGGTGTGGGACACTTAGCCAAAGAAAGCCTAGTGGATATAGCCAGCACTAGTACGCGGATACTATAGGTTGTGTCCATCTAGGGGCGTACAGAAGGGCTAGGCCCGGTAGTGTGGATACCCGCCTAGGAGTGGGGGGCCCGACCCACTGTCTGCGTTTGCCACTACGGAGGTTCCTGGGAGTGAAGCTAGCCTCCAGAACAGGGGGAACTAAAGGCCTGTGCGCATAGAGTCGTGTGCGTGAGTTGCACTTGCATGAATCATGGCATAACATATCACTACACTCTTATTTTCATACAACCGACACCCAATCGTATAAATCAGTATGGGACTTTTTATACGATGGGAGCCTTGCAAAAGGCCCCTTAACTTATAAGTTTGTATGGGCATTCATATAAGTTAAGGTTACTCATTTATTTACTTGCTTACTTACTTACTTACTTATTCTACTTGTCTTCTTCTGTTTATACTACTTAACACATGTCTACCCTACTGCTAGATGTACCTTATTTTAGTTAGTTGCTTATACTCTTTGAGTAGTTGTTAGACTAGTTCCACTGTCATCTGCTTGATTACTCTCCACCTTTGTAGCTTCCCTTTCCTCCTCTCCGCTCGGTGCTTAAGATCCATGGGGGAGGGGTAGGGGATGATAGGGCTTTGTCTTTATGACTAATGGTTTTCGAACCACAACATTACAGGAGCTCCGGATGGGATCAAGGGACCAGCACCAGCGGAGTACGGTGCGCATGGAGGTGGGTTAGTCTAGCATCGGTGCACCTGCGACCTGCTCCGTGAGTGATTAGTATTTTTATATCTTCCGCGATGAGTGATTTGTAATGAGTACTATGATGTACCGGGCTCGAGTCCATTTTTATAGATTTTCATCTGAGCTGATCTTATGTAGTACTTTCTATTTGATATATACTGATGGACTGGATGTGATTTCATTTTATTCATGTGTTTCTGTGGACATATTTACATTCAGCGTAATATTTACTTCTCTTTCTTTGTGATCGACAAGGGCCGGCAAAATTTGCATTTTGTAGTGGCGTCCTTCCCATGATTCGGTGCCACTGCAAAGAGGCAATTCTGGGATAAGACCCCGATGTTCGAAAAAGAAAAAAAGGGGGTCTTACAAGTGGTATCAAAGGCAGACCTCGATCGGAAGAGAAGTAGTCCACAAAACCCTTGGCCACCCCCGTGCGAGCTTAGTTTGTGGACAAACTAGCAGCGGAAGCAGTGGTGTGCCCATAAGGGAAATCACATGTGAATGCCCATCCTATCCCTTCTTAAATTCCATTCATTCGCTCTCTAACAAATGGAATTCTTCCTTGTAGCCTGTGACGAACCCTACATCACAGCAGGGGACACCTCAGGCTCCGAATGTGGTCCCACCTCCGCCGGCTCCAGCTCCGTTCCAGGAGATGGAGATGGGGCAAACACTGACGGCCATTCTGGAGGATTTATGAGCTCAACAAGTCCCGGCTCCAAAGCCAAACCCCGGGGCCAATTGGATGACTGTCTTTCGGGGACTTTCCCCTCCATCCTACCTGGGGACAGAGTCTGCAGTACGTATGGAGGAATGGTTGGATACCATTTATGAGACGCTTGAGGGGATTCGATGCCCCACTAAGGAGGTAGTTGCTTTGGCAGTCTCCTGCCTGGAGTCACACAGAAAGAGGTGGTGGAAATCCCAGCTAGACACCACCTTTGCGGGGATAGATTGCGCAGATATTACTTGGGAGGAGTTAAGAGCAGCGCTCTTGGGACATTTTGTACCTCAGTCAGCGAGGGACGACCTGGAGGATAGGTTCCTGCGGTTGAGGCAGGGGAACAGGACTGTGGTGGAGTATTATTAGGAGTTCACTCACCTGGCCCGCTATGCAGACGCTTATGAGTTGGACGACGCTGGCTATGCCCGGAGGTTTTATAAGGGGCTGCAAGACGACATGAGGCAGGCCCTCCTCTTTGTCACAGAGGGGAGTTTGGCCAGGATTTTGGAGATGGCAAAGAAGAGAGAAGCGGATCAGCTTACAGTTAAGAGCCGGAAGAGACCGGCTGATGATACAGTGATTGGAAGTCATAGAGACCGTCCTCGAGGTCAGGTTATTGGGGAGAGAAGGAACAGGGATAAACCTCGTCAGGAGTTTGGGCAGGAGCAGAGGAGTCAAGGGGTATTGGCTCCCCAGCCTCAACAGATGTTGGAGATGCCAAGGATAGCAGAGCAGGTGCCGGTATGCTTTCAGTGCAACCAGTCGGGGCATATCAAAAGGAACTGCCCTATAAGGCGAGCACCCCCACCAGTATATCAGGGCGCTCCACCTCCCTGACAGTTTGGCGGACGAGGACATGATCGAAGATGAGGATTTCAGGATCGAGGCCGCAGGACAGAGAGGGAGCAGGTGTATTCTCTAGACCTGACACAACCCCGAAACCCAGAGCAGGTTATCGCAGGTATGGCAGTACTTTTAAGTTTTCTTCATATGAACTAGTTTTCTAGACATAACCTAGTTAGAAATTATGAGAAGACAACTGCAACAAGAATACTAAGACACTTAATTACCCCAGGCATAGTCTTCGTTAGCGGCAAGCCCGCTCACACACTCTTCGACACTGGTGCTTCGCACTCGTTCATGTCGGAGGATTTCGTGAAAGGAATTGCAGGTGTGGAGCCATTCACCGGGAAGATGATGAGGGTGCGCCAACCCGATGGATCAGAGATAATGACCTCTGCTTATTGCAATATGGAAGCGAGGATCGGCGGGAAGGCGTTTGAGGCACCAGCGACGATACTGAAGATGCCATATTACGATCTGATCCTGGACATGACTTGGCTGTGCTGGAACCATGCCCAGATTGACTGCGTGGAGAAGAGGATCACCGTGAGGCACGACGACTCCTTCATTGTCATTGTAGGTATTATACCAGCAACCCGTACCTTATTATCGTTAGTGCAGGCCGTTAAGGCCCACCTGCAGGGGGGAGAGGTTTATCAGGTCCTTTTTGAGGCGATCGTGGCCAAGGACTCCATTTCAGATATTCCAGTAGGACGGGACTTAGTCGACATATTTCCAGAGAAGCTACCATGGCTACCCCCGCACCGAGAGAAGGACTTTAAGATTCAGCTCGTACCGGGGGCTAAGCCGATATCAAGAGCTCCCTATCGAATGGCCCCAAAGGAGTTGGTGGAATTTCGAAGCTAGCTTCAGGAGTTAGTGGAGGCCGGGTTCGTTCGGCCTAGCTCTTCACCATGGGGAGCTCCGGTGTTATTCGTTAAGAAGAAGGACGGAACTCTTCAACTGTGCATAGATTACCGGGCCCTGAACAGGTTGACGGTCCGGAATACTTATCCCTTGCCAAGGATAAATGAGCTATTTGACCAGCTAAAGGGAGCCTATTTGTTCTCAAAGCTGGATCTGAGGTCGGGGTACTACCAGCTTTGCATTCGGGAGGAGGACATCCCGAAGACGGCCTTCAGCAGCAGATATGGTTTGTACGAGTTTACCGTGATACCTTTTGGGCTCACGAATGCACCCTCCGCATTTATGACCTTGATGAACCGGATGTTCGAACAGTATCTGGATGTATTTGTTATCGTATTCATTAACGATATCCTTATTTATTCAAGGACGGAGGAGGAGCATAGGAGTCAGGGGGTTTGGCTCCCCAGCCCCTACAGATGCTGGAGATGCCAAGGAAAGCAGAGCAGACACCGGTATGCTTTCAGTGCAACCAGCCGGGGCATATCAAAAGGAACAGCCCTATGAGGCGAGCACCCCCACCAACACATCAGGGCGCTCCACCTCCCCGACAGTTTGGCGGATGAGGACATGATCGAGGACGAGGATTTCAGGATCGAGGCCACAGGCCAGAGAGGGAGCAGGTGTATGCTCTACACCTGACACAGCCCCGGAACCCGGAGCAGGTTATCGCAGCTTAGCTCGTAGCGGGGGCTAAGCCGATATCTAGAGCTCCCTATCGAATGGCCCCAAAGGAGTTGGTGGAATTTTGAAGCCAGCTGCAGGAGTTAGTGGAGGTCGGGTTTGTTCGGCCTAGCTCTTCACCATGGGGAGCTCCGGTGTTATTCGTTAAGAAGAAGGAAGGAACTCTTCGACTGTGCATAGATTATTGGGCCCTGGACAGGTTGACGGTCCGGAATACTTATCCCTTACCAAGGATAGACGAGCTATTTGACCAGCTGGAGGGAGCCCATTGGTTCTCAAAGCTGGATTTGATGTCGGGGTACTTCCAGCTCTGTATTTGGGAGGAGGACATCCCGAAGACGGCCTTCAGCAGCAGATATGGTTTGTACGAGTTTACCGTGATGCCTTTTGGGCTCACGAATGCACCCTCCGCATTTATGACCTTGATCAACTGGGTGTTCGAACAGTATCTGGATGTCTTTGTTATCGTATTCATCGACGACATCCTTATCTATTCAAGGACGTAGGAGGAGCATGCGAGACATCTGGCCTTGACCTTAGAGAAGCTGCTGGAGCATGAGATCTATGCCAAGTACAGAAAGTGCCAGTTCTGGCTAAAGGAGGTGGCCTTTCTGGGCCATTTCATTAGTGGAGCAGGTATTGCAGTAGATCCGGTGAAGGTCCAGGCAGTACGGGATTGGCCACCATTAAAGTCGGCCTCGGATGTTCGAAGTTTCTTGGGACTTGCCGGTTATTATCGGAAGTTCGTAAAGGGGTTCTCTCAGATTCTCTCCCTCTTATGTCTCTGAGGAAGAAGGAGTCCCCTTTTATTTGGACACCACGATGCGAATCTGCTTTCCAGGAGCAGAAGGATCGTCTTACCTCGGCTCCCATCCTTGCCCTTCCGTCAGGGAAGGAAGGATTCCAGGTGTACACAGATGCTTCCTATAAGGGGATGGGTGTCGTTCTGATGCAGAACGGGCATGTAATAGCCTATGCCTCCCGTCAGTTGAAGTAGCATGAATAGAACTACCCCGTACACGATTTGGAGATGAGGGCAGTCGTTTTTGCTCTTAAGATCTGGCAAAACTATCTCTACGGAGTACATTGCGATATCTTCTCTGACTACAAGAATCTGATGTACGTCGACAACCAGAAGGGGTTAAATATAAGGCAGAGACGCTGGGTAGAGTTTTTGTCGGACTACCAGTATACCATGCACTACCATCCGGGGAAGGCGAACGTGGTCGCAGATGCTCTGAGCCGTAGAGCGAGTACGTCAGGAGTAGGCCCGCAGCTGATGGCCTTGGAGTTGGTTAAAGCATTCGAGGAGATGCAGATATCATAAGTATCTGAGGATGACCAGGAGTTATACATGGAGTACCTGCGGTCGATGGTTACTATTGATGATATTCGGGACCGCATCAGAGATGGGCAGAAGCTGGATTAGAGAGCTGAGCCGATATTTCGAGCCTTTGAGTAAGGCACGACAGGAGATTACTCTTTGAGGGATGGTCTCCTGTGTTTCTGAGGCAGAGTCTACATACTGGCAGAAGGCCAGATCCGGGAGGACATCATGACGGAAGCTCACTGCAGCTGATATTCGGTACACCCGGGGATCACCAAGATGGTAAATGATTTGAAGAGGACGATGTACTGGCCGGGTATGAAGAAAGATATTACGTACTTTGTGACGCATTGCGAGGCCTGTAAACTCGTGAAGGCAGAGTGTAGGAACCCGACAGGCTTGCTGCAACCACTTCCGGTGTCGGAGTGGAAATTTGAGGACATAGCCATGGACTTCATACATGGGCTACCTCGATCCCGTGAGGGGAATGACTCGATCTGGGTGATAGTGGAAAGGCTAACAAAGGTGGCCAGATTCATTCTAGTAGTGAATGACGCTCCGGTTAATGTATTAGTACGGAGGTTCATTGAGTAGTTTGTGCGTTATCATGGGGTGCCAAAGACTATCGTTTCGGATCGGGATGGGCAGTTTACTGTTGGGTATTGTATCCACACTCACCTAGATTTGCATGAAGTCACCCATGAACTAAGTTGAATCCAGTTGTATTTGATATTTCTCTTTAGCCATATGCTTGCAGGTGTACACTTTAAGTATAGACCAATGTCAGTCTGCAATGGGTCATCAAACACAGGACTTCACAGTGTAATCCCTCACTGTGTAATCCAAGGTGTTGACTCATGTGTAGCCTCTCTATTGGAATATACTTAACCTCAAATCACTTGGAGAAAAGGACAAAAGCTGAAGCTGAAGAAGTTCTATTTGAAAACATTTTTCTGTAACTTAGAATTTTTGCTAAGTCATTTTTGCTCGAGAAATACATTAGTGCTCGAGTAAATTACATCTCTAGGTCTCGAGAAGTTTTTAAAAGTGCTCGAGAAAAAGCTCAGCTTGCTCGAGAACTTTTTCTTTCAAATCTGGCTGTCATTAATGCTCGAGAGAAAGTTTTCCTTTCTCGAGAAAATGACTTTGCTGCTCGAGAACTAGAATGCTGTGCAAAAATATTTCTAAGGAAAGGTACTCGAGAAATATAACTCTTCTTCTAAGTCTACCTTTCTCGAGAACTATTTCTCTGTTGTTATTCTAAGTTCCTGTGCTCGAGAACAACTTTAGCTTCTCGAGTACTGTCCTCCAGATTTTCCTCTATGTTCAAGTGCTCGAGAAATAATCCATTTGCTCGAGTACTCTAGTTTTCAGGATTTTGATTGTCTTTGTGATCTAGAAAGAGACTTGTTTCTCGAGTACTCCAGTTCTCAAGTTTGTTTTTAAGTGTTTAGTGCTCGAGAAATCTTAATAATTCTCGAGTACATTTCTTCAGGCTCTCGAGCAAATTCTGCTTGTGCTCGTTTTCCAGTTTTATTCTAAGTCTTTGTGCTCGAGAAGTTTCAAGTTCTCGAATATTTTCTTTCCAGTACTCGAGCAAGTTTACTGTATGCTCGAGTAATCCAGATATACTTTTTCTTCTAAGTATAAGTGCTCGAGTAGTACAATTAGTGCTCGAGAAAGTTATTTTCGACAGTATATTTTCTCGAGACAATCATTTCTATTCTCGAGAACTCCTTGTTTCAGTGCTCGAGAACAACCTTCAGTTCTCGAGTACTTCTGACTTGAATCTTTTTCTAATTCTGAATTTGTCAAAATCGTTGACCTTCTATTCATTCTATTTTTCAATCTTTAATCTGTCATCATCTAATTGGCCCACGTGGCATTACTTTCAATACGATTTGATTTCTGACCGATTAGGCTCCCTATAAAAGGTCTAATCAGTCTTGTTTTCATTAAGAATTATTATTATCGTTTATCTTTTCTCTCTCTTCAAAAACGTGAAACGAAAAAGGGCCGACAAACCCTAAGTTCCCGATTCGTCTTCCCGGTCGCCGCCGCTCACTGTTTCCATCTGGAAGGCCGCCGACGAAGAAAGATCGACAAAGTGACACATAGAATCGAGATCGACCTCGACTTTCTTTCGAATCTCTTGATTCCGTGTGTTCCGAAGAACCAGATCTGTAGATCGACGACAGTATCTTCTCCGACTGATTCCTGACAGAGCCGCCATTGTTGAAGGAAGAAGAAACGTCAAGATTTTCTAGATCTGTCACAGTCTCATCATTTTCTGTAAATCTTTATTCTGTAGGAGATTCTTCTCCGAGTTGTAGGAGTTTTCACTCCGAGTATTTGTTGTAGGAAGATTGTGCTTCCGAGTGTAGATCCGGGTTGGATCGAGTTGTAAGATTTCTTTAATCTGAGATAAGTGGAGTAGCCGAGTCTAGTGCGTTACTAGATCGGTGAGAGGGAAAGTGGAGTACCCAAGATCGGGGAACCACTATAAATCTTGTGTCGTCTGTGCTTGTGTTCTTTTTGTGTGTGCTGCGATTAGTTTTATTTTATTCCGCAAAAGACGTCGCAATCACCTATTCACCCCCCTCTAGGTGATAATTTAGACAACTAGTCAACTTTCAATTGGTATCAGAGGGATTGTTGATCATATAAAGGTTAACACCTTGATCAGATCTGCCCTAAGTTGTCTAAGAAGTTAGCCAAGCATGGATAAGGCAAAAGATTTTGCAAAGCTTCCACTGTGCACCAAGACAAACTTTCCCATGTGGAAAGAAAGAATTAAATTCTTTATGGAAGCTGTGGATCCAAGGATCTTTATGATAGTTGAAGAAGGTCCCTATGTTCCCATGACAACCTCCACAATAAATCCTACTCTAATGGTACCAAATAAACTAATGGATCTTGACAAAGATGAGATTGCACTTGTCTCGTTGGACAAGAAAGCTAAAAACATCATAGCAAGTGCAGTTGATGACTCTATGCTACTGAATCTGATACATTGCCAAAGCGCTAAGGAAATGTGGCAGTGTCTGATAGTCCTGATGGAAGGCACTGAAGAAGTAAGGGATGACAGAAGATCCCTTCTGAATCAAAAATATGAAGACTTCAGACAAGGACCAAAGGATTCAATCACAGATACGTTTGAGAACTTCAGCAAAATTGTTAATGGTCTGAAGGGGTATGGCAGGAAGTTCACTAATGGTGAGCTGAATGACAAATTCCTCAGATCTCTGACGAAAGAGTGGGATACCAAAGTATGTGCCATTCGGGAGTTTGGCAGACTAGCAGAGACTGACCCACAGAATCTCTTCGGAAAGCTGATGTCGTATGAGATGCAAATAAATACAAGAAAAGCCGAAGAAGAGAAGAGCAGATCCTCTTCAAAGGATAAGACTGTTGCCTTGAAGGCAGAAAGCACAAAAAAGGTCAAAGCTCAATCATCTACTCCTGCTCAGGAAACAATTGAGAGTGAAGAAAGTTCAGAGCCCAGTTCATCAGGCTCAGAGATGTCTGAAGGAGAGTTCTCTCTCTTATCAAGACAGTTCAAGAAGTTTCTGAACAAAAAGAAGAATTGGAGAGGCAAGGATGCCTCACATAGACGATCACATTATGAAAGTGATCGAAGAAAGAAAGGCTCAAGCAGCCATGACAGGTATGTTCCTAAACAGAACAAACATGTTTCATCTGACATAGTTTGCTATTGTTGCAACAAGCCAGGTCATATGATTGCTGAATGCCCTCATAAGAAAAGAGAAGGAGGAAAGAAGGAAAGCAAGAAACCCTTTCACCAAAAGAAGAATGAAAGGAGCCTCGTGGCTAAGAAAACAAAGACCCTCAGCGACTCAGACTCCTCGAAGTCAAGTGAGGAAGAAGAAGCATATTTTGGGCTGATGGCTCAAACTGATGAGGAGACAGAACCCCAGTACACTGGGAAGGTATAACTCTCACACACCTCTTTCTGAATCTGAGAATTCTGAACATGAGAATGAGGACAGCTCTTATGACGATGAGTCTGAACTCATGGTTCAGTACAGAGAGCTGATCAAGGCCTACGACAAATGTCGAAAGGTCGTGAAAGCTCAAGCCAAAGAGATTAAGTCTCTTAAGGCAAGTGAAAGCTCTTTGAGAGAAGAAGTTCTTGAGATGGAATCACTCAAAGGTAAGCTTAACTCTGCCATAGAAGAATTGAATGAGACACTTAGTCTCGTCAGTCTGAAAGAAAAAGTCATTGAGAAACTGGAAGAGCAGTTTGAGGCTGAGAAGAAGCTTGTTGAGAGCTTCTCCAAGCCTAAGACAGTTCTTCCACTGATTGCTGGATTGTCAGCACAGACTGATGGTGCTGGACTAGGCCATATAGCCTCTTCTAGTAAGACTTCTAGAAGGAATAAGACTCAACGAAAGAATAAGGCAGCCAAGAAAGCCTTAGCCAAAGAAAAAGGGAAAGCCCCTCAAGAACAGACTACCTTTAATAAGGTAATCTACCCGACAAACAAGTTTGATCTTGAGTCCTCCTATGGACACTGGTCTAGGCCTACTTATGTAGAGCCAAAGTCTAGATACCAAGGATGGGCACGTCCTAGAAACTTTGGCGAAAGTGTTTTTAAAGCACCTTATGAAGAAATCAGTCTTCAGAGCTATGGTCCATATAATCATGGTCATAACTTTAAGAAAGCACCGAAAGTGAAAGAAGTTGAAGTCTTGTCCACCAAAGAGAGGAAAGCATGTTCCTGTGATCAACATGAAGCATCCACCTCCATGGCAGCTCCTCCTGCTAGACCTCATGTCAAGATGGTCAAGCAAGAGAAGAATGGACAAAGATACAATAGATTTCATTGTTGGTGTTGTGGCAAGATTGGTCACTTCGCCATCGATTGTTGGTTCAACAAAAGTGTTAATGCTGCCCCAAGAGTTATCAATGTGAGAAAGACCGCTCACGATGCTAACATCGGTAGGGGGAGCAATCTAACAAGAGACCAAGGACCCAAACAAATTTGGGTTCCTAAGGCAAAATGATTTTGTGTTTGCAGGTATGTCCAAAGGCCAATAGAACGCCAATATGGTACTTGGACAGTGGATGTTCTCGGCACATGACCGGAACAAAAAGTTTACTTCAAAATTACTCTCCAACCGAGAACGGACCAAAGGTCATCTTTGGAGGCTCCGACCGGGGAGTTACAAAAGGATATGGTACAATTTCTAACGGTAGCGTATCCTTCTCGGATGTTGCTTATGTTGAGGGATTAGAACATAATCTCATAAGCATAAGTCAATTATGCGACAAAGGATACGTTGTTGAGTTTCATGCCAACAAGTGTTTGATAAAAGCGGTTGATAAACAAGAAACCATCTTATCCGGCACTCGTAGCAGAAACATATTTTGTCTGAATTTTATTTGTTTGGATTCCTCTACCCCAGTATGTCTTCTTGCTAAAGATAGTGCATCTCTTGGTGACCAATGGCACAAGAGATTAGCACATATTAATTTCAAAACCATTCATAAATTGTTTTCGAAGAATTTGGTGCGTGATGCTCCAAATGTTAAGTGCGAAAAGGAAAGACCTTGTCACGCATGCATTAAAGGCAAGCAAACAAGGGCTACTTTTAAAAGCATTATTGGCAAAGATTCGGACAGGTGTTTACACCTTCTTCATATGGACTTGTTTGGTCCACTGCAAGTTAGAAGTTTAGGAGGTAAGGATTATACGTTGGTTATTGTTGATGATTACTCGCGCTTTGCGTGGGTGTTCTTTTTGAAACACAAGTCGGATACCTTTGATATTTTCACAAATTTTGTCAGGCAAATACAGAATGAGTACAACTGCTCCATTGTCAAAATCAGAAGTGACAATGGAACGGAATTCAAATCTGGGGCCATGACGGAATTTTGTGAAAGCCTTGGTATCCTTCATGAGTTTTCCTCTCCTCGGACTCCACAACAAAATGGAGTAGCTGAGAGAAGAAACAGAACACTCATAGAGGCTTGCAGGACTATGTTGAGTGATGCCTCACTACCGGAATATTTCTGGGCTGAAGCCGTCAACACTGCATGTCACGTGCAAAATCGAGCACTCATAAACAAGAACCATGATAAGACTCCTTATGAACTTTTAAAAGGCAGGAAGCCAATAATATCTTACTTTAGAATCTTTGGTTGTAAGTGCTTTGTACTTAACAACGGCAAGTATCATACCACTAAGTTTAGCGAAAAGAGTTTTGAAGGCATTTTCGTAGGCTATAGTAGCCAAAGTAAAGCATATAGGATCTTTAACAAGAAATCCTTGGTGGTAGAAGAATCAATTCATGTTATTTTTGATGAGACGAGTTTGTTGCAAAGCAACTCGTCTAGTGTGTTACTTGAAGCTGCAGGTTCCAAGATAAATGAAATAAAGTTGGAGGAACCAAGTGAAGAGAAGGGTGATACCTTCATCGAGATCACTTCTCCAACTACAATTGAGAATGAAGATCTGGATATTGAAGCAGTTCAAAGAAATGAAGTCACTCCAGATGCTGAAGATGTTCCAGATGCTAGGACATTAGAGCTCAGACACTTGAAGGATCATCCAATAGAACAGATCATTGGAAATCCTCGAGACGGTGTCAGAACTCGTAGAGGTACCACTAATGAAAATTTATATTTAAGTTTTCTATCTCAGGTGGAACCAAAGAAGTTTGAGGAAGCAAACTGCGACGCATCATGGATACTAGCCATGGAAGAGGAGCTGAACCAATTCAAACGGTGTGAAGTTTGGAAGCTTGTACCAAGACCCAAAGATAAGAACGTTATAGGAACCAAGTGGGTGTATCGGAACAAGCTAGATGAAGATGGTACAATAATAAAGAACAAGGCGCGTCTCGTCGCCAAAGGATACCGACAAGAAGAAGGAATAGACTTCGATCAAACATATGCTCCAGTGGCAAGATTGGAGGCAATAAGGTTATTTCTAGCATATGCTGCATTAAAAGGTTTCACCGTCTATCAAATGGACGTGAAGTCTGCCTTCCTTAATGGAAACATAAAGGAAGAAGTATATGTAGAACAACCTCCAGGTTTTGTTGATCCAAACTCTCCTAACCATGTCTACTTTCTATTTAAAGCACTGTATGGTCTCAAGCAAGCTCCCCGAGCTTGGTATGAGACATTGTCTACTTTTCTTCTTGAGAACAAGTTCACAAGAGGAAAGATAGACAAGACATTATTTCTTAGGGAAATAAAAGGCAAGATTTTGCTAGTGCAAATCTATGTCGATGACATTATTTTTGGCTCAACTGACGACAACCTTTGCAAAAAGTTTTCTAAACTAATGCAAGGGAAGTTTGAAATGAGCAGTATGGGTGAGTTGAAGTATTTCTTGGGACTCCAAGTGAAACAATCTGAGGATGGAATTTTCATATCTCAGACGAAGTTCACAAAGGAGTTGATTAAGAAATTTGGATTGGAGAACGCATCTACAATGAAAACTCCAATGGCCTCAGCTATGTCTCTGGATAAGGATGAGAAAGGGAAACCTTTTGATGAAACCAAATACAGAAGCATAATTGGGTCACTACTCTACCTTACTGCTAGTAGGCCAGACATAATGTTCTCAACATGTGTATGTGCTAGATTTCAGGTGAACAGTAAGGAATCTCATTACGCTGCTGCAAAGCGAATTTTGAGATACCTTAAAGGTACACCAAATCTTGGCTTATGGTACCCAAGAAGTAATGACAATGAACTGATTGGCTATTCAGATGCAGATTTTGCAGGTAGCAAGGATGATAGGAAGAGCACCTCAGGAACATGTCAATTCCTAGGAAGAAGGCTTATTTCCTGGAGTAGTAAGAAGCAGAATTGTGTCGCAATCTCAACAGCCGAGTCAGAGTACATCTCTGCAGGCAGTTGTTGTGCACAACTGCTTTGGATCAAAAATCAGCTTGAAGATTACAACCTGAAGTTTGAAGACATTCCTCTGATGTGTGATTCATCAAGTGCAATTGCCATTGCCAACAATCCAGTGTCACACAGCAGAACAAAACATATAGAGTTGAGATATCATTTTATACGGGAGCATGTGGAGCGAGGAGATATCAACCTTCAATATGTTCCAACAGATAGACAAGTTGCAGACATTTTCACAAAGCCACTGGATGAAGCCAAGTTCTCTTTCTTCAAGACAGAACTTGGGATGCTCAACAAAGAGAACTAAGGAAAAAGTTCTCTTTCTTCAAGACAGAACTTTTCAGAATTTCAGAAAAAAATAAAGCTAAGTAATTCTTTCTCGAGAACTTTACTTTTGCTCGAGAACGATGCTCGAGAACTGTCTACTTCTCGAGCAAGCTTCTCGAGAACTCTTTATTCTGCTCGAGAAAACTTCTCGAGAACTTTCGGTTACGAAAATTTCATAAGTTCTTTAGTCTCGAGAACTTCACTCGGGGTACTCGAGAACTTAATAAAGTACTCGAGCCTACTTCTCGAGTACTTGACACTTGCGAAAATTCTTAACCCTAATTTCCCGAGTACAGTTTTTGTTAGCTTTTATTATTTTTCGAAATGCCTAGTAGCAGTCCAGATCATTTCTGCCGCTCATTTACAATATGTATATAAATAGTCAGATTAAAATCGTTAAATCCACTAATCCCAAAATCCCCAAATATCTTGAGACCCTTCGCCTTCCGCCGGTGCCGTGAAAACCAGGAAAACCCCACAGTTTTTCTCCGTTTTTCTTCAATGGCTTCATCTTCTTCCATCGCCAAGCTCGGAATCGGCAGTGAACTCCTTCGAGATGGCATTGCAGACATATCCCCAGACTTTCAGAACCTCTTGAGCCTCCTGGATATAGCCGGCCTCACTTTTGTCCTAGAACAGAAGTGTCGTCTCCTTCTTCCTCAGGTTCATGAATTCTACCAGAATTTGACAGTCAGCACCAGTGGTCATGTTCTCCGATCTACCGTTTCTGGCATCAAGGTCAAACTCTCGGCCTCCATCATCAATCAGTTGCTTCATCTACCTCCAGTCACAGAACCAGAAGACCTAACCCATGCAGATTATGACCGTGCCTATTCCTTCTGTGGAATCGCCGGCATACCCTCTGGTATTCGACGCCCCCAGCTGAACCCAGAGAGCAAACTCCTCCTGGACATCGTCGGCAAATGCCTTCTCTGTGCTACTGGATCAATCAAACATGCTACAGGAGAGATGTTTGATGTGATGACCTCCATAATTTGCAGGAAGCAATATCCTTTTGGCAGACTGATTCTTGATCACATCAGGTCCAGTCTCAAGAAGCCTGGATTTGCCAGAATTATAACCCTTCTACTCAGTGAACTTGACCCAGCAGTGTTTTCAATGTCTAAAGGCAGTGTTCTGCACTACATGAAGAGGCTCACAGTGGACTCCATTAACAGATGGGAGTTGAAATTGCAGAATACCACCCAGGCCACCAGGGCTCAGGAACTAGTTCAGGAAGAAGTTGTCAGGACTCCACCTCCCTCTCCTCATCCAGCAATTGAGGGGGAGCCTGCACAACCTTCCCTAGCTCCAAAAATTCCCCCAGTTCCTGCTACAACAGTTGTGGCAAAGGATGTTCCAGACTACAGGATTTCATCCCCCCCTCCAAACACAGAGAGTGTCATCCAGGATGCTTCTCTTGAGGGGGAGCCTGCCTCCATGGTTATAGATCTCACTGTCACTTCAGAACAAATTGATGCAATGATCACTGAACTCACTTCTGAGCACCCCAGTTTAGCATCAACAGTGGTATCAACAGCTCCAGACTCAGTTCCAGATTCTACTACAGCCACTGCTCAGGACTCAGCTCCACTTGACTCAATTCCAGATTCTGCTCCAGCCACTGCTCAGGACCCAGCTCTACTTGAACCAGTTCCAGAACTGCCTAAGAAACATACTTCTCCAGACCCAGATCAGCCCTCCAGTTCACTTCCCCCATCACCTTCTCACTCAGCTGATACCCAAGGACAGCAAGCTGCTGCTTCCTCCACAACCACTCCCTCTTCTTTTGAGCCAATGACTGACATCCCAGAAACTGATGAGGATGTTCAGGAGGCAGAGTCCAGGATTCCTCAAAGGCCACACTTCTCCATCCCATCTTTCCTTCCTTCAGGAAATGAAGAAGATGACAACATCCCTCTGAGAAGACAGCCATCCACTTCTACTGTTGTAATTGAAGAGATCAACCCCAGCCCCTCCAATGCACCTTCTCCACTTGCTGCTGCTCAACCACATCCATCCAGTCTTGCTCCTGCAAGTGCTCCTGCTGCTACTGATCCCATCATAACACTGTTAACACAGTTGTTTGCTGAACAGAAAACCTACATAGACACAGCTGTCAAGAAGGTTCAAGACCAGGTGACTGCCCTTGAGAAGGCCATGCACAAAGGCTTTGCTGAAATCCAGGTGAACACAGATACCCTGAAAGAAGCATTTCACAAGGGAGGATTGGCCTTGGATCATACTATAACAAGTATTGGCCACCTCATGGAACAATCAGTTGTGTTGGCTAATAATCAAATTCAGTTGGATAAAAGGACAGATGACAAGTTCTTTAACCTGACAGGTGAGGTTGGCACCTTTAAGGAAGATGCTATTGCAACCCTTACTACAGAAGTCAGAAAGGGGGAGGAGATCTTCAAGACTATCTCAGCTAAACATTCTGAATCCATCATGACCAGAATTACCAATGCCAGCATTGAAACCCAAGCTGACATAGAAGCCAAAGTCATCAAGGCTCAGAATGCTTTCCATACCTCCCTGAAAGAAAATGTGCTGAAACATATTGACTCTGTCAAGTTTCATACCTTTGATACCTCTGTCTGGATGCACAACAATATATTCCCTGACCATCAGATTGACCCCAACTCAATTCCCCATCATCTGAACCCAATTGCAGTCAGAGCAGCCCTTGCTGAAAGCACTCAAGCCTCTGCTGCCCAAGCTGCTGCTGATGCAATGGCTGCTGTCCAAGCTGAAGAAGATGCTGCTGCTGCTGCTGCCTTTGCTCAGAAGGCCTTCTCTCCATACATTGAACTTCAAGAAACTTTCATGCCAACTGGAGAGGTGTGGGAAGATCTACCTAACCAGCCACCTAATATCCAAACAAAGAAAAGGAAATATGGGGAAGGGCCCTCTGCAAGGAGATCTGCACCTGAACATGATCAAGGCTACAGAAGACATCAGGATGAACCAAGGCAGTATCCAGTACACTCTGAAGTCTGGAGCCCCACCTCCAGGACTTTAATCCTTGAAACTCTGAAGCTGGTAACTCAATTCAGTGAAAGACAACAAGAATTCTACAGCCATGAGGAATGGAGAAAGTATGACAAGAACTGCATTCAGAGGAGGCTGCATGAGTCTAAGTATGGATTTAACAATGCTGCAGCTCCTCCTAAACCTGAAAAGTACTTTCCCAAGCCCTTCAGCTACTTTGAGAGACAAGAGCAGAAGAGATGGCAAGAGGGTGAAAGACAAAAGAAACAGGCTGATGGCAAGAAGAAGTAACCTGCACTCTATTTCATAACAGCCTTTTGTATCTTTGGGAATAGTGGGATTTAAAAACATTAATCTGAAAAATCTGATTACTTATATACCTATATGTTTTTGATTGTGCTGTGATTTATTTCTGTTATTCCTGCTCTAGGTTATTTTGATTATGTCACATATGTCTTGCTTACTTGTTGTTATGTATTATTTGTTAAGGGATTCAGCTTAGTGTATAGGGTTCTGACTTCTGCAAATAGGGGGAGATTGTTGGGTATTGTATCCACACTCACCTAGATTTGCATGAAGTCACCCATGAACTAAGTTGAATCCAGTTGTATTTGATATTTCTCTTTAGCCATATGCTTGCAGGTGTACACTTTAAGTATAGACCAATGTCAGTCTGCAATGGGTCATCAAACACAGGACTTCACAGTGTAATCCCTCACTGTGTAATCCAAGGTGTTGACTCATGTGTAGCCTCTCTATTGGAATATACTTAACCTCAAATCACTTGGAGAAAAGGACAAAAGCTGAAGCTGAAGAAGTTCTATTTGAAAACATTTTTCTGTAACTTAGAATTTTTGCTAAGTCATTTTTGCTCGAGAAATACATTAGTGCTCGAGTAAATTACATCTCTAGGTCTCGAGAAGTTTTTAAAAGTGCTCGAGAAAAAGCTCAGCTTGCTCGAGAACTTTTTCTTTCAAATCTGGCTGTCATTAATGCTCGAGAGAAAGTTTTCCTTTCTCGAGAAAATGACTTTGCTGCTCGAGAACTAGAATGCTGTGCAAAAATATTTCTAAGGAAAGGTACTCGAGAAATATAACTCTTCTTCTAAGTCTACCTTTCTCGAGAACTATTTCTCTGTTGTTATTCTAAGTTCCTGTGCTCAAGAACAACTTTAGCTTCTCGAGTACTGTCCTCCAGATTTTCCTCTATGTTCAAGTGCTCGAGAAATAATCCATTTGCTCGAGTACTCTAGTTTTCAGGATTTTGATTGTCTTTGTGATCTAGAAAGAGACTTGTTTCTCGAGTACTCCAGTTCTCAAGTTTGTTTTTAAGTGTTTAGTGCTCGAGAAATCTTAATAATTCTCGAGTACATTTCTTCAGGCTCTCGAGCAAATTCTGCTTGTGCTCGTTTTCCAGTTTTATTCTAAGTCTTTGTGCTCGAGAAGTTTCAAGTTCTCGAATATTTTCTTTCCAGTACTCGAGCAAGTTTACTGTATGCTCGAGTAATCCAGATATACTTTTTCTTCTAAGTATAAGTGCTCGAGTAGTACAATTAGTGCTCGAGAAAGTTATTTTCGACAGTATATTTTCTCGAGACAATCATTTCTATTCTCGAGAACTCCTTGTTTCAGTGCTCGAGAACAACCTTCAGTTCTCGAGTACTTCTGACTTGAATGTTTTTCTAATTCTGAATTTGTCAAAATCGTTGACCTTCTATTCATTCTATTTTTCAATCTTTAATCTGTCATCATCTAATTGGCCCACGTGGCATTACTTTCAATACGATTTGATTTCTGACCGATTAGGCTCCCTATAAAAGGTCTAATCAGTCTCTGTTTTCATTAAGAATTATTATTATCGTTTATCTTTTCTCTCTCTTCAAAAACGTGAAACGAAAAAGGGCCGACAAACCCTAAGTTCCCGATTCGTCTTCCCGGTCGCCGCCGCTCACTGTTTCCATCTGGAAGGCCGCCGACGAAGAAAGATCGACAAAGTGACACATAGAATCGAGATCGACCTCGACTTTCTTTCGAATCTCTTGATTCCGTGTGTTCCGAAGAACCAGATCTGTAGATCGACGACAGTATCTTCTCCGACTGATTCCTGACAGAGCCGCCATTGTTGAAGGAAGAAGAAACGTCAAGATTTTCTAGATCTGTCACAGTCTCATCATTTTCTGTAAATCTTTATTCTGTAGGAGATTCTTCTCCGAGTTGTAGGAGTTTTCACTCCGAGTATTTGTTGTAGGAAGATTGTGCTTCCGAGTGTAGATCCGGGTTGGATCGAGTTGTAAGATTTCTTTAATCTGAGATAAGTGGAGTAGCCGAGTCTAGTGCGTTACTAGATCGGTGAGAGGGAAAGTGGAGTACCCAAGATCGGGGAACCACTATAAATCTTGTGTCGTCTGTGCTTGTGTTCTTTTTGTGTGTGCTGCGATTAGTTTTATTTTATTCCGCAAAAGACGTCGCAATCACCTATTCACCCCCCTCTAGGTGATAATTTAGACAACTAGTCAACTTTCATTTACATCCAGGGAATGGAGGTCAGTCCATGCCCATCTTGGTTCTCGGTTGACATTAAGCATAGCTTTTCACCCTCAAAACGACGTGCAGACAGAATGCACCAACCGTACACTAGAAGATCTTTTGCCCCTGTGTATTTTGGACCGCGGTGAGCCTTTGGAGAGATTGCTTCCACTGGTCGAGTTTTCGTATAACAACGCCCATCAGTCCAGCATAGGCATGGCTCCATACGAGGCATTGTATGGAAGGAGGTGCAGGACCCCACTATCATGGGTTCAGGATGAGGATATGCAGGCACTAGGCTCGGAGTTTGTGGGGGATACAGATGCTCAAATTAGATTGATCCGGGAAAGGATGTTGGAAGCCCAGAGCAGGCATGCCAAATATTACGATGCGAGGCATCGTCAAGTGGAGTTCTAGGTGGGAGACCGGGTTTTCTTGAAGATACGGCCGATGCACAGAGTCTCGCGGGTTCGCGGGCGGAAGAAGCTCAGTCGGAGATATATGGGGCCTTACAGGATCCTTTAGCGGATCGGCCCCTTGGCTTATAGACTGGAGCTACCGCCGGAGTTAGCGGGATTGCATGACGTCTTCCACGTCTCCTCACTTCAGAGGGCTCTGCTACGCCCTGAGCAGCTGATTTCCTCGGTAGATGGCCCGGTGGCCTCTGATCGGTCAGTCAACTTGGAGCCTATCAGGATCGACGACACGGCAGTGCAGGTCTTGCGGCGGAAGAAGGTTCCGTTAGTCAAGGTCCTGTGGAACAATCATGGCCAGGAGTAGCATAGATGGGAGCCACAGGACTTGATGCGATAAAAATACCCGGAACTTTTCAGTCAGGTATACCTCACAACCCCTCTGGACAATCAATTTGCTTTCCTGTTTTAAATCAATAGGACTAAAATTTCAAGAATAGGGGCTAATCTTTTGTTTATTGGTGTATATACCTAGTCAATCGGACGAATTGGTCTTAGATTTGAAACCGCATATAGCAAACGTAACGTAGAGATGTAAATCTTTCAACTCTCATGGGATGTTACAAGCTTCTTTCTCCCGATTGGAGCCCCGTAGGCTTAACCTTGATTTCGGGGACGAAATCTTTGTTTTGTTTATTGGGATTTGTAACATCCCATTTCCAACTAGACCCCTGGGAGTGGTTTTGTCATAACAGAACCCTAGGAAACCCAGGAATTTAAGTTTATCGACCAAGATTTCGAGTCAAGGGGTGATCATGCCCGTGACCGACCCGTCACGCCCGTGACCTAGGGCGTGACCCCTTCGACGATCGTCAACCTCAGAAAGACGATCGGCGAGCTCAGAAATTTCAACGTGGTCCTGACACGCCCGTGACCGATCTGGCACGCCCGTGACCTTGGAATGGCGTTGAGTGAGCTAAGCTCACTCAACGTCGTAGTCTGCATAGCATTGAGTGAGCTTAACTCACTCAAAGCCATAAGCTAGACGGCATTGAGTGCACAGACTGCACTCAACTCCATCTGGTGTCGTCTGGTTGGCGTTGAGTGAGCTGAGCTCACTCAACGCCGTAGGCTGGATGGCATTGAGTGAGCTTAGCTCACTCAACGTCGTAATCTGTCAGGCGGGATGGCGTTGAGAGCATTGAGTGGACTCAACGCCATAAATGGAATGACGTTTAGTGCACTGACTGCACTCAATGCAATTTGGTGTTGACTGGATGGCGTTGAGTGAGCAGAGCTCACTCAATGCCATAATCTTGACGGTGTTGAGTGAGCTAAGCTCACTCAACTCCATTGTTTAAAAAGGACATATTCTGGAAGGCATTGAGTGAGCAGAGCTCACTCAACGCCATAATCCGGATAGCGTTGAGTGAGCTAAGCTCACTCAATGCCATAGTCTGGATGGCGTTGAGTGTGCAGAGCTCACTCAATGCCGTACATGGGATGGTGTTGAGTGAGCAGATCTCACTCAACGCCGTATCAAGGATGGCGTTGAGTGAGCAGAGCTCACTCAAAGACATTATACTTAGAATTTTGCTGGCATTTTTCTAGCAGATTGGTTATGGCTGTGTGCTGGTTTAGCTGAACCGGGCCGGTCTAGGAGTGGGCCGTTTTCTCCTATTAAGACCTAATAAGTCTTATTTAAAAGAAGGTTGACCGGTCAAGTGAAGCTGCGCCACGTGGACCGACAGCTTTGCAAAAAGAGCAGTTACAGCCATGGCCGAGTCGCGGCCTTCATGGCCATCAATGGCATTTGATGTCGTGGCCTTCCCCCTCCCCTTTTTCGGCTAGATCCAACTCCTCTAGGGAAGAGGAGGAGTTTCCAGCTGTTAGCTTGCTGTCACAGAGCCGTTTCAGCCCCCCACCACCATGGCCGAGCCAAGATATAATGGGCCATTAATGGCCACCAGCTTTTGGCCGTTCCCCCTCCTTAACCGAGCTTTTAAACACCCTCAGAGGCCGAAGAGGAGGTTTTCCCAGCTTTTACCTGAAGTTTTCGAGCCTCCCACTTTGCGATTGAGAATTTCGGCGATGCCACCACCGCACCAATGGCATCCCGACGGTTTGCACGCCTCTAGCCTGCGAACAAGGTCCTCCCCTCCCTCTTCTTCTGCGGATAGATCTTAGGATTTAATAGGATTGAGAATTTGGCTCAACTTAGCCCGATTGGTGCTTTCATTTTCATGGATTTTCCATGAAATTCGCGTTCTCGGGCACGCCGTAAAAAGCCTCTCCTGCGGCTGCGCCGCCGCCCGGCGATGGCCGCCACCTCAATGGAGGTGGTGGTGGCGGTGGCCGGCCAGGGAGGAGGCTGTACGGCCGGCGGCTGCGCTTGGAAGTAGCTCCAGGTCGGGTTGATCGTGGCCTTTGGCTGGAGGAGGAAGATGATGCCAGGGACCTTAGATCTTCTTCAAGATCTATGCATTTTAATTAGCTTTTATTTTATAAGTATTTTTCTGTATTAAAATAACAGGCACCTTAGATAAATTAGGAATAATACTTAGGGGCTTTTTATGAATAAATAACGAACATGAAATTTGTAGCCCTATGGGTCTACTATATTTTAAAATTTATTTGGGTCAATTTGGTCAACTGGTTTGACCAGGGCACCTCTTTTGGTGGGATCTAGACCTAGTGCTATGTAGAGACTAAAAAGTGTGCCCACCCTTCATCCTTTGACCAAATGATCTGAAATTTTGGCAGGGAGCCTACCCTAGCTATACCTAGGGCCTGTTCGAAAATGGGAATTTTTGGGGACTGTTTTTTTAAAATTTTTAGAAAAATTTAATAATCTTAGGGAAAATTAATTAGTTGGCTTAATGACTTCCAAACCCTCCCAAATCTTAAAAGTGGTCCCTTGGTTTATCATAAGGTTCTGTATATTTTTTAATCTCATTTTGAGATGTTTTAGATTGGAAATGGACAAACCTAAGCTATGCCTTATTAAGGGGTTTTTAGGTTAAAAGTGCACTTTGAGACTTGAATGGTCAGATCACCTCAACAGAGGATGAGATTTAGATCACCTCAACAGAGGATGAGATTTTGACCACTGACTTAGAATGCTCTCTAGCACCCCCTCATGAAGTTTGAGGTGAATTGGGGTAGATTTGCCCTAAGATCCAACGCCAAACCCTATGGATGGCTCTTGTTGGGTTATGAAGGTCATGGGGTCAAATGACCTTGGACTGACTTGAAACTTGGTGTAGAGGACCATAGGGCCATTATAGTTCTCTGGACAAAATCTTAGGAGATTTGGAGACAGTTAGGCCATCTAAAATATTAACCCTAGTTTAGGGCACCAATCTTAATTTTAACTATTATGCTGACAAATGAACTACAAATCAAATACAATTTGGGCAGGGTGATTTTTTGGTCTAAATGGCCATAATATAATTTTTTTGAGATTTTTGGGTTAATTTATACAGTACTTCATTCACAACTCTAGTTGTGCCCTAGATATTTTTTTGATGATTTTGGAATTTCTGTTCACTGGAAAGTTATGAAATCTTGGATTAGGGCATCTTATAAAATGTTATACCTTCTGTATTTTCTTGGGAGTTTTATCTGATTATTTTGGGTACTTGCTTCTTTAAATTTCAATTTGGGATAAGTAGTCAAAAATTCAAATAATGCCCAATTATTATTTGGAAAATTATGAAAATTAGATCTCTAGATTTTTAGATAATTAAAAATAGTACTTCCTTCACTAAGCTAGGAAAATTAGTATTTTACATTAAAATAAATTCAGAGCTTAAAAATTAGAGGAAAATCATGGGACTTGGTTTCTGATAGTCTTAGGTCCCAATCAAGCTTCTGTAATTTTCTTGTGATTTTTGGGTGCATATTTAGAGTACTTGCTTCATAATATTGTAGAGGTGGCCTAAAATGGTAAATTAGAAAAGATAGGCCTAAACACCTCTGAAATTTCTCAAAATTTGGAATTACTGCTTAAATGCCTCATAGGATTTTTACTGATTTTATGATGATTTATTGTTGGCTCATTAGTGCACTTCATGTTCATACTAGGGTATTGGGAGGCTTAGAATAAATAAATTAAATGCCCGATAAATAGGAAAAATTTGGAAGTCTTGGACTTAGTTATATTATGTCATGATAGACCTCCAGTAAATATTATAGGAGACTCAATAGACAATTTGGACTACCTCCCCCTATATACCTCATGTATCTTAGGATAGTCTATATATAGTAAGACCACAGAAATCGAACTAGAGTGGGAAATGAACTTGGAGAGATGGAATGTTGGTAGTTTGCTGGTTTGGATAGGGCACGTTTGTCACAACCCGCATTTTTCTCCGAATTAAGAATTATCAGAGTAAGAGAAAACACGCGTCATGATGCCACGTCAAGCAGGGGATAACTGCTGACGTTCAGGCAAAACCAACTACAATCTTTATGCAAGAAAATCATGTGCTTAATGAATAGAAAATCAGTTATGATTAGAGTCCGTATCCCTCGGCTCAGTGGATCATCTAGTCCACAAATGAAAACTATATTAATACGCTGCGGAAAAATACTTTATTTAGATTTAACATCCTAAGGAGCACATAAGGGTCCCAAGAGAACCACTCATGCTATGCAAGACCCTACATTTAATTTATATAATATATAAGAAAACGGTCTTTATACGTGATTTGGAAAATAGTGATTTCGCTTTATAAAACATGTTGATCATGAGCTTTATTTATAATAACAATTATAGTTTAAAAATAACTAGCAACCTAGCATAAAACCTTCTCAGAGCAAGTAGACTATCTCCAGAAAATGGTAGCAGTAATAGTATATATCTAGCACAAGGTAAAAACTACCAGTGGGCGCCAACAACATGACACGAACCCACTAGCACAAATATATGTCTGTAAGAAAGTACTGAAAACAACCTCACTAACAAGGTAAACAGAACTCCAAGGTCCGGAAGTCCACCAACAACACCACCTCCAACTAGCCACCAGACTGGCTACAGCTCAGAACCTGGGGTATTCCAAAAGAAAACAGAATACCTCAGCAAGCTAAACAAAGAAAAAACTGCATGAAAGAGTCAACCAAAGGACAAAGTAACAGAAAAACATGCAGTAGAAAGAGTCACAACTGTCCACAACAGGACCACAAGAAATGCACAACGTGCAAAGCAACAGCAACGACCCAGCCCAGGAACTACATCCTGCAGGGCCTAGTAGGCTACCAAGAGCCAGAATGTTGCAAACTACCAAAGAAGAAACTTCTAACACCCTAAACTGTGGGAAGTGATAGTAGCAAAAACAATAACGAGGAACCGGATCGAAGGCAAACGCAGTCCCCCAATCCACCATGTCCAAGTCAAAAGCTCGAGGGTCAACACGTGAAAACACAAGGGACCTTCCACCCGACATGCCCAGCCCGTACCTGGAGCAAGAAAACATGGGTGGCCTTGGCTATATCACTCAACTCCACCCCCATAAAGAGCTACAACCACCACTACTAACCACGACCCACGATTCGGCCTTTAGGAAAATAAAGAAAACGGCCGACAAGGAAAACCCAGAAATACAACTGGAAATCCACTCGGAAATGAAATACAAGGTAAAGGAAGAGTGTTGAAATAAACCAACACGACTAGGCGTTGAGTGAAACCCACTCAGTGCCTACCTAAACTTTGGCGTTGAGCGAGCTAGCCTCACTCGCCGCCAAAATAATACCACTACCCACAAGCCCACTAAAGAATGCGGAGCTCGACGACAGTCGAACGACCAAGGCAGAAGATCGAGAACTCGAGTAGTTGCCTGCCACTTGAGTATCTAAACTCCCGCACTCAAAACCATCTAAATTCGCCTAGCAACAGAAAATATACAAAGCGCACGATCAGTGACGCACGATCAGTGGTCGTGCGCACTCATCGGCTGATGATCGTGCGAAGCGAACCTAGAAAACCTGACAGAAAACCTAGCAACTGCGCACGATCAGTGTCGCACGACCACTGGTCGTGCGCACTGTTGCCAGCGCTCGTGCGATTTTCTGAGACAGAACTTTGGAAACTGAAAGACAGCCGCGCACGAGCAGAGGCACACGACCAGTGGTCGTGCGCCCTAACGGTTGATGACCATGCGCGGTCAACCTGCGTCGTTTGGAATTTCCCGAACGACACCGGAATGCGCACACGACTCACGCCACTGCAGTAGCAGCAGACAACTATCAACGTCGCGCACCACTACCATACGAACTATGCCTAATAATTCGAGTAATACCATAACGAAAATCGGCAACCACACCCCCCCTCCTAACTCTCCCTCTCGGCTACACCCGAACCAGAGCAACAATCAAAATAAAGGAAAACAACGGCTCCACGCCGACAATTTGGATTCCAATCATCACAAAAATAGGGGGGGTTTCAGTAGGAAGAACTAAGCCCTATAGTTAGCAAGAAAATGAGAACAACAAGGCCTCTAACCTGGGCTAACCGGGATTTCAATTTCATCAAGAGAATTCAAAAAAAGGAAAACTTGGCAAGGGCAAGAATACCACTTGCCTCAATCACAGCGAAGCTTTGGACTGCTTCCCTCCTCTTCGCACGGATCAAAACGGCCGCAACACCTAGAACAAAAACTCGGCCATTAATGGCGGAAAACTTCCAAAATCGAAAATTCCAATCCTCCCAGAACTCCACGAAAATCGAATTTCTTACCGCAGGAATGAAGGTCTTGACGAGAGCAATCCAAATCCACTCTCGGAATCGAATTCCGTCCACAAACGCTCCGGGAATCGGCGTGCGAAGGAAAGGGTAGGCGGTTTCTCCGTTTCCTCGTACAGGGCCGGCGGTTTCGAGCGTGAAGAAGATGATCGGGGGTTTTATTCTATATATATATATATAATTATATAATTATATAATTAATTACAAAATTACATAAAGCACCACATCGACGCGAAAACCGAACTACCTCGGAATTCGACGAAATTCGCACCGTAGCTAAATACCCACGCTACGAACACAACGGCGAAGTCGAAATTACTTTTCGACAAACAGAACTCGAGTTATACCCAAATAAAGCCAAACACCAACATCCCCCCGAGAGGCCACACCGGGTCACCCAAAACGACTCGGCTTGCTAGGGAGATCTTGCCAACAGGCTACAGAATAGGGCACTCAGTTCTAAGGAGCTAAACCACACTCCACAAATGGCACAAGCCACGGAAACGCGTCATCGTAACGCCAAACGAGAATAAAAATAATCGCTGAAAAAACGGGGCGTTACAGTCACCCCCCCTAAAAGAATGTTTCGTCCCGAAACTTTACGCACAACCCTCCTACAAAAGAAGGAAAAGTAACAAACAGAAGTTACAAAGGGAAACATACCGATCAAATCAGCGAAACAGGTGAGGTTACGCCCTCTTCATGGCCGACTCTAGCTCCCAAGTCGCGGTTTCCAAATCCTAATTTTTCCATAGAACTTTCACCATCGGTATGGACTTCTTTCGTAGCACACGCTCCTGAGTATCCAAAATTCGAACTGGCACCTCAATAAAAGAGAGGTTGGGCTCCAACTGGGGCACAACATCCAAGAGTTGCCCACTGCTGCGCACACACTTCCGCAATTGGCTAACATGAAAAACATTATGAACACCAGGGAAGTTCGCTGGAAAATCCAATCTATAAGCAGACACACCAATCCGCTCCAAGACCGCAAACGGGCCCACATACCTTGGGTCCAATTTCCGATTTTTACCAAATCTCTTCACACCAACCATTGGAGAAACCTTGAGGTATACATGATCCCCTACTAAGAACTCCAAAGCAGACCTACGCCGATTGGCGTTCTTTTCATACCTCTCCTGAGCTAACCGAAGCTTCTCCCGAATAAGCTTCACGGCGACTTCCATCTCTTCCAGAGCATCTGGACCCAACAAAGGCTTCTCACCAGCCTCAGCCCAAAACAACGGAGTCCTACAGCGCCTCCCATACAAAGCTTCGAACGGAGCCATCTGCAAGCTTTCCTGATAACTGTTATTATAAGCAAATTCCATGAGTCGCAGACGCTCATCCCACGCTCCACCGTGGTCTAAAATATAGCACCTGATCATATCCTCAACAATCTGATTGACCCACTCCGTATGCCCATTGGTCTGAGGGTGGTACGCAGTAGAATACCTCAGATCCGTACCCAAACCCTCCTGCAGACTCAGCCAGAAACGAGAAGTAAACCGGGAGTCTCGATCAGAAATGATGCTAACCGGCACACCGTGGAGTCGGATGACTTCATTCAAGTACAACTCCGCTATCCTCCTCATCGGGTAATCAATCTTATAAGGCACGAAGTGAGCACACTTCGTCAATCAATCCACTATAACCCAAACAGAATCAAATCCTCTTGGGGATTTTGGCAAACCCGTAATGAAGTCCATAGATATACTCTCCCACTTCCAAGTCGGGACCTCTAGCGGAGTCAACTTACCACCAGGCCTTCCATGATCGGCCTTCACACGCTTGCAAGTGTGACACTCAGCAACATATCGGGCTATATCTCCTTTCATACCATACCACCAGGCAACTTGCCTTAAGTCACGGTACATCTTCGTAGATCCTGGATGGTAGGCAATGCTGGAACCATGAGCCTCACTGCAAATCATACCTCTAATGTCCCCAACAGCGGGAACGCAAAACCTGCTGCGGTACTTCAAAGTACCCGCATCATCAATAGTAAAATCTGGCAACTCTCCCTTCTCTGTCCTGGTAAAAAGGTGCAACAGATCCGGATCGTCCTTCTGATGCAGTCTAGTCAAAGAAATCCAGGACGGCTCTGCCACTGACAAACTACTCTGCAAACCACAGCATCCCACTGAAATATCCATAAGGAGGAACTCCTCAACTAACCAATCGGCGGAGAGGTTAAAGATCTTTCCCGTCTTTCGGCTCAGGGCGTCGGCCACCACATTGGCCTTGCCCGGATGATACTGGATTTCTACGTCATAATCCGCCACATACTCAAGCCACCGCCGCTGACGTAGATTCAACTCCTTCTGCGTGAACACGTACTTCAGGCTCTTATGGTCAGTAAAAATCTTGCACTGAGCCCCATAAAGTAAGTGCCTCCACAACTTCAATGCATAGATAACCGCTGCAAACTCAAGGACATGCGTAGGATAATTCTTCTCATGAGTCTTCAGCTGCCTTGACCCATAAGTGATTACTTTTCCATCCTGCATTAATACGCATCCCAGTCCTATATGCGAAGCATCCACATACACATCATAATCCACGCCCTCAGTAGGAAGGGTCAGAACGGGAGCAGTACACAATCTCCTCTTTAACTCCTGAAAAGCTTCTTCGCACTTCTCGCTCCAAACAAAAGCCACATTCTTCTGAGTCAGCTTGGTCAAAGGTGCGGCTAGAGAAGAGAAACCCTCCACGAATCTCCTGTAATAGCCAGCCAACCCTAAGAAACTTCTGATCTCCTTAGGAGTGTTCGGCCTACTCAAATCCATCACTGCTGCAATCTTTTCTGGGTCAACCGAGATCCCATCCTTGTTCACCACGTGGCCTAGAAAAGAAACCTGAGGCAACCAAAATTCGCACTTGCTCAACTTGGCGAATAACTTGTGGTTCCTCAACTCTGACAGGACCAAACGCAAATGCTGCTCATGCTCCTCAGCACTGCGAGAATAAACCAACACGTCATCAATGAAGACCACCACGAACTTGTCTAGGAAATCCTTGAATACCCGATTCATCATGTCCATGAAAGCTGATGGTGCGTTGGTCAAACCAAACGACATCACCAAAAACTCGAAGTGTCCATGCCTCGACCTAAACGCAGTCCCGTGGAATATCTGCCTCACGGATCCTGAGCTGATGATAGCCCGAACGAAGATCGATCTTGGAGAACATCGTGCTACCACGCAACTGGTCAAATAAATCATCGATCCTCGACAGAGGGTACCTATTCTTGATAGTGACCTTGTTCAACTCTCTATAGTCGATGCAAAGCCGCATCGACCAATCTTTCTTCTTTACGAACAAAATAGGAGCACCCCAAGACGACGAACTCTGCCTGATAAAACCTTTAGCCAACAACTCATCTAACTGAATTCGCAACTCCTCTAACTCACGAGGGGCCATCCGGTACGGCGCCTTAGCAATAGGACGCGTACCCGGCTCCAAATCAATAACAAACTCCACATCCCGCTCAGGAGGGATACCAGGAAGATCATCAGGAAAAACATCGGCGAAACCACGAACAATAGGAATCTCCTCCAAGCGTGGCACGCTAACAACGGTTCCAACCGCCGAGACTAAACAAACACAACAATCAGAAAGAAACAATCTCTGAACACATACCGCAGAGAGAACAGGAGAATCCTGACACGGATCAGCATACACGCTGCCGGGCTGACCGTCGTCCCTGATGAAGTCCAAGCGCTTTCCTTTGCACTGAATGACCGCATCATACCGAGAGAGCCAGTCCATGCCCAAAATGACATCGAAGTCCTCTAGATCAATCATCTTCAGGTCCGCCTTCGCAAGAAAATCTCCCAACAAAACCGGGCAATCCAAAATACCCAAATCTGACAACAGAGATTCACCAGAGGGAAACTTGACACGGAAGGAATCTCGAACACGATCTAGAGACAACCGATGACGCTCCACAAAGGCTCTAGCCACGAACGAGTGGGTAGCGCCGGAGTCAAACAGAACACGCGCCCAGCGGTTCTTCACCTTAAATTTCCCTATAGGAGCGCACAAAGCTAAGGAACTAGCACAACAGTACCGCAAATAATCTAGCAACTAAACTACCAGGCTAGAAAGAAAACAACAAACAACTAACCTGAGATCACCAGGGTCGAAGTCTGAGCCTCCTCGGAAGAAATCACGTTCAGCTTCCCTTTTCCCTTGTCCACACGCTGAGGTGGAGGTAAAGCTTGTAACGGAACTGCAGGAAGAGCTGGCTGAAACTGAGGACACCTCGACTTAATGTGACCCTTCTGCCCACATTGAAAGCAGATTTTATCCTTGGACCAACACTGGGCCGCATCATGGCCGGATCGCTTGCAAACTGAACAGGAGATATCTCTCCTAGGAGCACCCTAAATCGCATGAACCTGCTCCTTCTTCTGAGCTGCCGCCTTCTTGAAACACCTCTCGACAGGATGGCCTGACCGGCCACAAAAACTGCAGACCACCCTGCTCCTCTTTCCCGGAACAACATCGGGTACCAGGGGTTTCTTCTCCTCTACCAACATCCTCTTATCCTTCTTCAACTGCTGGCCTCTGCTCTTCGCCATCTCAATAGCCTCCACCTTCAGAGCAGCCTCTACTACACCTGCATAAGACACTGACCCATAAGCACTGGTCAACTGCTGCACCTCACTCCTCAAACCACCGAGGAATCGCTTAACTCGATCAGCCTCAACGCTGACCAATCCAGGGGCAAAACGGCTCAACTTACTAAACTCTACCTCATACTCACCCACCGTGAGTTGCCTTTGCTTCAGATGGAGGAAGTCGTTCATGAGGCGGTCACGCTCGACCGAGGGTAAGAACTTCCTCAACAGCATCTCCTTGAACACTTCCCAAGAGCATCCGGCTACCAGGCTCTCCTTCTCTCTCAGCCACCAACTCTTATCCAAACCTTTAAGCTGATAGGAGGCTATCATCACCCTCTGATCATCTGCAATCCCTGAGTACGAGAACACCTCCTCCATGGAGATCAGCCAGTCGTCTATCACCATGAAATCTGCCTTCCCATCATAAGTGGGAGGGCTCAGCCTCTGAAACTGCGAGATGAAGGCCATCTCTGCTGGCACCACCACTGGAGGTCTCAAGGGTGCAGGAGGAGGAGGAACAGCTAACCCCCCTGCAGGAACTTGCGCACCCTGAGCCTGCCCTGCCACAACCGCCACCAAAGACTGAATCTAGGCTTGCACCTCCTCCAACTGCCTACCCATAGCTTCGCTACTCTGACGCAGACCCTCGATCACCGCATCGTTCTGAGCTCCAGAAGATTCACCCTCAGACAGGGGAGTCGATCGAGTCGCAGGATGCCTAGCCATCCTAAAAATCATTACAACGCAAATCAGATCCAAATCCCACGACTAGAACCGACTACCAGTACAGACAATACATATGTAGATATAGACTTAAAGCTGCTAAACTTGCTCTGAGAGTTTATCTTCTTCACAATAATTAGATGATATGCCCTATCCTAAGATGGTTAACCACCACCTCACTAACTCTTGTGCCTAGATCGGATGCATGAACTTATGTTAATTTGAAAACTCATGTGTGTACATATGTCATCCTGTAAATCTTTAGCACGGCGCGTTGTGCTTATGCAATGATATGATATGCATGATTGTGCTATGCATTCTAAAAAAAAGGCCCTAATGCATGCTATGAGCGGCGTACGCATGAAAATGTTATGCATCCCATACTACATAACATTTCCATGCAACGAAAAAGAAACGTGCTAGTCGCAGTCATGTGGTGAGGTTAAGCATCCCATACTACATAACCCTCACATGTAGCCCCTATGGTGGATCCATATACGAACACATATTATGCATCCCATACTACATAATATGCCCCGTATACTTCATGTTATGCTATGAGTGTAGTGTTCGTGCTTTTGCCAAGACGTGCTGATGACATATCGGTGTGTGAATGACATGATGCAGAACTACTAAAAGCGAACAAAGGAAGGTTGCTCAACTAACTTGTCAAGCAACCTCCCTCTGATACCAACTGTCACAACCCTCATTTTTCTCCGAATTAAGAATTATCAGAGTAAGAGAAAACAGGCGTCATGATGCCACGTCAAGCAGGGGATAACTGCTGACGTTCAGGCAAAACCAACTGCAATCTTTATGCAAGAAAATCATGTGCTTAATGAATAGAAAATCAGTTATGATTAGAGTCCGTATCCCTCGGCTCAGTGGATCATCTAGTCCACAAATGAAAACTATATTAATACGCTGCGAAAAAATACTTTATTTAGATTTGACATCCTAAGGAGCACATAAGGGTCCCAAGAGAACCACTCATGCTATGCAAGACCCTACATTTAATTTATATAATATATAAGAAAACGGTCTTTATACGTGATTTGGAAAATAGTGATTTCGCTTTATAAAACATGCTGATCATGAGCTTTATTTATAATAACAATTATAGTTTAAAAATAACTAGCAACCTAGCATAAAATCTTCTCAGAGCAAGTAGACTATCTCCAGAAAATGGTAGCAACAATAGTATATATCTAGCACAAGGTAAAAACTACCAGTGGGCGCCAACAACCTGACACGAACCCACTAGCACAAATATATGTCTGTAAGAAAGTACTGAAAACAACCTCACTAACAAGGTAAACAGAACTCCAAGGTCCGGAATTCCACCAACAACACCACCTCCAACTAGCCACCAGACTGGCTACAGCTCAGAACCTGGGGTATTCCAAAAGAAAACAGAATACCTCAGCAAGCTAAACAAAGAAAAAACTGCATAAAAGAGTCAACCAAAGGACAAAGTAACAGAAAAACATGCAGTAGAAAGAGTCACAACTGTCCACAACAGGACCACAAGAAATGCACAACGTGCAAAGCAACAGCAACGACCCAGCCCAGGAACCATATCCTGCAGGGCCTACTAGGCTACCAAGAGCCAGAATGTTACAAACTACCAAAGAAGAAACTTCTAACACCCTAAACTGTGGGAAGTGATAGTAGCAAAAACAACAACGAGGAACCGGATCGAAGGCAAACGCAGTCCCCCAATCCACCATGTCCAAGTCAAAAGCTCGAGGGTCAACACGTGAAAACACAAGGGACCTTCCACCCGACATGCCCAGCCCGTACCTGGAGCAAGAAAACATGGGTGGCCTTGGCTATATCACTCAACTCCACCCCCATAAAGAGCTACAACCACCACTACTAACCACGACCCACGATTCGGCCTTTAGGAAAATAAAGAAAACGGCCGACAAGGAAAACCCAGAAATACAACTGGAAATCCACTCGGAAATGAAATACAAGGTAAAGGAAGAGTGTTGAAATAAACCAACACGACTAGGCGTTGAGTGAAACCCACTCAGTGCCTACCTAAACTTTGGCGTTGAGCGAGCTAGCCTCACTCGCCGCCAAAATAATACCACTACCCACAAGCCCACTAAAGAATGCGGAGCTCGACGACAGTCGAACGACCAAGGCAGAAGATCCAGAACTCGAGTAGTTGCCTGCCACTTGAGTATCTAAACTCCCGCACACGAAACCATCTAAATTCGCCTAGCAACAGAAAATATACAAAGCGCACGATCAGTGACGCATGATCAGTGGTCGTGCGCACTCATCGGCTGATGATCGTGCGAAGCGAACCTGGAAAACCTGACAGAAAACCTAGCAACTGCGCACGATCAGTGTCGCACGACCACTGGTCGTGCGCACTGTTGCCAGCGCTTGTGCGATTTTCCGAGACAGAACTTTGGAAACTAAAAGACAGCCGCGCACGAGCAGAGGCACACGACCAGTGGTCGTGCGCCCTAACGGTTGATGACCGTGCGCGGTCAACCTGCGCCGTTTGGAATTTCCCGAACGACACTGGAACGCGCACACGACTCACGCCACTGCAGTAGCAGCAGACAACTATCAACGTCGCGCACCACTACCATACGAACTATGCCTAATCATTCAAGTAATACCATAACGAAAATTGGCAACCACACCCCCCCTCCTAACTCTCCCTCTCGGCTACACCCGAAACAGAGCAACAATCAAAATAAAGGAAAACAACGGCTCCACGCCGACAATTTGGATTCCAATCATCACAAAAATAGGGGGGGTTTCAGTAGGAAGAACTAAGCCCTATAGTTAGCAAGAAAATAAGAACAACAAGGCCTCTAACCTGGGCTAACCGGGATTTCAATTTCATCAAGAAAATTCAAAAAAAGGAAAACTTGGCAAGGGCAAGAATACCACTTGCCTCAATCACAACGAAGCTTTGGACTGCTTTCCTCCTCTTCGCACGGATCAAAACGGCCGCAACACCTAGAACAAAAACTCGGCCATTAATGGCGGAAAACTTCCAAAACCGAAAATTCCAATCCTCCCAGAACTCCACGAAAATCGAATTTCTTACCGCAGGAATGAAGGTCTTGACGAGAGCAATCCAAATCCACTCTCGGAATCGAATTCCGTCCACAAACGCTCCGGGAATCGGCGTCCGAAGGAAAGGCTAGGCGGTTTCTCCGTTTCCTCGTACAGGGCCGGCGGTTTCGAGCGTGAAGAAGATGATCGGGGGTTTTATTCTATATATATATATAATTATATAATTATATAATTAATTACAAAATTACATAAAGCACCACATCGACGCGAAAACCGAACTACCTCGGAATTCGACGAAATTCGCACCGTAGCTAAATACCCACGCTACGAACACAACAGCGAAGTCGAAATTACTTTTGGACAAACAGAACTCGAGTTATACCCAAATAAAGCCAAACACCAACATCCCCCCGAGAGGCCACACCGGGTCACCCAAAACGACTCGGCTTGCTAGGGAGATCTTGCCAACAGGCTACAGAATAGGGCACTCAGTTCTAAGGAGCTAAACCACACTCCACAAATGGCACAAACCACGGAAACGCGTCATCGTAACGCCAAACGAGAATAAAAATAATCGCTGAAAAAACGGGGCGTTACAAAGTTAAGTTAAGTTTATTATTGGAAGTCAGGATAAGTAGAGTGTGAGATTGGCTAGTGTTAAGTGGTGTTCGGGAACGACAAAAGATCATCCACCCCGGGTAGGAAAGGAAGAGGCTTAATTCTGTAGAGCTAGGTCTAAAGTAATCAAAAAGGGGATCGGGTAACGGGTATCAACCAATAACAATAAGTGCCTTGTGAAAGGCAACGGTGGGCTTCAGCTACCATCATAGTTCCTAGTTCCCTTTGAGAGCCCTTCACGGGGAATACCAGGGGCACTCCTGGGCTAACGTAAACCGTAGGAATAATAAATTAAAAGAGCAACTAGAGTAATTAGGGTTGCACTTTCACACACCCCAGTAGATAGGGAGGGTGAATAAGTTGGTTTGGTTGCCATTCAGACGATAGCTCTGAAGGTAGATGCACGGAAGGGACAGTCCGGGGAGCCGAAGGCTCGAGGGTTTGAGTACAGAATAATGTGGTGGGTCTTCGGTAATTGACTATCATTCACACCGACATTGGTACGTTGACTCGGCGGTGTGGGACACTTTGCCAAAGAAAGCCTGGTGGATATAGCCAGCACTAGTACGCGGATAATCTAGGTTGTGTCCTTCTATGGGCGTACAGAAGGGCTAGGCCCGGTAGTGTGGATACCCGCCTAGGAGTGGGGGGCCCGACCCACTGTCTCCGTTTGCCACTACGGAGGTTCCTGGGAGTGAAGCTTGCTGCCCGAACAGGTGGAACTAAAGGTCTGTGCGCATAGAGTCATGTGCGTGAGTTGTACTTGCATGAATCATGGTATAACATATCACTACACTCATATTTGCATACAACCGACACCCCATCGTATAAATCGGTATGGGACTTTTTATATGATGGGAGCCTTGCAGAAGACCCCTTAACTTATAAGTTTGTATGGGCATTCATATAAGTTAAGGTTACTCATTTATTTACTTGCTTGCTTACTTACTTACTTGTTCTACTTGTCTTCTTCTGTTTATACTACTTACAACATGTCTACCCTACTGCTATGTGTACCTTATTTTAGTTAGTTGCGTATACTCTTTGAGTACTTGTTAGACTAGTTCCACTGTCATCTGCTTGATTACTCTCCACCTTTGTAGCTTCCCTTTCCTCCTCTCCACTCGGTTCTTAGGAGCCGTGGGGGAGGGGTAGGGGATGATAGGGCTTAGTCTTTATGACTAATGGTTTTCGAACCACAACATTACAGGAGCTCCGGATGGGATCCAGGGACCAGCACCAGCGGAGTACGGTGCTCATGGAGGTGGGTCAGTCTAGCACCGGAGCACCTGCGACTAGCTCCGTGAGTGATTTGTATTTTTATAGCTTCCACGATGAGTGATTTGTAGTGAGGACTCTGATGTACCGGGATCGAGCCCATTTTTTTATATTTTTATCTGAGCTGATCTTATATAATACTTTCTATTTGATATATACTGATGGACTGGATGTGATTTCATTTTATTCATGTGTTTCTGTGGACATATTTACATTCAGTGTAATATTTACTTCTCTTTCTTTGTGATCGACAGGGGCCGGCAGAATTGGCGTTTTGTAGTGCGGCCTTCCCGAGAGTCGGTGCCACTGCAAAGCGGCAATTCTGGGCTAAGACCCCGGTGTTCGAAAAAGAAAAAAACGGGTCTTACAACAAATGCATACAAGTTCTACTCCACAGTATATGTTCCTTGATTCAAACACATTCAACTGCTGAGCTGATGCTCTTTCCTTTGCAATCTGCTCAAGTACACCAACCGGCACCGAAGCCACGACCGAGGTCGTGCGGTACACATGCCTTCTTTATTAGGCATTGATCATTATGAAGATCACATCAGCTATCATTCGAACCATTGATGCAGAAGGAGGAGGTGTAGGCACCTCAGTTGGTGCAATGCTCTCTGTTAGGCATTGGGGTTCACCCAGCCCCGCATCACCTCTAGTCTCCTATAATCGTGAATCACACAATTAAGCAACTAATAATATGGAAAAAAAAGCAATCATAGGAACACACAAGTTCCTCTAATATTTGTATTTTCATTCCTATGTGGACATTCTTGAGTTCATTTTGTCATAACGGTAATCACAAACACATGCTTTCCACCCCTCAAAAGAATTTGACCACGAATTTGGAGAAGGAAGACTAAGACAAGCTGATACCAAATTGTAACACCTCTATCCATCAAATGAAGTATTACAGAGCTCAGGTCGGGACCCCACACCATATTACACAGACAGTCAGCGGGGTTATAGGATAAATATCATAAGACCAAACGAATCTAAACTCAGAGAATTCTAGCAGAAGCTTCATGGGTTAAATTGAACTCAATACATATGAATGTCCACTAATATATATAACAGGAATGTTTTACAAAATAAACAAAAGTTACGGCCTTAAGGCCTTACACATTTTTTCCCCCAAAAGAGTGGTTTACAATCATCGGTGCGCACGCCAACCACACTAGAAAAACACTAAAAGCTCTTCGCTAGGCCTTCGAGGACCGACATAGCATAACAGTGATGCAACTTGAAAGTATTTAGTGTCTACATAATTCACCTAGAGGGGTGTGAATAGCTGATCTTTGCGTCTTTTCGCGGATTAAAAATTACTCAAAAATAAACAAGCACACAAACACAGAGATCTATAGTGGTTCCCCGTATTTTGTACGTCCACTATCACGCCTTGCCTATCTACCACGAAGGGTTAGATTCGACTACTTCACCTTTCTCAGATTATCAATAATCTTACATCTTGGAGCAACGCTCCTAGACCAAGGAGAACAAACTATCCTACACCTAGATCCATAACCGGATCTACAATTCGGTCCTCACACGGATATAGAAACTCGATCCATAAACGGATCTACAAACTCGATCCTCAAACAGATCTACAAACTCGGAGAATAATCTCCTATAATATGTAAATGAACATTACAAAACACAAACGAGTGCAAGTCTTCGCGCCATCATTCTTCGTAGATATAGATCGTGAAACTTGTAGAACTCTGAAACTTGAAATCCTTGTAGAAATTGAATCTTGAGCCTTCGAGCTTCAAACAACTAGGACTGTATTAGATTAGATCTATATAGATGAAGCAATCTAGTCGAGAAGGTGGTCGAAGAAGAAAATCTCTTATCGTCGACGACTGATCAGAAAAATCGTGAATCGCATATATGCGGCCGACGTTTTCTGAGTTTGGAATCTTTTGAAATCGAAATGTAATTAGGGCAAGATAAGTCATTTCGAAAATCAACCTAACAGATATATAGAGTGATTCGAAATAACGGCTATACAAAAATTCCAAAAACCTAACCTAGAAGTTACTGTGCTTCGCCGACCGAAATCTGAACCAGAGAAAATTTTCGGAAAATGTCGTAAGTCAAATTCGGCGGAATTCAACGAATATCGATTATGATACTCGCCGAATGTATATGTGATATATGTCAAATTGGACTTAGAAAAAAATCCATAAGGATTCAAAATTAGACTCAACGAATTCGGCGAGTATCGCCAGGGATACTCGACGAATTCGGCGAGTATCGCCTAGTATAAATGACAAATTTTGCGAGTATCCCCAGTGATACTCAGGCGAATATCCCTTCGCGAATTTTCCAATTTTAAGAAAATTTCCCTAAGTATAAACTAGGAATTTGACGGGTATCTGAAATTATACACGACGAATTCGGCGAGTATCAAGATGATAATCGACGAATTCGACATGTATGCCTAACCACACTCGCAGAATTTTACTTAGGTAAAATTCCAATTTTTTGAGTCCATGTCTTTGGCCTTCCATGATCCTTCTCCTCTTCTTGGGATAGAAGTACACCCCAATAGAGAGATTACATGTGAGTCAACACGTTGGCCTATGTTGAAGTGGTGACCGGGCGGTCTGGCGGTCTAGCTTGGCGGGTTGATGACCGGGCGGTCTGGCGGTTTCCCTTCAGCGGTTTGGTTACTGTATGGTGCTGTCTGTGGTCCAAGCGGTCTAGCGGCTTGTATCTAGCAACTTGGAGACCGGATGGTCTGGCAGTCTCACATGGCGGTCTCTCTCTCTCACTCTGGCAGTTGCCGAGCGGTTAACCCCTCTGTTTAACCGCTTAGCTTGTGCGGTTTGTTTATGTACAGTCCGGTTGTGTATTGTAATAGATACCTTTTTCTTATAATAAACTTTCAGTTTAAACAGTTCCGGCTTATTTTTGTTCGTTACTCACATGGTATCAGAGGACTCAATCTTTTCCTCCTGATTCTGTGCGCCGTCTCTGTCTGCGCGGTTTGCTTCGCCGGCTTGCGCCCTGTCTGTGCGGTCTCCTTCTTCCTCCCTGTCATTGCCCTCTGTGTGTGCGACCTCCTTCTTCTTGTGCTTATTCGTCGCTTGGCCTGTTGCCTTGGGTGCCCTTGGTCTGCTCTCTGCGACCTGTTTCCCTATTCGCTACGACCTGTCTCTCTGTTCGCCGCGACCTATCTCCGTGTGCCTTGTTTTTTTCTCATGCTTCTGTTCGAGCGGACTGTCTACTTGCCGCTCGACTTCAACCCCTCTGCTTGTTTCTGCATCTTGGTCGTGGCCTCTCTGTCCGCTGGTGTTTGACATCGTGACCGCTCCCGATTTCTTCTTCCTAACCGCGCAGCTTGTTTCCTGACCGCGCGGCTTCCTTGTATTTGCTCCTATGGCTCTTTCTGAGGCTTCTACTGCCACAACTCCTGCCACCACCACTGTCGCCAATCCGGCTCCGCCTCTTCCTCCAACTCCTTCTGGGAACCTTGGAACTATTTCCAAGCTTGTCGGCTCCAATTACCCGGATTGGAGTGTCTCTTTCACCTTTCTCCTTCGCTCGCAACGCAAGTGCCACCATCTCGTTGATGACCCTCCTCCTACCACTTCACCTCTCTTTGATGACTGGGATGCGAGTGACGCTCTTGTGCGTACTTAGTTTGCTAACAGCCTATCCGATGAGTGCCTTCCCGTCATCCGTCATGATGAGACGGTCAAGGCCGCTTGGCTTCATCTTGCTGCTCTGTACTCCAAAGGGGCTCAGACGTTCCGAATCTATACATTATATGCGGACCTCTTTGCTCGGCCTACCTTGTCTCCTGCTGCTGCCTACCAGCAAGTTCAAGCTCTTGGGGCTGAGATTCTTCAGAATCGCCCCTTTTCTGCAAATTTAGCTCAACAACACAAGCACTTCCAGGAGCTTCTGGTTGTGTGTTATCTGCTCCGTCTTCCGGACACTTATGACATGATCCGCCAGCAAATTCTGGGTGAAGCGGAATCCCCTACTTTAGATGCCACTACTGCTCGCATCGCCGCTGTCACCTCTCTCCTTCAGCGTCCGCTTCTGCCCGCTCCTTCTCTACCGGATAACTATGCACATCAAACTTAGCGGAGTGGCTCTGGTAGCCGCAGTCATCAGTCTGGCGGACGTCCTTCTTCCCGCTACCTCTGCTCTCACTTTGGCCGCACCGGCCATACTTCAGACCGCTGCTGGACGAAGCATCCCCATCTTCTCCACTCGGGTGAATCTTCCGCCCCCTCTTCCAAGCTGTCTGCTTCCGTGGTCACATCATCAGGTAGTGTCCACGTGGTCACTCAAGGTAAATGGCTTATTGACTCCGGCGCAACTAATCACATGACGGGCAATCCTCAGTGCTTCTCTCTCCTCAAACAGCATGATCGGTTGCCCTCGGTCCTCGTTGCAGACGGTTCCCCCTCCCCAGTTTATGGGTCGGGTGTGGTTCATGTTACTCCGTCCCTTCGGCTAGCGGACACTCTCTATGTGCCCAAGTTTCCGTGCCATCTATTGTCGGTTACTTCTTTGTGCAAGAAGCTTCAATGTTCTGTAACTTTTACTCCTACTTCTTGTTCTTTTCAGGATCCGAGCTCCCAGCGGACGATTGCTACTGGGACTGAGAGCGGTGGCCTCTACTTCCTCGACAACATTTCTGCCTTGTCCACCTTCTCTTCTTCGTGTACGGATCTTCTCCAGTGGCATCTCCGTCTCGGTCATCCTCCACTACGGCTTCTACATCAGCTTCTACCCCACCTCCCTCTCTCCAGTACTCCTCTCAACTGCGACGCTTGTCAATTTGGCAAGCATCACTGTTCCCCCTTCTCGTCGAAGCAAGATCGCGGCTCTTGTCGTCCGTTTGATCTAGTCCACTCCGACATCTGGGGGCCTGCTCCTACCCTTACTTTTGGTCGGGGTAGTTCTTATTTTGTAACCTTTATTGATGATTTTTCCAGATGTACTTGGGTGTATCTCTTACGAGATCGCTCTGAACTTTTTAATGTATGGCTCTGCTTTTATCGTTTAATTCAAAATCAGTTTGGTGTTGGTATTAAAACTTTTCGCTCTGATAATGCTAAAGAATATTTAAGCCATGATTTTACATCTTTCTATGTGCAACATGGCATCATTCATCAGACAAGCTGTGTCTATACATCCCAACAAAATGGGGTGGCGGAACGCAAAAACCGTCACCTCCTCGATGTCGCTCGCACATTGATGACTCAAATGCAAGTCCCTCGATCATATTGGGGCTATGCTGTTCTCCTTGCCTGCTACCTCATCAATCCCATTCCTTCCTCCGTTCTCCACGGAAAACCCCTTTTTCCATACTTCATCCAGGCAAGGAGTCGTTTCCTCTCCCTCTCCGCATCTTTGGGTGCACTGCTTTTGTGCATGCCCCCTCTGCCACCCGTGATAAGCTCTCCCCTCGCTCCACCAAATGTGTCTTTCTGGGGTACTCCACCACTCAGAAAGGCTACTACTGCTTTGACCCTGTTCTTCGTAAGCAGTTCGTCTCTGCTGACGTTACCTTTTTCGACAATGCCTCCTACTTCTCGGATGCCTCCTCTTCTCTTCCCCCCCACCTCTGAGTCTCCTATTATTCCCTTCGTTCCCTCATATCCTACTGCGATATCCACCCCTCATACATCTCTGTCCCTTCCACTCCCTCCGCCTCTCTCTCCACCACCATCTCCTTCATCTCCGCTGCCGTCTCTCTCTCCTCCCGGGCCAGCTCTCTCTGCCACGGATGCTCTGGATGCCGAACGGCCCGCCGACCTGGATCTTCCTGTAGCTCTTTGCAAAGGGGTGCGGATATGTACCCTACACCCCCTTGCTGCTGTTGTTTCATATGATCGTCTTACCTCTTCTCGCAGGACCTTTGCGCTGGCTATCTCTGCCACTACCACACCTCGTTCCTACCAGGAGGCCCTTGCTATTCCTCACTGGAAGATGGCCATGTATGAGGAAATGACGAATCTAACAGAGCGGGGTACATGGACTCTTGTTCCTCCTCCTTTTGATACTGATGTTGTTGGCTATCGCTGGGTCTTTGTGGTCAAATTTGGCCCGGATGGCACTGTGGACCGTTATAAAGCTCGCCTGGTGGCTAAAGGCTTTACTCAGACTTATGGAGTTGATTACTTTGATACCTTTTCTCCCGTGGCTCGTCTCAGCACAATACGGGTCCTTCTCTCTGTGGCAGTCAATAAAGACTGGCCAATTTCCCAGCTGGATGTTAAGAATGCCTTCCTTTATGGTGACCTTCAGGAAGCCGTCTACATGGAGCAACCTCCTAGGTATGTTGCTCAGGGGGAGACACGCGTATGCCGACTGCAGAAGGCAATCTATGGCCTCAAGCAGAGCCCTCGAGCTTGGTTTGACAAGTTCAGTGGTATCGTGGCGGCTGTTGGTTTTGCGCGCAGCTCTGCCGATCACTCTCTATTTATTCGCAAAACCTCCTCGGGACTGGTGGTTCTTGCTGTGTATGTTGATGATATTCTTCTCACTGGCGATGACCAGGAAGGGGTAGCCTTGACAAAGCGGCATCTTCGTCAACATCTGGTCACGAAAGACATGGGCTCTCCGAAGTACTTTTTGGGGATCGAGATCTCTCGAAAGCCCAACTCATTGGTCCTTTCCCAATGTAAGTATGCCCTTGATCTTCTAAAAGAAGCAGGATTGACTGGGGCCAAACCTGCCCGATGCCCTATGACTATTGGAGAGGATAAAACCTGGACAGATGATTCGCCTCTTCCTTCAGATACTACGCGGTACAGGCATCTTGTTGGTAAGCTCATATACCTCACGGTGATCAGCCCCGACATTTCCTATGCTGTGGGGAAGGTGAGTCAATTCATGCAAGCTCCCAGGGAATGCCATCTACAGTCCGCCTTGCGGATCTTGGAGTACGTCAAAGCAGCCCCTAGGAAATGACTGCTCTTTCAGAAGAATGGTCATCTGAGGGTTGAAGCATACTCAGATTCGAGTTACGCTGATGACAAAGGGGACCGCAAGTCCACCTCTGGTTTCTGTACTTTTGTTGGGGGAAATCTGGTGAGCTGGAAGAGCAAGAAGTAGTCGTTTGTCTCCAGGTCCAGTGCTGAAGCAGAATATCGGAGTATGGCATCGACTACTTATGAGTTAAAATGGCTACCGGCTCTCATGCTGGATTTAGGAGAGGTCTACAACCATCCTCTACCTATGTTCTGTGACAACAAGGCTGCTATATACATCTCCAAAAATCCAGTCTTCCATGAAAGAATCAAGCACATTGAAGTCGACTGTCATTTCATTCGTGAAGAGATTTTGAAGGAGCAAATTTGCACTCCCTTCGTCACTTCTGAGAAGGAGCAGGCTGACATCTTCACCAAGCCAGTATCCACCTCGTTTCTCCATATTTGTGACAAGCTGGGCATGATCGATATATATGCTCCAGCTTGAGGGGGAGTGTTGAAGTGGTGACCGGGAAGTCTGGCAGTCTAGCTTGGCGGGTTGATGACCGGGCGGTCTGGTGGTTTCCCTTCAGTGGTTTGGTTGTTGTGTGGTGCTGTCTGTGGTCCAAGCGGTCTAGCAGCTTGTATATGGCGACTTGGAGACCGGGCGGTCTGGTAGTCTCACATGGCGGTCTCTCTCGCTCCCTCTGGCAGTTGCCGAGCGGTTAACCCCTCTGTCTAACCGCTCGGCTTATGCGGTTTGTTTATGTATAGTCCGGTTGTGTAATGTAATTTTTTAGTCCCACATCTCTTATTTGTATTCTCTCTTCTCTCCTCCATTCTATATAAGGGAGGCCATACCTTTGTAATAGATAACTTTTTCTGATAATAAACTTTCAGTTTAAACCGTTTCGGCTTGTTTTTGTTCGTTACTCACAGCCTACACAATGAGGGATTACATTGTGTTGTCCCGTATTTACTGACACACTGTAACCTGATATTGGTGTGTACTTAACAATGTGAACTTGCAAGTACATAACTAAAAAGTAGCATCAAATACAATCTAAATTCATCTTAGCTTGACTAGACCCTTCTTCAAATCAGAGCTATTGTGGATACAATACCTAACAATCTTCCCCTATTTGAAGAACCAAAAATCCTACAAGCTAAGGTGAATTTAACAAAAAAATAAGACATGAAAATATAGTAGAAATAAAACAACACACATTCTAAGACAATTATAAAAATCGTATATATAAATATATGTTAGAATTGTTTATAGTTTAGGGAGGGAAGCCCACTACACTTGACACACAAGAAATATGACTGTCAGTTCTTCCTATTCTGCATCTTTACTCGCTGCCTCTCAAAGTATTCTTTGGGCTTTGGATAGTATCTAGTGTAACACCCCGAAACTCAAAAGAGTGACGGGTGGTGTTTTGAGCCAAATCTGGGATTTGGTAGAGGTGACACGACCAGGGACACGGGCGAGTCCAAGGGTGTGTCATGCTCGGGTTCGGAGCTGGTCTCGTGGTCGACAAAATTGCAGTCAACGGTCTTCGTGGGGATGAACACAACCTGGTACACGGGCGTGTCAACCACTCGACGCCTTTCACTCAATGAACGTTGAGTGAGGACGCACAACCTGAGCCTAGGCGTGTTCGGGACAGACATGTGCGTGTCAAATTCGACACGGGCGTGTCGAATTCCCGTGTCCTGCTCGGGTCATTTGGCGAATTGTGCTAAGGAAGCTACACGGCCTTGGAAACGGGCGTGTCCCAGGGCGTGTCTTGCATACGGCATATGACACGGGCATGTCACATGGCTGTTTCGTGCTCGGGACTTTTTGGACCAGTGTCATTAGAGGCATACGCCCAGCAACACGGGCGTGTACTGGCTGACACGGGAGTGTCAAGCCTGACACGGGAGTGTTGAGTGCCCGTGTTCTTTTTGGGATGCGACGGTTTCGGTGTCGATCGAGGAACACGTCCTTGGACACAGGCGTGTCGCAAGCCGTGTTCGGCCCAGGAAGTTTAATTTTAGGTTGAATCGCAGCCAACAAGCACTTAGCCATTCTCTCCATGCTAGGGTTAAGGCCGGGATTGGGGGTTTAAACCTCCACTTTCACTTAGCCATTCTCTTTCTAAAACCTAGAGAGAAGGGAGACCAAGGAGTTTGGAGGAAGAGGAAGATCCAGTCGCCGGAGGAGATTCGGAGCGCCAAATCGCAAACCGAGCCCAGATCTGCAGAGGCAAGATCATCACGGTGCTTTTCATCTGCGTAGTTTTCCATGGTGCCGAAGAGAAATGATAAGGTAATGATTCTCATCGTGAGCATGTGAAGCTCTTCTTCTTTTACATGGGAAAACCCTCTCCCGCGAGTGTACGACAAGTTTGCAGTGTTCCTTGGGGTAGATATGTAAAGTCCCCCTTATTTTGAGTCCAGAATAAAAGTACAGGCATAGGCATGGTGTATGAAACCTACGCGGACGTGTTGGTCTTGATCGGTGATGATTTGCTATGCATTCTTAGCCGGAGAAGACTCTGTGCCTTTTGTTTTTTCGGGTTTATATGTGGTAGATTGCAGTAGGGATCCTTGGAAATTAACTCCAAGGAGCACCTGGAAATTTGGGCAGAAGCGTGATTATGCCATTGTCGGTGGCCCGGGAGCCATCATTGTACATAACTGGGTTATGTACGTTGTTTGATCGATTTATGGGTTACGAGGAAACTTAGCTCGTGCCGATGACTTTTAGTGTCGTGGCTTTGTGAGCAACGAGTTGAGTGAAACCGTACCTGCTCTATGTGGTTCGGTTTAGTGGCATGTCGATGGCATAGAGGGAGGGTCTTCGGTTTAAGCCATGAAGACTTAAATGATAACGAGATTGTCTTCCATGGGGCGGTGGTGGACCGAGATCAAAGTGTAAGTTCCCTGAGAGCATGGGGTGTGCGGTCGTGTATGCCTACACTTGTGGTGAAGTGTGCTTAAATTGTACTTTCGCAATCCTTTTTGTTTATACTAATACCAGTGCAGGGAAGAAGCTTTGCCACCCCGAGGTTGGGGGCGGAATCGTTATAATTTTGTCAGCTTTAGCTAACCATTATTCTTAATTGCCACCGTTGCGGTGATTTGTGCTTGAAGGTACTGCGGAGCCGAGCGGCAAATAGCTGGCCAAAACCCAAGTTACTGAGCCGGCCCTCGAAGGCCTTATTTGTTTACTTTGTTTAAATTATGTGTGGCCGGGCTGTGAGCCGAAGTTTGTAAAACACTATTTAAATATTGGTGAACTATTGTAAGGCTATAAGGCAAGTACTCATTGGTACTTTATATTTCATTCCTGCGTGGTTTGTTAGTGGACATTCATGCTTTTGGCTTGGTTCTTACTTGTGTAACTTAATAGATTGCTTCCGCTAGATGCTCTGTGTAGGACGTGTGTATTGGTTGAATGGTCTCATTGAGTAACCCACCGGCCTGTCCGTGGTATATGGCATCGGGCCTCAGCCGAACCTACTGTAATATTCTATGTGACGGATAGGGGTGTTATAATTTGGTATCAGACTACCGGTTTCGGTCAGACTTAAATGAATTCGTGGACGAATTCACTTTAAGGGGTGGTGAGCACATGTGAGTGCGTCATCGTTATAACATGAAAATAACCCATGAATGTCCACTTAGGATTGAAAATACACATGTTTGAGGAACCTGCGTGTTCCTATAATTGCTTTTGCAATTTTGTTCGGTCACTTATTGGTGTTTCGTACGACTATAAGTGTCCAGGAGTGGCACATGGCAGTCTGAAAGCACACTTTTTGAGAAAAGTACTGCACCAAGCGACGTGCCTGAGACCCCTACTTATTTTGAAACCATAAGAAGGGTAGTTGAAGCGGTGTTCGCTATGAACAACACACAACATGGAAGTAATGTTAAACCCTCTGTCCCTGAGATGGCCCTAACTACGGGCGATGTGATGGAGCAAATGACATTTAGAGGCCAATTAGGGCAGCAGATGAACATGATTGTGTTTCAGGGAGCGCACTCAGTTGATGAATATTTACCAACATTCCTTATAATAAGGCGCTACACATGCTTTGAGTGGGAAAGCGAACAGTCTATAGTCGATAGATTTTATAATGGTCTACACAGCGAGTTGCGTATCCTACTGCTAGGACCAAAGCTATTGGGATTCCGAGCCTTGGTGGAGTCGGCCAGAACTTTGGAAGTAGAGTTGAGGAAAACTCATCAAATACCAGTGAATAGGGTACCAAACCCTGCAGATCCTATAAGGAGTGCCTACCGCAGAACGCTGAGAAAAGAAGCTAGACAATCTACTAGTCAGACTACATACAATTTACATTCTTGTGGCAAGAAAGGGCACTTTGCCTGAGATTGTCGGGAGGGTGCTCAGAAGACAATTAAAGCTATGGCAGGAGCAGTTGAAGACTCTGGTGCTAAGAAGTCAGAGTTCAAGGTGCCGACTTCGAAGTCCGGTTTCCGAAGGTGGAATAAAAAGGCTAGGACTTCGGGTCCAGCCCCTTTATCTGGTGCTTCGGGGGCAACTACAGGACGTACACCGGGCGCATGCTTTAATTGTGGCAAGCCAGGACATTATGCCCGGGAATGTTGGAGAGGACGACCAATGTCCGAGAAGAAGCCGGGGGCAACATCTGAGGAGAAGGGCAGGGCGGTGTAGTCCACCGCATTGCAGTATACTCTTGTCTAACGGAGAGTGGACATCCTTGGCCTGTAGGAGGCCATGTGGCCGACTGTCGAGTTGACAGGTATGGGTTAATTAATAGCAATTTAGCTTCTTATACCTGTTACGTTATGCATGTTCGCTTAGGATTGGAAGTTCTAGGCTTTGTTTTGGATTTTTGGTAATCCGGCGAGAGCATAGTTTCGATACGGGAACATGGAACTCCTTTTGTCAAAAGGATTTGTATTGCGCATCGGAGTATATCCTTCGATGGTAAAGGACAACTTGGATGTGTTATTGCTCAGTGGTTGTTCAATGCGCGTGGAGAGGGAGTCTGTGACGCAAGGTTACAGTTTGGGAGTCAGGAGTTCGACTTGCAAGCGTCGTTACTGCAACCATGGGAGGCTTCGAAGCCTAATCCTACATTGGATAGTATCTCAAGTGTATCCGAATATGCTGATGTGTTCCCCTGATGGTCTCCCTGGAGCCCACCGTAGCGAGAGATTGACTTCATGATTGAGCTAGTTCCAGGTGCCAAACCTGTGCCATGCTCTCCATATCGGTTATTGCCTAAGGAGATGGCGGAGCTAAAGGCTCGACTGGAAGAGTTGATGGAGCAAGGTTATGTGCGTCCAAGTTCGTCGCCTTGGAGCCCGCCGGTCCTCTTTGTTAAGAAGAAGGACAGAAGTTTGCAGCTGCGTATCGACTACAGAGAACTGAACAAGTTAACAGAAAAGAGCAAGTACGCGAGCCTAAGGATTGATGATCTTTTGATCAGTTGGTCGGGTCATCGGTATACTTAAAATTGGATCTTAAGTCCGGTTACTATCAGCTGATGATCAGGGAAAGCGATGTCCCAAAGACAGCGTTTGGTGCAAGGTATGGACATTTCGAGTTTACATTCATGTCATTTGGGATGACTTATCCGCCATCAGTATTCATGGATCTGATGAACAGGACATTCAGGGAGTACTTAGACCATTTTGTTATCGTCTTTATTGATGATATATTGGTGTACTCGTAGTGCGAAGAAGATCACTTCAAGCATCTGCTTTTGGTGGTGGAAACGCTAATGAGGAACACACTCTATGCCTAGTTCTCCAAACGCGAGTTTTGGGTTATCCTAAGTAGCGTCCCTCGGTCATAAAGTTTGAAGAGTGTGTGTTCTAGTAGATCCAGCGAAATAGTTATGATACGCAAGTGGCCTGTGTTGCGTTCGAGAGCGGAGGACCAAGGTTTTCTGGGGCTTGCCGGCTACTACAGGCGCTTCGTAGAGAACTTCTCACGGATAGAGTTACCCCCTCACTACTTTGATGAGAAAAGATCAGAAGTTTATTTGGACGCAAGATTGCGCGCAAGCATTTGAAGAGTTAAAGAGTCGGTTGACCACGACGCCATTGGTAAGTTCGCCGAGTGGGACCGAAGGTTTTGAGTTTTACAGCGATTCCTCTGGCAGTGGTTTGGGTTGCGTGCTGCTGCAGCATGGAAGTGTTATAGCGTATGGTTCGCGTAACCTGATAGTGCTGAAAGGAATTATCCGGTCCATGACATGGAGTTGGCGGCCGTGATTTTTGCGCTAAAGCTGTGGAGGCACTACTTGTACAGCGTAAAGGTCAATAATTATACCAAACACAAGAGCCTTAAGTATCTGTTGGATCAGAAGGATCTGAACATGAGGCAGTGGAGATGGATGGAGTTCCTGGGGTACTATACGTTCAAAATTCATTATGTGCCCGAGAAAGGAAATGTTGTTGCGGATGCGTTGATTCGCAGGGCTCCCGCCCAAGCCAACTGGTTGTCGATTCTTGTTGAGCGGTTGATTCTGGAGTTGGAGGCGTTTGTCATCTGCTGTGTTGACAAGTAGACTAGCGTCGAAGCATTGAGGAAGTTCAGTATGACCAAGCTGATCGGATTCGGCAGGCTATGGAATTGGATAGCAGTATGAAGGAGATCATGGATGCAGCTTCAGATGGGTCAAACTCCCAGTTTTCAGTTGAAGATGGACTGCTAAGGAAGGACAATCGTTTGTGCGTCCAAAACGTGGGAAATCTACGGGCGTAGTTGATGTATGAGGCTCACCATACCAAGTACTCAATTCACTCAGGGAGTACGAAGATGTACCGAGATCGTAAGCAGTTTTTCTGGTGGGCAGGACTCAAGAAGGATGTGGCACTATTTGTGGCTAAATGTCAGTCTTGCGCCTTTGTGAAGGCAGAGTGCCAAAAGCCAGGGGTTTTTTGAAATCCTTGCCTATTCTGGAGTGGAAGTTCAACGACATTTCGATGGACATTGTGCATGGCTTGCCAAAGTCGCAGAAGGGAAACCGGTCCATCTGGGTGATCATATATCGGTTAACAAAAGTTTCGCACTTCATTCCGCATAGGAAGGATGATTCTGTGGAGAAATCTGCAAAGTTATATATGGATAATATGGTGCGGCTTCACGATGTGCCCGACAGCATCGTGAGTAATCGAGATTGGAGGTTCACCTCCAATGACTGGATATTGGTGCAACAAATGCTGGGGACTAAGTTGAAGTTCAGCACAGCTTTCCATCCTTAGACGGATGGGCAGACCGAGAGGGTCAACTGGAAGATGGAGGACATGCTTCGCAGGTGCATTTTGGACTTTGGAAAGTAGTGGGAAGATAATCTGTATTTGGTGGAGATTGCATACAACAACAACTACCGAGTGGGCATACAAATGGCGCCCTTCGATTCCTTATACGGTAGAAAGTGTCGCACGCCGTTGTCGTGGCTAGAAATGGGTGATGCAAGGTTGTACAAAAAATAAGTGGTGGAAAACACTACTTCGTTGGTGCAAATCATTCTGGAGCGTTTGCAGATCGCTCAGGATATACAAGCTAAATACTACAATTCCAAGCACTGGAACGTGGAGTACGAGGTTGGAGATTGGGTGTATTTGAAGATAAAGTCGTTCAAGGGTGTGTCACGGGTATGACTCTTGAAGAAGCTGAGCCCGAGATACCTTGGACCGTTTGAGGTTCTTGGAGCGGATTGGTGAAGCGGCTTACCTTTAGAAGCTATCGGTGGAGTTGAGTGGTCTACACGACGTATTCCACATTTCAATGTTGCGGAAGGTGGTGCTAGAGCCTTCGCAAGTGATCGCAGTTAATCAAGTACCGGTGGATGAAGGGTTGATAACTAGGGTCAATCCCATTTATATTGAGGACTCTAAAGTCAAGCAACTTCGTAATAAGGAGATAAGAAAGGTCAAGGTCCGTTGGGACAATTGCGGTCATGAGAAGATCTGTTGAGAACGGGAGCAGACCATGATTGAGGAGTACCCATAGTTATTTCACTCAGGTACCGCTTTTGGTTTTCTATTTTCTTTTCCTTTGGTAATTTCGTGGACGAAATTCTTTTAAGAGGGAGAGAGTTGTAACGCCACGAAACTCAAAAAAGTGACTTGTGGTGTTTTGAGCCAAATCTGGGATTTGGTAGAGGTTACACGGCCTGGGACACAGGCATGTCTAAGGGTGTGTCGTGCTCGAGTTCGGCGCTGCTCATGTGGTCGGCGAAATTGCTGTCAACGGTCGTCGGGGGGTGGACATGGCCTGGGACATGAGCGTGTCCCGGGGCGTGTCAGCCACTCGAAGCCTTTCACTCAACGATCGTTGAGTGAGGACGCACGGCTTGAGCCCGGGCCTGTTCGAGTTTGACACGGGCATGTCAAATTCGACACGGGAGTGTCGAATGCCCGTGTCCTTCTCGGGTCGTTTGGCGAATTGTGCTAAGGAAGCTATACGGCCTTGGACACGGGTGTGTCCCAAGGTATGTCTAGCACACGGCATGTGACACAGGCATGTCACATGGCTGTGTCGTGTTCGGGATGTTTTTAAACTGTGTCGTTGGAGTCACACGCCCAGCAACACGGGCGTGTACTGGCTGACACGGGCGTGTCAAGCCTGACACGGCCATGTCGAGTGCCCGTGTTATTTTCGGGACGTGACGGTTTCGGTGTCGATCGAGGAACACGGCCTTGGAAGTTTAATCGCAGCTGTTCGTTTCCTTATTTTTGGATCTAACGGCCCAGGGCTCTCCATGCTAGGGTTAAGGCCGGGATTGTGGGTTAAACCTCCACTTTCACTTAGCCATTCTCTTTCTAAAATCTATAGAGAAGGGAGAGAATGGAGTTTGGAGGAAGAGGAATATCCGGTCGCCGGAGGAGATTCAGAGTGCCAAATCGCAAACCTAGCCAAGATCTGCGGAGGCAAGATCATCGCGGTTCTTTTCATCCGCGTAGTTTTCCATACCGCCAAAGAGAAATGCTATGGTAACGATTCTCATCTTGAGAATTTGAAGCTCTTCTTCTTTTGTATGGGAAAACCCTCTCCCGCGAGTGTGCGGCGAGTTTGTGGTGTTCTTTGGGGTAGATATGTAAAGTCCCCCTTATTTAGAGTCCGGAATCGAAGTACGGGCATAGGCATGGTGTGTGAAGCCTACCCGGACGTGTTTGTCTTGATCGATGATGATTTTCTATGCATTGTTAGCCAGAGAAGACCTTTGCCTTTTGTGTTTTTCGAGTTTATATGTGGTAGATTGCAGCAAGGAACCTTAGGGATTAACCCCAAGACGCACCCGGAAATCTGGGCAGAAGCATGATTCTGCCATTGTTGGCCCGGGAGCCATCATTGTACGTAACCGGGTTATGTATGTTGTTTGATTGATTTATTGGTTATGGGGAATCTTAGCTCGTGCTGATGACTTTTAGTGTCATGGCTGTGTGAGCAGCGAGTTGAGTGAAACCGTACCTGCTCTATGTGGTTCGATTTAGTGTCCTGCCGATGGCATAGAGGGAGGGTATTCGGTTTAAGACATGAAGACTTAAATGATCACGAGGTTGCCGTCCTTGGGGTGGTGGTGGACCGAGTTCACCGTGTAAGTGCCCTGAGAGCACAGGGTGTACGACCGTGCATGCCTATACCTGTGGTGAAGTGTGCTTAAATTGTACTTTCGCAATTCTGATTATTTATAATAATACAAGTGCAGGAAAGAAGCTTTGCCGCCCCGAGGTTGGGGGCAGAATCGTTATAATTTGTTCAGCTTTAGCTTACCGTTATTCTTGTTTGCCACCGTTGCAGTAATTTGTGCTTGCAGGTGCTGCGGAGCAGAGCGGCAAATAGCGGGACAAAACCCAAGTTACTGAGCCAACCCTCGAAGGCCTTGTTAGTTTACTTTGTTTAAATCATGTGTGGCCGGCCTGCGAGCCAAAGTTTGTAAGACACTATTTAAATATTGGTTAACTATTGTAAGGTCATAAGGCCAGTACTCTTTGGTACTTTTTATTTCATTCCTGCGTGGTTTGTTAGTGGACATTCATGCTTGTTGGCTGGGTTCTTACTTGTGTAACTTAATAAATTGCTTCCGCTAGATACTCTGTGTAGGATGTGTGTATTTATTGGATGGTCTCATTTAGTAACCCACCGTTCTGTCCGTGGTATATAGCATCGGGCCCCGGCCGAACCTACTGCTATATGCTATGTGACGGGTAGGGGTGTTACAATTAGGAGGAACTAGAGGCATTGGATCAGCAATGCGGTTGTTCCTGAAATGTATTCTTCTCTTTGCGTATGCCATCTTGTATATGTTCCATTCTTCTTTACTGTAATGGAACTGATACTTTTCTACTCCAAACTCGACCAATCAAAAGGTATCCAATATGATTTCCTTGGATGTTAGGCTCCATACCTCTTACAATTCTATATAGGGTTGCTCCCTGGCTGCCTCTGGTCTAACCTTGTCTGGCCTGACTTCTGAAGTGCATTCCCCATAAAACTTTCTCTTGTGAACTGGGGGAGCAACGCCTTCCACCCACTGAGCTTCTGGAAAGAAAGCTAAGGTAGCAGTAATGTTTGGATCAAAATCCTGTGTTCCTTACCAGTACTGCGAGTAATCCTAGGTAGGATAAGCCTCGTTAGTCGCTAGTACAGGCTCAGCAGGGTCTTGAAGACCTGATAGCTGATTATAGAGCCACTCAATATTGTCATGTATGTATTCATTTGTAGCCTTGAAGTCTTGTTCCATCGATGTTCCCAGCAAATCCACTTTAGCATCTACCTTAGCTTTACGATCATCCTCCCCCCTTTTGTCTTCAGCGGAGATGGCATTAGCATAATGTAGCATACTTGTATCGAAGTGAGCCATTGATCGGTTGTGAGCATCGATCAAGTATAGAGCATCGTGATCAACATTTTTCACAACATGAAGATTTTTCTTTAGAGCATTCAAAGTCAAGGACATTGTTGTACTACCTTCTTGGCCCAACTCATCAAGTCTCTTTTCCAGCATGCCAAATTGAACCTTTACCTATACAAGTCCATTCAGCATAAAATTTTCAGAATCTTTAACTATTTTCCCAATCGTTAGCAACGAAGCTTCGAACTTAGCTTGTTACATTGCCAACATCACTTCATCTGCTTGCAGAATGGATTCAGTTGTACTGGAAGATGGAATATTAGCAGCCTTAGGCACAAAAACATCTAATAAGATTTTAGAATCACTAGGGGATTCTTTAATCAGAGAAAGATGAGCTTTATCAGCAAGAATAGAATCAACAGCAGTCTGGACAGGAGAATGCTCCTCAGCATCTCTTTCCTCATCAGAATGATAAATTATGCCTTCGAGCACTGTTGGCCTCTTGCCAAGTCTCTTCTCCACGTTGCGGATGAACCAGTCAACCTCAGTGGAGACAGAGATCTGGGACTGAGTTGCCTCTTCCTCAAAAACTGCAATCAGAGTCATCTTTGGGAGAGGAACTAAATGGTTGTCCACAGACATTGGCTCAGCAACATCAAAAACACTTACACTCTCAGTCTCAGCAACATCAGTAGCAGCAACCTTGTCATAATCAACTATATTCTCTTCAGCAACAATCTCTATCTCATACTCATCAACTAAGATCATCATCAGCAGTATCCTCAATATCAAATTCCTTAGTATTTTCCTCATGCTCAGAAGGAACTGGATCCTCTTCCTCTGGAGTCACTTCTGCATCTTCAACTACCATAACCTCAGTCGCAATAGCAGTACTAATAGTAGCAACCTCTGCTAGGAGATCAACTTGCTCTGAGTCAGAAAGCACTATATCTGGGGCCACTGAATCACGAACTTAATCTGGAACCACTGGAACTGATTTTGAAAGGGAAACTATCTCACCCTCAATTTCTGTACTCAACTATCAAGAATCTCTCTGGGGGGTGGAGCAGGAATCCTGTTATTAGGTACTTGTTCTTCCTCCTCCAATAGAAATGTCGGGGCTTCCCCATGCTTGAATATCCTCCTTTCCCATCGAGAGAAGATGGATGAGTTGATCTTCTTTAAGTGATGGATAGGAACTCTTTTGGTCATATCAAACCTATCACCATCCCTACGATTAAGGTACATGGTGATAATCCTTCCAAAGTTGGGTGTGCATAGGCTATCCTTGATCTTGTTAAATAGCAGAGCACTCCATTATACCTTCTTCCTGCAGATGATACTAACCAGAACTTTGAACATCTATGAAGATAGGTAATCACGAGAGCCCGTCTTGCAAATCAGCACCCTGCCGATGATGTCTGAGAGAAGCTTGCCTTCCTCATTCATTATTTTGGACTCGATTGCCTTGGTGCCTCTTGGTAGTCCATAGAAAGACAAAGCTCTAGAGAAATCAGCCTCATCAAGGTAATCGGCTTGAAAACAAACTAGAAGCCACAAGTACCTAGACAGATGAGAGGCTTTAACTTTCACTTTGAATTTCTGAATCTTGCTCTTAATCACTGTGTCTTCATGTTTTAGCTTAGCGTTCTTGAAGAACTCAAGCACTTACTTGTCCAGAACTTTGAATACATGTTCTAGGACAAAGGGCAGTCCTGCAGTCTTCCACATTAGAATCACATTACGAAACTCATCAGAGGCATAAGCAAACCAAGTGCGAACAAGTTCGCCTCCTCCTAGGAGTCCACTCGTACTTCTAGTAACCATGGAGAAAAATGAAATTCTTGAAAACTATTACTGGAAATATGGACTTGTCTGAATTGTTCTCTGTTGCACTGAAATCTGACTACACTGTACTAGTGTCAGATCGGAGAGACAGAGTTGACGGAATCGCACCACTATACAGAGTCATCGAAGGAAGCTTAAAACAACTGTCGGCTATGGCTTGAAGTTAGGTCAAACCCTAATTGATGAAGGACGAATATGAAGTAAGAGCTATCCCCGACAAGAAAGATGACGCACTATCAGTACAAATGCGGGAGGCAAAGAGTTGCACGACAGATAAAGCTAATCGATGAGTTTCATGCGGTGCCCTCCCTTTTGAATGATATAGAGAGAGAGTGATATAGATATATTATTATTTAAATTGACTTATAATTGGTGCTTAACTCAAAAATTGAAACGACAGATCTAATATAAAGTATGAAAATTTGTTCAACATTGAGTTCGTCGAGTTACGCTGGAGGAGGAGTCCGATCCGGCGTGAATTACATGAATCGGCTGATATACACCGAATTTGCCTTGTGCAAAATTTCTTGCTTTGTTTAAGTTGTTCCCGAGAGATTTTCTTCATGCTTGGACTTCTTCAGGAGTCAATTTTCTGCATACCTAGTTTCAGTTTGAAAAATGAGAACTTGGTCTCGTCCAGTGGCTTTGTAAAAATATCCGCAACCTACTTATCCATCGGGACATAGTTGAGAGTTATATCCTTATTTTCCACATGCTCCAGGATGAAGTGATAGCGCACCTCTATGTGCTTGGTCCGACTGTGGGAAACGGGATTGTTCACGATTGCTTTTGTGTTGGATGAGTAACAATACATCAGAATCTCTCTAAACTTCAAATTATAGTCTTCTAGTTAATTCCTTATCCAAAGAATCTGTGCGCAACAACTACCTGTAGAGATATACTTTGAATCAGCAGTAGATGTTGCCACACAATTCTGCTTCTTACTTCTCCATGAAATAAGTCATCTTCCGAGGAATTGGCACATCCCGGATGTGCTTTTCCTATCATCCCTACTACCTGAAAAGTCGGCATTTGAAAAACCAATTAGCACGACATCATTATTTCTTGGGTACCATAAGCCAAGATTGGGTGTACCCTTATGGTATCTTAAAATCCGCTTTGTAGCGACGTAATAAGATTCCTTATTGTTCACCTGATATTTAGTGCACACACATGTTGAGAACATTATATCTGGTCTACTGGCAGTCAGGTATTGCAAGGATCCAATTATGCATCTATACTTGGTTTCATCAAAAGGCTCCCCTTTCTCATCCTTATCGAGAGACACAATTGAACCCATTAGAGTCATCATAGAGGATGCGCTCTACATTCCAAATTTCTTAAGAAGCTCCTTGGTGAACTTCTTCTGAGAGATGAAAATTCCATCTTAAGATTGCATCACCTGAAGTCCTAAGAAATACTTCAGCTCACCCATATTGCTAATTTAAAACTTCCCTTGGATACATTTAGCAAACTTCTTGTAAAGGTTGTCTTTTGTAGAGCCAAAAATAATATCATCGATATAGATTTGCACTAGTAGAATCTTGTCTTCAACTTCCCTAAGAAATAATGTCTTGTCTATCTTTCCCCTTGTGAACTTGTTCTAAAGAAGAAAGCTAGACAACGTCTCATACCAAGCTCGGGGAGCTTGTTTTAAGTCGTATAATGCATTATTCAAAAAGCAAACGTAATCAGGGAAATTAGAATTGACAAAACCTGGGGGTTGCGCTACGTATACTTCCTCTTTCATATTTTCATTGAGAAATGCTTACTTCACAACCATTTGGTAGACGGTGAAGCCTTTGAGGGAAGCATATGCAAGAAACAACCTGATCGCCTCAAGCCGAGCCACTGGAGAATAGTACTAGTCAAAGTCAATCCCGTCTTCTTGTCTATATCCTTGGGCTATGAGTCCGACCTTGTTCTTGATGATTATTCCGTATTTGTCCAGCTTGTTTCTGAATATCTAGTTGGTGTCGATCACGTTCTGTCCCTTTGGCTTGGGTACTAGCTCTCAGACTTTTAATTGTTCAAACTTATTGAGCTCCTCTTGCAATTCCAATATCTAAGAAGAATATTTGTTTTCTTCCTCAAACTTCTTCGGCTCAACCTGTGATAGAAAACTGAGATGCATAATCTCATTAGTAGTACCTCTTCTGGTTCTAATACCGTCGCCTAGCTCTCCAATGATCTAATCAGCTAGGTTATCTCTTAGGTGTCTGAGCCCTAGATTTCGTGCTCTCCCTTCAGCAGGTTTTACAGCATCCGGTGCATCCTCTATAGGTTTGTTAATTCTTCCTCAAGGGGTTTATCATTCACCAAGCTTTGATCAACGATCTTGACTGAGCTCAGATCTTCTTCCTTGACAACTTCATCCAAGCTTGGCTCCTTGAACCTGGTACTTGCATCTGCACAAAAAACACTAGACGAGCTGCTATGGAGCATGCTAGTCTCATCAAATACAACATTTATTGACTCTTCTACCACCAAAGTTTTCTTATTGAAAATCCTATTTGCCTTACTATGGCTATTATATCCTACAAAAATACCTTCAAAACACTTTTCACTAAACTTTGTGCGATAATACTTCCCATTATTAAGTACGAAGAATTTACTTCCAAAGATTCAAAAGTTAGACACAGTCGGTTTTCTGCCCTACAGTAGCTCATATGGGGTCTACGATAGCTTTTGTTTATAAGTGCTCTGTTTTGCATGCGACACGCTTTGTTGACTTCTTCAGCCCAGAAGTACTCCGGAAGTGAAGCGTCGTTCAACAAAGTTGTATATGCTTCAATTAGGGTTTGGTTCGTTCTCTTAGAAACTCCATTTTACTATGGAGTGCACGGGGAGGAAAAATAATGAAAGATACCTTGACTTTCACAAAAAAAATTCATGGCACCAGACTCAAAATCTGTTCCATGGTCACTTTGGATTTTGACCACTGAGCAGTACAATTCATTCTGAATTTGCCGGACAAAATCATTAAAAGAATCGAAGGTGTCTGACTTGTGTTTCTGAAAGAACACACAAGTAAAATATGAGTAGTCATCAATTATTACTAATGTGTAGCCCTTACCTCCTAAGCTGTGAATAGGCATCAGACCGAATAAGTCCATATAAAGAAAGTATAAGCTTCCTGAAGAATCTTTTTCAGCGATACCCTTGAAGGTAGCCCGTGTCTGCTTACCCATTTGAAAGGAGTGTCGTTGACTCTCTTCAAGGCACTTAATGCTGGGGGCATCATGCACTAAGTTATGAGAAAATAACATATTTATAGTTTGAAATTAATATGTGCAAATCTCTTGTGTTATTGGTCATAGAGAGACGAACTACTTTTAGCTATAAAACATACTGGGTAGAATTGTCTAAACAAAGGAAATTCAAATAGAAGATATTCTTGCTTCGAGTGCCTGTTAGGACCGTCTCCAAAGTTGCAGATTATTTTATCAAACACTTGTCCTTGCAGAACTAACCGATGTATCCTTTATCACATAGTTGACTTATGCTTATAAGATTATGGTGTAATCCTTCAACATAAGCTACGTCTATGAAAGAGACTATGCCGTTAGAAATCATACAATAACCTTTAGTTATTCCCTTTTCTGACCCTCCAAAGATCACATTTGGTTCGTCTTTGACTGGGGTATACTCAGGTAAAAGTTTTCTTGTCCTGATCATGTTTCGAGAGCATCCACTATCCAAATACCAGATCAGATTTTTGGTGGCATTTGGACATACCTGCAAAAACAAATCATTTTACCTTAGGAACCCAAACGTATTTGGCTTCTTAGTTCCTAGTTTGTTGAACACCACTAGGAACATTAACCTTGCGAGTGTTTGGTCTCGCATTGCAAACTTGTGGGGTTACATAATGAGCAGGATTGAACCAACAATCTGCACCAAAATCACCAATTTTTTCACAGCACTAACAGTCAAATTTGTTGTACCCCCTTTTGTACTCTTGCTTTACCTTTTGGAGGTGAGGTCTAGCAGGGGTAGCATTCTTTGAGGTTGAGGCCTCCTGGTTGCAGCATACACTGGAGCTCCCCGTCTCTTTAGCCTTAGGCAAAGTAGATTTGGCTTTTGGTGTCTTCTTATTGTTATGTCCAAGTACATACGGACCATAACTCTTCATACGAATTTCTTAATAAGGTGCTTTGAACATGCTGACACCAAAGTCACGGGGACGGGTCCATCCCTGGTATCTATTCTTAGGCTCTACATAAGTAGGCCTAGCATGATGACCATAGGATGACTCAAGGTCAAACTTATTCATTGGGAAGATTACCTTCTTAAAAGAGGGTTGAACCATGGGTGCCTTCCCCTTTTCCTTGGCGCTAACCTTCCTGGTAGCATTACCCTTTCTAACGACGTGGCCAAGACCACTTCCCTCTTTCTGAGCTGAAAAACTCATCAATGAGAGGGAGAACCGTGTTCGTCTTGGAGTAACTCTCAACGAGTTTTATCTCCACCGCGAGCTTTTATACTAGCTCATCAAGTTATTTTTCCTTCAGACTTAATGTCTCATCGCCACCCTTTGGTTCCTCTTTCAAGGAGTGGACTTCATATCTGATAGGAGGTAATTGTTCAATTTCTTCTTTCAGATTATCTTACACTACCTTGAGAGAGACAATCTCTTTTAACTACTTTCGGACTACCTTACGACATTTGTTGAAAGAATTTAGCAGATGCTCGTGTTGAGCCATCAATTCTTATTTGTCCTCATCAAAAGAATAGCCTTCCCAACCATTGGTGGACGTTTCAGACTCAGAGAGTATTGTGTGCAAATTTATCTTCCCGTACTACTCGGAGTCGCCCACTTCCTCATCTAATTGTGCCATAAGCCCAAAGTAGGCTTCATCATTTTCTGAACTCGACTCACTCGAGTCTCTGTCACTGAGAGACTTTGACTTCTTGGCGACGAAGCACTTTTCTTCTATTCTCTTTCCTATGAAGGATATCTTTTCTTCCTTCTTGAAACCATACTTCTTCTTATATGGATACTCCACAACCACATGCCCTAACTTATTACAACAATGGCAAACAATATCAGAGGAATAATATTTATTCGGTTTCGATTTATAACTGTCCTCTTTATTATAGTTTTTCTTTGAGCGATCTCCATCACGATGAGAACTTCTGTTGTAAGAGGAGGACGACTGATTCTTCATCTATCTCCTCTTACTGAGAAGCTTCTTGAAATGCTTGGAGATAAGAGAAAATTCTCCATCCGATAGCTCCGAGCCCGACGTTCTTGGCTCAGAGTCTTTTGGAGTATCAAGAGCACGTGTCCTTACGGGTGACAAAGCTTTAGAGTTTCTTGACCCTTCAGACTTCAGAGCAGCTGACTTTTCTCTGCTAGAAGTTATGTTGCTTTGCTCCTCCTTCTTCCTTGTTTTCATCTAGAGTTCGTAGGAGAGCAATTTGCCAAATAGGTTCTGGGGGTCGATTTCCAGCAGTTTCCCAAATTCCCTAATAGCAACAACTTTGGAGTCCAAGTCCTTTGTAAAGGATCTTAGAAATTTGTCGTTGAGCTCGCCATTAGTGAATATCCGACCATAGTTCTTGCGGTCGTTGACGATCTAGAATTTTTTTTCGAAACTGTTAGCGATAGTATCACTTGATCCTTTCTTAAACACTTCGTACTCTTGATTTAGTAAAGATCTTCGATTGTTTCGAACTTCATCAGTCCCTTCAATCAAAACTAATAAACAGTCCCACATCTCCTTGGCAGACTTGTAGTGGAATAAATTTTTGAGCATTGAATCGTCCACTGCACTTGCTTTGATGTTCTTCTCTTTATTATCCATGGAGACCAAAGCGATTTAATCCTTCGTTAAATCCATCATTTTCTTAGGGATAATAAGTGTTAGATTCAGAGCTGAAGCTTGAGTAGGGATATGTGGCCCTTCTTCTACTATCTAAAAGATTCTTGGAACAGCAGCTTCCATGAAGAACCTGATTCATTCTTTCTACATGGGAAAATTTTCTTTAGTGCAAACGTGAAGCTTCATGGATGATATGTCCATGCTTTTTTCGATGGTGAAAATGAGGAATCTCTGAATGCTAGATAAGGGATCTTGTTCAAGGTGTTAGCCTTATCGAACAAAACTCCCCTCGGATACTAATTGAAAGTATCTAGCGTCTACCAAACTCACCTAGAGGGAGGTGAATAGGTGATGTTTGTGTCTTTTCGCGGATTAAAAATAACTCAAAAATAAATAAGCACACAAACACAGAGATCTATAGTGGTTCCCCGTATTGGGTACATCCACTGTCCTGCCTCGCCTATCTACCATGAAGGGTTAGATTCAACTACTTCACCTTTCTAAGACTATCAATAATCCTACAACTCAGAGCAACGCTCCTACACCTCAGAGAACAAACTATCCTACACCTCAGAGAACAAACTATCCAACACCTCGATCCACATACGGATCTACGAACTCGAATCTACAAACGGATCTACAAACTCGATCCTCAAATGGATCTATAAACTAGGAGAATAATCTCCGACACTATGTAAATGTATATTACAAAACATAAATGATTGCAAGTCTTCGCTCCGACGTTCTTCGTAGAAGTAAGTCGTGAAACTTGTAGAACTCGGAAACTTGAAATCCTTGTAGAAATTGAATCTTGAGACTTCAATCTTCGAACAACTAGGACAAGAGTATAATTGATCTAGAGAGATGAAGCGATCCAGTTGAGGAAGTCGCCGGATAAGAAAATCGCTAGTCGTCGGCGGTCGATCGGGAAAAATAGCGAATCGCGTATATGCGGCTGACGGTTTATGAGTTTGGAATATTTTGAAATCGAAATGTAATTATGGCAAGATTACTCATTTCTAAAATCAACCTAACACATATATTGAGATATTCTAAATAACTGCTATAAAAGAATTCCAAAAACGTAACCTAGAAGTTACTGTGCACGGTCGACCGAAATCCGAACCACAGAAAATTTTCGGAAAACGGCCTAAGTCAAATTCGGAGGAATTTGCCGAATATCGATTATGATACTCGTCGAATGTATATGTGATGTACGTCAAATTGGACTTAGAAGAAAATCCAGAAGAGTCAAAATTTTACTCGACTTATTTAGCGAGTATCGCCTGGGATACTCGTTGTATTCGGCGAGTATCGCCTAGGATACTCGACAAATTCGGCGAGTATCGCTTGGGATACTTGACGAGTTCGGTGTGTATCGCCTAGGATACTCCACGAATTCGGCGAGTATCGCCTGATATAATCGACGAATTCGGAGAGTATCCCTAGTGATACTCGGCGAATATTCCTTGGCGAATTTTATAATTTTCAGTGAATTTTCCCTAAGTATAAACTACAAATTCGATGGGTATCAGAAAGTATACTCGACGAATTCGGCGAGTATCAAGATGATACTCGACAAATTCGACGTGTATGACTAACCATACTCGCCGAATTTTACTTAGGTAAAATTCCAATTTTTCTGAGTCCATGTCTTTGGCCTTCCTTGGTCCTTCTCCTATACTTGGGATAGAAGTACACCGTAATAGAGAGATTACATGTGAGTCGACACGTTGGCCTACACAATGAATGATTACATTGTGTAGTCCTGTGTTTACTGACCCATAGTATCCTGATATTGGGATGTACTTCGCAATGAAAACCTACAAGTACATAACTAAAAAGTGCCATCAAATACAATCTCAATTCATCTTAGCTTGAGTGGACCTTTCTTCAAATCAGGGTTATTGTGGATACAATACCCACCACAACTCGCTCTTTCCCGCTTGGCTCTCTAGCACCTGCACAGAGACATTCCACCAGATAGTGGTAAACAAGGCAACTGTTAGCTTTAGCTGACCAATTTATAAAGACCCTACCCCATTCCCGAGGCAGTGGTATTCCTTCCCTGCAGTAATAGCATTCATATACACCATATACAGATATATCATAAGAAATTAAAACTCAAGCAATATTCAATATATCACAAATATCTGCAAGAACTGCAAAACATTTCGTGCACTCGGGCACATTATCGGTGTACCAGATAGCCAGGATCCTACCACTATACCGAGTTTTGAGACATAACGATCACTTTGAGCATTTCTTGTCCAACATATATCCAAGATTCTCCTCCCTCCTGCCAATGGTCTATAATACCATGACTTAGGGCAGCTACTGTTCAGCCTTTGCCCGTTGCTCAAATTACCATGCGATAGCCAAAAGTTGAGCTTCCATGGCTAAATGGACAGACTTGGGTCACATCACCTTTCCCGAGGAGTTAAACATAACCGCATTACATTTAATAGATGACTCTCACGACCATCAGAACTTAGCACCAAGCATAAAACTCATAATCTAGCCACACGGTCTCCGAGAGACAGGCTTCGTAATCAAAATGCAATATGGGAGCTATTTCCAGTGATAGACACTACAATTGAATTTCTCTTTCTGTACCAAGACTCATCCACAATTGGTAGCATCCAGTAGTGCTAGAAAAACTTGGCTTTCACAAAATATAGCTCATGAAGAGCTATCGCCAGCGATAGTCACTATCGCTGTGCGATATCCAATGTTTATCACAACCGTGATATTTTGTTGGTATTTCCTAGAGAGTGTCTCCAGTACTTCCTGCTACTCCCATTCAAAGGCACAACCTGACGTAGCGGGTGTCTGACATTCAGAGAGCGCTACAAACACAAATTAGACCTACCATGCCGAACACGCCTTAGATCTACCGCACCAACACAAGCATCTATCATCTCGTTACTGATCGGCTCAAATGCAGCACATAAAACAACAAGGAGGAGAGATTGACTCTAAGACAATGATCAAGAAAAAGAGTCGGATGATTCCCCAAATTAACATAAAGGTTGGCACTCCTTTTTGATAGTAAAATCTAGGCTATAGGCCAAGATCCACTCAAGCAAAAAGGATCTACCCGATCCGGATTATAAAAGTTTGTCAACGATGAAATCGATTTCAGAAATTTCAAGCGAAATATTTAAAACCACGAAAACAACTTTTGCTCAATATCCACAAACTAAAAGCAAGAAAACACAAGAGGTGGGAGGAGAATATACCCAACCCGGAATCAACTTGCACACAAGATAAGGTGGGAGATTCACTCTCTCCACGGATCCACCGGCATCACACCGAATGGGGTTGCAACCTTCTTCCTTGGAGTCACACCAAAGGAATCCACGCCGAAGTCACACCGAAGAGGGGTGGAGGAAGCAAAGGATGGCTTCACACCAAACAAGGGGGGCGACGGCTAGGGGAAACCCCTCTTGGCCGAAATTCTCAAAGGGGACTTTAGGGTTCAATTCTTGTTGTCTCATATTCTCATAAAAGGTTCTCCTTAAATAGGAGTTGAAACATACTTTGAACCGTCCAATATGGAGATGAAATCTCATCCATCCGGGCGATTAAAAACACACCAAATGTTTTTAAATGCAGGAAACAACAAAATAAAAGTCCTCTCATGAATATAAAATTATTACCCAAGCATGGAATAATTTTATATTCTCAAATATAAAATATAAATTAAATAACTTAAGAGCATAAATTATAAATGAGCCTTCAAGTGGGCTTAGCACGACGCGGGCGGAGGTTGTAACGTTGTCTTTCGTTAGCGTCATCATTGCTCCAAAAGTTTTTATGCTATAGTGCCTCGGCAACCGGATCATCATCAAGTAGTGGTGGCGAGGCCGCGGCATCAATCCTCCACCGCTCAAAATCACGTATCTATGATGCGTGGTCCAAGAGGTAGCGGTGGATAAGAGCGGCATCCAAGCGTCTAAGATCCGTCTTGAGTAACCATGAGCCGTCTGAAGGGGGCGGTCACGCCAACAGATGTGGAAGCGGTATGTATCACCATCGGTAGTAGCAAGTACTTCAGACATAAGTATCCTATCTGGAGCAAGAAATGTCTTGGGAAACCTTAGAAACATGTTAGGAGTAGGAATAAAGGAATGCAACTCACCATTCGATGATATACCTATGGGGACCCTAAGAGAGAGATCATCCAAAGTACAACTCCCCAACCCATTAGAAATTTCAATGGAAGGAGATGACGATCAAGAATTCAACTCTTGTGGAGGCGAAACAAACAACGTAAAATCCGAGACATTTAAAATGGGGGAGATTCCCTAATCAGACGACAAATCCAAAACGAAAGCATTGTCACCTAACTTCTTTATAATTCGAAAAGGGCCGTCGTGCTTTGGTGCTAACTTTTTAACGGTGCCAGTTGGCAGTCGTTCGGGAACTAACGGGACTATGACCAGATCACCAACGTTAAAGTATGACACTCTCCTATGTTGATTTGCGTGCGCTTGATAAGACGCGTATTCAGTAGTCAAGGTAGCCCGTATACGTGCGTGTAGGTCATGAATGTGTTGGGCGAATGATTGTGCGAATTGACTTGCTTTGTACATTGGAGGCAACAGAACCAATTCAAGCGGCACAGGGGCCTTGTACCCGTGGAAAATCTCGTTAGGAGACATACCCGTGGACCTATTGTTTGAATTATTTTAGGCCAATTGGGCATGGGGAAGAAGTATATCCCTAGTATGTTTGTGATTGCTCACAAGACATCTATGAATATTCCCTAAGCTCTGATTACCACTTTCGTCTGCCCATCGGTTTGTAGATGGTAGGTGGTGAAAAACAATAATTTGGTACCCAATAAAATCCAAAGTGTTTTCCAAAAATAACACGTAAACTTGACATCTCTATCCAAAAATATTATCTTCGGCACACCACGGTGACTAATGACTTCTTTAAAATACAATTTCGCAATGTGAGATGCGTCATTGGTCCTACTACACTGAATGAAATACGTCATTTTAGAAAACCTATCCACAACTACAAAAATAAAATCGTGACGACGTAAAGTGGTGGGTAGGCCTATAACAAAATCCATACTCACGCCCTCCCATGGTGTGGAAGGGATAGGAGAGGGTGTATATAATCCTACGTTGGTTTTGGTGCCCTTGGATACCAGACAGGTACGACAACTACTTACTAACCTTCCCACCATCGCCTTAAGTTTTGGCCAGAAATATTTCTCCTCAACTAGCATAATTGTCTTATCCCTAACGAAGTGGCCACTCAACCCTCCGCTATGGAGCTCCCAGATGATATGAAGTCGTAGAGATGATTGTGGGATACACAACTTCCCATGCCTAAAGAGATAGTCATCCTTAAGAAAAAAAATGCAGATATCGTCGTGCGGCAGCTATCCTGGGCAGATAAATAAGACTCCTTAAAATCTTGGAAGGTAGCATACTCATCTTTAACTCGCTCAAATCCTACAACATTAACCTTCATAGTGGAAAGCAAGATGGTAAGGCGACTAATAGCTTTCGCGATTGGGTTGTCTGAACCCTTAAGGTGCTCAAGATTAAATGTGTAACCTTGTAGGAAAGCCACCCTCTTAGCGTGATGCGGGCTGATTTTACGCTGGCCATTGATGAAGCACAAAGCTTCGTGATAAGAGAGGATTAAAAACTCCTTGGAGAGGAGATAATGCCTCCAATGGTGCAAACACCGTACTATTGCACAAAACTCCCTATCGTAGTTCGAATAATTTAGCTTAGCGCCGGTTAACTTCTCTCTAAATAACTGACTGGGTGCCCATCTTGACTCAAGACACCTCCTATTCCCACCCAGAAGCATCACAAGTTAACTCAAAGACTTTGGTGAAGTCAGGTAGACACAAGACAGGTGCCTCAGTCATAAGCTTCTTAATGCGTTGGAAAGCATGGGTGGCAGACTTCGTCCAGGTGAACTCTCCCTTCTTCATGCATTCCGGAATGGGGGCCATGATGCTACTAAAGTCCCGTATAAAACGGCGATAAAACGTAGCTAACTCATGGAAACTATACACGTCTCGTATAGTGGTCGGCTCGGGCCAGCCCTTAATGACTTAAACTTTATTATGGTCAAATCTGATGTCATTCGATCCAACAATGTATCGTAAGAACTCCACTTCAGGAACATAGAAAGTGCATTTATTAAGATTAAGAAATAATGTTTCCTTTCGCAGGGTGGAAAGAATCACTCTCATATGGGAGATGTGCTCGGAGGAGGTGGTGCTATAAATCAATATATCATCCAAATAAACTACTGCGAACTTCCCCATGAACGGTTGAAAGATGCGGGTCATCATCCGGGAAAAGTACTGGGAGCGTTGGATAGCCCAAAGGGCATCACAAGCCACTCGTACATCCCATCCTTAGACTTATGCGTAGTCTTCCATTCTTCGCCCTCACGTATCCTAATCTGGTGGTATCCACTCCGAAGATCTAATTTGGATAATATGGTAGTGACAGATAAGACAACTAAGAGATCATCTAATCGCGGAATAGGGAACCTATACTTGATCGTAATCTTGTTGATAGCCCGATGATCAATTCACATCTGCCATGTACCATCCTTCTTGGGGGAAAGCAAGGCTGGTACAACATATGGACTCATGCTAGTCATAATGAACCCCTTCTTCAACAGGTCCTCAATATGGGTTTGGAACTCCTTATGGGCAGCGAGATGAAGTCTATAATAGGGCTAGTTGGGTAGGTACGAACCGGGAGTAAGGTCTATCGCATGTTGTATATCCCTAAGTGGTGGTAATGTTGAAGATAGCTCATCCGGTTAAACATCCTTATATTCTTCCAACAATACCCGTAGCTCACAAGGTAAGTCATCCAAGACTCCCAAATCATTCCTTGCACTCATATGTACGAAAGCATACAACACTCCATCAAGAATTGAATCCTTCACAAATTCTTTCTTACCCACTAGACTTTACGTCTTCCTCTCTACTGGGATAGTTGGGTCCTTAGCCACAGCTACTGGCTCCTACGGGATGGTCGGCCTCAACGTAATGACTTTGCTATTAAATTTAAACTCGTATGTGTTTACTCTCCCAAAGTGTGTCACATCGCGGTCGTAAAGATAAGGACGGCCCAACAACACGTGACAAGCATCCATCTGAAAGACATCACACCACACCTCGTAAGTATAGGATTTGATCGAGAGGGGTACTAGGCATCGCTCGGTGACCGGAATGATAACCTTATTGATCCAAGCTACCTAATATGGAGTCGGGTGGGGCTGCGTGGTCAAAGTCATACGTGTAATTGCACTGTAAGAGATGACGTTTACACAACTACCACTATCAATGATCAACATGCAGAACTTCTCGCCACTTTTAAAAATCAGCGAAAATATACTAGTCCTCTTCCAATCATATAATGGACGAGGGGTGGTCAAGATACAATGCATCACCATAAGGTGGTGATCGTCCTCCAAATCACTTGGGACCACATTTGGGTCACTCTCCTTTGCATCCTCATAAATGTAATCAGCGAGGTCGGTAGTCGACTCTAAAAGGGCTATGGCCTTAGTCTTCGTTGGGCACTCAAAGGCATAGTTATCTTGAATGTCGCAAGAATAACATGTAGCATTGGTCTTACTAACCTTCCCTAGGTGAATACGCTCACTCACGGGAATCCTAGCGTTCCTTGCAGTGATCACTACCGACTTCGACTTTGTGGACCTAAACTTCCCCTTATCCGGGTATGTGGAAGCAGCAGATGCTCTAGCTGTGAACTTATTCTTCGCATGGGAATAGCGGGAGTTGGCCTTAGAGGCATATGTTTTTCAATGTCGAGGGAGGCATTGAAGGTCATATTCAGGTCTGTATGACCGTAGCGCAAGAGCTTCTTTTTAATATCAGGTTGAAGGCTTTTACGAAATCTAGATAAGGTGACCTTGGGGATCTCCCTAAGATCACAACACACAATATGGTCCTTCAGCTCTCCCATGTATTGAGTTACTGAATTTGATCCCTGCCACAGGGTGGCATGCTCATCGAACATCTGTGTTCGGTGGTACACAGGGACGTACTAATCGGTTAACAAATTTTTCATCACCAACAAACCTATAAGTGGGACACCATGTCCAGCTCCTAATCTCTGTTCCTCATTCAGCCAATACCTCTTCGCACGACCTATTAACTTCATCCTAGAAACTTGGACCTTTTGAGGGTCCGTAAGATTGTGCTATTCGAAATAACATTCCATGTCCACAGTCCAATTAAGGAAGATCTTGGTTTCTCCCATGCCATCGTAAGTGGGGGCATTAATCTTAATGGCCCTAATAATATCAAAGCCTTGCTCGAGGCGGTGTTCTCGAGGGGGCACTCGGGGAGAGTCCCCATCAGAATCCAAATTAGGGGTTTGTTTGCGCCTGTGGGGCTGCTCAACATTAACTGGTGGCGGTCGCGACCCTCCTTGATTCAAAAAGAATTGTCCAAACATGGTCCTAATCTCATTCATTTCATTAAGTAGACCCTCTATAGCCTCAGCGTTGGGATTCCCTTTCTCAATCACAGCCATCCTAGATGATGAAGGTGTTGTGTATTCCATTCCTAGTCTAGTGCGTATTCAGGTGTAGAATTTTTTTGGAAAGATGATTTTTCCAAGGGCTGACCCTATATTAAAAACAAAATATTTTTATAATTTCCCAACGTGATTAAAATGTAGAACGTTTAAATTTTTTTTTAACTTTTCGCAGAAAATTACATATTTTAGAGTGCTATTGGCAGACTAGAAAAAAAAATTTGGTTTTTTTATTGTGCGTTCCGAGAAAACTCAAGCGAGGACGTTTAAATTAAGAAATTGAGACAACTGCCTCTGATAACAAATTGACGTAGCGGGTTTCCTACATTCGGAGAGCGGTACGGACACAAAGTAGACCAACTAGGCCCAACACGCCTTAGATTTACTGCACCTACACATGCATCAATCGTCTCATTACGGATCGGCACAAATGCAACACATAAAACCCTATGGAGGAGAGATCGACTCTAAGACAACGATCAAGAAAAAGAGTCGGATGATTCCCCAAATTAACATAAAGGTTGCCTCTCCTTTTTGAGAGTAAAATTTAGGCTATAGGCCAAGATCCACTTAAGCAAATAGGATCTACCCGATCAGGATTATAGAAGTTTGTCAATGATGAAATCGATTTAAGAAATTTCAAGTGATATATTTAAAACCACGGAAACAATGATTGCTCAATCTCCGCAAACTAAAAGCATGAAAATACAAGAGGTGGGAGGAGAAGTTACCTAACCCGGAATCAACTTGCACACAAGATAAGGTGGGAGATTCACTCTCTCCACATATCCACCGATGTCACAACGAATGGGGCTGCAACCTTCTCCCTTCGAGTCACACCGAAGGAATCAATGCTGGATTCACACTGAAGAGTGGTGGAGGAAGCAAAGGATGGCTTCACACCAAACAAGGGGGGGCGGCGGCTAGGGGAAACCCCTCTTGGCCTAAATTCTCAAAGGAGAGTTTAGGGTTCAATTCTTCTTGTCTCGTATTCTCATAAAAGGTTCTCCTTAAATAGGAGTTACAAACATACTTTGTACCGTCTAAGATGGAGATGAAATCTCATCCATCCGGGCGATTAAAAACACACCAAATGTTTTTAAATGGAAGAAATAAAAAAATAAAAGTCCTGTCATAAATATAAAATTATTACCCAAGCATGGAATAATTTTATATTCTCAAATAAAAAATATAAATAAAATAACTTAAGAGCATAAATTTAAAATGAGCCTTCAAGTCGGATTAGCACACCGCGGGCGGAGGTTGTAACGTTGTCTTCTGTTATCGTCATCATGGCTCCGAAAGTCTTTATGTTGTAGCGCCTCGGCAACCAGATCATCATCAAGTAGTGGTGGGAAGGCCACGACATCACAACCCTTCCGTCTCTATAAACAATCTATTTATCCTAGGAGTCTTCTCAAGTGTGCAAAAAAAACACCAATCAAAACCAAACTGTCTGGATAGGTTTTACACAGCATTCTTATTTTGTACTGCGATTTCCAGATTCTATATACAAAACTACCCAGGGATATCACAGATTAACCCATCGGTATTCCCTTCACTTTTTCCACCTTTTGACAGGGTATTCCATGTGTATGCAAAAAGGAGGACTTCACTTGACAAAGAAGGAATATTTTTACCCTTATCGATCAATTAGGAGCCATGCCCTTGTTCTTTGATCTGGATGGAACTTATCGCCATAGCTTCCTCTCCATAGATCTAGCATGAACTTGTAATTCTGATCACAAGCACATCTGGATCGCTTCTCCTCTTAGCCTCCTGGACTTTCTTCCTCCTCGTCCCTCAAGATTCTCAAGAACCAAGACAGAAAGTGTGAGAGTGAAAATTAGAATGCAATCTCATGTCCAAACCTTAACAGCGATCTAGCGTCGCGCGGTATCTTCTACCACCGCATGACCTCCACCTTACTGCTATGTGGCAAGCTACCACAGGTGTTAACTTACTACCGCCGAGCGTTACCTTCCCGAGGTATAGGCCAATTACTCGATATCGCCGCACATTAGCTCCCTACCGCCGCACAGTAGTCACTCAATGATTCATTGAAAGCATTTAGTGCGTCGAGTCCATCGAGTGATAGCGCCACGCGCTAGCTCACTACCGCCCCACGGTAGTCTCTCAACACTTCGTCAAAAGGGTTTAGTGTGTCAAGTGAATCGAGTTGTATCGCCACGCGTTACCTTTCTACCGCCGCGCGGTAGATACCCAAGATGTCAGTCGATTTAACTCAATAGCTAACGCTAGCGTAAACACTACCGTCGTGTGTTAACTTCCCATCCTTCCTTGTTCAGGGTTTTTGGGGCTTACAATTCTCTCCTCCTTTAAGAAATTTCGTACCGAAATTTTATTCATTGAAAGGAAATCAGTACATAAGCTTACAACATGACTTTGAAAAAACAACTCGAAAAATTCATCTCGCATGGTTTGTGATACAAGAAATCGCAACGGTGGAGAGAGGGTTAGAGAGAAGAGAAGGTGGATGTGGTGTTTGAGAATATTTTCCGATTCTATATCCGATAAAGGCAAGCATACCTTATCGGTTACAGTATAGGATACAAAAGATTTGTATCGAGGTCGTATTTCCCTGGGCGTAATGATTACTTCTACTCAGAGTAGATCGCTATTATTTTATCAAATGATTTTTAAGATTAGATTAATTAACTAAAAACAGGAATTTAAAATACTAAACTAAAAAGAAAACTAAACTATTTGCAAAAATAAAAAGGGTTAGAGCTAGTGATAAAGGGTTAGTACTCAATCTAGAATTACCTTGATATAGGAAAATCAAAATGAAATAAAAACTAGTTCTAAATAAAGTAAAACTACCTTGACCGTGGAGGTTCCCAATGCATGAACGCGCTTCTCTCGAAGTCGCACCTACATGAGTTTAGGAAGGTCCGACCGACTCTCGTCTAAATCGGAGCCCTAAAGCTCGCCTTAAGTGGTGAACCCCGCTATTGGATTTCACTCCAATCCAGGAGATTTAGACGTCCACCTCTCTCGAGGGGTGCGTGAAAATCTCTTTACTCTTGCGTGATCGATTCAATCTACGAGTCTCTCGGCTAACTAAGATTGAAAACACAAATGGAAACTATATACCGGCAATATAGTCCCACTAAATAAAAACCAAGAGTAAATCAAAAGTGATTACTTTAGAAAGAAAAAGAAGCTAAAACATCATAACTTGATCAACCCATTCTCAGATCATCACGATCGAGTACAAATGGGGATTAGTTAATCATGGTAATAGGGAAAAAGTGGGGTAGATAATAAAGGTGCATAAAAACTAAAGAGAGAGAATTAGAGAAAGGAAATGCTAACTACAATTTTATTAAAAGGAAGAGCGATTACAACTAGGAAATTGAGATTACAAGTGCTTGAAAATAAACTAACTACTGTGACAATACTAATCAAAAGCTATTACAAGAAATGGAAGTGCATTATATGAAAATAAAACTAGAAATGGAGGGAGAGAGAGAGCAAAAAATGAAAATAAAAATAATAAAACCCTAAGAAATGAACTAGCAGCACCTCCCCTCTCCCCAAAAGTTGGTCATGAATGCTGGGAATGGCCTGGTATTTATATACTTTTCCCATGGGTTTGTCACGCCCTAGGTCACGCCCGGGGAGGGCATGACAGGGGGCATGACAGGTACGGAGTTGACCTCAGGAGCTGAATTCATGTGGGAACGATGAATGCCTCGGTACGATATCAGACACGCCCTTGGTCACGCCCGTGATAGGTGGGAGAGGCATGCGTGTCATATCAAAATCAGCGGTCGGAAATCCATCAGACGATGGAAAAAGGAGGGTCACGCCCTGTGACACGCACATGGAGGGCGTGTCATGGGGGCGTGACAGTACTGTTTGCTTGCAGTAGCAGAGGAAGTATTGAATGTAGCAGCAGGCTGGATTTGTGATGAGGGTGACACGCCGCGTTTTACGCCCTGGGACACGCCCAGGGAGGGCGTGTTAGGGGGGGCGTGACACGGAATTTTGGCGGGAAAGTCATTCTGGTGTCTTTCAACATCGGGATCAGGCTACACGCCCTATGACACGCCTAGGGTGTGCGTGTCAGCGGACTTGTGGCTGAAAACTTGTTGAAACCTACAAAAAAAGAAAATAAACATTAGTTATAATATTTACATAAAAAGAAACATAAAATTACAAAAGGAAGAGATTTAAAACAAAAATAATATATTTTTACCCTAATAAATTAAGCTAAATATTTGCATCATCAAATTCCCCCATACTTATTATTTTTCTTGTCCTCAAGCAAAGACTACGAGTTAGAGAAAATAGATAGGATTAATCAAAAATTTAAAAATGCTATAAACGAGTAAGACGAGAATTTAAAGGTAGAGAATTTTTTAAATAAGAACCGAAAATTCCTACTTTAACTTAGCACAAAATTTTGTAAATTTTACTAAATATAAAAATAGATCATCCCATATTTTTACAGAATTAAAACTTATTAAAGTAATGAGTAAAAAGCGCATTGAGTCACTACTAAAGTCTAAGAGACAAATTAAAATAATAGTCAATCAAGACAAAGAGCAATATTTCAATCAAAAACACTTACTCAATCTAGTTTCTCGCTACTATATTAAAAAGTAAACGTAGGAAGCATGAATCACTAAGGCTTTAATTAGGCGTGCAGTTAGGCTTAGGTTTTAAGAGTGTGATAGTCAAAAAGATAAACACGAGGGGTATTTGCACACTTAAAACAAAGAGAAAATGAGCTTTTCCAAAATAAAGCTAGCCAAAATAAATACACTTTTCTTTTTCTTTTCTTTTCTTTTACTTTTCTCATCATATATTTTTCTCATTTTTCATTTTTTTCGTTTTTCATACTTAAGAATTTCCACTTTTGTAGCAAAAGATAATACAAAGCTTTTCCACTATTTTTTTCAAAAAGATGCACATTAACATTTAAAGCTCAAAATAAATTTAAAGTCTGCATATAGGTAAGCTATTTGGTCGCGGTAAAAAAAAAGTGGGGCTACAAAAAGGAAAGGAAAAGGCACAAAAATGGCTAGCAATGATTATTGTTAGGTGGGGTGCAAAGGCTCAAACATTCCAAAATAAATGCCTAAATCATTTTCATGCTTCCTAAATTTACTCAAAGTAAAGCATTGAAATTTCAAAAGAGGATAAGCCCAAAAAGTAAAAAATAGAGAATTTGCTTTCATGAAAACAATGATAATAAGCGTCTAGACCGGTTTGTGTCTACTACACTTAATACTAATTAATGTTTAAATAGATTTTAATAAGGAAAAATAAAGGATGATGGGTTTTATAAAAGTAAAAGAAATTAAAGAAAGGCTAAGGAAAAGTGAAAAAAATTCAATAAATTTTTCAAAAATAGCATACTACCCTAAATAGGAACACTACATTAGTCAACATACTACTCGTTTAACAAGTTTAAATAGAAAATTAATCTAATTTATTCTAACTAAGCAAGTAGACATGAGCTTAAAAAACAATAAAATGCAAAATAACGGGGTACTAATTGATTTGGCAAAAATTAACTCAATTTAATTTGGGATTTTTTCAAAAAATTATATATATATTTTTTGGATTTTTTAAAAATAATTTATAGATAATTTTTTTTTTTTCTAAAATTTTTATAAAATTTTTTGTTTTTTCTAAAGTAAATAATAAAGGGAACACTCCCCCATACTTAAAGTTAAACATTGTCCCCAATGTTTAAAGTTAAGTATAAAGAGAGTGAGAAGAGAGAGAGAAGAAGAAAAAGAAATGCAAAGGAAGGGAAAAGATGCTTCCCTAGTGCTTGATGCCCAGATGTTGGAAAATTCGTCCCCCAAATTTGAGCTAAAGATCGGCCTGAGTCCAAGTTGAGAGGCGAGAAGGGGCACAAACACGTGGGAGCTTATTCCTGCACAAAACAAAATAAAAAAACAAAAAATAAGAAGATAAGCAAGGGGTGCCTCCCAAGAGCGCTCTTTGTTTAAAATGTCGTTGAGCTTGACGTTCTTGGTAAGCTAAATGGAAAATAAAAAGAGAAATGTAATGGCAGCTCACGCAATATGCGTTTCAGCGCGAGTGCCAAAACATATTTTAAGAAAATATAAATATTTTTTTGTATTTTTATATTTTTTAAATAAAATAAAGAAAAAGATTTAGAAAAAGAGAAAATGCTAGTTAAAGAAACTAAACTATTAGAAGGGGGAGAAGAAGAAGAAGAACTAAAAACTAAACTAGAAAGAAAAATAAAAGAAGAAAAGAAAATGTAATTTTCATAAGGAGGGGGGAGAGAAGAAAAAGAAGAAGGCGGCGGCGGTTGATCACAAGAAAATGGTTGAATAGAAAGATCTGATTGATCCACTTGAATATCAATCATTTCGGTAGATAGGGAGCAAACCGGGATATCCAAAAAAACAATCTCCTTGAAAGATCGAACACAATAAAGTTCATCTTCCTCGGAAACTTGAAAAACAATCGGTATATCGGGGGAAATTTCCTCCTCGAGAGGTTGAAGTGACAATGGAATTTCTAAATAATCATCTTCTGCAAGTGATTGAAGGCACTGTGGAATATCTTAAGATTCATCATTCAAAAGATAAATAAGAGGAGGTGGGGAAGAAAAAGATGCGGCCTCAGCAGCTAAAGAGTCAAAAATCACTTTAAAGTTAGCATTGATGCGTGCATCAAATGCTACACCATCAAAAATGACTTCATTTTCACTAGAATAAAAAATGGGTGGCACGCAAACTTGCGGAGAAAAAGCGGAGAAATCTTGAGATGGAATGGGTTGATGATCACCTTGGCCCCAAGAATGATCAGGGTGTTGCCACCCTGAGTAGTTCAAAGTATGGCTTGGATCAAAATGTCCATTCAAGAAATTTCCAGAAAAATTAAAATCAGAAAAATTCGGAGGAGAAAGGTATGAAGGCATTTGAAAACCAACGTAACTCCATGAAAAAAAATTCACGGACGGATATATTTGGCAAATTGATTCGATCTGAAAGGGATAAAATCATGGGTGGATGAAGGATATCTTTCCCAACACTCCTCGCGAGAGTGACCGGACTCTCCACAATTAAAACAAAGATTAACCATTACAAAAAAAGTAAAGCAACCGCAAAGGAGGGGCGAGAGAGAGAGAGAGAGATAAAAACAAAACAAAATGATAAAATTAATAGCTATGCTTTTTTCAAAATATCAAAACAAACCCGGCAACAGCGCCAAAAACATGATACAAGAAATCGCAACAGTGGATAGAGGGTTAGAGAGAAAAGAAGGTGGATGTGGTGGTTGAGAATATTCTCCGATTCTATATCAGATAAAGGCAAGCGTACCTTATCGGTTACAGTATAGGATACAAAAGATTTGTATCAAGGTCGTATTTCCCTGGGGCGTAATGATTACTTCTACTCAGAGGAGATCGTTATTATTTTATCAAATGATTTTTTAGATTAGATTAATTAACAAAAAATAGTAATTTAAAATACTAAACTGAAAAGAAAACTAAACTATTTGCAGAAATAAAAAGGGTTAGAGCTAGTGATAAAGGCTTAGTACTCAATCTAAAATTACCTTAAAATAGGAAAATCAAAATAAAATAACAACTAGTTCTAAATAAAGTAAAACTACTTTGACCATGGAGGTTCCCCAAGCATGAACGCGCTTCTCTCAAAGTCGCGCCCACCTGAGTTTAGGAAGGTCCGACCGACTCTTGTCTTAATTGGAGGCCTAAAGCTCGCCTTAAGTGGTGAACCCCGCTATTGGATTTCACTCCAATCTAGGAGATTTGGACGTCCGCCTCTCTCGAGGGGTGCGTGCAACTCTCGTTACTCTTAGTTGATCGATTCAATCTTTGAGCCTCTCAGCTAACTAAGATTGAAAACACAAATGGAAACTATATACCGGCAATATAGTCCCACTAAATAAAATCCAAGAGTAAATCAAAAGTGATTACTTTAAGAAGAAAAAGAAGCTAAAACATCATAACTTGATCAACCCATTCACAGATCATCGCGATTGAGTACAAATGGGGATTAGTTAATCATGGTAATAGGGAAAGATAGGGGTAGATAATAAAGGTGCATGAAAACTAAAGAGAGAGAATTAGAGAAAGGAAATGCTAACCATAATTTTATTAAAAGGAAGAGCAATTACAACTAGGAAATGGAGATTACAAGTGCATGAAAATAAACTAACTAATGTGACAATACTAATCAAAAGCTATTACAAGAAATGGAAGTGCATTACACAAAAATAAAACTAGAAATGAAGGGAGAGAGAGAGCAAAACATGAAAATAAAAGCAATAAAATCCTATGAAATGAACAAGCAGCACCTCCCCTCTCCCCAAAAGTTGGTCATGAATGCTGGGAATGGACTGGTATTTATAGAGTTTTCCAACGGGTTGGTCACGCCCTAGGTAATGCCCGGGGAGGACGTGACAGGGGACATGATAGGTACAGAGTTAACCTCGGGAGCTGAATTATGGCAAGAACGATGATTGCCTTGGTACGATGTCAGACACGCCCATAGAGGGCGTGTCATAGGGGCGTAACAGTACTATTTGCTTGTAGTTGCGATGGAAGCATTGAATGCAGTGGAAGGCTCTGGGATGAGGATGACACGCCCCGTGTCATGCCCGGGACATGCCCAGGGAGGGCGTGTCAGGGGGCGTGACACGGTATTTTGGCGGGAAATTCATTCTGGTGTCTTTCAAAATCCAGATCAGGCTACCCGCCCTATGACACGCCAAGGGAGGGCGTGTCAGGGTGCATATCAGAGGACTTGTGGTTGAAAACTTATGGAAACTTGCAAAAACAGAAAATAAACATTAATTATAATATTTACATAAAAAGAAACATAAAATTACAAAAAGAAAGAGATTTAAAATGAAAATAATATATTTTTACCCTAATAAATTAAGCTAAAATATGCATCATCAGTTTGCTCGCGTTTCCATGTCAATTCATCACTTCCACATTTGTCCCAATGGACTTTGACCATCCCGATTTCTTGTTTTGTAGCTGCCTGACCTCTGTATCCTCGTTTAGAATAGGTCTAACCTTTGTCGCCAGGCCACCATTGACAGGTACCTGATCATCACCCACCACCTTCGTTGGTTCTTGCAAAGCTTTCGTAGCACCGATATGTGAAACACATTATGAAAAACACTTAGCTCTGTGGAAAGAGCTAATCAATAGGCAGCTTCTCCAATCCGCTCAACCACTTCAAACAGACCAAGATACCTCGGACTAAACTTTTTCAAGCGCTGAATCCTGGACATGCCTTTGAATGGCTTTATCTTCAAATATACCTAATCGCCAACCGCAAACTCGATGTTTTTCTACTTGACGTTGTAGTACTTAGCTTGCCACCAATAGCCAATCTCGTATAATACGTATAGTAGAATTTGCATCTTTGACTTCTTATGGCTTATATAACTTCGATTCAAATGTTTCTGCCAAGCTAAAGGAGTACGACACTTCCTATCGTATAAGGCTTTGAAGGGCAACATCAGAATGCTAGCTTGATGTCTACTATTATAGGCGAACTCAAACATATAGAGATGGTCCTCCCACCTCATCCTGAAATCCAAGACAGACATACAGAGTATATCCTCCATTGTCCGGTTGGTTCTCTCATTCTAACCATCTGTTTGCGGATGAAAGGCCGTACTGAACTTCAGTTTAGTACCCAACAACTGGTGGATTATCCTCCAATCATTAGAAGTAAAGCGGCCATCTCAGTCACTAACGATGTTACAGGGCACACTGTGAAAACATACTATGTTGTCAATATACAACTTAGGCTATTTTTAAACGGACTCGTCCTTTTTGTTCGGTATGACGTGTGATACCTTTGTCAATCAGTCAAAGATCAACCACACGACATCGTTCCCGCTCTGTGATCTCGGCAACCCATGCATGAAATCCATAGAGATATCATCAAACTTCTACACTGGAATTGACAATGACTTTTGGAAACCTCTAGGCTTGTGACATTTAGCTTTTACCAAGGCATAAGTTTGGCACTTTGCCACGTAAATAGATATGTATTTCTTTAAACCTGGACACCAGAACATCTTTTTCATGTCGTTGTACATCTTTGTGCTCCCTAGGTGGATTGAGTATTTATTCAAATGTGTTACATACATAAACATCTCCTGTAGCTTACCCATATTTGGGACGCACAAATGACCATCCTTTATCAAAAGACCGTCATCCTAGGAGAATTGGGAATTTGACCCATTCGCTGCATATCGCTACATACTCTCATCGACTTCCATTGCTCGTTAAACTCTATCCGCAAGGTCATATTGCTCCCCCGTCCAGTTCAAACATGCAATTGCAGTGACATTCATGTCGACAAAAGAAATATCGAAAGCCTTCAACACCTAGATCATATGATAATCATGCATCTGCAACCAACTTGCCTGTATTGGAGTCTAATGACTCAAGGCATCTGTGACCACATTTCCCTTTCCCGGAGTGTAATATATCTCAAAAGTGTAGTCCCCGAGGAAATACATCATTATTTATTGTCGCATGTTCAGATCCTTATGATATATTAAATACTTAATGATTTTTTGGTCTGGGAATATATAAACTTTCTTGCCATACAAGTAGTGACGCCACAGCTTAAGTGCAAAAATCACAGCAGCCAACTCCAAGTCGTGGACTGGAAAATTTCGCGCATGCGCTTTTAATTGGCATGAGCCATAAGCTATAACTCTTCTGAATTGCAGAAGAATGCTGCCTAAGCTGCTCCCTGATGCATCACTATATATCTCCTAGTCGTATGTACCTCATAGCAAACTCAAGATAGTCGTCGTGGTTAAACTACTCTTTAACATCTAAAAAGCTCGTGTGCACTCTGGCATTTAAACAAACTTCTGATCTTTCCTTATCAGTGTAGTGAGAGGTAAGGCTATCCGTGAAAAGTTCTTAATAAATCACTTGTAGTATCCAGCAAGTCCAAGGAAACTCCTGACTTCCGCTAGCATAGCCAACACAGGTCACTCTAAAATAATAACTATCTTCGCCAGATCCATCGCAATACACTCTGCACTAACCATATGGCAAAGAAATGTTTCTGATGAGAGCCAAAACCCGCACTTTGAGAACTTGGCATTGACTTTATTCCTTCTCATGGGTATGCAAAACCAACCTAAGATGTTTTGTATGTTCCACTTCCGATAGAGATTATAGTAGTATGTCTTTAATAAAGACAATCAAAATATGTCCAAATACTCTCAAAAAGTCCTGTGCATCATATCCATGAATGTTGATTGCATGTTTGTTAGCCCAAATTATATTATAGAGAACTCATAGTGACTATAACGTGTACTGAACGCTGACTTGGGATGTCACATTCCATATTACGCAACTGGTAATAGCCAGACTTTAAATCTAGCTTCGAATAGATAGTTGTTCCCACTAGTTGATCAATCAAGTCATTAATCCGTGGAATCAGATACTTGTTTTTCTCTCTCAGTTTGTTCAATTCTTGTTAATTAATGTATAGACGTAAGCTTCTGTCCTTCTTCTTCACAAAGAGAACCGGTGCACTCCACAGTGATATACTCGGACGTATATATCCTTGCTCTAGTAAATCTTGCAAGTGAACTTTCAATTTTGCCATTTACTTTAGCGCCACTCAGTACGGTGAGCGTGACACAGGTTTTACACATAGCACCCATTCAATAGTAAATTCAATCTCTGGCTGGGATGGATGCCCAGGGAGATCCTTTGGAAAAACATCAGCAAATTTCGATATAATAGGAACTTCAAACAAACTGAGCTTTGACTCAACAACCTCTAAGAGTGTAAAAAATAATTATGCGCCCTTTCGAACCGCTTTAACTACTTTAAGAGCAGACATCATTATCTTGCTCGATCCTCGCATACCCAAGAACTTAGTCTCACAATTGGTGTTCAGGCTGAATGTGACTTCTTTAGAGTAGTAATCTATAAAGGTACGCTGCTCCAAGAGACAGTCCATACCAAATATTACATCAAACTCTACGATAGGCAATACAGATGCTTCCAAGCCCAAGTCATTAACACAAAAATTTCTACTCGTGATCACCCTTTATTCTTAAGGCAATAATATCACAATCACATATTTATTTCCAATAGTTATTACCCATATCCTTGCATTGAAAGGGATATGACATGCCCAAGCAAAAGATTTCTTAACTGATTAATGAAATAACAGGCGCATACATGCATAGTGTGCCTTCTTACATAAAGTAAAAGGTACAGTAGTCTATTACAACCACTCACTTATTCATACTTGTGATATCATTTCAGTTTTCTATCATCGAAGGGCCGTCTCGCATTCCCGAGCATAATGTCCCTCTTTGCCACACATATAACAAGTAAGGGGAGTTCGCCCTAAAGCTGCTCTAGACTTATCTTTCTTGGTCCTTGGGACACCACCACAACATTCTCGGGCAAGGTGTAATTTCTTTCCATATGTATAACAAACACATGGAGCTTGACCCTTCCTAGTCATTGCTCCATACGTAAGAGAAGAAGGAGCTAGTTTAGAAGTTTTAGACTTCTTATTCAACTGTCAATACCCAAACTTTGAAGAACTAGGTAACTTGAACTCTGGCTTCTGGTGGACTTTTGCCAAGTCAATCTCCAAAGATCTAGCTGACTCCACCAATGACTGGAATCCAATCAACTTTTTACCCACCAACGCAAGTCGTAGCTCATCGCACAGACCATTATAAAATCTATTGATCTTCATTTCCTCAGTTTCAAATAGAAACTTTGCATATTGTCTCCACAAAATAAATGCATACAAGTACTCCTCCGCTGTGTTCGTTTTTTTATTCAGACACATATTCAATGGCTGAGCCGATGCTCTTTCCCTTACTATCTGCTCAAGTACACCAACCGGCATCGAAGCGACCACCGAGGCCGAAGGCTGCACATGTTTTCCGTGTTGGGCATTGATACTTGCAAAGACCACATCAGCTATCATTAGAACCACTTATGCAAAAGGAGGAGGTGTAGGCACCTCAGCTGGTGCATTGATCTATGCCATGCGTTGGGGTTCACCCAGCACCGCACTATATCGATTCGCCTAGAATCGTGAAACACATAATTAAGCAACTAATAATATGGTAAAAAGAAATCATAGGAACACACAAGTTCCTCAAATATGTGTATTTTCATTCATAAGTGGACATTCTTGAGTTCATTTTGTTATAACGGTAAGCACATAAACGTGCTCGCCACCACTCAAAAGAATTCAACCACGAATTAGGAGAAGGAAGACCGAGACAAGCTGATACCAAATTGTAACACCTCCATCCGTCAAATGAAATATAACAGAGGTTTTAGTCGGGGCCCCAAGCCATATTCACTTGACAGTCAGAGTGGCTACAAGTTAAATACCATAAGATCGAACGAATCCTAACTCAGAGCATTCTAGCAGAAGCTTCATGGGTTAAATTGAACTCAATACATGTGAATGTCAACTAATATATATAATAGGAATGGTTTTCAAAATACAAAAAAGTTACGGCCTTAAGGCCTTACAAATGTTTTACCCCAAAAGAGTGGTTTACAAACATCGGCGCACATGCCGACCACACATGAAAAGATCTAAAATCTTTTCGCTTGGCCTTTGAGAGCCGGCATAGCATCATAGGGCTATAACCCGCTCTTTCCCACTCGGCTCTCCAGCACCTGTAAAGGGACATTCTACCAGATGGTGGAAACAAGGCAACGGTCAGCTTCAGCTGACTAATATATAACGACCCTACCCCATTCCCTGAGCTGTGGTATTCCATCCTTGCATGCATAACATTCATATACAACATATACAGATATATCACAAGAAAGTGCAACTTAAGCACTATTCAATATATCACAAAATTCTGCATGAACTGCCAACATTCTGTGCACTCATGGCACATTATCGGTGTATCAGATAGCTCGGGTCCCACCACTGTTCAGAGGTACGAGACATAACGGTCAACTTTGAGCATTTCCTGTACGACATATAGCCAAGACTCTCCTCCCTCGTGCCACTGGTGTTTAATACCATGACTTAGGGAGGGTACAGTTCAGCCTTTTCCTTTTTCTCAAATTGCCATGCCATAGCAGAAAGTCGAACTTCAATGGAAAAATGGATAGATGCGGGTCACATCACCTTTACTGAGGAGTTAAACATAACTACATTACATTAAATAGATGACTTTAATGACCATCAGAGCTGAGCACCAAGAATACACCTCACATACAAGCCACATAGTCTCCGAGAGACAGGCTTCGTAATCAAAATGCTCTATAGGAGCCATCACTAGTGATAGCCACTACAACAGAATTTCTCTTTCTGTACCCAGACTCAGCTAGAATTGGAACATCTGTCCAAAAAAACCTGCAGCATCCTGTAGTGCCAGAAAAACTAGGCTTTCACAAAATATAGCTCATCAAGAGCTATCGCCAGCGATAGTCACTGTCTCTAGGCGATATCCAACGATTATCACAACCGTGATATTTTCTGGGTATTTTCATGGAGAGTGTCTCCAGTACTTTCTACTGCTTCCATTCACAGGCACAACCCTTCAGACTCCATAAACTATCTGTTTATACTCGGTGGCTTCTACGGTGTGCAAAACAAAACATCACCAATCCATACCAACCTGTTCGGATGGGCCTCACACAACATGATTATTCAATATTGCGATTTCCGGATTCTATATGCAAAACTACCTGGGGATATCATGGATCAACCCATCAGAATTCGGTTCACTTTTTCCACCTTTTGGTGGGGGATTCCATGCGTATGAAAAAAGGATGACTATACTTATCCAAGAAGGAAGATCGTTACCCTTATCGATCGCTTGGGAGCCATGCCCTTGTTCTTTGATCTGGATGGAATTGATCGTCATAGCTTCCTCTCCTTGGATCTAGCATCGACTTGTAATTCCGATCACAAGCATACCTTGGATCGCTTCTCCTCTTAGCCTCCTAGTCTTTCTTCCTCCTCTTCCCTCAAGAAGCTCAAGAACTAAGAGAATGTGTGAGAGAGGAAAATGAGAATGCTATCTCAAGTATAACCCTTAATAGCGAGCTACCACCGCGTGGTATCTTCTACCGCCGCGTGGTATCAAATAAGGTCATCGCGTGGCCCAATGGACATTGCCCTATCGCCCAAAATAGCCTCCACCTTACCTCCATGACACAAGATACCGCTGGTGTTAACTTACTGCCGTCGAGCGGTACCTTCCCGATGTATAGGTTAAATTACCTGATATCGTCACACGTTAGCTCACTACCGCCGCGCAGTAGTCACTCAATGATTCGTCGAAAGCATTGAGTGTGTCGAGTACATCGAGTGATAGCGCCACACGCTAGCTCACTTTCGCCCTACGGTAGTCTCTCAATGCTTTGTCGAAAGCATTGAGTGCGTCTAGTGCGCGGAGTTATATCACCACACGTTACCTTTCTACTGTCGCGCGATATATACATGAGATATCAGTCGATTTAATTCAATAGCTAACACCAGTGTTAACACTACCGTCATGCGTTAACTTCACATCCTTCCTTGTTCAGGATTTTGGGGCATTACAATTCTCACATCCTTTAAGAAATTTCGTCCCAAAATTTTATTCATTGAAAGGAAATAAGTACATAAGCTTACAACATGACTTTACAAAAACAACTCGAAAAATTCATCTCACATTATTTGCTCGCACTCCCATGTCAATTCTCCACGTCCGCATTTGTCGCAATGGACTTTGACCATCCTGATTGCTTGTTTCGTAGATGTTTGACCTCTATATCCTCGATCAGAATGGTTCTAACCTTTGTCGCCAGCCCACCATTGGCTGGTACCTGATCATTAGCCACCACCTTCATTGCTTCTTGCAAAGATTTCCGTAGCACTGATATGTTAAAGACATCATACAAATCACATAGCTCTGTGGAAAGAGCTAATCGATAGGCAGCTTCTCCCATCTTCTCAACCACTTAAAACAGACTAAGATACCTCAGACTCAACTTTTTCAAGCGCCGAATCCTGGACACGACTTTGAATGGCTTTATCTTCAAAAATACCCAATCGCCAACCGCAAACTAAACGTTTTGCTGCTTAGCATTATAGTACTTAGCATGCCACCAATAGACGATCTCATATAATGCATATAGTAGAATTTGCATCTTCGACTTCTTTACGCTTATACAACTTCGATTCACATGTTTCCGCCCAGCTAAAGTAGTACGACACTTCCTACCGTATAAAGCTTCGAAGGGCGCCATCGGAATGCTAGCTTGATAAATATTATTATAGGCGGACTCGATCATATAGAAATGGTCCTCCAACCTCTTCCTTAAAGCCAAGGCGCACATATAGAGCATTTCCTCCATTGTCTTGTATATTCTCTCGGTCTGACCATCCGTTTGTGGATGAAAGGCCGTACTGAACTTCAGTTAAGTACCCAATAACTGGTGGATAAGACTCCAATAATTAAACGTAAAGCGCCCATCTAAGTCAATAATATTGCTATGGGGCATACCGTGCACACATACTATGTTGTCAACATTCAACTTAGCCAATTTTTCAACTGACTCGTCCTTCTTATTCGGTATGAAGTGTGATACCTTTGTCAATCGGTCAACAATCTGCCACACGACATTATTCCTGCTCTGTGATCTCAGAAACCCAAACAAGAAATCCATTAATATATCATTGAACTTCTACACCAGAATTGACAATGACTTCATGAAACCTCAAGTCTTCTAACATTTAACTTTTTCCAAGGCACATGTTTGTCACTTTTCCACGTAAAGAGCTATGTATTTCTTTAAACCTGGACACCAGAACATCTTTTACATGTCCTTGCACATCTTTATGCTCCCTGGGTGGATTGAGTATTTAGTCAAATGTGCTTCAAACATAAACATCTCTCATAGTTTACCCACATTTGGGACCCACAAATGACCATCTTTTCTCAAAAGACCATCATCAAAGGAAAATTGGGAATTTGACCCATCCGCTACATATTACTTCATACTTTCATCGAGTTCCATTGCTCGTCAAACTCTATGGGTAAGGTCATATTGCACCTATGCCTAGTTCAAGCATGTAATTACAGTGACATTCTTGTCAACACAAGAAATATCTAAAGCCTCCAACTCATGTATCAGATGATCAACATGCATCTGCAACCAACTCGCCCATTTTGGAGTCCTACAACTCAAGGCATCTGTGACCGCATTTCCCTTTCCCTGAGTGTAATATATATCAAGGTGTAGTCCTCGAGGAACTCCATCCATCTCCATTGTCGCATGTTCAAATCCTTATGATCTATTAAATACTTAATGATTTTATGGTCTGTGAATATATCAACTTTCACGCCATATAAGTAGTGACGCCACAACTTAAGTGCAAAAATCACAGCTGCCAACTCCCAGTCGTGGACTGGAAAATTTCGCATGTGCACTTTCAATTGGCATGATCCATAAGCTATAAGAATTGTAGAAGAACATTGACAAAGTCACTCCCTGATGAATCATTATATATCGCATAGCCATCTGTACCTCATGGCGAACTCAAGATATACGTCGTGGTCAAATGACTCTTTAACTTATCAAAAGCTCGTGTGCACTCAGGAATCCAAACTAACTTATGATCTTTCCTTATCAGTATAGTGAGAGGTAAGGCTATCCGCAGAAAGAGCCTGTAGTTGCCAGCAAGTACAAGGAAACTGATGGAGACGATGGCCCACAACATTTCGAGGACGGCGACGGCATGCTTGCGGATGACCTGCGGAGCGTCGGCATAATAACCGTCCAGAACGAAAACCCATATATTATTATTTAATAATAATAATTATTAATAAATTATTATTAATTAATAATGCATTTCTATGTTTGGTATTTTATGTCGCAATGTTATTTTCATTTCATGTGTGATGGGTGTTTATAACCATCATTTGTTATTTTTATTTCATGTTCTTAATTATTGTAATTGTTATGTCATGATGGGTGCAAATAGCCATCATGAGTGGTTTAATTTTCTATGGTGGAGATTGAGTGGTGTAGCCTATATATAGGCATGTATGTTTCATATTTTATTATTGAATGAATGAAAGAAGAAATCGAATTTCAAGATTGAAATCTCCTCCCTCTCCAAGGAAAATTTCGGCCATCCTCTAGTCCTCTTCTTGGGCCACCGGCCTCCAACTTCCCCTCCTCCTCCTCCCTCCTTCATATCTTCCTCTTCCTCTAGCTACCCGAGCCCTCCTCTTCCTCTACGAAGAAAATCGACCCCTTCCGCCCAACAAGCCACCAGCCTCCTCATCCCCTCACCAACCGGCCACCCCCCTCCAAAACTGGCCTCCTCCCTTCGTCACAATCTGAGCCCCTCCATCTACCACAAAATCCTAGCCGCCAACCCCAACACCAACACGTCTGACCCCCTTCTTCATCCCCTTCCTAAATCGACCACCACCTTCCATATTAATCCCTACAACCTACCATATTTTCCCTCTCCTACCATATTTGAATATATTTGTTGCCAAATCTAGAAGACCTCCTCATGGTGGATTTCCAATTTCGGCGTGACGCGACGAAGGCGGGCGAGTTTCTCTCCTACCGGCGCGACTCCGGTGGAGTCGTCGAAGAACGATCCTCTCCGAGAGAACTGGAATCATCCATTCCGGTTTGGTAACGAACTTTTCCACTCCCGTGTGTTCCTTTCTTTAGATAGTCTTGTGGTGGAATTTCTTGCGTTAATTTTAAAATCATTGAAACATCATGGTTAGCTTTCATTGTAGTTGCATTTTTCTTGGTTGATTTAATTTTCGTAAAAGGGTTTGGCGAGCCCTCGTTTTCTTTTGTTGGGAGAGATCTACCTTTTCCGAATCGTGTTTTATTTGGTAGATCTCTTTTGGTACAACACCGCTCAGTCGGATCCAATATTGGTCCTTTTAGCCGGAACGGATATTGGCCTATAGTCTCTATTCGGTCCCAAGTGGTTTGGCTACCCGTACGCTAGCGTATAATTGATTGGACATAATAACGTGGTGCAGCGTAGAACGATTGTGTGAGCATAGACTTTAGTTCGTGGAGAGATAGTCGTGTGCGTCCTTAATTATATTTCGGTTCAAATGTGTACGCCTACATCAATTTGGTATCAGAGGGAGGTTCTCGTCAATTTCCTAATTGGCACTCCTCCCCCTCTCAAAATTTAAAATTCAAAATTCAAATTTCAAATTTCCAATTTCAAATTTCAAAATTCAAATTTCAAATTTCGAAATTTCAAATTTCAAATTTCAAATTACAAATTTCAAATTTCAAACTTCAAATGTCGAATTTTAAAATTCAAAATCAAAATTTCAAATTTCGAATTTCAATTTCATATTTCAAAATTTAAATTTCAAATTTCAAATTTCGAAATTTCCAATTTCCAATTTCAAATTTCAAATTTCAAATTTCGAAATTTCAAAATTCAAAATTAAAATTTCAAATTTCAAATTTCAAATTTCGAATTTCGAATTTCAAAATTCAAAATTAAAATTTCAAAGTTCAAATTTCAAATTTCAAATTTCGAATTTCAATTTCAAATTTCAAAATTTAAAATTTAAAATTTAAATTTCAAATTTCAAATTTCCAATTTCAAAATTCAAAATTTCAAATTTCAAAATTCAAATTTTTCTCCAAATTAAAAAAAAAATTGTGTTCTCTGCCAATAGCCGGCTAAATTTTGTTTTCAGCAATAAAAGAATCAGAAAAAAATTAATTAATAATCTCCATATTTTTGCCAACAAGAATTTCAAAAAAAAATTATATATTATTTTGAAATATTAGTGGGAACAAATCTATCTTTTAAATTAAATAGGATCAGACTATATTTCTTTGTATTTGTGCACTTAATCCGCGTAGTTTATCCTCATTTTCCCGCTGGAAATTAAAACAAAAAAAACCTACGATGTTCACATTTTCCGAATGAAATCTTTAGGTTTCGTCATGAACGTTAGAAAGCCTTTCCATTGTCTGGTAGTGGAAGAGATTAAGGGGTTGATTGGGCAACTAAAGGCTAATCAAGTTACACCGCGCACCTCTAGGCGTGTTAGGATTCCTGCTTCGACATATGATGGGCTAGGTGGACCGCGAGTGTTTCTATGTTGGGTGAATGACATGGAGAATTATTTTGAGTAATATCGTATTGTGGATCCCCACAGGATTCCCGTTGCGAGACTGTAATTATATGGTCGAGCCCATACTTTCTGGCTCAATGAGGAAAGACGTTTAGGAATGCCCTCCGTCGACCCACGTATAGGTTGGCAGATTATGAAAAATTACTTAGCGGATGAGTATTACCCTACCTACTGTCGTTCCCAGTTTCCTGATTGTAGGAATGATTATAAGCCTCACGCTAGAAACTTGCCACGCAAAGATCTGATTATCTCAAGCACGAGTACACCTACCTATGAGAGGAAAGAGAAACTTAGGACCTTTATCCCTAGGTCGTTAGACGTAAGTGCTAGGAATGCCATGAGCCTACGTGGTGAGAGTGTTCCTATTAGCATGATTGAGTCTGAGGCTGTGGTTACGAGTGTGCCCGTAACTAAGAACGAGACTATTATCCCTGACGATTATAGCGATGATTAGGATATTGGTTACCGTAGTGACCTGGATGAGGATTCCACCACTGAGGAATCATCTCCACTCCCCGTCGACGACATTTTGGAGCCTGCGGTTACTCCTGCTAAGATTACACCTGAATTGGTAGGCATTTTACCCTGATGATGAGAGTTTACTTAGTAGTGACTTAGGAGATGATCTGTTCGGACTCGAGCTGGTTCCTCTTAGACAGAGATATTTTGAGGACTGTTCTGATGATCCTGATATATTGGACGTTCCGACTGATTGGGAAGACTTACCGTGGGTGAACGAGTTATCCTTGGATGATTTTAGTGTTATGAGCCTGAACGATAATTCTTTGATGCAAACACCTTTACCTGACGTTCCTGATTTAAAGCTTCAGTCGGGCTCAATTTTACCCTTGTCTGAGACCATAATTGAGTCTAAATTAAATAACTTGGATAGTGTGTCAGAATAAATTGTAAGCAAGGAAGTTGTATTATTGGACGACTTTTTGGATTGTACCCCGAGTTTGATTTTACCGACTCGTCCCCCTGACCCGTTGACTCGACGTACTGATCATTTAGGACATGAGTGTAGTACGATTAATTTCAGGAGTTCTACGGTGCCCCCTGAGTTCATTCTGCCAGTACCCCTAGATTAGGTCCCGTTAGTGCCCCCAGATCTCGTATTATTGTTGCTGACCTATGACCCGACCACTGATTCTGAATTACATGATATATCTAATGAATTGGTAGACATGTTGGATGAATTTTCTGTAAGGGTGAATCCATTGTTTGAATTTTCATATGACTTTAATGGCTTGCAACCGGGTGATCTTTCTTGGACGTTAAACCCGTGTTTCGACATTGAGAATGACTTAGCTCCTCCTTTGGACATGTCCCCTTTGATGGCCTATTACCCTACGAGTCCATCGTGTAACGACCCCATCCGTTAAATGACGTATAGTAGAAGGTCCGGTCGGGGCCCCACATTATATGCCACAAACAGACGGTGAGGTCACAGGATAATACCAAACCAAATACGAATCCTAACTCAGAGCATTCTAGCGGAAGCTGTAAGTTACAACTTTGAACTCTCAACCGGAATGTCCAATATATAAAACCACCTTTATATATATACCACGGAATGTACACAACCACAAGAGTTTGGCCTTAAGGCCTTACAGTTCCTCTGAACATACAGCATGTTTTACAAACTTCGGCGCGCAGGCCGGCCATACATGAGCACAAGAGAAAACAAAACAAAGCCATTCGCTTAGCCTTCAAGGGCTAGCCGCAGCAGCAGCAGCAACAGCAGTAGGGCTTCCGCCCATCATTTACCACTTGGCTCTCCAGCACCTGCACGGGAACAAACCACCCAACCGGTGGCAAACAATGCAACGGTCAGCATTCAGCTGACCCAATTATAACAATCCTACCCCTTTCTCGGGGCATGAGCATTCTTTCCCTGCAAGCATGGCATCATCAAATAGCAACTATGTGCGCGCAGGCACATTCAAGCCATCACAACCATCGGCCACCCGGCCCGACAGTCCGTGCACTCAGGGCACATTTTCGGTGTACCGGAATACCAGGGTCAACACCACCGTCTACACGGTATTTGAGCATTTCTAGTCTTTCCGGCGCGCGGGCCTAAGACTCTCATTAGGCGCTCCAACAAAACCTATACCAGGCTTCCAAGTCGGACGGACCTAACGCAGGTACGGATCAGCCACCCCCCGTTGCTCAAGTCGCCGAGCCACCTCGAATACGGAAGTATCCATGGCTTTTTATAGGCGCGGGTCGGATTCACCTTTCCTGTTCGGCAATCTGCCTTTTCATCGAGTTGCAGCCCAACGGCTCAACTACTCACAAAGTGGCAACGCACGGCCACAAGAGTTGCCTCCAACCCTCTTCATTTCCTGGACATCGTCCAGTACTTCCTGCCGCACCAAGCAACAGGTAGGAACAAGGCATCACAAGCCATAATCACGGAGCCTTCTCCGATATGCAAACAAGCATCACCAATCCAGATTACATCCAGATGGGCTTCACACAGCATGCCTAGAGCCGTACTCCAATTCCGGCCTCTAACAAGGGGGACTTCACATATCTACCCCAAGGGACACCACAACCCACCGCACACTCGCGGGGAAGGGCTTTCCCTATGCAATGCAGAAAAGAAGGACTTCACATGTCCAAGGAGGGAGATCGTTACCCTTGTCGATCTCTTCGGTGCCATCGCAAACTAGCCGGTGAGAAAGAACCGCAGCAGCCTTGCCTTCACAACGCCGGCTTCGGATCACAAATCGGACCACGGGAGCTCCGCCGGTGGCTTGCTCTCCTCCTCCTCCTTCTTCTTCTTCTCTCCTTCTCTCTTTCTTAAGGACAAATGAAGAATGACTTCTTCATTCTTCCCTCACGAAATAAACCAGCCAGGAAACCACCTTGGCCCTTGGATCAAAAGAGAGAAAACTGAACGGCCAAGATTTTCCCCAAAAACTCTATTTTTGGCCGACACGGCCTGTGACACGCCCGTGTCACAGGCCGTGTACCCCTTAAGCGGTACACACAGTTTGAACCGACTGAACAACACGGGTCATCGACACGCCCGTGTCGGACCTGACACGCCCGTGTCAAACCTGAGACACGCTCGTGTCTCCTGCTCCATCGAGCTGCAACCAGTACACGGGTCGGAACACGGCTGCTGACACGCCCGTGTCCATCCTGACATGCCCGTGTTCAAGGCCGTGTTCAAGGCCGTGTCCGGCTCTGACTTGAATAGGCCAATTTCGCAAAATAATTCGAATACGCCCTGGGACACGCCCGTGTCCCAGGCCGTGTACACCCGACACGCCCTGGGACACGCCCGTGTCCCAGGCCGTGTAAACCAGCCTGCTACTCAAACTTCATGTTGAGTCTTTTAGGGCCTTTTGGGGTGTTACAACCCTCTCCCCCTTAACAAAAATTTCGTCCCGAAATTTGCACGGTAAGGAAACAAAAACCAGCAATGCTATAACTCTGTTATAACAAAAAAATACACGGTCTACAGTTTATACAAATAACTTGGGAAACTCAGCTTGCATGGTCTGCTCTCGCTCCCATGTTAGCTCTTCACGGCCACAATTGTCCCAACGGACCTTGACCATCCCGATCACTTTGTTCCGCAACTGTTTCTCGGCTCGATCCTCGATCCGAATGGGTCTAACCCTCGTCGTTAGCCCATACTCGACCGGTACCCGATCATTCTCCACTACTTGAGCTGGATCCTTCACCGCCTTACGAAGGACTGAGATGTGAAACGCATCATGTAATCCACCCAAGTCCGCTGAAAGTGCTAGTCTATAAGCAGCTTCCCCAACTCGCTCCACCACCTCAAACGGACCAAGATACCTCGGACATAGCTTTTTCAAACGCCGAATCCTGGACACACCTTTGAAGGGTTTGATCTTCAAATATACCCAATCACCCACCGCGAACTCCACGTTCCGGTGTTTGGCATTGTAGTAGTTTGCTTGACGATCTTGGGCTATCAATAGCCTCTCCCGAATAGAGCGTATGAGCGAAGTAGCTTCTTCGACTTCCTTTTTCCCACCCAGCTTAGATTCGCCTGCTTCTGCCCAAGCTAACGGTGTACGGCATTTCCGACCATACAACGCTTCAAATGGTGCCATACCAATACTCGCTTGGTAGCTATTATTATAGGCAAATTCGACGAGAAATATATAATCTTCCCATCGCTTACCAAAGTCTAGGGCGCACATGCGAAGCATATCCTCCATCGTCATGTTGGTTCGTTCAGTCTGGCCATCCGTTTGGGGATGAAAGGCCGTACTAAACGCTAACTTTGTACCCAACATTTGATGAACGAGCCGCCAATCATTCGATGTGAACCGCCCATCACGGTCACTAACGATGCTCCGAGGAACACCGTGCAGTCGAACAACCTGCTCCACATAAAGCTTGGCCAAGGTTTCCACTGAATCGTCTCATCTGTTTGGAAGGAAGTGCGCCACTTTCGTCAACCGGTCCACAATCACCCAGATTGAATCATGACCGCGTTGAGATCTCGGTAACCCGTGCACGAAATCCATCGAAATATCATCGAACTTCCACTCCGGAATAGGTAACGACTTCAGGAAACCGCCAGGCTTCTGGCATTCTGCTTTCACCAACGCACAAGTAGTGCATTCAGCCACATAACGAGCCACATCTTTCTTTAGTCCGGGCCACCAGAACAGCTTTTTCATATCCCTGTACATCTTTGTGCTCCCTGGGTGAACTGAGTACTTTGCAAAGTGAGCTTCGTACATCAACTCTTCCCTCAATTTACCCACACTTGGGACGCACACTCGACCATTTCTCCGTAACAGCCCGTTATCCCAAGAGAATTGATCATCCGGCCCATCTTTAGCATAGCGCTGGAGACTTTCATCAAGCTCCGTTGCTCGCCGAACTCTGTCCGTAAGGTCATACTGCACCTCCGTCCAGTTCAAACATGCATCGGTTGACGCACCCTTGTCAACACACGATATCTCCATTGCTTCCAATTCCTGGATCAAACGCTGATCATGCCTCTGCAACCAGCTTGCCCGTACCGGAGTCTTTCGACTCAAAGCATCAGCGACCACATTTCCCTTCCCGGGAGTATAGTGAATCTCGAAGGTGTAGTCCCCGAGGAACTCCATCCATCTTCGTTGTCGCATATTCAGATCCTTCTGATCCAACAAATACTTTAGGCTCTTGTGATCCGTATAGATATCCACCTTCACGCCATATAGATAGTGCCGCCACAACTTGAGCGCAAAGATTACCGCCGCCAACTCCAAATCATGGACGGGGTAATTCCGCTCATGCACTTTCAACTGACGCGAGCCATAAGCAATCACTTTCCCAAACTGCAGAAGAACGCAGCCTAAGCCGCTCCCAGATGCATCACTATAGATCTCATACCCATCGGTACCACATGGCGATGTCAACACAGGCGCCGTGGTCAAACGACTCTTCAAGTCTTCAAAAGCTCGCGCGCACTCCAGCATCCAAATGAACTTTTGATCTTTTCTCGTTAGCGTGGTGAGAGGTAAAGCAATCCGTGAGAAGTTTTCCACAAACCGTCTATAGTAGCCCGCAAGTCCAAGGAAGCTCCTGACCTCGGCCACTGAAGACATCACTGGCCAATCTCGGATGGCACTTATCTTCAACGGATCCACCGCGATACCCTCTCCGCTTACCACATGGCCTAAAAAGGCTACTGAAGAGAGCCAGAACTCACACTTTGAGAACTTGGCAAAAAGCTTGTTCCTCCGCAGGGTATGCAAGACCAACCGCAAATGGTTTGCGTGATCCTCTTCCGACTGAGAGTATACTAAGATGTCATCGATAAACACAATAACAAACAAATCCAAATACTCTCGGAACGTTCGATGCATTAGGTCCATAAATACCGAAGGCGCATTACATAGGCCAAACGACATTACCGTGAACTCATAATGACCGTAGCGTGTTCCAAACGCCGTCTTGGGAATGTCACCTTCCCGGATCCTTAGCTGATAATATCCCGATTTCAAATCCAACTTGGAATAGACCGTTGACCCCGCCAGCTGATCAAAGAGGTCATCTATCCTCGGAATCGGATATTTGTTTTTCTCCGTCAGCTTATTCAACTCGCGGTAGTCAATACACAACCGTAAGCTACCGTCTTTCTTTTTCACAAAGAGAACAGGCGCGCTCCAAGGTGACATACTTGGGCGTATATAACCCTGCTCCAACAACTCTTGCAATTGGACTTTCAACTCAGCCATCTCTTTTGGCGCGACGCGATATGGAGAGCGGGCCACAGGTTTCGCACCTGGCACCAACTCAATAGAGAAGTCAATCTCCCGCTGGGGTGGTAACCCAGGAAGATCTTTAGGAAACACATCGGCAAACTCTGACACAACTGGCACTTCACCGACACTGGCCTTTGGCTCAACAGCCTGAATTAGCGTGAAGAATAACTCCGCGCCCTTCCGAACAGCATTGACGACTTGGAGTGCAGACAACAACGTTCCGCCAACTCCTCGCATACCAGCAAACTTCGTCACAAGCCCGGTATTCTGGCCCAGTGTAATCTCCTTGGAGTTGCAATCAATAAAGGCACGCTGCTCCGAGAGCCAGTCCATACCAAAGATCACATCAAACTCCGATAACGGTAGCACAGCTGCACTCAAATCGAAATCCCGACTTCCTATTTGCACATCCACATCGCAAGCCCTATCCGCAAGCATCACACAGCCATTCGGCAATAGCACCCTTGTACTATCCACCGTCACATGACTCGGTACCCCAATTCGAGATACGAAATCCTCAGACAGAAAAGAATGCGAAGCACCCGTATCAAACAGGGCTCTCGCTAAATTATTCCAAATCAGGACAAAGCCTGCAGCACACACACATCATGCACAAGCTAAACATAACCAAAACCAAAAGCACAGCAAGTAAACTAAATCAACTCGTACCTGTGATGACGTCACTTTGCTTAATCGCTTCCTGTTGGCCAAGTTGATAGATTCGGGGCTGCGCCTGGGAAGCAGAGGAATCCACCACCGCTTTGCCCTTCTCAGCATACGACGCACCCGTCTTCTTTTCCCCTTTGGGCTGCACAACCCGACAGTCACGAGCAATATGCCCCACCCGGCCACAGTTATAGCATGTACGAGCATCCGGCCTTGATGTCGCTCCCGACACAACGGTCGTAGTCACTTGCCCCGATGGCTTGGACCTCTTACCCCCTTTCTTCTGGTAAAATGACTTGCTCGGGCGAGGTGCTTGAACCTCTGGCTTTGACAAAACTAAGCCCTTGTTCCCTTGCACTCGCCTCATGTCCTTCTCCAACGCGCACGCAGTATCAACCAACGCCTGAAACCCTTGGCTCACAGAACTCGAAAGCAGGAATCGCAACTCATCCCGCAATCCTTCATAGAACCGATTCGTTTTCCTTTGGTCATCCGCGAAGATTGTACCCGCATAACGTCCCAACTTGGTAAACTCGTGCAAGTAGACATCCACACTATCTTCCCCTTGCTTTAACCGTTGGAACTCATTTTCTATAGCAATGCGTTGCGCCGCTGGGACATGTTTCGCCAGAAATATTCGAGAGAACTCCTCAATCGACACTTGTGTTAATTGCCTGCCCGCCAAATGGTGTAGCTCAACCTCGTCCCACCACAACCGCGCCTCCCCTTCAAGCATGAAGGTGGCTAAGGTGACCTTGAGAGTTTCCTCCGCCCTGATCGCTGTCATTATCCTCTTGACACGCGATAACCAATCTTCCGCCTGCGTTGGGGATCCCATTCCCGCAAACGTAGGAGGACTGAAGCTCATGAATTGCTTCAACTGTCGGTCAGCTGCTCGTGGATCTACAGCCTCAACCGGCTCGGGTCTTACATCAACACGAACTGGCACTACCGCCGGCTGCGCTTGCCCGGTCGGCTGAATCATGGCAAATAGCGCCTCAGCCACTAAGCGAACAGTTTCCGCAGATGGAGGAGGTGTTGGCACCTCAGCTGGTGCCGCACTCTCATCAGAGCGCTGGGGCTCAGACTGCCCAGCACCACTACGTGTCACCTATAGGTGGACAAGACACACATTAGCGAACGTATGCAAGCAAAACAACACAAAAAGGAACGCGCAGATTCCTCAAACAAGATTTTGTACATTCCTTAATGGACATTCCAGAGTTCATTAGCGTTACAGCAGGTCGCACAAACACGTGCTCGCCACCCCACAATAGAATTCGACCACGAATTCGAAAGAGGAAGACCGACAAAAGCTGATACCAAAATGTAACGACCCCATCCGTTAAATGACGTATAGTAGAAGGTCCGGCCGGGGCCCCACACTATATGCCACAAACAGACGGTGAGGTCACAGGATAATACCAAACCAAATACGAATCCTAACTCAGAGCATTCTAGCGGAAGCTGTAAGTTACAACTTTGAACTCTCAACCAGAATGTCCAATATATAAAACCACCTTTATATATATACCACGGAATGTACACAACCACAAGAGTTTGGCCTTAAGGCCTTACAGTTCCTCTGAACATACAGCATGTTTTACAAACTTCGGCGCGCAGGCCGGCCATACATGAGCACAAGAGAAAACAAAACAAAGCCATTCGCTTAGCCTTCAAGGGCTAGCCGCAGCAGCAGCAGCAACAGCAGTAGGGCTTCCGCCCATCATTTACCACTTGGCTCTCCAGCACCTGCACGGGAACAAACCACCCAACCGGTGGCAAACAATGCAACGGTCAGCATTCAGCTGACCCAATTATAACAATCCTACCTCTTTCTCGGGGCATGAGCATTCTTTCCCTGCAAGCATGGCATCATCAAATAGCAACTATGTGCGCGCAGGCACATTCAAGCCATCACAACCATCGGCCACCCGGCCCGACAGTCCATGCACTCAGGGCACATTTTCGGTGTACCGGAATACCAGGGTCAACACCACCGTCTACACGGTATTTGAGCATTTCTAGTCTTTCCGGCGCGCGGGCCTAAGACTCTCATTAGGCGCTCCAACAAAACCTATACCAGGCTTCCAAGTCGGACGGACCTAACGCAGGTACAGATCAGCCACCCCCCGTTGCTTAAGTCGCCGAGCCACCTCGAATACGGAAGTATCCATGGCTTTTTATAGGCGCGGGTCGGTTTCACCTTTCCTGTTCGGCAATCTGCCTTTTCATCGAGTTGCAGCCCAACGGCTCAACTACTCACAAAGTGGCAACGCACGGCCACAAGAGTTGCCTCCAACCCTCTTCATTTCCTGGACATCGTCCAGTACTTCCTGCCGCACCAAGCAACAGGTAGGAACAAGGCATCACAAGCCATAATCACGGAGCCTTCTCCGATATGCAAACAAGCATCACCAATCCAGATTACATCCAGATGGGCTTCACACAGCATGCCTAGAGCCGTACTCCAATTCCGGCCTCTAACAAGGGGGACTTCACATATCTACCCCAAGGGACACCACAACCCACCGCACACTCGCGGGGAAGGGCTTTCCCTATGCAATGCAGAAAAGAAGGACTTCACATGTCCAAGGAGGGAGATCGTTACCCTTGTCGATCTCTTCGGTGCCATCGCAAACTAGCCGGTGAGAAAGAACCGCAGCAGCCTTGCCTTCACAACGCCGGCTTCGGATCACGAATCGGACCACGGGAGCTCCGCCGGTGGCTTGCTCTCCTCCTCCTCCTTCTTCTTCTTCTCTCCTTCTCTCTTTCTTAAGGACAAATGAAGAATGACTTCTTCATTCTTCCCTCACGAAATAAACCAGCCAGGAAACCACCTTGGCCCTTGGATCAAAAGAGAGAAAACTGAACGGCCAAGATTTTCCCCAAAAACTCTATTTTTGGCAGACACGGCCTGTGACACGCCCGTGTCACAGGCCGTGTACCCCTTAAGCGGTACACACAGTTTGAACCGACTGAACAACACGGGTCATCGACACGCCCGTGTCGGACCTGACACGCCCGTGTCAAACCTGAGACACGCCCGTGTCTCCTGCTCCATCGAGCTGCAACCAGTACACGGGTCGGAACACGGCTGCTGACACGCCCGTGTCCAGCCTGACACACCCGTGTTCAAGGCCGTGTTCAAGGCCGTGTCCGGCTCTGACTTGAATAGGCCAATTTCGCAAAATAATTCGAACACGCCCTGGGACACGCCCGTGTCCCAGGCCGTGTACACCCGACACGCCCTGGGACACGCCCGTGTCCCAGGCCGTGTAAACCAGCCTGCTACTCAAACTTCATGTTGAGTCTTTTGGGGCCTTTTGGGGTGTTACACATCGTTTGTCACACCCTCGGATGTTTTAGATTTTATGTCTGTGGCGACTATTTCCTTTATCCTAATTTTATCCTCCATGAATTTTAAAGAAAATCATTTATCAAATTATACATTTAGGATAGGGCCGCTTATAGTTCCTCCTGATGAGATTCCCTCGGCGCCACCAGATTTAGTTCCGTTGGTACCATTCCGTTACCACTGAATGCACTAAGTACGTTTGCGCAAGATTATGCTTGCCATGAACATTATTTACGTAAGCACTTTATTGAAGCGCTGCCCACGTCACAAAATCCTTATCCATTTCTTGCTAGCTTACATAAAAGGGCGTTTTACGGTATAATTAGCGATTTTGTTTTGGTGCGTCTCGTCCCTGAACGGTTGCTTTCAGGCACTATAGAAAGTGGGCGAGTTGGTGAGCTGCACCTTTTGCGGACATTAATTAAATTAGGAGAACACGCATTTCTTTTGAGGTTTTCCACTGAATGGGGTAATACCCCTATTTTAAATGTTTCTGATTTAACGCTGCATGTTTCTCCACCACTTGAATTATCTGCCTGTCCGTTTGGTTCCACTTCGTTCTCTCATGGTTTGGGTAGTGAGTTTGGGCTTGGATCGCTTTCTTCTTCGGTCTTCATTGGAGGTACGTTGGTAGTTTATGTTGAAACTTTTCTTCCTTTATTGCCTAATGCTTTTTCAAGGGTCCCCAGGACCAACATTTTGCTTGAAAGGATACTTGATGGGGACGACGACCCACATCGTGATGACGATGCAGTTGATGATGATCCACCGCCACCATCCAAGGATCTGCGACGCCGCAACAATCTTGACGGGCAACGTTACAACCTTCGCCCTCGGCACATGAAGAACTTTAATTAATTTTAACATATTTTATGTTATGTTTTTGGACATTTAATCTGGCCTGCGTTTAGCCAGCTTTTGCTACATTTTTATGTTGGTCTGCGTTTAACCGACCATTGCTGTTTTTATTTTTATTTTGTTTGGGCTGCATATAGCCTTTGGTGTGTGCTTGGCTATATATTAAGCCATGTTTATTGTAAAAGCTGATTTTGAAGAGAAGAAATTGAAACCCTAAGCATTTGCCTCTCTCTCACTCTCTCTCATCTTGTGGCCGCCCCCCTCCTTTCTCTCTCTCTCTCTCTAAAAACTTCGGCCAAGCTTGGCCGAACTCCTCCTCCTCTCCAAGCCGCCGGCCACCAACCTCTCCTCCTCCCCTCTCCTATTCTTCCTCTCCACCACCATCTCCTCCACAAACCTTGCTCCCTTATTTTCGGCCAACACCAAGAAGGGTCTCCTCGGCTCAACAACGGTTTGGGGAAGGCTCTCCGGCCGTGACGCGACGAAGGCGGACGTGTACATCTTCTTGGCTCATCTCCGGTAGGCTTCTTGGAGGGAGCGATCATTTGTTGTGGATCCAACATCTCGGATCTACAAACTCCGAGTGGGTAACGAAACTTCCTACCAAGAGTTCTCTCTTCTTAGATTTTTCTTTTGGTGGATGAGTTTTGGCGTAACTTTGGAAGCTTTGAACTTTTCATGGTTATTTTCTTGCGGATTTGCGTTGTCTAGACTATCTCTTTAAACGTACGAAAAAGGATTGGCGATCCTTGCTTTGTTCTTGTTGGGGAAACATCCACCCTTTTCCGAATCGTTTTTGTTTTGGTGGATCTTTCTTTGGTACAACTCCGCGCTCGTCCGGAATTAATATTATTCCTTTTAGCTTGTGTGGGTATTGGCCTATAGCCTCTACTTATACTCTAACGGTTGCTACCCGTGCGCTGCGTTAGTAAAAGTAAGCATATTCGGGCTGCGTTAATTAGTGTGTTTGGATAGAGTGGGGCGGCGAGGGTCCTTGTTCGGAGACGTGTGCGGCCACCGCGAACCGTGTGGCCTACATCAAATTTGGTATCAGAGGGAGGTTGTGTTGGTTTCCCAACCGACACCATCCTTTTGCTCTTCCGTAGTAGGTTTTGCGACTCTCACTTGGTTGCGCACAGCCCGTCACTAACCTTGTCAAAAAAATCTGAAAGTTGCTGAATTTGGTCTGCAATTAGTAAAAAAACAGAAAAAAAAATTTCAAAAAAAAATTAGGAAAAAAATTCTGGGAACTCTTCATATTTTTCTAAGCGTAAAAGTCAAAAAAATATTTTTCGTTTGCTCAACGGATTCGTGTCAAAAAATCTACCTTTATAAAAATTAGTCTGTCTAAATCTTTCTTAGTTTACGGTTGTTCATGCGCACAAGGCGTGGTTCTGAATATTTCCCCTCCACTTCACAAATGGCTAACCACCATGATGATGACCACACACCGGCCACCATCGCGGAGCTTTGGGAAGAGTTCAACACTAGGTTTGATGCCCTGACGCAATTAATACAAGGGTTGGCGGTCAACCAGGCGGTGCCCCGTAATCCCGCTGCTGGGCTACCCAGGCCGGGTTTTCCTCCCCAGGCCGCTCACCAACGCGATGATAGACACAACCAATATCACGAACAGGATGATGAACACCCGCCTCGAGCCCCTTACGAGTTCGACTTAGCTAGAGCCGTTAAGATTGACCCACCTTCATACGATGGCCTGGGTGAACCCCAGGCGTTTCTAGATTGGGTCATGGAGATTGAGTGTTACTTTGAGTGGCGTAACTTAACGGACGTCGAGAAGGTGCGGGTAGCACGAATGAAGCTTATGGGTAGGGCCAAAACATTCTGGCTAAACGAAGAGAGACGACTAGGTACCGCGAATGGATTACCCCCAATTGGGTGGAATGCCATGAAAGCACTTCTGAATGACCAATATGTCCCCGCGTATCACCGAACTCAAATGTTCGACGAGTTAGCCACCCTTCGCCAGGGGAGCAAATCGGTTGCGGAATACATGGGAATCCTCAAGGATATGATGGTACGTTGTGAGGTTAGAGAAATGCCTGAAGTGACGCTTTCCCGTTTCCGTAAGGGCCTTAATCCAGACATCCAAGGCAAGTTACTGCGTTATGGTCACATGGACCTTAACACTACCTTCAATGCCGCTTTGGATATCGAAAAACATAACGCCTACAAAACCAAGGGGCGATCTTTTCAGAAAGGAAAATCTATTCTAGGTGCCCCGCCCACGTCCTCCATGAGGGACAAGGGAAAATTCCGTTCGACTGATTCGAGCTCTATCGTTATTACTGGTAGGAACAACAAATATCCTAACGGCGAGAGGGTTCCGATAGGAAGAGTTAGTAAGACTAACGCCACTTGTTTTACTTGCGGGATACAAGGGCACTACGCTAGTGAGTGCCCCACAAAATCAAAGCCCTTAGCTCTTATGGACTCCCCCTCTGAACCCACTGAGATTGTCTATGAGGCCGCGGACGAGTCCGAAGGCGAGCCTAGTGATATGGAAAATGAGTCTTACATGATGGTGATGCGTTGCATCCTAGCCACCCCGCGAGTATTGGACGATTATAATAGGACGAGCATATTTTCTCTGAATTTTAAAAGCGGCGATAAGTGGTGTAAACTGATCATCGATAGCGGGAGTTGTATGAATGTAATTTCGGAAAATGCAGTCGCTCGAATGAAATTAAGCACGGAACCACACCCCCAACCTTATAAGATCGCTTGGGTCAACAAAACCTCAATTGGGGTGTCCAAGAGATGCCTAGTTCCTCTAGTTATCAAGGGCTACGTAGATAAGGTGTGGTGCGACGTAATTCCTATGGACGTTTGTCACGTATTATTGGGGCGTCCGTGGCTCTTCGATTACGATGTGACTCACTTCGGTCGTGCAAACACCTATGAGTTCAAGTTTAACGGCAAGACCGTCACCTTGGCACCCACCCCTCCTAAGGATCCCTCGATCGCCTCTTCGGACACAATTGTGCCCGCGGAGAAGAAGACGTTAACTTTAATTGGTAGGAAGGAACTCGAGTGTCACTCCTTCGTTGAGGGTATCCTTTATGCGCTAGTTTGCCTACAAGTCAAGGGCGATGAGCCGTCGTTCGAGAGTCTACCGCCGGCATTGCGTGATCTTTTAGAAGAATATAAGGATGTGTATCCGGAAGAGTTGCCCGCAACATTACCCCCGTTGCGGGATATCCAACATGCCATCGATCTCATTCTGGGTTCCTCCCTACCCAACCTCCCGCATTATCGATTGAATCCGTCCGCCCACGCGGAGCTGCAAACCCAAATTGCTGAACTATTACAAAAAGGATTCATTCGTCATAGTAAAAGCCCTTGCGCCGTACCCGCCTTGCTAGCACCCAAGAAAGACGGGTCATGGAGAATGTGTGTGGACAGTAGAGCTATCAATAAGATCACTATTAAATACCGTTTCCCCATCCCGCGTTTGGATGATCTGTTGGACATGCTAGCCGGGGCCACGATCTTTTCGAAATTGGATCTTAGGAGTGGCTACCACCAAATACGGATTAGGGAAGGGGATGAGTGGAAAACAGCGTTCAAGTCAAAGGAAGGACTTTATGAGTGGCTAGTAATGCCGTTCGGGCTCTCCAATGCCCCCAGTACGTTTTCTAGGATGATGACCCACGTATTTCAACCGTATATGGGGAAGTTCATCGTTGTCTACTTTGATGATATACTCATTTTTAGCACCTCGACTTCCGATCATGAGAGGCACTTGAAGACTATTTTGGAGACGCTCCGAACGGAGGAACTGTTTGTCAATATTAAAAAGTGCACGTTCTATGTGCCATCATTGGAGTTCCTAGGATACATTGTTAGCTCGGAGGGCATACACGTAGACCCCAAGAAGGTCCAAGCCATTGTGGATTGGCCGGAACCCACCAACATTAGGGACGTTAGAAGTTTCCATGGTTTAGCTACCTTCTACCGCCGGTTCATACGCGATTTTAGTAGCATCATGGCTCCCATCACGGAGTGCATGAAGAAGGGTGACTTTGTATGGTCCAAATCCGCCACCAAAGCATTCCACACGATTAAGGCCCGGATGTCGGAAGCACCCCTCTTGCGATTACCGGATTTCAATAAGGTCTTTGAGTTGTCTTGTGATGCTTCGGGGATTGGCATTGGGGGCGTCTTAAGTCAAGAAGGGCACCCGGTTGGCTACTTTAGTGAGAAGCTTGCGGGACCTAAGCTCAATTACTCCCACTACGACCGGGAATTTTATGCCATTATTCGATGTCTCCAACACTGGAGGCATTACCTCCTTCCTAAGGAGTTCGTTATACTTTCCGATCACGAGGCGTTACGATTCGTCAACTCTCAAGGTAAAATCAGTCCACGCCACGCGAAGTGGGTATCCTTCCTGCAGGAGTATTCCTTTAATATTAAACATCTGAAGGGCAACCTCAATCGGGTAGCTGATGCTCTGAGCCGCGTCTCCCTATTATTGGCCACACTAGAGGTTAAGGTCGTAGGTTTCGAACGTATTAAGGACGAGTATGTTCATTGTCCGGACTTTAAAGATATCTATTTATCCACCCAGGGCGAGTCACCCACGACCATTTCTGCATACTATCTCCGTGATGGCTATTTATTTAAGCACGCTAAGCTATGCATCCCTCGTTCTTCCCTTCGCCACTTTATAGTTTGGGAATTACATAGTGGCGGCCTCGGCGGCCACTTTGGGCGTGACAAAACCATTACCTTAGTGGAGGAAAAATTTTATTGGCCCGGTCTCAAGTCAACAGTACACAAGGTAGTCGGAAGTTGTAGAGCGTGTCAATTGGGAAAAGGGAATAAGACGAATGCGGGTCTTTATACCCCCCTCCCGATCCCTTCCGTTCCTTGGGAAGATATTAGCATGGACTTTGTCCTAGGCCTTCCCGTCACGTTTAGACGTCACGACTCCGTTATGGTAGTCGTTGACCGGTTCTCAAAGATGGCCTATTTCGTTGCTTGTCACAAAACCGATGATGCGTCTCATGTCGCTAAACTATTTTTTAAAGAGGTCGTTGGCCATAGGGGTGTCCCTAAAACTATTGTCACTGATAGGGACGTGAAATTCACGAGTTATTTTTGGAAAACGTTATGGAAGATCATGGGCACCAAGCTCTTATTTTCCTCGGCTTACCATCCACAAACGGATGGCCAAACGGAGGTAGTTAATAGGAGTTTGGGTAGTTTACTTCGTTGTATTGTAGGGGATCACAAGGGCACATGGGATCTCATCCTACCACATGCACAATTGGCCTACAATAACTCCAAAAATAGATCCACCGGACTCTCACCCAATGAAATTGTGCACGGCTACAAGGCACCCGTGCCTCTTGACTTAGTCCCGTTACCGCCAACTTATAAATCTAGTCAATTTGCTCAGGATTTCGCCTCGCATGTTCACACCCTACATAAACACATCAATCAAACGTTAGCAAAACAATATGCCTCTTATCAAGCTAACGCCAACGTACATCGAAGGGAAATCCACTTTAATATTGGCGATTTGGTTATGGTGCGTCTCTCCCCCGAACGGTTTCAGACGGGAACCATAAAGAAATTAGCACATCGGAGAGCCGGTCCTTTTCGTATTTTAAAGAAATTAGGAGAGAATGCTTATCTTTTGGAAATACCCACTGATTGGGGTATATCCCCTGTTTTCAATATTTCTGATTTAACGCCTTATATCTCACCACCACTAGAATTATCTGTCTCTCCGTTTTTGTCCACTACCAATTCTACTGGGTTTGGGGGTGAGGTTTTATCTGGATCGTTCTCTCCAGCTGCTGCCACCGGGGGTATGTCGCCTAATGAACTTGCTACATTTCCTTCTTCGTCGACTAACGCTGTTTCAAGTTTCCCCAAGACTGTTTATGTGCCTGACAGGATTCTTCGGGATGAGGTGTTTCCCTCTCCGCATGGCGACTCGAGACGGTTCTTGATCCGTTGGCGTGACCGCCCCGCCTCTGATGATTCTTGGCTCTCTACTTCGGAGGTGGCCATTCTGGACAAAGCTCTCCTACAGCAGTACCTGCACCCCCCCTCATCGGAGATGAGTCCTTTCGAGCGGGGGAGGGTTGATGGGGACGACGACCCACATCGTGATGACGATGCAGTTGATGATGATCCACCGCCACCATCCAAGGATCTGCGACGCCGCAACAATCTTGACGGGCAACGTTACAACCTTCGCCCTCGGCACATGAAGAACTTTAATTAATTTTAACATATTTTATGTTATGTTTTTGGACATTTAATCTGGCCTGCGTTTAGCCAGCTTTTGCTACATTTTTATGTTGGTCTGCGTTTAGCCGGCCATTGCTGTTTTTATTTTTATTTTGTTTGGGCTGCATATAGCCTTTGGTGTGTGCTTGGCTATATATTAAGCCATGTTTATTGTAAAAGCTGATTTTGAAGAGAAGAAATTGAAACCCTAAGCATTTGCCTCTCTCACACTCTCTCTCATCTTGTGGCCGCCCCCCTCCTTTCTCTCTCTCTCTCTCTAAAAACTTCGGCCAAGCTTGGCCGAACTCCTCCTCCTCTCCAAGCCGCCGGCCACCAACCTCTCCTCCCCCCCTCTCCTATTCTTCCTCTCCACCACCATCTCCTCCACAAACCTTGCTCCCTTATTTTCGGCCAACACCAAGAAGGGTCTCCTCGGCTCAACAACGGTTTGGGGAAGGCTCTCCGGCCGTGACGCGACGAAGGCGGACGTGTACATCTTCTTGGCTCATCTCCGGTAGGCTTCTTGGAGGGAGCGATCATTTGTTGTGGATCCAACATCTCGGATCTACAAACTCCGAGTGGGTAACGAAACTTCCTACCAAGAGTTCTCTCTTCTTAGATTTTTCTTTTGGTGGATGAGTTTTGGCGTAACTTTGGAAGCTTTGAACTTTTCATGGTTATTTTCTTGCGGATTTGCGTTGTCTAGACTATCTCTTTAAACGTACGAAAAAGGATTGGCGATCCTTGCTTTGTTCTTGTTGGGGAAACATCCACCCTTTTCCGAATCGTTTTTGTTTTGGTGGATCTTTCTTTGGTACAACTCCGCGCTCGTCCGGAATTAATATTATTCCTTTTAGCTTGTGTGGGTATTGGCCTATAGCCTCTACTTATACTCTAACGGTTGCTACCCGTGCGCTGCGTTAGTAAAAGTAAGCATATTCGGGCTGCGTTAATTAGTGTGTTTGGATAGAGTGGGGCGGCGAGGGTCCTTGTTCGGAGACGTGTGCGGCCACCGCGAACCGTGTGGCCTACATCAATACTCCAGGTTGAAGTGCTCTCTTCTCCAAGTGGTGTTGTTCGCTGCTACGTGTTTTTTGTGGATGATGCTCTCTTGCACCGGTACTCTCAGACCAACTCATCGGTGATGAGTACTTTTGAGCGGGGGAGGATTAATGGAGACGACGACCCACAACATTTTGAGGACGGCGAAGGCATGCTTGCGGACGACCATGTAGAGCGTCGGCATAATAACCGTCCAGAACGCAAACCCATATATTATTATTTAATAATAGTAATTATTAATAAATTATTATTAATTAATAATGCATTTCTATGTTTGGTATTTTATGTCGCAATGTTATTTTCATTTCATGTGTGATGGGTGTTTATAACCATCATTTGTTATTTTTATTTCATGTTCTTAATTATTATAATTGTTATGTCATGATGGGTCTAAATAGCCATCATGAGTGGTTTAATTTTCTATGGTGGAGATTGAGTGGTGTAGCCTATATATAGGCATGTATGTTTCATATTTTATTATTGAATGAATGAAAGAAGAAACCGAATTTCAAGATTGAAATCTCCTCCCTCTCCAAGGCAAATTTCGGCCATCCTCTAGTCCTCTTCTTTGGCCGTCGGCCTCCAACTTCCCCTCCTCCTCCTCCCTCCTTCATATCTTCCTCTTCCTCTAGCAACCCGAGCCCTCCTCTTCCTCTACGAAGAAAACCGACCCCTTCCGCCCAACAAGCCATCGGCCTCCTCCTCCCCTCACCAACTCGGCCATCCCCCTCCAAAACCGGCCTCCTCACTTCATCACAATCCGAGCCCCTCCATCTTCCACAAAATCCTAGTCGCCAACCACAACACCAACAAGTCCGACCCCCCTCTTCATCCCCTTCCTAAATCGACCACCACCTTCCATATTAATACCTACAACCGAGCATATTTTCCCTCTCCTACCATATTTGTATATATTTGTTGCCAAATCTAGAATACCTCCTCGTGGTGGATTTCTAATTCCGACGTGACGCGACGAAGGCAGGCGAGTTTCTCTCCTACCAGCGCGACTTCGGTGGAGTCGTCGAAGAACGATCCTCGCCGAGGGAACCAGAATCATCCATTCCGGTTTGGTAACGAACTTTTCCACTCCCGTGTGTTCCTTTCTTTAGATAGTCTTGTGGTGGAATTTCTAGCGTTAATTTTGAAATCATTGAAACATCATGGTTAGCTTTCATTGTAGTTGCGTTTTTCTTGATTGATTTAATTTTCATAAAAAGGTTTGGCGAGCCCTCGTTTTCTTTTGTTGGGAGAGATCTACCTTTTCCGAATCGTGTTTTATTCGGTAGATCTCTTTTGGTACAACACCGCTCGGTCGGATCCAATATTGGTCCTTTTAGCCGGAACGGATATTGGCCTATAGCCTCTATTCGGTCCCAAGTTGTTTGGCTACCCGTACGCTAGCATATAATTGATTGGACATAATAATGTGGTGCAGCGTAGAACGATTGTGTGAGCGTAGACTTTAGTTCGTGGAGGATAGTCGTGTGCGTCCATAATTATATTTCGGTTCAAACGTGTACTTCTACATCAGAAACTCCAGACTTCCACTAGCATAGACAACACAGGTCACTCTTAAATAATAACTATCTTTGTCGGATCCACTACAATACCCTCTTCACTAACCATATGGAAAAGAAAAGCTACTGATGACAACCAAAACTCGTACTTTGAGGACTTGACATATAGTTTATTCCTTCTCAAGGTATGCAAAACCAACCTCAAATGTTTCGCATGTTCCACTTCCGACTAAGAGGATAACAGTAAGTTGATGATGCATATTTTGGCTTAATTTATTAGGGGAAATATATATTTATTTTCATTTTAAATCTCTTTCTTTATGTATTTTTAGGTTCCTCTTAGTTTCTTTTTATGTAAATAATCTAACTTTGTTTGTTTATCTATTTTTTATAGTTTTCACAGCTTTCTGCCAAAATGACCCTACACGCCCCCTAATATGCCCTCCCTGGGGGTGTAAAAGGATGTTTAACCAAATCTCGAGGAAGGTTGATGCCAGATTCCAAATGCTGAGAGAAAACACCTGACATGCCACCCTGACACGCCCTGGCTGGACGTGTCTCTAGGCATGTCACCCTCATCCCGAAGACTGCTATCGTATTTAAAGCTTTTCCATTACTACACGTCAACCCGTGCGTGACACGCCCCGAACATGGGCGTAGCACTAGGGCGTGTATCACCTTTTTCGATGACTGACAAATTTCTGACCAATGATTTTGACCTGACGTGCCTTACACACCCCCTATACAGGTGTGTCCATGGGCGTGTCCACCAATGTATAGAAGCAATCATCATTCCCGCCAGAATCTAGTGCCTTATGTCAACTCTATACTTTAAATGCCCCCTTAACACACCCTCCCCGGGCGTGACAGGTGGCGTGACCCAGACAGATTTTTTGCCTATAAATACCAGGCCATTCCAAGCATTCCATACCATGTTTTGGGGCGAGGGGAGGTGCTGCTTGTTTATACTTAGTGTTTTTTGTTTTTTTTATATTTTTTCTTTCTCTCTCCCTCCATTTCTAGTTTTAGTTTTTGTGCAATGTAATTTCATTACTTCTAATTTCTTCTTATTAGCATTGTAGTAGTGATTAGCTCTATTTTCACGCACTTGTAATCTTCATTCCTAGTTGTAATGCTTTTATGCTTTTAATAAAATTCTAGTTATTGTTCTCTTTTTTTATTTCTCTCTGTTTAGTTTTCATGCACCTTTATTATTTATCTCTCTCTTTCCCTTTTACCATGATTAACTAATCCTCATTTGTACTCGATTGCGATGATCTGAGAATGAGTCGATAAAGTTATGATGTTTTATCTTTCTTTTTCTTCTTAAAGTAATTACCTTTGATTTACTCTTGGTTTTTATTTAGTAGAACTGTATTACCGGTATATAGTTTCCATTTGGGTTTTCATTCTTAGTTATCCGAGAGGCTCGTAGTTTGAATCGATCACCCAAGAGTAAATAGAGTTACACGCACCCCTCGAGAGAGGCAGACGTTAAATCTCCCGAATTGGTGTTAAATCAAATAGCGGGGTTCACCACTTAAGGCGAGCATTAGGTCTTCGATTAGGATGAGAGTTCGGTCGTACCTTCGTAAACTCAGGTGGGCACGACTTCGAGAGAAGCGTATTCATGCTTCGGGAACCTCCACGGTCAAGGTGTTTTACTTTATTTAGAATTAGTTTGTTATTTCATTTTGATTTTCTTATTTCAAAGTGATCCAAGATTGAGTACTCCTCTTTTATCTTTAGCTCTAACCCTTTTTATTCTGCAAGTAATTTAGTTTTCTTTTTAGCTTAGAAATTTAGTTCGTTTTTTTAGTTAAGTAAATTAATCATAAAAATCATTTGATAAAATAATAGCGATTTTCTCGAAGTAGAAGTTATCATTACGCCCCAGGGAAATAAAACCTTGATATTAATCTTTTGTATCATATACTATAAATGATAACGTACGCTTTTCTTTATCAGATATAGAATCAGAGAATATTATCAACTTCCACAACATCCACCTTCTCTTCTATTTAACCCTTCTTCCCCACCTTTGCGATTCTTAGTATCAAGTTTTTGGCGCCGTTGTCGGGGACTAGTTTTGATATTTTGAAAAAAGGATAGCTATTAATTTTATTTACTTTTTTTCCTTTCTTTCTCTCTCGTACCCCTCTTTCGCAGTTTATTTTTTTTTTATGGATAGTTTTTGTTTTTCTTATGGAGAGTTTGGTCACTCTTGCGAGGAATGTTTGGTAGGATACCCTTCATCCACCCATGATTTTATCCCTTTCGGATCAGATCAATTTTGCAAAATTGATTCGTCCGCGAAATTTTTTCATGGGGTTACGATGATTTCCAAACTCCTTCCTACCCTTCGCCTCCAAATTTTTCTGATTTTAATTTTTCCGGAGATTTCTTGAATGGACCTTTTGATCCTAGCCCTACTTTTAACTACTCAGGGTGGCAACACCCAGATCATTCTTGGGGGCAAGGTGATCATCAACACATTCCATCTAAGGATTTCTCCGCTCTTTCTCCGCAAGTTTGTGCACCACCTATTTTTGATTTTATCAAAAATGAAATCATTTTGATTTTGTAGCATTTGTTGCACGCATCAATGCTCATTTCAAGGTGATTTTTGACCCTTTAGCTTTTGAGGATGCAACTTTTTATTCTCATCCTCCTCCAATTTATCTTTCGAATGATGAATCTTCGAATATTCCACAGTGCCTTCAGTCACTCGCGGAAGACAATTATTAAGAAATTCCATTGTGCTTTCAACCTCTCGAGGAGGAGATTTCCCCCGATATCCTGATTTTTTTTTTCAATTTTCCGAGGAAGACAAACTTTCTTGTGTTCGATCTTCTGAGGAGATTGATTTTTCGGATATCCCATTTTGCTCCCAATCTCCGGAAATGATTGATATTCAAGTGGAGCAACCAGATCTTTTTATCAAAAGATTTTCTTGCGATCAACCGATGTCGCCTTCTTCTTTTTTTCTCTTCCCCCTCCTTGCGAAAATTCATCTTACTTTTCTTCTTTCATTTTTCCTTCTAATTTAGTTTCTAATTCTTCTTCTTTTCCCCTTCTAATAGTTTATTTTATTTTACTAACAATTTTTTTTTCTAAACCTTATTCATTTTTGTTTTATTTAAAAAATAAAAAAATACAAAAAAAACAATTTTTATTTTTTTAAAAATTGTTTTGGCACTCGCGCCGCAACGCATATTACACAAGCTGCCATTACATTTCTCTTTTTATTTTCCATTCAGCTAACCAATAACGTCGAGCTCAATGACAATAACCAAAGAGCGCTCTTGGGATACACCCCTTGCTTATCCGTTTTTTTTATGTTTTTATTTTGTTTTGTGCAGGAATAAGCTCCCGCGTGTTTGTACCGCTTCTCGCCTCTCAACTTTGACTCGAGCCGCTCTTTAGCTCAAGTTTAGGGGGATGCATTTTTCAATGTCTTGGCTTCAAGCGCTAGGGAAGCATCTTTTCCTTTCCTTTGCATTTCATTTCTTCTTTTCTCTCTTTTCCCAACTCTCTTTATACTTACTTTAAACAATGGGGACAATGTTTAACTTTAATTATGGGGGAGTGTTTCCTTAGTTAGTTTACTTTAGAAAATCAAAAAATATATATATAAAAATTTTTGAAAAATTTAAAAAAATTTTTGAAAAAAATCCCAAATTAAATTGAGTTAATTTTTGCCAAATCAATTAGTACCCCGTCACTTTTCATTTTATTGTTTTGTATGCTCATGTCTACTTGCTTAGTTAGAATAAATTCGATTAATTTTCTATTTGAATATGTTTAGCGAGTAGTATGTTGACTCATGCAGTGTTCCTATTTAGGATAGTTTGCTATTTTTGAAAAATTTATTGAATCTTTTTCACTTTTCCGTAGTTTTTTTTTTATTTTTTTACTTTTATAAAACCTATCATCCTTTATTTTTCCTTGTTAAAATCTTCTTAAATGTTATTTAGTATTAAGTGTAGTAGACACAAATCGGTCTATACCCTTTTATCATTATTTTCATGAATGCAAATTCTCTATTTTCTATTTTAGTGCTTATCTTGTTTTGAAATTGCAAAGCTTTACTTTGAGTAGATTTAGGCAGCATTAAAATGATTTAGGCATTTCTTTTGAAATGTTTGAAAATTTGCACCCCGCCTATCCATAATCGTTGATATCCATTTTATGCCTTTTCTTTCCTTTTTGTAGCCCCACTTTTTATTTAACCACAGCCAAATAGCTTACCTATATGCACACTTTAAATTTGTTTTTGAGCTTTAATTGCTAATGTGCATCTTTTTGAAAACATTTGTGGAAAATCCTTGTATTATCTTTTGCTACAAAAGTGGAAATATTTAAGTATAAAAAATGAAAAAAATGAAAAATGAAAAAATATTTGATGAAAAAAGTAAAAGAAAAGAAAAAAAAATGTTAAAAGTATTTATTTTGGCTAGCATTATTTTGGCAAAGCTCACTTCTTTTTGTACACCTAATTAAATCCCTAGTGATTTATGCTTCCTACGTTTACTTTTAAGTATAGTAGCGAGAAACTAGATTGAGTAAGTATTTTTTGATAGAAATATTGAACTTTATCTTGGTTGACTATTGTTTTAATTTGTCTCTTAAACTTTAATTGTGACTCAATGCGCCTTTTACACATTACTTACTAAGTTTTAATTTTATAAAAAAAATTGTGATGATTTGTTTTTTTATTTAGTAAAACTTTTTAAATTTTGGTCTAAGTTCAAGTAGGAACTTTCAGTTCTTTTTCAAAATTTCTCTACCTCTAAATTAATTTCTTACTCATTTATTGCATCTTTAAACTTTTCAATTAATTCTCTGTATTTTCTCTAACTTGTAGTCTTTGCTTCAGGGCAGGCAAAAAAATAAGTATGGGGGAATTTGATGATGCATATTTTAGCTTAATTTATTAGGGTAAAAATATTTTTATTTTCATTTTAAATCTCTTTCTTTATGTGTTTTTAGGTTCCTTTGAGTTTTTTTATGTGAATAATCTAACTTAGTTAATTTTTCTATTTTTTCAAGTTTTCACAGCTTTCGGCCAAAATGACCTTATACGCCCCCTGACATGCCCTCCTTAGGCGTGTCATAGGGCGTGTAACTAGATCCCGAGGAAGGTTGGTGCCAAAATCCAAATGCCGAGAGAAAACACCTGACACGCCCCCCTGACACGCCCTCCCTCGACGTATCTCTGAGCGTGTCACCCTCATCCTGAAGCCTGCTATCGCCCGAGGTCAACTCCGGACTGATGGATTTCTGACCAATGATTTTTGACGTGACGTGCCTTATATGCCCCCCTATACGGGCATGTCCATGGGCGTGTCCACCAATGTATAGAAGCAATCATCATTCCCGTAATAATCCAGCGCTCGAGGTCAACTCTAAACTTGAAATGCCTTCCTGACACGCCCTCCCCCGGTGTGACAGAGGGTGTGACCCAGAAAGATTTTTTCCCTATAAATACCAGGCCATTCCAAGCAATCCAGACAAAGTTTTGGGGGAGAGGGGAGGTGCTGCTAGTTTTATTCTTAGTGTTTTTTATTTTTTTTAATGTTTTTGCTCTCTCCCTCCATTTCTTATTTTAGTTTTCATGTAATGTACTTTCATTACTTGTAATCTCTTCTTATTAGCTTATAGTAGTGATTAGCTCTATTTTCACGCACTTGTAATCTTCATTCCTTGTTGTAATCCTTTTATCTTTTTATTTTCACCCCTCTCTTTACCTTTTACCATGATTAACTAATCCTAATTTGTACTCAATCGTGATGATCTGAGAATGAGTCGATCAAGTTATGATATTGAAAATAAATTACACCATTCACATTCCAGATACATCCCAAATGTGCACAGAAGAAAACCATCAACACTAGATGTAAAAAGGGCTAAACCAAAACATTTAGAACATTTACAATTTTTCGGATTTACATGTATTGGACATAGGCACAAGCAAACTTCCTTCTAACATAAGTCATGCTCGTCCATCATCATTGACTTTAAAATTCTAGAGAGAATTTGGTTTCACAAACCATATGGAGAGACGATTACTGCTAAGGGAAAAGCAAATTGGAAATATGGAAATCATAGTAAATCACAAGCATTCCTGCAGGGGTTCTAAGGGGTTATGCCACTAGCGGGGTCTTGATGTTCCTGGAATAAATCTGATGTTCTAAGGATATTCCTGGAATAAATCTAAATTTTTAAGGGGCTACACCCCTAGCTTCTTCTTGTCTCCGCCTCTCCTTCCATGGTCTTGATGTTCAAGGAATAAATTTGGACATTTAGAAACATTGTAAATCTACTAATTTACACACATTAAATATACAACCTTGCTCTAATACCATTGTTGGGTTTTCTACTTGTTGATGCAGGAAATTGGCCGCACAAGAAGATAATGGGTGTTTGAACTCACGAGTGAGGATGAGAAGGGATTATAGGGATAGAGGAGAGGAGGTTTATGAGGATGCGGGGGATAGAAGGTGGTGTCAGCTAATCGTGAAGAGAATAAAAATCGAACTAGCAATCCAACTAGGCAATTATACATATTGAAATGTAGCCAGGGCACCCAAGTGTCGTATTAAAATCTGGGAACTATTGAGTAATCTTACTCACACAAAAACTATTATCTTATGGAAGGATTTTTTTAGGGTTTGTTAAAAGAAAACCAATTGCGATTACGATACGAAATATTTTTGCTAAAAAGAGAATTACTTACAGCTAAATAAGAACTACTAAAAATGATTACAACAAGGGATTGAAATGATAAAATAGTAAAGTATTCGATCGAGAATCACCTCGACAAAAGTTGATTAAAAATGCGATAATAAACCCTAACTTAATATGGTAAAGGACCTTGACTGTGGAGGTTCCTAAAGCTTAAACACGCTTCTCTCAAAGACAGGCCCAACTGAGTTTAGGAAGGTCGAACCGAATCTCATCCAAATATGAGACCTAAAGCTTGCTTTACGCTGTAAAACCCACTATTGGATTTCACTCCAATCCGGTAGATTTAACGTCGGCCTCTCTCGAGGGGTGCGTGCAACTATCTTTACACTTAAGCGTTCACTTCAAACTATAAGCCTCTAGTCTAGCTAAGAGTGAAAACAAATATGGAAATTATATATCAATGATATAACTCCAAACATGATTTTTCTAGAGTAAATCAAAGGCCTAAACCCTAAAAAAGTAAACTTAAAGCATCATAACTTAATCAACTCAAACCTCGGATCATCAAGATCGAGTACAAGGAGTATTATTTAATCGTGAAGAAGTGGAGGAAGATAGATGGATAGAAGAACATTAAGAAAACATAGAAAAGGTGCACTTTGTATTAAAGCTAATAGAGAACTACAACTTGGAAATAAAAGATTACACATGCATGAAAATGAAACCTATGCTATCATTACATTAAGCTACTAAAGCAATTAAAAAATCTATAATAAAAGGAGCACATAAACTAGAATTAAAAAGCTTAAAATGAGAAAGAGGGAGAGGAGAAGCATGAAAAACATCAGGAAATAAAAGGGCAGCACCTCACCTCTCAACCTAAATCTACTTACTGGGCACAAGAGGGAGGCCTGAATTTATAGACATTTTTTGGGATGGTCATGACCCCCTGTCATGCCCGGGGATGGCATGTTAGGGGGGCATGTAAGGTTTGGGGTTTACTTCGGGAGCTGAATTCTGACGGAAATGATGATTTCTTCTATACGTTGGTGGACATGCCCTGGGCCACATCTGTATTGGAGGGGCGTGCAAGGCATGTCAAGTCTCAATTATTCGTCGGAAATCCGCCAGTCATCAAAAAAGGTGGAACACGCCCCAGGGCCACTCCCGTGTAGAGTGGCGTGTCAAAACTGTTGACGTGAAGCAATGGAAAATCATTAAATGCGGCAGCAGGCTTCAGAATGAGGGTGACACGCCCAGAGACACGCTCAAGGAGGGCCTGTCAGGGGGGCGTGTCAGGTGTTTTTCTCGGGATTTGGTCTCTGACAGCAATCTTCCTCGGGATTGGGTTACATGCCCGGTGACACGCCCAGGGAGGGCGTGTTAGGGGGGCGTGTCAGCTCATTTTGGCCGAATACTGAGAAAATCTTAAGAAGGAAGAGAAATCATTAGTGGCAATAAAATATACAAAAGGAGGTCAATATATAAGCTTAAAAGACATGATTTGTGTATTAAAAACCTAAAAATACCCTAATAGTTTAGACTACAAAATGTATTATCAAATTCCCCCAAGCTTAAGCTTTGTTTGTCCCGAAGCAAATATATAAAAACTAGCTAGCACAAATAGTGACTAATCAAAAAGTTCTAATTATACTTACACAAGTACTATGCAAAATTCTATGTAGGGAGAAGGTGAAACGTAAACATAAAACAGTTACTTAAGTATGGTTTAACAATTTATAAACTTTACTAACGAAAATAAATCATCCAAAAATTTAACACAATTCTTTACATTAATTTAAGCAAGACAACGAAATGAAAAAACACATTGAGTTGTTACTAGATCCAAGAGACACATTATAACTATATCAATCAAATAATAAAAATCTAAATTTAAATCAAAAACTTTATTATTTTACTTTTCTTCTTTACTTAGCTAATAAATAAAATTCAAAAACATGAATCAAAAGGCTTATTAGGACCGAAATGTTGTGTTTAGGATTATGATTAGGAGTGGAATTCAAAGATAAACAAGGAGGCTCAAAAATCACACTAAACCAAAATAAAGAGTTTTAAAAATTTCATCATAAATAAAATATTTTTCTTTTTCTTTTCCATTTTCTTTTCTTCTCTTTTTTTTCTTTTTCTTTTCAAAACAAAGGACAAAAATAATTTTTCTTTTCATTTTGAAATTGGCCAAACAAAAGTAAACACTTCTTTTGTGCATACTTTTTCAAAAAAAAGTTCTCCAAATATATCACAAAATATCCCTATCATATTCCTGAAAAATTTTTTGTGGAACTCAAATGGTTAGTGTGATTAGATAGGTTGGAAAATTTTAGCTTTGGCGAACATAAAATGATAAGTGGAGCTATATATTGAAATCGAAAAAGGCTCAAAAGCGGCTAACTAAGGATAAAAAAATTAGGGTGGCAAGAAGGCTAAAATGAAAACAAATACGACCTAAATCATTTTCATGTTTTTAAATTTATCTAAAGTACAAGCTTTGAAAAATTTCAAAAAGCAAATCCTAGATAATAAAAGAAGACTAATGTAATTATCTTGAAAATAGAAATGATTGGCGACTTAGATCGTTCACATCTACTACGCTAATCAAAAGTTAACATTACAAAAATTATCCAAAAACGAGAAAGAAAAATAGTGGATGAAAGATTTTCAAGAAAGTAAAGAAAATAAAGAACGAAAACCATAATAGAAATGCGAGTTTTAGAAAAATGTTTCATGTTAACAGGCTATGGTGAATTAGAAACACAACATGACAAACATTTTACTTATGAAACATAATTAATATGAATGATTAGAAAGATTATAATTAGCTAAATTGTTATAAGGAATTTTGAGAAAAACAAAATAAAAACAATGTGTACTATTGAAATACCAAAATTAGTTTAACTTATTAAAGTAAAACAAAAAACGTAATAAATTTTTTTGTTATTTTGAAATATTCTCTATTTTTTTGGATTTTTAAGATATTCTTTTTTTTGTATTTTTAAGATATACATAAAAAAAATTTGATTTTGATTTTTTTTAAAGGAAATAAAATAAAGATAAGAGAAGGAGGAAATCCCCTCCCCCAAGCTTAAAATGGACATTGTCCTCAATGAAGAAAGGAGGGGAAGGAGAAAGAGAAATTAAAATAGAAATGAAAGTACAGAATTGAAAAACAGGTAGTTCCTCGGATTTATGCCCCGCTAATGTTGATTGATGCCGCTCCCCCATGCTTGCGCTTTGGAACTTCTTAAAATGTCTTCATTGGACTTCGTGATGGATTAAACATCAACTTTTCGGAGCCGTTCGGGTAAAAAAAAAGAGTAGAATAAGGAAAATAAAAAAGATAACTTGGGTTGCCTCCCAAGATTGCCCTATGTTTAAAATGTCATTTGAGCTCGACGCAACAAAATAATATATTGTCCAAAAGATTATTGTCCAAAATATTAATAATATCCAAAATAATATTTGAAGTTTTTAACAAATAAAGTCTTAAATTATCAAAAATTCAGATCATGCATAATAACATTAATACAGTTCGGACTGACATCACTACAGAAATACAGTTTAAGACACTAACTATTTACTTTGAATTCGCCCTTATTAGAGTGCGAAATTTAAAAAGTACCGTACGGAAAAACTTCTTTAACAGAGAACGACCCAGACCAACTAGACTTTAATTTTCCAGAAAATAAACGTAAATATGAATTATATAAAAGAACTTTGTCGCCCGGTTTAAAGGTTTTTGGGTGCCTTAAGTGTTCGTCGTGAAAACATTTTGTCCGCTCTTTATAAAAATTGTTATTTTCGTATGCGTAAGAGAGCCACTCGTCGAGTTCATTAAGTTGAAATTTTCTAAAATTGCTGACAGAGTGGGGATCAAAATTTAAAAATCACAAGGCCCAAAAAGCGCGGTGTTCTAGTTCTACGGGTAAATGGCACGATTTTTCATAAAATAAATGATACGGCGTACATCCGATGACGGTTTTGTATGCTATTCAGTAGGCCCATATAGCATCACCTAATTTGGTTGACCTGTCTTTTCTAGAGGTAGAAACAGTCTTTTGTAAAATTCTTTTTATCTCTCTATTCACTACTTCGACTTGTACGTTATTTTGGGTGTGGTAGGTAGTTTAAAACTTATGTGTAACACTGCATTTTATAAGCGTTTTGGAAAACTGCGCATTACAAAAATGTGAACCACTATCGCTAACGATGGCTCGTGGCGTACTGAATTGAGAAAATACTTTTTTTAAGAAAGTAGTTACGACTTGGGAGTCATTAGTAGGAAGAGCTTGGGCTTCAGCCCATCGTGAAACATAATCGATGACAACTAAGATGTATTTATTTCTGAAGTAAGAAGGAAGAGGGCCAACAAAATTAATTCCCCAGAGGTCGAAAACTTCGCACTCGAGGAAATAATTTTGCGGCATTTCATTTTTATTGGAAATATTTCCCGACCGTTGATAACTATCACACCTACTCACAAAAGCTTGCACGTCTTTAAACTTGCTAGGCCAGTAAAAACCCTCGCAAAGCACCTTGTCAGCGGTGCGAGTAGCTTGATATTGACCTCCAGTCAGGACTTCATGGAAATGTTTTAAAATATCTAATACTTCTTCAAAAGAGACACATCTCCTTATCACCTGGTCCATATAAATTCAAAAAAGATGCGGGTCATCCCAAGAATAGTTCTTCAACTCAGAAAAGAATTTCTTCTTTTGTTTAGAGGAGAACTCTTTTGGGAGCAAACGAGCCACTAAATAGTGAGCTATGTGTGCAAACCAAGGAGAGGGGGACGTGTTAATTGAAAGCAACTTCTCATTAGGAAAATAATCATTAAAAGATTTTTCATCAAAATTTTCTATATACACATTATCTAATCATGAGAGATGGTCGGCGGCAAAATTCTCTGCTCCTCTCTTATCACAGATTTCTAAGTCAAACTCCTAGAGGAGTAAGACCTAGCGAATCATGCTTAGCTTGGCATCCGTCTTAGCAAGAAGATACTTGAGGGCCGAGTGGTCCGTAAAAATTATAATTTTGGAAAGTGTAATATAAGGACGGAATTTATCAAAAGCGAAAACAACAGCTAGGAGCTCCTTCTCGATTTTAGTATAATTCTCTTGTGTTGATGTAAGTGTTTTACTTGCATAATATATGGGGTGGAAGTTTTTAGATATTCGTTGTCCTAGTATGGCTCCCACCGCGAAACAACTCGAGTCACACATAATTTCAAAGGGAAGGTCCCACACCAGAGCTATCATAAGAGGGGCATTAATTAAGTTTTCTTTAATTGTTTCAAAGGTAGATAGGCAAGTTTCGTTAAAAATGAATGGGGCATCTTTTTCAAAGAGTTAAGTAAGGGGTTTGGTGATTTTGGAGAAGTCTTTTATGAAGCGGCGGTAGAAACCAGTGTGTCCTAAGAAACTTCTAATAGCTTTGACATTCGTAGGCGGTGGCAGCTCAGCTTCTCGATAACTTCTATCTTAGCTATGTCTACTTCAATTCCTCTCGTAGAAATCTTATGTCCCAAAACTAACCCTTCCCTCACCATAAAATGACATTTTTCTCAATTTAGGGCAAGGTTTGTTTCTTTGCATCTTTCTAAGACTTTTTTGAGGTTTTCTAAACAACTATCAAAAACATCACTGAACACGGAGAAATCATCCATAAATACCTCCATTATGCTTTCTACGTACTTATCTAAGATAGCGAGCATACATCACTGGAATGTAGCTAGCGCATTGGATAATCCAAACGACCTTCTTCGTTAAGCGAAGGTGCCGAAGGGACAACTAAACGTAGTTTTCTACGTGTCCTCAGGAGAGATGGGGATTTGAAAATACCCCAAGAGGCCATCGAGAAAATAGTAGAAGCTATGGCCGGATAATCGCTTTAAGATTTTATCGATGAACGGAAAGGGAAAGTGGTCCATTAGGGTGGAGTCGTTTCTTACGATAGTCAATACACATTCGCCACCCCATCACCGTCCGTGTCGGGATTAAATCATTATTTTCATTCACAACTACGGTTATCCCTCCCTTTTTTAGCACTACTGACAAACCCACTTACTATTTGAAATAGGATAGAAAATTCCTGCGTATAAGAGTTTCATAACCTCGCCCTTTACAACTTCTTTCATATTTTGTTTATACAGCGCTGAGGTTGGATGGAGTTACGTGAATTATCTTCCAATAAGATTTTGTGAGTATAGAAAGATGGGCTAATGCCCTTGATATCAGATATCTGCAAGGCAATAGATCGGCGATGTTTAAGTAAACTAGAAGGAGTTTGTCATTTTGTAATTAGGTTAAGTAGGGCAAAACTATCACTGGAAGTTTGGAATTTTTTTCTAGGAATGCATACTTGAGATTTTCAGGTAGTTCTTTAAATTTTAGGGTAGGGGGTTCTTCATAAGATGTTTTGGAAGTTCTTTCTTTTTCAAAAATAATATCTTCGTAGACTTTTAACTTATACGAAAATTTGAAGTTGGTGAATCAAAGTCCATGGCTGTTTCTTTTAGACTTTTAGTAGGAAGAGTTGAGGAAGAACAAAAATCCAAAAATTCATCGTCAGAAATGCTGTAGGAAGACTGATGCATTGAACGGAAAGTGTACCGGTCGCACAAGTACTATAAAATGGGCGAATTTCCCTAATTATCGATCTCGAGGGAACACAGCAAGGTGGAGTTAATTTTGAGGAGGACTTGATATCGAAGTCCCAAAAGTCTAACGTACAAAAAAGGGTTGTTTTGGTTGATTGGGGAAATGGAAAGAAAAACACTATAAACTACTCATATGCAACGCCGCTATGCAATGCTTTGTCAGGAGGGATGGAAGACTACACGGGCCGCTATTCACCGAATTACGAGGTTGATGGACAAGTAGGAAAGGCAGAATGAGGGTCAAGAGCACCTCTTCGCTATGCACGCTTCTAGCAATGGCAAGAATTGCAAAACGGGACATTGTGGCGGATGGAAATGCAGGCGCAACTCAAGCAACTAAAGCAGTAAATCCATACATGCTTACATAGACATGCAACTAATATTGATTACAACTAATGTGCACATCATTAATATAAATAGGTTTAAAAACATATATTAAGCAAGAAAGCAAGAACAATTCAAGAGACCGACCGAATCTGAAAGCTCGTAAAGGAGTCACGGAAGGAATCGCCAGGTTGTCAATCCGCGTCCAAGCTCGATCCTCAACTACGTCTGGGGTAGAGACGGGTTGTCACTAACTTCCAATGGACCAATCTTCTTCGTGCCATGATGCGGAAGAAAGTTGCAAGCTTCCCTTTTCATGATGGATACAGCACCAAAACTAGAATGGAGCTCAAAAGATGATGGAGAAGGCCGAGAGCAAGCACCGGCAAGGTATAGGCTTTGCGAGCATGGTCGGAGCTTCTCTTCTTGGTTGAAGATGAAGGATGGAGGTAGAAGGGCGGAGCTTTGCCCTAAAAGGCGGCTGGAATGGCTGGAATCCCGATCCCCCCAATGGTGGGAAATCTGCGCTTTAAATAGAAGCAGGTCACAAAAAATAGGCACGCACGGTTTGGCGCATGACAGTGCGCTAACTGTGCATTATTAACTTTTAGGCCAAGCTTGCGGATGAAGATGCGTTGACTCGTGCATTTTACTCGCGCATGGGCGCTTCTGCCCGTGCATGAAGGAAAATGTAAGAGTAAACACAGAGCACAGTAATACAGTGACTGTATATGAGAACCATGCATTTTACTCGTGCACGGGCGCTTCCGCCTGTGCATGAAGGAAAACGCACGATTAACCAAAGAAAGCAAAAATATAGAGAAAAATATGTAGACCGTACAATTCCTTCTCGCACGCTTTGGCCGAAACCGTGCGGGAACCAAACGCACGGGTAGCCACAGAAGTCCCTAGAATTGCTGTGTATAACGTACGATTGACAAGCAACTGTGCGAGGCAAAAACGCACGACCGTGCGTTTGACACAAAAACTAGAAAATGAGTCTGGGAAGTCCCGACTACCTGCACAGCAATGAAACCAATGGGAGCATAAGCTCACAGCACAAAATTCAAAATGAAACCACAAAAAGAGCCATGGGGAGCACCATTTGCATACCCCCCCCCCCCCCACACACACAAAAGAATGTGCAAATGCACACCCATGGGCTAAAATTGTCTACAAAGTGTTAAATGACCTAGCGATGAAAATATAACCAAAAGCCGGTTGAAATGCAGTGCACGAGTGAGAAAACAAGCCCAAATGAGTACAAAAAACCTTATAAATATCGGACTCATCACGCCCCTAGAATTAAACATTTGCTCGTCCCGAGCAAATCATCTCTCCATGAAATAGAAATAAGCTAGCTGGCTCAGAAATTTATAAATAAAGTAAAATGAGAAATCAAATAAATCATGGGCATATAAAATATAATAGATAAATTTTTAATTATACTACGAAGTTTATAAATTTCGACAGGCATAAATAAATATTTTTAACTACTAAAAAATAGAATCCTGGAGAATCGTTCGGTCATGTGTAGGAAGAAAGTAAGAAGGCCACTCAGTTGAGCATTGCCAAAGATCGGGGCTCGAGATCACCTCCAAAGAAATCCATTAATGTCGGGGACTATACGCTTGCCCGTTCACACTCTCTCCACATTGCTAGTTCGACTCAAGCGTGAATCCGTAGGACTTTTAGGAAAATAATGGGGCTTGGGTATATACGTAGGTAAGGATGCAAAAGGATAAAAATGATGGCTACGCACAACCCAAATGAGCTCATACAAAATACTATCCTCTCTCCAATAATGAATACAGGTGCACCACACCACCGACTTGAACTTTACAATACGTGTGTGTGCACAGCCTACCAACACAAAATCTGAAATGGAATTTTCATTTTCGCTTTCTTCTTTCATATCAAACAACATTTTTTTCTTTTCATTTTCCAAAGTTTTATATATCACATTCAGCCACATAATTATGAAAACTGCACCTCCCAATCACAAATCAACACCACAGCAACAACACCAAGCGAGAAGTAGCATAACCAAATTTAGAGATCGGGTTGTGCAACTGGGAAAGGCTTTTAAGCTCTAGTGATCGTGAAGTGGGGCAAAAACAAAAATGGGATAGACACAACATAGTGTAACAAGGATTAACGTTAGGAAGGGGTACAAGGCTCAACCGGTCCAAAATTATGGCCTACATCACGCTCATGCTTGACTAACCATGCACCAATGCTTCTAGAGTAGCTTGGGGCAAGTTCTTAGCCACCGAGAAAGATGATACTTCCTCCCGACTCGAGCAATACGAGGCTAGTGACGGCTGCACATATTCCTACTCTACCGTTTGATTACTGCAGATTCAACACTTTTTAGTAGTACTTACAATATTTACAAATGCAAAAAGGGTATAGATCTACGAGCATAAAGAAAAATTAAATCTATATTATTTCTACGCAGAACATGAGTACTCGATTAGGGGCACTGCACGAGTTTCACCCTACTCAATTCTAAAATCCTAAGCCAGTACCACTTTTTTAAAGTTTACATAAAAGAAATGCATTTGACTCGAACCGCGCACGTGTTTAAGATCGCGCTCATGTGGGTGTAAGTGCACAATGTGGACAAGATATCAAGAAAAAAGAAAATAAAAATGTGCTTTTGGTATGAAAGCGATAGTAGTGCATGTGCACAGGTAACCCGCATAACTCTCCCCCACCAGACTTAAAATAAATAACCTATCACAATATTTACAATAATAGCAATGAAATAAAAGTCGGGGGAAAAGTTACCCCAAGCTCAGTAAATGAGCATACAAGAAGATTGGCATGAAAGCATGAAGCCAAACCTGCAAAAATATTTAGCTCACTCCGTCGAGCCAAGGAAATACATCTTACAAAATAACTCCAACAAAAATTGCATATACTAGCTATACAAAATGTAAAACAGATTTTAAAAAAGTAAAAATAACTAACTATATGTTGGAACACCCTATTACTAATTTGGGTAAGGATCACTATGGTTGTCTTAGGAAACCAGGTTGACCTAGTTGTATAGTTGTGAAGGTCAACACTAGAGTGAGTCTAGGGCTTAGAACTTAGGTTTGAAGCGGCCCCCAGGACCATTCCAAGATCAAGGTTGAAGAGCTAAGTCTAAGGCAATTTTCGTCGAGCTCAGGTCGACGAATCGTCGAACTCCATTCGACGCTCTCTGAGCTCAACTTCGATAAATCGTCGAGCTCCGGTCGACGAACTTCGAGCTCAGATCGACTATTTGCCTTCAGCCCGTTCTGCTTAATCGTCGAACTCCGGTCGACGATCTTCGAGCTCAGTTCGACGTTTTCTGTCTGCTTGATCTCATTCTATCTCTGAGCTCAGTTCGACGATCGTAGAGCTCAGATCGACGATTCTTCTGAGAGATCAACGCTTTTAAGGATTCAAATGCTGTTATTCTTTGGAATGTTTTTGAATATTATCAGCATTTATGATAAGAAGATCTGCCAGCCGTTTGTCTTTATTCTGGAGCAAGTTTCAAGGTATTATTTAGAGAATGTTTGCTGGACTTTCCTCTAGAAGACAAGACTCTTTATGGAAGACATTTATGACTGCCAACGGCTACTTTGGACAAAGAATTTTTCAGAGAATGAGATCTTCCTTTTTCAATCACAAGGATATACACAGAATATAGAACACTGATAGAAGAAGAACAATAGAAGAGTGTTCACAACATCAATCTTCTTACTTACTGAAAAGTGTTCACAACTTCATCTCAAGAACTCCAGACACCTCATCTCTCAGTCTTCTTGCTGAAACAATCTTTTGCTGGAGATCAAAGTTCTGAAGACCTATCACCCTAGAGCAAAGCTTCCCTTCCTGAACCAGTCTAGATCTCAGGGGGTGCTTTGACAACAAAGATCCACTAGTCTTCTCTCATTTGATTTGAGAACAGAGAAGACAACTTCATTTCCTTTTCCTTTTTATTTTCCTTCTGTAAAAGGGTTTTCAAAACTCCCTTCAAAAGCTTTGTGTCTGGTTCTGAGAGCCTTGTCAAAACTCAGTGGTGGCAAGACACCTTATCAAAAAATCCAGTTTTGGTTTTTGAGCACCTTAACAAAAGCTCATTGGTGTCAGGACACCTGATCAACTCATCCTGAGTGGATTCCTACCAAGGGTGGTAGAAGAGTGGATATACCCAGGTTTTGGGGAACCACTATATTTCCTTGTGTCTTCTGGATTGTTTGTTGATTGTTGCTGTGTGATGTGCTCTTAGTTTCTTGCTTCTTTAATTATTTTCCAGCACTCTACACTATAGTGTAAATTAGATTTTATATATGCTGATATTTTAAAACCTGTGAAACTTATTTGAACAAACTCTATTCACCCCCCCCCCCTCTAGAGTTAGATAGATTTACCCTCACTTTCAATTGGTATCAGAGGGAGGTTGGTTGCTCATACAGGCTAACACCTGAACCAAGTGATCCTTGGTAAAATCTATCTTTTAAGAGGGTTATCTCTTTTTATATATATATATTACTCTAAGACATGGAACAGAACAAGGATTATGCAAGCACCAGACCTCCAGTGTGCAATCTATCTAAGTTTGCACTTTGGAAGGCAAGGATTAAATTATACATGAACTCTATTGATGAAGATATTTTCAATTCTGTCTTGACAGTTTGTCCAACTCCACCAGCAAGCTCAAGCACAAATGCTGTTCCACCTCCCTCAGGAACAGATGCAGACATAAAGAAATGGAAAACTGCAGATGCAAAGGCCATGAACATCTTAGCTCAGACAATGTCTGATGAGATATTTCAGAAAGTAGCTGACTGCAACTCAGCCAAAGGAATTTGGGACAAGCTCTCTGAAATTGTCTCAGGGTCTGCTGATGAAAAGAAAGACAGGAGATCTCACCTCATAACCCAATATGAGAATTTCAAGAAAGGAGAGACTGAGTCAGTGGCAGATATGTACAATAGATTGAGTCTGATTGTCAATGAGCTAAGGACCTTGGATAAAGAAATCTCATTGACTGAGCTTAATGACAAGATCCTAATGTGCTTCCCCAGTACTTGGGATTCAAGAATCGGGCCAATCAAAGATTCCAGAAGTCTAAATGAAATCACTACTGAAACTCTCCTAGGCAAGCTCAAATCTTATGAGCTGCTTATCAAGAACAGAGAGGAAGAACAGAAGGATGCTTCACCAGCCTCAAGGAAAGAGAAGTCAATAGCTTTCAAAGCTATTGAAGATCTGCCTGAAGAAAAACTCACAGGCAATGAGGAATTGGTCAGCCTACTGGCCAAAAGATTTTACAAGCTAGCCAGAAAGGACTTCAGAAAAAGGCCATACAAAGGTCATGACAAACCAAGGTATGATAAGTCAAATAATAATAATAAAGAAATCATATGCTTTGGTTGCAGGAAACCAGGCCACATTGTGCCTGACTGTCCAGAGAACAAGAACAAGGATAGAAAGGATAGAAGAGAAAGAAGAAAAGAAAAGGATTTCAAAAAGAACAGCTCAGACAAAGCCTCCTCTAGCAGGAACAAAAATACAAGGAAGGGTTTTGTTGCTGAGACATGGAGTGAGACAGAAGAAGATTCTGAAACTTCATCTAGCTCCAGTGATGATGAAGATGATGCTGATGAGAAAGAATTCTGCATGATGGCTATCAATGCCTCACAGCAAAACTCTGATGAAGAATCAGATTCAGATTCAGAAAATCAACCAGAGGAAGATAGGTAATTAGCTCTTTTGATTTTAATTCTGAGGACTTCAAAAATGAATTTAAGACATTGTGCTTGGATTTACTAAGATCTGAAAAAGAGATAATCTCTCTCAGAAATAAATTATCTGAATACAATGTCCTAAACTCAAATAACCTCAAACTCTCTGAGGAGTTAGAATGTTGTAGGGAGGAGATAGCTTCACTGAAAAGTGAACTGTCAAGAGCTAAAAAGTTTGAAGAATCCCTAAATTGGAGAAGTATCAGACTGATGGACATTACAAGCACAGTGAACTCTAGATTCAACAGTACACTGGGCTTGGGTGTCTCATCCAGCCAACCTATAATATTAACAACTCCAATCAAATTTGTCTCTGACAAAGGAAAGGGAGTAATAAAGGTAGCTAGGAAGAATGCAGATCTGTCAGAGAAAAATTCAGTTCAACAGATTGCGTCAAGCAGAGCTCGACGATCGTCGAACAGAGCTCGACGATCTAACCACAGATCGTCGACCTCAGCTCGACGATATCCAAACTCTGAACTTCAGTATAATTGATCTTCGAACAGAGATCGACGATCTGACCCAAGATCGTCGACCTCAGCTCGACGATCGTCGAACAGAAATCAGGACTGTGAACATTCCTTCAATGGCACATCTAGATTCAATCCTAGAGGTCCCACATCCCAAGGCTTTAACCCCTATACTGAATAGATAGTACCTCCTAGGAGATACCACCCTGAAGGCTATAAGAGTCAACCTGGGATGTCTTTTATTTCTGAATTCAAAGGATATCAGCCTAGGCCCAAGCTTAACTGGGTCAAAAACAAGTAAGCTGCTCATGTGCAGGTAAAGACCTATTCAGTATCTAACCAACAATGGTATCTGGATAGTGGGTGCTCAAAGCACATGACAGGGAACAGGGAGAACCTATCATCCTTCAAAACCAAACATGGACCCAAAGTGATTTTTGGTGATTCAAATTTTGGCCAAACCAAAGGATATGGTGCTGCTCAGATAGGCTCAGTAACTTTTAAAAAGGTGGCATATGTAGAAGGACTGAAGCACAATCTGATAAGTATCAGTCAACTATGTGATGAAGGATACAAGGTGACATTCAATAAATCCCTGTGCAAGATCAAATCAGAGGACAACACAACAGTGTTAACAGGTAAAAGGACAGGTAACATCTACTTAGTAGATTTTCTTTCCTCTACAGTAGATATCTGTTTATTCAATTCCATATCTAAGCCTAATATTTTGTGGCATAAGAGACTAGGACATCTAAACCTTAGAACCATTGCTAGGCTATCCAAGGACAACCTTGTTAGAGAACTACCTTTTGGACCCTACAAGAAGGAAGGACTTTGCAAGGCTTGTCAATTAGGCAAGCAAACTAAAAATAGCTTTAAGTCACTTAATAAGAGTGATTCACCCAGGATTTTGTATTTGTTGCACATGGATCTTTTTGGACCCATATTAGTACAAAGCCTAGGAGGGAAGTCCTATACTTTAGTAGTTGTAGATGACTTCTCAAGATTCACTTGGGTATTCTTTCTGAGGAAGAAGTCTGATAACTTCAAGTGTTTGACAGATTTTCTCAAATGCATTCAGATTGAGTTCAACACTCATATTTCCCTGATCATAAGTGATCATGGGACAGAGTTTGATTCTCTTCTCATGCAAGAGTTCTGTCAAAGTGAAGGGATCAGGCATACCTTCTCAGCTCCTAGAACTCCTCAACAAAATGGGGTAGCTGAAAGGAAAAATAGAACCCTAATTAAATCTGCTACTACATTGTTGACAGATGCTCACTTACCTCTATCCTTTTGGGCTGAGGCAGTGAACACCTCCAACTATGTATTAAATAGAAGCCTGATACACAAACTAAAGGGCAAGACTCCCTATGAATTTCTCAAAGGGAAGAAACCTAAAGTAAACTATTTTAAAATTTTTGGCTGTATTTGTTATATTCATAATAATGACAAGAAACATCTAGCAAAATTCCAAGCCAAAGCTGATGAAGGGGTGTTTCTGGGATACTCCATGATCAGCAAGGCCTATAGGGTATATAATAAATCATCTTGTAAAATTGAAGAATCTGTTCATATTACCTTTGATGAGACTAACATGTATTATAAGGAGAAGTCTACTTCTACCAAAGAACCCTTGCAGGTACAATCTATATCAGAAAGTATGGACAGATTACAGGTTAAAGAAGAAGACACAACCTCTCAACCTATTCAGCAAAAGAATGAAAGCAGCGATGATGAAGAAGTGCAACATCTTGAAGAAAATCATCCTGAAGAGCCAGTTGTTGTTCCACTAGAGGAGACAATAACACAAGCTGGTGAACAATCAACACCCCCTGTTGATTTAGTAACAACAAGAGACCATCCAATCACCCAAGTAATTGGAGAGATCTCAGCTGGTGTGCAAACCAGAAATCAGGTCAACCAGAACCTGATGCACACTTGCTTCCTATCTCAAGTTGAACCTCAATCCATTCAAGATGCAGAGCAAGATCCACACTAGATCATTGCAATGCAAGAGGAGCTACATCAATTTGAAAGGAACAAGGTCTGGGAACTAGTGCCTAAGCCAAAGGATCATTCCATTGTTGGAACAAAGTGGGTTTTCAGAAACAAGCTGGATGACCAAGGAATTATTGTCAGAAACAAGGCAAGGCTAGTTGCTCAAGGCTACTCTCAACAAGAAGGAATAGACTATGACCAGACCTTTGCACCAGTTGCAAGGTTAGAGGCCATCAGAATATTTCTAGCCTATGCTGCTCACAAAGGATTCAAGGTCTATCAGATGGATGTGAAGAGTGCATTTCTCAATGGGGACATCAAAGAGGAAGTCTATGTTAGACAACCTCCAGGTTTTATCTCTCTAACTCACCCTGATTATGTTTTCAAATTGCATAAAGCATTATATGGTCTCAAGCAAGCTCCTAGAGCATGGTATGAGACCCTAGCATGCTTTCTTCTGGAAAATGATTTTGTTAGGGGGAGAGTAGACCAAACTCTTTTTATTAGAACCCATAAGTCCCATACCCTACTAGTACAAATTTATGTAGATGATATCATATTTGGATCTACTGATTCAAACTTGTGCAGAAAGTTTTCCAAACTAATGCATTCCAAATTTGAAATGAGTAGCATGGGTGAGCTCTCCTTCTTCTTAGGATTGCAAGTAAAACAACATGCTGAGGGCATATTTATTTCCCAAACCAAGTATGCTAAAGAATTGGTTAAGAGATTTGGTATGTCTGAGGCATCTTGTATGAAAACACCCATGCCTACCAATGCTGTATTGGATGCTGATGAACATGGGAAACCAGTTGATCAGACAACATATAGAGCAATGATTGGCTCTCTATTGTACCTTACAGCCAGTAGGCCAGATATAATGTTTGCTACATGTATATGTGCTAGATTCCAAGTTAGCCCTAGAGAGTCACACCTAACTCTAGTTAAAAGGATTCTTACGTATGTAAAAAGTTGTCCAAATCTAGGACTCTGGTATCCAAAAGATTCAGGATTTGAATTAACTGGATTCTCAGATGCTGATTATGCTGGATGCAGAATAGACAGGAAAAGCACCAGTGGAACATGTCAGTTTCTTGGTGACAGACTTGTCTCCTGGTTTTATAAGAAGCAAACATCTGTGTCAACTTCAACTGCTGAAGCTGAGTATATGGCTGCAGGCAGTTGTTGCTCACAAATATTGTGGATACAAAATCAGCTTCTAGACTATGGTTACAACTTAGAGAAGTCAAAAATTTTCTGTGATAATACTAGTGCTATCTCTATAGCAAAAAATCCAGTCCTCCATAGTAGGACAAAATACATAGAAATTAGGCATCACTTTCTGAGAGATAATGTAGAGAAAAATAAAATTGAACTTCAATATATACCTACTGATTTGCAAAGGGGAGATATTTTCACCAAACCTTTGGATGAAAAGAAACACAGTTTCTTCCTAAATCAGTTAGGCATGTTAGATGGAGGAAGCCTAAATTAAATTACAAGTTTTTGAAAAGCTAAAACAGACCAAGACTAGGCTAAAAATCAATTTTTTTTGTGTCTGTAGAATAAGTTTTGTCTCTGAACTGTGCTCGACGTTTTCCCAGAAATCGTCGAACGGAGATCGACGATTTTCCAAAAATCGTCGACCAGAGATCGACGTTCCCAAAGTCGTCAATCTGAGTTCAGAACCCTCGCTAGATCTAGGCTTTCTCTCCTTCTGTTCAGAGGCCGTCGAGTGGAGCTCGATGCTTTTCAACATCGTCGAACGGAGATCGACGATATTGACGTCTCTTCAGATTCCTTCTGCAGCCCAAATCGTCGAGCTGAGTTCGACGCTTCTTCGAACTGAGCTTCACGATTTTCCGTTTCGCCGTCGAACCATAATATAAAATCATTTCTTTAGCCGTCGTTCTCCTTTTGCGCTTTCATACTCTGCAACTTTCTTCGTTTTCCCTCCAAATCTGCTACACTTGGTCGCGTTTGGTTTTCTGTTGCAGGTGCAAATGGCGGAATCCAGTGCTGCTATCTCTAAGATGAAATTTGATACAGGATTCGATATAGACATGAACTCGTTTGATGGAAGAGACCAGTGCTTCAAGGATATTCTAAATCTGCTCATAGAACAACAGTTGACTCAAATAATGACTACACGGATGAAAATTGCTTCAGAAGAAATCAAAGAGTGGTGGTTTACAGCGACAGACGAGACTGAGAACTCTGTCGTCGGCGTCATTAAAGGGAATCAGGTACATCTATCACCGGCTCTCTTAACAGATGTCTTTCAACTTAGTACTGGAGAAGATTCTATTGAATTATCTGGAGAAGATTATGATTCAATGCATAATCAAATGGGTCACAATGCTGTCAACCCTAACAAACTTTTAAAGAAAAATCTGTCTCTGGAATATCAATTCCTGGCTGATGTAGTTGGGAAAGTGCTATTGGCCAAGCACTCGGCTCATGACACCATATCTAGATATCAACTTTGCTTGATGGGAGCTTTAGTCGATAAGAAACACCTTGATTGGGGATCCATCTTCTTCAACTTAATTAAGAAAAAGATCAATAAGACTGTCGTGAGTTTTGGGAGAATCTTAGGGGTCTATCTGCACTACAGATGCCCTGAACTGTTAACCTCCTCTGGGATGTTCATCAATGCATCCAAGAGGCTCTCCTGTGCCCTATTCAGCAAATGGGACAGGCAAATCATCAACCCTACAAGAGCTACTGCACCACTTCCTTCAGGCACAAGGACTGCTTCAGTCACTCCACCAGCAGAAGTGTTGCCCACCTCTCTTCCTCCTCCAGCTGTATCTACCCCAGCCATTTCCTCCTCACCACCAGTCACAAACATAACCACATCATCCCCAATTACCATCTCCTCACCAGTTTCATCCCATCCTGTATCCACCTCAGAGGAATTCCATCTCCTCTTCTCCTATTCAACCTTCACCCTACCATCCTTTTCCCTTGCAGATGATTCCTTCATGGATGATTCACCCTCCACTCCTCCTAAGCCATCCTCTACCTCCTCTTTTCAACAAATGCTTCATGACATTCTCTCCCAACCATCCTTCACACCCTCTCTTTCTTCGCCTATCTCCACCTCAACCTTTTCTATCTCCACAATTCCATCCTCAGAGCCATTCATTCCTACTCCACCTACCTCCACACCTTCAGCTCCAGCCAACATCCCTCCATCTACCTTTACTCCTACCTCTGCTCAAGCCCCACTTGAGCATGTAGATCTTCCAAGATTGGCAGACAGACTTTATGAGTTGTTAGCTCCCAGGCTGACATCTCTGTTGGAGACTTTCCTGGCTCCACTCTTGAAACAAGTTCAGGAGCTGTCTACCAAGCTTTCTTCCTTTTCCTCCTCCCAGGCAATCCCTTCTACTGGGTGCCTTGGTTCAGCTCTCCTTGAACCAAGGCAGGGGCAGATGCTTTATGAAGAAGTGGATGTGCCAGTGGATGCTCCTGTTTTTGCTCCAGCTCCAGCTCCTGCCAGTGGATGTGCTTTTGCACTAAATCTTCAGAGCCTGCTATCTCAATTTGATACAGTTCATTTCAGATTTCTTCCAGTACCTCTCACTGAAGATCTGTCTAAGGCCATTGTGCCTGTATCTGTTTGTGATCCCAGCCATATTGAATCCTATATCAATTCCTGGAAGGCTGTGGATATTCCTGATGCTGCTACTAAGGCCATTGTGCCTCCTGTTGTTGAAACTGCTGCTGCTGCTGCTGAAGATATAGAGATGATTCCAACAACTGTTGATGAAGAACTTGCTTCCTACCTAGAGGATCCCACACCTGCTGCTATGACTGCTCCTGCTCAAGTGTCTACTGCTGCTGTTGCTCCTGTTCTGACCTCTGATCAGTTAAAGCTACAAGAAAAGTACTTGAAAAGCATTGATGATCTGTATGACAGACCACAAAGCTCAGATAGTGACCAATTCTAGACTGAATCAGATGACTCTGCCCATACCATTGCCAAGAAGAGGAAAGCTAGAAACAAAGCCATGATGTCAGTTCCTCCAGCTATAACAAAAGACTCCAATGATATTCCCTACTACATTCTGCATGATTGCCCCATTTCTGAGCCATGGATGCAATACTCCAAGAATCAACAGGAAGCTATGAAGAAGAGAAGGAAGCTTGATAAATATGAAAAAGGATCTTCACAATATCAGCCTCCTCCTCCTCCTCCTCCAGATTCTGGATCAGGCTCAGCCCCTCAAGCTCCAGCTTCAAGGCAAAGCTCCTCCCAATCTTATCCAAGATACTATCAAAGGGGACAACATCAAAGAGGATATCAATCCAGAAGGGGTCATTACAGAGGAAATCAGAGAGGACAAAGATCTTATCAAAGGAAAGGACAAGGCCACACTGACTCTTCTTCAGGTCCTTTCCCTTACAGGCTGAAAGACACAGTTGTCTCCAGGACTCCTCCTGCTTCTGAATCTCTCAACAGGTATGAACCTCCTGTTCCTTTTGAGGATCTTGAGAACAATCCTCTATCCTGGACAGCAAGAATGAAAGAGCTAGCTGCTCTTGATCAACTAAAGAAAGCTAGAGAGCAAGGCATGGACATCTCCAATATAACAACTTTATCAGATCAAAGGAAGAAAGAATTGGAAAGATATGCTTCTAGAAAGTTTTCAACCCAGAAGACTACATGAAGCTGCACCCAGAGGCTGTAGTTCCAAGGCCAAGATGTCAAACTTCTCTAGGTGCAGAGGATGACAGAAGATCAAAGAAAGAAAGCCAGAATCCTAACAGAGAAATTTTGTTTAAAAAGGGAACTGAGAAGAAGTAAATTGTGTAAGCTGAACTTTCATACTCATCTGGATAATTGCTGCTATTTTATCTGTGATCTGCTTGCTGCTATATCTTTGCTTGGTTAGCTCTTGTTTTTGTATGAATGCTTATTCATTTCCTAATGTTATTTGTAAATAGTAATCCTAATCCAAATAGGGGGAGATTGTTGGAACACCCTATTACTAATTTGGGTAAGGATCACTATGGTTGTCTTAGGAAACCAGGTTGACCTAGTTGTATAGTTGTGAAGGTCAACACTAGAGTGAGTCTAGGGCTAAGAACTTAGGTTTGAAGCTGCCCCCAGGACCATTCCAAGATCAAGGTTGAAGAGCTAAGTCTAAGGCAATTTTCGTCGAGCTCAGGTCGACGAATCGTCGAACTCCATTCGACGCTCTCTGAGCTCAACTTCGATAAATCGTCGAGCTCCGGTCGACGATCTTCGAGCTCAGATCGACTATTTGCCTTCAGCCCATTCTGCTTAATCGTCGAACTCCGGTCGACGATCTTCGAGCTCAGTTCGACGTTTTCTGTCTGCTTGATCTCATTCTATCTCTGAGCTCAGTTCGACGATCGTAGAGCTCAGATCGACGATTCTTCTGAGAGATCAACGCTTTTAAGGATTCAAATGCTATTATTCTTTGGAATGTTTTTGAATATTATCAGCATTTATGATAAGAAGATCTGCCAGCCGTTTGTCTTTATTCTGGAGCAAGTTTCAAGGTATTATTTAGAGAATGTTTGCTGGACTTTCCTCTAGAAGACAAGACTCTTTATGGAAGACATTTATGACTGCCAACGGCTACTTTGGACAAAGAATTTTTCAGAGAATGAGATCTTCCTTTTTCAATCACAAGGATATACACAGAATACAGAACACTGATAGAAGAAGAACAATAAAAGAGTGTTCACAACATCAATCTTCTTACTTACTGAAAAGTGTTCACAACTTCATCTCAAGAACTCCAGACACCTCATCTCTCAGTCTTCTTGCTGAAACAATCTTTTGCTGGAGATCAAAGTTCTGAAGACCTATCACCCTAGAGCAAAGCTTCCCTTCCTGAACCAGTCTAGATCTCAGGGGGAGCTTTGACAACAAAGATCCACTAGTCTTCTCTCATTTGATTTGAGAACAGAGAAGACAACTTCATTTCCTTTTCCTTTTTATTTTCCTTCTGTAAATGGGTTTTCAAAACTCCCTTCAAAAGCTTTGTGTCTGGTTCTGAGAGCCTTGTAAAAACTCAGTGGTGGCAAGACACCTTATCAAAAAATCCAGTTTTGGTTTTTGAGCACCTTAACAAAGGCTCATTGGTGTCAGGACACCTGATCAACTCATCCTGAGTGGATTCCTACCAAAGGTGGTAGAAGAGTGGATGTACCCAGGTTTGGGGGAACCACTATATTTCCTTGTGTCTTCTGGATTGTTTGTTTGATTGTTGCTGTGTGGTGTGCTTTTAGTTTCTTGCTTCTTTAATTATTTTCCAGCACTCTACACTATAGTGTAAATTAGATTTTATATATGCTGATATTTTAAAAACCTGTGAAACTTATTTGAACAAACTCTATTCACCCCCCCCTAGAGTTAGATAGATTTACCCTCACTTTCACTATACCTACTCCTAGATAAGTATTGTGGTTATTTTCCTCCCAACATGACTTATTAAATTCTATACAGTTCTAGCTAATGGGCCTATGAAAAGAAAAGTGCACAGGTAACTTGCCTAATACACGTTGTAGTAGCAACTACCGATACGGATATAAAGCAACTACCCATCTACCTAAATAATAATACCTGCCAAACACAGGTAGAGGAAATAGGAAGTAAGAAGAGGAGGAGCGCTGGTCCTCGCTCATCTATCACAAAGTAAATCCTTTCATGGCAAAGCATCGTCAACCATGGGTTTGTAGGAAGTGATGACAATGACATGGGCACAAGGCACATCATCATCCCAACATACCCATGGAGATTCATCTTGCACAGACACAGATAAAGAAGGGTGATCAAGTAATAAAAGACAAGAAGAACTAAAATAATCAGAATATGGGAGAGTGATCCTGGTATCACTCTCAGCGAGATCCAAGCAAAGATCCTCGTCGGTATCATACGAGTCATATAGGGGGGAATCAAAGAACTCGAGGACCATGGTGGTAAGGGTAAGGGCCTCGTCCAATAAGAAAGTGCAAAACTCCGCATCGAAAAGAGAATATTCCTCATCCCACCTTGGTGCAACCTCAGGCACCGAATTATCCAAAAATACAGCATCACCGGCCAAGTCACAAGATAAAGGAGTAGCAAACTCAGGCAAAGATTGCGGAGGGGAAAACTACTCTCAAAATCAAGCATTGAATGAGCAGGCCCCATCGCAAAATCATTCGCAGACGCTATCTCGTCGACAGGAACAATCTCCACGTCCCATACAGGAGCGCCCATGGATTCCTGATCCTCTTTTTGCTGGCTAACACTAGAGTGATCGTCATCACTCAAGGGAAGCTCGTGAAAAGGGAGTGAGGGACCCATGAAGGATCTGTATGCAGTAAGAGATTCCTCAGTAATCTCAACGGGCAAAGAATAAGCCAGATGAGTGATGTCAGTGTTTGGGATAGGCAAAACCCTTGTAGGCCTGTCTACAACAGTCTTCCGCGAACGGGACGTGATTGCGCACATACCCTCAGAGGGAGAAGGCTCGCACAAACAAGGGCAATCCTTTAATATGTGGCCTATACCTGGACATAGCAAACATCGAATGCAATGCTCGGCATTCATATCAGCCATGACATCGATGCATAGGCGCAAAGTGTCATAAAGACGACACTCAGCTACGAAACACATCGCGAACAAAAATACTTATCAAATATGGTACACGCCAGAATAAAAAGAATAACACGGATCTGAATGCTAAACCAAAAAATATAAAAAATTGGCAAAAAGAAATAAGCAAAATAAATGAACAGCAGGAAAATAAATAAAAATAAGAAACAACAATCACATGATTTCCTATCAGGAAACTCACACGGCAGTGTTCCCCGGCAACGATGCCAAAAACTTGATGTGTTGAACGACAAGTGTACCGGTTGCACAAGTAATATAAAATGGGCGAATTTCCCCAAGTATCGATCTCGAGGGAACATAGTAAGGTGGAGTTAATTTTGAGGAGGACTTGAGATCGAAGTCCCAAAAGTCAAACCTACAAAAAAGGGGGATTTTGGTTGATTGCAGAAACGGAAAGAAAAGCACTATAAACTACTCATATGCAATGCCGCTATGCGATGCTTCACCAAGCGGGATGGAAGACTACACATACCACTATGCACCGAATCGCTGGGCGGATGGACGAGTAAGAAAGGAGGAATGAGGGTCAATAGCACCTCTTTGCTACACACTCTTCTAGCAATGGCTAGAACGGCAAAATGGGACGTGGTGGCTGATGGAAATGCTGACACAACTAGAGCAACTAAAGCAGTAAATCCATACAAGCTCACAAAGACATGAAACTAATATTGATTACAACTAAAGTGCACATCATCAATATAAATAGATTTAAACACATATATTCAGCAAGAAAGCAAGAATAAGTTAAGAGATCGTTCGAATCTGAAGGATCATCGAGGAATCGCGGAAGGATTCGCTGGGTTGTCAATCCGCGTCCAAGCTCGGTCCTCAACTATGTCTAGGGTAGAGAAGGGCTATCACTACCTTCCAATGGACCCATCTTATTCGTGTCACGATGCAGAAGAAAGTTGCAAGTTTCCCTTTGCTTGATGGATACAGCGCCAAAACAAGAAATGGAGTTCAAAAGATGAAGGAGATGGCCGAGAGCAAGCACTGGTAAGGTATAGGCTTCGCGAGCATGGCCGGAGCTTCTCTCCTTGGTGAAAGATGAAGTATGGAGGTGGAAGGGTGGAGATTAGCACTAAAAGGCAGCTGGAATGGATGAAATCTTGATTCCCCCCAATGGTGGGAAATCTGCGGTTTAAATAGAAGCAGGTCAGAAAAATAGGCACGCACAGTTTGGCGCACGACCGTGCACTAACTGTGCATTATTAACTTTCAGGCAAAGCTTGCAGATGAAGATGCGTTGACCCGTGCGTTTTACTCGTGCACGGGCGCTTCCTCCCATGCGTTAAGGAAAACACATGAGTAAATACAGAGCGCAGGAATGTAGTGATGATATAGGAGAACCGTGCGTTTTACTCGCGCACGGGCGCTTCCACCCTTGCGTGAAGGAAAACGCACGATTAACCACACAAAGCAGAAACACAGAGAAAAATATGTAGACCGTGCGATTCCTTCTCGCACGGTTTGGCCGAAACCATGCGGGAACAAAACTCATGGGTAGTCACAGAAGTTCCCAAAATTGCTATGTAAAACGCACGATTGACAAGAAACCGTGCGAGGCAAAAACACACGACCGTGCGTTTTACACAAAAACTAAAAAATGAGTTTGGGACGTCCCGACTACCAGCATAGCAATGAAACCAACGGGAGCACAAGCTCCCAGCAATAAGATGCAAAACGAAACCATAAGAAGATCTATGGGGAGCACCATGTGCATACCACCAACAAAAGAATGTGCAATTGCACACCCATGGGCTAAAACGGTGCACAAAGTTGTCAATGACGTACCGATGAAAATATAACCGAAATCCGGTTGAAATGCGGTGCACGAGTGAGAAAATAAGCCCAGATGAGTTCGAAAAACCCTATAAATATCGAACTCATCAAAGATTCATCACTTAAGGTATCTAATAAGAAATAGGAGTCGTCATTCTCAAGGGTATTTTTCATCGAAGGGGTGATAGAGAAGTTCACTTCATCATCGTTTAATCATAGGAAGAGCTTGACATTGCTTTTATCAATGATAGCTCGGGAGGTGGCAATGAAGGGTCGGCCAAGGATTAGGGGAGCCTCGGCATCTTTTTCGATGTCCAATATATCGAAATCCACCGGGAAGATGAATTTGTTGACTTTGACTAGAACATCCTCCATTATTCCTAATGGGTACTTAGCTGATCAATCGGCGAGCTGGATACTCATGTGTGTGGGGTTGAGGCTACCAATTCATAACTTCTTAAATAAAGAGAGGTGCATCAGGCTGATAGTTGCACCTAAGTCGGTTAATGTGTGCTTGAAAAAAAGATCACCAAAGACACACGGTATAGAAAAACTACCCAGATCATTGATCTTATTTGGTAAACCGTTTATCAAGACAGCAGAACACTAGGCATTTAACGTGATGTGTGATAAGTTCTCTAACATTTTGTTATTAGTCAGGAGGTCCTTAAGGTACGTAGCGTACTTCGTCATCTCGGTAATCGCTTCGTGGAAGGGTAGATTTATGTGAATTTGCATAAACATTTCTAAGAAGCGGGTATACTTATCATCAAGACGTTATTTGTTTAGTTGGGAATGGTATGGTGGATTTGGATCATTTTTAAAAATAGGTGGTGGAGCGAGATCTTTTTCTAAAGCAGGGAGCGGAGTGATAATTTCTTTTTCAGCAGGTGGTGGAATATTCAAAACGGGGGCAGAGCTTGCCTCGAGCTCTTCGCTAACAATACCAGAAACTTGCTTCCCACTCCGAAGAGTTATAGCTTTCTCTTGGTCTCTCAAGTTGGGCTCAGTATTGGCAGGAAGAGACCCGGCGGGTTGCTTAGATATAAATTTAGCTAGTTGTCCTACTTGATTTTCTAGATTTTTAACCGATCCTACGAGGCTTCTTATAGGTTCGTCATTAACATTCATATATTTTGAAAACATTTCCTCCAAGCTTGGAGGTTTTTGATAATTTTGAAGAGGTGGAGGTTGTGCAGAAAAATCATTTTGTGGTGGTGGGCGCATTCCGTTCAAAGGGTTACTCCACGAGAAATTTGGGTGATTTCGTAAAGCGGGATTATAACTATTCAGAAAAGAAAAGCCCGGTGCAGGAAAATTTGCAGCAAAAATATTATGAAAAGCATTCCTAGGCATATTTTTAACATAATCTAATTTTTCAGGAGCAGGAGTTGCAGATTCCCATACCTGAGGGACGGAGACAGCAGTCATCTCTGTTATATTTTTACTTAACACTTCCACTTGCAGAGCTAGCTGGGAGACGTTATCTACTTGAAAGATACATGCAAGTTTGTTTGGGCGGGACCTAGGTACAATCTACTAATATGTGTTCATGGCCATGTCCTTAAAAAACTCAAGAGATGCTTCCGTGGTTTTGTGGTTTAAGGTACCACCGGAAGCTACGTCTATCATTTGCTTTGTATTTAGAGTTAGCCTATAATAAAATGTCTGCACTTGCAATCATACAGGCAGTGCGTGATGGGGGCATCGTCTTAAGAGTTCTTTTAATATTTCCCAGGTTTCATAAAGAGATTCAGAATCTATTTGAAAAAAGGCAAGAATATTGTTCATAAGTTTTGCAGTTTTAGCTGACGGAAAATACTTCGTTAGAAATTTTTCGGTTAGTTGGTCCCAAGTGGTGATGCTCCCTCTTGGCAGAGTCATCTACAACTGTTTAGCTTTAGTTCTAAGGGAGAAGGGGAAGAGTCTTAGCCTAATAGCTTCATTTATAACACCATTGATTTTAAAGGTGTCACAAATCTCAAGAAAGCTAGTTATATGCGCGTCAGATCTTCATCTTGAAGTCCGTCATATTGCACATACTGCTACACCATTTGAATTATGCTAGGCTTAAGCTCAAAATTATTATTTGCTATAGCAGGGAGAACTATGCTCGATTCTGTACTCTCTAGATTCGACCGCGCACAATTGGACATAGGCCTATGCAGGGCTTCCTCTACAATGAGCTCTTTCCTTCTTAAAGTAGAAAATGACTCGGAATCCTCAACAGGTATTTGGAGAGTAGGGCCATGAAATCGCGATCTTCTCCGAAGAGTACGCTCAATTTTGTGGAGAGTAGGGCCTTGATTTCTGCGGGTCATGCACTAGGAGAAGAGAAGATAAAAAAAGAGAAAATAAACTAGAAAAAGAGAACTACTATTTTTTGAAATAATTTTTTTTTAATGTTTTAACTCCCGAACATCTCAAGGGTTGCCCGATGAAAGGTTTGCAAAGTATAAGACAAGATAGTGGTATTTAAGCCACATTGCCCTTTCCAAGAGAGTTAGTTGGTGTAGAAAAATTATGAAGCTGGTTTCTATTAAGAGCAATAATATTTTTTTGAATTTTTAAGAAAGAGGGTGAGAAAGAGAAAAGATTAGAGCAATAGGTTCGTGTTTTCAAATTATCAACAAAAGTTGCCCCCGACAATGGCGCAGAAAACTTGGTGTCAGCTAATCGTGAAGAGAATAAAAACCGAACTAGCAATCCAACTAGGCAAGTATACCTATCGAACTGTAGATAGGGGACACTAGGTTCGTATGAAAATCTGGGAACCATTGAGTAATCTTAATCACACGAAAACTATTATCTTATCGAAGGATTGTTTTAGGGTTTGTTAAATGAAAACTAATTGCGATTAAGAAAGGAAATGTTTGCGCTAAAAAGAGAACTACTTGCAGCTAAATAAGAACTACTAAAAATGATTACAACAAGGGGTTGAAACGATGAAATAGTAAAGTACTCGATCGAGAATCACCTCGGCAAATGTTGATTAAAAAATGCGATAATAAACCCTAACTTAATAGGGTAAATGACCTTGATCGTGGAGGTACCTAAAGCTTGAACACGCTTCTCTCGAAGTAGGGCCCAACTTAGTTTAGGAAGGTCCGACCGAACTCTCGTCCAAATCGGAGACCTAAAGCTCGCTATATGTTGTGAACCCCACTACTGGATTTCACTCCAATCCAGGAGATTTAAAGTCTTCCTCTCTCGATGGATGCGTGCAACTCTCTTTACTCTTGAGCATTCGCTTCAAACTACGAGCCTCTCAGCTAGCTAAGAGTGAAATAAATATGGAAATTATATATCGATGATATAACTCCAAACATGATTTTTCAAGAGTAAATCAAAGGCCTAAACCCTAAAAAGAAAAAAGTAAACTTAAAGCATCTTAACTTAATCAACTCAAATCTCGGATCTTTAAGATCAAGTACAAGGAGGATTAGTTAATCTTGGAGAAGTGGAGAAAGAGAGATGGGTAGAAGAACATTAAGAAAATAAAGAAAAGTTTCACTTTTTATTAAAGCTAGAAGAGAACAATAACTTCGAAATAAAAGATTACACTTGCACGAAAATGAAACCTATTCTATCATTACATTAAGCTACTAAAGCAATTACAAAATATATAATAAAAGGAGTACACAAACTAGACTTAAAAAGCTTAAAATGAGAAAGAGGGAGAGGATAAGCATTAAAAACTTCAGGAAATAAAAGGGCAGCACCTCCCCTCTCAATCTAAAACTACTTGCTGGAAATAAGGGGGAGGCCTGAATTTATAGACTATTTTCGGGATAGTCACACCACCCTGTCATGCCCGGGGAGGGCATGTTAGGTATAGTGTTGACCTCGGGAGCTGAATTCTGACGGAAATGATGATTTATTCTGTATGTTGGTGGACACGCCCTGGTCCATGCCATTATAGGAGGGGCATATAAGGCACGTCAAGTCTTAATCATTGGTCGGAAATCCTTCAGTCGTCGAAAAATGTGGAACACGCCCTAGGGACACGCCCATGTAGAGGGGCATGTAAGTACTGTTGGCGTGCAGCAACGAAAAATCTTTAAATGCGGCAGCTATCTTCGGGATGAGGGTTACACTCCTAGAGATACGCCCAGGGAGGGCGTGTTAGAGGGGGGGCGTGTCAGGTGTTTTTCTCAGGATTTGGTCTCTGACAGCAATCTTCCTCAAGATCGGGTTACACGCCTGGTGACACGCCCACGAAGGGCGTGTCAGGGGGGTGTGTCAGCTCATTTTGGCCGAATACTGAGAAAATTTATAAGGAAGAGAAATCATTAGTGTTAATAAAATATAGAAAAATAGGTCAATATATAAGCTTATAAGACATGATTTGTGTATTAAAAACCTAAAAATACCCTAATAGTTTAGAGTACAAAACATATTATTTGCTGGGAAGGTTGATGAGGAACTGTTGAGACGACGGTTACTATGAAAGTTAGCTTTGATGGTTAAGACCGAGAGGGTGAAAGAGATAGAGAGGGGGTTGCTGGCAGCGACAACAGCAGAGTTCGCTTGTGTCTACTAATCGTGAAGAATATAAGAACCGAACTAGAAATCCAACTAGGCAAGTATACCTATCAAATTGTAGCAAGGGGACATAAGTGTCGTATTAAAATTCGGGAACTGTTGAGTAACCTTACTCACACAAAGACTATTATCTTATTGAAAGAACTTTTTTCGTGGTTGTTTAACTAAAAGACTAGCAGAACAAAACTACTTGCGATTAAGTAAAGAGCTACTAAAAGTGATTAATATGAGGGGTTTAAATGATGATAAAGAGAAGCACTCGATCGAGAATCACCTCGGCAAAAGTTGATTAAAGACGCGATAAAAACCTAAGCTTAATATGGTAAAGGTCATTGACTTTGGAGGTTCCCAAAGCTTGAACACATTTCTCTCTAAGTCATGCCCAACTGATTTTAGGAAGGTTCGACTGAACTCTCGTCCAAATCGTAGACCTAAAGCTCGTTTATGCTGTGAACCTCGCTATTATATTTCACTCATATCCGGGATATTTAACGTCTTCGTCTCTCGAAGGGTGCATGCAAATCTCGTTACTCTTGAGTGTTCACTCCAAACTACTAGCCTCTGGCTACCTAAGAGTGGAAACAAAAATGGGAAATATATATCGATGATATATCTCCAAAAATGATTATTCAAGAGTAAATCTAAGGCCTAAACCCTAAAAAGAAAAAGTAAACTAAAGAGTCTTAACTTAATCAACTCGAGCCTCGGATCATCAAGATCGAGTACTAGGAGGATTTGTTACTCATTGTGAAGTGGAGGAAGAAAGATGAGTAGGAGTGCATGGAGACAAAATGGAGACAAGTAAAAATTAACACACTTTATATTAATTCAAAGAGAGCTTTCAAATTGAAATAATAGACTATTACACTTGCATGGACTGAAAACTAGGCTAGCATTAACAGTAAACTACTAAAGAAATTACAAGAACTATTATAAAAGAGTAGAACTAAAATAGAATTAAAATAAGGCTAAAAATTAGAAAGGGAGAGAGAGGAAGAACTAAAGAAAGAGCTGAAAATGGAAGCACTTCCCCTCTCCAAAATTTCTCTCCTTAAAACACAAGGGGTAGTGCTCAATTTATAGAAGTTTTAAAGAGCAGGACATGCCCATGCCTCCTATCATGCACAGAGGTTGACCTTGGAATGAAATCGGGTGGGAAATGATGATTGCCTCGGTACGGGTGACGTGCATTAATGGCGGTAGAAGGCTTTATGGAAGAGTGAGACTTGTTCTCTGGCATCAGGCTTTATGCAGGGAGGGCTCGACAAATGGCAAAGAGTTTGTCCAACAGCGAAGAGAAGAAGCAGGAGAAGTTTGAGGGAGAAGGGAAGAATTCGACGAATGGAGAAGGATTCATCGAACGGAGAAGGGAGCTCGACGAAGAAGGGAAGAATTCATTGAACGGAGAAAGGAGAAGGGACGTTCGATGAATTGGGAAGAATTCGTCGATTGGAGGAAGGAGAAGGGGGCGTTCGAAGAATTTGAAGGAGTTCGTCGAACGGAGAATGATGGAGGAGCTCGACAAATTTGGAAGAGTTCTTCGAACGCAAAATGAAGGCTAAGCTCGGCGAATTTGGAAAAGTTCGTCGAATAGAGAATGAAGCCGGAGCTCGATGAATTTGGAGGAGTTCGTCGAACGCAAAATGAAGACGGAGCTCGAATAATTGGGAGTAGTTCGCCAAACGGAGAATTAAGGCAGAGCTCGATGAATTTGGAGGAGTTCGTCGAACGCAGAAGAGGAGTTCGACGAATGCCTGATCGATGAATTCTGAGCTCGACGAATCCTGGCTGAAAAACTACAAACCTGCAAAGAAAAGAGAAAACATTTGTGGCATTAATATATATACAAAAGGAGGTCAAAATAAAGTTTTAAAAGCATTATTTAATTACAAAAAGAACTAAAAATTCCAAATAGTTTAGACTACAAAATGCACTATCAAATTCCACCAAGCTTAAGCTTTGATTATCCCCAAGCAAAGATATAAATACTAGCTAACATAAAAGTGACTAATCAAAAAATTCTAATTATGCTAACACAAGTACTTTGTGAAATTATAAGTAGGGAGAAGGTGAAACGTAAATCTAAAATAATTACTTAGGCACGATTTAACAATTTATAAACTTTACTAACTAAAATAAATCATCCACAATTTTATCAAAATTATTTAAATAAATTTATGCAAAATAACAAAATGAAAAAAACGCATTGAGTTGTTACTAGATCCAATGGACACATTATAACTATATCAATCAAATAACAAAAATCAAAATTCAAATCCAAACTTAGCTAATATACTTTCCTTCTTTACTACGCTAAATATAAAATTCAAAAGCATGAATCAAAAAGACTTATTTGGACCGAAATGTTTGGTTTAGAATTATTATTAGAAGTGGAATTCAAAGATAAACAAGGAGGCTTTAAAATCACACTAAACCAAAATAAAGAGTCTTTTTTAAATTTTCATCATAAATAAAATATTTTTCTTTCTTTTTTTTCCATTTTGTGTTCTTACCTTTTTTCTTTTCTTTTTCAAAACAAAGGCAATAAATAATTTATCTTTTCATTTTGAAATTGGCCAAACAAAAGTAAACACTTTTTTTGAGCATACTTTTTCAAAAGTTCTCCAAATAAAACCCTATCATAATCTTGAAAATTTTTATTGAAACTCAAAAAGATTTGTGTGATTAGATAGGTTGGAAAAATTTAGCTTTAGTGAAAATGAAATGATACGTGGAGCTACCAATTGAAATCGGAAAAAGGCTCCAAAGCTTCTAACTAGGGATAAAAATATATAGGTTGGCAAGAAGGCTCAAATGAAAACAAAAATGGCTTAAATCATTTTCATGCTTAAAAATTTATCTAAAACATTAGTTTTGAAAAATTTCAAAAAACAAATCCTAGATAATAAATTAAGTCTAATGAAATTATCTTGAAAATAGAAATAATATGCGACTTGGATCGTTCACATCTACTACGTTATACAAAAGTTGACATTATAAAAATTATCCAAGAACAAAAAGGAAAATAGTAGATGAAAGAGATTTAAGAAAAAAATAAAATATAGAACGAAAACCATAATAAAAATGTGAGTTTTAGAAAAAATGATTCAAGTTTACGTGCAAACGTGAATTAGAAACACAGCATGACCAACATTATACTTATGAAACATATTTAAAAAGAATGATTAGAAAGATCATAATTAGGTAAGTTGTTATAGGAAATATTGAGAAAAACAAAACAAAAGGCAAGGGGTACTATTGAAATATCAAAATTCGTTTAAACTATTAAAGTAAAAAACAAATAATATATATATTTATATATTTTTGATTTTGAAATAATCTCTATTTTTTTATTTTAAGATATTCTCTTTTTTCTCATTTTTAAGATATATAAAAATTAATTAATTTTGATTTTTTAAAGAAAACAAAATAAAGATAAGAGAAGGAGGAAATCCTCCCCCAAGCTTAAAATGGACATTGTCCTCAATAGAGAAAGGAGGGGAAGGAGAAAGATAAATTAAAATAGAAATGAAAGTACAGAATGGAAAATAGGTACTTCCCCATATTTATGTGTCACAAATGTTGTGTGATGCCGCTCCACCATGCTTGCGCTTTGGAACTTCTTGAAATATCATCATTGGACTTCGTGGTGGATTCAACAATGTTGGAGCAGGCGATCGAAGAAGCTTCAGCTTGTTAGAGCGATTCGGGGCAAAAAAGTGTAAAATAAAGAAAATAGAAAAATAACTTGGGTTGCCTCCCAAAAGCACCCTTTGTTTAAAATGTCATTTGAGGTCGACGCAACAAAATAATATTGTCCAAAAATAATTTGTCCAAAATAATAATTAAAGTCTTAACAATAATAAAAAAAGTCTTAAGTTACTTAAAGTTCATGCAGAAAAAACTTAACATTATTCGGACTGACATCATCACCATAGAAATAAAGTTTAAGATGTTGCCCATTGACTTTGAAATCACCCTTATCAGGGTGTGAAATTAACACAGTGCCATACGGGTAAACTTCTTTAATACAAAACAGCCCAGACCATCGTGACTTTAGTTTGCCAGGAAATAAATGTAATCGCGAATTATATAAAAGAACTTGATCGCCCATCTTAAAGGTTTTTGGCTGCCTTAAGTGTTTGTCGTGAAAATGTTTCGTCCGCTCTTTATAAAATTTGTTATATTCGTATGCGTTAGAGTGCCACTCGTCGAGTTCGTTAAGTTGAAATTTTCGAAAATCGTCGATAGAGTGGGGATCAAAATTAAAAAACCTTAAGGACCAAAAAGCACGGTGTTCAAAATCTACGGGTAAATGACACGATTTTCCATAAACCAACCGATACAGCGTACATCCGATGGATGTTTTGTACGCAGTTCGGTAGGCCCATAGAGCATCATCTAATTTGGTTGACCACTCTTTTCTATAAGTTGAAACAGTCTTTTCTAAAATTCTTTTAATCTCTCTGTTAGCAACTTCGACTTGTCCGTTAGTTTGGGGGTGATAGAAAGTTGAAAGCTTATGTGTAATGCTATATTTTATAAGAGTTTTTGAAAACTGCACGTTACTAATATGTGAACCCCTTTCGCTAACGATGGCTCATGGAGTACCGAATCGAGAAATTAATTTTTTTAAAGAAAGTAATTACAACTCAAGAGTCATTAGTAGGAAGAGCTTGGGCCTCAGCCTATCGTGAAACATAATCTACAGCAACTAAGATGTATTTGTTCCTGAAGCTAGAAGGAAGGGGGCCAACAAAATTAATTCCCCAGAGGTCAAAAACTTCGCACTCGAGGAAATAATTTTGCGGCATTTCATTTTTATTGGAAATAATGCCCGGCCGTTGGCAACTATCACACCTCCTCACAAAAGTTTGCGCGTCTTTAAAGGGGCAAGGATAGTAAAAACTCGCGCAATGCACTTTATGCGCGGTGCGATCAGCTTGATAGTGCTCACCAGTCGGTCCTTCATGCAAATGTTTTAAAATATCTTGTCCTTCCTTAAAAGAAACACATCTCCTTATCACCTGGTCCGCACAAACTCGGAAAAGATGCGCGTCCTCCCAAAAATAGTTCTTCAACTCAGAAAAGAATTTCTTCTTTTGTTGAGCGGAAAATTCCTTCGGGAGGACACGAGCCACAAAATAGTTGGCTATGTGTACAAACCAATGGGAAGGGGATGTGTTAATTGAAAGCAACTTCTCATCAGGAAAATAATCATTAAAAGATATTTCATCTAAATTTTCTATATACGGATTATCTAATCGTGAGAGATGGTCGGCGGCCAAATTCTCGGCACCACGCTTATTATGGATTTCTAAGTCAAACTCCTAGAGGAGTAAGACCTAGCATGGCAGGCGTGGCTTGGCATCCGTCTTAGAAAGAAGGTACTTGAGGGCTGAGTGGTCCGTGAAAACTATAAATTTTGAAAGCATGATGTATGGTCTTAATTTATCGAAGGCGAAGACAACAACTAGGAGCTCCTTCTCCGTCGTTGTGTAGTTCTCTTATGCTAATGTGAGTGTTTAACTTGCGTAATAGATGGAGTGGAAGTTCATAGATATGCGTTGACCAAATACAGCTTCCACCACGAAACTACTCGCATCTCACATAATCTCAAAGTGATGGTCCTACACCGGTGCTATCATAATTGGGGCATTAATTAACTTTTATTTTATTATTTCAAAGGAAGATAGGCAAGGTTCGTCAAAAATAAATGGGGCGACTTTTTCTAGGAGATGAGTAAGGGGTTTGGTGATTTTGGAGAAGTCCTTAATGTAACAGCAGTAGAAGCCAGCGTGACCTAGAAATCTTATAGCTTTTACGTTCGTAGGCGGCGGCACTTTCTCGATAACTTCTATCTTTGCTATATCTACTTCAATTCCTCGAGAAGAAATCTTATGACCCAAAACTAACCCCTCCTTCACCATAAAATGACATTTTTCCCAATTTAGGGCGAGGTTAGTTTCTTCTCATATTTCTAAGACTTTCTCTAGGTTTTCAAAACAACTATCGAAGGCATCGCCGAACACGGAGAAATCATCCATAAACACCTCCATTATGCTTTCTATGTACTTATCAAAGATAACGAGCATATATCGCTGGAATGTAGCTGGCTCATTGTATAACCCAAATGACATTCTCTGCTAATCGAAGGTGCCGAAGGGACAAGTAAACATAGTTTTCTCCTTGTCCTCATGAGAGATAAGGATTTGAAAATACCCTGAGAGGACATCGAGAAAATAGTAAAATCTATGTCCGTATAGTCGCTCTAAGATTTGATCAATGAACGGCAAGGGAAAATCGTCCTTGCGGGTTGTGTCATTTAACTTACGATAGTCAATACACATTCTCCACCCGTCACCGTCCGTGTTGGGATTATGTCATTATTATCATTACTAACTACAGTTATCCCTCCCTTTTTTGGCACTACCTGAACAGGGCTAACCCACTTACTATCAAAAATATGATAGATAATTTATGTGTATAACGGCTTCATAACTTCGCCCTTAACAACTTATTTTATATTGGAATTTATGCGGCACTGAGGTTGGATGGAATTACGCAAGTTATCTTCCATTAGGATTTTTTGGGTACAGAAAGCTGGGCTTATGCCCTTGATATTAGAAATCTGCCAAGCAATAGCTCTGTGATGTTTACGTAAAATTAGAGGAAGTTTATCGTTTTGCACTTCCGTTAGGTAGGCCAAAACTATTACTAGTAGTTTAGAATCTTTTTCTAAGAAGGCATACTTAAGATGTTCAGGCAGTTCTTTTAAATCTAGGGCAGGGGGTTCTTCATAAGATGATTTGGAAGTTCATTCCTTTTCAAAAATAATATCTTCGTAGACTTTAACTTTATATGGAAAATTGGAAAGGGTGGAGTCCGCGTCCATGGCTGTTTTTCGCAGAAATTCATTTGGAAGAGGTGAAGAAAAATAAAAATCAGAAATCTCACTTTCACTTTTAGAAAGGTAGTAGGAATATTCTTCACCTAAGGCTTCTAAGAAAAAATAGGAGTCGGCATCCCCTAGGGTGTTCTTCATCGAAGTGGTGATAGATAAAGTTACTTCATCGTCGCCTACTCGATGTAAGAGCTTTCCATTGCTTACATCATTGATAGCTAAGTAAGTGGCAAGGAAGGTTCGGTCAAGGATCAGGGGAACCTTAACATCTTCTTCGATGTCCAATATGATGAAATCCACTGGGAAAATGAATTTGTCGACTTTGTCTACAACATCCTCCACTATTCCTAACGGGTACTTAACGGATCTATCGACGAGCTGGATACTCATACGCATGGGGTTGAGGCTACCAATTCCTAACTTCTTGAGTAATGAAAGGTGTATCTGGTTGATACTCTCACCTAAGTCTGCTAATGTGTACTTGACAAAAAGATCACCAAAGACACACGAAATAGAAAAACTACCCGGATCACTGATCTTCTTTGGAAAACTTTTGTCAAAACCGCAGAGCACTCAGCATTTAGTGTGCCATGCGATAAGTTTTCTAACTTATTTTTATTAGTCAGGAGGTCTTTGAGGTACTCATCGTACTTCATCATCTGGGAGATTGCTTCATGGAAGGGTAGATTTATGTGGATTTGCTTAAATATTTCTATAAAGCGGGAGTATTGATCATCCTGACGTTGCTTGTTAAGTTCAGATGGGTATAGTGGAGTTGGATCATTTTAAAAGATGGGTGGTGGAGTGAGGTCTTTCTCTACAATAGAGAGAGGGGTGATAACATCATTTTCAACATAGGGTGGAATTTTTAAAAAAGTGGCGGAGCTTGTCTCGGGCTCTTCGCTAACCATACCAGAAACTTGCTTCCCACTCCGAAGAGTTATAGCTTTCGCTTGCTCTCTCGGGTTGGTCTCGATATTGGATGGAAGAGACTCGGCGGGTCGCTCATATATAATTTTCACGAGTTATCCTAATTGATTATCTAGAATTTTAACGCTTCCATCTAGGGTTCTTATAGTAGCGCCATTTGTATTTATATATTTAGAAAGTAACTCCTCCAAACTTGGAGGTTTTGGATAATTTTGAAGAGGTGGAGTTGGTGCAGCAAAATCATTTTGAGGCGGCGGGCGCATCGCATTTGAATGGTTACTCCGCGAAAAATTAGTGTGGTTTCGTAAAGCGGGATTATAATTATTCGCAAAAGAAAAGGCCGACGCGACAAAACTAGCAGTAGAAAAATTATGAAAAGTTTTTCTCAGAATATTATTAACATAATCTAATTGTTCGGAGGCAGCAGTTCAAGATTCCCATACCCGAGGGGCGGAGACAGCAGTCATCTCCGTTATCTTCTAGTTAAAATTTCCACTTGTAGAGCTAGTTGGGAGACGTTGTCCACTTCAAATATACCTGCAGGTTTGTTTGGGGGGGGGACCTAGGCACATTCCAATGATATGTGTTCGTGGCCATGTCCTCGAAAAGCTCAAGAGCTACTTCCCAGGTTTTGTGGTTTAAGGTACCACCGAAAACTGTGTCTATCATTTGCTTTATGCTTTGATTTTGCCCATTGTAGAACGTCTGGTCTTGCAACCATGCAGGCTGTGCGTGATGGGGGCATCATCTTAAGAGTTATTTAAATCTTTCCCAGGTTTCATACAATGTTTCAGAATCTCTTTGTCCAAAGGCAGAAATATTGTTCCTAAGTTTTGCGGTTTTAGCTGGCAGAAAATACTTCGCCAAAAAATTTTCAGTTAGATGATTCAAGGTTGTGAGGCTATTTTTTGGTAGAGTGTTCAGCCATTTCTTACCCTTGGTTCTTTGGGATAAAGGGAAGAGTCTTTGCCTAATAGCATCATTTGTGACACTATTGATCTTTAAGGTGTCACAAATCTCAAGAAAGCTAGTTATATGCGCGTTCGGATCCACATCTTGAAGTCCGTCATATTGCACATACTGCTGCACCATTTTAATTATGCTAGGCTTAAATTCAAAATTATTATTAGCTATAGCAGGGCAACTTATGCCTGATTCTGTATCCTCTAGAATCGGCCATCCATAAAAGGACATATGCCAATGCAGGGCTTCCTCTATGGTTGTCTCTTCCATTCTTGTAGTAGAAATAGACTCGGAATACTCAATCAGTAGTTGGATAGTAGGACCTTGAAATCGCAATCTTCTCTGAAGAGTACGCTCATTTTGTGGTCCATGTACAAAATATCCAATGAATTTCCATGGGCCATGCACTAGAAGAAGAGAAGATAAAGGAAGAGAAAAATAAACTAGAAAAAGAGTTATCCATTTTTTTGAAATAGATTTTTTTAATGTTTTAACTCCCAAACTTTCCAAGGGCTACCCGATAAATGGTTTGCAAGGTATTAGATAAGATAGTAGTATTTAAGCCACATTGCCCTTTTCGAGAGAGTTAGGTGGTGTAGAAAAATTGTGATGTGGGTTTTTATTAAGATTGTTAATATATTTTTTTTGAATATTTTATTTTAAGAAAGAGGGAGAGAAAGAGAAATTATAAGAGTAGCAGGTTATTGATTTCGAATTATAAACAAAAGTTGTCCCCCGACAACGGCGCAAAAATTTGGTGTCGACTAATCGTGAAGAGAATAAGAACCGAACTAGTAATCCAACTAGGCAAGTATACCTATCGAATTGTATCAAGGGGACACAAGTGTCATATTAAAATCCGAGAACTATTGAGTAACCTTACTCGTACGAAGACTATTATCTTATCGAAAGAACTTTTTTCAGGGTTGTTTAACTAAAAGACTAGTAGAAGAAAACTACTTGTGATTAAGTAAAAAGCTACTAAAAGTGATTATAACGAAGGGTTGAAAAGATGTTAAAGAGAAGCACTCGATTGAGAATCACCTTGACAAAAGTTGATTAAAGACGCAAAAGCGCTACCCGGAGTTATTCCCCCAAGGTAAAGTTCAAAAGCATATTTTCTTCTCATATTTTGCTCCCCATAGCCTTAGCCTGATTTCTGGGACAAAATCTTTTATTTTGTTTATAAGATTTGTAACGACCCATTTCGCGCTAGGCTCGCACGCGTTCTGAGTCAAGAGACTTTAATCAAGCTCGGGGTGCATTGGTCGAAGGGTTAGGGTTGGGTGACACTCAACGAATAATATGGGAATTGACTTAAGATAAATCGACCGAGGGGAATTTGTCGGATATTGTCAGGGATATCTGATGAATTCGAGGAGAATCTATGTGAAGTTAGGTTAGTGAAATTCGTCGAGTAAGGCTGCTATTCACCGGGTATCGACGGTTGATACTCAACAGACTCAATGATAGGAATTTGGAGAAAATGGTTAAGGGAAATTCGTCGAATATCATTATTGATATCTGACGAATCAGTCGAATAAGGAGGGGAAGAATTCGGCAGGAGAAAACATAGGAAATTAAGCTAAGAGGAATTCATCGAATATCACTAAGGATATTCGACGAATTTGTCGAATATCACATAACTGATTCAACGTGATTGGAGGAGAATTCACCTAGAATCACGTAAATAGTTCGTCGGGTTTAGAGATTGATTCGTCAATATTACTCGATGGATCTCGCCGACTCATTGAATATGGAAATTGATACTCATCGAATTTAACTTGTGTGATTTTTAGCCCAGGCAGAATCTACAGTCCTGTGTCTGCGGGTTGAACTGGATTTCATGATTTGTGCGGGATGATTTCCTTGGATCAGTTATTTCAAATAAGACTTAGGTAATAATTGGCGGTCCAATAACACGACGAAACGTGGCGGAGTGACTCAACCCTAATAAATATTATTAAAAGGAATACCCGAACCCTAGCCGTCGCAATCCTTCATCTTGTCAAGCCATATCCGTGAGAAACCGTTGGAGAGGAAAAGATCATCGGAGTCAGAGTTCTGGGAGGAAGAGCCGCTCTTTTCCGTGAAGAACACTACCAATGAAGAGAGAGAGCCATGCCGCAAAGAAGGGTAACAAGATCCATGGCCATAACTGCCGGAAATGAGGTGTGCTTCCTACCCTCTCCCTTGGTGCTAGATCTCTAGTTAATCCTAGGAGAGATATCAACTCAAAAGAGTCTTGATTGGTGAGAAAAAGCTTTCCTAGGTGGAGGCCATGTTAGGACTTGTGTCGTAGGGATTAGACGTCTTCAACCTCTCCTACCTTCTAAGTGAATTACACGACGACGGAAAGGGAGGAGGAAAATCTGTACTCGGTTTTGAAAAAATAACTATAGGAAGAAGATGAACCGATGTCGTTCATCTTGCTTTGAGATGCGTGCAAAAATCTATTTTCTGCGTGCAACAAACTTCAAGGACATTTTTTGGGATGATACAGTACGATCTCGACTTACAACTAAACAGGAAAGTCGTAGCCCTTGGAAAGACCTTTTTGACGGATTATTAAATTTTTACATACGAGATCTGTAGCCTCGGGAAAGTCCAATCGAACTATTTGGGCCAACAAGTTAAACGTGCTGAAATCAGTTTTCTGTACGCAACAGACATTGAGGATGATTTCGAGTAGTTTACGATCAGATCGGGGTGTTTGACTAAACATGAAAAATGTATCCCTTGGAAATACCTTTCCAACGGATGGTTACGCATTTTCATATGAGTGTTGTAGATTTAGGGATGTTTGGTCAAAGTTGATGTACAATCAAATCTTGATTATTAGTTGTTTTCTAGTTACTGTGGATTTGGGATTGAACTTGGTAGGGAAAGTCCTGGTGGATTAATGTCGAGGTTTGTGATAATACGTTTTGTATCCTAAACTATTATCGTATTTTCTATTTTATATTGTGCAAATCATGTCTATTATTAGTTTATTTTTATCATTGTTATGTAAATATTATTGCCACTGACTTTTTCTTGTCTTTTTGCAGGTTTCCAGAAAATTGGCCAAAATGACCTATCACGCCCCCCTGTCATGCCCTCCCTGGGCGTGACATAGGGCGTGTCACCCGATCCCGAGGACTCCTGCTGGAAGGGATAGAAAAATGGTCAAAACCGCTATCACGCCCCATGACACGCCCTCCCTGGGCGTGTCACCAGGCGTGACCAGGGGCGTGTCGCCCTCTGCCGCAAAGCCTGCCGCCGCATTAAATGTCGTTCCGCCTCAGCACGCAAACAGTACTGTCACGCCCCATGTCACGCCCGTGACATGGGCGTGACACCCTCCTTTTTCGGTGACTGACGGATTTCCGACCAATGATTTGGACATGACGTGCCTGTCACGCCCCCCTGTCATGGGCGTGACCTAGGGCGTGACCACCGACGTACCGAAGCAATCATCCCTCCTGCCAGAATCCAGAGCCCGAGGTCACCATAGTACTGTCGCGCCCCCTGACACGCCCCCCTAGGGCATGTCGGAGGGTGTGACCAACCCGAGAAAATTTTCTATAAATTGAGACCCCCCTCTCCATTTCAGCAAGCTTTGGTTGAGAGGGGGAGGTGCTGCCCCTTTGGTTCTTGAGTTTTTTTTATGCTTTCTCTCTCTCTCTCTCTCTTCCTTTGTAATTTTTGCTTAATCATGGTTTAATAGTTAGTTGCTTTAGCTTTCTTTGTAATATTTGCTCTTGCTTAGTGCTAATTGTAGGGCTAGAATAGGATTTAATTTTCATGCACTTGTAATTTCAATTTCAATAGTGTAACTTGCCTTTTTTCATTAATAAAAGTGTTCTTCCTTTACTTGTGTTCCTTTATATGCTTTTCTACTCATCTCCCCTCCTCCACTCCATTATGATTAACTAATCCTCCTTGTACTCGATCTTGATGATCCGAGGTTAGAGCGATTATGTTATGATGTTTTAACTAATCTTTTCTTTTTAGGATAGGGCCTTGAATTACTCTTGATTAATCACGGGTTGGAGGTATATTTTCGATATATACTCTCCGCCTTTGCTTTCATTCTGGGCTAGCCGAGAGGCCAAAAGAATGAAATGAGCATTCAAGAGTAAAGGGAGTTGTACGCACCCCTCGAGAGAGGCAGACGTCCAAATCTCCCGGATTGGAGTAAAATCCAATAGTGGGGTTCACCGCGTAAAGCGAGTTTTAGGCCTCCGATTTAGACGAGAGTCGGTCGGACCTTCCAAAACTCAGTTGGGCACGACTTCGAGAGAAGCGTGTTCAAGCTTTAGGAACCTCCACGGTCAAGGACCTTTATCCTATTAAGTTCAGATTTTTATCGCATTTTCTTAATCGTCTTTAGCCGAGGTGAATCTTGATTGAGTGCATTTCCATCTCATATTTTCTACCTTTCGTAGTAATCACCTATCTTGTGCTCTTTAATTAACTGCAGTAGTTTCCTTTCTAGCATAGTTCTTTGCTTAATAGCATAACTTAATTGCGGTAGTTCTCTTTCTAGTACAGCTTTAATTCCTCCCTTGCACTTAGATTTTCTAAAACCCTAGTTTTTCCGTCGATAAGATAATAGCGTTCGTGTGAGTAAGCATAGCCAACAGTTCCCGGATTTCAATACGACACTTGTGTCCCCTTGCTACAATTCGATAGGTATACTTGCCTCATCGGGTTGCTAGTTCGGTTGCGTTTATTTTCTTCGAACCCTAGCGTGCAACAAGTTTTTGGCGCCGTTGCCGGGGAACACCAACTTCCGTTGATATTTTGAAAACACGAACCTATTAATTTTATCTCTTCTCTTTCTCATCCTCTTTCTTTAAAATTTTAAAAAATCAAAAAAATTTATCACCGCTCTTAATAGAAACCAACCTCACAATTTTTCTACGCCACCTAATTCTCTCGAAAAGGGCAAAGGGCTTTAAGCGCCACTGTCTTGTCTAGTACCTTGCGAACCCTTCACGGGGTAGTCCTTGGGAAGTTCGGGAGTTAATCTATAAAAAAATCTATTTCAAAAAGAAAAAAAATTTCTAAACTTTTTTCTAGTTTATCCTTTTTCTCTTCCTCTTCTTCTTTTCTGTTCTTTTAGTGCATGACCCGCGGGAGTCCGTCGGTTATTTTGGACTTGGACCACGAAATTGAGCGTACTCTTTGGAGAAGATCGCGATTTCAAGGTCCTACTATCCAAGTGCCGGTTGAGGACTCCGAGTCATTTGCTACTTTAAGAATGGAAGAACCCAACGTAGATGAGGCCATGCAAAGGACTATGTCCTATTATGCACGACCGAATCTCGAGGGAACAGAATCAACTATAGTCCGCCCTGCTATAGCAAATAATAACTTCGAACTAAAGCCTAGCATAACTCAAATGGTGCAGCAATATGTGCAATTTGACGGACTTCAAGATGAAGATCCGAACGCACATATAGCTAGCTTTCTTGAAATTTGCGACACCTTCAAGATAAATGGTGTCACAAATGATGCGATCAGGCTGAGACACTTCCCCTTCTCTCTAAGAACTAAAGCTAAGCAGTGGCTTAACACACTTCCGAAAAATATCATAACCACTTGGAATGAATTAACTGAAAAATTTTTGGCGAACTATTTTCCGCCAGCTAAAACTGCAAAACTTAGGAACGACATCTCTGCCTTCGGACAAATAGACTCTGAAACCCTATACAAAACCTGGGAGAGATTTAAATAATTATTAAGACGATACCCACATCACGCACTGCCTGTATGGTTACAAGTGCAGACGTTTTATAACGGGCTAAATCAAAGCACGAAGCAAATGATAGACGCAGCTTCTGGCGGTACTTTAAATCATAAGACCCCGGAAGCCGCTCTTGAGCTTTTTGACGACATGGCCATGAACACTTATCAGTGGAATGTGCCTAGGTCCCGCCCGAACAAGCCTGCAGGTATCTATGAAGTGGACAACGTCTCCCAGCTCGCTCTGCAAGTAGAAATCCTAAGCAAAAAAATCACGGAGATGACTGCTGCCTCCGCCCCTCAGGTATGGGAATCTGCAACCCCTACTCCGGAACATTTAGATTATGTTAATAATATGCCTAGAACTGCTTTTAATAATTTTTCTGCTGCGAATTTTCATCCGTCTGGTTTTAATTTTCCGAATAGTTATAATCCTGCTTTAAGAAATCATCCGAACTTTTCATGGAGTAATCCATCGAATGCGATGGGCCCACCCCCGCAAAATGATTTTTCTGCACCACAACCACCACCACCACTTCTTCAAAATTACCCAAAACCTCCAAGCTTAGAGGAATTACTTTCTAAATACATCACCACAAATGACGCTACCATAAGAACTTTAACCGGAAGCGTAAAAAGTTTAGAAAATCAGGTAGGACAGCTCGCGAAAATAATTTCTGAGCGACCCGCAGGGTCTCTTCCTTCCAATACCGAACCCAACCCGAGAGAGCAAGCAAAAGCTATAACTCTTCGGAGTGGGAAGCAAGTCTCCGGTATGGTAAGTGAAGAGCTCGAGGCAAGCTCCGCTTCCGCTTTTAAAAATCAAAGCTCCGCTGCCGTTTTTAAAAATCAAAGCTTCGCTCCCATTTTAAAAATTCCGCCATCTGCTGAAGAAGTAATCACCCCTATTTTAGAAAATAATCTCACTCCACCACCCATCTTCAAAAATAATTCAACTCCTCCATACCCCTCTGAACTTAATAGACAACGTCAAGATGATCAGTACTCCCGCTTCTTAGAAATCTTCAAACAAATCCACATTAATCTTCCCTTCCACGAGGCTATTTCGCAGATGCCGAAATACGCCAAATATCTTAAAGACCTCCTCACAAACAAGAAGTAGTTAGAGAATCTTTCGCACGTCACGCTAAACGCCGAGTGCTCCGCCGTTTTAACAAACGGTTTGCCGAAGAAAATCAGTGACCCGGGTAGTTTCTCTATCCCGTGTGTCTTCGGTGATCTTTTTGTTAAACACGCGTTAGCCGACTTAGGCGCGAGTATAAACCTGATGCCCTTTTCGTTGTTCAAAAAGTTAGGGATTGGTAGCCTTAACCCCACGCGTATGAGTATCCAGCTAGCCGATAGATCCGTCAAGTACCCGTTAGGAATAGTGGAGGACGTTCTAGTGAAAGTCGACAAGTTCATCTTCCCGGTGGACTTTGTCATTTTGGACATCGAAGAAGACGTCGAGGTTCCCCTGATCCTTGGCCGACCCTTCCTTGCCACCTCCCGAGCCATCATTGACGTAAGCAATGGTAAGCTCTTTCTTCGAGTAGGCGACGACGAAGTCACATTTTCTATCACCCCTTCGATGAAGAACACCTTAGCGAACGATGACTCATGTTTTTTCGTAGATGCCGTGAATGATGATTCTTCCTACTGCCTCTCCGACTTTGAAAAAGAATTTTCTACTTTTTGCTCCTCTTCTCTTACAACGGAATCACTGCAAGGAAGTGATGAATCTTCTTATTGTCTTTCTGAGTTTGAAAAAGAATTTTGGAATTTTTGTTCTTCCTCTATTCTTCCCACTGAATCGCTACAAGAAGCCGTCTTGGCTGCTAGCCCCACCCCTTATTACGTTCCTTATAAAAAAGTTTATGAAGATATTATTTTTGAAAAAGAAAGAATCTCAAAATCCTCTTATGAAGAACCCCCTACCCCAGAACTTAAAGAACTTCCCGAACACCTTAAGTATGCTTTCTTAGAAAAAGACTCCAAGTTACCAGTTATCGTTTCGGCCTACCTCACGGATACGCAGAACGATAAACTTCTTCTAGTTCTACGTAAGCATCGTCGGGCTATTGCTTGGCAAATTTCTGATATCAAGGGCATAAGCCCATCTTTCTGTACCCATAAAATTTTAATGGAAGATAATTCGCGTAACTCTATCCAACCTCAGCGCCGTATAAACCCAAACATGAAAGAAGTAGTTAAGGGCGAGGTTATGAAACTATTAGACGCAGGAATTATCTACCCTATATCGGACAGTAAGTGGGTTAGTCCCGTTCTGGTAGTTCCAAAGAAGGGAGGGATAACCGTAGTTAGTAATGAGAATAATGAATTAATCCCGACGCGGACGGTGACGGGTTGGCGTATGTGCATAGATTACCGTAAGTTAAATGACGCCACCCACAAGGACCACTTTCCTTTACCGTTTATCGACCAGATTTTAGAACGTCTCTCCGGCCATAGCTTTTATTGTTTTCTCGATGGCCTCTTGGGGTACTTTCAAATACCCATCTCTCCCGAGGACCAAGAGAAAACTACGTTTACTTGTCCCTTTGGCACCTTCGCGTACCGAAGAATGCCGTTTGGATTATGCAATGCGCCAGCTACATTCCAGCGATGTATTCTCGCAATATTTGACAAGTACGTAGAAAGTATTATGGAGGTATTCATGGACGATTTCTCCGTGTTCGGCAATTCCTTCGATAGATGTTTAGAAAACCTCGAAAAAGTCTTAGAACGATGCGAAGAAACTAACCTTGCCCTAAATTGGGAAAAATGCCATTTTATGGTGAGGGAAGGGTTAGTTTTGGGTCATAAAATTTCTGCTAAAGGTATTGAGGTAGACGTTGCCAAGATAGAAGTTATTGAGAAGTTGCCGCCGCCTACAAACATAAAAGCTATAAGAAGTTTCCTTGGCCACGCTGGTTTTTATCGTCGTTTTATAAAGGACTTCTCCAAGATCACTAAGCCCCTCACCCATCTCTTAGAAAAAGACGCTCCATTCATTTTTGATGACTCTTGTATTTCTGCCTTTGAAATAATTAAAGAAAAGTTAATTAACGCACCGATTATGATAGCTCCGGTGTGGGACCTTCCTTTCGAGATTATGTGCGATGCGAGTAGTTTTGCGGTAGGAGCCATATTAGGTCAACGCATATCTAAAAACTTCCACCTCATCTATTACGCTAGTAAAACCCTCACATCTGCACAAGAAAATTACACCACAACCGAGAAGGAGCTCTTAGCTGTAGTATTTGCGTTTGATAAATTCCGCCCTTACATTACTCTTTCAAAAATCATTGTTTTTACGGACCACTCGGCCCTCAAGTACCTTCTTGCCAAAACGGATGCCAAGCCTCGCTTGATTCGCTGGGTCTTACTCCTACAGGAGTTTGACTTAGAGATCCGTGATAAGCGAGGAGCCGAGAACTTGGCCGCCGACCATTTATCAAGATTAGATAACCTCTTTATAGAAAAATTAAATGAAAAGTCTTTTAATGATTATTTTCCTGATGAGAAGCTGCTTTTAGTTAACGCATCTACTTCTCCTTGGTTCGCGCACATCGCCAACTATCTAGTGGCCCGGGTGCTCCCAAAAGAGTTCTCCTCTCAGCAAAAGAAGAAATTCTTTTCTGAGTTGAAGAACTACTTCTGGGAAGACCCGCATCTTTTCAGAATCTGTGCGGATCAAGTGATAAGGAGATGTGTTTCTTATGAGGAAGGAATCGATATTCTAAAACATTTGCATGAAGGCCCGACAGGTGGGCACTATCAAGCTGCTCGCACTGCTCATAAGGTGCTTTGCGCGGGTTTTTACTGGCCTAGCCTGTTTAAGGACGTGCAAGCCTTTGTGAGCAGGTGTGATAGTTGCCAACGGTCGGGCAACATCTCCAATAAAAATGAAATGCCGCAAAATTATTTCTTAGAGTGCGAAATTTTCGACCTCTGGGGAATTGATTTTGTTGGCCCCCTTCCTTCTAGCTTCGGAAACAAATATATTTTAGTTGCTGTTGATTATGTTTCACGATGGGCTGAGGCCCAAGCTCTTCCTACGAACGACTCCCGAGTTGTAGTCATGTTTTTTAAAAAATTATTTTCTTGATTCGGTACGCCTCGCGCAATCGTTAGCGATAGGGGTTCCAATTTCTGTAACGCACAATTTTCAAAAATCCTTACCAAATACGACGTTACGCATAAGCTTTCCACTGCCTACCACCCCCAAACTAACGGACAAGTCGAAGTAGTTAATTGAGAAATAAAAAGAATATTAGAAAAGACTGTTTCAACTTCTAGAAAAGACTGGTCAGCCAAACTTGACGATGCTCTATGGTCCTACCGAACAGCGTACAAAACCGCCCTCGGATGTACGCCGTATCGGCTTGTCTATGGAAAATCGTGTCATCTGCCCGTAGAGTTAAAACACCGCGCCTTTTAGGCCTTAAAATTTCTAAACTTCGATCCCCACTCAGTCGGTGACCTTCGAAAATTTCAACTAAATGAACTCGATGAGTGGCGCTCTTATGCTTATGAAAATAACAAACTTTATAAAGAGCGGACGAAGCGTTTACACGATAAACACTTAAGGCACCCTAAAAACTTTAAGCCGGGCGACCAAGTCCTTTTATATAATTCTCGTTTACGATTATTTCCGGGCAAATTAAAATCTCGCTGGTCTGGCCCGTTTTCTGTTTTAGAAGTATTTCCTTATGGAACTGTTTTAATTTCTCACCCTGATAAGGGTAATTTCAAAGTGAATGGTCAGCGTCTTAAACTCTACTTTTCTGGTGATGATGATGTCAGTCCAAACATTATTAAGTTTCTGCTTCACGAACTCTAACTTTGAACTCTTAATTTTTGTTAAAAAAAAGAGACAATTTTATTTCGGGACAACAATATTTTTGGACAAAATTATTTTTTGATGCGTCGAGCTCAACGACGCTTTAACCAAAGGGCACTCTTGGGAGGCAACCCAAGTTATCTTTTTCTGTTTTCTTTATTTTACAATTTTTGCCTCGGACGGCTCCGACAAGCTGAAGCTTCTGCGATCTCCTGCTCCAACATTGCTGAATCTATCACGAAGTCCAAAGAAGACATTCGGAGGAGCGGCATCACTCAGTTTTCGCAGCAAATAAATCCGGGGAAGTACCTGTATTTCAATTCTGTCTTTCAATTCTGTACTTTATTTTTCTCTCCTTCTCCAATCCCCTTCTTTAGCCATTGAGGACAATGTCTATTTTAAGGTTGGGGGAGGATTTCCTCCTTCATTTTTGCGTAGTGTAAATAATCTTCTTTTTGTATATATTGTAAATATTTCCAAAAAAAACTGAATATCTTAAAATTCCAAAAAAAAGAGAGAAAAAATCCAAAATCCAAAAAAAAAGAGAATATTTCACAAAATTAAATTAAAAAAAATATGTGTTTTTGAATAGTTTAGACATTTTGGTATTTCAATAGTACCCCTAGTTTTTAGTTTTGTTTTACTCAAAATCTCCTATAAACAACTTAGTTAATTATAATATTTCTAATCGTTCTTTTTAATTATGTTTCACAAGTAAAATGTTGGCCATGCTGTGTTTCTAATTCACGGTAGAATGTTAAGGTGAAATATTTTTCTAAAACTCGCATTTCTATTATGGTTTTTTGTTGTTTATTTCCTTTACTTTCTTAAAAATTCATCATCCACTATTTTCTTTTTCGTTTTTGAATAATTTTTGTAAAGTCAACTTTTGAATAACGTAGTAGATGTGAACGATCCAAGTCACCTATTATTTCTATTTTCAAGTTAATTTCATCAATCTTCTTTTATTATCTAGGACTCGCTTTTTGAAAATTTTTCAAACCTTTGTTTTAAATAATTTCAAAAGCGTGAAAATGATTTAGGCCGTTTTTGTTTTCGTTTGAGCTTTCCTGCCAACCTAAAAACTTTTACCACTAGTTAGCCATTTTTGAGCCTTTTTTCCGATTACATTTGATAGCTCCTCCCTTCATTTCAGTTTCACCAAAGCCAAAATTTCCAACCTATCGAATCACACTAGCCTTTTTGAGTTTCATAAATTAGTTTGACGATTTTGATAGGATATTTTGTGATTTTTGTGGGAGAAAGATTTTTGAAAAAAAAAAGGGATGTCGAAAGTGATGTTTATTTTTGTTTGGCCAACTCTAAAAGGAAAATAAAAATATTTATGTCCTTTGTTTTGAAAAAAAAAATAAGAAAAAGAAAAAAATGTGTATATATTTTTATGAAAATTTTTGAAACTCTTTGCTTTGGTTTAGTGTGATTTTAAAACCTTCACGTTTATCATTGAATTCCACTCCTAATCATATTCCTAAGCCAAACGTTTCTGTCCTATTTAAGTCCTTTTGATTCACGCTTTTTGATTTTTATTTAATAACTAAGAAAAGAAAAACAGTAAATCAGTTTTAGTTTTGGATTTAAACCTAGATTTTTGTTAATTAAATTGATATAATTATAATGCGTTGCTTGGATCTAGTAACAACTCAATGCGTGTTTTTCATTTTCGTTGCCTTTGCTTAAGTCTATTTAAAAAAAATCTCGTTAAAATTTTGGATGATTTGTTTTTATTGAGTAAAGTTTATAAAAGTTTTACCATATCTAAATAATTGTTTTAGACTTACATTTCACCTTTTCCCTACTAAGAATTTCGCATAGTACTTGTGTAGGCATAATTAGAACTTTTTGATTAGTCCTTTTTATAAATATCTAGTTTTTATATTTTTGCTTGGGGACAAGCAAAGCTTAAGCTTGGGGGAATTTGATAATACGTTTTGTATCCTAAACTATTATCGTATTTTCTATTTTATATTGTGCAAATCATGTCTATTATTAGTTTATTTTTATCATTGTTATGTAAATATTATTGCCACTGACTTTTTCTTGTCTTTTTGCAGGTTTCCAGAAAATTGGCCAAAATGACCTGTCACGCCCCCCTGTCACGCCCTCCCTGGGCGTGACATAGGGCGTGTCACCCGATCCCGAGGACTCCTGCTGGAAGGGACAGAAAAAGGATCAAAACTGGTGTCATGCCCCATGACACGCCCACCCTAGGCGTGTCACCAGGCATGACCAGGGGCGTGTCGCCCTCTGCCGCAAAGCCTGCCGCCGCATTAAATGTCGTTCCGCCTCAGCACGCAAACAGCACTGTCACGCCCCATGTCACGCCCGTGACATGGGCGTGACACCCTCCTTTTTCGGTGACTGACGGATTTCCGACCAATGATTTGGACATGACGTGCCTGTCACGCCCCCCCTGTCACGGGCGTGACCTAGGGCGTGACCACCGACGTACCGAAGCAATCATCCCTCCCGCCAGAATCCAGAGCCCGAGGTCAATATAGTACTGTCACGCCCCCTGACACACCCCCCCTAGGGCGTGTCGGAGGGCGTGACCAACCCGAGAAAATTTTCTAAACATTGAGACCCCCCCCCTCTCCATTTCAGCAAGCTTTGGTTGAGAGGGGGAGGTGCTGCCCCTTTGGTTCTTGAGTTTTTTTATGCTCTCTCTCTCTCTCTCTCTCTCTTCCTTTGTAATTTTTGCTTAATCATGGTTTAATAGTTAGTTGCTTTAGCTTTCTTTGTAATCTTTGCTCTTGCTTAGTGCTAATTGTAGGGCTAGAATAGGATTTAATTTTCATGCACTTGTAATTTCAATTTCAATAGTGTAACTTGCCTTTTTTCATTAATAAAAGTGTTCTTCCTTTACTTGTGTTCCTTTATATGCTTTTCTACTCATCTCCCCTCCTCCACTCCATTATGATTAACTAATCCTCCTTGTACTCGATCTTGATGATCCGAGGTTAGAGCGATTATGTTATGATGTTTTAATTAATCTTTTCTTTTTAGGATAGGGCCTTGAATTACTCTTGATTAATCACGGGTTGGAGGTATATTTTCGATATATACTCTCCGCCTTTGCTTTCATTCTGGGCTAGCCGAGAGGCCGAAAGAATGAAGTGAGCATTCAAGAGTAAAGGGAGTTGTACGCACCCCTCGAGAGAGGCAGACGTCCAAATCTCCCGGATTGGAGTAAAATCTAATAGTGGGGTTCACCGCGTAAAGCGAGTTTTAGGCCTCCGATTTAGACAAGAGTCGGTCGGACCTTCCTAAACTCAGTTGGGCACGACTTCGAGAGAAGCGTGTTCAAGCTTTAGGAACCTCCACGGTCAAGGACCTTTATCCTATTAAGTTCAGATTTTTATTGCATTTTCTTAATTGTCTTTAGCCGAGGTGAATCTTGATGGAGTGCTTTTCCATCTCATATTTTCTACCTTTCGTAGTAATCACCTATCTTGTGCTCTTTAATTAACTGCAGTAGTTTCCTTTCTAGCATAGTTCTTTGCTTAATAGCATAACTTAATTGCGGTAGTTCTCTTTCTAGTATAGCTTTAATTCCTCCCTTGCACTTAGATTTTCTAAAACCATAGTTTTTCCGTCGATAAGATAATAGCGTTCGTGTGAGTAAGCATAGCCAACAGTTCCCAGATTTCAATACGACACTTGTGTCCCCTTGCTACAATTCGATAGGTATACTTGCCTCATCGAGTTGCTAGTTCGGTTGCGTTTATTTTCTTCGAACCCTAGCGCGCAACAGTTTGCATGTGGTTTGGTGAACTTAAACTATTGGTAATTGCGTTAGAAAAATATTGATGAGATTTACTTTAAATATCCTTAAGTCAACAAATGGTTCTGTGAGGCTCGTCGTATAATTGACTTGGTGGAGTTTCGTAATGAATTGAATGGAAAAGTTAGTGAACACTACATGTGCATGCGTAATATCTTGCTAGCTTGTGAACTTCATGTGAAAGCATGGTGGTTTGTGAATGCTTAAATTTAGAGCGTATTGGATAAGCTATTGCATGATTTTGTGGGATATTGGTTAAGGAATGTACTTTGTAGTCCACTACTTAGAGTTGAGTCTCCATACGTGTAGTAGTGTGAGATTGGTACGTTATTTTGGGTGGCTTCAAACCTATGTAAATAATAAACCCTGGTGTTATATAGAAATGTGGATGGGTTGGAAGTGCGTGTGTGTTTGTCGCACTGAAATGATGTGTTGATAATGGATTTAGTTTGGAGCCCTTGGGTTTCGATGAGCACCGGATATGAATAATAAATAGGGACTCTGTGTGGAGCCATTATATGTGAAATGCATGCGGTGTGAGTTGACACGAGGTGTCTTAATCCTGGGTTTAGGATAGTGTGGCAAGTCTACGGGCTCGCCTGTTGTCAAACCGATAGGAGTTGACATATAGACTTTGGACGGTTTGGTTGTGTGCTCGGTGCTCATTCCCAAGGCCCTCTATGTGATAAGTGGATGGAATGGCTATGGCCTTCTGCTCATTTCTGAGGCCCTTTCCATGCCACACCTATAGGCCAGTTTGGGTTATGTTCTTGGTGCACATCTACCCAAGACCCCACTAACCCATAGTACGCATGTGAACTCCATTGTTGTATTCTTAGATTTGAGGCATACGGAGGCCTAGGCTCGATCGGTAGTGTGGATGCCCGCTTAGTAGTCGAAAAGCCCATTCCACGGTCACCGTCTGGCCACGACGGATGGTGTTTGAGAGGTTAGCTACCAGCTTGAAAAGTGGGAACTATAAGTCTATGTCGACATAGTAGTTTCATGTGCGTGAGCATGAGTGAGTCATTGCATTGCATTCATATCATCACATTACATAACATACATAAGATCCAAATCGTATAAGTTTGTATTGGAACTCTTATACGATGAGTTACTTTACTGTTAAGCCGATCCTCAACTTATATGTCTGTATGGGCATTCATATAAGTTGAGTTACTTCCTGTTGTTTATACATATTTATAAACTGCTGTTGATGGTAGAACAACTAGAGTAGATCGATATACTCACTTGTTGTAATTACTATGATATACACTGTTATAGTTTAATCCTTTACCACCTATTTGTACTACTGTTTATATATATATATATATATATATATATATATATATATATATATATATATATCGTACCCTTGTCCTTTTCTCCGCCCGGTGCTTAAGAGTCACCGGTGGAGCGGATATGATAGTCACTTTGTCTTTTTGACTAACTGTTGCTACATCTTTCTTTTTAAGAGGAAACCCTGCAGATAGAGCAGCAGCAAGTTTTGTAAGAGGGCAGCCAGGCCAGGACGACAGTTCCTAAAGTGACGGTACCATCACAGTTGTTAGTGACTTACGTGAGTTTTGAGAGACTCATGTTGCAGCCGTTTGGCATTACGTTTTCTGATATTAAGGAATCCTTAATTACTTCTTTTATTTGTTGTACTAGTGGACCTTAAACTAGTGTGTGATTTTGACTTCTCATTACTTACTTTATGTTGGGTTGGTATTGATATGTTTAGCCGGCAGGATAGGCGTATTGTAGTACAGGTTAGCCCGTGTGCTAACGCTACTGCAAGGCAGCGGTTCTTGGCATAAGACTCTCCTCGGATATTTTTTGTGTTTCGGGAGGGGGGGCTTACAACATGAGCCCGTTAATATTTCTACTTTATAAATTTGTTTTAGTACCTTTATCTCATTGGACTTTGTTGTGATTCATACTCATTTATATATATATATGTGGTGATCTTTGTGGACTTGACTTGATTATCTTCACTATTGTACTTCTACTTCTTTGGTGATCATTAATGTCGATATGATCGGTGTTTTGTTGTGACGACCTTCCTGAGTGTCGGTGTCACCGCAAAATTGCAATTCTGGTCGTAAGACCCGGTAGCGTAGCAAAAAAAATAGGGTCTTACAAAGTCGTATCAGAGCTGATCTTGATGCGAAGAGAAGAAGCCCAAAAATCCTAGACCACCCAATGCGAAATTAGTTTGATGGTAAACTAGAAGCAGAAGAAATTGTGTGCCCATAAGGGGAATCACATGCAAAAGTCCACTTCTTCATTAGTTCCATTTGTAAATCAGCAAACAATTGGAATTTTCCTTATAGCCTACGACGAACCCTATCCCTCAGCAGGGTGCACCCCAGGCACAGAACATGGTTCCACCCCCGCCGACTCCGACTCTGTTCAAGCAGACGAAGATGGGAAAGACACTGACGATTATTCATGAGGACTTCAGGGTTCAGCAGGCTCCAGCTCCACAACCAAATCCCGGGGCTAACTGGTTGAGCGTCTTTCAGGGGCTTTATCCATCATCCTACCTCGAGATGGAGTCAACGGTCTGTATAGAGGAGTGGCTGTACATTATTTATGAGATGCTGGCTGGGATTCAATGCTGGTGGAGGAGGCAGTAGCCTTGGCAAGTTCTTGCTTGGAGTCGCATGTGAAGAGATGGTGGAATTCACTTTTAGACACCCCCTTTACTGGAGTAGATTGCGCGGACAATTCCTGGGATGAGTTTAGAGCAGCTCTATTGGAGAATTTTGTACCACAATCGGCGAAGGATGAGTTGGACGACAGGTTCCTGCAGTTTAGGCAGGGCAACATGATGGTGTTGGAATACTACCGGGAGTTCACACATCTAGCCCGCTTTGTGGATTCATACCAGTTGGATGATGCAGGCTACATGAAGTTGCTCTATAAGGGCCTTCACGATGATATGATGCAGACCCTCCTCTTTTTTCTGATGGGAGCTTTGTCAGGATCTTGGAGATGGCCAAGAAGCTTGAGACAGACCAGCTTATAGTCCTGGGCTGGAGGAGACCGACTAATGACTTAGTGATTGTTAGTAGGAGAGACCATACCAGAGGTCATGTCATAGGGGGAAGGAGCGATGGGGATCAACCCCGCCAGGAGGACAAGCAGGAGCAGAGGAACCAGGTGGTGATAGCTCCTTGGCCCTTGCAGAAGCGGGAGATGCCGAGGCCAGTGGAAAGGCAGGAGCAGAGGAACTAGGTAGTGCAACCAGCCAGGGCACATTCGGAGTAACTGACCCATGAGGGAAGCAACTCCTCCAACACCTCAGGATTCCCCACCAGCTCGACAGTTTGGTGGTCAAGGACGCGTCCGAGGAAATAGATTTCAGGGCGGAGGCCGCAGATGGGATAGAGGGCATATATATTCCTTGGATCTGGCGCAACCCCGAAACCCAAAGCGGGTGATAGCAGGTACGCCGGTGATTTAAAGTTCCTTTCTTTCCTAGAAGCTAGATTACATGGATATAGATCTGTAGAATTAGGGAAGAACATAAAACTAGATATCTTAGAGGAAAAAATTTAACTAACTCAGTGATAGTGATGGTGTGTGGCATGCCTGCCCACACCCTATTCAACATAGGATCATCACATAATTGTGTCTCGGAGGATTTTATTAGAGACTTGGACTAGATCAGGAGCTTTGAGGGAGTCATTAGGAGGGTGTGTCTCCCTAACAGGACAAAGATCCAATTTACGGGCAAGTGCATTTTGGGAGTGACCATTGATGGTATAAACTTCGAGGCCCCGATAACGATCTTAAGGATTCCGAATTTTGATCTCATCCTGGGCATGACATGGCTCACCTGGAACCATGCGCAAATTGATTGCCCAGCAAGGAGGGTGGTGCTGAGTTACGACAACACATACCCGACCTTCAAAGGTAGTGTCCAAACCTCTCGCCTTCTTCTCTCTTCTATTCAGGGCATCAAGCACCACCTGTAGGGAGACGAGGTCTATCAATTGCTTTTTGATATGGCCGAGGTGATGAATTCCATTGCTAGTATCCCGGTGGTACGGTACTTTGCTGATGTATTTCCAGAAAAGTTGTCAGGGTTGTCGGCGCATCGGGAGAAGGATTTTCAGATACAACTCGTGCTGGGGGCTAAGACGGTATCCAGAGCCAGTTATCAGATGGCCTCGAATGGGTTGGTGGAGTTTTGAAGCCAGCTGCAGGAGCTAGTGGAAGCCGGATTTGTCCATCCAAGCTCTTTGCCATGGAGAGCTATGGTGTTGTTCGTGAAGAAGAAGGATGGGACACTCTGACTGTGCATTGACTATATGGCACTGAACTTGCTGACGGTCCAGAACACGTATCCACTGATGAGGATTGACGAGCTGTTTGACCAGTTGGAGGGAGCTCATTTGTTTTCAAAGCTGGATCTAAGGTCAGGATACTACCAGTTGCGAATTCAGGAGGAGGACATCCCGAAGACCGCTTTTAGCAGTAGATACGGGTTGTATGAGTTCACCATGATGCCCTTTGGGCTCACGAATGCACCATCCGCATTCATGTGTTTGATGAACTGGGTATTCGAGGCCTACCTGGACGTATTCATCATAGTGTTTCTTGATGACATCCTCATCTATTCAAGGACTAAGGAGGAGCATGTGTGTCATTTAGCACTGACTCTAGAGAGGCTCCGGGAGCACAGACTATTTGCCAAGTTCAAATAAGTGCCAGTTTTGGGTGAAGGAGGTGGTTTTATTATGCCATATTATCAATGGAGAAACACTGATAGTGGATCCGACAAAAGTTCAGGCAGTATGGGATTGGCCACCGCTGAAGATGGCCACTAATGTGAGGAGTCTCCTAGGACTTGCCTGTTAATATCTTACATTCGTAGAGAGATTCTCCCGGATTGCTCTCCCAGTCACATCTCTTACGAACAAGGAGACTCCATTTGTTTGGATGCCATAGTGTGAGGCTGCCTTCCTGAAGCTAAATGGTCAGCTTACCTCGGCCCCTATCCTTGCCCTTCCATCTAGAAAGGATAAATTTTAGGTTTATACAGACGCATCGTATCAGGGGATGGGTGTCGTTCTGATGTAGAACGACAACGTGAAAGCTTATGCGCTCCCTCTAGTTGAAGAAATATGAGCAAAACTACCCAGTACATGACTTGGAGAAGGGAGCGGTTGTCTTCGCTCTGAAGATCTGCTGGCACTATCTCTATGGTGTCCACAGTGATTTTTTCTCGGATCACAAGAATTTGAAGTATGTTGACATGCAGAAGGAGCTGAACATCCAACAGAAACATTGTGTAGAGTTTTTGTCAGACTATCAGTACACCATTAACTATTATCCCGGGAAGACAAATGTAGTAGCAGCCGCTTTGAGCCGAAGAGACACTACATCAGGAGCAGAGCCACAGCTGATGGCTATGGAGTTGGTACAGATGTTGGAGGAGACACAGATATCTCTGGTATCCGAGGATGATCCTGAGAAGTTTGAGGAGTACCTGGCATCGATGAGCACAACCGATGACATCCGGGATCACATCAGGGACGGCCAGAGACTGGATGCGAGGATGGAGCCGATTTTCAGGGCCTAGGAGGAAGGCACGATAGGGGATTACTCTTTGAGAGATGGGCTGTTGTGCTTTAGAGGCAGATTTTATATACTGGCAGGAGGCCATATATGAGAGGATATCATGGTGGAGGCACATAGCAGCCAGTACTCAGTACACCCGGGGATTAGAAAAATGGCAGCAGATCTAAAGAGGACTATGTATTGGGCAGGCATGAAGAAGGATATCACATTCTATGCGACCCATTGAAAGTCTTGTAAGCTCGTAAAGGCGGAGTGCAAGAACCCAGCTGGATTATTACAGCAACTGACAGTGCCAGGGTTGAAATTTGACGATATAGCCATGGACTTCATACATGAACTCCCTCGGTCTCATATGGGAATGACTCAATCTGGGTGATCATCGACAGGTTGAAGAAGGTGGCCATGTGCATTCCGATCAGGAAGGAAGCTCCGGTTGGCGACTTGGTGCAAGAGTTTATGGAGCAGTTTGTCCGCTATCTTGGCGTGCCAAGATCGATCGTGTCGGATCGAGATGGACAGTTTACGTCTAGAGAATGTTGTTTAGTCCAGGCTTACCTAGGGTCTCGGTTGACATTTAGTACAACCTTCCACACTTAGACGGATTGACAAATGGAGTATAACAACCAGACACTTGAGGACCTCTTATGCTTATGCATCCTGGACCACGGGGAGCCATGGGAGAGATTGTTGACATTGATCGAGTTCTCGTATAATAACAGTCATCAGTCAATTATATGCAGGGACCCATACAAGGCATTATACAGATGGGGTATATGACCCCACTATCTTGGGTCCAGGATGATAATCTAAAGGCACTCGTCTCAGAGTTCGTGGGGGATACAGATACTCAGGTGTGATTGATCCGAGATAGGATGCTGGAGGCCCAGGGTAGACATGCCAAGTACTACGATGTGCGATATCGTCAAGTGGAGTTCTAGGTGGGAGACTTGGTTTTCTTGAAGATACAGTCGATGCATGGAGTCTCACTGGTATACAGGCGGAAGATGCTCAGTCTAAGATACATGGGGCCCTACAGGATCCTGGAGTAGATCGGCCCCTTGGCCTACAGACTGTAGCTACTACCAGAGTTGGTGGGGTTGCACGATGTCTTCCACGTCTCTTCACTTCAGAGGGCTCTACTACGACTTGATTAGTTGATCTCTACTACAGATGGCTCGGTGGCTTCGGATCGATCTGTCAGCATGGATCCGGTCAGGATCAATGATACAGTAGTGCGGGTATTTCGACACAAGAAGGTCTCGCTAGTCAAGGTCTAGTGGAAGAATCATGGGCAGGAGGAACACACTTAGTAGCCAAGGGACCTGATGCACCAGAGGTACCCGGATCTCTTCGAGTGAGGTATACCTTCAATTTTCAGGGATGTTACATGCTTTTACTTCTGTAGAAACCTCGTATGCCTAACCTTAATTTCGGGGACGAAATTTTTATTTTTATGTATTGGGATTTTGTAACATTCCTCAAATAACTAAACCCCTAAGAGTGGTTTTGTCATGACTAGGTCATGACAAAACCCTAGGAACCCAAGAAGTCCAAGTGAACTTAGCAATGAACGTGAGATCACCTTGGTCTGCCAATAGCTTATTTCAAGCACCACCACTGGGGTTTGAATCTAAGCATCAACAAGACTCCAGGACCCAACCACAATACCCCAAACCCTTTAGGAGGTCTATAGGGTCACTAAGGACCCCTTGGGGTAAACTAAAGAGGTCAAGTTGACCAAAGTCAACCCTATCCCAATAATGGTTAAGATGCCCTAATTAAGGGTCAAGTGGCCGCCAAGGTGCCAAACCAACCCTACCCAACCCTTCCTTGACCTTAGGGGAGGCCAATGGGTCACCAAGGACCCATTGGGGGCAACCCAAAAGGTCAATTTGACCAAAATCAACTCAACCATAGTTTTGGTCAAATTAGCTCAAGTTGAACTAACCTACCCCAATCCACTTGGGCTAAGCCAAATTGGAGTGGCCCACAAGCCTTAGGGGCTGATATTTACCTAAAATTCCAGTCAATTTCTATAGGTGGTGACTAGGAGAGAGAAACCTCAAGTTGCCCCTTTAATGCAGGAGAGAGAAAGAAAGAGAATGAGGTCATTCATGTCCATGGAAGTCCAAGGGGCCTCCTCTCTTCATCTCCAATGGCTTGATTCATCTCCCCCATCAGTTCTGAGAAGATCAAGGGGCTTTCAAGGCCCTTTCAATGGCTGGGTGCACTGAACCACCACTTGGCCGAAAACCTCCCACATTGGCATTAATGGTCATTGAAGCCTAGACCTATCCTCTACCCAATCTAATGCTTTTAAAAGCTTCACCAGGTCGAGAGAAACCGTTTCCACTCTTTCCTTAAAGCAGCTGAGCCCTCTGGTAGTGATGTTGCAGAGCACCGAACGACGCCACCACCATAAATGGCAACCCGGCGATCGGCTAGGCTTCAGCCCTCCTAAAAGGTCATATCCTCTCCTTCTCTTCCAATGGATAGATCCACTCTCCTTGGCGTGTCGCAAGCCATGTTCGGCCCAGAAATATTTTTTCTAGGGAAAATTATGGTCGTTCATTTCTTTCAAAAGGGATCCAAGGGCTGTACTGGTTGGGTTTTAAGCCTGGAATAGGGTTTCAAACTCTTATTCCATCATCACCAATCTCTTTCTAAGTCCTAGAGAGAGGGGAGAGTAAGGAGGAAGAAGAAAGAGAGATCTGGTTGTTGGAGGAGATCCGATTGCCCGAGGAGATTTGGAGCGCCAAATCGCAAGCCGAGTCTAGATCTACTGAGGCGAGGTCATCGCGGTGCTTTTCATCTGTATAGATTTCCATGGCGTCAAAGAGTAACCCAAGGGTAACGATTCTCTACTTGTACATGTGAATTACTCTTTCCTCTTTGCATAGGAAGCCCGTTCTCGTGAGTTTGCTGTGAGTTTGAGGTGTTCCTTCGGGTAGACATGAATAGTCCCCGCTTTGTTACATGTAGAGTCCGAAATCGAGAAACGGACATAGGCATGGTGTGTGAAGCCTACCCGGACAAGTTGGTCTGGATCGGTGATGTTTCATTATGCATGATTAGCCGGAGAAGATTCTGTGCCTTTGGTTGTTTTTCAGGTTTTCTACGCGGTAGATTGCAACAGGGAATCTTGGGGATTAACTCCAAAGTGCGCCCGAAAATCTAGGCGGAAATGCATTTCTGCCAACTTGGTGGCCTGGGAGCCAGCCTTGAACATAACTGGGTTATGTGCTTGTTTGATCGAATTTGGGAGACGGTGAAGCTTGACTCATGCATTTGGCTTAAGATTGACAGTGCGGTGTGAGCAACGGGCTTGTAGAACCGGACACGGGCTATGTGGTTTGGTGACAGAGACCTAAAAGCAGGGACTAACCATTGGCATAGTTGTGCGAGTCTTAGGCTTAGACCGGAAAGACTGAAATGCTCATGAGTATTGCTTTCCAAGGTGATGGCGCCGCCACCCCCCCGACATGTTGACTTGGAGCATCCCCCACCGGACGACGTTGGTGATCTGGTACATGTCAAAGATCCACGTCATGTTGCCGAAGAAGATCCCCTTCCAGATGATTATGGTGACCCGGTTTATGTTGGTGCCGACTCAAGATTGATGTTCCTTCGCCGCCTCGAGATGAAGATTTGTCACATCCTCCGCCATGGCCGTGTCAACATCTCCGCCAATGTCGTGTCAAATCTCCGCCGCGTCATTTTAAATATTATTTCAGATTTTAATGATGTTTTTATTTGGCCAATGTTTAGCCAAAAGTTTTAATTATTTGTCATTTCATTTTGGCCTTTGTTTAGCCAAAAGTTTTAATTATTTGTCATTTCATTTTGGCCTTTGTTTAGCCACATTTGGGGTGCTTATAACCCTTGTCTTTGTAAAGCCTATATAAGGCTATGTTGTGTTGGATTTTGAGTTAGTGAATGAATGAATTAAAATTGAAACCTAAATTGGTTTTCCCTCTTCCCTCTTCCTCTTAGAGTTCGGCTCCCCTACCCCCTCTCCTCCTTGGCCGCCGGCCACCCCTCTCCTTCCTCTCCCTATTTCGGCCTCCTCTCTACCTCCACCTCCTTTCCAATAATCAATCATAACCTTCAATCCCTCTCCAAAAACCGAGCCCTCCTCTTCATCTTCAAGAAGGCCGACCACTTGCAACCTCCCTCTGATACAAAATTGATGTAGGCCACGGGTTTCGACACCGTAACGGCTAAGGGATTCACACGCTCCCTTAATTATAATTACTATTACGCTCACACGAAGAATAAACACAGCCACTACGCAAGTGGCAACAATTACTATTAATTTAATCGGAGTAGTCTATCCCCATTTTCCCGCTGAAAATTAAAACAAAAAAAATGGCCTACGATGTTCACATTTCCCGAATGAAATCTTTAGGTTCCGTCATGAAAGTTAGAAAGACAGTCCATTGCCCGGTAGTGGAAGAGATTAAGGGGTTGATTGGCCAACTAAAGGCTAATCAAGTTACACCGCGCACCTCTAGGTGTGTTAGGATTCCTGCTCTGACATATGATGGGCTAGGTGGACCGCGAGTGTTTCTATGTTGGGTGAACGACATGGAGCATTATTTTGAGCAATATCGTATTGTGGATCCCCACAGGATTCCCGTTGCTTGACCGCAATTATTTGGTCGAGCCCATAATTTCTGGCTCAATGAGAAAAGACGTTTAGGAATGCCCTCCGTCGACCCACGTATAGGTTGGCAGATTATGAAGAATTTATTAACGGATGAGTATTACCCTCCATACTGCCATTCTCCATCTACTGATTATCTGAGTGAGTCGCCGGCCAAGATTTTGCCTACATCGAACCAGCATGTTCCCTCGTACTCCCGTATGAGGACGTCTCATGATTTTATTTCTCCCCGCCAGGGCACTAGACCCCTTCCTGTTTATGAGAGTGTTCCTATCAGCGTGATTGAATCTGAGCTTGCGATTACGAGTACGTCCGTCACTGAGAACGATGCTGTTAATGTTGACAACATGAGCGACGATGAGGAGATTGGTTACCCGAGTGACTTGGATGAGGATTTCTCATTTGAGGAATCTCAACTCCTTTTCGACGAAATTTTGGAGCCATCCCCTTTGACTGTTGTGGAGCCTTTTGATGATCCTAAGTCAATTAATATTCTAGCTGAGTCAGAAGAGTTACAGTCTGCTGAGAGATTACCCAGTCGTGATTCATTTGACGATCTGTTAGGACATGAGCTTGCTATTTCTAGTCCGAGACGTATCAAAGTGCCCGTTTCTGAGATTTTCACTATAACTGATGTCCGGACTGATGTGTTGGAAGATTGTTCTAGTAAAGGAGTTTAACTTTTGGAATACGATATTAAAGTGGAACCGGATGAGCATCCCCTAATGCTAACTCCTTTGCCTAAACTTGAATGTGATTTTAACTCTCTACCATTTGTAATGCCTGATCTCGTTGTAGTGTTGCCGATCTATGATACGATCACTGAATCTAAAATACATGATTTACCACATGATTTAGAAGACATGTCGGATGATTTTTCCGTAAGAGCGAATTCACTGTTTGAATTTTCTTACGACTTTATTGGGTTGCAACCGGATGATCTTTATTGGAAGTCAAATCCGTGTTTTGAAGTATCGAATTGGATTACTAGTGGTACCTTGACGAAGGTGCCTTATGATGTGATGTTCCCACGACAAACTTATTTGCCAAGCCAGGTCGCACGCATTTATCCCCCGCCTTTTGATGACCCGTGCACGCACACGCTACTGAACGTAGTTACGAATGTTAAGTTGTGTTGCCCGCACGTCATGTCAAATCCAGGAGCGCCCCTTTCTATATATAGTGGTGAGTGTTTTCCGTTAGCTTTTATTCATGACGTTTTAAAATTTAAATTTAAGTTTAAATTTAAAACTACGACGTTGTATGGCGTTGATTTCACCACTGCTTTTATAGCACCCATGCCACCTGACTTGGTCCCGTTACTGCCCACTGTTAAAGCAAGTCACGTTGCATATGGGTTCTCCCCACACGGTTCTAAGATTGTTTGTTGGAATCGGAGAGTATCCTACCGTTATATAAGTGATTTGGTTTTGGTTTGTCTTGTCCCTGAACGGATGCCTCCGGGCACCTTAGAAATATTTATGAACCGGCCAGTCCATTATTTGCGAATCTTATGGAAATTTAGTAGCATGACATTTCTTGTAAAATTTTCCATTGATTGAGGCATCGCTCCTATTTTCTACTTTTCATACTTTACGCGTCATGCTTCTATGCCTCTTGAAAAGTCTATCTCTCCGTTTACATATTCCACTATGCTTTCTATTGGGTTGGGTGGTGATAGTTTGTTTGGATCGTTCTCTTCTCCGGTCTCCATCGGAGGTATGTTGGTTGATGTTGTGGAAATACTTTGTTCTTATTTGTCTAACGCGTCTTTGAGGTCCCCCCAAGACCATCTTTTGCTTTGCAGGTTCCTCTTCCTCAACGATTATACCCGGTACTACTCATCAGTGATGAGTATTTTTGAGAGGGGTAGGATTGATCGCGCCGCCACCCCCCGACATGTTGACTTGGAGCGTCCCCCACCGGACGACGTTGGTGATCCGGTACATGTCAAAGATCCACGTCATGTTGCCGAAGAAGATCCCCTTCCAGATGATTATGGTGACCCGGTTTATGTTGGTGCCGACTCAAGCTTGATGTTCCTTCGCCGCCTCGAGATGAAGATTTGTCACATCCTCCGCCATGGCCGCGTCAACATCTCCGCCAATGTCGTGTCAAATCTCCGCCGCGTCATTTTAAATATTATTTCAGATTTTAATGATGTTTTTATTTGGCCAATGTTTAGCCAAAAATTTTAATTATTTGTCATTTCATTTTGGCCTTTGTTTAGCCAAAAGTTTTAATTATTTGTCATTTCATTTTGGCCTTTATTTAGCCACATTTGGGGTGCTTATAACCCTTGTCTTTGTAAAGCCTATATAAGGCTATGTTGTATTGGATTTTGAGTTAGTGAATGAATGAATTAAAATTGAAACCTAAATTGGTTTTCCCTCTTCCCTCTTCCTCTTGGAGTTCGGCTCCCCTACCCCCTCTCCTCCTTGGCCGCCGGCCACCCCTCTCCTTCCTCTCCCTATTCGGCCTCCTCTCTACCTCCACCTCCTCCTTTCCAATAATCAATCATAACCTTCAATCCCTCTCCAATAACCGAGCCCTCCTCTTCATCTTCAAGAAGGCCGACCACTTGCAACCTCCCCTAGACGCCGGCCTCCACCTCCATCACCACACCCGAGCCCCCCTTTTCAACATCAACCCGACCACCACCTCTCCTCCACAAAACCGTCATCATCCCTCTCAACAAAACCCGACCATCACATATATCATCTTCCCAAAAACCGATTCCTTTGGTGAGATCCAAATCAGCCCCATCTTCTAATCCAAGAGAAGAATCGGCCAAAGCTTGTGGTGAATCTTGTGAAACTTCAACAGCGTCGGAAGGCAACGAAGAACTTGGAGTTTCCCTCCAACCGACACGCTTTCGGTGGATCCGGAACGGAGCGATCCAAAGAGAGTTAAATCGGAATCATCCCTTCCGGTTGGGTAACGAATGTCTCCACTCTTGTGTGTTTCTCTCTTAGATCTTTTCTTTGGGCATTTAGCATATCATGTGATTTGTGATTGGTAGAATTTTCGTGGATAATATCTATTAAATTATTGTTATTGTTATTTGATTCCCATTTGAATTCGTGAGGCGTGGCGGCCCTCATTTTATTTCGTTGGGAGAGAACCACCCGTTATCCGAATCCTTATTTCGGTGGTGTCTCTTTTGGTACAACATACGCTCGATCGAACCGTGTGGGTTCATTTCTCTTGAGAGGATCTTGGCCTATAGCCTTGATATTATCTTAAGGGGCCTAGCGAACCCCCCCCCCGAATCCTATTAAATTAATTGTTGCCACTTGCGTAGTGGCTGTGTTTATTCTTCGTGTGAGCGTAATAGTAATTATAATTAAGCGAGCGTGTGAATCCCTTAGCCGTTACGGTGTCGAAACCCGTGGCCTATATCACAAGGGGCGTTGGTGAGACCGTAGTTTTTGACCGGGTTCACCGTGTAAGTGCCCTGAGAGCACGGGGTGTGTGGTTGTGTGTGCCTGCACCTATGGTGTTGTGATTATTCACTGTATTGCTTATTATGCTAATAAGTGCAGGGAAGGAGCATCGCCGCCCCGAGTTTGGGGGCGGGATCGTTATAATTTGATCAGCTTTAGCTGACCGTTGCTTTTGTTAGCCACCGCTGCGGTGAATTGTGCTTGCAGGTGCAGCAGAGCCGAGCAGCAAATAGCGGGCCAAAGCCCTTGTTGCTGAGCTAGCCCTTGAAGGCCTTGCGCATGTTAGTTTATTACTGTTTGTATCGGCTTTGTTTTGATTTGTGATAATCCAGCGAGAGCACTCTTTGATACGGAAGCTTCGCACTCCTTTTTGTCCGAAGGTTTCATATCGCGCATCAGAGTTCCTTTTTCGATGGTGAAGGACAAATTGGATGTGTTGTTGCTGAATGGGTGATCTATCCATGCGGACAGAGTTTGTGGCATAAAGATCTGTATTGGGAGTCAGAAGTTCGACTTGCTAGAGTTGTTACTGCCGCAAGTAGAGTTTGACGTCATTTTTGGTATGGACTGGCTTTCGGAGCAGAAGGCATACATAGATTGCAATCGTAAGGATGTCAAGTTGGGAGCTGACCGGGAGAAAACGTTTGCTGGTTTGAAGGGGTCGAGCAAGACCTTAATGTCTGCTCTTCATGTGGTCAAGGTAGTTTGTGCTGGCGTAGAGTTGTTCTTCGCGCTAGTGGAGGCTGTAAAGCATAAGCTCACTTTGGGTAGCATCCTAGTGGTGTGCGAGTACCCTGGCGTGTTCCCGGACAATCTTCTCGGAGCCCCACCTCAGCGGGAGATTGACTTCATGATTGAGCTAGTGTCAGGTGCAAAACCTATGTCACGCTCTCCTTATAGGTTGGCGCCTAAGGAGATGGCAGAACTAAAGGTTCAACTTGAAGAGTTGTTGGAGCAGGGTTATGTGCGTCCAAGTTCGTCGCCTTGGAGCGCACCGGCTTTCTTTGTCAAGAAGAAGGACGGAAGTTTGCGACAGTGTATTGATTATAGAGAACTGAACAAGTTAACGGAAAAGAAGAAGTATCTGATCCCAAGGATTGATGATCTGTTTGATCAGTTAGTCGGGTCATCGGTGTACTCAAAATCGGATCTTAAGTCCGGTTACTATCATTTGAGAATAATGGAAAGTGATATCCCAAAGACAGCGTTCAGCACGAGATATAGGCATTTCGAGTTTACAGTCATGTCGTTCGGGCTTACTAATGTGCCATCAGTGTTCATGGATCTGATGAACAGAAAGTTCAGGGAGTACATAGACCACTTTGTGATCTTCTTTATCAACAACATATTTGTGTACTCGCAGTGCGAAGAGGATCACTCCAAGCATCTGCATTTGGTTTTTGAGATGCTGAGGAGGAACGAATTATACGCAAAGTTCTCAAAATGCGAGTTTTGGTTGCCCTAATTTGCGTTCCTTGGTCACATAGTCAGTGGAGAAGGGATTGCGGTGGATCCGACAAAGATAGTTGTGATACGTGAGTGGCCTGTGTTGTCTACGGTAGCGAAAGTCTGGAGTTTTCTGGGGCTTGCCAGCTTTTACAGGCACATCATAGAGAACTTCTCGCGGATAGCATTACCTCTCACGGCTTTGATAAGGAAAGATCAGAAGTTTGTTTGGACGCAGGAGTGCGCGCAAACTTTTGAAGAGTTGAAGGGTCGGTTGACCATGGCGCCAGTACTAAGTTTGCTGAGTGGGACAGAAGGCTTTGAGATCTACAGCGATGATTCGGGACGTGGTTTGGGGTGTGTACTGCTGCAGCATGGTAGTGTTATAGCTTATGGTTCGTGTCAGCTGAAAGTGCATGAGAGAAATTATCCGGTCCACGACTTGGAGTTAGCGGCCGTGATTTTTGCGCTGAAGCTGTGGAGGAATTATTTTTACGGCATAAAGGTCGATATCTATATCGACCACAAGAGCCTAAAATACCGGTTGGATCAGAAGTATCTGAATATGAGGCAGCAGAGATGGATGGAGTTCCTGGGGGACTATACATTCAAAATTCATTATGTGCCCGGGAAAGGCAATACAGTTGCGGATGTATTGAGCCGCAGGGTTCCCGTGCAAGCCAATTGGTTGTCGATTCATGACGAGCGGTAGATTTGGGAGTAGGAGGCATTAGATATCTCTTGTGTTGACAAGCAGACTAGCGCCGAAGCACTATTGAACTGGATGGACATTCAGTATGCCCTGGCTGATCAGATTCGGCAGGCTATGGATTTGGATAGCAGCATGAAGCAAATCATGGAGGCTGTTTCAGATGGGTAAAATTCCAAATTTACGGATAAAGATTGACTTCTAAGGAAGGACAGTCGTTTGTGCGTCCCAAACGTGGGTAATTTACGTGTGGAGTTGATGTATGAGGCTCATTATACCAAGTACTCGATTCACCCAGGGAGCACGAAGATGTACCGAGATCTGCAGAAGTTGTTCGTGTGGCCAAGACTCAAGAACGATGTGGCACTATATGTGACGAAGTGTCAGACTTGTGCGATAGTGAAGGCAGAGTGCCAAAAGCCAGGGGGATTATTGAAGTCTTTGCTTATTCCGGAGTGGAAGTTCGACGATATCTCGATGGACTTTGTGCATGGACTGCCAAGGTTGTAGAAGGTAAACGACCCCATCTGGGTGATCGTAGATCGTTTGACAAAAGTGTCGCACATCATTCCAAATAAGAAGAATGATTCTGTGGAGAAACTGGCAAAGCTTTATGTGGATAATAATGTTAGACTGTACGGTGTGCCTCGCAGCATTGTGAGTGATAGAGATTAACGGTTTATGTCCAATGACTGGAGGTTGGTACAGCAAAATCTAGGAACTAAGTTGAGGTTCAGCACAACCTTTCATCCGCAGACGGATGGTCAGACTGAGAGAGTTAACAGGACAATAGAGAACATGATTTGCATGTGCGTCCTAGATTTCGGGAAGTAGTGGGAAGATCATCTGTATTTGGTGGAGTTTGCGTATAATAACAACTACCAAGAGAGCATTCAAATGGCGCCCTTCGAGGCCCTATATGGTAGAAAATATCGCACGCTGTTGTCATGGTTGGAAACAGGTGAGGCGAGGTTGTACAAAAAGCAAGAGGTGGAAAGCGCCACTTCATTGGTACGAACCATTCGAGAGTATTTGCTGATCGCTCAGGATTGACTGGCCAAATACTATAATGCCAAGCGTCAGAACATTGAGTTCGCTGTTGGCAACTGGGTGTATTTTAAGATAAAGCCGTTTAAGGGTGTTTTATTGGTACAACGCTTGAAGAAGCTGAGCCCGAGGTACCTTGGACCATTTGAGATCCTGGAGCTGATTGGTGAAGCGACTTATCGTCTAAAGCTATCGGTGGAGTTGAGTGGTCTACATGACATATTCCACATATCAGCGTTGCAGAAGGCGGTGCAAGGGCCTTCGCAGGTGATCGCGGTTGATCAAATACCGGTTGACGAAGGGTTGACGACAAGGGTCAAGCCCGTTCGAATTGAGGACTCTAAAGTCAAGCGACTTTGTAATAAGGAGAACAGGATGTTCAAGGTCCGTTGGGATTATTGCGGACGGGAGGAGCTCTCGTGGGGGCGAGAGCACACCATGCTTGAGGAGTACCTAGAGTTATTCCACTCAGGTACCATTTTAGTTTTTATGTATCGTTTCCTTTGGATAATTTCGTGGACGAAATTCTTTTATGAGGGAGAGGATTGTAACGCCCCGAAACTCTAAAGGGGAAAATGCAGCATTTGAGCCAAGTTTGGAACTTGGTAAGGTTAACACGGACTATGACACGGGCATGTCATATGGACGTGTCGTGTTAGAATCGTCGAGGTGAGGTCGACGATCGTTGAGGGCTTGGAACACGGCCTGGGACACGGTTGTGTCCCAGGGCGTGACAAGCACACGGCATGTGACACAGGCGTGTCACATTGCCGTGTCCTCTTCTGGAATTTTTGGTCAAGTGTCGACTGGGAGACACGACCCGTAACATAGGCGTGTTCTGGTTGACATGGGCGTGTCAAAGTTGATACGGGCATGTCAAGCCCGTGTCCCATTTAGGACGTGACGGTTTCAGCACCGATTGGGGTACACGGACCATGGCACGGGCATATCCATGGGTGACATGGGCGTATCCAAAGCCATGTCCTATTATTTATTTTCTGGTTTATGGCGAGTGTGGAACACGGCCTTAGACACGGGCGTGTAGCAAGCCGTGTTCGGCCCAGAAATATTATTTCTAGGGAAAATCGTTGTCATTTGTTTCTTTCAAAAGGGATCCAACAGCTGAGGGCTGTCCTGGTTGGGTTTTAAGCTGAGAATAGGGTTTCAAACCCTTATTACATCTTCACCAATCTCTTTTTAAGTTCCAGAGAGGGGGGATCAAGGAGGAAGAAGCAAGAGAGATCCGATTGTTGGAGGAGATTCAGAGCGCCAAATCACAAGCCGAGTCCAGATCTACGGAGGCGCGGTCATTGCAGTGCTTTTCATTCGTATAGATTTCCATTGCGCCAAAGAGAAACCCAAGGGTAATGATTCTCAACTTTGACATGTGAAGTCCTCTTTCCTTTTTTCATAGGAAGCCCTCTCTCGCGAGTATGCGGTGAGTTTGAGGTGTTCCTTCAGGTAGACATGAATAGTCCCAACATTGTTGCATATAGAGTCTGGATCGATAAACAGACATAAGAATGGCGTGTGAAACCTACCCGGACAAGTTGTTCTTGATCGGTGATGTTTCATTATGCATGATTAGCCGGAGAAGACCCGTTCCTTTGGTTGTTTTTGGGTTTTCTATGCGGTAGATTGCAATAGGGAATCATGGGGATTAACTCCAAGGTGCACCCGAAAATCTGGGCGGAAACGCATTTCTTCCAACTTGATGGCATGGGAGACAACCTTGAACATAACTGGGTTATGTGCTTGTTTGATCGAATTTGGGATCCGGCGAAGCTTGACCCACACATTTTTCTTAAGATTGACAGTGTGGTGTGAGCAACGGGCTTGTGGAACCGGACCCGGGCTATGTGGTTTGGTGACATAGACCTGAAAGCAGGGACTAGCCATTGGCATAGTTGTGCGAGTATTAGGCTTATACTGGAAAGACTAAAATGCTCATGAGTATTGTCGTCCAAGGGGCGGTGGTGAGACCGCGGTTTTTGACCGGGTTCATCGTGTAAGTGCCCTGAGAGCACGGGGTGTGCGGCCGTGTGTGCCTGTACCTGTGGTGTTGTAATTATTCACTATATTGCTTTTTATTCTAATAAGTACAGGGAAGGAGCATCGCCGCCCCAATTTTTGGGGCGGGATCGCTATAATTCGGTCTGCTTTAGCTGACCGTTGCTTTTGTTTGCACGACTGCAGTGAATTGCTTGCAGGTGCTGCGGAGCCGAGCGGCAAATAGCGGGCCAAAGCCCTTGTTGCTGAGCTGGCCCTTGAAGGACTTGTTATGTTTACTTGTTTAAATCATGTGTGACCAGCCTGCGTGCCGAAGTATGGAAGACATAGTTTTTAAATTAGTGAACTCTTGTAAGGCCATAAGACCGGTACTTTGTGTATTTTTTTAGTTCATTCCTGTTTGGGTTCGTTAGTGGACATTAATAATTGTGGCTGGGTTCTTATTTTGCGACTTAATAAATTTCTTCCGCTAGATGCTCTTTGTAGGACGTTACGATTAGAAGAATTGTTTCAATGAGTAACCCTTTGGTCTATCCGTGGTATATGGCCTCGGGCCCCGGCTGGACCTACTACTATATGCTATGTGACGGATAGGGGTGTTACAACCGATCTTAATATAATAAATTAAACTATTCATTTATTTCATTTTCTGTCACACTATTTGTAGTGTTTTGAATTAATTATTACAAAATACTTAGAGGGCATTTCTGGAAAAATAGTTTGAATGAAAGTTGTAGAATTTTGAGTCTACTTTATTTTAAAATTTGTTTCAACCCATTTGGATCACTAGTCTGACCAAAGCACACCAAATGGGGCAAGCTATACCTAGGGTTAACCAAACACAAATTTGTGTGCCCGCACTAAACTACTCATCCAAATGCCTTGAAATTTTGATCATAGGTTAGTATCATATATATCTCATACATATCCAAAAATGGAAATTTTTGGAATAGAGTTTCCTATAGATTTAAAAAATACATATAATAAATCATGTATGATTTAATTAAGGGGTCTAATGACCTCAAAACCACCGAATATTTTTGTGGGTAACCATTAGGGTCATATCATGACTCTGGTAATAATCTCAGCCCATTTGGGGTGGGTTTGAGTAGGTATTAGTGTAACCAAAAATGTTGTACCATAGGGGTAAAATTAGGGCAAGAGTAAGTTGGTGGGTTGAGTGTCCAATCCTTATCCAAAAGGGTTAAAGCTTTGGCCACTGCCTCAACATCCTCTAAAACATCCCCATAATAGTTTTATGGTGGTTTCCGGTCGAGATACCCTAAGACCTTAGTATAAGCCCTAGGGTTGAGGTTTGGAGCCTATTGAAGGATAGGGGATCAAATGTCCTTGGATTGTCTTGGAACTTTGTTGATGAATTTTTAGAGTGAAAATAGGTCTTGGTAAATGGTTTTAGTATTTTTAGGAACTAATAGCTTTTTTAAAAGTCATGGATAGATTAGGTTACTTTGATTCAATATTTATGTAAAGTTCTAAATGACCATGGAAGCTCATGAAATTTAGGCAGTAAACTTATTTAGATGATCTTGTTCCATAGAAATTTTATTGTTAATTTTGGATTGACAATTTTAGTACTTCATTCGCAATTTCTAAGTTTGATTCAAGCACAAAATAATTAATTTAGAGTAATTTACTTACTATAAAATTAGGAAACGTGGTCAGGGAACATTGATGACATAACTAAGCTTCGTGAATTTTTATAAAAATATTGGAAGACCTTTCATATAAGATCCTTCACAAGTGCCCATTTGTTGAATATTTTAATATAATTCATTTGTGTGTTCAATTGAAGTTGGAAAATAATAATTCTTGGTCAGTTGCATTTTCTGGTCATATTTATCATCTAGTAATTTTCTCATAATTTTTGGAAGGCTGATTCTAAATTTTCCTATTTATCTTAATATTGTAGTTATTTATTCCATAATTTGTTGATGGTCAAATACATCTTGTAAAATTTGGTTTTTTAGTATTTATAGTTATTTTGATGTTATTAGTTTATCATAATTTTGTTATGGCCATACCTAGTCAGAAAAGTGCACTTTGTGTTCAAAGGATCATGAAGCCTTATTTTGTAGAAATTATAATAAATACCTAATAAGTAGGAAAATCATAATCTTTTGGATTTATTCCTAAAATATAATGATAGACACCCATTAATAATATTAGGTCACTTGGATGAATAATTGAAGAGGTCACCTTTCATACAAATCATGTAGATTATTTGGTCTGCAATTATAGAATTTTTGAAAGTAGGGAAACAATAGGAACTTTTATGAGAAAGGGTAGTTAGTGCACCTGGTCTGGTTGGAATATATAGGGTCGCCAAAAGAAGGTAGGTTGTGTGAGCCCTGTGGTGCAAGGTTAAAGTTGTGCTCGGGATCGACGGTGAACTTACCTATCTTGGAGAGGGAAAGTATAAATATGATTAGAGCTAGTTCAAGAGTACTGATAACAATTGGGACATGGATAGATAACAATAATAATATGTAGCTTGCGAAATGGAGCTTTAATCTTCAGCCCATCGTAGTTCCAAGTGACCTCGAGAGGCCTTCATAGGGAATGCCCTAGGCAATCCATGGTTAACGTTAAACAGTAAGACTAAAATGATAAAAGAGCAATTAGTAAAAACTAGGGCTTTACCATCACTCACCCCATATGACTCGGGAAGTTATCTTGGTTAGGTTGTCTGAGCAAGAGGCTCGGTGGTTGTGGAAATGGGCAAGTTAGCCCTGCGAGCCAAAGGGTCAGAAGGTAGTTGTAACAGATAGGTTAATTCGGGGAGCCGATTGCTCGGGAATTCATGGCTACATGTGCATCAGGTGGTGGGTCTTCTATATTTGACGGTCGTTCACACCTACATCGATACGATGACTCGGCAGGTCTTGTTTACACTTAGCAAAGGAAAAGACTGGCGAGTTTGTTAGCATTAGTACGTGGTGACTCTAGTGTGTCCTTCAGAGGCGTATGTAAGGACTAGTCCTGGTAGTGTGGATACCCGCCTAGGAGTGGGGTGGCCCAACCTAATGTCTCTGTTGGCCACCACGGAGGCTCCTGGGAGTGAAACTAGCTTCCAAAACCGGGCAACTAAAGGCCTGCGTACATAGAGTCGTGTGCGTGTTTTGCAATTATACAAACATATCATTAAACCAGCATTACATAGCATATCATGTCATCATTGCATTTAAACCCTTACCCCCATCGTATAAATTTTAATGGGAATTTTTATACGATAGGCCTTACAAAATGACCCCTTAGTTTATAAGCTTGTGTGGGCATGCTTATAAGCTATGGTTACTTTCCTTGTGGCTACCCATTACTTTTCTTTATGATGCACTTTACTTTCTACTTTTTAGTGCTCTCTTACTATAGTATTGCTAGCTCTCATTTCTTCTTATAGAACTTTGGACATTACAATAAAACTACTAGATTATGACCACCGTCACCTACTCTTGTTTACTCGCACCATCATAGTTTTCCTATCATTCTTCCCGCACTGTGCCTAAGATTCAATGGGGGAGGGGTGGGGGAAATAAGGCTCATTCTTTTAACTAACGGTCGGTGGACCAAACATTTCAGGGGCATCGACTGGGAGACAGGGAGCAGCAATAGGAGATACAACACTAATAAGTTGTAAAAATTCATATTTTTTAGTACTTTATATAAGTAGTTTTAGGTTATTTTTGTAGTTTTTTTGTTATTTTTATTCAATAAAATGCTTCCTCTTTTGTACATACTCTTCTAACATAGCTTTATTTTTTCCTGAAATTTTTCAGAGAAAGTCAAAATTTAAAAGTACACGCCCGTGTCAAATTGGTCACGCCCGTGACCTGGGCGTGTTACTTTGATTCCAGTGAAAAAGCGTTGCCTGCAAAGAAAAGAACATGTCACGCCCGTGTCCCGTCCGACACGCCCGTGTCAATCCTTACTCGACGTTCGACATTTATCGAAATCCACTTAATGCCAGTCAACACTCAACGCGAGTCAACACTCAATGCCAGCATTTGACGTTCGTCGAACTCTACTCAACGCCAGTCAACACTCAACGCCAGCATTTGACGTTCGTCAAACTTCACTCAATGCCTAAAACATCCACGTGACCTTTTCGACACGCCCATATCAATCCCGTTCGACGTTCGTCAATCGTCGTTCGATGCTTTCATTCGCCACTCAACGCATTCACCAGTCATACCTTCCTGACACGCCCGTGTCATTCTACGCATGCCCGTGACCGCCACGTATCCCGTTCAAAAAGCTTCCTGAATTCGACCAGTCATAATATTTTGACTTCTCCAACACACCAGCATGACACGCCCCCCTGTCACGCTCGTGACCAGGGCGTGTCACCCCAAAATTTTTTCTTATAAATAGAACTTTTCTTTAATGACCAAGGATTCACCTTTTTTTTAACAATTTTGCTATTAGGCGGGCAGCTTAGGTATTTTCCATGATATGTAAGGAGAACTTTCTCCCTCTCTAAGTTTTTTTTAGCTTTTTGTAACTCATTTTCATCTTAATAAAATTTGTAGATTTTTCTTTCCTTGTGTAGTATTGAATTTCATTTGGGTACCCACTTGTTCTCTCTTTTTATCCTTTGTTCATCTTTGTTTTCTCTCTTTATAAATGGGTGTGTGTGTGTGTATGAGTTAGATTTACTGTTTTTATGTTTTCAGTTCTTTATTTTTCAACTTAGGATTGTTCTAGTTTTTCTCTTAGTCTAGTTTTGTTATGATAGCTTTTTATTTCCTTAGCTTTTAAGTGTTTTGTTTTTAAGTGTTTTTCTTTTCATTCTTATAGATTTATAAAAACGTTTTTAAAATGGTTTTGATTTTTCTTTAACTTGGGTTTTTTAGGTTTTAAAACTTTTTGTTCTTTTTAACTTTTCTTCCACTTTTTAAGCATTTTTATGAAATTATAAGAATGAAAATCTACTTGTTTTTATTTTTACAACCCTTTGATTTTAACTTTTATTTTGAAAACCTTTTGCTCCTTTTATTTTTATTTTCTCTTTTTATGCATTTTTATCATATTCTAGGAGTAGATTAGTAGTTGTTTTAATATTTTTAGTACTTTATATTTTCTCTTTTTGTAGAATTCATGCGTTTAGGAGTTAGATTTTACTGCTTTCTTTTACTGCTTTCTTCAATTATGTAGAGTACGTGCGTGTATGAGATAGGTTTTCCTGCTTTCCTTTACCCCTTTCTTTTTCTGCTTTCCTTTATTGCTTTCTTTACAACTTTTTTCCCTCAACTAGTTTGAGTAGGACTTGTAATTTACCGCTTTTTATTTCCCGCTTACTTGTTTAAGTAGGACTCGCAATTTTTCGCCTACTCGTTTGAGTAGGCCTTGTAATTTTAATAATGTATTTTCTTTTTTATGGGTTTGGTGTGTGTGAGTTCTCTTTTTTTTAGTATTTTTATAATTGTTTAGCATTTATTTTCTAACTTACGTCTCACCAAACCCATAAGATGTCCCCATTCCGATGATGGATAATCTCTCTTAGCCCTCAATATCAAAGAGCATTCAGACATAAATTTTTTTTAATTAATTAAAGGCCTTCTTTTTCCCTTTAAGTAAAGCACTTAAGATTTGCCCCGGGTATACAACCCGTAGAACAACATATCGATGTGTGGGCTCTATTTCCGTTGTCCATACGCTAGATAACCGAGAGGCCGTGCGAATGAACCGATCACACTTTAGTAAAGAGAATTACGTGTGTAACCTCGAGAAAGGAGAAGCGTAATTCTCCTGGATTGGGTTCCCCACCCAATAATGGGGTTCTTAGCGTAATGCGGGTATTAAGAGGAAACCTTCGTCGGACGAGAGCCCGGTCGAATAATCTTAATGTTTAGGTGAGCGATTGTCCTAGAGATTGGTGAGTTTATTTTTTTGGAGCCTCAACGACCAAGTTGCCCTTTAATTAATTTGAAACCTAGGATCTCTAGATGGTAAAAATATTTTATTCCTAATCTATTCGATGTCGAGCGTTATTTCTTCATCGATTTTCTAAGTTTTCTTTCTGCATTTTTAAAAAACCGCCTTAGATAATTAATTAACCCGACAAGTTAATCAGCGGTAAAATAATAGTAACTCCTGGAGGAGTAGAAATAGTCAACCCGACCCTGAGAATAATACGACCCCGATATTCCCCACTAGAATATCCTGTACTACTCGCGATAGGTGCACTTGCCTCCTTTCGTTAAAATTCGATTTCAACTTTTATTTCTAATAAAATCTGCGCAGCTCCGACCGCCCTAATCGTTAAATCAAACCAAATAAATAAACCATCAAATAAATAAGGGTCGGGGTGCCTTGAGTTTTAATCATCAAGCACAAGCGGAGTTTAGTGCACATGAAGGTGGGACAGTCTAGTATAGGAGCACTAGCCTCTAGCTCCGTGAGTGTTAGTTTTACGTAGCTTCCGCGAGAGTGTTGTAGTGAGGACATGATGTACCAGGCATGAGATCGTTTATATTTCTACTTTACAAATATATTTCAGAACCTTTATCTTTGTGGACTTTGTAGTGATTCATGCTCATTTATATATATATATATAAATATATATATATATATATATATTTGTGTGTGTGTGTGTAACACCCCAAAAACCATAAGTCCCAAAATGGGGTCATGCTGGGTGACACGGCCTGGGACACGGGCGTGTCCCATGGCATGTCCTTTATGGTGGGCGTCGAGTCGAGTTCTCGAAATAGTACGATCGACGATCGTCGAGATGTGACACTGCCTGGGACACGGGCATGTCCCAGGGCGTGTCCTGCTCGGGTGAATTACCGGGTAGCGTTGAGTGGCGAGCACGGCCTGTGATATAGGAGTGTCTGGAACATGGCTAAGGACACGGGCGTGTGCCTTAGCCGTGTTCTTCTCGAGTGATCTGGTCCTGTGTTGAAGGAGTGATACGGCCAGTCACACGGCCGTGTGCTTTCTGACACGGGCGTGTCAGCTTTTTGACATGGGCGTGGCTAAGCCCGTATTCTGGACTGGGTGATTCAGTTCTGTAGCCGCTTAAGGAACACGGCCTGTGACACGGGCGTGTCACAACCAGTGTTCGGCCCAGGAAAATCAATTTAAGGGCTGATCTGAGCCGTTCATTTTCTTTGACCAAGATCCAATTGTTTAGGCTCTTCCCTGGGGTGATAAAGTCAGCCTTAAGGAGGAGAAATCTAATTTGAGTTGTATCATTCTCTTACTTAAGTTAAGAGAGAGAGGACAGCAAGAGGAGGAAGAAGAAGAGGATTCCGGCCGCCGGTGGTGCTGCGGTGGTTCAAATCGCGAGCCGAGTTCGGATTTGCGAAGGCAAGGCTGCTACGAGAACTTTCATCCGTTTACTTTTATCCCCATGGCTCCGAAGCATCTTCCAAGGGTAATGATTTCCTTCTTCGACAAGTGAAGTCCTTTCCTGCATTTGCATAGGAATCCTCCACCAAAAGGTGGATTGCGATGTGATTCCCTTGGGTTTGGTGGTTCATCCCTTGTTATTTTGCATTAGAACCGGAAGTGTTAGTAGGGTTAGGCATGCTGTATGAAGCCCATCTTGACATGTTGGTTTGGATTGGTGATGCTTGTTTACACATCGGAGAATACTCCATATTTATTACTTGTGTGCATGAAATCTGTGGTGGATGCCCGTGGCTTGGTGTCGCAGGAAGTACTGGAGGAAGTCCAGGAAATTGTGAGAGTTGGGTTCAACTCTTATTGCCATGAGCGCCATGTTGTATGATGTTGAGCCGTGGGGCTGCAACTGCGAAAAAGGACTTAATGTCGAACAGGAAAGGTGAAACCGACCCGCTCCTATAAGTTGACCATGAGTACTTCGGTATTCCTTTGTGGCAAGGCAATTTGAGCAACGGGGGGTGGCTGATCTATACCTGCGTTATAGCAGCTAGGCAAGAGAGCGTCAAGGCATTGGTCTTTCGTCAGGGGCATAATGAGAGTCTATGGCCTGCGCGCCATAAAGACTAGGAATGCTCATAATGAACCGTCATGTCTGGGACCCCTGAACGGTGGTGGGATCTGGTTTTTCCGGTACACCAAAATGTGCCCTGAGTGCACGGAATGTCGGGTCGTCGTGTTTGCATTTGTGATATGTATTTCCTTTGTGGCTGAATATAAATGTATGTGATGTAAAATTCTATGCAGGGAAGGAATTCCGCTGCCCCATGCCAGAGGCAGTGTCGTTATAATTAGTCAGCTGAATGCTGACCGTTTCCCTGTTTGCCACCGGTTGGTAGATTGGTTCATGCAGGTGCAGGTGGTGCTGGTCCAAACGGGACTTAGCGGGCTGAAGCCCAAGCTGCGCTGCTGCCCTCGAAGGCCTTGTTTTATTTACTCTTCCTTCATGTGTGGCCAGCCTGCATGCCGATGTTAGTAAACCACACCTTATGTTAAGATAAACTTGTAAAATCCATAAGGCTGTGTACCTTGTTTATTTGGTTGTATACATTCCTATTTAGTAAAAGTGGACATTTCTGTTATTATTGAGTTCAAGTTTTAACCCTGAAGCTTCCGCTAGAATGCTATGTATTAGTGTGCGATGGTTCTTGATATTATTTAGTGACGTCTCTGCCTGTTTGTGGAATATGGTGTAGGGCCCCGTCCGGACCCTCTATTATATCCTACGTGACGGATAGAGGTGTTACAATTTGGTAACAGCTTTTTTGGTCGATCTCTTCTGAATTCGCGGACGAATTCTTTTGAGGGGTGGCGAGCACATATAAGTGCTGCCGTTATAACACATAAATTGAACTCAAGAATGTCCACTTAGGAATGTAAATACACTTGTTTGTTGAACCCGTGTGTTCATTTTTGTATGTTTGTCGTTTGTTTAGTCGCTAAATTGTGTTTCTATACATATAGGTGACTAGAAGTGTTGCGGGTCAGTCGGAACCTCAACATTCTATTGAAAGTGTGGCACCGGCTGAGGGGCCCACACCTCCTCCATCTGTTGAAACTGTTTGTTTGATTACAGAGACACTGATTGCAGTTATGAATGTTCAGCATGCTGGGCAGGCTCGGGCTACAGTGGTGCCAATGCATGCTGAGTTATGTCATGAACCAATGGAAGTTGTAGTTGATCTGCGGGGGGGGGGGGGGGGGCAGATCAACAATTGAAGCTGTTCAAATCCTCCTCAATTTACTGGGGCGGGTTACCCAGCCCAAGTAGAGGATTGGCTCTCAAGGATTAAGAGACTCTTGATATCTATCATAGTAGAGGAGGAACAGAAAGTCACACTAACCACTTTCCTGCTTGAGGGAGAGGCTCGGTTGTGGTGGGACGAGGTATAACTGCATCACTTGGCGGGCGGGCATTTGACGGGAGTCTCGATTGATGAGTTCTCTCGATTGTTTTTAGCAAAGCATCTCCTGATGCAGCAAAGAATTTCCATGGAGTTGGAGTTCCAACGTTTAACTCAAGGGGAGCATAGTGTGGATGAGTATCTGCATGAGTTTACACGATTAGGACGGTATGCGGGCAATATCTTCGCCAAAGAGGAGCGTAAGACCAGTCAGTTCTATGGGGGACTACGAGATGAGATACGGTATTTGCTCTCGAGTTCTGTGAATCAGGGATTCCAAGCATTGGTCTGTACGGCTCGGTCTTTGTAAAAGGATATAAAGAGAGGGCAAGCAAAGGGGACCTTGGCTATTACAAAACCGGAGTTCAAGGCGCCGCGTCCGGAGAAGTCTGGGTACCGAAGGAGATGGAATAAGAAGTCCAAATCTACTGGAGAAGCTCCTTCAGCGACTGTGAAAGAGGCATCTTCTGGGTATGGATCTCGCGCTTGTTTTACGTGTGGGAAGTTGGGACACTTTGCACGTGATTGCCGAGTTATCCCTCCAAAGGGTGAAAAGAAGACGGGAGCGTCTTATGCGGAGAAAGGGAACGCTGTGGTGGAGTCTTTTGCATCGCACGCTCAGCCCTGGGTCTTCAACCTTGGGTAACAGGAGGCCATTATGTAGGCCGATATCGTCACAGGTGCGCGCAGTTTTAATTTTATTATATGATGTGTGCTTTGCTTGTTTTAAATTTTTGTGTTGTAGGTTTTGTCCTTATACGAGACTATCCGGCACGAGCAGTGTTCGATACAGGTGCTTCACATTCATTTCTGTAGGAAGATTTCATCTTGCGAATCGGGGTGCCTATATAGACCACGACATACTGTATCAAGGTGTTACTACCTAACGGATGTTTGATGTGTGCGAATAAGTCTTGTTATGTTGAGGTCAAGATAGGGAGTCGGGATTTCAAGGTGGAAACATTAGTATTGCTGAACAAGAGGACTTGCTGTGCTGATGTCTTCTTCAAGAAGGCATGTTAAATTTAGGCCTCTTAGGTGCAAATACAGAACTGATCAACAACATGAAATTGGTATATCTATATCTTACCTTTAATTTGGCACCCTAAACTTGTAATTTGGAGGCCAAGTTCAGTGGTATGTGAGGGACGAGTCGGGTATTGATATCTGCTCTCCAAGTCGTTACGGAAGTTCAGAAGGGCGTGGAGTTATTCTTCACACTCATTGAGGAGGTGGAGCCGAAGGCTAGTGTGAGTGAGGTGCCAATAGTATCGCAATACATTGATGTGTTTCCAAAAGACCATCATGGGTTACCACCCCAATGGGAAATCAACTTCGCTATCGAGCTGGTGCCAGGTGCGAAACCTGTTGCCCGCTCACCTTATCGAGTAGTGCCAAAGGTGATGGCGGATTTAAAGGTTCAGTTACAAGAATTGCTAGAGCGGTTATATATGCCCAAGTCAATCTCCTTGGTGCGCGCCGGTTCTCTTTGTGAAAAAGAAGGATGTCATCTTACGTCTATGCATTGACTATAGAGAATTGAACAAACTAACAGAAAATAAAAAGTATCCAATTCCACGAATTGATGACTTGTTTGATCAGTTAGGTAGCTCGACTGTATACTCCAAGTTGGATTTGAATTCATGCTACTATCAGTTGAGAGTTCGTGAAAGTGACATACCCAAAATAGCATTTGGAACACGCTATGGTCACTATGAGTTCACGGTAATGCCGTTTGGGCTGTCTAATGTGCCATCGGTATTCATGGACTTGATGCATTGAACGTTTAGGGAATTCTTGGATCTTTGTGATCGTCTTTATTGACGATATCCTCGTATACTCCCAATCCGAAGAAGATCATGCAAATCACTTGCGGATGGTGTTGCACACCCTGAGGAAGAATAAGCTCTACGCCAAGTTCTTTAAGTGCGAGTTTTGGCTGTCGTCAGTGGCTTTCCTTTGCCATGTGGTTAGTGGAGAGGGCATTGTGGTGGATCCTTCTAAGATAGTTGTTATACGGGAGTGGCCTGTTCTTTCTTCAGTAGTAAAAGTCAGGAGTTTTCTTGGGCTTGCAGGCTACTATAGGTGCTTCGTAGAGAATTTCTTGAGGATAGCTTTGCCTCTCACCACACTGACGAGGAAGGATAAGAAGTTCGTTTGGACACCGGAGTGTGCATAATATTTTGAAGAGCTAAAGAGTCGTTTGACCGGGGCGCCAATTTTGGCATCGCCATGTGGTCAAGACGGCTTTGAGGTCTATAGTGATGCATTAGGGAGCGACTTAGGCTGCGTTCTTTTATAATTCAGAAAAGTGATAGCTTATGGCTCACTCCAGTTGAAGGTGCATGAACGGAATTATCTCGTCTATGATTTGGAATTGGCGGCGGTGATATTTGCACTAAAACTGTAGCGTTATTATCTTTATGGCATGAAAGGTTATATATTCACGGACCATAAACGCCTGAAATATTGGTTGGATCAGAAAGATCTTAATATGCGACAGAGAAGGTAGATGGAGTTTCTTAGTGACTAAACCTTCTAGATTCATCATACTCCCGGTAAAGGGAATGTAGTCGCGGATGCCTTGAGTCGTCGGACTCCGGCAAGGGCAAGTTGGTTTCTAAGGCATGATGAAAGCCTTATTCGAGAATTGGAGGCATTAAATATTTCTTGTGTTGAATGGAATGCCACTGTAGATGCGTGCTTAAACTGGACGGAGGTACAGTGTGACCGTGCAGACAAAGTTTGGCATGCAACAGAACTTGATCAAAGTCTACAATGCTATATAGCGGAAAGTAAGAACTCTAGATTTTCATTTAATGATAGTCTTTTTCGGAAGGACGGTCGTTTGTGTCCCAAATAGGGGTAATCTTCGTGAAGAGATGATGTATGAAGGCCACTTCACAAAATATTAGATTCACCCCGGGAGCACGAAGATGTATAAAGATATGAAGAAGCTGTTCTGGTGGCCTGGAATGAAGAAGGACATAGCACACTATGTTGCAAAGTGTAAAAAATGTGCTTTGGTAAAGGCGGAATGCCAAAAATCGGGTGGTTTACTAAAGTCGTTAACTATCCCTGTATGGAAATTTGATTATATTTCCATGGACTTTGTACATGGATTGCCGAGATCACAGTGTGGAAATGATGCGTTATGGGTGATTGTGGATAGGTAAACTAAGGTGTCGCACTTCATACCGAACCGTAGGGATGATTCAATTGAGAATTTGGCAAAGATGTACGAGGATACTATTGTACGATTGCACGGTGTGCCCCGTAGCATCGCTAGTTATCAAGATGGGCGTTTCACTTCGGGTGATTGAGGATTAGTTCACGAACTGTTGGGTACGAAATTACATTTCAGCATGGCCTTCCATCCTCAAATGGATGGTCAGACCGAGAGTACTAACAGGACATTTGAGGATATGCTCTGAATGTGTGCGCTGGATATCGGGAAGAATTGGTAAGATCATCTCGGTGTGGTTGAATTCGCCTACAACAACCGCTACCAAGCTAGTATCTAAATTGAGCCCTTTGAGGCTTTATACGGTAGGAAATGACGTACACCTTTAGCTTGGGCGGAGACTGGCGAAACAAAGTTATACCAGCGAAAAGAGTTAGATGATGCCAACTCAATTATACGGTTGATACGCGAAAGACTGATGGTGGCTCAAGACAGGCAAGCTAAGTATTACAATGTCAAGCACCAAAACGTGGAGTTTGCAGTGGGCGATTGGGTGTACTTGAAAATCAAACCATTCAAAGGTGTGTCTAGGATACGGCGTCTGAAAAAGTTGAGCCCGAGGTATCTGGAACCGTTTGAAGTGGTCGAGCGTATTGGTGAAGCTGTATATCGGTTAACACTTTCGCAAGAGCTGAGCAGTTTACATGATGTGTTTCATGTCTTGGTGTTGCAGAAAGTGGTAAGAGAGCCAACTCAAGTGATTGTTACAGATCAAGTATCATGAAAGTGAAGGGATAGATACTACTCTAGAGGGGGGGGGTGAATAGAGTTATCAAATTTTGCACTAGACAAAACTTGAAGGTCTACCCAACTCCCTTGGAGTGAATTGCGGAATTAAAAGATTATAGATATAAAATTAACCCTAAAGCCTAACACAAGTGTTGTGCACAAACACAAGCTAACTGTAATTACAGTTAATGCTTGGAAATCCTAATCAGCAACTAGCAACCTAGTTATATCTAATCACAGCCACAAGGCAGAAATTAAACAAGGCAATCCAGACGACACAAGGAATTTATAGTGGTTCCCCAAACAACTTGGGTACGTTCACTCTTCTACCAACAAGGTAGGAATCCACTCAGGTTTTTGATCAGGTGCCCTGCCACCAACAAGATCTGCTTCAGGTAGATCCAGAAACCCTTTAGACTTTTGATCAGGTGTCTAAAAACCAAGCACAGGTTTTTGATCAGGTGCCCTGCCACCAAGGGATACTTTTGAAGGGAGTAATAACCCTGTACAGGAGGGGGAAGAAGGTTAAGATGTCTTCTCTATTTTACAATAGATTAGAGAAGCACAAAAACTTGCACTGAGCTAGAAAGCTCTAAAGAATCAAGGCTCCCCCTGGCTCAAAGATGTCCAGGTGAAGTCTTGCTTCAGTGCAGAAAACTCTTCAGAAAGCTCTGAAGGAAAAACTACAAGAAGATAATAAATAATAAAATTAAAGATCTTCAAGCAGCTATCTTCTTCTTCTTCTTCTTCAAAAGAACTCTGAGTTTGAACTTCCTGAAAGCAGGTGAACTCAGGTTGAAGAAGAGTAGAAGATCTTAACACTTCTCAGTTGGATGAGTATTGCTGAGAGCAGATGACTTGATCTTGATGAAGGCTTGAAAGCAGATGAACAGGTTAACTAGTTAGCTAGCTTGAATCCTTCTTCAAAGGGTCCTTTTTATAACAGCAGCAAGCAACGGCTCTCTTCAATTTGAATTACTTGTCTTCTTCTGAAACTTGAGACCTGGGCTGCAAATAACACACAGCAAAACAAACTCTGCAGCAAGACATCCTATAAAAGGAATAAACCTCTTTCTAAGAAGCTGCAGGATCAAATCAAATAACAGAAGGACAAAATAAAGTCACATCAGAGAAATACTCTTCATAGCAGAAGGAAGACTTTTCAGTCTAACGGCTATAAAGGACTGTCAGCAGATAAAGTAAAATACAAAGTCAGCTAATAAGACAAACAACTTTATCTGAAACGATTTGACTCAGGCAAAAAGGATGGAGCATATATTGCCTGGAAATATTATCATAAAACAACTGAGAAGATATGCCAGATAATGTATTAATGAATTAAATATAATAAATAAATACAAAATATAAAGGCAGACAGAAAACGTCGAACGACCTTCGGAGATCGTCGACCGATGCACGGAGATCGTCGAACTATCGGACAGATAGTCGAACGATCCAGATAGTCGAACTATCACAGGAGATAGTCGAACTATCACAGCAGATAGTCGAACTACCAGAAGATAGTCGAACTATCAGATAGTCGACCAATCAACAGTTAGTCGAACTATCAAGGCAAAACAGATAGTCGAACGATCAACAGATAGTCGAACTATCAAAAACAAACAGATAGTCGACCTATCAACAGATAGTCGAACTATCAGATAGTCGAACTATCAAAGCAGATAGTTGAACTACCAAGCGAGAACAGATAGTCGACCTATCAACAGATAGTCGAACTATCAACGCAGAACAGATAGTCGAACTATCAACATATAGTCGAGCTATCAGATAGTCGACCTATCCAAGCAGATAGTCGAACTATCAAAGCAGAGCAGATAGTCGAACTATCAACAGATAGTCGAGCTATCAGATAGTCGACCTATCTAAGCAGATAGTCGAACTATCAAAACAGACAGATAGTCGAACTATCAGCCGATAGTCGAACTATCCTTGCAGACTGAAAGTCGAACAACTAATAGACGATCGTCGAACAGTTAGTCGACGATAGTCGAGCGGCGTTCGACGATAGTCGAACGAACAAACTACTTAACAAAATTCTCAATCTGGAAAAGTGAGGACTCTACAGCTAGACTTCTAACCATTGACCATAGATATTTCTTGGGTCAAGGGACTAAAAAGATAAGACTAAACTCAAATCAAACTAGGGTACCAACAATCTCCCCCTATTTGAGTTAAGTCTCTTAAAAACTAAAACACAGAGCTAGCTATAGAACACTAAAATTAATACAGGAAATAGTTAACAATTAACTAGCAGTTATCAAACAGATAAATATAAGACAGCAGTCAATCAAAAAAAATTAAGAGTCTACAGAATCTGGCAAAGGGTCAGAGGAACTAGGAACAAAAGAAATTTTCCTCAGGGGATCAATAGCTTCTTCCTTTGACATCTTCAAGTCCTGCACACCAATAATCCATAATTCTGTAGCCTTTGGAACAACGGCTTCCGGGTGCTTTTCCATATATTTTGAAGGGTCAAAGACCTCAGGATTAACCTGGAACTTTTCAAACTCCTTCTTTCTGAATGAAGACATAGTGGTTAAGCCAGTGGTGTCCTTCCCTTCAGCTTTTGCTTTTCTGATCTGAGCTGCTCCAACCAATTCGTGAAAACGAGCCATCCTAAAGTTAGGATCAAGCTCAGGACTTTCATAAGCAGTCTCAGAAGGAGCAACCTCTTTATCTTGATTAACTAGATAAGACATGGGAGCAGACTTAGCAAAGTTCTTGCTAGAATATTTAAACAAAATAAACTACTTACCTTTTGAAACAATTTTTTCAGACTGCACTGGTATTGGGGAAGAAACTCTTTTCTTTAGAGAAGGAGGAGGGGAAAAGGTTGGTCTTTGATACACAACCTCCTTCACTTGTCTTTGAGAACCAGAATAAGATCTGCCTTGGGAACTTTGAGAGCTTTTCCTTGACTGAGGCTGAGAAGGTGCAGATTTTCCAGAAGAGGCAGATGGATTAGCAGAAAGGTTCCCAGAGGCTCCTGCACTGGGAGGTGTAGGAGGAGGACCTCTGGGAGTCCATCTTGAAACAGGACTATCATACCTCTTAGATCTTTTTCTCTCTTTCTGCTGGTTCTTGGAGAACCACATCCAATGTTGAAATTCTTTTGATTTGGGGTCAATTCCTTTCAGAATATAGTATGGAGTATCATTGTCTCGGCTGGGAGGAGGAGGAGCAATTGCTTTCCTTTTCTTCTGAGCAGCTTTCTTTTTCCTCGAATTTTCAGATAAATCAGAATCCTCTTCATCTTCAGAGTGAGATGAAGGAGGATTGTCATAAGGATCATAGGCTTCAGAAATAGCCTTTTCTTTTAAAGCAGCTTTCTCTTTTTCCTCTTCAATGGCATCCTGAGCCAGAAGGAAATCTAAATCAAGACCTGGGGAATCATCCCAAACAGTTGACTTCTCAACTTGCAAATCTTTTTCTTTTTCTAACAAAGATTGAATTCTTTGATTCCAAGAAATTCTTGCTTTCTCTTCTTGATTCTCAGATACATCTTCTAAATCATTTAAAAAAGAATCCAATTCTGGATCTTCTTGAACATCAGGATCAACTAGACCAGCTTCTGAAACAATTTCTATAACTTGAGCAGCTAAATCTTCTTTAATATAATCTGTAGAATTATGAACACAGATCTGCTAAATAAGCTAAAATCATTCCTTCTAGGTATTCACTAGCTAGCAAATTAATTGACTCGTCAATAAAGCGGAAGAGTGAATTACCTTCATACTTGACTAACTCCCAAGATTCATCTAGGTAGGATGTAATAATCCCTTCTAGGAAATGGGCAACCAGGGGAGTGGTGAGATCTTCTAAGCAAACTTTCACCGCAAATTCAGATAACATAATAGCATCAGATATTTCTTTTTCCGATAACACAGAGACTTATTTATCTTGAACTTGAACTGCATCAGTCTCTTCTTGAACTGCTGGAAGGGAGGCTGGAGGCTCTGAGGCATCTTCACAGAACATCTCCCCCTGCCTGATTCAGTGGAAACTGAAACCAGGCCCCTTGAAGAAGAGGGCTCAGCAGATTTGGAAAGTGATTGGATGGAAGCAGTCAGGGTGGCAATGGAGGAGGCAAGTGGAGCAATTGCCTCTTCAATCATAATTTTGATTGAAGGGGTAATCAACTCCAAAATCCTAGAAATGAAAGCTGGGGTGATCTCAAAAGATGATGGAACTGCAGTGGATGGAGATGCAGCAGAGATGCTTATAGTGTTGGGATGAGAAGTGGTGTGGACTGGAGATTGAATTGGAGATGGAGCTGGAGAGTTAACAGGAGTGTTAACTGGAGAATGAATAGGAGACTGAGGAGGTGTTGGAATCCTCTCAGATCCTAACAGATCAAAACTAGGAGCAGATATCCTAGCCTGATGAGAAGGAAGAGGAGAAGCTGGAGGGGAAGGAAGAACAACCGTGGTTGTTTCTCTAACAGGAGAAGGGGAAAGTCGTACGTCAGCTGAAGTTGATGGAACTTCAACTGAAGCAGACTGCATAGCAGAAGATGAGGGAAGGGAAAGAGCTGAGCCAGCTTCTACAGGGTGAGGAGCGACCGAATCAGTCCTGGTGCTCTCTGATGGCGCTGGAGCAACCCCTGTGAGAGCGGGTTTCACAAAAGTCCTCTTCCACTTGGAGAACAGGTTTGGGTCCATCTTCTTGCTTGCATTTATTGTTGTTGCGGCGGATACCAGCAGCTGAGGATACTTTTCCTTCAGGAAAATTCCAATAACCCTACCTAGGGTAACCTCTTTCTTATTGTTCTTTTTCCTTATCAAATCAAACATTACCCCTGCCCAATCAATCTTTTTCTGATTAACAATTGCACACATCAGTGCAAATTGTTGCCTTGTTATATTGTCATGAGCAGAGTGCTTTCCGATGAGCACTTTTCCAACTAACTCAGCGAGAAATTTAATCTTAAAGGGAAAATTGACCTTGAGCAGCTCTATAAGCTTTGGTATCTATCAGGATCTTGTGACTTAGGTGTTAGCCTATTCAGTCAGTGAACCTCCCTCTGATACCAATTGAAAGTGAAGGGATAGATACTACTCTAGAGGGGGGGGGGGTGAATAGAGTTATCAAATTTTGCACTAGACAAAACTTGAAGGTCTACCCAACTCCCTTGGAGTGAATTGCGGAATTAAAAGATTATAGATATAAAATTAACCCTAAAGCCTAACACAAGTGTTTTGCACAAACACAAGCTAACTGTAATTACAGTTAAGGCTTGGAAATCCTAATCAGCAACTAGCAACCTAGTTATATCTAATCACAGCCACAAGACAGGAATTAAACAAGGCAATCCAGGCGACACAAGGAATTTATAGTGGTTCCCCAAACAACTTGGTTACGTCCACTCTTCTACCAACAAGGTAGGAATCTACTCAGGTTTTTGATCAGGTGCCCTGCCACCAACAAGATCTGCTTCAGGTAGATCCAGAAACCCTTTAGACTTTTGATCAGGTGTCTAAAAACCAAGCACAGTTTTTTGATCAGGTGCCCTGCCACCAAGGGATACTTTTGAAGGGAGTAATAACCCTGTACAGGAGGGGGAAGAAGGTTAAGATGTCTTCTCTATTTTACAATAGATTAGAGAAGCACAAAAACTTCACTGAGCTAGAAAGCTCTAAAGAATCAAGGCTCCCCCTGGCTCAAAGATGTCCAGGTGAAGTCTTGCTTCAGTGCAGAAAACTCTTCAGAAAACTCTGAAGGAAAAACTACAAGAAGATAATAAATAATAAAATTAAAGATCTTCAAGCAGCTATCTTCTTCTTCTTCTTCTTCAAAAGAACTCTGAATTTGAACTTCCTGAAAGCAGGAGAACTCAGGTTGAAGAAGAGTAGAAGATCTTAACACTTCTCAGTTGGATGAGTATTGCTGAGAGCAGATGACTTGATCTTGATGAAGGCTTGAAAGCAGATGAACAGGTTAACTAGTTAGCTAGCTTGAATCCTTCTTCAAAGGGTCCTTTTTATAACAGCAGCAAGCAACGGCTCTCTTCAATTTGAATTACTTGTCTTCTTCTGAAACTTGAGACCTTGGCTGCAAATAACACACAACAAAACAAACTCTGCAGCAAGTCATCCTATAAAAGAAATAAACCTCTTTCTAAGAAGCTGCAGGATCAAATCAAATAACAGAAGGACTAAATAAAGTCACATCAGAGAAATACTCTCCATAGCAGAAGGAAGACTTTTCAGTCTAACGGCTATAAAGGACTGTCAGCAGATAAAGTAAAATACAAAGTCAGCTAATAAGACAAACAACTTTATCTGAAACGATTTGACTCAGGCAAAAAGGATGGAGCATATATTGCCTGGAAATATTATCATAAAACAACTGAGAAGATATGCCAGATAATGTATTAATGAATTAAATATAATAAATAAATACAAAATATAAAGGCAGACAGAAAACGTCGAACGACCTTCGGAGATCGTCGACCGACGCACGGAGATCGTCGAACTATCGGACATATAGTCGAACGATCCAGATAGTCGAACTATCACAGGAGATAGTCGAACTATCACAGCAGATAGTCGAACTACCAGAAGATAGTCGAACTATCAGATAGTCGACCAATCAACAGATAGTCGAACTATCAAGGCAAAACAGATAGTCGAACTATCAACAGATAGTCGAACTATCAAAAACAAACAGATAGTCGACCTATCAACAGATAGTCGAACTATCAGATAGTCGAACTATCAAAGCAGATAGTCGAACTACCCAGCGAGAACAGATTGTCGACCTATCAACAGATAGTTGAACTATCAACGCAGAACAGATAGTCGAACTATCAACATATAGTCGAGCTATCAGATAGTCGACCTATCCAAGCAGATAGTCGAACTATCAAAGCAGAGCAGATAGTCGAACTATCAACAGATAGTCGAGCTATCAGATAGTCGACCTATCTAATCAGATAGTCGAACTATCAAAACAGACAGATAGTCGAACTATCAGCCGATAGTCGAACTATCCTTGCAAACTGAAAGTCGAACAACTGATAGACGATCGTCGAACAGTTAGTCGACGATAGTCGAGCGGCGTTCGACGATAGTCGAACGAACAAACTACTTAACCAAATTCTCAATCTGGAAAAGTGAGGACTCTACAGCTAGACTACTAACCATTGACCATAGATATTTCTTGGGTCAAGGGACTAAAAAGATAAGACTAAACTCAAATCAAACTAGGGTACCAACAATCTCCCCCTATTTGAGTTAAGTCTCTTAAAAACTAAAACACAGAGCTAGCTATATAACACTAAAATTAATACAGGAAATAGTTAACAATTAACTAGCAGTTATCAAACAGATAAATATAAGACAGCAGTCAATCAAAAAAAATTATGAGTCTACAAAATCTGGCAAAGGGTCAGAGGAACTAGGAACAAAAGAAATTTTCCTCAGGGGATCAATAGCTTCTTCCTTTGACATCTTCAAGTCCTGCACACCAATAATCCTTAGTTCTGTAGCCTTTAGAACAACGGCTTCCGGGTGCTTTTCCATATATTTTGAAGGGTCAAAGACCTCAGGATTAACCTGGAACTTTTCAAACTCCTTCTTTCTGAATGAAGACATAGTGGTTAAGCCAGTGGTGTCCTTCCCTTCAGCTTTTGATTTTCTGATCTGAGCTGCTCCAACCAATTCGTGAAAACGAGCCATCCTAAAGTTAGGATCAAGCTCAGGACTTTCATAAGCAGTCTCAGAAGGAGCAACCTCTTTATCTTGATTAACTAGATAAGACATGGGAGCAGACTTAGCAAAGTTCTTGCTAGAATATTTAAACAAAATAAACTACTTACCTTTTGAAACAATTTTTTCAGACTGCACTGGTATTGGGGAAGAAACTCTTTTCTTTGGAGAAGGAGGAGGGGAAAAGGTTGGTCTTTGATACACAACCTCCTTCACTTGTCTTTGAGAACCAGAATAAGATCTGCCTTGGGAACTTTGAGAGCTTTTCCATGACTGAGGCTGAGAAGGTGCAAATTTTCCAGAAGAGGCAGATGGATTAGCAGAAAGGATCCCAGAGGCTCCTGCACTGGGAGGTGGAGGAGGAGGACCTCTAGGAGTCCATCTTGAAACAGGACTATCATACCTCTTAGATCTTTTTCTCTCTTTCTGCTGGTTCTTGGAGAACCACATCCAATGTTGAAATTCTTTTGATTTGGGGTCAATTCCTTTCAGAATATAGTATGGAGTATCATTGTCTCGGCTGGGAGGAGGAGGAGCAATTGCTTTCCTTTTCTTCTGAGCAGCTTTCTTTTTCCTCGAATTTTCAGATAAATCAGAATCCTCTTCATCTTCAGAGTGAGATGAAGGAGGATTGTCATAAGGATCATAGGCTTCAGAAATAGCCTTTTCTTTTAAAGCAGCTTTCTCTTTTTCCTCTTCAATGGCATCCTGAGCCAGAAGGAAATCTAAATCAAGACCTGGGGAATCATCCCAAACAGTTGACTTCTCAACTTGCAAATCTTTTTCTAACAAAGATTGAATTCTTTGATTCCAAGCAATTCTTGCTTTCTCTTCTTGATTCTCAGATACATCTTCTAAATCATTTAAAAAAGAATCCAATTCTAGATCTTCTTGAACATCAGGATCAACTGGATCAGCTTCTGAAATAATTTCTATAACTTGAGCAGCTAAATCTTCTTTAATATAATCTGTAGAATTATGAACACAGATCTGCTAAATAAGCTAAAATCATTCTTTCTAGGTATTCACTAGCTAGCAAATTTATTGACTCGTCAATAAAGCGGATGAGTGAATTACCTTCATACTTGACTAACTCCCAAGATTCATCTAGGTAGGATGTAATAATCCCTTCTATGAAATGGGCAACCACGGGAGTGGTGAGATCTTCTAAGCAAACTTTCACCGCAAATTCAGATAACATAATAGCATCAGATATTTCTTTTTCCGATAACACAGAGACTGATTTATCTTGAACTTGAACTGCATCAGTCTCTTCTTGAACTGCTGGAAGGGAGGCTGGAGGCTCTGAGGCATCTTCACAGAACATCTCCCCCTGCCTGATTTCAGTGGAAACTGAAACCAGGCCCCTTGAAGAAGAGGGCTCAGCAGATTTGGAAAGTGATTGGATGGAAGCAGTCAGGGTGGCAATGGAGGAGGCAAGTGGAGCAATTGCCTCTTCAATCATAATTTTGATTGAAGGGGTAATCAACTCCAAAATCCTAGAAATGAAAGCTGGGGTGATCTCAAAAGATGATGGAACTGCAGTGGATGGAGATGCAGCAGAGATGCTTGTAGTGTTGGGATGAGAAGTGGTGTGGACTGGAGATTGAATTGGAGATGGAGCTGGAGAGTTAACAGGAGTGTTAACTGGAGAATGAATAGGAGACTGAGGAGGTGTTGGAATCCTCTCAGATCCTAACAGATCAAAACTAGGACCAGATATCCTAGCCTGATGAGAAGGAAGAGGAGAAGCTGGAGGGGAAGGAAGAACAACCGTGGTTGTTTCTCTAACAGGAGAAGGGGAAAGTCATACGTCAGCTGAAGTTGATGGAACTTCAACTGAAGCAGACTGCATAGCAGAAGATGAGGGAAGGGAAAGAGCTGAGCCAGCTTCTACAGGGTGAGGAGCGACCGAATCAGTCCTGGTGCTCTCTGATGGCGCTGGAGCAACCCCTATGAGAGCGGGTTTCACAAAAGTCCTCTTCCACTTGGAGAACAGGTTTGGGTCCATCTTCTTGCTTGCATTTATTGTTGTTGCGGCGGATACCAGCAGCTGAGGATACTTTTCCTTCAGGAAAATTCCAATAACCCTACCTAGGGTAACCTCTTTCTTATTGTTCTTTTTCCTTATCAAATCAAACATTACCCCTGCCCAATCAATCTTTTTCTGATTAACAATTGCACACATCAGTGCAAATTGTTGCCTTGTTATATTGTCATGAGCAGAGTGCTTTCCGAGGAGCACTTTTCCAACTAACTCAGCGAGAAATTTAATCTTAATGGGAAAATTGACCTTGAGCAGCTATATAGGCTTTGGTATCTATCAGGATCTTGTGACTTAGGTGTTAGCCTATTCAGTCAGTGAACCTCCCTCTGATACCAATTGAAAGTAAAGGGATAGATACTACTCTAGAGGGGGGTGAATAGAGTTATCAAATTTTGCACTAGACAAAACTTGAAGGTCTACCCAACTCCCTTGGAGTGAATTGCAGAATTAAAAGATTATAGATATAAAATTAACCCTAAAGCCTAACACAAGTGTTGTGCACAAACACAAGCTAACTGTAATTACAGTTAAGGCTTGGAAATCCTAATCAGCAACTAGCAACCTAGTTATATCTAATCACAGCCACAAGGCAGGAATTAAACAAGGCAATCCAGACGACACAAGGAATTTATAGTGGTTCCCCAAACAACTTGGGTACGTCCACTCTTCTACCAACAAGGTAGGAATCCACTCAGGTTTTTGATCAGGTGCCCTGCCACCAACAAGATCTGCTTCAGGTAGATCCAGAAACCCTTTAGACTTTTGATCAGGTGTCTAAAAACCAAGCACAGGTTTTTGATCAGGTTCCCTACCACCAAGGGATACTTTTGAAGGGAGTAATAACCCAGTACAGGAGGGGGAAGAAGGTTAAGATGTCTTCTCTATTTTACAATAGATTAGAGAAGCACAAAAACTTGCACTGAGCTAGAAAGCTCTAAAGAATCAAGGCTCCCACTGGCTCAAAGATGTCCAGGTGAAGTCTTGCTTCAGTGCAGAAAACTCTTCAGAAAGCTCTGAAGGAAAAACTACAAGAAGATAATAAATAATAAAATTAAAGATCTTCAAGCAGCTATCTTCTTCTTCTTCTTCTTCAAAAGAACTCTGAGTTTGAACTTCCTGAAAGCAGGAGAACTCAGGTTGAAGAAGAGTAGAAGATCTTAACACTTCTCAGTTGGATGAGTATTGCTGAGAGCAGATGACTTGATCTTGATGAAGGCTTGAAAGCAGATGAACAGGTTAACTAGTTAGCTAGCTTGAATCCTTCTTCAAAGGGTCCTTTTTATAACAGCGGCAAGCAACGACTCTCTTCAATTTGAATTACATGTCTTCTTCTGAAACTTGAGACCTGGGCTGCAAATAACACACAGCAAAACAAACTCTGCAGCAAGACATCCTATAAAAGGAATAAACCTCTTTCTAAGAAGCTGCAGGATCAAATCAAATAATAGAAGGACTAAATAAAGTCACATCAGAGAAATACTCTTCATAGCAGAAGGAAGACTTTTCAGTCTAACGGCTATAAAGGACTGTCAGCAGATAAAGTAAAATACAAAGTCAGCTAATAAGACAAACAACTTTATCTGAAACGATTTGACTCAGGCAAAAAGGATGGAGCATATATTGCCTGGAAATATTATCATAAAACAACTGAGAAGATATGCCAGATAATGTATTAATGAATTAAATATAATAAATAAATACAAAATATAAAGGCAGATAGAAAACGTCGAACGACCTTCGGAGATCGTCGACCGACGCACGGAGATCGTCGAACTATCGGACAGATAGTCGAACGATCCAGATAGTCGAACTATCACAGGAGATAGTCGAACTATCAAAGCAGATAGTCGAACTACCAGAAGATAGTCGAACTATCAGATAGTCGACCAATCAACAGATAGTCGAACTATCAAGGCAAAACAGATAGTCGAACTATCAAAAACAAACAGATAGTCGACCTATCAACAGATAGTCGAACTATCAGATAGTCGAACTATCAAAGCAGATAGTCGAACTACCATGCGAGAACAGATAGTCGACCTATCAACAGATAGTCGAACTATCAACGCAGAACAGATAGTCGAACTATCAACATATAGTCGAGCTATCAGATAGTCGACCTATCCAAGGAGATAGTCGAACTATCAAAGCAGAGCAGATAGTCGAACTATCAACAGATAGTCGAGCTATCAAATAGTCGACCTATCTAAGCAGATAGTCGAACTATCAAAACAGACAGATAGTCGAACTATCAGCCGATAGTCGAACTATCCTTGCAGACTGAAAGTCGAACAACTGATAGACGATCGTCGAACAGTTAGTCGACGATAGTCGAGCGGCGTTCGACGATAGTCGAACGAACAAACTACTTAACCAAATTCTCAATCTGGAAAAGTGAGGACTCTACAGCTAGACTACTAACCATTGACCATAGATATTTCTTGGGTCAAGGGACTAAAAAGATAAGACTAAACTCAAATCAAACTAGGGTACCAACATATCAGTCGATAGTGGGCTAATGACGAAGGTTAGACCAATTCGAATCGAGGATCGAGCCGAGAAACAGTTGCGGAATAAGATGATCGGTATGGTCAAAGTCTGGCGTGTAATTGTGGTTGAGAAGAGCTAACATGGGAGCGAGAGCAGACCAAGCGAGTTAAATTTCCCGAGTTATTTATGTAAACTGTTTGCTCGTCTGTATTTTGTTGAATCTGATATGTAAAGTATCACATGTTGTGTAATGCTTGCACTTCCTTACTGTGTCCAAATTTCGGGATGAAATTTATTGTAAGGAGGGGAGGATTGTAACACCCTAAAAACCATAAGTCCCAAAATTGTGTCAGGCTGGGTGACACGGCCTGGGACACGGGCATGTCCTAGGGCATGTCCAATGCACACGGCCTGGGACATGGGTATGTCCCAGGGCATGTCCTATAAAGTGGGCATCGAGTCGAGTTCTCGAGATAGCATGGTCGACGATCGTCGAGAGGGGACACGACCTGGGACACAGGCGTGTCCCAGGGTGTGTCCTGCTCGGGTGAATAACAAGGTAGCGTTGAGTGGCAAGAACAGCCTATGACACGGGCGTGTCACAGGGGCGTGTTTGGCATACGGCTAAGGACATGGGTATATGCCTTAGTCGGGTTCTTATCGGGTGATCTGGTCCTGTGTTGAAGGAGTGACACGGCCAGTCACACGGCCGTGTGCTTTCTGACACGGGCGTGTCAGGTGTTTGACAAAGGTGTGTCTAAGCCCATGTTCTGGACTGGGTGAGTCGGTTCTATAGCCGCTTAAGGAACACGGCCTGTGACACGGGCGTGTCACAACCCGTGTTGGACCCAGGAAAATCAATTTAAGGGCTGATTTGAGCCGTTCATTTTCTTTGACCAAGATCCAATGGTCTAGGCTCTTTACTGGGGTGATAAGGCTGGCCTTGAGGAGGAGAAAGCTCATTTGAGTTGTGTCATTCTCTTTCTTAAGTTTAGAGAGAGAGGAGAGCAAGAGGAGGAAAAAGAAGAGGATTCTGGTCGCCAGTAGTGCTACGGTGGTTCAAATCGTGAGCTAAGTTTGGATTTGCGAAGGCAAGGCTGCTACGAGAACTTCCATACGTTTACTTTTCTCCCCATGGCTCCGAAGCGTCTTCCAAGGGTAACGATTTCCTTCTTGGACAAGTGAAGTCCTTCTTTCCTTCATTTGCATAGGAATCCTCCACCAAAAGGTGGATGGCGAAGTGATTCCCTTAGGATTGATGGTTTATCCCTTGTTATTTTGCATTAGAACCGAAAGTGTGAGTATGGTTAGGCATGCTATGTGAAGCCCATCTGGACATGTTGGTATGGATTGTGATGCTTGTTTGCACATTAGAGAAGACTTCGTATTTATTACTTGCGTACATGAAATCTGTGGTGGATGTCTGTGGCTTTGTGCCGCAGGAAGTACTGGAGGAAGTCCAAGAAATTGTGAGAGTTGGGTTCAACTCTTGTTGTCGTGAGCCCTATGTGGTATGAAGTTGAGGCGCGGGGCTGCAACTGCGAAAAAGGACTTAGTGTCGAATAGGAAAGGTGAAACCGACCCGCGCTTGAAAGTTTACCATAAGTACTTCGGTATTCCTTTGTGGCAAGGCCATTTGAGCAACGGGGGGTGGTTGATCTGTACATTCATTATGCCAGCTGTACAAGAGAGCGTCAAGACATTGGGCTTTTGTCAGGGGAATAATGAGAGTCTTTCGCCTGCGCTCCATAAAGACTAGGAATGCTCATAATGAACCATCATGTCTGGGACCCCTGAACGGTGGTGGGATCCGGTGTTTCGGGTACAGCAGAATGTGCCCTGAGTGCACGGAATAATGGGTCGTCATGCCGACATTTGTGACATGTATTGCCTTGGTGGATGAATATATATGTATGTGATGTAAAATACTATGCAGGGAGGGAATTCCACTACCCCGTACTAGGGGCATGGTCATTATAATTGGTTAGCTGAATGCTGACCGTTGCACTGTTTTACACCGGTTGGTGGATTTGTTCTTGCAGGTGCAGGTGGTGCTGGTCCAAGTGGGACTCTGAGGACTGAAGCCCAAGCTGTGTTGCTGCCCTCGAAGGCCTTGTTTTGTTTACTCTTGTTTCATGTATGGTCGGCCTGCGTGCCGATGTTTGTAAACCACACCTTATGTTAAGAGAAACTTGTAAAAGCCATAAGGCTGTGTACCTTGTGTATTTTGTTGTATACATTCCTATTTAGTAAAAGTGGGCATTTCTGTTATTGCTGAGTTCAAGTTTTCAACCCTGAAGCTTCCGCTAGAATGCTCTGTATTAGGGTGTGATGGTTCTTGATATTATTTAGTGACATCTCCGCCTGTTTGTGGAATATGGTGTGGGGCCCCGGCCGGACCCTCTATTATATCCTACGTGATGGGTAGAGGTGTTACAATATATATATATATGGTGATCTTAGTGTACTTGACTTGATTATTTTCACTATTATACTTCTACATCTTTGGTGATGATTAATGCTGATAGGATCGATGTTTTTAGTGACGACCCTCCTGAGTGTCGGTGTCACCGTAAAACGGCGATTCTAGGCATAAGACCTGGTTGTATAGCAAAAAAAGAGTTCTTACATAATCACTGCAAAAGAGAAGTCCAAACCAGGTAAATAAACATATAACAGGAGTACCAAAAGAGAACAAGCGAACACCTGCTAATCTCTACAAAAGAGATGTCAAAAGCAGGTAACTAAAAATATAATGCGAGTACCTGAGGGAAACTTGCAAAAATCTACAAATCTATGTAAAAGAGAAGTTAAAAGCAAGTAAATTTAAAATATAACTCGAGTACCTGAAGAGAACTCGCGAACACCTGATAATCTCTACAAAAGAGAAGTCAAAAGCAGCTAAATAAACATATAATGCGAGTACCTGAGGTGACCTCGCGATCATCTGCTAATCTATGGAAAAGAGGAGTCAAAAGAAGGTAAATTTAAAATATAACTCGAGTACCTTGAAAGTGAGTGTAAGATCAATCCTTTACTCTAGAGGGGGTGAATAGAGTGTTTTAAAATAATTTTGTAAATATGAAAATTATTCTAGCAATGGAAGATTTAATTTAGTCAGCGTAGAGTGCTTGATAGAAATTAAAATAAAGCAAACAAAAGAGAAAATCCATAGCACATAGCAAATGAAATAGCAAGCAACCAGAAGACACAAGGAACTATAGTGGTTCCAAAAAACCTGGGTACATTTACTATTCTACCACCCTTGGTAGGAATTAACTGTAGGATGAGTTGATCAGGTGTCCTGGGCACCAATGAGCTTTTGATCAGGTGCTCACAAACCAAACCAGATTTTTTTTATCAGGTGTCTTGCCACCACTGAGTTTTGATCAGGTATTAGGAACCAAAGCAAAACTTTTGAAGGGAGTTTAAAAACCCTTTTTCAGGAAAGGAAAAAAGAAAAATGGTGAAGTTTTCTTCTCTGTAACCTATCAAAGAGAAGCACAAGTGGATGAGATGTTGTAAAAGCTCCCCCTGAGATTAGCAAGAGTTCAGGAACTGGAAGCTTTGCAAGGGTGATAGGTCTTCAATGAAAAGAATGCTCCAACAAAAGATGATTTCAGCAAGAACTGAAATGTTTGTTGTCTGGAGTGTGAATGATGAAGACTTTTAATCAGCAGGAATTAGAAAAAAAACTTGTTCTATTTTCTGAGTTATTGATCTTCTTTTTTTCTTTCTCTGTCTCTATGTATCTTCTTGTTCTCTCTGAATGATAATAAGAAATCTAGTCGTCAACTCTTGATGATAGCCATTAGCAAAGTCAAAAAGGCTTTCCTTAAATATCAACTGTCTCTGTAGGAAAGAAACTAAAAACATTCCTCCTTTGTTTCCTTGAAACTTGCTCCAGATTTATTATAATGGCTAAAAATCTTCTGCAATAAATGCTCTAAGCTGAAGATATTTGAAATCCTTAACAAACAGAAAAAATTCCAAAAATCGTCGATCTCAAAAGATAATCGTCGATCTGAGCTCAACTATCGTTGAACTAAACTCAGAGATATTGGAATTAGTCTAAGACAGAAAACGTCAATCTGAGCTCATAGATCGTCGAACCGAGTTCGACGCCTCGTCGACTTGAGCTCAGAGATCGTCGAACTGAGTTCGACGCTCTATCAACCTGAACTCACAGATAGTCAAACTGGGTTCGACGCTTCGTCGATCTGAGCTCGATGACAACTTGAATTCTTCTTCTTGGCTTCTCATCTGAACTAGGAGGTCTTGGGGAAAGCTTCAAACCTAAGTCCTAAGCCTTAGACTTAACTAGTTGACCTTTACTCTATACAATAAGGTCAAAGCAACAATCCTATAGACATAGTGATCCTGACCCAAATTAGTAATAGGGTGTTCCAACAATCTCCCCCTATTTGGGTTAGGATTACTATTTACATGAGATATAGGAAATAAAAACAAAAAAAATTAAAAAATACAAAAAGCATTACAGAACCACAGATATATAATTATATCACAGCAAGATAGTTTAGTAGAGATATAAAGAGTTTTCAGCTTATACCCAGATTAATGCTTATCTTCAGTTCTTTTCTTGAAAATGATTTCTTTGTTTGGATTTTCTGAATCTTTCTTTGATCTGAAGTCATCAGCAGCACCAAGTGTCTTCTGGCTTCTATTTCTAGGACCTACAGCTTCAGGATGTAGCTGCATGTACTCCTCAGTATTGAAGAATTTCTTGGAGCTGTATCTTTCAAGTTCTTGTCTTCTTTGATCTGATAGAGTTAAAATATTGGAAGTATCTTAACCTTTTTCTCTTGCTTTATTGATTTGATCTAGAGCAGCCATTTCTTTTAGTATGGCTGTCCAGGAGACTAGATTATTCTCTGGGTCTACAAAATGAACTGGTGGCTCATACTTATTGATGGTGTCAATGGGAGGAGATTTTTGATGAAATCCTTCTTTGAGCTTATAAGGAAAAGGACCAGAAGTGGAATCAATTGGGCTTTGTCCTTTTCTTTGATAGGGTTGATGTTTGGACTGTCCTCTGGAATAAACTTGATAATCTCTTTGATTGTCTCTGTACTTACTTCCTCTTGACTGATTGCCTCTTTGCTGATATCGTCTGGATTGAGATATTCCTTGAAACTGATAGGATCTTTGAGATGAAGCATGTGAGGATTGATGAGCTGAGTTTCCACCAGATCCTACACCTAGAGAAGGAGGAGGAGGAGGATTATAATAAGAATTTCCTTGGGCACATTTCCTCTTCTTCCTCATGGCCTTCAACTGGCTCTTAGAGAATTGCATCTAGTGCTCAGTTATAGGACAGCTGTGTAGAATATAATATAGAATGTCATGATCAGAAGTAGTCTTGGACAGTTGAACTCTTTTCATGGCTTTACTTCTAGCTTTCCTCTTATTTGCAATAGTTGCAGAGGAATCATCAGAGTCAGTTCTGAATTCATCATTATCATCAGAACTCTGAGGCTCATCATATAAAACATCTATTTCCTTTAATATTTCTTTAGAGATAACAGGAGCTGGAGCTGGAGGAGCAGGAATAACAACATCAGCAATTGAAACAACAGGAACAACAACATCTAAAACAATAGGCTCAGGAGCTGAACAGACTTGCTCTATAATAGCCTCTAAAAAAGTAACATCAGCAGCAGCAGCACCAAGAACCACAGAAATCCTTTCCATAGATTTAACAAAATTTATATACATCTCTATCAAGGTTGGATTACAGTAGGAGAGGGGAACAATAGCCCTGGTTAAATCTTCAGCAGGGAGAGGTGCTGGAGGACAACAACTATAAAGTGAATCAAATAATGATAATAAAGAATGTATATCTACTGCAGGACTGATGGTCGGAGCTGGTGCTGAAAGTGGAACTAAAACTTGCTCAGAAGCTAGACTTTCTGAAACTGGAACTTCTGATATCTGCATTTCTGAAGCAAAATCCTATGAAGACAGCACTTCTTCATAAGGCAACTCCCCTACATAGTTTCACTAACAACAAAATCTAGGCCCCTAGAAGAAGGGGTGACCTGAAAGGAGAAGGAAGAAGATATTCTAACAGATAATTCATTCAAGGTATTGACTAAGGGAGCCAAGGTTGAATTTAGTAAGAGAGTTAGCTTGGGTGTGAAAGTAGAGGATAAGATCAGTCTAACTCTAGAGGGGGGGTGAATAGAGTTTATTAAAATAATTTTTCAAAATAAAACTTTGCAGAGGAAGAGTTAAGTTAATATAGTATGTATATTGTGCTGCAGCAATAAAACAGAAGTAATAATAAAAAGAAAACAAAAGATTCACAGCACACAACAAAGAATACACACAAGCAACCAAACACAAGAAGCTATAGTGGTTCCCCAATCAACCTGGGTACATCCACTCTTCTACCACCCTTAGTAGGAATCCACTCAGGATGAGTTGATCAGGTGTCCTGACACCAATGAGCTATTGATAAGGTGCTCAAAAACCAGATCTAGATTTTTTATAAGGTGTCTTGCCACCACTGAGTTTTGACAAGGCTCTCAGAACCAGATTCAGAACTTTTGAGGGGAGTTTTGATAACCCTTTTACAACAGGAAAAGAAAAAGGAAGAGGTAAAGTTGTCTTCTCTGTCTCAATCACTGAGAGAAGACTTAGTGGATTGATTGTGTTGTCAAAGCTCCCCCTGAGATGTAGATGGTTCAGGAGTGAGAGCTTTGCTAGGGTGATAGGCCTTCAGAAGCTTCAGATCTCCAGCAGAAGATGATTTTAGCAGAGGCTGAAATATGAGTTGTCTGGAGTCTTTGATGTTGAAGCTATGAACACTTTTCAGTATGCTAATTTTCAATATAACTCTTCAGGATTGATCACTTGATTTTTCTCTGAGTTGATCTCACAATCTGTGTATGTCTGTATTGAGTAATTCTTCTCTTGATCTGTTGTTGTGTATATTATTCTCTGATGATCCTCTATCCAAGATAGCCGTTAGCAGTCATAAATGTCTTCCATAAATATTTTGTCTTCTGGAGGAAAGTCCAATAAACATTCTCTGAGAAATCCCTTGAAACTTGCTCCAGAATAAATGAAAACGGCTAACAAATCTCTTGAAATAAATGCTGAGAAAATTTGAAAAACATTCCAAAGGCCGACTGAATTTGAATCCTTAAAGTTGTCGATCTCTCAGAAAAACATCGATCTGAGCTCTACGATCATTGAACTTAGCTCAGAGATTGGATTGAACATCAGACAGAAAACTTCGAACTGAGCTCTACGATCGTCGAACTTAGCTCAGCGACCTGAAGAATAAGTGAGGATAGATCGTCGATCTGAGCTCGAAGATCGTCGACCTGAGTTTGACGACTTAGCAGAGTTGAGCTCAAAGATCGTCGAACGGAGTTCGACGTTTCATCGACCTGAGCTTGACGAAAATTGTCTTTGTCTCAGCTCTAAGTCTTGATCATTGAATGGTCCTGGGAGCATCTTCAAACCTAAGTTCTAAGCCCTAGACTCATTCTAACTTGACCTTTTCAACTATACATCTAGGTCAAACTGATTTCCTAAAAACATAGTGATCCTTGCCCAAATTAGTAATAGGGTGTTCCAACAATCTCCCCCTATTTGGGTTAGGATTACTATTTACAGAGCTCAGTAATAAATACAAAAGCAAATCTAGAAAAGCAAAAAAAAAATATTAAAGCAACAGAGCAGAACATGCAGCATAGCAGCATTCAGATAGAATATCAGCAAGTGTTTTAAAGTGAATGTACTGTCTGCTTACAGAGATCACTTCTCTTCACTTCCTTTCTTAAATAAGATTTCCCTATTGGGATTGAGAGTCTCTTTCTTTGACCTTCTGTCATCATCTGCACCTAAGGAGGTTTGAGATCTTGGCTTGGGAACCACAGCCTCAGGATGCAGTTTCATGTAATCCACTGGGTCAAAGAACTTCCTTGAAGCATATCTTTTCAGTTCTGTCTTCCTTTGCTCTAACAAGGTAGTGATGTTGGAAGTGTCTTTTCCTTGCTCTCTGGCCTTCTTCAACTGATCTAAGGCAGCAAGTTCTTTCATCCTAGCTGTCCATGATAAAGGATTATTCTCTGGATCTTCAAAAGGGATTGCAGGTTCATATCTATTAATAGTTTCTAAAGCAGTAGAAGTCTTTGTATCAACAGTTTCTTTGAGTTTATAAGGGAAAGGACCTTGAGTTGAGTCCATATATATTTGTCCTTCCCTTTGTTGTCTTGATTGAATCCTGTGTTCTCTTTGATTACCTCTGTATTGTCCCCTTCTGGACTGATAACCTCTTTGATATTGCCCTCTGGGATGATATCTCTGTGAAGATTGGGAGGAGCTTTGCATTGGAGCAGAGGTTTGAGAAGCTAAGCCTCCACCTGATCCTGAATCTGGAGGAGGAGGAGGAGGCTGAAACTGGGATGATCCTTTCTCATACTTATCCAACTTTCTTCTTTTCCTCATGGCCTTTAGCTGGTTTTTAGAATACTGCATCCAAGGTTCAGTTATCTGGCAGTCATGTAGAATATAATAGGGTATGTCATTAACATCCTTGGCCTTTGCAGGAGTGACCTTCATCATGGCCTTACTTCTAGCTTTCCTTTTCCTAGCAATAGTGCCAGCAGAGTCATCAGATTCTGTATTGAATTGATCACTTTCAAAACTCTGTGGTCTGTCATACAAATCATCTATACTTTTGATGTATTCCTCTTTAACTTTTGATTTCTCAGTATCAATAGGGGCAGTAGGTGTTGATACAATAGCAGTAATCACAGCAGTACTCTTAGCAGGAGCAGATGAAATAGCAGGAGTCTCAGATACTTGTACTTCCAAATATTTGGCCAATTCTTCATCAGCAGTTTTATCAATATCAGCAGGCATATCAACAGGCAGCATTTCAATATCAGTGGATATAAGCTTGGACAGATTCTATAAAAGAAGCTAGCAAAATTGGCCCACATACTGAAACAAGCACAATTGCCTTGGAGAGATCTTCACACTGTTGAATTGGTAGATAGTTGAAGTAAACAGCATCAAAAATTAAAGCAGGCTCTGGAGATCCACTACAAACACTAGAGTAGCGACTGAGGCTTCAGCAGTAGCAGGCAATTCCAGAACTTCATTAGGCATCTCCCCCTGCCTGGATTTAGTAAGAACTGGATCAAGGCACCCAGAGGAAGGGATTGCCTGAGAAGAGAGGAATGAAGATAGCCTGTCAGACAGCTCCTGAACATGTTTCAGAAGTTGAGCCATTGTGGTCTCCAGCAATGAGGATAGCCTGGGGGCTAGTAGCTCATACATCCTGTCTGCCAGTGCAGGAAGATCTACATGCTCAAGATGGGCTTGAGTAGAGGTAGGAGTTGATGTTGCTGGCATAATGTTGGATGGTGTGGTGGTAGGAGGTATAGGGATGGATGGCTCAGTAGTAGAGATTGTGGAGATGGATGGTACTGGAAAGGAGATGGATGATATGGGAGTGGAAATGGATGGAGTAAAGGATGGTTGAGAGAGTATATCCTGAAGGAGTTTTTGGTAGGAGGAGGTAGATGGAATCTCAGAAGGATAGGAAGGAGAATCATCCATGAAGGAGTCTTCCAAGAGGTGGAATGATGGAATGGTGAGAGGTGGATAATAATGGAGAGGGTGGAATGATTCTGAAGTGGCTGGAGGACATAAGGGTGATGAAATGGTAATGAGGGAAGAGATAGATAAGGTTGAGGTGATTGTTGTTGTTGATGTGGAGATGGTTGTAGAAACAGGGGGAGAGGAAGCAGGCAAATCTTCTGCTGGGGCAGAGACATGAGGGGAAGTGACTGTAGTAGTCCTTGTGCCTAAAGATGGAGTTGTTGTAGGTCTGCTGGGCTTGACAATCTGTCTATCCCATTTTCCAAATAAGACACAAGTCAGCCTCTTGGAAGCATTGATATGCATTCCACTTGAAACTAAAAATTTAGGGCACTTAGCATGAAGAAATAGCCCAATTATTCTACAAAAATTAACAAAATTCTTGTTTAATTTCTTTTTAATTAAATCAAAAAAGAGTTCTCCGCAGTTTAGGTGCTTTTTGTTCACAAGAGCTCCCATCAAACAGAGCTGATACCTGGAAATTGTATCATTAGCAGAGTGCTTGGCCAACAGCACTTTCCCTACCACATCTGCAAAAAATCTGTATTCCACTGACAGATTTTTTTTCAAAAGCTTGTTGGGGTTAGCTGCTGTATGCCCCTTCCTTTCAAGCATATTGGAGAATTCTTCTCTAGACAAATCGATGCAATCTTCTTCTGTACTCAACTAAAAAACTTCTGATAAAACCTCAGGTGAAAGAGATACCTGATTTCCCGAGATCGTGCCGACGATGGTGTTGTTATTCAGATTTTGTGCTGTATATACCAATTCTTTGATTTCATCTGCTGCTATCTTAATTCTTGTTGTCATGATGTTCTCTAATTGCTATTCTTTGAAGAGCTCGAGTATGTCTTTGAATATTTGATCACTACTTTCAAAGGAATTCATATCGATGTCAAATCCGGTGTCGAATTTCATTGCCGACGGAGCTGCAACTGAAATGGCCATTTGATCTTGCAAAGATGAACACACAAAGAACAAGTACAGCAAGAGTTTGGAGGGAAAAAGAGTTTTTCTGCAGAAACTATGAACGCGCAAAGGAGAACGACGACCGAAAAATGATTTTTATATTAGGGTTCGACGCAGAAAAGGAAGGATCGTCGATCTCCGTTCGACGATCGGGGCTCCTAAGGGAAGCTGAAAGGTCATCAACATCGTCGATCTCAGTTCGATGATCTTGAGAGCGTCGATCTACGTTGGACGATCGTTGACCTGAAAGAGATAGTATAAAACTATCTGACAAGCGCTAAACTCCGGTCGACGTTTTGGGAAAACGTCGATCTCCGTTTGACGATCTTGAGGAAAATCATCGAGCGCAGTTCAGAGACAGAAACTATCCTACAGACACAAAAAGAAATAAGTTTTTAGCCTAATCTTGGTCTGTTTTTAGCTTTTAAGATCTTGTAATTTATTTTAGGCTTCCTCCATTTAACATGCCTAACTGATTAAGGAAGAATGTATGTTTCTTCTCATCCAAGGGTTTGGTGAAAATATCTCCTCTTTGCAAATCAGTTGGGATATATTGAAGTTCAATTTTGTTTTTCTCAACATTATCCCTTAGAAAATGATGCCTAATTTCTATGTGTTTTGTCCTACTATGGAGGACTGGATTTTGTGCAATGGAAATAGCACTGGTGTTGTCACAAAATATTTTAGACTTCCCTAAGTTGTAACCATAGTCTAGGAGTTGATTTTGTATCAACAATATTTGTGAGCAACAACTACCTGCAGCCATATATTCAGCTTCAATAGTTGAGGTTGACACAGATATTTGTTTCTTACAAAATCACGAGACAAGTCTATCACCAAGAAACTGACAAGTTCCACTGGTGCTTTTCCTGTCTATTCTGCATCCAGCATAATCAGCATCTGAGAATCCAGTTAAGTCAAATGCTGAATCTTTTGGATACCAGAGACCTAGATTTGGACAACCTTTAACATATCTAAGAATCATCTTTACTAAAGTTAAGTGTGACTCTCTGTAACGACCCTAGCCGATCCAACGTGGCAGTGCCACGGCTCCGCTCTAGGCGTCGCTACCGGGCTGCAGCCCAAGCACCCCAACCCCTCTCCCTCCACAGGCGGGTTGTTGGTGGCCACAGCCTCCCTTTGATGAGCGAACTCGACAGTTAAGTTGGGCCGTACGGGGACTTCCCAGGAGGTCACCCATCCTAGTACTACTCTCGCCCAAGCACGCTTAACTATGGAGTTCTTTCAACCTTCATCACCAATTGAGCTGTTGTAACACCCCAAAAAGCTCAAAATTGGATTTGAGGTGCAGGTTGCTTAACACGGCCTGGGACACGGGCGTGTCCCAGGGCGTGTCGGGGGTATACGGCCTGGGACACGGGCGTGTCCCAGGGCATGTTCAGGATAATCGACGATCGGAGGTCGACGATAGTCGAGCCCGGGACACGGCCTTCGACACGGGCGTGTCCCAGGGCGTGTCACTCAATAAAATGTCGTATCGAGTCAGAAATGTACACGGCCCGGAACCAAGCCTTGAACACGGCCGTGTCAGTTTTGACACGGGCGTGTCAGAGGGCGTGTGCCTACCCGTGTACTTCTCTGACTGGTTTTAGCGCTCGTTGAGTACCGTGTAACAGGTGTGACACGGGCGTGTCACATGACCGACACGGGCGTGTCAGGTTCGACACGGGCGTGTCGATGACCGTGTTCTGGTAATTTTCAGTCGGTGTGAGTGCCGCATGTGCCGCTTAAGGGTACACGGCCTGTGACACGGGCGTGTCACAGGCCGTGTCGGCCAAAATGTATAATATTTTGGGCAGATCTTGGCCGTTCATTTTCCTTAAAGGAGATCCTGTGGCTGGGGCCGATTCCTGGGCTGATAAGGCCGGGAAATAAGGAGGAAAGGCTCATTTTGAGTTTCATCTTCTCTTTCTAACTTTAAGAGAGAGGTGAGAGAAAGGTGGGGAAGAAGATGTGAAATCCGGCTGCCGGTGGTGCGACGGTGGTCCAAATCGCGAGCCGAGTTAGAATTTGCGAAGGCAACGCTGCTGCGAAGGCTTTCATCCGTCTCAATTTCTCTCCATGGCTCCGAAGCGAACTCCTAGGGTAACGATTTCCTGCTTGGACATGTGAAGTCCTTAATTCCTACATTGCATAGGGAAAACCCTTCCCCGCGAGTGTGCGGTGGGTTGTGGCGTCCCTTGGGGTAGATATGTGAAGTCCCCCTTGTTAGAGTCCGGAATTAGAGTACGGATCTAGGCATGCTGTGTGAAGCCCATCTGGACATGGTCTGGATTGGTGATGCTTGTTTGCATATCGGAGAAGACTCCGTGATGATTGCTTGTAGGCATGATGGATAAAGTACTGGAGGAAGTCCAGGAAATTATGAGAGTTGGACTCTCTTGTGGCCGTGAGTTGCTACTTTGTGTGAGGTTGAGCCATTGGGCTGCAACTAGGCAAATGCCTTGGTGGTGGAACGGGCAAGGTGAAGCTGTACCCGCGTCAGTCCAGGCTTGAGTCTGACGATTTGAGCAACGGGCAAGGTGGATCTGTACCCACGTTATGGTTGTCTAACCTTGGGTGCTTAAGACCCTGTTAGGATCACATAGCGAGAGTCGACAGCCGGTGTGCCGATCAGATTAGAATGCTCATATTGGACCGTTATGTCTGGGACCTCTGAACGGTGGTGTGGCCGTGGAACTACGGAACACCGATAATGTGCCCTGAGTGCATGGAGCGTCGGGCCGTCGTGCCGGCGTTTGTGATGTGTGACTGTGCGGTCGTGCACGTCTTGCTTGAATTGCTATATATATCATATTGGAAGATTGTTATGCAGGGATGGAATTCCGCTGCCCCGTGCCAGGGGCAGGTTCGTTATAATTGGTCAGCTGAATGCTGACCGTTGCCCTGTTTGCCACCGCTTGGTGGATTGGTTCTTACAGGTGCTGGTCCGAGCGGGACTTAGCTGGATGAAGCCTAATGCTGCGCTGCTGCCCTCGAAGGCATTGTTTGGTTTCTTTTGTTCATGTGTGGCCGGCCTGCGTGCCGATGTCTGTAATCCACACTCTTGTTAAGAGAAACTATTGTAAGGCCTTAAGGCCAGACTCTTGTGATGTTTGTATATACTCCTAAGTTTTAGTGGACAATGTTCTTTATCTTGAGTTCAATTATTCAACCGTGAAACTTCCGCTAGAATGCTCTGTGTTAGGATGCGTGGTTATGATATTATTTCGTAGCGTCTCCGCCTGTTTGTGGAATATGGTGTGGGGCCCCGGCCGGGCCCTCTATTATATTCTTCTTGACGGGTAGAGGTGTTATAATTTGGTACCAGCTTTGGTCGATCTCTTCCGAATTCGCGGACGAATTCTTTTGAGAGGTGGCGAGCACGTGTCAGTGCCATCGTTATAACACTTAATTTGAACTCAAGATTGTCCACTTAGGAATGCAAATACACTTGTTTGTTGAACTTGTGTATTCTTGTTGTATGGTTGCCGTTTTCATTGGTCGTTAACCTGTGTATTTTACACATATAGGTGACCAGAAGTGTTGCGGGTCAATCTAAACCACAATGTTCTGTTGAGAGTGCGGCACCAGCCGAGGTGCCCACAACTCCTCCATCAGCTGAAACAGTCCGTCTCATCACGGAAACGGTACTTGCTGTGATGAATGCTCAGCAGGCTGGGCAGACACGTCCTACAGTGGTGCCAACGCAAGCTGGGGTACGGCAAGAACCGGTAGAAGCCGAAGTTGATCCGCGGGTAGCAGATCAACAATGGAAGCAATTCTTGAGCTTTAACCCTCCGCAGTTTCATGGGGCGGGTACACCGGCCCAAGCAGAGGATTGGCTTGCAAGAATCAAGAGGATTATGAGAGCTATCAAGGTTGAGGAGGAACAGAAAGTCATGTTAGCCACTTTCCTACTGGAAGGAGAGGCGCGATTGTGGTGGGATGAGATTGAAATGCATCACTTGGCCGGCAAGCAATTGGAAGAGATTACAATGGAAGAATTTTCTCGACTGTTCTTAGCACAACATCTGCCGATGCAGCAAAGGATATCGATGGAAATGGAATTTCAACGGTTAGCACAGGGAGATCGAAGTGTGGATGACTACCTGCATGAGTTCACCCGTTTGGGAAGATATGCGGGCACGATCTTCGCCGAAGAAGAGCGTAAGACTAGTCGGTTTTATGCGGGACTGCGAGATGAGCTGCGGTATTTGCTCTCGAGTTCTGTGAGTCAGGGATTCCAAGCCTTAGTCTGTACGGCTCGTTCTTTGGAGCTGGACATGAAACGGGGGCAAGCAAAGGGCAACTTGGCTGTTGCGAAGCCAGAGTTTAAGCCGCCGCGTCCAGACAAGTTTGTCTACCGAAAGAGATGGAATAAGAAGTCTAAGTCTTCTGGACAAGCTCCTTCTGCGACTGTGACGGATACATCTGGGTATGGATCTCGTGCTTGTTTTACGTGCAGGAAGGTTGGACACTTCGCACGTGAATGTCGATTTGGTCCTCCAAAGGGTGATAAGAAGACGGGAGCATCTTATGCGGAGAAGGGGAAGGATGTGGTGGAGTCTTCTGCCTCGCACGCGCAGCCCAGGGTCTTCAACCTTGGACAACAGGAGGCCATTAAGCAGGCGGATGTCGTCACAGGTGCGCGTAGGTTTTAATGTTCTTGTTTTTGATGTGTTGTGCTTGTTTTAAATTGTAATGTTATAGGGTTTGTCCTTATACGAGAGTATCAGGCGCGAGCACTGTTCAACACAGGTGCTTCACATTCGTTTCTGTCTGAGGACTTTGTCTTTCGTGTCGGGGTGCCTATCCGGACCACGACAGACAGTGTAAAGGTGTTGTTGACTAACGGATGTTTGATGTGCGCGGATCGATCTTGCGGTCTTGAGGTTAAGATAGGAAGTCGGGAGTTCAAGGTGGGAACATTAGTATTGCCGATCAAAGAGTTTGATATAATCTTTGGTATGGACTGGCTTTCAGAGCAGCGTGCCTGTATAGATTGCACTTCAAAAGAGGTCACACTTGGGCAAAATACCGAACAAGAGACCAAGTTCATTGGTATGCAAGGGATGAGTGGGATGTTGTTATCCGCTCTCCAAGTTATTAAGGCAGTTCGGAAGGGTGCGGAGTTGTTCTTCACACTCATAGAGGCGGTGGCGCCGAAGGCCAGTGTGAGTGATGTGCCAATTGTGTCGGAATATGCTGATGTGTTTCCAAAGGATCTTCCTGGGTTACCTCCCCACAGGGAAATCGACTTCGCTATCGAGCTGGTGCCGGGTGCGAAACCTGTGGCCCGTTCGCCGTATCGGGTAGCGCCAAAAGAAATGGCCGAACTGAAAGTTCAGTTGCAAGAGTTGTTGGAGCAGGGATACATACGCCCAAGTATGTCACCTTGGAGCGTGCCTGTTCTTTTTGTGAAAAAGAAAGACGGTGGTTTGCGGCTATGTATTGATTATCGCAAACTGAACAAGCTGACGGAGAAAAACAAGTATCCAATTCCACGGATCGATGACTTGTTTGATCAACTAGCAGGCTCAACCGTCTATTCAAAGTTGGATTTGAAGTCCGTGTATTACCAGTTGCGGATTAGGGAAGGTGACATTCCCAAGACAGCGTTTGGCACACGCTATGGTCATTATGTGTTCACAGTGATGCCGTTCGGCTTATGTAATGCGCCTTTGGTCTTCATGGATCTCATGCATCGAACGTTCCGCGAATACCTGGATCTGTTTGTGATTGTGTTTATTGATGATATCCTTGTATATTCACAATCGGAGGAAGATCATGCAAACCACTTGCGATTAGTATTGCATACCTTGCGAAGGAATAAGATGTATGCCAAGTTCTCTAAGTGTGAGTTCTGGCTCTCGTCGGTGGCTTTTCTAGGCCATGTGGTAAGTGGAGAGGGCATAGCGGTGGATCCGGCAAAGATAAGTGCCATTCGTGATTGGCCAGTGTTGTCTTTGGTGGCCGAGGTCAGGAGTTTCCTTGGACTGGCGGGCTACTATAGACGGTTCGTGGAGTACTTCTCCCGGATTGCTTTGCCTCTGACTACGTTCACGAGAAAGGACTAGAAGTTCGTTTGGATGCCGGAGTGCGCACGAGCTTTTGATGAGCTGAAGAATCATTTGACCACGGTGCCCGTTTTGACGTCGCCATGTGGTACAGATGGATTTGAAATATACAGCGATGCGTCAAGAAGCGTCTTAGGCTGCGTTCTCCTGTAGTTTGGCAAGGTGATCGCTTATGGTTCACGTCAATTGAAAGTGCATGAGCGTAATTACCCCGTCCATGACTTGGAGTTGGCAGTGGTGATCTTTTCGCTAAAGTTGTGGCGGCATTATCTTTATGGCGTGAAGGTGGATATTTATACAGATCATAAAAGCTTAAAGTATCTGCTTGATCAAAAAGAATTGAATATGCGACAAAGGAGGTGGATGGAATTCCTTGGGGATTATACCTTCGACATTCACTATGTTCCCGGAAAGGGAAATATGGTCGCTGATGCCTTGAGTCGTTGGACTCAGGTGCGGGCAAATTGGTTGCGGATACATGATGAGCGGTTAATCCAGGAGTTGGAAGCTTTGGAGATATCTTGTGTGGAAAGAGATTCTTCGACGATTGCATGCGTGAACTGGTTGGAGGTTCAGTATGACCTTGCTGACAAGGTTCGGCGGGCAACAGAGTTGGATGAAAGTCTCCAACGCTATGCAAAGGAGGGGTCTGGTGATCAATTCTCCTGGGATGACGGTTTATTACGGAAAAATGGTCGATTGTGCGTTCCTAGTGCGGGTAAATTGCGAGAAGGATTGCTATATGAAGCCCATTTTACAAAGTACTCAATTCACCCTGGGAGCACAAAAATGTACAAGGACATGAAGAAACTATTCTGGTGGCCTGGTTTAAAGAAGGACATAGCCGCGTATGTGGCTAAATGTCGCACTTGTGCTTTGGTAAAGGCAGAATGTCAACGGCCGAGTGGTTTCCTGAAGTCATTTCCGGTTCCGCAATGGAAGTTTGATGATATTTCTATGGATTTCGTGCACGGATTGCCGAGATCTCAGCGTGGCCATGACTCAATCTGGGTGATTGTAGACCGGTTGACAAAGGTGGCTCACTTTATATCGAACAAGCGGGACGATTCAGTGGAAACGTTGGCAAAGCTCTATGTGGAGCAGATTGTTCGATTGCACGGTGTTCCTCGGAGCATCGTAAAAGACCGAGATGGGCGCTTTACCTCGAAGGATTGGAGATTAGTTCATCAGATGTTGGGCACGAAGTTAGCATTCAGTACGGCCTTTCACCCGCAAACGGATGGCCAAACTGAACGAACCAACAGAACGATGGAGGACATGCTCCGTATGTGCGCCCTGGACTTCGGTAAGAATTGGAAAGAGCATCTTGTTATGGTGGAGTTTGCCTATAATAATAGCCATCAAGCAAGTATAGGCATGGCCCCATTTGAAGCGCTGTATGGTCGTAAGTGTCGTACACTGCTAGCTTGGGCAGAAATTGGCGAGACTAAACTTTTAGGCAAAAAGGAAGTCGAGGATGCTACCTCAACAATACGCTCTATTCGAGAGAGGCTCCTAATAGCCCAAGATCGGCAAGCCAAGTATTACAATGCTAAACACCGGAACGTGGAGTTCGCGGTGGGTGACTGGGTCTATTTAAAGATTAAGCCCTTCAAAGGCGTATCTCGGATTCGGCGGTTGAAAAAGCTTAGTCCGCGATACCTTGGTCCGTTTGAAGTGGTGGAGCGAGTTGGGGAAGCTGCCTATCGGCTAGCTCTTTCATCGGAATTGAGTGGATTGCATGATGTGTTTCACATCTCGGTGCTACGCAAAGAAGTCAAGGATCCAGCTCATGTAATTGATAATGATCGAGTGCCGGTTGAGTATGGGCTAACGACAAAGGTGAAGCCTATACGGATCGAGGATCGAGCCGAGAAACAGTTGCGGAACAAAGTGGTCGGGATGGTCAAAGTCCGATGGGACAATTGTGGCCGAGAAGAGCTAACATGGGAGCGCGAGCAGACCATGCAAGCCGAGTTTCCCGAGTTATTTGCGTAACTTGTTCGCTCGTTGTATATGTAATAGAAACATATAATGTTTTGTATCTTCAAATTTCGGGACGAAATTTTATTAAGGAGGGGAGGATTGTAACACCCCAAAAAGCTCAAAATTGGATTTGAGGTGCAGGTTGCATAACACGGCCTGGGACACGGGCGTGTCCCAGGGCGTGTCAGGGGTACATGGCCTGGGACACGGGCGTGTTCCAGGGCGTGTTCAGGATAATCGACGATCGGAGGTCGACGATAGTCGAGCCTTGGACACGGCCTTCGACACGGGCGTGTCCCAGGGCGTGTCACTCAATAAAATGCCGTATCGAGTCAGAAAGGTACACGGCCCGGAACCAAGCCTTGAACACGGCCGTGTCTGTTTTGACACGGGCGTGTCAAAGGGCGTGTGCCTACCCGTGTACTGCTCTGACTGGTTTTAGCGCTCGTTGAGTACCGTGTAACAGGTGTGACACGGGCGTGTCACATGACCGACACGGGCGTGTCAGGTTCGACATGGGCGTGTCGATGACCGTGTTCTGGTAATTTTCAGTCGGTGCGAGTGCCGCGTGTGCCGCTTAAGGGTACACGGCCTGTGACACGGGCGTGTCACAGGCCGTGTCGGCCAAAAAGTATAATATTTTGGGCAGATCTTGGCCGTTCATTTTCCTTAAAGGAGATCCTGTGGCTGGGGCTGATTCCTGGGCTGATAAGGCCGGGAAAGAAGGAGGAAAGGCTCATTTTGAGTTTCATCTTCTCTTTCTAACTTTAAGAGAGAGGTGAGAGCAAGGTGGGGAAGAAGAAGTGAAATCCGGCTGCCGGTGGTGCGACGGTGGTCCAAATCGCGAGCCGAGTTCGGATTTGCGAAGGCAACGCTGCTGCGAAGGCTTTCATCCGTCTCAATTTCTCTCCATGGCTCCGAAGCGAACTCCTAGGGTAACGATTTCCTGCTTGGACATGTGAAGTCCTTAATTCTTGCATTGCATAGGGAAAACCCTTCCCCGCGAGTGTGCGGTGGGTTGTGACGTCCCTTGGGGTAGATATGTGAAGTCCCCCTTGTTAGAGTCTGGAATTGGAGTACGGATCTAGGCATGATGTGTGAAGCCCATCTGGACATGGTCTGGATTGGTGATGCTTGTTTGCATATCAGAGAAGACTCTGTGATGATTGCTTGTAGGCATGATGGATAAAGTACTAGAGGAAGTCCAGGAAATTATGAGAGTTGGACTCTCTTGTGGCCGTGAGTTGCTACTTTGTGTGAGGTTGAGCCGTTGGGCTGCAACTAGGCAAATGCCTTGGTGGTGGAACGGGCAAGGTGAAGCTGTACCCGCGTCAGTCCAGGCTTGAGTCTGATGATTTGAGCAACGGGCAAGGTGGATCTGTACCCGCGTTATGGTTGTCTAACCTTGGGTGCTTAAGACGCTGTTAGGATCACATAGCGAGAGTCGACGGCCGGTGTGCCGATAAGACTAGAATGCTCATATGGGACCGTTATGTCTGGGACCTCTGAACAGTGGTGTGGCTGTGGAACTACGGAACACCGATAATGTGCCCTGAGTGCACGGAGCGTCGGGCCGTCGTGCCGGCGTTTGTGATGTGTGACTGTGCGGTCGTGCACGTCTTGCTTGAATTGCTATATATATCATATTGGAAGATTGTTATGCAGGGATGGAATTCCGCTGCCCCGTGCCAGGGGAAGGGTCGTTATAATTGGTCAGCTGAATGCTGACCGTTGCCCTGTTTGCCACCGCTTGGTGGATTGGTTCTTACAGGTGCTGGAGGTGCTGGAGGTGCTGGTCTGAGCGGGACTTAGCTGGCTGAAGCCCAATGCTGCGAAACTGCCCTCGAAGGCATTGTTTGGTTTCTTTTGTTCATGTGTGGCCGGCCTGCGTGCCGATGTCTGTAATCCACACTCTTGTTAAGAGAAACTGTTGTAAGGCCTTAAGGCCAGACTCTTGTGATGTTTGTATATACTCCTAAGTTTTAGTGGACAATGTTCTTTTTCTTGAGTTCAATTATTCAACCGTGAAACTTCCGCTAGAATGCTCTGTGTTAGGATGCGTGGTTATGATATTATTTCGTAGCATCTCCGCCTGTTTGTGGAATATGGTGTGGGGCCCCGGCCGGACCCTCTATTATATTCTTCTTGACGGGTAGAGCTGTTACACTCTCTAGGGCTTACTTGGAACCTAGCACATATATATGTATCAAACATTATATCAGGCCTACTAGCTGTAAGGTACAATAAAGAGCCAATCATTGCTCTATATGTTGTCTGATCAACTGGTTTCCCATGTTCATCAGCATCCAATATAGCTTTGGTAGGCATGGGTGTTTTCATAAATGATGCATCAGACATACCAAATTTCTTAACCAGCTCTTTTGCATACTTGGTTTGGGAAATAAATATACCTTCAACATGTTGTTTGACTTGCAATCCTAAGAAGAAGAGCTCACCCATGCTACTCATTTCAAATTTAGAGTGCATCAGCTTGGAAAACTTTTTTCACAATTTTGAATCAGTTGAACCAAAGATAATGTCATCAACATATATTTGTACTAGTAGGGTATGGGACTTATGGGTTCTAATAAAAAGAGTTTTGTCTACTCTATCCCTTATAAAATCATTTTCCAGAAGAAAGCATGCTAGGGTCTCATACCATGCTCTAGGAGCTTGCTTTAGACCATATAATGCTTTATGTAGTTTGAAAATATAATCAGGATGAGTTAGAGAGATAAAACCTTGGGGTTGTCTGACATATACTTCTTCTTTGATCTGCCCATTGAGAAATGCATTCTTTACATCCATCTGGTATACCTTGAATCCTTTGTGAGCAGCATAAGCTAGGAATATTCTGATGGTCTCTAACCTTGCAACTGGTGCAAAGGTCTGGTCATAGTCTATTCCTTCTTCTTGAGAGTAGCCTTGAGCAACTAGCCTTGCCTTGTTCCTTACAATTACTCCCTGATCATCCAACTTATTCCTGAACACCCATTTTGTTCCAACAATGGAATGATCCTTTGGCTTAGGCACTAGTTCCCAAACTTTGTTTCTTTCAAATTGATGCAACTCCTCTTACATTGCAATGATCCAGTGTGGATCTTGCTCTGCATCTTGAATGGATTGAGGTTCAATTTGAGAGAGAAAGCAAGTGTGCATCAGGTTTTGGTTGACCTGATTTCTGGTTTGCACACCAGCTGAGATGTTTCCAATCACTTGGGAGATTGGATGATCTCTTGATGTTACTAAATCAACAGGGGGTGTTGATTGTTCACCAACCTGTGTTGTTGTTTCTTCTTGTGGAACAGCAACTAGCTTTTCAAGAAGATTTTCTTCCAATTGTTGAGCAACTTCTTCATCTTTACTATTTTCATCCTTTTGAGTAACTTGCAATCTGTCCAAGTCTTCAGCTAGAGAGTGTACCTACAAATGTTCTATGGTAGAAGTATTCTTCTCCTTGAAAGACATATTAGTTTCATCAAAGGAAATATGGACAGATTCTTCTATTTTTAGAGTAGTTTTATTATAAACCCTATAAGCTTTACTGATCATGGAGTATCCCAGAAACACTCCTTCATCAGCTTTTGCTTGAAATTTTGCTAAATATCTCTTGTCATTATTATGAATATAACAAATGCAACCAAAAATTTTGAAGTAATCTACTTTAGGTTTCTTCCCTTTGAGTAATTCATAGGGAGTCTTGCTCTTCAGTTTATGTATCAAACTTACATTCAACACATAGTTGGAGGTGCTCACTGCTTCTGCCCAAAAAGATAGAGGAAGGTGAGCATCTGTCAAAAATGTAGTTGCAGATTCAATTAGGGTTCTATTTTTCCTTTCTGCTACCCCATTTTGTTGAGGAGTTCTAGGAGCTGAGAAAGTATGCCTGATCCCTTCACTCTGACAGAACTCTTGTATAAGAAGAGAATAAAACTCTGTCCCATGATCACTCTTGATCAGGGCAATGTGAGTATTGAACTCAATCTGTATACATTTGAGAAACTCTGTCAGACACTTAAAGTTATCAGACTTCTTCCTCAGAAAGAATACCCAAGTGAATCTGGAGAAGTCATCTACAATCACCAAAGTATAAGATTTCCCTCCTAAGCTTTGTACTGTAATGGGTCCAATAAGATTCATGTGTAACAGATAAAAAATCCTAGGTGAATCACTCTTATTAAGTGACTTAAAACTATTTTTAGTTTGCTTGCCTAATTGACAAGCCTTGCAAAGTCTTTCCTTCTTGTAGGGGCCAGAAGGTAGTCCTCTAACAAGGTTGTCCTTGGATAGCCTAGCAATAGTTCTAAGGTTAATATGCCCTAGTCTCTTATGCCACAGTATATTAGGTGTAGATATGGAATTTAACAAGCAGATATCTACTTTAGATGAATGAAAATCTACTAAGTAAATGTTACATTTTCTGTTACCTGTCAACACAGTTATGTTGTCTTCTGACTTGACCCTTCATATAGCTTTGTTGAAAGTCACTTGATATACTTCATCATAAAGTTGACTGATACTTATCAAGTTGTGCTTGAGTCCTTCAACATAAGCTACTTTCTTGAAGGTGACTGTTCCAATTTGGACTGCACCATATCCTTTTGTTGTTCTAAAGTTTAAATCACCAAAAATTACTTTGGGTCCAAGCTTTTCTTTAAAGGATGTGAAGTTGTCCTTGTTCCCTGTCATGTGCTTTGAGCACCCACTATCCAGATACCATTGCTGGTTTGATGTTGGATAGGTATTCACCTGTACATACAAGAATTTACATGTTTTTGACCCAGTTTACCTTGGGCCTAGGTTGATATCCTTTAAATTCAGAAATGAAAGACATCTCAGGTTGACTCTTATAACCTTCAGGATGGTATCTCCTAGGAGGTACTATCCATTCAGTATAGGGGTTGAAACCTTGGGATATAAGACTTCTAGGATTGAATCTAGATGTACCTTTGAAAGATTGTTCAAAGCCCCGATCTCTGTTCGACGATCGTCGAGCTGAGGTCGACGATGTTGGGTCAGATCGTCGAGCTCTGTTCGAAGATCGACTGTCCTTGAGTTCAGAGTTCAGGTGTCGTCGAGCTGAGTTCGATGATTTTTTCTTGGATCGTCGAGCGCCGTTCGACGATCATCGAGCGCCGTTCGACGCATTCTATTAAACTATAACTTTCTTTGGCAAATCTGCATTCTTCCTAGCTACCTCTACAACTTCCTTCCCTTTATCAGAGATAAATTTGATTGGAGTTGTCAGAATTATAGGCTGGCTGGATGAAGCTCCCAAGCCCATTGTACTATTAAGTCTAGAGTTCACTGTGCTTGTGATATCCATCAGTTTGATGCTTCTCCCATTAAGGGATTCTTCAAACTGCTTGTCCTTGGATAGTTCACTTTTCAGTGAAGCTATCTGCTCCCTATAACATTCTAACTCTTCATAGAGTTTGAGGTTCTTTGATTTTAAAGTGCTATACTCAGACAGTTGTTTTTTGAGGGAAATGATTTCCTTCTCAGACTCTAATAGATCTAGGCATAGTACTTTAAACTCATGTTTAAAGTCCTCAGAACTGAAATCAAATGAATTGATTACCCGGTCTTCTTCTAGTTGAATTTCTGAATCTGACTCTGACTCTTCTGCTTCTGAATCTGATTGAGAGGCTTTGATAGCCATCATGCAAAATTCCATTTCATCAACATCATCTTCATCATCACTAGAGCTGGATGAAGCTTCAGAATCCTCTTCAGTTTCACTCCATGTCTCAGCAACAAATCCCTTCCTTGTATATTTGTTCTTGCTAGAGGAGGGTTTGTCTGAGCTGTTCTTCTTAAAGTCTTTCTCCTTTCTTCTTTCTCTTCTATCCTTCTTATCCTTGTTTTTGTTTTCTGGACAGTCAGGCACAATATGGCCTAGTTTCCTGCAACCAAAACAGATAATTTCTTTGTTGTTATTTGATTTATCATACCTTGGCTTATCATGTCCCTTGTATGACCTTTTTCTGAAATCTTTTCTGGCCATTTTGTAGAATCTTTTGTCCAATAGGCTGACTATCTCCTCATTGCTTGTGACCTTTTCTTCAGGCAGGTCCTCAATAGCTTTGAAGGCTATTGACTTCTCTTTCCTTGTGGCTGGTGAGGCAGCCTTCTGTTCTTCTTCTCTATTCTTAATGAGCAGCTCATAAGATTTGAGCTTGCCTAGTAGAGCTTCAGTGGTGATTTCATTTAGACTTCTGGCATCTTTGATTGGCCAGATTCTTGAATCCTAGGTGCTTGGGAAACACATTAGGATTTTGTCATTCAGCTCAGTCAATGAGATTTCTTTATCCAGAGTCTTTAACTCATTGCCAATCAGACTTAATCTGTTGTACATGTCTGCTACTGATTCAGCTTCTCCCTTTTTGAAATTCTTATATTGGGTTATGAGATGGGATCTTCTGTCCTTTCTTTCATCAGCAGATCCTGAGACAATCTCAGAATGTTTGTCCCAAATTTCTTTAGCTGAGTTGCATTCAACTACTTTCTAAAATATCTCATCAGACATTGTCTGAGCTAAGATATTCATGGCCTTGGCATCTGCAGTCTTCCACTTCTTTATTTAAGCATCTGTTCCTGAAGGAGGTGGAACAGCATTTGTACTTGAGTTTGCTGGTGGACTTGGGCACACTGTCAAAACAGAATTAATTATATCTTCATCAATAGAATTCATATAAAGTTTAATCCTAGCTTTCCAAAGTGCAAACTTGGATAAATTGCACACTGGAGGCCTGGTGCTTGCATAATCTTTGTTCTATGCCATGTCTTTATATAAAATTAAATATAATGAAAATAACCCTCTTAAAGGATTGATCTTATCAAGGATCTTTTGGTTCAGGTGTTAGCCTGTATGAACAACCAACCTCCCTCTGATACCAATTGAAAGTGGAGGATAAGATCAGTCTGACTCTAGAGGGGGGGGGGTGAATAGAGTTTATTAAAATAATTTTTCAAAACAAAACTTTGTAGAGGAAGAGTTAAGTTAATATAGTATGTGTATTGTGTTGCAGCAATAAAACAGAAGTAATAATAAAAAGAAAACAAAAGATTCACAACACACAACAAAGAATATACACAAGCAACCAAACACAAGAAGCTATAGTGGTTCCCTAATACACCTGGGTACATCCACTCTTCTACCACCCTTGGTAGGAATCCACTCAGGATGAGTTGATCAGGTGTCCTGGCACCAATGAGCTTTTGATAAGGTGCTCAAAAACCAGATCTAGATTTTTTGATAAGGTGTCTTGCCACCACTGAGTTTTGACAAGGCTCTCAGAACCAGATTCAGAACTTTTTAAGGGAGTTATGATAACCCTTTTACAGCAGGAAAAGAAAAAGGAAGAGGTGAAGTTATCTTCTCTATCTCAATCATTGAGAGAAGACTTAGTGGATTGATTGTGTTGTAAAAGCTCCCCCTGAGATATAGATGGTTCAGGAGTGAGAGCTTTGCTAGGGTGATAGGCCTTCAGAAGCTTCAGATCTCCAGCAGAAGATGATTTCAGCAGAGGCTGAAATATGAGTTGTCTGGAGTCTTTGATGTTGAAACTATGAACACTTTTCAGTATGCTAATTTTCAATCTAACTCTTCAGGATTGATCACTTGATTTTTCTCTGAGTTGATCTCACTATCTGGGTATGTCTGTATTGAGTAATTCTTCTCTTGATCTGCTGTTGTGTATATTATTCTCTGATGATCCTCTGTCCAAGATAGCCGTTAGCAGTCATAAATGTCTTCCATAAATATTTTGTCTTCTGGAGGAAAGTCCAATAAACATTCTCTGAGAAATCCCTTGAAACTTGCTCCAGAATAAATGAAAACGGCTAACAAATCTCTTGAAATAAATGCTGAGAGAATTTGAAAAACATTCCAAAGGCCGACTGAATTTGAATCCTTAAAGTCATCGATCTCTCAGAAAAACGTCGATCTGAGCTCTGTGATCGTTGAACTGAGCTTAGAGATTGGATTGAACATCAGACAGAAAACGTCGAACTGAGCTCTACGATCGTCGAACTGAGCTCAGCGACCTGAAGAATAAGTGAGGATAGATCGTCGATCTGAGCTCGAAGATCGTCGACCTGAGTTCGACGACTTAGTAGAGTTGAGCTCAGGGATCGTCGAACGGAGTTCGACGTTTCGTCGACCTGAGCTCGACGAAAATTATCTTTGTCTCAGCTCTAAGTCTTGATCATTGAATGGTCCTGGGGGCAGCTTCAAACCTAAGTTCTCAGCCCTAGACTCATTCTAACTTGACCTTTTCAACTATAGATCTAGGTCAAACTGATTTCCTAAAAATATAGTGATCCTTCCCCAAATTAGTAATAGGAAGTTCCAATAGGGTGCCAATAACTCATACAATGTATCTTCTAGAGGAAGAAGATCTACTTGCTCAAGATTAACTTGAGTAGAGGTAGAGGGAAGGGCTACAGAAATGGATGGAATGGATTCAGAGTGAAGAGGTATGGATGGTTGAGAGATGGGGATAGATATAATAGATGGAGCTGGGATAGTGATTGTTGGTAGACATGCGGAGGTGGTAGGGGAAAAGGATAGTTGAGAGATGATGTCATGAAGGATTTGATAAAAGGATGATGAGGTGGATGGAATGTCTAGAGGTGAAGAAGGGGAATCATCCATGAAGGAATCATCAAGAAGATTTAAAGATGGAATGCGAGAGGATGATTCTAAATTAATGGATGAGAAGTAATGTAGTGGATGGAATGCTTCTTGATGGGTGGCTGGAGGAGATGAAGAAGCTATTTGAGATAGAGAGGGAGGTGAAGAAATGGAGATGTAGCTTGATGTGGAGAAGGAGGAGAGGATATGGAAGTGGATGGGAACACTTCTGCTGGGGCAGTCGTCCGAGGAGGAGTGACTGACTAAGTCCTTGTGCCTGAAGAAGTTTTTGCTGCAGGAGCCCTGCTGGGTTTGACAATTTTTCTCTCCCACTTGCCAAAAAGAGCTGAAGAAAGCCTCTTTGATGCATTGATATGCATTCCATTTGACACCAATAACTGAGGGCACCTATTCTGCTGGAATAGGCCCAAGATCCTTCCAAAATTCACAAAGTTCTTATTTAACTTTTTCTTAATCAAATCAAAGAAGATTGCTCCCCAATTCAGGTGTTTCTTATCTACAATTGCAGCCATTAGACAGAATTGATGTCTAGATATTGTATCATGGGCTGAATGTTTGGCCAAAATTACTTTGCCTACAACATCTGCTAGAAATCTATACTCCATAGAAAGATTTTTCTTCAACAACTTATTAGGGTTCTCAGAATTGTGACCCATTTTATCTAACATTTCAGAAAATTCTACCCCTGATAGCTCTATGCTATCATGTCCAGTACTTAATCCAAAAATTTTTGTAAGAATGGCTGGGGTTAGGGATACCTGTGTCCCTGAGATGGTGCCAATGATTGTGTTTTGATCCAGATTGTGGACAGTACACACCCATTCTTTAATCTCATCTGCTGCTAATTTGATTCTGGTTATCATGATGTTCACAAGTTGTTGCCCCTTAAAAAGTTCAAGAAAATCCTTGAACATCTGATCAGTTCCTTCAAAAGATTCTATGTTAATGTTGAAACCAGTGTCGAACTTCATTACGGCTAGTTCGGCGACTGAGACCGACATAGTTCTTGCAAAAACAAACACGATCAAGTGTAGAAAAGTTTGGAGGGAAAGAAACTTCTTGCAGAAGGTATGAAAGCGCAAGGGAGAACGACGCCTGAAAAATGATTTTATATTAGGGTTCGACGCAGAAAAGGAAAGATCGTTGAACTCAGTTCGACGATCTACGGCTCTAGGGAAACTGAAAGGTCTCAACATCGTCGATCTCCGTTCGACAATATTTAATATCGTCGATCTTCGTTCGACGATAATTGAGGTCGCTGGCCGAGGAGAATAGTTTAGCACTATCTGGAAAACGCCGAGCTCCGTTTGACGATTCCAAACACCGTCGATCTCCGTTTGACGGAAAACAAAAGATAGTTGAATACTATCTGATAGTTTAACTTTCAAGGCAGCCTAAACACCTAGAGGGGGGGGTGAATAGGTCCTGCTTCTTTTTCTAAAACTTCTAGACAGAATTCAATTTATTAACTAATACAAAAACACAGCAATCACAGAAAACAACACATCACAGATTGCACTATGTTTTATAGTGGTTCCCCAAGGTCTGGGTACATCCACTTTCCCCCTTCACCTATCTAGCTGTATGCTAGATTCGGCCAAACTTCCACTTATCTCAGATCAATAGATCTTACAACTCAGAACCCAACTGGTTCCTACAACTCAGGCACAACTGCCCTACCTCAGCCTTGCCCCAAGGCCTACAACTCAGAGAATATCCTTCTCCTACACTCAGGCAATCAGCCCTACCACTCAGAGTTCAACACTCCTACACTCAGCCTTTATAACATAGGCTTACAACTCAGATCTGTATAAACAGATCCTACAGAAATATAGAAAAGATTGTTTTAAATTGTCTTGCCAAGTTGAGAGAGAAGAGGCAATGACAATTCTTAATCAGCTGATGCAATCAACTGTTTCTTAGCCTTCTTCAAAGCTTCTTGAAAATGTACTTAGCTGAGTTGATTCCAAACAGCTTCTTGATAATCCACTGGTGGATTCTTTCTTCTTCTTCAAATTCTGACTTGATCTCTCTCTATCAGCACTTGAATGATTCTTCAGAATTCTGGTTAGAACTCTTCTTAGATCTATCCTTAGATAGTCTTCTTAGATCTTCTTGAGAAGATCTTCTTAAGTGCCTTGCACTTTCTTGAAATGATTTGGATCGGAATCCTTCTTCAAAAGTTCTGGAGTTAAGAATTTCTTCAATGTTGAGAAGGTTATTTCCTTCTTCTGAATATGTCTATTTATAGACTTCCTTCATGGTAACCGGCTGATCCGGTTTCTAACAGTTCTCTGACAAGTCTGACAGCTTCAGTTAACCGGTGGCAACCCACAGCAGTCAAGTCTTCAATAAGTCCTGTGCCTTAGTCTTGAACCACAGTGTGTCGAGACAGTCTGTCAGAAAGTGTCGAGACCATCTGTCTATTTGTGTCGACACAATTGACTTTGGTGTCGACACTGCCTTCAGTGATGTCGACTAAGTTGCCTTTGAGTCGACACAGCTTCTTCTGCAAACAATTTGATCTTGACTCTTCAGTGTGTCGACACAAGTCCTGTGTGTCGACACAGTTGTTGTAGAATCTTAACTTCAGTAAGTGTCGACTTAGCCTTCAGGTGTCGACACAGTCTTCTTTTAACTCTGCTTCAATGTGTCGACTCAATCACAATGTGTCGACACATTCTGCTGTTGTAGACAAACTTGTGGTCGACTATATTCCTTGAGGTCGACTATGTTCTTCTGTGTCGACATTTTATTTTTCAATGTTGAGGTCGACGCTTTCCTTCTGTGTCGACACTTTTTCCCAGAGTAGTGTCGACTTACTTCTTCTGTGTCGACACATTTTCCCAGTGTTGAGATCGACTATGTTATGTGTCGACACTTTTTCCCAGAGTAGTGTCGACTTACTTCTTCTGTGTCGACACATTTTCCCAGTGTTGTGTCGACAACTTTCTTCTATGTGTCGACACATTTTCCTTTGTGTCGACACTTGGACTTAGAATTTTTCTGTAAACTTTAACATTTCTTTACCTGCACATGTCAACTCAAAACTACATCAAATACAACATGATGTATATCATTGAGCTAGGTTGGGCTTCTTCAAATCAGGTACACATTTTCCAATGTACCCAACAATCTCCCCCTATTTGGAGAAGTCATAACCCTTATAGCCAATGATATACACCATTTATAAATAGTATAAAATGATGATATATGACAATACACAGGGATACTTAATTATAAACAAAATAATAAGAACATCATGGATAAAACAATCTATCACAGATTTAACAAAATTTTGTTTATTACTGGGTAATGTTTGATTACATGGTTTTTCTTTGACAGATTACATCATTACAAAACATTATGAAAGAACTAAACATTATCAGGATTGATTAGGCTCTCTAATAACAATCCCTTGGCCAGATTTAATTTTAGCTGTCACAGGAGCTTCTGATTCTTCAGCCATCTTTTTTCCTTTAAGATCAGCTTTCTTCTTAGCTTCTTCCTTGAGCCTTTGCCTTTCAAAATAGTGAAAAGGCTTTGGGAAGTATTTGCTTGGCTCCATAGCATCAGTTGGAAGTCTTCCCATCTTAGCTTTCCTTCTGAATTGTACAATGGCTTCTTGTCTTGCCTCATACTTCTGCCATTCCTGCTCATTGTACCACTTGCCCCTTTCATGAACTTGATCTTTGACAGCTTTCCATGCAGTGAGTATTATATTTCTGGAAGTAGGACTCCACTGCTCAAAATCTGGCTTCAGCTCAGCCTGCTCTCTAAATCTTTTCTTTGACAGTAGAGCATCTTGCTGTTCTTGCAAATTTACCTCAGGCTTATCAACCTTTCCAAAGATAACATTTACAACTTCCTTTGAAGGACTATACATATATTGCACTTGCTGATCCAATATATCAAAATCTGGAGGGGGGTATATGACTTGGGCAACCTCAGGTTGGTCACCTTCAAGTAGTCCTGTTTGTAGACCAGACTCAGCCACCATGTTATCATCACACAATGGTGGATATCCCAATGTGGCTCTTATGCTATTGGTCACCCATTTGGCATGCTCAGAGCCTGCATGAATTAGCATCCTCTCCCCCTTTATGGCTTCTCTTGATACATGATCTCTAAGATCTTCTTTCTGAAATCTTATTTGGCCATCCAAATAATTCACTCCCTCCTTGAAAAATGGTCTTAATCTTTGAAGCTTTTCAGATATTTCCTGTTGAGAGGTTGTGATGGCAGTCTTAACAGATGCAATTGCAGCCTGAAAATTCTTATCAAACTCTGCCATTTCTTTGGCTTTATCTGCAGGCATCCCTGAAACAATCTTCTTCACCTCTTGAATGATCTCATTATGAGATTCAGTTAAATTGTCATTCATTCTTATTTGATTTTCCAGAACATAACCTTGCTTCAAAACAATATCATCCACCTTTGTAGAGATAGCCTGCTGTTGTTTAGCCAGATAAACTACAGCATTGCCACCCTTGTGGAAGCAATCTGTCATTTCAGTTTTATTCAAGTTGACTTGAAATTGGATAGATTTGATATCTTGGGCTAAGTCAAACTGCAGAGTTTTGTTTCTTTCATCAACATATTTCTCAATGGCCACCCTGTGGTCATCCAATTTCACCTGTAAATCCACCAAGAACTTGTTATAATCAACTTCAGGAGGTGGAGGTGGAGGTATTGTCTGTAAAGCCTGCCTATAAGTCTTGCTTCTTCTTTTAAATACAACCAGTTTTCTTTTCTTAGCCAACCTGGCTTCTTCAGTCTCAGATTCAGAAGTACTCTCTATGTTAACTCTATCTGCTTCAGTGCCATGTTGCTCAGTTTCAACATGTAGAGGCTCCCCCTCAATTCTTTGCTCCTCCTCTACTTCTTGTACTTTCTCAATCTCTTGAACTTTTTCCACTCCTTGTTCTAGCTCTATGTCAAGAGGCTGCTCAACATCTTGAACCTCTTCTATTCTATCAGTAGCTGTGTCAACATCTGGGAATAACTCTTCCATAGTAAATTCCAGTTGAGTGGTCACTTTTGCAGCAGTTAAATCTGGAGATATGTTTAACTGTGCTACCTCTTGGACTTGCACCTCAATATTTGTAGTGGCAGGTGTAGGTGTGGACACTAGCTCCCCTGAACCTGTGCAGTAATAAGAATAAGAGCAATGTCTTTTAAAGTTAAAATACATTAGCTCCTCCTATACCTAAGCAGGTGTAGATACCTTTGGAGCAGAAGTGGAAACTTGCTCCCCCTGCATCTGTGCAGGTGTTGATACTTCCTGGACCACAGTTGAGTCAAGCTGTGTCCCTTCTTGTACTTGGTCAGATTCTTGATTTGGTGTAGGGGATTGCACAGGGGTGTCTGGCCTGTTCTCTTCAGGCACATCCTTTGACAGCACCCTATCCCACCTGGTGAATAGTCTCATATCCATTCTTCTCATATGGTTAATCTTGCTCCCCTGCAGCTGCTGCATCACTTCAGGAATTACTCCATTGAAGTACAGGCTCATGATCCTAGCCATGTTAGGCTTCTTGATTCCCTCTTTGATCTTGTCAAAGAGCACTCCTGACCAATCAGTAGGAATAGTAAAGACTATCCTGGTCATCAGGCTGAACATATAGGCAGAAATCCTATCATGTCCACCTGTCTTGCAGAGGATTACCTTCCCAACTATCTCAGACAAGAACTTCCCTTGCTGATTCATTCCCTTCCTATTGAAGGCAGCTCCAATCTTCAATCCTTGGTCCAGTCCACACCATTGAAGGGCTTCCCTTGTCCTGGAGATAGGAACTTCCTCTTCATTTTCAACTACTTTCAAGTGGAAGATTTTTCTTATACTTCTTTGGTTAATCTTGATCTTACTCCCTTGAACTGTAGACTTAATCTTGAGGCCAGTTGAATGGACTGATGCAGAGATAAAGAACTCGTGCACCTCCTTCTTCCAGATCTTGGATGGTTCTGAGACAAGGAATTCTAACCCTGATGCAGAGAGAAGGGTGATAACTCCTTGAACATCAGGCGGCGCCTCTGCAAACGCCTGGCGCACCAACTCATACCCTTCATTAACATTGTCTTCAATCCTTGGCGCCATCGTTGTGTCGAGAAAGCTTGAGAGAAGAGAGAAAGAAAGACTGTCGACACAGGGTTTGAGTTTCGAAAACCTTGAAAGCGTGTCGACACAAAGAGCTTTTTGACCTATTTATAGCTTCTGTTGAAAGAAGTTCAAAAGGCGCCAAAGACAGTCTATATGTGTCGACACAGACGGAATGTGTCGACACAAGCTTCTATTAACTCGACATTTCTTCAGTCTACTATGTGTCGACACCAATTTGTGGTTATGTCGACACCTTGGATATATAGTAGAAAGACAGAAATTCTGTGTCGACACTCAGGACAAGTGTCGACACATATTTTGTAAGTGTCGACACCATAATTCTGGTTGAGTCGACATTACATTCCTGGTTAAGTCGACAATAAAACTCTTAAGTGTCGACACATATTCTCTGTGTCGACACAATATTTCTGACTTGTCGACATAATTTCTCTGAGTCGACACATTATTACTGAATGTGTCGACACATTCTTACTTAGCCAATTTCTGTAACTTCAATGTGTCCTTTTTAACACTTGATTATTGTTGTTACTACTTTTACTTACTTATTAACCATTTCAATAGCATTGTTAATGATTTTTTTTAATACATTAATCAATGGTTAACATACCTAATTCAATTTTGAATTTATTGAATTTGGTTTCATCTAAAGGCTTTGTAAATACATCTGCTATTTGATAATCTGTTTTTACAAATTCCAATGAGATGTCACCTTTCTCTACATGTTCTCTAAGAAAATGATATTTGATTTCTATATGCTTAGTTCTACTATGAGAAACTGGATTATTAGCAATAGAAATAGCACTCTTAGAATCACATAAAAGGGGTGTTCTACTTACCTGAATACCATAATCTTTAAGCTGATGCTGCATCCATAATAGCTGTGCACAGCAGCTTCCTGCAGCAATATACTCTGACTCAGCTGTGGAAATTGCCACACTAGTCTGTTTTTTACTACTCCAAGATATTAGTCTTCCTCCCAGGAATTGACAAGTACCTGTAGTACTCTTTCTATCCTCTCTACATCCTGCAAAATCTGCATCTGAATAGCCTGTTAGTTGAAAATCTCTATTCTTAGGGTACCAAAGACCTAGAGTAGGAGTGCCCTTTAGATATCTCAGAATCCTTTTTACTGCAGTATAATGAGATTCTTTAGGGCAGGCTTGGTACCTAGCACAGACACATGTTGCATACATAATGTCAGGTCTACTAGCAGTGAGATATAGTAGTGACCCAACTATTCCTCTATACAATGATTCATCAACAGGTTTACCTGCCTCATCTTTGCATATTGGCATACTTGTGCCCATAGGAGTTCTCATGGAGGAGGATGACTCCATACCATATTTTTTAATTAATTCCTTGGTGAACTTAGACTGGGATATGGACAATCCATCATCAGTCTGTCTTACTTGGAGTCCCAAGAAGAACTTAAGTTCTCCCATACTGCTCATCTCAAACTTCCCTTGCATAAGTTTGGCAAACTTTTTACAAAGGTTGTTTTCAGTAGATCCAAAGATTATGTCATCAACATAGATCTGGACTAAGATGATCTTTCCTTTGGATTCCCTAAGGAATAGAGTTTTGTCTATCTTTCCTCTTGAGAATTTATTCTCAATGAGGAAGGTAGACAGGGTTTCATACCAAGCCCTTGGAGCTTGTTTTAACCCATACAAAGCTTTCCTAAGCTTGTACACAGAATCAGGTTTAAGAGGATCTACAAAACCTGATGGCTGCTCTACATATACTTCTTCTTTAAGATCACCATTCAGAAATGCTGACTTTACATCCATCTGGTATACTTTGAAGTCTTGGTAGGCTGCATAGGCAAGGAACATTCTGATTGCTTCCAGCCTTGCTACTGGAGCAAAGGTTTGATCAAAGTCAATCCCTTCTTCCTGCCTGTATCCTTTTGCAACCAATCTTGCTTTATTCTTTATTATTATTCCACTTTCATCTAGCTTGTTCCTATAGATCCACTTAGTCCCAATTATGTTGTGGCCTCTTGGTTTAGGAACAAGCTCCCAGACCTTGCACCTTCTGAACTGATTCAGCTCCTCTTGCATAGCATCAATCCAGTGCTGGTCTTGGATAGCTTCTTCAAACTTCTTAGGTTCCATTTGAGACAAGAAACTAGAATGCAAAACTGTGCTTTGATTTCTGCTTCTAGTTTGCACTCCTTGTCTTGGATCACCAATTATCTGATCAGTAGGATGATCTCTTAGATATCTTATAGGTGGAGGTAGATTCCCTTCAGGTTGAGCATCTCCAGCTTCTTCATTCTGCTGTTCCTCTTGGTTTTCATCAGCTTCCATTATCTCTTGTACTCCCCCTGGACAGCAGCCTTCATTTTCCAATGCTCCCTCTTCCTTTGAAGCTTCAGCAATGGAGAGCCTGTCCATCTTCTTGCTTATACCTGTTGAGTCATTTGATCTACAAGACAATTCACAATTGATTAATCTTGTTTCATCAAATACAATATGCACAGATTCTTCAACAACTTGAGTAGTTAAGTTGAAGACTCTATAGGCTTTACTATTTGTGCTGTACCCAACAAATATCCCATCCTGGGATTTGGCAGCAAACTTAGTCAAATAAGACTTACCATTGTTAAGTATATAGCACTTGCAGCCAAAGATCCTAAAATAGGATAGATTTGGTTTTCTGCCTTTCACAATCTCATAGGGAGTCTTTCTGTGGCTTTTGGTGATAGAAGCCCTATTGATGACATGACAAGCAGTGTTAACTGCCTCAGCCCAAAAATATTCTGGGAGAGAGGTGTCACTCAATAGAGTTCTACCAGCTTCAATTAATGATCTATTCTTTCTTTCAGCAATTCCATTTTGCTGAGGTGTTCTAGGTGAGGAGAACTCTTGGAAGATCCCAAAGTCTATACACAAGTTTGTCATGCTTTCAGATTGAAACTCAGTACCATGGTCACTTCTGATTTTGACCACTGTACTGTTCAGTTCATTCTGAATTTGCTTTACAAACTTAAATAATACACTTGGGGTTTCAGATTTTTGTCTCAGAAAGAACACCCATGTAAATCTAGAATAGTCATCTACAACCACTAGTGTGTAGACCTTCCTTCCTAGACTGTGAACTGGCATAGGACCAAAAAGATCCATATGCAAGAGGTATAAGCACCTCACAGAATCCTTGTTTTCAAGGCTTTGAAATGAGGTTTTTGTCTGCTTGCCCTTTTGACAAGCTGAGCATACCCCTTCCTTTATACACTTAACTTGAGGCCCATTCCTCACTAGTTCTTTACTAAAGAGTTGGCCAATTGTCTTGTAGTTTAGATGAGCCAATCTCTTGTGCCACTTAACACAATGAGAAGCATTGTCATCAGCTACCAGACAAATGGGGGATGCCTTATTCTCACATTCAAAATTAAGGCAATACACATTTCTCTTCCTATACCCAGTCAATATGATCTCTTGATCACTTGACCTTTTGATATGACATCCATCCTTACCAAATGAAATGTCATATCCTAGATCACTCAGCTGGCTTATGCTTATTAGATTATGTTTCAAACCTTTTACATAGGCCACTTGGGTGATAGTAATTAGGTTTGAAGAGATGTTACCAAATCCTTTGATGACTCCTTTTTCAGATCCACCAAAGATCACTTTATGTCCATCTTTGACAGATGAATACTCCTTCAGCAGCCCCTTTGTTCCAGTCATGTGCCTGGAACAACCACTATCCAAGTACCATATAGGGGCATGGTAACTTGGATTCACCTGCAATACAGAATTACTTACCCTTAGAACCCAAGTAAGTCTTGGGTCCTTGGTTCAGGTTAGCCTTAATAAAGTTATCATAACCTCTTCTAACAGGTAGACTCTTATTCTTTATAACACTTGTGTTATACCAGCAGTCCAATGCAAAATGACCCCTCTTGCCACAGCACCAACATTCAAACTTATTGTATCTAGATCTAGATACATCCTTGTCAGAAGCATTTCTGTTCATTGCTGGTGCTGTTGCAACTTCTCCTGCTGGTTTCTTAAAACCATAGGGCTTATGACCATAGGTAGGCCTGCTTGCCTTAACACCCTTGTTCTTCAGAACATTTGTCTTGATATGATCCTGAATGTCTTCATGATCATATATGTTAGAAGGCAATTTCTTCTTACCAAACCTTATGGGGACTGAAAGGTTTAGTGGCTCAATAGGGGCTTTGCCTTTCTTCTTGAATCTGCTAGCCCTGGAGTTACCCTTAAATCCTAATCCAGCCTTACCCTTCTGAGTGACAAATTCATCTATCAAGGGTAAGACAGATTTTGGCTTAGAGTAACTAGCCACTAACTCCCTTTCAATTCTAAGTCTGTCCTCCAGACTCTTTACTTGATCATTAGTATAATTAATTGTGCCCATCTGAATAATAGTTATATTTTTCAGCTTGGCAATTTCAGCTAACTTTTGATCAAGGACTTTTTCTAACTCAGCTGTTGTAACCCTTAGATCAGCAATTTCCTGAGCCTGTGATTTAACCAGGTTCTTGCTTTTCTTAAGGGCCTGCAACAAGTCCCCATACTTGTCTATCAATTGATAGACATCTCCTTCAGATCCAGATGCATCTTCATCACTTGATGCAGATGTAGCTGATTCTTCACTTGTACTACAAACAAATGTACTGGAAGGACTGTTTACCTCATTAGGACCAGACTGATTCTGGCATAGGTCCTCTTCTGATCTAGTCATCAAACCCATGCATTGATGTTCATTGATGGAGTCTAGCAACTGCATAAACTCCTCTTCCTCAGATGCAGCATATAATCCAATATATGCTTCAGCTTCAGATCCTGATTCTGAAGTTGACTGGTCTGACAGACTTTTATCTTTCTTTGCTACAAAGGATTTCTCCTTCTTGCCTTTCTGATAAGTCTTCTTCTTTTCTGAAGATTCCTTCCTTTTGTCAGGACACTCAGCCACTACATGTCCAGGCCTATTGCAACAATAGCAGACAATCTTTGAAGTAGTGGCTTTGCTGGGCTTTGACCTGCTTTTCTCTTTCCTAGATGACCTTCTTTTCTGATAATAGTCATCTACTTGCTGTGATGATGAAGGCCTAGACTTCCATTGCTTCTTTTTCAAGAACCTTTGAAATTGCCTAGTGAATGCAGCAAAGTCTGCATCTGAATCACTGCTGACTGAACCCTTATCTGAATTTTCAGAACTACCTTCTTCAACTTCCTTAGGAGGAGATGGTGATTTCCTCCTATTCTTTCTGGTGGCTTCAGCATTAAAAGCCACAGTCTTTTCTCTATGCTCTCCTCTTGAGTTTCTTTCCTCCTCCTTCCTTACCATAAGTTGCATTTCATAGGATAGCAACTTTCCAAACAGAGTTGGAGGAGATATCTCTGCCAATTTTGCCACTTCTCTTATGGCACAGATCTTTGTATCCCAATCCTTTGATAAGGATCTTAAGAATTTGTCATTCAGTTCATAGGTACTGAAGACTCTTCCATAGGAAATTAGCTCATTCACAATTCTATAGAATTTCTTATAGCACTCAGTTATGCTATCAGATTTTCCTTGTCTAAAACTTTCATACTCCTGATTTAGCATAGATTTTCTGTCCAGCCTTACTTCTTCTGATCCCTCCATGTAGACAATTAATGTGTCCCACATCTCCTTGGAGGTCTTGCAGTGAATCAGATTCTGAAATGTTGAATCATCTATGGCACTGACAATTATGTTCTGTGCCCTTTTGTCCATGGTTGCCAAGATGATTTCATCCTTGGTCATTTCAGAATAAGTCTTTGGTGTTTGGATATTTGCATCAAGAACAGATATCTTCATTGGTATGAAGGGGCCTTCCTGTACTGTGATGTAAATCCTTGGGTCAGATGCTTCCATAAACAACCTGACTCTTTCTTTCCAGATCCCAAAGATTTCCTTCTTGCATATGGGTAATTTCATTGACCCTAGCTCCTTATGATTCTCTCCAGAACCCATCTTCTTGATTCTTGATTCTGCCTATCAGATCTACCTCAGACTGTTAAGTCCTTTTTGAGGAACCTCCCTCTGATACCACTTGATAGTTTAACTTTCAAGGCAGCCTAAACACCTAGAGGGGGGGGGTGAATAGGTCCTGCTTCTTTTTCTAAAACTTCTAGACAGAATTCAATTTATTAACTAATACAAAAACACAGCAATCACAGAAAACAACACATCACAGATTGCACTATGTTTTATAGTGGTTCCCCAAGGTCTGGGTACATCCACTTTCCCCCTTCACCTATCTAGCTGTATGCTAGATTCGGCCAAACTTCCACTTATCTCAGATCAATAGATCTTACAACTCAGAACCCAACTGGTTCCTACAACTCAGGCACAACTGCCCTACCTCAGCCTTGCCCCAAGGCCTACAACTCAGAGAATATCCTTCTCCTACACTCAGGCAATCAGCCCTACCACTCAGAGTTCAACACTCCTACACTCAGCCTTTATAACATAGGCTTACAACTCAGATCTGTATAAACAGATCCTACAGAAATATAGAAAAGATTGTTTTAAATTGTCTTGCCAAGTTGAGAGAGAAGAGGCAATGACAATTCTTAATCAGCTGATGCAATCAACTGTTTCTTAGCCTTCTTCAAAGCTTCTTGAAAATGTACTTAGCTGAGTTGATTCCAAACAGCTTCTTGATAATCCACTGGTGGATTCTTTCTTCTTCTTCAAATTCTGACTTGATCTCTCTCTATCAGCACTTGAATGATTCTTCAGAATTCTGGTTAGAACTCTTCTTAGATCTATCCTTAGATAGTCTTCTTAGATCTTCTTGAGAAGATCTTCTTAAGTGCCTTGCACTTTCTTGAAATGATTTGGATCGGAATCCTTCTTCAAAAGTTCTGGAGTTAAGAATTTCTTCAATGTTGAGAAGGTTATTTCCTTCTTCTGAATATGTCTATTTATAGACTTCCTTCATGGTAACCGGCTGATCCGGTTTCTAACAGTTCTCTGACAAGTCTGACAGCTTCAGTTAACCGGTGGCAACCCACAGCTGTCAAGTCTTCAACAAGTCCTGTGCCTTAGTCTTGAACCACAGTGTGTCGAGACAGTCTGTCAGAAAGTGTCGAGACCATCTGTCTATTTGTGTCGACACAATTGACTTTGGTGTCGACACTGCCTTCAGTGATGTCGACTAAGTTGCCTTTGAGTCGACACAGCTTCTTCTGCAAACAATTTGATCTTGACTCTTCAGTGTGTCGACACAAGTCCTGTGTGTCGACACAGTTGTTGTAGAATCTTAACTTCAGTAAGTGTCGACTTAGCCTTCAGGTGTCGACACAGTCTTCTTTTAACTCTGCTTCAATGTGTCGACTCAATCACAATGTGTCGACACATTCTGCTGTTGTAGACAAACTTGTGGTCGACTATATTCCTTGAGGTCGACTATGTTCTTCTGTGTCGACATTTTTTTTTTCAATGTTGAGGTCGACGCTTTCCTTCTGTGTCGACACTTTTTCCCAGAGTAGTGTCGACTTACTTCTTCTGTGTCGACACATTTTCCCAGTGTTGAGATCGACTATGTTATGTGTCGACACTTTTTCCCAGAGTAGTGTCGACTTACTTCTTCTGTGTCGACACATTTTCCCAGTGTTGTGTCGACAACTTTCTTCTATGTGTCGACACATTTTCCTTTGTGTCGACACTTGGACTTAGAATTTTTCTGTAAACTTTAACATTTCTTTACCTGCACATGTCAACTCAAAACTACATCAAATACAACATGATGTATATCATTGAGCTAGGTTGGGCTTCTTCAAATCAGGTACACATTTTCCAATGTACCCAACACTATCTTGAAACGACGAGCTCCGTTCGAGGATCTTTAGAAAAATCGTCGAGCGCAGTTCAGAAATAGAGAAAACCTATACACACAAGGAAATTCAAATTTTTAGCCTAGTCTTTGTTTCTTTTTAGGTTTAAAGATCTTTGAACATAATTAAGACTTCCTCCATCTAACATTCCTAACTGATTAAGGAAGAAAGTGTGTTTCTTTTCATCCAAGGATTTGGTGAAAATATCTCCCCTTTGTAAATAAGTTGGGATGTATTCCAATTCAATTTTATTTTTCTCTACATTATCCCTTAAGAAATGATGTCTAATCTCTATGTGTTTTGTCCTACTATAGAGGACTGGATTTTGAGCTATTAAAATAGCACTAGTGTTATCACAAAATTTTTTGGACTTCTCTAAGTTGACACCATAGTACAGGAGCTTATTTTGAATCCATAATATCTGTGAGCAACAACTACCTGCTTTCATATATTCAGCTTCAGCAGTTGATGTGGACACATATGTTTATTTCTTACAAAACCAGGAGCCAAGTCTGTCACTAAGAAACTGACAAGTTCCACTGGTTCTTTTCCTGTCTACTCTACATCCAGCATAATCAGCATCAGAAAATCCAATTAAATCAAATCCTGAATCAGCTGGATACTAGAGACCTAGATTTGGATAACTTTTTCACATACCTAAGAATCCTCTAAACTAATGTGAGGTGTGACTCTCTAGGGCTAACTTGGAATCTAGCACATATGCATGTAGCAAACATTATATCAGGTCTACTAGCTATAAGATATAATAAGGAGCCAATCATTGCTCTATATGTGATCTGATCAACTGGTTTCCCAAGTTCATCAGCATCTAATACAGCATTAGTAGGCATGGATGATTTCATAGATGATGCGTGTTGCACGCTAGGGTTCAAAGAAAATAAATGCAACCGAACTAGCAACCCGATGAGGCAAGTATACCTATCAAATTGTAGCAAGGGGACACAAGTGTCGTATTGAAATCCGGGAACTATTGGCTATGCTTACTCACACGAACGCTATTATCTTATCGACGGAAAAACTAGGGTTTAGAGAAAAACTAATTGCAAGGAAGGAAGTACGCTATACTAGAAAGAGAACTACCGCAATTAAGTAAAGTTATTAAGCAAAGAACTATGCTAAAAAGGAAACTACTACAGTTAATTAAAGAGCACAAGATAGGTGATTACTACGAAAGGTAGAAAATATGAAATGGAAATGCACTAAATCAAGATTCACCTCGGCTAAAGACGATTAAGAAAATGTGATAAAAATCTGAACTTAATAGGATAAAGGTCCTTGACCGTGGAGGTTCCTAAGGCTTGAACACGCTTCTCTCGAAGTCGTGCCCAACTGAGTTTAGGAAGGTCCGACCGACTCTCGTCTAAATCGGAGGCCTAAAACTCGCTTTACGCGGTGAACCCCACTATTGGATTTTACTCCAATCCGGGAGATTTGGACGTCTGCCTCTCTCGAGGGGTGCGTACAACTCCCTTTACTCTTGAATGCTCACTTCATTCTTTCGGCCTCTCGGCTAGCCCAGAATGAAAGCTAAGGCGGAGAGTATATATCGATAATATACCTCCAACCCGTAATTAATCAAGAGTAATTCAAGGCCCTAACCTAAAAATAAAAGATTAATTAAAACATCATAACTTAATCGCTCTAACCTCGGATCATCAAGATCGAGTACAAGGAGGATTAGTTAATCATAATGGAGTGGAGGAGGGGGGATGAGTAGTAAAGCATAAAAAGAACACAAGCTAAACAAATAACACTTCTATTAATAAAAAGGGGCAAGTTACACTATTGAAATTAAAATTACAAGTGCATGAAATTGAAATCCTATTCTAGCCCTACAAGTAGCACTAAGCAAGAGCAATATTACAATAAAAGCTAAAACAAACTAAGATTAAACTAGGGTTAAACAAAAATTACAAAGAGAGAGAGAGAGAGAGAGAAAGCATGAAAAAAACTCAAGAACCAAAGGGGCAGCACCTCCCCCTCTCAACCCAAGCTTGCTGAAATGGAGAGGGGGGGTCTCAATTTATAGAATTTTTTCTCGGGTTGGTCACGCCCTCCGACACGCCCTAGGGGGGGCGTGTCAGGGGGCATGACAGTACTATGTTGACCTCGGGCTCTGGATTCTGGCGGGAGGGATGATTGCTTCGGTACGTCGGTGGTCACGCCCTAGGTCATGCCCGTTTAGGGGGGGGGGGCGTGACAGACACGTCATGTCCAAATCATTGGTCGGAAATCCGTCAGTCACCGAAAAAGGAGGGTGTCACGCCCATATCACGGGCGTGACATGGGGCGTGACAGTACTGTTTGCGTGCTGTGGAGAAAGGCATTTAATGCGGCGGCAGGCTTTGCGGCAGAGGGCGACACGCCCATAGTCACCCCTGGTGACACGCCCAGGGAGGGCGTGTCAGGGGGGCGTGACAACAGTTTTGTTCGTTTTCCTGTCCCTTCCAGCAGAAGTCCTCGGGATCGGGTGACACGCCCTAGGTCATGCCCAGGGAGGGCGTGACAGGGGGGCATGTCAGGTCATTTTGGCCAATTTCCTGGAAACCTGCAAAAAGACAAGAAAATGTTAGTGGCAATAAAATTTACATAAAAAGAATAAAAATAAACTAATAATAGACATGATTTGTACACTATAAAATAGAAAATATGATAATAGTTTAGGCTACAAAACGTATTATCAAATTCCCCCAAGCTTAAGCTTTGCTTGTCCCCAAGCAAAAATATAAAAACTAGATATTTATAAAAAGGACTAATCAAAAAGTTCTAATTATGCCTACACAAGTACTATGCGAAATTCTTAGTAGGGAAAAGGTGAAATGTAAGTCTAAAACAATTATTTAGGTATGACAAAACTTTTATAAACTTTACTTAATAAAAACAAATCATCCAAAATTTTAACGAGATTTTTTTAAATAGACTTAAGCAAAGCAACGAAAATGAAAAACACGCATTGAGTTGTTACTGGATCCAAGCAACGCATTATAATTATATCAATTTAATTAACAAAAATCTAGGTTTAAATCCAAAACTAAAACTGATTTATTGTTTTTCTTTTCTTAGTTGTTAAATAAAAATCAAAAAGCGTGAATCAAAAGGACTTAAATAGGACAGAAACATTTGGTTTAGGAAAATGATTAGGAGTGGAATTCAAAGATAAATATGAAGGTTTAAAATCACACTAAACCAAAGCAAAGAGTTTCAAAAACTTTCATAAAAATATATACACATTTTTTTTCTTTTTCTTCTTTTTTTTTCTTTTTTTTTCTTTTTTCAAAACAAAGGCCATAAATATATTTATTTTCCTTTTTGAGTTGGCCAAACAAAAATAAACATCACTTTCGAACATACTTTTTTTTCGAAAACCTTTCTCCCACAAAAATCACAAAATACCCTATCAAAATCGTCAAAATAATTTATGAAACTCAAAAAGGCTAGTGTGATTCGATAGGTTGGAAATTTTGGCTTTGGTGAAACTGAAATGAAGGGAGGAGCTATCAAATGAAATCGGAAAAAGGCTCAAAAACGGCTAACTAGTGGTAAAAGTTTTTAGGTTGGCAGAAAAGCTCAAACGAAAACAAAAACGGCCTAAATCATTTTCACGCTTTTGAATTTATTTAAAACAAAGGTTTGAAACTTTTCAAAAAGCGAGTCCTAGATAATAAAAGAAGATTGATGAAATTAACTTGAAAATAGAAATAATAGGTGACTTGGATCGTTCACATCTACTACGTTATTCAAAAGTTGACTTTACAAAAATTATTCAAAAACGAAAAAGAAAATAGTGGATGATGAATTTTTGAGAAAGTAAAGGAAATAAAAAACAAAAAACCATAATAGAAATGCGAGTTTTAGAAAAATATTTCACCTTAACATGCTACCGTGAATTAGAAACACAGCATGACCAACATTTTACTTGTGAAACATAATTAAAAAGGACGATTAGAAATATTATAATTAACTAAGTTGTTTATAGGAGATTTTGAGTAAAACAAAAACAAAAACTAGGGGTACTATTGAAATACCAAAATGTCTAAACCATTCAAAAACACATATATATATTTTTTAATTTTGAGAAATTTTTTTTTTTTTTGGAATTTTAAGATATTCATTTTTTTTTATTTTGGAAATATTTAAAATATATACAAAAAGAAAAATATTTACACTAAGCAAAAATGAAGGAGGAAGTCCTCCCCCAAGCTTAAAACAGACATTGCCCTCAATGGCTAAAGAAGGGGATTGGAGAAGGAGAGAAAAATAAAGTACAGAATTGAAAGACAGAATTGAAATACAGGTACTTCCCCGGATTTATTTGCTGCGAAAGCTGAGTGATGCCGCTCCTCCGAATGTCTTCTTTGGACTTCGTGATGGATTCAGAAATGTTGGAGCAGGCGATCGCAGAAGCTTCAGCTTGTCGGAGCCGTCCGAGGCAAAAATTGTAAAATAAAGAAAACAGAAAAAGATAACTTGGGTTGCCTCCCAAGAGCGCCCTTTGGTTAAAGCGTTGTTGAGCTCGACGCATAAAAAAAAAATATTGTCCAAAAAATATTGTTGTCCCGAAATAAAATGGTTTTTTAACAAAAATTAAGAGTTCAAAGTTAGAGTTCGTGAAGCAGAAACTTAATAATGTTTGGACTGATATCATCATCACCAGAAAAGTAGAGTTTAAGACGCTGACCATTCACTTTGAAATTTCCCTTATCAGGGTGAGAAATTAAAACAGTTCCATAAGGAAATACTTCTAAAACAGAAAACGGGCCAGACCAGCGAGATTTTAATTTGCCCGGAAATAAACGTAAACGAGAATTATATAAAAGGACTTGGTCGCCCGGCTTAAAGTTTTTAGGGTGCCTTAAGTGTTTATCGTGTAAACGCTTCGTCCGCTCTTTATAAAGTTTATTATTTTCATAAGCATAAGAGCGCCACTCGTCGAGTTCATTTATTTGAAATTTTCGAAGGTCACCGACTGAGTGGGGATCGAAGTTTAAAAATTTTAAGGCCCAAAAGGCGTAGTGTTCTAACTCTACGGGCAGATGACACGATTTTCCATAGACCAGCCGATACGGCGTACATCCGAGGGCGGTTTTGTATGCTGTTCGGTAGGCCCATAAGGCATCGTCAAGTTTGGCTGACCAGTCTTTTCTAGAAGTTGAAACAGTCTTTTCTAAAATTCTTTTTATTTCTCTATTAACTACTTTGACTTGCCCGTTAGTTTGGGGGTGGTAGGCAGTGGAAAGTTTATTCGTAACGCCGTATTTGGTAAGAATTTTTGAAAATTGCGCGTTACAGAAATAGGAACCCCTATCGCTAACGATTGCGCGAGGCGTGCCGAATCTAGAAAATAATTTTTTTAAAAATGTGACTACAACTCGGGAGTCGTTCGTAGGAAGAGCTTGGGCCTCAGCCCATCGTGAAACATAATCAACATCAAGTAAAATATATTTGTTTCCGAAGCTAGAAGGAAGGGGGCCAACAAAATCAATTCCCCAGAGGTCGAAAATTTCGCACTCTAAGAAATAATTTTGCAGCATTTCATTTTTATTAGAAATATTGCCCGACCGTTGGCAACTATCACACCTGCTCACAAAGGCTTGCGTGTCCTTAAACAGGCTAGGCAAGTAAAAACCCGCACAAAGCACCTTATGAGCGGTGCGAGCAGCTTGATAGTGCCCACCTGTCGGACCTTCATGCAAATGTTTTATAATATCAATTCCTTCATCATAAGAAACACATATCCTTATCACTTGATCCGCACAAATTCTGATAAGATGCGGGTCTTCCCAAAAGTAGTTCTTCAGCTCAGAAAAGAATTTCTTCTTTTGCTGAGAGGAGAACTCTTTTGGGAGCACTCGGGCCACTAGATAGTTGGCGATGTGCGCGAACCAAGGAGAAGTAGATGTATTAACTAAAAGCAGCTTCTCATCAGGAAAATAGTCATTAAAAGATTTTTCATTTAATTTTTCTATAAAGGGGTTATCTAATCTGGATAGATGGTCGGCGGCCAAGTTCTCGGCTCCTCGCTTATCACGGATCTCTAAGTCAAACTCCTGGATGAGTAAGACCCAGCAAATCAAGTGAGGCTTGGCATCCGTTTAGGCAAGAAGGTACTTGAGGGCCGAGTGGTCCGTAAAAACAATGATTTTTGAAAGTGTAATGTAAGGGCAGAATTTATCAAAGGCGAATACTACAACTAAGAGCTCCTTCTCGGTTGTGGTGTAATTTTCTTGTGCAGATGTGAGGGTTTTACTAGCGTAATATATGGGGTGGAAGTTTTTAGATATGCGTTGACCTAACACGGCTCCCACCGCAAAACTACTCGCATCGCACATAATCTCGAAATGAAGGTCCCACTCCGGAGCTATCATAATAGGTGCGTTAATTAACTTTTCTTTAATTGATTCAAAGGCAGAAATACAAGAGTCATCAAGAATGAATGGAGCGTCTTTTTCTAAGAGATGGGTGAGGGGATTTGTGATCTTGGAGAAGTCCTTTATAAAACGACGATAAAACCCAGCGTGGCCTAGGAAACTTCTTATAGCTTTTATGTTTGTAGGCGGCGACAACTTCTCAATAACTTCTATCTTGGCAACGTCTACCTCAATACCTTTAGCAGAAATTTTATGACCCAAAACTAACCCTTCCCTCACCATAAAATGGCATTTTTCCTAATTTAGGGCAAGGTTAGTTTCTTCGCATCATTCTAAGACTTTTTCGAGGTTTTCTAAACATCTATCGAAGGAATCGCCGAACACGGAGAAATCGTCCATGAATACTTCCATAATGCTTTCTACGTACTTGTCAAATATTGCGAGCATACATCGCTGGAATGTAGCTGGCGCATTGCCCAATCCAAAAGGCATTCTTCGGTACGCGAAGGTGCCGAAGGGACAAGTAAACGTAGTTTTCTCTTGGTCCTCGGGAGAGATGGGTATTTGAAAGTACCCCGAGAGGCCATCGAGAAAACAATAAAAGCTATGGCCGGAGAGACGTTCTAAAATCTGGTCGATAAACGGTAAAGGAAAGTGGTCCTTGTGGGTGGCGTCATTTAACTTACGGTAATCTATGCACATACGCCAACCCGTCACCGTCCGTGTCGGGATTAATTCATTATTCTCATTACTAACTACGGTTATCCCTCCCTTCTTTGGAACTACCTGAACGGGGCTAACCCACTTACTGTCCGATATAGGGTAGATAATTCCTGCGTCTAATAGTTTCATAACCTCGCCCTTAACTACTTCTTTCATGTTCGGGTTTATACGGCGCTGAGGTTGGATAGAGTTACGCGAATTATCTTCCATTAAATTTTTATGGGTATAGAAAGATGGGCTTATGCCCTTGATATCAGAAATTTGCCAAGCAATAGCCGACGATGCTTACGTAGAACTAGAAGAAGGTTATCGTTTTGCGTATCCGTGAGGTAGGCCGAAACGATAACTGGTAATTGGGAATCTTTTTCTAAGAAAGCATACTTAAGGTGTTCGGGAAGTTCTTTAAGTTCTAGGGTAGGGGGTTCTTCATAAGAAGATTTTGAGATTCTTTCTTTTTCAAAAATAATATCTTCATAAACTTTTTTATAAGGAACGTAATAGGGGGTGGGGCTAGCATCCAAGACGGCTTCTTGTAGCGATTCAGTGGGAAGAAAAGAGGAAGAACAAAAATCAGAAAATTCTTTTTCAAACTCAGAAAGACAATAAGAAGATTCATCACTTCCTTGCAGTGATTCAATTGTAAGAGAAGAGGAGCAAAAAGTAGAAAATTCTTTTTCAAAGTCGGAGAGGCAGTAGGAAGAATCATCACACACGGCGTCTACAAAAAAGCATGAGTCATCGTTTGCTAAGGTGTTCTTCATCGAAGGGGTGATAGAAAATGTGACTTCGTCGTCGCCTACTCGAAGAAAGAGCTAACCATTGCTTACGTCAATGATGGATCGGGAGGTGGCAAGGAAGGGTCGGCCAAGGATCAGGGGAACCTCGACGTCTTCTTCGATGTCAAAAATGACAAAGTCCACTGGGAAGATGAACTTGTCGACTTTCACCAGAACGTCCTCCACTATTCCTAACGGGTACTTGACGGATCTATCGGCTAGCTGGATACTCATATGCGTGGGGTTAAGGCTACCAATCCCTAACTTTTTGAACAACGAAAAGGACATCAGGTTTATACTCGCGCCTAAGTCAGCTAACGCGTGTTTAACAAAAAGATCACCGAAGACACACGGGATAGAGAAACTACCTGGGTCACTGATTTTCTTCGGCAAACCGTTTGTTAAAATGGCGGAGCACTCAGCGTTTAGCGTGACGTGCGAAAGATTCTCTAACTTCTTCTTGTTTGTGAGGAGGTCTTTAAGATATTTGGCGTATTTCGGCATCTATGAAATAGCCTCGTGGAAGGGAAGATTAATGTGGATTTGTTTGAAGATTTCTAAGAAGCGGGAGTACTAATCATCTTGACGTTGTCTATTAAGTTCAGAGGGGTATGGAGGAGTTGAATTATTGTTGAAGATGGGTGGTGGAGTGAGATTATTTTCTAAAGCGGGGGTGATTACTTCTTCAGCAGAGGGTGGAAGCGGAGCGGAGCTTTGATTTTTAAAAGCGGGAGCGGAGCTTTGATTTTTAAAAGCGGGAGCGGAGCTTGCCTCGGGCTCTTCACTTACCATACCGGAGACTTGCTTCCCACTCCGAAGAGTTATAGCTTTCGCTTGCTCTCTCGGGTTGGGTTCGGTATTGGAAGGAAGAGACCCTGCGGGTCGCTCAGAAATTATTTTCGCGAGCTGTCCTACCTGATTTTCTAGGCTTTTTACGCTTCCGGTTAAAGTTCTTATAGTGGCGTCATTTGTGGTGATATATTTAGAAAGTAATTCCTCCAAGCTTGGAGGTTTTGGGTAATTTTGAAGAGGTGGTGGTGGTGGTGGTGCAGAAAAATCATTTTGCGGGGGTGGGCGCATCGCATTCGATGTATTACTCCATGAAAAGTTCGGGTGATTTCTTAAAGCGGGGTTATAACTATTTGGAAAATTAAAACCAGGCGGATGAAAATTCGCAGCAGAAAAATTATTAAAAGCAGTTCTAGGCATATTATTAACATAATCTAAATGTTCTGGAGTAGGGGTTGCAGATTCCCATACCTGAGGGGCGGATGCAGCAGTCATCTCCGTTATCTTTTTGCTTAGGATTTCTACTTGCAGAGCGAGCTGGGAGACGTTGTCCACTTCATAGATACCTGCAGGCTTGTTCGGGCGGGACCTAGGCACATTCCACTGATAAGTGTTCATGGCCATGTCCTCAAAAAGCTCAAGAGTGGCTTCCGGGGTCTTATGATTTAAAGTACCGCCAGAAGCTGCGTCTATCATTTGCTTCGTGTTTTGATTTAGCCCGTTATAAAACGTCTGCACTTGTAACCATACAGGCGGCGCGTGATGTGGGCATCATCTTAATAATTCTTTAAATCTCTCCCAGGTTTCATATAGGGTTTCAGAGTCTATTTGTCCGAAGGCAGAGATGTCGTTCCTAAGTTTTGCAGTTTTAGCTAGCGGAAAATACTTCGCCAAAAATTTTTCAGTTAATTCATTCCAAGTGGTTATGCTATTTTTGAGAAGTGTGTTAAGCCACTGCTTAGCTTTAGTTCTTAGAGAGAAGTGGAAGAGTCTCAGCCTGATCGCATCATTTGTGACACTATTTATCTTGAAGGTGTCGCAAATTTCAAGAAAGCTAGCTATATGTGCGTTCGGATCTTCATCTTGAAGTCTGTCAAATTGCACATATTGCTGCACCATTTGAATTATGCTAGGCTTTAGTTCGAAGTTATTATTTGTTATAGCAGGGTGGACTATACTTGATTCTGTTCCCTCGAGATTCGGTCGGGCATAATAGGACATAGTCCTTTGCACGGCCTCATCTACTTTGGGTTCTTCCATTCTTAAAGTAGCAAATGACTCGGAGTCCTCAACCGGCACTTGGATAGTAGGACCTTGAAATCGCGATCTTCTCCGAAGAGTACGCTCAATTTCGTGGTCCAAGTCCAAAATAACCGACGGACTCCCGCGGGTCATGTACTAAAAGAACAGAAAAGAAGAAGAGAAAGAGAAAAAGGATAAACTAGAAAAAGATTAAAATGTTTTTTTCTTTTTGAAATAGATTTTTTTTTATAGATTAACTCCGAACTTCCCAAGGACTACCCCGTGAAGGGTTCGTAAGGTACTAGACAAGACAGTGGCGCTTAAAGCCCTTTTCCCTTTTCGAGAGAATTAGGTGGCGTAGAAAAATTGTGAGGTTGGTTTCTATTAAGAGCGGTGATAAAAAAAAAGTTTGATTTTTAAAATTTAAAGAATGAGGATGAGAAAGAGAAGATAAAATTAATAGGATCGTGTTTTCAATATATCAACGGAAATTGGTTCCCTGGCAATGGCGCTAAAAACTTGTTGCGTGCTAGGGTTCAAAGAAAATAAACGCAACCGAACTAGCAACCCGATGAGGAAAGTATACCTATCGAATTGTAGCAAGGGGACACAAGTGTCGTATTGAAATCCGGGAACTGTTGGCTATGCTTACTCACACGAACGCTATTATCTTATCGACGGAAAAACTAGGGTTTAGAGAAAAACTAATTGCAAGGAAGGAAGTACGCTATACTAGAAAGAGAACTACCGCAATTAAGTAAAGCTATTAAGCAAAGAACTATGCTAGAAAGGAAACATCTCCAGTTAATTAAAGAGCACAAGATAGGTGATTACTACGAAAGGTAGAAAATATGAAATGGAAATGCACTCAATCAAGATTCACCTCAGCTAAAGACGATTAAGAAAATGCGATAAAAATCTGAACTTAATAGGATAAAGGTCCTTGACCGTGGAGGTTCCTAAAGCTTTAACACGCTTCTCTCGAAGTCATGCCCAACTGAGTTTAGGAATGTCCGACCGACTCTCGTCTAAATCGGAGGCCTAAAACTCGCTTTACGCGGTGAACCCCACTATTGGATTTTACTCCAATCCGGGAGATTTGGACGTCTGCCTCTCTCGAGGGGTGCGTACAACTCCCTTTACTCTTGAATGCTCACTTCATTCTTTCGGCCTCTCGGCTAGCCCAGAATGAAAGCTAAGGCGGAGAGTATATATCGATAATATACCTCCAACCCGTGATTAATCAAGAGTAATTCAAGGTCCTAACCTAAAAAGAAAAGATTAATTAATACATCATAACTTAATCGCTCTAACCTCGGATCATCAAGATCGAGTACAAGGAGGATTAGTTAATCATAATGGAGTGGAGGAGGGGGGATGAGTAGTAAAGCATAAAAAGAACACAAGCTAAACAAATAACACTTCTATTAATAAAAAGGGGCAAGTTACACTATTGAAATTAAAATTACAAGTGCATGAAATTGAAATCCTATTCTAGCCCTACAAGTAGCACTAAGCAAGAGCAATATTATAATAAAAGCTAAAACAAACTAAGATTAAACTAGGGTTAAATAAAAATTACAAAGAGAGAGAGAGATAGAGAGAGAGAGAAAGCATGAAAAAAACTCAAGAACCAAAGGGGCAGCACCTCACCCTCTCAACCCAAGCTTGCTGAAATGGAGAGGGGGGTCTCAATTTATAGAATTTTTTCTCGGGTTGGTCACGCCCTCCGACACGCCCTAGGGGGGCGTGTCAAGGGGTGTGACAGTACTATGTTTACCTCGGGCTCTGGACTCTGGTGGGAGGGATGATTGCTTCGGTACGTCGGTGGTCACGCCCTAGGTCACGCCCGTATAGGGGGGGCGTGACAGGCACGTCATGTCCAAATCATTGGTCAGAAATCCATCAGTCACCGAAAAAGGAGGGTATCACGCCCATGTCACGGGCGTGACATGGAGCGTGACAGTACTGTTTGCGTGTTGTGGAGAAACGACATTTAATGCGGCGGCAGGCTTTTTGGCAAAGGGCGACACGCCCATAGTCACGCCTGGTGACACGCCCAGGGAGGGCGTGTCAGGGGGGCGTGACAGCGGTTTTGTTCGTTTTCCTGTCCCTTCCAGCAGAAGTCCTCGGGATCGGGTGACACGCCCTAGGTCACGCCCAGGGAGGGCGTGACAGGGGGGCGTGTCAGGTCATTTTGGCCAATTTCCTGGAAACCTGCAAAAAGACAAGAAAATGTTAGTGGCAATAAAATTTACATAAAAAGGATATAAATAAGCTAATAATAGACATGATTTGTACACTATAAAATAGAAAATACGATAATAGTTTAGGCTACAAAACGTATTATCAATGCATCAGACATACCAAACTTCTAAACAATTCTTTTGCATACTTGGTTTGAGAAATAAAGATGACATCATCATGTTGTTTGACTTGCAATCCTAGAAAGAAGGATAGCTCACCCATGCTACTCATTTCAAATTTGGAATGCATTAGGTTGGAGAACCTTTTGCACAAATTTGAATCAGTAAAACCGAAAATAATATCATCTACATAGATTTGTACAAGTAGGATATTGGACTTATGGATTCTAATAAAAAGAGTTTGGTCTACTCTACGCCTTTTAAAATAATTTTCCAAGAGAAAGCAAGCTAGGGTCTCATACCATGCTCTAGGAGCTTGTTTGAGACCAAATAATGTTTTATGTAATTTATAAACAAAATCAGGGTAAGTTAGAGAGATAAAACATGGAGGTTGTTTTACATAAACTTCTTCCTTGATATCACTATTGAGGAATGCACTTTTGACATCCATTTGATATACTTTGAACTTCTTATGAGCTGCATATGCTAGGAAGATTCTTATGGCTTCTAACCTTGCAACTGGTGCAAAGGATTGGTCATAGTCTATGCCTTCTTCTTGAGAATATCCTTGAGCAACCAGCCTTGCCTTATTTCTTACTATAACTCCTTGATCATCTAACTTGTTTCTGGATACCCATTTTGTTCCAACAATGGGATGATTCTTTGGCTTTGGCACTAGATCCCAAACTTTGTTTCTTTCAAATTGATTTAATTCCTCTTGCATTGCAATGATCTAGTTGTGATCTTGTTCTGCATCTTGTATGAATTGAGGCTCAATTTGAGAAAGAAAGCAAGTGTGCATCAGATTTTTGATGGAATTGGTTTCTGGTTTGCACACCAGCTGAGATGTCTCCAATCACTTGGGAGAGTGGATGATCTCTTGATGTTACTAAATCAATAATGAGTGTTGATTGTTCACCAACCTGTGTTGTTATTTCCTTTTGTGGAACAACAACTGGCCTTTCATTTGGATTGTCACCATGACTTACTAAAATCTGACTGTCATCTTCATTTTCACTGCTTTTAGCTTCTTTCTGAGTGGATGAAGGTGATGGATCTTTTTCAATGATATGTAGCCTGTCCAAATTATCTGATAGGGAGTGTACCTGCAAAGGGTCTATGGTAGAAGTGCTCTTCTCATTGTAAAACATATTAGTTTAATCAAAAGAGACATGCACTGATTCTTCAATTTCATTAGATGATTTATTATAAACCCTATTGGCCTTACTGATCATGGAGTATCCCAGAAACACTCCTTCATCAGCTTTGGCTTCAAATTTTACTAATTATTTCTTGTTATTGTTATGAATGTAGTAAATACAACCAAAAATCCTAAGATAATCAACTTTAGGTTTCTTCCCTTTGAGTAATTCATAAGGAGTCTTGCCCTTTAGTTTATGTATCAAACTCCTATTCAAAACATAGTTTGAAGTGTTCACAACCTCTTCCCAAAAGGATAGAGGAAGGTGAGCATCTGTCAACAATGTTGTGGCAGATTCAATAAGGGTTCTATTCTTCTTTTTAGCTACCCAATTTTGTTGAGGAGTTCTAGGAGTTGAGAAAGTGTGTCTGATCCCTTCCTTCTGACAGAACTCTTGCATAAGAAGAGAATCAAACTCTGTCCCATGATCACTTCTGATTAGGGCTATGTGAGTATTAAACTCAATCTGTAAACATTTGAGAAACTCTGTCAAACATTTAAAGTTATCAGACTTCTTCCTCAGAAAGAACACCCATGTGAATCTAGAGAAGTCATCTATAATTACTAAAGTATAAGATTTCCCTCATAGGCTTTGTACAGTAATGGGTCCAAACAGATCCATATGTAATAAGTACAAAATCCTAGGTGAATCACTCTTATTAAGTAACTTAAAGCTATTTTTAGTTTGCTTGCCTAATTGACAAGACCTGCAGAGTCCTTCCTTCTTGTAGGGGCCAGAAGGTAGTCCTCTAACAAGGTTGTCCTTGGATAGCCTAGCAATGGTTCTAAGGTTGATATGTACAAATCACTTATTCCATAATTCATTAGGTTTGCTAAGAGAATTAAATAAACAGATATCTACCTTGGTTGAATGAAAATATATTAGATAGATGTTACCTCTTCTGTTACCTGTCAACACAGTTGTGTTGTCTTCTGATTTAATGAGGCATGAAGATTTGGTGAATGTAACCTGGTAGCCTTCATCACATAGCTGACTGATACTGATAAGATTCTGCTTCAGTCCTTCCACATATGCTACCTTCTTGAATGTTACTGATCCTATTTGGACTACACCAAATCCTTTGGTCTGTCGAAAGTTTGAATCTCAAAACATGACTTTGGGTCAATGTTTAGCCTTGAAGGATATTAGGTTATCCTTGCTTCCAGTCATGTGCTTGGAGCACCCACTATCCAGATACCAATGTTGGTCCATCGTTGGATAGGTCTTCACCTGCACAAATAACAGTTCATTTATTTTTGACCCAGTTTACCTTGGGTCTAGCTTGATAACCTTTGAAATCAGAAATTAATGACATCTCTGGTTGAATCTTATATCCTTCAGGATGATATCTCCTAGGAGGAATTATCCATTCAGTATAAGGGTTGAACCCTTGAGATGTAGGATATCTAGAATAAATTTTTGACATACCTCTTGAGAACTGGTCAAATCTCTGAGCTCCGTACGACGATCGTGGAACTGAGTTCAACGATCTTGGGTCAGATTGTCGAGCTCCGTTCAGCGATCAATCTTGCCTGTGTTCAGAGATTAGAGATCGTCGACCTGAGTTCGACGATTCAGCATGAAATCGCTGAGCTCCATTCAAAGAATGTCGAGCTCTGTTCGAAGATCGTCGAGCTCTGTGCGACGATTTCTGTTGAACTTTGTTCTTTTGGGTAGATAAGAATTTTTTCTAGCTACCTCCACAACCCCTTTTCCTTTATCAGAGATAAATTTAATGGGAGTTGTTACCACAATAGCTTGGCTGGATGAAGCACCCAAGCCCAGTGTACTATTGAGTCTTGAGTTCACTGTGCTTGTGATGTCTATCAGTTTGATACTTCTCCCATTGAGGGTTTCTTCAAACTTCTTGGCCTCAGATAGTTCACTTTTAGGTGAAGCTATCTTCTCTCTACAACATTCTAACTCATCTGAGAGTTTGAGGTTATCTGAACTTAATGTACTGTTTTCAGATAACTGATTTCTGAGAGAGATAATTTCTTTCTCAGAATTGAGTAGATCTAAACACAGTGCTTTAAATTCAGACTTGAAGTCCTCAGAATTAAAATCAAATGAATCAATTACCTGATGTTCTTCTAGCTGTGGTTCAGATTCAGATTCATATTATGAATCAGTGTTGTTCTGAGATGCATTGATTGCCATCATGCAGAATTATTTTTCTTGTGCATCATCTTCATCATCACTTGAGCTTGATGATGCATCAGATTCTTCTTCTGTTGCACTACATATTTCAATAACAAATCCCTTCCTTGTGTGCTAGTTCTTGCTGGAAGAGGATCTTTCATAGTGATTTCTTTTGGAGTCTTTATCTTTTCTCTTTTCTCTCTTGTCCTTCTTGTCCTTGTTTTGACTTTCTGGACAATCAGGCATTATATGGCTTGGTTTCCTGCAACCATAACAAATAATCTCTTTATTATTTAATTTATTATACCTTGGCTTTTCTTGGCCTCTGGATGACCTTTTTTGAAATCCTTCCTGGCCATTTTGTAGAACCTCTTGGCTAGGAGGCTCATCAGTTCTTCATTGCCTGTGACTTTGTCTTCAGGCTATTCTTCTGTTGTCTTGAAAGCAATTGACTTCTCCTTCCTTACTGCTGGAGAAGTTGTCTTCTGTACTTCTTCTCTATTTTTGATGAGCTGCTCATAGGATTTGAGCTTGCCCAATAGAGCATCTGTAGTGATCTCATTCAGACTTCTGGCATCCTTGATGGGCCAGATCCTTGAATCCCAAATGCTGGGGAAGCACATTAGGATCTTGTAATTTATCTCTGTGAGAGAGATCTCCTTGTCCAAGGTCTTGAGTTCACTGACAATCAGACTTAGTCTGTTGTACATGTCAGCTACTGACTCATTTTCTGCTTTCTTGAAATTTTCATATTGGGTGATAAGCTGAGATCTTCTATCTTTTCTCTCATCAGCAGATCCTGATACAATCTCAGATATTTTATCCCAAATCTCTTTAGCTGAGTTGCATTCAGCTACCTTCTGCAAGATGTCATCAGACATTGTTTGAGCTAGGATGTTCATAGCTTTAGCATCAGCAACCTTCCATTTCTTTATATCAGCATCTATTCCTGAAGGTGGTGGAACAGCATCTGTACTTGTCCTTGCAGGAGGCTTTGGGCAGTCTGTCAAAACAGAATTAAAGATATCTTCATCAATAGAATTCATGTATAATCTAATCCTTGCCTTCAAAAGTGCAAACTTGGAGAGATTGCACACTAGAGGTCTGGTGCTAGCATAATCTTTGTTCTGTGCCATGAATTTAGATTAAAATAAATATAATAAAAATAACCCTCTATTAAGGATAGATCTTAAGAGAGATCTTTTGGTTCATGTGTTAGCCTGTTTGAACAACCAAACTGGCTGAACAACCAACCTGACTCTGATACCAATTGAAAGTGAGTGTAAGATCAATCCATCACTCTAGAGGGGGATTAATAGAGTGTTTTAAAATAATTTTGCAAATATGAAAATTATTCTAGTAGTGGAATATTTAATTTAGTTAGTGTAGAGTGCTTGACAGAAATTAAAATAAAGCAAACAAAAGAGAAAATCCACAGTACAGAGCAAATGAAATAGCAAGCAACCAGAAGACACAAGGAACTATAACAGTTCCTCAAAACCTGGGTACATCCACTCTTCTACCACCATTGGTAGGAATTTACTACAGGATGAGTTGAGCAGGTGTCCTAGACACCAATGAGCTTTTGATCAGGTGCTCAAAAACCAAACCAGATTTTTTGATCAGGTGTCTTTCCACCACTGAGTTTATATCAGGTCACAGGAACCAAAGTAAAACATTTGAAGGGAGTTTAAAAACCCTTTTATAGGAAAGGAAAAAAGAAAAGTGGTGAAGTTCTCTTCTCTGTCAACTATCAAAGAGAAGCATAAGTGGATGAGATGTTGTCAAAGCTCCCCCTGAGATTAGCAAGAGTTCAGGAACTGGAAGCTTTACAAGGGTGATAGGTCTTCAATGAAAAGAATGCTCCAGCAAAAGATGATTTCAGCAAGAACTGAAATGTTTGTTGTCTGGAGTGTGAATGATGAAGACTTTTAATCAGCAGGAATCAGAAAGAAAACTTGTTCTGTTTTCTGAGTTATTGATCTTCTTTTTTTCTTTCTCTGTGTCTCTATGTATCTTCTTGTTCTCTCTGAATGATAATAAGAAATCTAGTCGTCAACTCTTGATGATAGCCATTAGCAAAGTCAAAAAGGCTTTCCTTAAATGTCAACTGTCTCTGTAGGAAAGAAACTAAAAACATTCCTCCTTTGTTTCCTTGAAACTTGCTCCAGATTTATTATAACGGCTAAAAATCTTCTGTAATAAATGCTCTGATCTGAAGATATTTGAAATCCTTAACAAACAGACAAAATTCCAAAAATCGTCGATCTCAAAAGATAATCGTTTATCTGAGCTCAACTATCGTTGATCTGAACTCAGAGATATGTGAATTAGTCTAAGACAGAAAACGTCGATCTGAGCTCAAAGATCATCGAAATGAGTTCGACGCCTCGTCGACTTGAGCTCAGAGATCGTCGAACTGAGTTCGACGCTCTATCAACCTGAACTCACAGATAGTCGAACTGGGTTCGACGCTTTGTCGATCTGAGCTCGACGACAACTTGAATTCTTCTTCTTGGCTTCTCATCTAAACTAGGAGGTCTTCGAGAAAGCTTCAAACCTAAGTCCTAAGCCTTAGACCTAACTAGTTGACCATTACTCTATACAACAAGGTCAAAGAAACAATCCTATAGACATAGTGATCCTGACCCAAATTAGTAATAGGGTGTTACAACATACCTGAAGGAACTCGCGAACATCTGCTCATCTCTACAAAAGAGAAGCCAAAAGAAGAAAAATACCCTTATAATGCGAGTACATATAACGTGAGTACCTGAGGTGAACTCACAAACACCTACTAATCTCTGTAAAAGAGAAGTCAAAAGTAGGTAAATAAACATATAACATGAGTACCTTAGGTGAACTCACGAACACCTGCTAATCTATGCAAAGGAGAAGTCAAAAGCACATAAATTTAAAAAATAATATAAGTAACTAAGATGAACTCGCAAACACCTACTAATCTATACAAAAGTGAAGTCAAAAGAAGGTAAATTTAAAATATAATGCGTGTACTTGAAGAGAACTCGTGAACACTTGTTAATCTCTACAAAAATGAAGTCAAAAGCAGGTAAAGTTAAAATATAATGCGAGTAACTAAGGAGAACTCGCAAACTCCTGCTAATTTCTACAAAAGAGAAGTCAAAAGCAGGTAAATTTATAATATAATACGAGTACCTGAAGGGAACTTACAAACTCCTGCAAATCTCTGCAAAAGATAAGTCAAAAGCAGGTAAATAAACATATAACACATGTACCTGAGGAGAACTCACGAACACCTGCTAATCTCTACAAAAGTGAAGTGAAAAGCCGGTAAATAAACATATAACGTGAGTACCTGAGGTTAAATCACGAATATTTGCTAATCTCTACAAAAGGGAATTCAAAAGGACGTAAATTTAAAATATAATGCTAGTACCTGAAGAGAACTCGTGAACACCAGCTAATCTATGCAAAAGAAAATTAAAAAGTAGGTAAATTAACATATAATGCAAGTACCTAAGGAGAACTCACGAACACCTGCTAATCTCAGTAAAAGTGAAGTCAAAAGCAGGTAAATAAAAATATAACGCAAGTACCTGAGGTGAACTCACGAACATTTGCTAATGTATGCAAAAGAGAAGTCAAAATAAGGTTAATTTAAAATATAACGTGAGTACATTAAGAGAACCCGCGAACACCTGCTAATCCCTGCAAAATACGAGATAAAAGTAGGTAAATAAACATATAATGCGAGTACCTGAGGTGAACTCACGAACATTTGCTAATCTCTGCAAAAGAGAAGTCAAAAGCAGATAAATTTAAAATATAACACCAGTACCTGAAGAGAACACACGAATGACAGTTCGTTTTGTAGTCTAAACAATTAGGGTATCTTCAGCTTTTTAATACACAAATCATGTCTTGTAAGCTTATATGTTGACCTCCTTCTGTATATATTATTGCCACTAATGTGTTCTCTTCATTTTGTAGGTTTTCACGGTTTTCGACCAATTTTGCTATTACAAAACCCCGGGTCACGCCCTACCCGGGCGTTACTTGGGGCATATAACCCGATCCTGAGCAAGTTTGCTGCCAGAAACAAAATCACTAGAAAAACACCTGACACGCCCCCCTGACATGCCCTCCCTAGGCGTGTCCCTGGGCGTATCACCCTTATCCCGAAGCCTACAGGACGCAATTAAAGATTTTTCGTTGCTACACGTCAGCAGTACTTACACAATCCCATTACACGGGCGTGTCGCCGGGAGTATACCACCTTTTTTCAATGTTTGACGTATTTCCGACAAATGATTTTGACGTGATGTGCCTTACACGCCCCATACACTGGCTTTACCCAGGGCATGTCCACCATTGTACAGAAGCAATCATCATTTCCACCAGAATCCAGTTCCCAAGGTCAACCCCATACCAGACACGCCGCCTAGACACGCCCTCCTAGGGTTTGACAAGGGGGCGTGACCGACCTAGAAGAAAAACTATAAATTCAAGGCTTCCCCTGTGTTCAGGAAGAGGTGTTGACCATCATGTACAATGTTTTCCTTGGATTAGTTTTGAGTCTATTTGGTGTGTAATAGAGAAATCTATCTCTAGATTCCTGTTGCCTTACTATAAAAAATGCTCCTTAATTCTAAAATGATGTTTAGTATAACTTGAAAAAGCATTAATTTTTCTTCTTGTTATTTTATGTGTGTTCATTTTTGGTAGAATTGAAGTAGATAGGTATAAAATTCCCTTCTCAGCACTTAATTTTTATATGTTTAAAATTATATGGAGCTATTAACTTTAAACTTTATTTTATTTTTATCAATATCATCCCAATCCAAATAAAAGTCACCCTCCACCTGAAAGGATATTCACAAATTTCACCAATGCTAGTTTCCCATGAATGCAATTTCATGTATTGAAATTAGGTCATACAACTAGTGTCCCATGAATAATCTATTTTGGGACAACTTTGTTGTTTGAGAAATGGATAATTTCTGCAAAATATTGAATTATTTACATATCTTAATGGATTTTTTTATCCATCATCATAAGAAAATTACAAGTATCTAACCCTGGAATATATGCTTCAACATATTCTTTTTAAAATCAAGCAAGGAGTTGATTTTTTGTTTTTTTTCTTATCCAAAACACCAGAAGTTTTGCTAATTAGATTTGTGTTTATTTTCTTATTATAAATTAAGGAGAAAAAGTGGAGATCATATTCTAGATTGTAGCACAATCAGCCCAAGCCTCAAAGCTTAATATTTTTTTGGAATGTTTGTCAAATATAGACTCTTTGTGGACTTTTTTATTGGACTATTTATGAACTTTTATTAAACTATTTTGTCGATTTATGTCTTTTGGATGGTTTAGTTTATAATTTTGTTATATTTCTAATCAAGTACTTAGTTTGGAAAGTAGGTTAATTTTCAAATTTCTTTTTTTAATGGATTTCGGTTCGGGTAATTTTTTATGAACATTTTTGTTGAAACCCGGACACCAATTCAATTGAGTTCGGACTGAAAGGGAATAGTTATCATTAATTTGTTCGTCGTCAGGGGCACTAGGAAGATCTGTTAAAGCTTGGATTTAACCCTAGCTGGTTAAGTGTTTGCCCACGAAAAGACCCGGAGAGCTATAGCAAGGAGGTCTCGGCGCTCACCCGGAAGTGCACGTCGCATCTTCCCCTCCCAAAGCCTAAGGCTGAGCTCGACACCTTATATGGCACAGAGCAAGAGTTCTTCGAAAATTGGGAGCTCTAGGAGGCTAGGTCTGCCTCTCCAAGGTGCCTTGAGGGTTTATTTATAAGCAAACCCCAAACCCGGGGAAAATTGAATTTATGGTCTGCAAATAGTGGCCTCTGCCTTTTTTTAAATTTTGCTATTGGAACCCCTGATTGGTCTACGGATAGTGAAATCCCGTTGTCTATGATGTCTATGAACAGACCAGGATAGGTCGCGAGCAGGAAAAAAGATGAGTTGGATCCTCTCTGCCGAGGCAATCCCAAGACGAAGGTGGGCTCGTCTCTCCTGAAATCATCTTGGCACTTGGCTCCCTTACTTTGGGCCTCACTTCGGCAAGCTAGTGTCGGGACGGATAGGGCGGCTTGGTGTATAGCGAGACCATATAGCGAGATCATCTTGCCAAACCTGAATTCTCTTGATGAGTTCGCCTCATCATGACTGGGTGCGGTCATGTCTAGGGGTTGCCAAATTGGGGTTGTACACAATCCCTGCTTCTTTGCGAGCTCATCAGAGGTCAGAAAGAAATCATCTAACCCTTATTTGGAGAGCTCAGACTGCAACCTGACTTGATGCACCAACATCCCTTCCTAGCTCTATAAATAAGGTAGTGAGGGTGGGGCTAGCCTTAACAAACATTTCCGGCCAACCTATTGCCCCTCTAATCCTAATGGACTTGCCTGATCGGGATGAGGTCGACGGTGCTATCTTGTTCAGACTGATCGGTGGACCTCCTGGTACTCGGAGAGGTCCTCGTATGGGTAATTATGGCCAAACTCGAGCTCAACAAGTTACCACAAAGTTGGCAACCCCCTAAGACCTGACGCCTTCTGCGCCTTCTCTGCGGCTCGTACCATCCTTAGGAGTAGTGGTGTCGGCGGGCGACGAGGGCAAGCTCCTTTTAGAAATTTGATATGCTACTGTCATGGTATGCGAATTTATATTTTCCTTGTCGCAGTGCCTCTTCCTTTGGTTAAGCAGCTTCGTGATCTTCTAGGTTGGGGACGATACTACTGTTATGATGGCCCTAATGACTTTGACGGATGGAGGAGACGCATTGATGAAGAAGATAAGACTATTAAAAGGGATAAAATGTTCTCGCCCGCCTGCGCCATGCGACTGTCTTTTTCCCTCCAATCAAAATGGTAGCTCGCAAGCAACCCTCCTTCTTTGACTGCGCACTCGCTCCGGCGCTCAGTTGGTGATATCTTCGCAGATCATCATACTAATCTTGCTGACCCATGTGGACCCTCCCTTGGCATTTGACACCGAAATTGTTACCTCTCCTCGCCACCTAGAGGTAGGCGAGTCGAGTCGACCGAGTAATGCTAGGAAATCATTGCTGATGAGACCTCCCAACATCGATGAGGGAGGCGATGCCTCACTTCTTGGTTACCCCCTGACATCCCTGTTCCACTCCTAGATTCATTCTTATATTTCCTGTCTTGCAGGTATCGACTTGCCATCTTCTTGCGATCTTTTGTTGGTGTTCATTCCTGTTGGAGCATGCGTTTTGTATTCCATGGTTTAAAATTAAAAAATCCCTTGTGTATTTGATCATTTTGTGTTCTTGGTGTGCAAATATCTCTAGGTAAACTTTGATAATTTAAAATTGACATTGAGTTGTAAAATTTTTGAAGATGGGAGATATCCCCAGTGATAGCTATCTATTGCCAAGCAATAGCAACTTGATGAAGTCAACCATGTTCTCAACGGTTCAAGCACAATGTGTTATACACTGATATCGTCGGGTGATATCTTGCTATCGCGGGGTGATTGTGCATGTTCTAGCATGATCACCATCATTCTGGCACATTTGCAGTAGAGTGGGCCGCATGGCAGGCTGATGTGATATCGCACAGGCGATATCGTGCTATCACGGTACAATAGCTCATATTGCATAAAAAGGCTATTTTGTGTGCATTTTGATATACAAAACTCCAAGAGCCTTTGTGTTTAGATTTCCCAGCCTGATAACTCTGTGGAACCAGAGAAACTCCCAAGTGTGCATTTAAGTAGAAGTGCGAAGAAGATACAGTTCGTTCATTACAATTCTGGTGACTTTTGCAAGGATTCATTGTCTTCTTAGAGTGCTCTACACCAGAGGGAGTTTTCATTCAGTTTTCTATTTTTTACTTCTCATTATTCTTGTATTTGATGGAGAAATCGCTGACTTGTGAGTAACCACTAGGTCTATGTGTGGCTTAGGGGAAAATCACCTTCTTATGTGTAGCGACTAGGTCGTAGAGTAATCTATGGGGAGGCTTGTAGTTTTATCTAGGGATAGATAGGCTTTAGGATACCAATCCTTTGGAGAAGGACCGGTGAAAATTCAAAAGATATTTATCATTTGTAGCCTTGATTTCAAGCTCTATTGAAATCTTTGTTTATATTTTTTCATTACTTAAGAAATAAAATCTTGTATTCATCTTCATTAAATTTCTGAGTGTTTAGAATATCTTTTGGGTTGTGAAAAATATCATCTTTACATTTGCATCTAGTTTGCCTTAAGTTTCTCGTATTAAAAAGTTATTATTTGCCCTTTATCAGCTCCCCCCTCCCCTCTCAGTGCGCTGTAAGATCCAACACTTGGTATCATAGGAAGGTTACTCCAAATCGGTTTCACCACCGGGAGTAATGGTGCATAACGATCACGCATTTTCTAAGGGGCAAGGGATAAGTAGACCTCCCTTATTCACTGGTATGGATTATAACTTTTGGAAAACTTGCGATGTTTTCTAATTGTTTTAGATATTGAAGTATGGGGCATAATAGAACAATGCTACACTCCACTTACAACAGTAGTTGGAAGTGTCATTATAGATAAACCTAAGGACAAGTGGGATGACACTAAGAAACTAAGGTGTAAAAATAACGCTAAGGCAATGAACATTTTATTCTGTGTGTTAGATAGAACTGAGTTAAATCAAGTGTGTGCATGTGAAACTACGTATGTGTTGGGTCCATTGACACTAATGTTCTAGATTTTTAAGAAGTCAAACTGGTCAATGACATACACACATAAATGTATTTGATGTGTGCTCAAGTTCATGCATGGAGGTTGTCCTTGAGTAGACAGCTGAATAAAAAGAGTAAGCTGGAGGTCAGGAAATTTGATTAAGGCAATAAGCATTGAGTGATGAAGGCACACACAACGCTCTCAATGCCATAGTCAGCTGAGACATCTAAGAAGAATTTCTAAGGCAAAAGCATCGAGATAGCTGAGACAGATGAGAAGAAACCGCTGAGACAGAAGACAGTCTCAGCTGGGAAGAAGAAACCGCTAAGAGAGTTGAGAAGAAACCGCTGAGACAGAAGACAGTCTTAGTTGTGAAGAAGAAACCACTAAGACAGTTGAGAAGAAACCGCTGAGACAAAGCAAGCAAAATTTCTCTAAGTCCAGAAGCGTTGAGTGAGGCAGGCTCACTCAACGCTTCTAAAGAAGAAGCTCAATTCAATATTCGTCGAACTAAATTCTTAGCTCGTTGTTGGAACTCCTAGGTGATTTGGGCTAGGTTCTCTTCTTAGGTTGTGACCCATGTTGTATAGAAGGGTCAAATGTCATGTGTTTTTAGAGTCTAGGCCATGTTCTTAAAGTCAACTGTAGAAAGGACCAGCCTCCAACACTGCCAGAGACTCAAGACTTAGAAAGTTCAAGACTTAATAAAAAGGAGATCTGCATTCGTCGAACACCGGTCGACGATCGTCGTGCTCATCTCGACTAACCCAGAGATAATTCTCTGAGCTGAGCTCGACAAACTTAGATCTCAGCTCGACGATCTCTAAAAAAAGTGATAACTCCTCTGTCAAACATCAGTCGACGAACTAAGAACATCAGGTCGAAAAACTCTGTCCTCAGTTCGACTAATACTTCAGCTCTCAGAGCTAAAGATCTCTCAGCGCCAAAATTTACTCAGCGCCACAGTTAACTCAAAGCTAAAGTTTATTCAAATCCAAAGTTTACTCAGAGCCAAAGTTCACTCAACGCTCTCAACGCTATCAATGACTCAACACTCTTAAACGACACAACTCCAGAATGGTGATCTAACACTCAAAGCCAGAGGACATCTCACTCAATGCCAGATCAATACTCTAATACTCAACATCAGAAAATATTCTAAGTCCAGACTGCAGACTCAGCTCGACGATCTTGGATCTCAGCTCGATGTACAGCCATTCTCAGGACAATGAACTTAGTGCACAGAATCAGTCAAGTTATGCAGTGCAGTTGTTCGCAGAGCTCAAGTCGACGAAAGCTGATCAGAGGTCGATGAAATTACAGGTCGACGAAAGCCATTCTCAGGTCGACGAAAGCAATTCTCAGGTCGACGAAAGCTGTTCTCAGGTCGACGAAAATTATAAGGCATATGGTCATTTATTTTTTCCTTTTCTGTCTCCTTATCTTATACTATTATAGGCTGTTAATTCCCTGGATAATCAATGCTCTTATATCATTTGAATCGAGCCGTTACTGGCAGCATTGATTACAAATATCCTTCATGGAATTAACTTCTTATATCTCGGGACAGACAAAGAATATAATATATGACAGCATACATGCCGTTTTCATTTCTGAGATTCGGCTAAGCATTTATTGCAGGTTTTTGAATTCGACCAAGTTGAAGTTATCATTAGAGGATCTCTCAGAATAGATTACACAGAGAGCTAAGAAAAACATAGAGAAAAGTGATACATAAGAACGTGTGTGCTATCAATATGCAAGACACAGGAAAAAGCATACAGAAGAAAAGTGCAGTAAAAACAGTTCTCAGAAAATCTACTGCTCTCAAGAGAAGAAGTAGGAATAACCATCACCATCAAGAGTCCTTCTTTCTTTCTCTCTTTGTTCTCAGGGATCTCAAGTGATAAGTTATTCAAATCAGTCAAGGATCTTTGAAGAGCTAAAAGGCCTACTCACCCTTTTGCAAAGCTTCCACTCCTAAACCAGTCAAGATCTCAGGGGGAGCTTTGACAACAACACAAATCCACTAGTCTTCTCTCAGTTGTATTTGAGAAAGAGAAGAACACCATCACTCTCTCATCCTAGTCTCTGTACAGGGTTTTAATTCCCTTCAAAATTATTCCTGGTTGCAAGTCTCCTAACCAAAAGACTTGATGATTGGTTTTTGAGCACCTGATCAAAAGCTCGTTGGTGGCAGTCACCTGATCAAAACCTATAGTTAATTCCTACCTAGGGTGGTAGAAAAGTGGATGTACCCAGTTTGGGGAACCAATAGAAAATTCTTGTGTTGTCTGTGTGTCTGTGTTGTTTTTCCTTTGCGCTTGTGTTGTGATATATTCTTACTCTGTAGCTTTGTTTATCTGCTGCACTTGTGCACCTATACACTTATACTATAGTAAACTATTTATTTTATTTCAGTAAAAATCAAAAGATTTCAAAAACTCTATTCACCCCCCCCCCCCTCTAGAGTTTTTCAGAGCTTACCCTAACTTTCAATTAGTATCAGAGGGTGGTTAATCACATCAAACAGGCTCACACCTGGATTAATCAAGATCCTCAAGATAAACTCTGAATAAGCTTTAGTAGTCTCTCTAATTATATTTTATTTTCTGATATCATGGAACAGAACAAGGATTATGCCAGCACCAGATCTCCAGTTTGCAACTTGCAAAAGTTTGGATTCTGGAAGGCAAGAATCAAGTTGTACATGAACTCTATTGATGAGGACATTTTTAATTCCATCTTGACAGGACCACCAGCTCCAGTGACCTCTACTTCAACTCCAGCAAATCTCAGTACAGTCCCTCCTCCAGATCAAACTAATGCACATAAGAAGGCAAAAATTGCTGATGCCAGAGCTATGAATATACTGGCCCAAACTATATCAGATGACATATTTCAGAAGGTTGCTGAATGTATATATGCCAAAGCCATTTGGGATTCCCTCAATAAAATGGTAGCAGGCTCTGCTTATGAGAGGAAAGATAGAAGATCAAACCTCATATCCCAATATAAGAACTTTAGGAAAGATGAAGCAAAATTAGTAGAAGTAATGTACAACAGGCTGAGCTCCATCATCAGTGAGCTCAGAACATTAGACAAAGAAATCACTCTAATTGAGATCAATGACAAGATCCTCATGTGCTTCCCTAGCACATGGGACTCCAAAATCTGGCCCATCAGAGAAGCCAGAAGCATGGCTGAAATCTCAACAGAATCTTTACTTGGAAAGCTCAAATCCTATGCGCAACTGATCAAGTCAAGAGAAGTTGCATTTGAACAAAAAGCTTCAACACCTACCAGGAAGGAACAAAACTTAGCACACAAAGCTGCAGAAGAATCTTCCAGCTTATCAGCCAATGAAGAACTTATGAGTCTCTTTGCTAAGAGATTCTATAAAATGGCAAGGAAGGACTTCAGGAGAAAGCCTTCAAGGAATGAAGACAAACCCAGGTATGACAAGACCCCTTCTAAAGAAGTTGTCTGTTTTGGATGCAGGAAACCTGGACATTTTATCTCAGAATGTCCAGAAGTTCAAAAGAAATACAAAAGGCAAGAAAAGGAGTCAAGAATACATCAGCACAGCAAGGCCTCCTCGAACAAGTACAAAAAGAAGGAGAATGGCTTTGTGGCTGAAACCTGGAGTGATACTGAACATGAAACATCCTCATCTAGCTCCAGTGAAGATGATGAAAAAGAAAAGAAGGCAAGAGAAATGTTCCTTATGGTAATTGATGTTGGAAGCAGCAGATCAGATTCAGAAGAATCAAGTGATGAAGAATTCCTCTCTAAAGAGGATCAAGTAATTGCTTCATATGATTTTCAGTCTAAAGAATTTCAATCTGAGTTTAAACACTTATGTTTAGACCTAATAGGATCTGAGAATGAAATCAAACTTCTCAGGGAAAAACTGTTAGAAAAGGAAAAATTCATTGCTGAAAATGAAAAATTAACTGAAGAATTAAATCTGGCTAATCAACAATATTATAAAATCTGAATTAAGTAAGGCTAAGGAATTAGAAGAAACCTTACAAGGTAGAAGTTTACAACTGATAGATTTAACTAGCACAATTAACACAAGATCTAATAATAAAAAACTAGGTTTAGGAGCCTCATTGTGTGAACCAATCCCAATTCAGAAAAATCAACTATCAAAACCTATTAACTTTATTTCTAAAAGTGGAAAGAAAAACACTGAACAAGTAGAGAAAGTTAATGAAGTTCTTAAACAATTAGAACATAAGAAAACCAATCAGAATAAGAAAAACAAACCACATGATTATGTTCAGCAAATTTCGTCGAACTCAGAACGATGAAATGGGTATGGTTCGTCGAACTCAGAATGACGAACTCTGAACGAATATTATAATGTAATTTATTCTTTGAATTGGTATCGACGAAACCAGTATGGTTCTTCGACCAGAGATCGACGTTTTTGGGGCTCTGAGAATGGATATTTCCATTCTTCGAGCAGGGATCGACGAACTCAATCCCGATCGTCGAGCTCAGGTCGACGAATATACTCGAATTTGTCCAATTCAGTTCATAACTTGAGTAACCTAAAAACTGATAAACCTTTTAATCCCTTCAGTCAGTGGGTCATACCTCCTAGAAGGTATCATCCTTTAGGTTAGAAGGATCAACCTGAATGTTCATTCATTTCAAGCTTTAGTTATATCAAACAACAAGGACCCAAGGTAACCTGGGTCAAAAATTGATAATCCTCCTTGCAGGTAGAAGAGAACCCTGTCACTCAAAACAAATGGTACCTGGACAGTGGTTGCTCTGAACATATGACAGGTTGCAAAGAATGTCTAATCAACTATAAAGCAAAGATTGGACCAAAAGTAATCTTTAGGGACTCAAGCTTTGGACTGACAGAAGGCTATGGTGACTTCAAATGTGGAGTTGTTACATTCAACAAAGTGACTTATGTAAATGGCCTTAAGCATAACCTGATATCAGTAAGCCAACTATGTGATATAGGTTATCAAGTAAGCTTTACAAACTCATTTTTTATTATCTCTTTAGATAACACAACTGTTTTAACTGGAATTAGATAAGGCAATATCTACTTAGTAAATTTTGAATCAGCAAAATCTGAAATCTTCTTATTCAATTCTATTAACATTCAAACTAACTTATAGCACAAAAGACTAGGACATGTAAACCATAAAAATATAGCTAGGTTATCTAAAGATAATATTGTTAGAGGTTTACCTTCTGGTCCCTAAAAGAAGGAAGGCCTCTGTAGGGCTTGTCAGCTAGGAAAGCAAACTAAATCTAGTTTTAAATCCATTAATAAGAGTGATTCACCTAGAATCTTGTACTTTCTCCATATGGACCTTTTTGGCCCTATTGTAGTACAAATCTAGGAGGAAAGTCTTATACATTAGTTATTGTAGATGACTTCTTCAGATTCACAATGGTTTTCCTATTGAGAGCTAAGTCAGATACTTTTAAAGTTCTCACAGATTTTCTCAAGAACATACAGATTGAGTACTCTTCTCAAATTGCATTGATCAGAAGTGATCATGGCATTGAGTTTGACTCTCTTCTTTTGCTAGAGTTTTGTGAGAAGGAAGGTATCAGACATTGTTTTTCAGCTCCAAGAACTCCTCAACAAATTGGGGTAGTTGAAAGGAAGAATAGAATACTCATTGAAGCTGCAGGTACATTGCTTGCAGATGCTTACATGCTTCTTTCCTATTGGGCAGAAGCAGTAAGCACAACAAACTATGTCATGAATAGAAGTTTAATACATAAACTAAAGCTTAAGACTCCCTATGAACTACTCAAAGGGAAGAAACCTATAATAACCTATTTTAAAGTATTTGAGTGTATATGTTATATTCAAAATAATGACAAGAAACATTTTAAAAAGTTTGAAGCTAAGGCTGCAATGGGAATTTTTCTAGGATATTCCCAATTCAGCAAGGCATATAGGGTGTTTAATAAATAAACACTAAAAATTAAAGAATCTATGCATGTAATATTTGATGAATCTAATATGTTTTACAAGGAGATAGATATCTCTACCAACAACAATCTGCAGGTACAAAATTTGTGTGAGAGCTTAGATGATCTAAACCTTACCAAAAAGGTTGAATCACATCCCTCTCCACAAGCTATATCAGAAGCTGAAAGTGAAGAAGTGACTATGGAAGCAGTTCAACTTCCTCCAACATTTGATACAATTCCACAAGAGGAATTAAATCAAATAAATATTGTTGAACCAACTTCTCCTAATAATTCTATCACACTTAGGGATCACCCTAGATCTCAAGTAATTGGAGACATATCATCAGGAGTGTAGACAAGACATCAACTCAACCCTGATATGATGCTTGCCTGCTTTCTCTCTCAAATTGAGCCTCAATCCATATCTGATGTAGAGCAAGATCCAAACTGGATCACTGCAATGCAAGAGGAACTCAACCAGTTTGAGAGGTGTAAAGTTTGGGACTTAGTTCCAAGGCCTAAAGGCTATCCAGTATTTAGGACTAAGTGGGTATTCAGAAACAAACTTGATGCCCAAGGTGTGATAGTGAGGAACAAGGTAAGGCTTGTTGCTCAAGGATACAGGCAAGAGGAAGGAATTGATTATGATCAAACCTTCGCTCCAGTTGCCAGACTTGAAGCTATAAGGATCTTCTTAGCTTATGCATCATTCAAGAAGTTTAAAGTCCACTAGATGGATGTAAAAAGTGCATTCTTAAATGGATAACTCAAAAAAGAGGTGTATGTTGAACAACCATCAGGTTTTATCTCTCCAACTCATCCCTCTTATATCTTTAAATTGCATAAGGCTCTCTATGGTTTAAAGCAAGCTCCAAGAGCTTGGAATGAGACCCTAGCCAGCTTTCTTTTAGAGCATGGTTTTTAAAGAAGCATGGTTGATAGAACCCTTTTTACAAAATTGCATCATGATAAAATTCAATTAGTACTAATATATGTAGATGACATAATCTTTGTTTCTACTGATCCAAATCTGTGTAAAAGATTTTCTGATCTAATGCACTCAAGGTTTGAGATGAGTAGCATGGGTGAGTTATCATATTTTCTTGGTATCCAAGTGAAACAAACCCCTGAAGGAATCTTCATCTCTCAGTCTAAATATGCTAAAGAGGTTATTAAGAAGTTTGGGATTAATGATGCCTCTGTCTTGAAAACTCCCATGGCTTCCAATGCTATTGTAGATGCTGATGAATCTGGAAAACTAGTTGATCAGACTAAGTATAGGGCCATTGTTGGATCCCTACTGTACTTAATAGCAAGAAGACCAGACATTATGTTTGCCACATGTCTTTATGCTAGGTTCAAGGTGACCCCTAAAGAATCTCACCTTATTTTCTTAAAAAGGATTTTGAGATATATAAAAGGTTGTCCAGATATAGGCCTCTGGTATCCAACAGAATCAGCATTTGTGTTAAATGGATTCTCTGATGCTTATTATGCTGGATGCAGAGTAGATAGGAAAAGCACCTCTGGAACTTGTCAGTTTCTTGGTGACAGACTTGTATCTTGCTTCTGTAGAAAGCAAATATCTGTTTCAACATCCACTGCTGAAGCTGAGTATATGGCTGCAGGCAGTTGCTGTTCACAGATTTTGTGGATACAAAACCAACTACTGAATTATGGTGTCAACTTAAATAATTCACATATACTGTGTGATAATACAAGTGTTATTTCCATTACACAAAATCCAGTATTGCATTCTAGAACTAAGCATATAGACATTAGACATCATTTCATTAGAGATTGTGTTGACAACCATAAGATTAAACTTGAATTTATCTCTACTGATCTGCAAAGAGAAAATATATTCACTAAGTCATTGGACTCATCCAAGCTTCTGTTCTTTGTCAATCAGCTTGGTATGATAAATGGTCTGGATTTAATCTAATGCTCTGTCTATAGTCAAAGAATTATCTCTGTTCGTCGACCTGAGATCGACGAACTGATAACTGTTCTTGAGAATTTTCATCGACCTAAGATCGAAAAAATCTCCTTATATAGCTCATTCGTCGACCAAAGATCGACGAATTCTATCTCAGAGAGTTTTCTGCGAACGACAAAAACTTTCCCTCTCTTCGTCCTTAGACCGACGAACTTTTATGAAGTTTTCGTCGACCTGAGATCGAAGAATCTTATGTTTCTGTCGGATTGAGATTGGCGATTCATATTCTGAAAACCTTTATTAAGGTTTTCTTCTTCGACCTCAATCCCTCGCTCTCAGAATTTCCCCTCCTGCACTTGATCTTGTGATTTCTCTTGCAGGTGCTCACTCTCTCTCATTCGATCTCAACTTCGCAAATGGCCGCTACTGGATCAACCGGTATGAAGTTCGATCATGGTTTTGATATCGACTTTGACTCATTTCAACAGTCCGATCAAGTTTTCCTAGACATTCTAAAACTATTCGAGGAATAAAAACTGAAGCAGTTTATGACTGAAAGGATCAGAATACCAATAACTGAAATCAAGGAATGAGTTAGTTCTTCATCCTTACCTGATACTGAAATGACTGGGACTATCAGCAGAAATCAGGTGATTCTTACTCCCACTATTGTCTCTGAACTTTTTAATCTAAATACTGGAGAAGATGATCTAGAAATAGATGATAAGGAATATGAGGACATGCTGACTGTTATGGGTCACTTCGGCGAAAACCCTAACAAATTGTTTAAGAAAAATTTCTCTCCGGCATATAAATTTCTTGCAGATGTCGTTGGGAAGGTGTTGTTTACTAAGCATACAGCACATGACTACATATCCAGGCAACAGTTTCTTATTATGGCTGCTTTGGTCAGTAAGAAAAATGTGAACTGGGCATAGATCCTGTTTGACTTAATCAGGAAAAAGAATAGCAAAAAGGAGGTTTGCTATGGAAGAATCTTGGGCTTGTTCCTGAAAGCCAAGGCTAATGAACTGCTAGTATCTCAGACCACATTCATTAATGCCTCTAAGAAGCTCGCATCTGCCCTCTTTGGTAGATGGGAGAGAACTGTCACAAAGCCATCTAAGGGCAAGTCCTCCTCTAAAACTTCTGAAAATACAAGGGCTGCACCAGCCTCTCCCCACCCCACTGAAGGGCCTATCTCTACCCCTCCTGCCCCTCAAGTTCCATCCGAACCTCAAGTCCAACCAACTACACCCTACACTACAATTTTAACACATACCCCAACACCTACAGGATCTCCAATTCATTCTACACATATACCATCAATTCCTTCTTCCCCTCAGCATGACACATCAATACCAACACCTTCACAATCGCCACTTCCATCTCATCTTACTGATCTCCCATCTTTCAATCTGTTATCATACCCCTAAACACTCCTTCTCCTCAACATAAATCCCCTCCAGACACTTTAATTCAACTTACTCCACCAGCACCTACCATCAACACAACTATCCACCTTCCATCATATTCTGCCAACACCTCTGCTTCAACAACTTTGGATCCCTCAATCATCCAACCACTATTTGAACTCCTTAAACCCCTCCTCCAAACCATCAAAGCATAGGCAATTTCCCCTCTTGCTGTCTCCATCTCATCTCTTTCTGCTCAAATCTCAGACCACACCTCTACCCTCTCTTCATCTGGGGGCCTAGCTTCAGTATCTACTGAAACCAAGCAGGGGGAGATATTTGATGATGAAGCAGCAGGAGGAGCAGCAGATCCAGTAATTATATCAGAAGCAATAGTAGTAGGAACAGACATTGATATGGAAACAAACTTCTGGAATTTTCTTGAACATGATATGGAAACAAATCATGCAGAGATACCTGACTCAGTAGCAGATATATATAATCAATGTTTTGGGTCCGACGTTCCTTCTCTTGACTTGTGGCGCTTTGTTATTTATTTAAGAAATTAAGTAGCACCCTCTCCAATAGTCCGGGATTTTGGTGCAGTTGGGTATGCGCTTGATCCTTCAATTGGTATCAGAGGAGGTCACGAGTTCAAGACCGGGGGTGCTATTAAATCCCGATTTTTCCCTTCTACCTATGCGGGTCCGACGGGTCAGGAAAACCGTTGACATGTGGTAACCCCACCTCTGAGCCATGTGGGCCATGTGATAACCCCACCTCTGAGCCGACGGGTTGTGCTGGATGTTGGGGGGGATTGTTGGGTCAGGCGTTCCTTCACTTGACTCGTGGCGCGCTATTAAATCCTGATTTTTCCCTTCTACCTGTGTGGGTCCGGCGGGTCAGGCAAACCGTGGACATGTGGTAACCCCACCTCTGAGTCATGTGGGCCATGTGGTAACCCCACCTCTAAGCCGACGGGTTTTGCTAGACGCCGGGGGGGATTTTTGGGTCCGGCATTCCTTCACTTGACTCGTTGCGCTATGCTACTTATTTAAGAAATTAAGTAGCGCCCTCTCCAACAATCCGGGATTTTGGTACAGTTGGGTATGCGCTTGATCCTTCACAATGTACAGATATTGTAGTATCCAATGCTCAAGAGACCATCTTGCAAGAAGTTCTTCCAGGAAGGGTCTACTTTATCAAATCTAAAGTGACTCTAGATACTTTGCTGAAAATCTTTAGATCTTACATTCATTTCTTCGTCTCCTTCCCAACTCCATCATAAAGATAAATTGTATGCTACACATCCCCTATAAGCTCAGAAGTATTAGGTACTATAATGAAAAGTTTGATTGTTCCTCTAGAAGTATTTAATGAATAGAGATCTAGCTCTCATGGGCCATCCTATATCATGGATGATAGCCCCCTCCTTAATCTGGATGATCTAATAAATCAAGACATTGCTATAGAAGCTGAAGCAGCTCATACTGAAGTTGTTCCCACTCTAATAATTAAAGAAATCCCCAAGTATATACTAAAAGAGATAGATGACTTGTATAACAATTCTCAAGGATAGTCTGATGATGATGATGAGGATGATGATGACTCTGATGAGAAACCCAAGAAAAAGAAAGTCTCAAAGAAAATGAAAGCTCCACCTCCTCCTGCTCCAAAAAAAAAATCCAACAAATGACACTCCCTATTACATTCTGCACAATGTAACTCCTTATAAGGGTATGCCAGCCTGGATGTGGCTATCCAAAAATGAGCAAAAGAACAGAAAGAAAAGCAGAAGGTATTCTCCTCCACCACAGAAGTTCAAAAGGGATCAACGTCCTCCTCCTCCTCCAGCTGGAGGTACCTCAGGAACCATATCTCAAAGCTCAGGTGCTTCTTCCAAGCCTACTCTTACCAAAACCTATCAGAGGCAAGGAAGACCATCTCAATCTTATAGAGGTAGTCAGCACCAAAATAGACATCAGTCATCTTCCAGAAGTTCATTCAAAGCTCAGCAGTCTACTCCCCAGCCAACATTCTCTCCTCCTCCATCTCCTAGCAAAGCTAAGAGCCCTGAAGGACCCCCAATTCAAGCCTATGATCCTGAAACTAGTCCAACCACCAGAATGGCTTGATTCAAGGAATCTGTGGCCTTATCTCAGATCAGGCAAGCTAGAGAAAAAGGTCAAGATTCCACTCAGTTCTCAACTATGTCAAGCTTCAGGAAGAAAGAGTTTGAATGATATCAAGTGGGAAAATTGTTCAATGCTGATGAATACATGAATCTATATCCTGAAGCTGTGGTTCTAAGAACCACCTCTCAAAAGACTCTTGGGGATGCTGATATGACCATGACTATGAGACAAGCTCAAGATCCAAACAGGACAATCATATTTGCTAAGTCTTCTGACTCTCACAAAAACAATTAGATTGTTTATTTTTGTTGTTTCTATGTTTATTGTGAACAATTTGAGTGCATAGCATTATAAAGGTACTGATAGCTTATTTATTCTATCAGTTATCTCAATTTTATGCTATGTTTACTTTATTTTGTATTGTGGTCTTTATATGTTTTTTGTTTGAAGTAACCTCACCCAAATAGGGGGAGATTGTTGGAACCCCTAGGTGATTTGGGCTAGGTTCTCTTCTTAGGTTGTTACCCATGTTGTATAGAAGGGTCAAATGTCATGTGTTTTTAGAGTCTAGGCCATGTTCTTAAAGTCAACAGTAGAAAGGACCAGCCTCCAACACTGCCAGAGACTAAAGACTTAGAAAGTTCAAGACTTAATAAAAAGGAGATCTGCATTCGTCGAACACCGGTCGACGATCGTCGTGCTCATCTCGACTAACCCAGAGATAATTCTCTGAGCTGAGCTCGACGAACTTAGATCTCAGCTCGACGATCTCTAAAAAAAGTGATAACTCCTCTGTCAAACTTCAGTCGACGAACTAAGAACATCAGGTCGAAAAACTCTGTCCTCAGTTCGACTAATACTTCAGCTCTCAGAGCTAAAGATCTCTCAGCGCCAAAATTTACTCAGCGCCACAGTTAACTCAAAGCTAAAGTTTATTCAAATCCAAAGTTTACTCAGAGCCAAAGTTCACTCAACGCTCTCAACGCTATCAATGACTCAACACTCTTAAACGACACAACTCCAGAATGGTGATCTAACACTCAAAGCCAGAGGACATCTCACTCAATGCCAGATCAATACTCTAATACTCAACATCAGAAAATATTCTAAGTCCAGACTGTAGACTCAGCTCGACGATCTTGGATCTCAGCTCGATGTACAGCCATTCTCAGGACAATGAACTTAGTGCACAGAATCAGTCAAGTTATGCAGTGCAGTTGTTCGCAGAGCTCAAGTCGACGAAAGCTGATCAGAGGTCGATGAAATTACAGGTCGACGAAAGCCATTCTCAGGTCGACGAAAGCAATTCTTAGGTCGACCAAAGCTGTTCTTAGGTCGATGAAAACTGTAAGGCATATTGTCATTTATTCTTTCCTTCTCTGTCTCCTTATCTTATACTATTATAGGTCATTAATTCCCTGGATAATCAATGCTCTGATATCCTTTGAATCGAGCCATTACTGGCAGCATTGATTACAAATATCATTCATGGAATTAACTACTTATATCTCGGGACAGACATAGAATAGAATATATGACAACATACTTGCCGTTTTCATTTCCGAGATTCGGCTAAGCATTTATTGCAGGTTTTTGAATTCGACCAAGTTGTAGTTATTATTGGAGGATCTCTCAGAAAAGATTACACAGAGAGCTAAGAAAAACACAGATAAAAGTGATACATAGAAACGTGTGTGCTATCAACATGCAAGACACAGGAAAAAGCATACAGAAGAACAGTACAGTAAAAACAGTTCTCAGAAAATCTACTGCTCTCAAGAGAAGAAGAAGGAACAACCATCACCATAAAGAGTCCTTCTTTCTTTCTCTCTTTGTCTTAGGGATCTCAAGTGACAAGTTATTCAAATCAGTCAAGGATCTCTGAAGAGATAAAAGGCCTACTCACCCTTTTGCAAAGCTTCCACTCCTGAACCAGTCAAGATCTTAGGGGGAGCTTTGATAACAACACAAATCTACTAGTCTTCTCTCAGTTGTATTTGAGAAAGAGAAGAACACCATCACTCTCTCATCCCCACCTTTGTATAGGGTTTTAATTCCCTTCAAAATTATTCCTTGTTACAAGTCTTCTAACCAAAAGACTTGAGGATTAGTTTTTGTGCACCTGATTAAAAGCTCATTGGTGGCAGTCACCTGATCAAAATATGTAGTGGATTCCTACATAAGGTGGTAGAAGAGTTGATGTACCCAAGTTTGGTGAACCACTATAAAATTCTTATGTTGTGTGTGTGGCTGTGTTGTTTTTCCTTTGTGCTTGTGCTGTGATATATTCTTATTGTGTAGCTTAGTTTATCTGATGCACTTGTGCACCTATACACTTATACTCTACTAACCTATTTTATAAAAGATCTTTTATTTCAGTTAAAATCAAAAGATTTAAAAAACTCTATTCACCCCCCCCCCTCTCGAGTTTTTCAGAGCTTACCCTAACTTTCACTCGTCGAGCTGAGCTTACCTTTCATCGAGCTGAAGATCCAGAGTTTGTAGAGCTCAGTTAAGAATTTGTCGAACTGTTTTCATAATTCGGCAAACCCATCTCACCTTTTGTTGAGCTCAAGTTCAAGTTTGAAGATTCATAGTTCGTCAAGCTTAGTTTAGAATTCGTCGAATTGATTTCAAAATTCATCGAACCCAGCTTACCTTTCGTCGAGATCAAGTTAAAGTCTGAAGATTCTGATTTAGTCGAGCTTAGTTCAGATTTCGTCGAACTGAATTCAAAATTCATTAAACCCAGCTCTCCATTTGTCGAGTGTAGACAAAGCATTACATGCCATTGCGGGTGTTGGGACTGCGGTCCGGAATCGCCCCCGCGCTGCGGTGCTATACGGTAATGGCTTAACTGGCTGCCCCGTGGATTCGCCCGAGGACCTTTGATATAAAGATTAGTGGCGCCGTCCTCCATCTGTCCGGGCATTTGGTGCGAGTGGTTGCGCTAAGTCCTCTCAAGTGGTATCAGAGGGGGTCGCGGGTTCGAAAACCCGGGGTCGTTTCTGGGGGGGATTGTTGGGGCTGCGGTCCGGAATCGCCCCCGCGCTGCGGTGCTATGCGGTAATGGCTTAACTGGTTGCCCCGTGGATCCGCCCGAGGACCTTTGATATAAAGATTAGTGGCGCCGTCCTCCATCAGTCCGGGCTTTTGGTGCGAGTGGTTGCGCTAAGTCCTCTCAGCGGGAAAGCTACAGTAGTGCTGGAAGCTACTGTTTGTCTTCTTCTGAGGGAGGTGGCACTGACCATCCTTGGGGGGGCATATTCAAATTATGTCGTTGATTCAAATCAATAGATATACAAGGAAAATAAGAAAAGGGGATTAGGGTTAATGAATATAAAAATGAAAAGAGAGGCGGCTGGAGTTTATCTTTTCCGAGGAGCTTGAAAGCCAAGTCCAACAGAGCTAGCCAGAAAGGCAAATAGAGATAACTGAAGCTTCTTCCAGTTTAGTAAGTTTGTTCTGTATAGAACAAGGTAGCTGATTCATCCAATCAGCAAGAAGAGATAACTTTGTAAAGGGTCGTCAGCCTTCAACAACAGATAGTTACTCATTAGTGCAGCAGAGAAGGAGCTAGTTGTAGAAGAAGACTAATTCCTTTTACAGCAAGAGAGCCGGACTGATATCTTCTCAGTCCTGCAAGGTAGACTCTGAGATTTTTCTCAGAGTCAAGGCTTTACATTATTTCAATATCTTGTTTAATTTCCTATAGGATTCAGCTTGTCTGAATTTGAGCTGTATGGCACTTTGTGTCTGAGTTGTAGGTAACTAATTAGTCACTGAGATAGGGGCCCTATTGGGGTACTGAGGTAGGATCCAAGTGTGGATCTGAGGTTGGGCTGTCCTCCCTGCCTGAGTGTAGGGCCTAGTGCCTAAGGTAGGTGACTATTGAGTCACTGGGCTATATGTGGCAAGTATGTCATAGAGTTATAGGACTTGGAGGAGGCAGAGCTGTAGGTTCCTAGAAGGGTACTGAGGTAGGTACCTAGAAGGGTACTGAGTTATAGGAGTGCTGCAGCACTCTGAGAGTAGGGCCTTGTGTCTGAAGTTATAAGTTTGAGATCCTGAGCTGTAGGCCTTAGAGATAAGGCTGAGGTAGGTGGTTTGATGACCACTAAATGTAGGAGCACTGCAGGGCTCTGAGGTAGGAACCTTTATGGTTCTGAGGTAGGGTTCTGAAGAGAACCTGAGTGTAAGGTTGAGGGCCTAATGTGTAAGCTCTATTTAGCATTTTGGAGGAGTTTGTGTCTTGTCTAACATAAGTTAGAAAGGTGGGAGGGAAAGTGGATGTACCCAATTGGGGAACCACTATAAATACTTGTGTGTTGTTGATAATACGTTTTATAGCCTAAACTATTATCGTATTTTATAGTTTTGAAGGCACTAATCGTGTGTTATTAGCTCCCCGTCACAGGCATGACCCAAGGCCTGTTCGCCCCCTTTTCCAAGACTAATGGATTTCCGGCCAATGATTGAGACTTGACGTACGTGTCACCCCCCCCCCCCCCCTACACGGGCCTGACCCAGGGCGTGTAAGCCATCGTATAGAAGAAATCATCCTTCCCGCCAGAATCCAGAAACTAAGGTCAACTCCCGTATGTGCCACGCCCCCTGGCACACCCTCCCCGGGTGTGACCTAAGGCATGACCAACCCGAGAAATTTTCCTATAAATTCAGATGCCCCCTTCCATTTCAGACAAGCTTGGGTTGAGAGGGGAGGTGTTGCCCCTTTGTTTCTTGTCCCTTTTTAGTGTTCTTCCCTCTCTCTCTCTTCTTTATTTTGTAATTTTCTTAACCCTAGCTTAATGCTTTTGTTGTATTAGCTTTTATTGTAATTTTTGCACTTGCTCTAGTTGCTAATGGTAGGGCTAGAATAGGATTTTAATTTTCATTTCAATTGTAATTTTCATTTCAAATAGTTGTAGCTCTCTTTATTATTAATAAAAGTGCACTTTTCTTATACTTGTGTTCTATGCTTTACTACTCATCCCCCCTCCTCCACTTCATTATGATTAACTAATCCTCCTTGTACTCGATCTTGATGATCCGAGGTTCAAGTGATTAAGTTATAATTCTTTGAATTTACCTTTTCTTTTTAGGGTTTAGGCCTCCGAATTACACTTGATTTTTCTCGTTTGGAATTATATTGTAGATATATAATTCCCAATTTAGCTTTCATTCTTGGTTAGCCGAGAAGCCAATAGTTTGAAGTGAGCATTCAAGAGTAAAGAGAGTTGTACACACCCCTCGAGAGAGGCAGACATCCAAATCTCCCAGATTTGAGTAAAATCCAATAGAGGGGTTCACCGCGTAAAGCGAGCTTTACGCTGCCGATTTAGAGGAGAGTCTGTCGAACCTTCCTAAACTCAGTTGGGCATGACTTCGCGAAAAGCGTGTTCAAGCTTTAGGAACCTCCACATTCAAGGACCTTTTACACTATTAAGCTTAGATTTATTTATCGTGTTTTTTATCGACTTTAGCCGAGGTGATTCTCAATCGAGTGCATTTCCATTTCATCCTTATAACCCTTCATTGTAATCGTTTCTTTTATGCTCTCCACTTAGCTGCATTTAGTTCTCTTGTTAGTGTAATATTTCCTTTCTTTAGTGCGTTTAATTTTCTCTTTATCCCAAAAGATTTCCGTCGATAAAATAATAGTCTTCGTGTGAGTAAGTGTACTCAACACTTCCTGAATTTTAATACGATACTTGTGTCCCCTAGCTACAATTCGATAGGTATACTTGCCTAATTGGATTGCAAGTTCAGCTCTCTTTTCTTAAGTGGAAAGCGATCAACAAGTTTTTGGCGCCGTTGACGGGGAGAAACTTTCGTTGATATATCGAAAACATGAACCTATTACTTTTATCATTTCTCTTTCTCATCCTCCTTTTAAAAAATTTTAAAATCCAAAATTTTTTTATTATCGCTCTTAATAGAAACCCACTTCACAATTTTTCTACGCTACCTAATTCTCTCGAAAAGGGCAAAGGGCTTTAAGTGCCACTATCTTGTCTAGTACCTTGCGAACCCTTCATTGGGTATCCCTTGGGAAGTTCGAGAGTTAAATTATCTTAAAAAAATCTATTTCAAAAAAATATTTTTAGTTTCTCTTTTCTTTTTCTAGTTTTTTTTATTTCTCTTTATTCTGTTCTCTTCTTTTAGTGCATGACCAATGGGAGTCCGTCGGTTATTTTGGACTTGGACCACGAAATTGAGCGTACTCTTCAGAGAAGATCGCGATTTCAAGGCCCTACTCTCCAAATACCGGTTGAGGATTCCGAGTCATTTTTTACTTTAAGAATTGAAGAACCCCACGTGGAGGAAGCCATGTAAAGGCCTATGTCCTATTATGCATGACCGAATCTAGAGGGAATAGAATCAAGCATCGTGTGCCCTGATATAGCTAATAATAACTTTGAACTAAAGCCTAACATAATTCAAATGGTGCAGTAATATGTGAAGTATGACGGACTTCAAGATGAAGATCCGAACACACATATAGCAAGCTTTCTTGAGATTTGTGACACCTTCATGATAAATGGTGTTACAAATAATGCTATTATGCTAAGATTATTTCCTTTTTCTCTTAGAACTAAGGCTAAGCAGTGGCTGAACACTCTACATAAAAACAGCATCACAACCTGGGACTAATTAACTTAAAAAAATTTGGCGAAGTATTTTGTGCAAGCTAAAACTGCAAAACTTAGGAACGATATTTCTGCTTTTGGACAAATAGACTCTGAAACCTTATATGAAACCTGGGAAAGATTTAAAGAATTATTAAAATGATGCCCACATCACGTGCTGCCAGTATGGTTACAAGTGCAGACATTTTATAACGGGCTAAATCAAAAGATAAAGCAAATGATAGACGCATCTTCTGGCGGTACTTTAAACCATAAGACCCCGGAAGCAGCTCTTGATCTTTTTGAGGACATGTCCATGAACACTTATTAGTGGAATGTGCCTAGGTCCTGCCCAAACGAACCTGCAGGTATCTTTGAAGGGGACAACGTCTCCCAGCTCGCTCTACAAGTTGAAATATTAAGCAAAAAAATTAGAGAGATGACTGCTGCCTCAGCCCCTCGGGTATGGGAATCTACAACCCCTACTCCCGAACAATTAGATTATGTTAACAATATACCTAGAAATGCTTTTAAAAAATTTTATGCTGCGAATTTTCCTGTGCCCGATTTTACTTTTCGGAATAGTTATAATCCTGCTTTAAGAAATCACCCAAATTTTTCGTGGAGTAATCCTTCGAACGCGATGCGCCCGCCACCACAAAACGATTTTTCTGCACCACCACAACCTCATCAAAACTATCCAAAACCTACAATCTTGGAGGAGTTACTTTCTAAATATATAACCACAAATGATGTTACTATAAGAACCTTAACTGAAAGCATTACAAGTCTTAAAAATCAAGTAGGACATCTCGCAAAAATAATTTTTGAGCGACCCGTAGGGTCTCTTCCTTCCAATACCAAGCCCAACTTGAGAGAGAAAGAGAAATCTATAACTCTTCGGAGTGGGAAGCAAGTTTCCGGTATGGTTAGTGAAGAGCCCGAGGCATTCTCCAACCCCATTTTAAAAATTCCACCCTCTGCTGAAGAAGTTATCACCCCAATTTTAGAAAAATATCGCACTCCACCACCCATTTTCAAAAATAATTCAACTCTGCCATACCACTTCGAACTTAATGAACAACGTCAGGATGATCAGTACTCCCGCTTCTTAGAAATGTTCAAGCAAATCCACATTAATATGCCCTTCCACGAAGCGATCTCCCAGATGCCGAAGTACACTAAGTACCTTAAGGACCTCCTGACTAACAAAAAAAAGTTAGAGAACCTTTCGCATGTCACGTTAAATGCCGAGTGCTCTGCTATTTTGACAAATGGTTTGCCAAAGAAAATCAGTGACCTAGGTAGTTTTTTTATTCTGTGTGTGTTTGCTGATCTTTTTGTCAAGAACGCATTGGCCGACTTAAGTGCGAGTATAAACCTGATTCCCCTCTCGTTGTTTAAGAAGTAAGGAATTGGTAGCCTCAACCCCACACGCATGAGTATCCAGCTTGCCGACAGATCCGCCAAATACCCGTTAGGAATCATGGAGGATGTCTTAGTTAAAGTCGACAAGTTCATCTTCCCGGTGGACTTCGTCATATTGGACATCAAAGAAGACGTCAAGGTTCCCCTGATCCTTGGCCGACCCTTCCTTGCCACCTCCCGAGCTATCATTTACGTAAGCAATGGTAAACTCTTCCTTCGAGTAGGCGACGATGAAGTGACTTTCTCTATCACCCCCTCGATGAAGAACACCCTAGAAAATGACGACTCATGTTTTTTCGTAGATGCCCTAAGTGAAGATTCCTCCTATTTCTTCTCTAAATTTGAAAAAGAATTTTCTGATTTTTGTTCCTCCTCTACTCTTTCAACTGAATCGATGCACCTAAGTGAAGAATCCTCCTATCACCTCTCTGAATTTGAAAAAGAATTTTCTTATTTTTTTTCCTCCTCTACTCTTCAAACTGAATCGCTACAAGAAGCTACCATGGCCGCTAGCCCCACCTCTTTTTATTTTCCATGTAAAAAAGTCTACGAGGACATAGTATTTGAAAAAGAAAGAATTTCTAAAACCTCGTATGAAGAACCCCCTACCCTAGAATTAAAGAACTTCCTGAACATCTTAGGTATGCCTTCTTAAAAAAAGATTCCAAGTTACCAGTAATAGTTTTGGCCTACCTCATGGATGCGTAAAATGATAAACTCTTTTTGTTTTACGTAAACATCGTCGAGCTATTGCCTGTAAAATTTCTGATATCAAGGGCATAAGCCCATCTTTCTGCACTCACAAAATCTTAATGGAAGATAATTCACGTAACTCCATACAACCTCAGCACCGTATAAACCAAACATGAAAAAAGTCGTTAAGGGAAAGGTTATGAAACTCTTAGATGCAGGAATTATCTACCCTATATCTGATAGTAATTGGGTTAGCCCAGTCCAGGTAGTGACGAAGAAGGGAGGGATAACGGTAGTTAGTAATGAGAATAATGAATTAATCCCGACACGGAAGGTGACGGGGTGACGAATGCGTATAGATTATCGTAAGTTAAATGACGCCACCCGCAAGGACCTCTTTCCCTTGTTGTTCATCGATCATATTTTAGAACGATTATCCGGCCAAAGATTTTATTGTTTTATCGATGGCCTCTTAGGGTATTTTCAAATTCCCATCTCCCCCGAGGACCAGGATAAAACTATGTTTACTTGTCCCTTCGGCACCTTCATCTACCGAAGAATGCCGTTTAGATTGTACAATGCGCGAGCTACATCCTAGCGATGTATTCTCGCTATCTTTGACAAGTACATAGAAAGAATTATGGAGGTATTCATGGATGATTTCTCCACGTTCGCTGACGCTTTTGATAGTTGTTTAGAAAACATCAAAAAAGTCTTAGAACGATGCGAAGAAACTAACCTTGCCCTAAATTGGGAAAAATACCATTTTATGGTGAGGGAAGGGTTAGTTTTGGGTAATAAAATTTCTACGAGAGGAATTGAGGTAGATATTGCCAAGATAGAAGTTATCGATAAGCTGCCACTGCCTACAAACATAAAAGCTATAAGAAATTTCCTAGGTCACGTTGGTTTCTACCGCCGCTTCATAAAGGACTTTTCTAAGATAACCAAGCCCCTTACCCATCTCTTAGAAAAAGACGCCCCATTTATTTTTGATGACCTTTTCCTAGCTTCTTTTAATTCAATAAAAGAAAAATTAATTAATGCCCTGATTATGATATCTCCGGTGTGGGACCTTCCCTTTGAGATAATGTGCGATGCGAGTAGTTTTGCGGTGGGAGCCATATTAGGTCAACACATATCTAAAAACTTCCACCTCATCTGTTACCCTAGTAAAATGCTTACATCTTCACAGGAAAATTACACCATGACCGAGAAGGAGCTCTAGCTGTAGTATTCGCTTTTGATAAATTCCTCCCTTGTATTACACTTTCAAAAATTATTGTTTTTACGGACCACTCGACCCTCAAATATCTTCTTCCAAGAGTTTGACTTAGAGATCTGTGATAAGCGAGGAGCCGATAACATGACCGCCGACCATCTCTCCCGATTAGACAATCCGTTTATTGAAAAATTAGATGAAAAATCTTTTAACGATTATTTTCCCGATGAGAACATGTTTTCAATTAACACATCTAATTCTCCTTTGTTTGCACGCATCGCCACCTACTTAGTGGCTCGTGTGCTCCCAAAAGAGTTCCCCTCTCAACAAAAGAAGAAATTCTTTTCTAAGTTTAAGAACTATTTTTGGGAGGACCCGCATCTTTTTAGAGTCTGTGCGGACCAGGTGATAAGGAGATGTGTTTCTTATTTAGAAGGTTTATATATTATTTAACATTTGCATGAAGGCCTGACAGGTAGGCACTATCAAGCTGCTCGCACCGCTCACAAAGTGCTAAGCATGGGTTTTACTGGCCTAGCCTGTTTAAAGATGCACAGGCCTTTGTGAGCAGGTGTGATAGTTGCCAACGGTCGGGCAATATTTCCAATATAAATGAAATGCCACAAAATAATTTTCTCGAGTGCGAAGTTTTCGACCTCTGGGGAATCAATTTTGTTGGCCCTCTTCCTTCTTGCTCCAGGAATAAGTACATCTTAGTTGTTGTCGATTAAGTTTCGTGTTGGGCTGAAGCCCAAGCTCTTCCTACGAATGACGCCCGAGTCGTAGTTGAGTTTTAAAAAAAATTATTTTCTCAATTCGGTACACCGCGAGCCATCATTAGTGACAGGGGTTCCCATTTCTGTAATATGTAGTTTTCTAAAATCCTTACAAAATATGGTGTTATGCATAAGCTTTCAACTGCCTACCACCCCCAAACTAACGAACAAGTCGATGTAGTGAACAGAGAAGTTAAAAGAATTTTAGAAAAGACTGTTTCAACATCTAGAAAATACTAGTCAGCCAAATTAGACGATGCTCTATGGGCCTACAAAACCGCGTACAAAATCACCCTCGGATGTACGTCGTATCAGTTGGTTAATGGAAAATCGTACCACTTACCCGTAGAATTAGAACACCGCGCTTTTTGGGCCTTAAGGTTTTTAAATTTCGATCCCCACTCTGTCGGCGATCTTAGAAAATTTCAACTTAACGAACTCGACGAGTGGCGCTCTTACGCTTACGAGAACAACAAATTTTATAAAGAGCGGACGAAACATTTTCACGATAAACACTTAAGGCACACAAAAACCTTTAAGCCGGGCGACCAAGTACTTTTGTATAACTCTTATTTACATTTATTTCTGGGGAAATTAAAGTCGCGATGGTCTGGGCCGTTTTCTATTTTAGAAGTTTTTCCTTATGGTGCTGTTTTAATTTCCCACCCTGATAAGGGTAATTTCAAAGTAAATGGTCAGCGTCGTAAACTGTATTTCTCCGGTGATGATGATATCAGTCCAAATATTGTTAAATTATTACTATTTTGGTCAAAAAAAATTTTGACATTATTATTTTTGTTCCGTCGAGCTCAAATGACGTTTTAAACAAAGGGCGCTCTTGGGAGGTAACCCAAGTTATCTTTTTCTGTTTTCTTTATTTTACAATTTTTGCCCCGGATGGCTCCGACAAGCTGAAGCTTCTGCGATCGCCTGCTTTAACGTTGCTGAATCCATCACGAAGTCCAAAGATGACATTTCATGAAGATCCAAAGCGCATGTATGGGGGAGCGGCATCAATCAGCAGTCGCAACGAATAAATCTAGTGAAGTACCAGTTTTTCAATTCTATTTTTCAATTTTGTAATTTCATTTTCTCTCCTTCTCTAACCTCCTTTCTCCATTGAGGACAATGCCCATTTTAAGCATGGGGGAGGACTTCCTCCTTCTTTTTGCTATGTGTGAATATTTTGCTTTTTGTGAATATTTTTCAAAAATGCAAAAAAAATGAACATCTTAAAATTCCAAAAAATTAGAAAATATTTCAAAATTAAAAAAATATATGCTTTTTTTCATTACTTTAATAGTTTAGACGTTTTGGTATTCCAATAGTACCCCTTGTTTTTGTTTTGTTTTTCTCAAAATCTCATATAAACAACTTAATTAATTATAATATTTCTAATCGCCCTTTTTAATTATTTTTCACAAGAAAAATGTTGGACATGCTGTGTTTCTAATTCACGGTTGCATGTTAACGTAAAACGTTTTTACTAAAACTCGCATTTTCATTATGGTTTTTGTTCTTTATTTTCTTTACTTTCTCAAAAATTCATTATCCACTATTTTCCTTTTCGTTTTTGGATAATTTTTGTAAGGTCAACTTTTGAATAACGTAGTAGATGTGAACAATCCAAGTCACCTATTATTTCTATTTTCAAGATAATTTCATCAATCTTGTTTTATTATCTAGGACTAACTTTTTGAAAATTTTGAAATCTATGTTTTAAATAAATTTAAAAGCATCGATAAGATTTAGGCCATTTTTGTTTTCGTTTGAGCTGTTCTGCCAACCTAAAAACTTTAACCACTAGTTAGCCACTTTTAAGCCTTTTTTTCAAATTTCATTTGATAGCTCCTCTTTTCATATCATTTTCACCAAAGCCAAAATTTCCAACCTATCTAATCGCATTAGCCTTTTTGAGTTTCATAAAGAATTTTCATAATTATGATAGGTTATTTTGTGATATTTTTGGAGAAGTTTTTGAAAAAAGTATGCTCAAAAGAAATGTTTGTTTTTGTTTAGCCAATTAAAAATGAAAATAAAAATATTTATGGCCTTTGTTTTAAAAAAGAAAAAAGAAAGAAAAAAATATTTTTTTTTAAAATGAATTTTTTTAAACTCTTTGTTTTGGTTTAGTGTGATTTTAAGCCTCCCTATTTATCATTGAATTCCACTCCTAATCATAATCCTAAACCAAACATTTCGGTCTTATTAAGTCCTTTTGATTCATGCTTTTGAATTCTATTTAATAACTAAGAAAAGAAGAAAAGTCGATCAGATTTAGTTTTGGATTTAAACTTAGATTATTGTTATTTAGTTGATATAATTATAATGCGTTACTATTATCTAGTAACAACTCAATGTGTTTTTTTCATTTTCGTTGCTTTGCTCAAATCTATTTAAAGAATTTCGTCAAAATTTTGGATGATTTATTTTCGTTGAGTAAAGTTTACAAATGTTGATGCGCGAAATGCGACACCACCCAGTTAACGGGTTATTTTATCTCACAAGCTAGGTGAATAAGAGGGTTGCGGGGATAGAGGATGTTGGAACACCCTATTACTAATTTGGGCAAGGATCACTAAGTTTTTAGGAATTTGGTTTGACCGAGATGTATAGTTGAAAAGGTCAAATTAGAATGAGTCTAGGGCTTAGAACATAGGTTTGAAGCTGCCCCCAGGACCATTCAAAGATCAAGACTTAGAGCTGAGACAAAGACAATTTTCGTCGAACTCCGTTCGACGCTCTTTGAGCTCAACTCTGCTGAATCATCGAACTCCGGTTGACGATCTTCGAGCTCAGATCGACGATCTGTCTTCAGTTATTTTTCGCGATCGTAGAGCTCAGTTCGACGTTTTCTGTCTGCTGTGTTAATCCAATCTCTGAGCTCAGTTCAACGATCGTAGAGCTCAGATCGACGATTTCTATGAGAGATCGATGCCTTTGGAATTCAAATTCAAGGACAGTTATGGATTATAATCAGAATTAATTCCTGCATTGATTGCAAAGGATTTTCTAGCCGTTTCAATCAATTTGATGCAAGTTTCAAGGAAAGACTAAATGGAATATTGCTTAGGACTTTCCCTAGATACAGTTGTCTTTTATGGAAGTCATTTATGACTGTTTAAACGGCCGTCTAAGAGAATATCTGATATACTCCTTCAGTATTCATTCTCATAATATAGATACAAAAGATACAGTAATCAGCATAGACAATACAAGGAGATATAGAAGAATTAGATTACATTACAGAAGATTGAACAACACAATTTCTCTGATAAAGATTTCAACTTCTGTGATTTACAAATCTACTGAATCTTCAAGTGTTCAAAGGCTTCAACATCAAGGACTCCAGACACTAAATATTTCAGCATCTGCTGGAATCATCTTCTAAAGGCCTATCACCCTAGCAAAGCTTTCACTCCTGAACCATTCTACATCTCAGGGGGAGCTTTGACAACATCAACAATCCACTAGTCTTCTCTCATTTGATTTGAGACAGAGAAGACATCATCATCTCTTTCTTTTTCTTTTCCTGCTGTAAAAGGGTTATCAAAACTCCCTTCAAAAGTTCTAAATCTGGTTCTGAAAGCCTTGTCAAAACTCAGTGGTGGCAAGACACCTTATCAAAAAAATCTAGATCTGGTTTTTGAGCACCTTATCAAAAGCTCATTGGTGCCATGGACACCTGATCAACTCATCCTGTAGTGGATTCCTACCAAGGGTGGTAGAAGAGTGGATGTACCCAAGTTTTTGGGGAACCACTATAGATCCTTGTGTCTTCTGGTTGCTATATGTTTGTGATTGTTGTGTGCTGTGTGATTCTTATTTCTTGCTTTAACTTTATTTTTCTACAAGAACTATACACATATAATTAAATTAAATCTTCCACTGCCTTACAATTTTTAAATTATAAACATTATTTTAAAATACTCTATTCACCCCCCCCCCCCTCTAGAGTCAATGTAGATCATTCTCTCACTTTCAATTTGTATTAGAGGGAGGTTGGTTCTTACAGGCTTACACCTGAACCAAAAGATCTCTAAAAAGATCAATCTTATATAGAGGGATATTATTTTCTGTATTATAGTTATTTTCAAAAACCATGACACAAAACAAAGACAATGCTAGCACCAGACCTCCAGTGTGCAATCTTTCCAAGTTTACACTTTGGAAGGCAAGGATTAGATTATACATGAATTCTATTGATGAGGACATTTTCAATTCTGTTTTGACAGTGTGTCCAAGACCTCCAGAGACCACAAGCACAAGTGTTGTTCCACCTCCCTCAGGAACAGATGTTGAAATAAAGAAGTGGGAAACTGTAGATGCAAAGGCCATGAATATTCTTGCCCAGACTATGTCTGATGAGATATTCCAGAAGCTATCTAAATGCTGCTAGGCTAAAGACATATGGGATAAGCTTTCAGAAATTGTATCAGGATCTACTAATGAAAGAAAGGACAGGAGATCCCATCTCATATCCCAATATGAGAACTTCAAGAAAGGTGAAGCTGAATCAGTTGCAGACATGTACACCAGGCTCAGTCTGATAGTTAGTGAGTTAAAGTCATTGGACAAGGAAATCACACTCACTGAACTCAATGACAAGATCCTAATGTGCTTCCCCAGCACTTGGGATTCAAGGATCTGGCCAATTAAAGATACAAGAAGCCTAAGTGAAATTACCTCAGAGGCTCTTCTGGGCAAGCTCAAATCTTATGAGCTGCTCATCAATAATAGGGAAGAAGAAAAAAAGGCTACTTCTCCAGTCTTCAGAAAGGAGAAGACCATAGCCTTCAAAGCTACAGAAGAGAAGCCCGAAGACAAAGCTACAGGAAATGATGAGCTCCTAAGTCTACTGGACAAAAGATTTTATAAGATGGCCAGGAAGGACTTCAGAAAGAAGTCATTCAAAGGGCATGAGAAGCCTAGATATGACAAGTCCAACAATAAAGAAATCATCTGCTTTGGATGCAAGAAGCCAAGCCACATTGTGCCTGACTTTCCAGAGAATAAAAATAAGGACAAGAAGGACAAAAATGAGAGAAGAAGAGACAAGGACTCCAGAAAGAACAACAGCAACAGATCCTCATCCAAAAAAAATAAACATACAAGGAAGGGATTTGTAGCAGAAAGCTGGAGTGACACTGAAGAAGAATCAGAAGCCTCATCCAGCTCATATGATGATGAGGATGATGCTAAGGAAAAAGAATTCTGCATGATGGCAATCAATGTCTCCCAGCAAAACTCTAATGTAGAACAAGAGTCTGATTCTGAAGCTGAAACTGGATCTGAAGAGGATGAGGTAATAAACTCTTTTGATTTTTCTTCTGAGGACTTTAAAATTGAATTTAAGACATTATGTTTAGATTTGCTAAGGTCTGAGAAAGAGATAATCTCTCTCAGAAATTAATTATCTGACTACAGTGTCCTAAAATCAAATAACCTCGAACTCTCTGAGGAGTTAGAGTGCTATAGGGAGGAGATAGCTGCACTGAAAAGTGAACTATCCAAGGCCAAGCAGTTTGAAGAATCCCTTAATGGGAGAAGCATCAGACTGATGGACATTACAAGCACAGTGAACTCAAGATTCAATAGTACACTGGGCTTGGGTGCTTCATCCAGCCAACCTATAGTATTAACAACCCCAATTAAATTTATTTCTGATAAAGGAAAGGGTGTTGTAGAGGTAGCTAGGAAGAATCCAGATTTACCTAAGGAAAATCAAGTTCAACAGAAAACGTCGAACAGAGCTCGGCGATCCAAAGCTGGATCGTCGAACTCAGATCGACGACTTCTGAACTCTGAACTCTGGTATAGTCGATCTTCAAACGGAGCTCTATGATCTGACCCAAGATCGTCGAACTCAGGTCGACGATCGTCGAACGGAGCTCAGAGCTTTGAACCAACTTCTAGAGGTAAATCTCAAGTCAATCCTAGAAGTCCCTCATCCCAAAGCTTCAGCCCTTATACTGAATGGATAGTACCTCCTAGGAGATACCATCCTGAAGGATATAAGAGTCAGCCAGGGATGTCTTTCATTTCTGAATTTAAAGTATATCAACCTAGGCCCAAGGTAAACTGGGTCAAAAACATATAAGCTGTCTATGTGCAGGTGAAGACCTATCTAGAGATGGCCCAATAATGGTATCTGGATAGTGGGTGCTCAAAGCACATGACAGGGAATAAGGAGAATCTATCATCCTTTATAACCAAACTTGGACCCAAAGTAATTTTTGGTGATTCAAATTTTGGTCAAACAAAAGGATATGGTGCTGTTCAGATAGGTTCAGTCACTTTCAAGAAGGTGGCATATGTGGAAGGACTGAAGCACAACCTGATTAGCATATGTCAACTATGTGATGAAGGATATAAGATGATTTTCAACAAATCCCTGTGCAAGATCAAGTCAGAGGATAACACAACTGTGTTAACAGGTAAAAGGAAAGGTAACATCTATCTTGTAGATTTTCTTTCAACCCATACAGACATTTGCTTATTTAATTCAATATGCAAACCAAATGATCTATGGCATAAGAGACTAGCACACCTAAACCTTAGAACCATTGCTAGGCTGTCCAAGGACCACCCTGTTAAAGGACTACTTTCTGGCCCCTACAAGAAGGAAGGACTCTGCAGGGCCTGTCAATTAGGCAAGCAAACTAAAAATAGTTTTAAGTCACTTAATAAGAGTGACTTACCTAGGATTTTGTATCTGTTACACATGGATCTTTTCGGACCCATTACAGTACAAAGCTTAGGAGGTAAATCTTATACTTTGGTGATTGTAGATGACTTCTCTAGATTTACTTGGGTATTCTTTCTGAGGAAGAAGTCTGATAACTTTAAGTGTCTGACAGAGTTTCTCAAATGTATACAGAATGAGTTCAATACTCACATTGCCCTGATCAGAAGTGATCATGGGACAGAGTTAGATTCTCTTCTTATGCAAGATTTCTGTCAAAGTGAAGGGATCAGGCATACTTTCTCAGCTCCTAGAACTCCTCAACAAAAAGGGGTAGCTGAAAGGAAAAATAGAACCCTAATTGAATCTGCTACTACATTATTGACAGATGCTCACCTACCTCTATCCTTTTGGGCTGAGGCAGTGATAACCTCCAACTATGTATTGAATAGAAGCCTAATACATAAACTGAAGGGCAAGACTCCCTATGAATTGTCCAAAGGGAAGAAACCTAAAGTAGACTATTTTAGAATTTTTGGCTGCATTTGTTATATACACAATAATGACAAGAAATATTTAGCAAAATTCCAAGCTAAAGCTGATGAAGGGGTGTTTCTGGGATACTCCATGATCAGCAAGGCTTATATTGTATATAATAAATCCACTCTTAAAATAGAAGAATTTGTTCATGTTTCTTTTGATGAGACTAACATGTTTTATAAGGAGAAGTCTGCTTCTACCATAGAACCATTGCAGGTACACTCTCTTTCAGAAAGTATGGACAGATTATAGGTTAAAGAAAAGGATACAGCTTTTCCACCTATCCAGCAAAAGGATGAGAGCAGTGATGATGAAGAGGATGTGCAACATCTAAAAGAGCCAGTTGTTGTTCCACAAGAGGAAACAACAACAATGGTTGTTGAACAATCAACACCCCCTGTTGATCTAGTAACAACAAGAGATCATCCAATTTCCCAAGTAATTGGAGACATCTCAGCTGGTGTGCAAACCAGAAATCAGGTCAACCAGAACCTGAAGCACTCTTGCTTTCTATCTCAAGTTGAGCCTCAATCCATTCAAGATGCAGAACAAGATCCCCACTGGATCATTGCTATGTAAGAGGAATTGCATCAATTTGAGAGGAATAAAGTTTGGGAACTAGTACCAAGGCTTAAGGATCACTCCATTGTTGGAATAAAATGGGTGTTCAGGAACAAGTTGGATGATCAGGGAGTCATTGTAAGGAACAAGACACGGCTAGTTGCTCAAGGCTACTCTCAAGAAGAAGGAATAGACTATGACCAGACCTTTGCACAAGTTGTAAGGTTAGAGGCCATCAGAATATTCCTAGCTTATGCTGCTCACAAGGGATTCAAGGTCTACCAAATGGATGTGAAGAGTGCTTTTCTCAATGGAGATATCAAAGAGGAAGTCAATGTTAGACAACCTCCTGGTTTTATCTCTTCAACTTACCCTGATCATGTGTTCAAATTGCATAAAGCATTATATGGTCTCAAGCAAGCTCCTAGAGCATCGTATGATACCCAAACATGCTTTCTTCTGGAAAATGATTTTATTAGGGGTAGAGTAGACAAAACTCTTTTTATTAGAACCTATAAGTCCCATACCCTACTAGTACAAATATATGTAGATGATATTATCTTTGGTTCTACTGATTCAAATTTGTTCAAAAAGTTTTCCAAGCTAATGCACTCTAAATTTGAAATGAGTAGCATGGGTGAGCTTTCCTTCTTTCTAGGATTGCAAGTCAAACAACATGCTGAAGGCATATTCATTTCTCAAATCAAGTATGCAAAGGAACTGGTTAAGAAATTTGGTATGTCTGAAGCATCTTGTATAAAAACACATATGCCTACTAATGCTATATTAGATGTTGATGAACACTAAAAACATGTTGATCATACAACATATAGAGCAATGATTGGCTCTCTATTGTACCTTACAGCTAGTAGACCTGATATAATGTTTGCTACATGCATATTTGCTAGGTTCCAAGTAAGTCCTAGAGAGTCACAATTAACCTTAGTAAAAAGGATTCTCAGGTATGTGAAAAGTTGTCCAAATCTAGGACTCTGGTATCCAAAAGACTCAGGATTTGAATTTACTGTATTTTAAGATGCTGATTATACTGGATGCAGAGTAGACAGGAAAAGCACTAGTGGAACCTGTCAGTTCCTTGGTGACAGACTTGTCTCCTGGTTCTATAAGAAACAGACATCTGTGTCTACTTCAACTGCTGAAGCTGAATATATGGCAGCAGGCAGTTGTTGCTCACAAATTCTGTGGATTAAAAACCAGCTTCTAGACTATGGCTACAACTTAGAAGGGTTAAAAATCTTTTGTGATAACACTAGTGCTATCTCCATAGCACAAAATCCAGTCCTCCATAGTAGGACAAAACATATAGAGATTAGGCATCACTTTCTAAGAGATAATGTTGAAAAGAATAAAATTGAACTACAATATATCCAAACTGATTTGCAAAGGGGAGATATTTTCACCAAGCCTTTGGATGAGAAGAAACATACCTTCTTCCTCAATCAGTTAGGAATGCTAGATGGAGGCTGTCTAAAATAAATTCCAAGATTTTGAAAATCTAAAAACAGACCAAGAGTAGGCTAAAAACTTATATTTTCTATTATCTGTAGGTTCTGTTTTATCTCTGAACTGCGCTCGACGTTTTTCCAAAAATCGTCAAACGGAGATCGACGCTTTCCAACAAGCGTCGACCGGAGTTCAGCGTTTTCAAGGCAACGCTAGGCTATCTTCCTTTGGTCAACGATCGTCGAATGGAGTTCGACGCTCTCCAGTATCGTCGAACGGAGATCGACGTTATTGAAGACTCTTCAGATTCCATTAGAAGCCCAGATCGTCGAACGAAGTTCAGCGATCCTTCCTTTCTGCCGTCGAACCCTAATATAAAAATCATATTTTGGTCGTCGTTTTCCTTTGCTCTTTCATAGTTTCTGCAGAAAAACTCTTTTCCCTCCAAACTTTTGCTACACTTGTTCTTTGTTTGTTCATATTTGCAGGATCAAATGGCCGTTTAAGTTGCAGCTCTGTCGGCAATGAAATTCGACACCGGATTTGACATCGATATGGATTCTTTTGAAAGTAGTGATCAAATATTCAAAGACATACTTGAGCTCTTCAAAGAACAGCAACTAGAGAACATCATGACAACAAGAATCAAGATAGCAGCAGATGAAATTAAAGAATGGATATATATAGCACAGAATCTGAATAACAACACCATCGTCGGCACGATCTCGGGAAATCAGGTATCACTTTCACCTGAGGTTTTATCAGAAGTTTTTCAGTTAAGTACAGGAGAAGATTGCATTGATTTGTCTGGAGAAGAATTCTCCAATAGTCTTGAAAGGATGGGGCATATAGCAGCTAACCCCAACAAGCTTTTGAAGAAAGATATGTTAGTGGAATACAGATTTTTGGCAGATGTGGTAGGGAAAGTGCTATTGGCTAAGCACTCTGCTCATGATAAAATTTCCAGGTATCAGCTCTGTTTGATGGGAGCTCTTGTGGATAAAAAGCACCTAAACTGGGGAGAACTCTTTTTTGATTTAATCAAAAAGAAAATAAACAAGAGTTTTGTTAATTTTGGTAGAAAAATTGGGATATTTCTTCATGCTAAGTACCCTGAATTGTTAGTTTCAAGTGGAATGCATATCAATGCTTCCAAGAGGCTGACTTGTGCCTTATTTGGAAAATGGGATAGACAGATTGTCAAGCCCAGCAGACCAACAACAATTCCATCTTCAGGCACAAGGACTGCTACAGTCACTTCCCCTCAGGTCTCTGCCCCAGTAGAAGATTTGCCTGCTTCCTCTCCACCTATTTCTACAACCATCTCCACATTAACCACATCAACCACAACAATCACCTCAACCATATCTATCTCTTCCCCCATTACCATTTCATCACCCTTATCTCCTCCAGCCACTTCAGAAACATTCCACCCTCTCCATTATTATCCACCTCTCACCATTCCATCATTCCACCTCCTGGAAGACTCCTTCATGGATGATTCTCCTTCCTCTCCTCCTGAGATTCCATCTACCTCCTCCTACCAACAACTCCTTCAGGATATACTCTCACAACCATCCTTTACTCCATCCATTTCCACACCCATATCATCCATCTCCACTCCAGTACCATCCAACTCCACAATCTCTACTCTTGAGCCAACCATCCATATACTTCCTACCACCACACCATCAAACATTATGCCAGCAACATCAACTTCTACCTCTACTCAAGCCCATCTTGAGCATGTAGATCTTCCTGCACTGGCAGACAGGCTGTATGAGCAGATAGACCCCAAGCTATCCTCATTGCTTGAGACCACAATGGCCCCACTTCTGAAACATGTTCAGGAGCTGTCTGACAGGCTATCTTCATTCCTCTCTTCTCAGGCAATCCCTTCCTCTGGGTGCCTTTATACAGTTGATACTGAATCCAGGCGGGGGGAGATGCCTAATGAAGTTCTGGAATTGCCTGCTGCTGCTGAAGCTTCAGTTGCTACTCCAGTTTTTACTGTGGATCTCCAGAGTCTTCTCTCAGTTTTTTATGTTGTTTACTTCAACTATCTACCAGCTCAATAGTGTGAAGATCTCTCCAAGGCAATTGTGCCTGTTCCAGTATGTGAGCCAATTTTGCTAGCTTCTTTTATAGAATTTGTCCAAGCTGAGGACAAGGCCACTACTGTTGTTGCTGCTGCTGCTAATGATAATAATAATTACTTTTCAGTTGATTCTGTTATTAGTTCTGTAATTGTTTCTGAACATATTATGATGACAGAGGAATGTATTGATGAGCCTGTTGATTCTGCTAGTTTTGTTTCTAAAAGTGTTATTCCTCCTGTTAAGGTTGCTGCTCCTATTGTTGCTGCTCCAGTACTCTCTCATGCCAAAAATCTTCAACAAGAATACATTAAGAGAATAGATGATCTATATGATGATCCCAGAGCTATGACAGTGACTAGTTCAGAACAGACAGTGATGACTCCTCAGCTACCATAGCAAGGAAAAGAAAAGCTAGAAGCAAAGCCATGAAAAGAGTTCATCCAGAAAAAGTTACAGATGCAAATGATGTACCTTATTATATATTGTATAGTTGTGAAATCACTGAACTTTGGATGCAATACTCTAGAAATCAGATTAAGGCAATGAAAAAGAAAAGAAAGTTTGACAAAGGATCTTCCAAGTCTTATCTTCCCCCTTCTCCACCTCCTCCTGATGCAGGTGCAGGTGGCAGCTCTGCCTTCTCATCTACTCAAAGAGGCCAAGGCTCTTATCAGTTCTAGTGCAGATCTCAGCCTAGGGGAGGCCACTCCAGAGGTTACCAACCTAAAAGAGGTCAATTCAGAGGTAATCAGAGAGACTTAAGGGTTTATTCAAGACAAAGGGAACAAGGCCCTAGAGATCCTTCTTCTAGCCCTTTTCCTTATAAACTCAAAGACATTGTGTCTACCTGAACCCCTACTGAAGTGACTTCTAACAGATATGAAGCTCCAGTGCCATTTGAAGATCCAGAGAATAATCCTAATTCCTGGAAAGCCAGAATGAAAGAGTCAGCTGCACTAGAACAAATTAGGAAAGCAAGAGAACAAGCCAGAGATACATCAAGCTTCACAACTCTCTCAGATCAAAGAAAGAAGGAACTAGAAAGGTATGCTTCAAGCAAGTTCTTTGATTCAGAAAGTTATATGAGACTGCATCCTGAGGTTATAGTTCCAAGAACAAAGCAGCAGACAACCTTAGGTGCAAATGATGATAGAAGATCAAAGAAGGAAGCTTTAAATCCTAACAGAGATATCATCTTCAAGCAAAGCAAAGAGAAGGATTAATTCTGTAAGCAGGCAGTACATTCATCTTTAAACATTTGCTAATATTCTATCTGAATGCTGCTATGTTATATATTCTGCTCTGTTGTTTAATATTTTGCTTTTCTGTATATGCTTTTGTATTTCTTACTGAGTCCTGTAAATAGTAATCCTTACCCAAATAGGGGGAGATTGTTGGAACACCCTATTACTAATTTGGGCAAGGATCACTATGTTTTTAGGAATTTGGTTTTACCGATATGTATAGTTGAAAAGGTCAAATTAGAATGAGTCTAGGGCTTAGAACTTAGGTTTGAAGCTTCCCCAGGACCATTCAAAGATCAAGACTTAGAGCTGAGACAAAGACAATTTTCGTCGAACTCCGTTCGACGCTCTCTGAGCTCAACTCTGCTGAGTCGTCGAACTCCGGTCGACGATCTTCGAGCTCAGATCGACGATCTGTCTTCAGTTATTTTTCCCGATCGTAGAGCTCAGTTCGACGTTTTCTGTCTGCTGTGTTAATCAAATCTCTGAGATCAGTTTAACGATCGTAGAGCTCAGATCGACGATTTCTGTGAGAGATCGACGCCTTTGGAATTCAAATTCAAGGACAGTTATGGATTATAATCAGAATTAATTCCTGCATTGATTGCAAAGGATTTTCTAGCCGTTTCAATCAATCTGATGCAAGTTTCAAGGAAAGACTAAAAGGAATATTGCTTAGGACTTTCCCCAGATACAATTGTCTTTTATGGAAGTCATTTATGACTGTTTAAACGGCCGTCTAAGAGAATATCTGATATACTCCTTCAGTATTCATTCTCATAATATAGATACGCAAGATACAGTAATCAACAAAGACAATACAAGGAGATACAGAAGAATTAGATTACATTACAGAAGATTGAACAACACAATTTCTCTGATAAAGATTTCAACTTCTATGATTTACAAATCTACTGAATCTTCAAGTGTTCAAAGGCTTCAACATCAAGGACTCCAGACACCAAATATTTTAGCATCTGCTGGAATCATCTTCTGCTGGAGATCTGAAGCTTATGAAGTCCTATCACCCTAGCAAAGCTTTCACTCCTGAACAATTCTACATCTCAGGGGGAGCTTTGACAACATCGACAATCCACTAGTCTTCTCTCATTTGATTTGAGACAAAGAAGACATCATCATCTCTTTCTTTTTCTTTTCCTGCTGTAAAAGGGTTATCTAAACTCCCTTCAAAAGTTCTAAATCTGGTTCTGAGAGCCTTATCAAAACTCAGTGGTGGCAAGACACCTTATCAAAAAATCTAGATTTGGTTTTTGAGCACCTTATCAAAAGCTCATTGGTGCCCAGGACACCTGATCAACTCATCCTGCAATGGATTCCTACTAAGGGTGGTAGAAGAGTGAATGTACCCAAGTTTTTGGGGAACCACTATAGATCCTTGTATCTTCTGGTTACTGTGTGTTTGTTATTGTTGTGTGTTGTGTGATTCTTATTTCTTGATTTAACTTTATTTTTCTACAAGCACTATACACATATAATTAAATTAAATCTTCCACTGCCTTACAATTTTTAAATTGTAAACATTATTTTAAAATACTCTATTAACCCCCCCCCCCTCTAGAGTCAAGGTAGATCTTTCTCTCACTTTCAAAGGAGAGGTTCAACGGAGCAAGGGAGGAGCTTGCTCGAGCAGAGAAGAAGCTTGATCAGGAGATGTCGAGCAGACGCTACTTTAGCGGTTGGGCTCTGATGGTTATACCGAGAGAAGAAAAGAAGAGTTGGGTCGCTAGCAGCGACAACAGCAGACTTTGCCCATCACGGCCTGAATGCCTCTCTTGCTACGGGCTTTCCTTTGATTATAATTGAAGTTACAGCTTGAGGTTTCACCTTTATATGGAAAGAAGCATAAAGGGTACAAGGGGGGAAGCTGGCTGCTAAGGGGAGGAGAATGCCAGAGGCCGCACAGACTGACCAAGGAGGTCGGCAGACCGCGCGGTTAGCTGATCAAGGACCTTGCTGGACTTAGCCAGGTGGACTGCATGATCGAATAGAGAGAAGAAAAGGGGAGCAGGTCGCGCGGACTTGGAAACCGAGTCCGCAGGAATTGATGCCGGGATCTGGACGCCTCTGTCGTATCGTCTTCTCCTCCCGAATGAGAGGTATGGGGGACTATTTATAGGCCCGAGGAGGTAATAGTCTTGGTAACGTCACAACCGGTGAGGCAGTGAGATGTATGAGTTTGATGCTGAGTCCGCGGAGTCCGCGCTAAGTCGCACAATTAGGGACTTGGAGCTGGTCTTGCTGTTGGCGGACTGGGATGAGTCTTCCCCTGCTGCTGAGCAAGCTCGCGCTGGGCTGTGCGAGCTAAGGAGGAGTTCGCCCCCTGCTGGGTTGAAGTGGATATTGGGAAGCTAGAGGGCTAGCTGGCGGACTGCAGAACGAGTCCGCCCAGCCCACTATAGAGAGGAGGAAGATTGCAGGCTGTCGAGCTGAGGCTCATCTGGCAGACAGCGCAATGAGCCCGCCTAACTCGCGGCGGATAGGTTGTGTAGGCTACTTGTTGTTGCATCCTTTGCTCGGGGACGAGGGTAGGCGACCTGGCAGACTGACCAGAGAGGTTGGCATACCGCACGGTCAGCTGATCAGGCATCTTGCTGGATGGGGTAGGTGACCTGTCAGACTGATATCGAGTCCTCCTACAGCAGGCAGACAAGAGAGCTAGTCGCTGTCTGGATGTACGGGTTGGAGAGCTGGTGGGAGGAGCGAGTCCGTCTCCCTTAGGCTGACTGAAGACTGAGTCCGCCACCTTTTGCCGAATAGAAGGAGCAGGTCGCCGCCTCTGGCTGAGTATTTAGCATGCGGTCTGGATGGATAGGAATTCGAGTCCGCCACTCATTTTAGTAGCTCGCACCTGAGGAAGAATGAACCACCACACGGTTAACCGATCTAACTGCGCTTCCTGCAGGAGTGGACTGAGGAAGCAGTCCGCAGCCCATGTAGAACGAGCGGCCGCTGCGCGACCTGGGATGTCAGACTGGGGAGACCTCCCTAGCCGCGCAGACTGAGCGGACTGAGAGGTCAGTCTGCCCACCATTAGAAAAAAATGCTGATAGGCCGCGACCTCCTTGGGCAGGCCGTGACTTGCGAGCTTGCTACCTTGGGAGGGATCGCCGATTTGTGGGTTAACATAATCCCCACACTTTTTCAGGTTCCAAAGAGAACTTCAAAAAAGTTGGAGACCTACGAAAATCATGATCCTTCCCTCAAGAAAAGGACGGGGTAAGGAGAGATGGAACCTGATGTCCCTCCTCAGAAAAAATTTGTTAATGCCTATCTTTTTCCTGCGAAGGAAAGAATAAACATAGGCAGAAATAGGTACATCTTATATGTACCTGGGTTGCTTTTGTAAAACGAAGAAGACATGAATGTCTCCTAATGGGTTCTGCAAAACAACGATGAGAGGAAAGCATAAAAGAATGATAACTTGCAAGTACCTGAAGGAGGCTTGCAAGCACTTGTTAACTTCTACAAAAAGAAGAGTAAATCACAAGTATGATATAAAACTAAGTTGCAAGTACCTGGATAGAACTTGCAAATATCGTCTAATCGCTGCAAAGGGAAGAGTGAGCAGTAGATATGAAATGAAATTAAAATGCAAGTACCTGGATAGAACTTACAAATATTTGATAATCTCTGCAAGTGAAAAGTAAGCAATAGATATGATAGAAAAGTAAGCTGCAAGTACCTGAAGGGAACTTGTTAATATCTGCTAAGCTCTACAAAAGAAGAGGAAGCAACAAATATGATATGAAAGTAAGCAGCAAGTACCTAAAGGGAACTTGTTATTCTCCGATAATCTCTGCAAAAGAAGAGTGAGTAGAAGATATAGAAGAAAGAAAACTAAGTAGTACGTACCTGGATGGACACTGCGAATGTTGACTATTGATATGCTAAGATATAATTGGATAGCAAAAGAGATACCTTGCAAACTCTGCTATTAACTGAATAAAGATCAAACTGTGATAATGATTGTCTCGCGTGATTAAGTATGATGTTTTATTCATGAAATCCAGATCAGCAAGATGAAACCATCTTAATTTAGATTTATAACAGCATGACTTGTCAATCAAGGAGAACCGGATACTTTGATTAAATGATTCGTGTCACTAGCATCTGATGAGAGAGGTTATGGATAATCATCTGATAGAACTTTATGCAGGCAGCGCATATAAGATGATCATAAGCCAAAAAGATATGGTCGATCCTTGGAATAGGTTGAATTTAACCTACCAACCTACAAGAAGGAAGAAAAGACAAGGGAGGGCTAGTCCACTCCCCTTGAAGGGCATAGAAGATAAACAAGCACAAGTAAGGAAATTCCTGCGGAGGAATCGACTGATAAACTACTCTCTTGCCTCAGGTTACAAACATCGCTGATCAATTAGACTAGTTGTGCCAAGTGGCCTATTTCTTGTCTGTGAATTGATCAGCGGAATTGTGGGCCCTACGAAGGTACGAATCGAGAGTACCAACGAGTGTTCGGCCGTCATAGTTGTGAGATGATCAAAGAAACAAGGCTACATTTGATCTCCATTACTTGTCATGCAAAGATCATTGTAACTATAATGTATCCCTCAACAAGACAAGATAGAACTATCATAGGCTGCCTCCCCTAGGCACACACGCTGCGTTAGACACCTGCCGATATCCGAAGTCTAAAGTTCCCATCATAGATTAAACGGACCCCACTGCACATATGCGAAAAACTCCTCGCCATATGTGGTCGTTGTGGTCTTACGCCAGAGGACAATCCCTAGAGGGAACAACAAGACTTGGTGATATCTCAGTGGTTCAATGATCTCTTTGTAAAAGAGAAAAATATAGAGGAGAAGCATTACAAAAAGGGAACTGTATTAGTATGGGATCTCTGACGTAAGCTTTATTGAGATGAAAATGAAAGAACACTTAGAAGTGTTTTAGAGAAAAAATGTTTGAAGAGTGTAAAGAAAAATATAACCGGCCTAGATTGTGAATTGCTTTGCAGACTTTGAGGAGCTGCGATTGGTCATAACTGATGACGCAAGAAATGTGCCCTCTTTGCTTTAGAATAGTCTTACAAGGGCACCTTCGTCAATGACATCGATGCACTCAGGCTGAACATCGATAGGCCCCAGACGGCCTACATTCTCTATCTCCACACACTTCATCTGAACATCAGCCACCTCCTTGCCCTTGGAGGTGGAAGGCTTCGAAGAATCAATTTTCTTGACCAGGTCGTTGATCTTGCCCTCAGCAAGCAATCTTTCAACCAACCGTCAAAGGGCCTTGCATTCTTCAGTTAAATGACCTTTCTCTCGGTGGAATTCACAGAACGGATCTGAATCTCTTGATCTCTGATTCGTCGACTGGTAAGGCCTTTTGGAATTTGCCCCATACTTTATGATCTGGCAGGCTTCTAGCATGGCCTCATCGAGTCCAGAGCATGATAATTCATCATCTTATTACTGATGCAAAGAAGCTATTTGCAGAGGTGGGGCTGGTAGCAGTAGCAATTGTTCGTGGGTACGATCCTGCCCTGGGAAGGGGTGTCGATGATGATGCTGGAACTTCATTATTTTCCTAGAGTTGGATAGAAAATCTTTCCAAGGAGACCTCAGAGGCTGCTTTTAAGGTGGATTTCTCTCTGTTACAAGCCTGGAGACAAAGCTGGGGTTGCTCTTCTAACCACTGATATATGAATTGGCTAATCCAATCAACTCTTGATACGTCCTCGGTGCTCGGACGTTAGCCTCAAAATTGAGTGGTCATTCACGCAGACCGTGAATAAGAGCCACTCGATACATTTCTTGATCGACTATCTCAATGTCTAAGATTTATCTTTGGAAACGATCCACAAAATGAGACCAAGTCTCGGTCTCTCGCTGCTTGATCTCAAAGAGGGCTTCTGGACCGCCCTTCCTCTTGGTAGAAGTAGAAAAATCTGAGCAGAAACTCTCTTAGCAAATCAGCATAGGAAGAGATGGATTGAGGACGTAGTCCATAGAACCAATCCATAACTTGACCATCAAAGGTCGTTACAAGGAGTTTGCATTTGGTAGCATCTAAAAGACTCTTGAGAGCTACGACTGATTCAAAGGCTTGAAGAAGTTTGACTGGATAAGTCTCTCTATTGTAAATGGGCAACCGTGGCTCTCTGAAGTTAACTTGAGTCGTTTCATACCGAACATTCTCTGTAAACGGTGACAGCTCTTCTTGCTCTCCTACAACATAAGGAAAAAAGGAGCATAAGTTGCAACTGTAAAGGAGCTGGAGGATAGAAGGGAAAAGTTATTGCGGAAGGAGCAAAGGCAGGAGCTGAAGAGTAGGGATAACTTCCCTGAAAATTTAGGAATCTTGCTGGACTTCCTTGGGCAGCTTCTCGGAAGAAGTTCTGACGAGCTATAAATTCGTCATTTTGAGACCGCAAAGGGGCTCTAGGACCTTACAGAAAGGTTGGAGTGTAAAAAGGAGGATAGACCGGCAGATAGGCCGGTGGGTAGACTTGAGGAGTCTCGAATGCTGGTGCCGGATTGATTGGAGGAGCTGGTACTGTTGAAGATTGTGTTTACAATCGTTGAGCGATAGCAGCTAGAGTACGGTTGATCGCTTGAAACTGTTGTGCAGTTTCTCTGCGAGATTTCTCCAAGGCCTCCCAAAGAGAATACTCACTAGAACTTGGAGCAAGGCTCTCGGCTGGTTGATGGTCTGACATGAGTAACAACTGATTTCACTGTCTGATCGAGATCTGAAGGCCGCATGTTAACTGTTGATGCATGAAATGCGACACAACCCAGTTAACGGGTTGTTCGATCTCACAAACTAGGTGAATAGGAGGTTTGCAAGGATAAAGGAGAGGTTCGACGGAGCAAGGGAGGAGCTTGCTCGAGCAGAGAAGATGCTTTATCAGGAGCTGTCGAGCAGACTCTACTTTAGCGGTTGGGCTCTGATGGTTACCACGAGAGAAGAAAAGAAGAGATGGGCCGCTAGCAGCAGAAACAGCAGACTTCGCCCATCGCGGCCTAAATGCCTCTCTTGCGACGGGCTTTCCTTTGATTATAATTGAAGTTACAGCTTGAGTTTGCACCTTTTCTTGGAAAGAAGCATAAAGGGTACAAGGGGGGAAGCTGGTGACTAGGGAGGTCGGCAGACCGCACGGTTAGCTGATCAAGGAGCTTGATGGACTTAGCCGGGTGGACTGCTTGATCGAGAAGATAGAATAAAAGGGGAGCAGGTTGTGCGGACTGGGAATCCAAGTCCCTAGGAACTGATGTCGGGATCTGGACGCCTCTATCGTGTCATCTCCTCCTCCCGAATGAGAGGTATGGGGGCCTATTTATAGGCTCGAGGAGGTAACGGTCTTGGTAACGTCACGACCGGTGAGGCGGTGAGCTGTGCGAGTACAATGCTGAGTCCGCACTAGGCCGCACAGTTAGGGACTTGGAGCTGGTCTTGCTGTTGGCAAACTGGGATGAGTCCACCCCTGCTCCTGAGCGAGCTCACACTAGGATGTGCGAGCTGAGGAGGAGTTCGCCCACTAATGGGTAGAAGCGGACACCGGGAAGTGGACTGATCAGAGAGGTCGGCAGACCGCGCGGTCACTTGATTAGGTAGCTCGCTGGATGGGGTACGCGACCTGTCGGATTGAGATCGAGTACACCTATAGCTTGCAGACAGGAGAGCTGTTCGCCGTCTAGATGTGCAGGCAGGAGTGCTGGTGGGAGGAGCGAGTCAGCCTCCCTTAGGCGGGCTGAAGACTGAGTCTGACGGTCGCTGCGCTACCTGGGCGGTCAGACCGGGGAGACCTCCCTAGCCGCGCGGACTGAGAGGTCAGTCCGCCCACCCTTAGAATGAAAGGCTGACAGGCCGCAACCTCCTGGGGCAGGCTACTACATGCGAGCTGGCTACCTTGGGAGGGATCGCCGATTTGTGGGTTAACAATAAAAGTTAAACCATACCTTAATAATTGTTTTAGATTTATGTTTCACCTTTTCCTTACCTAGAATTTTGCATAGTACTTATGTAGGCATAATTAGAATCTTTTGATTAGTCACTTTTTATGGTTATCTTGTATTTATATTTTTGCTTGGGGATAAGCAAAGCTTAAATGTGGGGGAATATGATAATACGTTTTGTAGCTAAACTTTTATCATATTTTCTTGTTTTGAAGGCACTAATCGTGTCTTATTAGCTTAATTTTTATCTTTCTTAAGTAAATATTATTTCCACTAATATTTTCTTGTCTTTTTGCAGGTTTCCAGAATTTTGGCAAAAAATAACTTGACACGCCACCCTGTCACGCCCTCCCTAGGCGTGTCACAGTGCGTGTCACCCGATCCCGAGGAAGCTTGCTGACAGAGACAAAATAACAGGAAAAACGGCTGTCACCCCCCCTGAAAAGCCCTCCATGGGCGTGTCCTAGGGCGTGACACGGGGCGTATCACCCTCTGCCCGAAGTCTTCCGCCGCATTAAATGCATTTTCACCTCTGCACGCCAACAGTACTATCACGCCCCCCGTCACGGGAGTGACCCAGGGCCTGTTTGCCCCCTTTTTTAAGACTGACGGATTTCCGACCAATGATTGAGACTTGACGTACGTGTCATGCCCCCCTACACAGGCGTGACCCAAGGCGTGTCATCCATCGTATAGAAGCAATCAACCTTCCCGCTATAATCCAGAATCCGAGGTCAACCCCCATACGTAGAACGCCCCCTGACACGCCCTCCACGTGCGTGATATAGGGCGTGACCAACCAGAGAAATTTTCCCATAAATTCAGATGCCCCCTTCCATTTCAGACAAGCTTGGGTTGAGAGGGGAGGTGCTGCCCCTTTTTTTCTTGTCATTTTTTAGTGTTCTTACCTCTCTCTCTGTTCCTTATTTTGTAATTTTCTTAACCCTAGCTTAATTCTTTTGTTGTATTAGCTTTTATTGTATTTTTTGCACCTGCTCTAGTTGCTAATTATAGGGCTAGAATAGGATTTTAATTGTCAATGCAATTGTAATTTGCATTTCAAATAGTTGTAGCTCACTTTATTTTAAAAAAAAGTGCTCTTTTCTTATACTTGTGTTCTATGCTTTACTACTCATCCCCCCTCCTCCACTTCGCTATGAATAACTAATTCTCCTTGTACTCGATCTTGATGATCCGAGGTTCGAGTGATTAAGTTATGATGCTTTGAATTTACCTTTTCTTTTTAGGGTTTAGGCCTTCGAATTACTCTTGATTTTTCTCGTTTGGAATTATATTGTCGATATATAATTTCCAATTTAGCTTTCATTATTGGCTAGCCGAGAAGTCGATTGTTTGAAGTGAGCGTTCAAGAGTAAAGAGAGTTGTATGCACCCCTCGAGAGAGGCAGACATCCAAATCTACCGGATTGGAGTAAAATCCAATAGAGGGGTACACCGGGTAAAGCGAGCTTTAGGCCTCCGATTTAGACGACAGTCGGTCGGACCTTCCAAAACTGAGGTGGTCACGACTTCGAGAAAAGAGTGTTCAAGTTTTAGGAACCTCCACGGTCAAGGACCTTTTACCCTATTAAGCTTAGGTTTATTTATCATGATTTTAATCGACTTTAGCCGAGGTGATTCTCGGTCGAGTGCATTTCCATTTCATCATTCTAATCCATCATTTTAATCGTTTCTTTTATGCTCTCTATTTAGCTACATTTAGTTCTCTTGTTAGCGTAATATTTCCTTTCTTTAGTGCATTTAATTTTCTCTTTATCCTTCAATTATTTCTGTCGAAAAAATAATAGTCTTCGTGTGAGTAAGTGTACTCAACAGTACCCGGATTTTAATATAACACTTGTGTCCCCTAGCTACAGTTCGATAGGTATACTTGCCTAATTTTATTGCAAGTTCGGCTCTCTTTTCTTAAGCGGAAAGTGATCACCAGTTTTACTCTGTTGCTTTTTCTTGTTTTATATTACAGGTATTAAGGACAAGCTCTAGATCACTCAGTTAGTAAATAGCAAAAAGACTAAAGAAATTTCAAAGACCTATTCACCCCCCCCCCCCTCTAGGTGACTAGCTAACCTTGAAGTAATAACTTTCAAGTGGTATCAGAGGGAGTTACTCAAAAAGGATTTAACAATCTGAGTATACCTCCAAGGTTAGCTATAAGACATAAGTATGGGGTCTGGTGTAAACAACAAGGAGCTGGGGGCCATGAAGCTTCCAATCTGTAAAAAGAAAGGCTTTGGCTTCTATAAGGAAAGGGTCCGGTTATTCATGGAAGTTACTGACCCTAGGATATACATCACAGTAAAAGAAGGACCCATCATCCCTATGAAGACCTCAGTTATGGATGCCAACATCCAGACACCTAAATCTTATGATGAAATGAACAAAGATGAGCTCCTTCTTGCCTCCATGGACAAGAGAGCTCAAAACAATATTGAAAGTTCTATAGATGATTCAAACTTCCAAAATCTGGTGCACTGCAAGACCTTCAAGGAGATGTGGGAAACCCTAGTTGTGTTCATGGAGGGTTCAGAGGAGGTGAGGGATGACAGAAAATTCATGCTTAACCAGGAGTATGAGGCCTTCAGACAAGGAAAGTCTGATGGCATTGTTGAATGCTTTGAGAGATTCTTCATAATAGTGAATGAACTGAGAACATATGGAAAGGTCTTCTGCACCTATGAGCTGAATGACAAATTTCGCAGGTACCTAACAAACGATTGGGACACAAAAATTTGTGCCATTAGGGAAATGGCCAAGTTAGTTGAAACTCCTCTTCCAACCCTGTTGGGAAAGCTGTTGTCATATGAGATATAGCTTGCTGTAAGAAAGGAAGAAGAGAAGAGCAGTAAGTCACAGGCCAAGGAGAGGTCTGTGGCTTTCAAAGCTGATGCCCCAAACAGAAGCAAAAGGAAGAACTCTCGACCTAGGAAGATTGCTGAGTAAGATTCTGAGAGCTCAAAGACCATTACCTCAGAAAGCCATATGTCTGAGGAGGACTTTGCTGCCTTCTCCAGGAAGTTTTAGAAATTCATGAATAAGGAGCATAGGAAGAACATCAGGCCTTCGTCTTCCTCACAGCACAGAAGGAAATCCTCTATGGAGGATAGGTATGCTCCTAACTCTAGCAAATAAACCTTTTCTAAAGTTATTTGTTTCTACTGCAGCAAACCTGGGCATATAGTTGTTGACTGCCCATTGAAGAGTAAAGATGAAGAAGAGAAGAAGCACCACAGGGGGAAGAAGAAAGAGAAGTCCCTTGTGGCCAAAAAGGAAAAGACCTAGTCTGACTCCTCCTCTGGGTCAGATAGTTAAGAAGAAGAAGCCTACATTGGGCTAATGGTTGTTGCTGAAGAAGAACCAGAATAATATCATGCTGCTAGGATAGGGATCGGGGCCCCTCTATCACATTCAAAAAGTGACTCAGAGGTGGATGAAGATGAAGAAGAAGATGTTTAATGCCATGGATTAATGATAATGACCAATGAAGAGAGCAGCCAGGATCAGTCTGGATTGGCTCAGGTAAATTATAGATCTTTGCCTTCTATTTCAAGTCATAAGTCTAGCTCAGATTCTGAAGCTCAATCATCAAGAGATGAAGGGGATTTGGATTCTGAGGATGATGTCAATTCTATAATTGACAAATATGGAGAACTTCATGAAGCATTCAAGAAGTGCAAGATCCTTGCCAAGAGAGAAGCAAAAGAGCTTCTCAGTCTTAGGAGTGTTGTTGTATGGAGACCGGGCAGTCTGGCAGTCTGGCACAGCCAGATTAGAGACCGAGCGGTCTGGCGGTGTGTATCCAGCGACTTGGTAGCCAGACTATTGATGTTTGGTGTCTGGGCGATCAGACGGTTTGTCTCAGACGTCTTGGAGACCGGGCGGTCTTGCGGTCTCCTATGGCGTCTTGTTCTCTCCTACTGGTGGTTGCTGGGAGGTTAGCCTATTCGTCTAATTGCGCGTCTTATTTGGCTTGTTTCTATTAAACCTATAATTATTTAGTCTCACTTTGCTTATTTATAATCTCTCCCATCTCCTCAATTCTATAAAAGGAATGTCATACCTTTGTAATACACATCTTTTTGGATAATAAAAAATTCTGTTATTCTAATTTTCGGTTTTTACTTGTTTGTTCACACATGGTATCAGAGGACTCGATCTTTTCCACCTGATTCGGTGCCTTCTTTTGACCACGCAGTTTTCCCTTCTTTGTGTAGTCGGTTCGCGCGACTTCTCTTCTCTTTATCACTGCCCTTTGTGTGCGCTACCTCTCTTTTCTTCTATCAGCAACCTATTTTCGCGGTTGTTCTGCTTCTTTTCTCCCTGCGATCTCCTTTGATTCACGTGACCCATTTCTGTTCGTGCGGTCTCTGCTCTATTCAGACAACCCGCTTGCCTTTCTCGCGAACTCCTTCCAGTTTGCGTGGTCCTCTTTATCTCTTGTTCGCACGACCTTCTCTCTAATCGTCTGACTTCTTTCCCTCTGCTTTGCTTTGCTTCTTGGTCGTGGCCATCCTTACCGCTGGTATGTTGACAACGTGACCGCTGTAGAATCTTTTCTTTGTTCACTGCTGCATTCCTAGCCGCACTTCCTGCTCGATGTTCGCGTGGCTTGTTGCTTCTTCTTGTGCGGCTTCTTGTCTTCCCTCCATCGCTCTTTCCATTACCTCAACCACCACCGCTACTCCCTTAGCCAATCATCCTCCTATTACTACTCCTTACAGGAATCTTGGCACCGTCTCCAAACTTATCGGTCCCAACTACCTGGATTGGAGTGTCTCCTTCACCTTCCTTCTCCGCTCACAATGCAAACGCCACCATCTCAATGATGACCTACCCACTCTAAATTCCACTGAGTTTGATGACTGGGATGCTCGTGACGCGCTTGTACGCTCTTGGCTAGCTAACAGCCTTTCAGATTATGTTCTTCCTGTCATCCGTCATGATGAGACGGTCAAGATGGCTTGGCTTCATCTTGCTGCTCTGTACTCGAAGGGGGCTCAGACGTCCCGCATCTATACTTTATATGCATACCTCTTTGTCCATCCTTCCATGTCTCCTACTGCTGCTTATCAACAGTTTCAGGCTCTCAGCGCTGAGATTCTTCAGAATTGCCACTTCTCTGCGGATTTGGCCGAGTAGCACAAGCACTTCCAGGAACTTCTGGTTGTAAGCTATCTTCTGTGACTTCCTAAGTCCTAAGACATGATCCGCCAGTAAATTCTGGGTGAGGCGGACTCTCCTACCTTGGATACCACTATTGCATGCATTGCCGCAATTACCTCTCTACTTCAGCATCCCCTTCTATCCTCTCCTTCACCACCGAACAACTATGCTCACCAGTCTCAACAGAGTGGCTCTGGTAGACACAATCACCAGTCCGGTGGGCGTGGCCCTTCCCGCTTCCTCTGATCTCATTGTAGCCGCACCGGGCATACCGTGGAACACTGCTAGATGAAACATCAGCATCTTCGCCCCTCTGGTGACTCTTCCACCTCCTCCTCGAAGCCATCCGCCATGGTGGTCATGTAATCAGGTAGTGCCTATGTGGTTACTCAAGGTAAATGGTTGATAGACTCTGGTGCAACCAATCACATGAAGGGAAATCCTCAGTGTTTTTCTCTCCTAGAAAAACATGATCGGTTTCTCCAAATTCTTATTGCAGACGGCTCTCCCTCCCCGGTCCAAGGAACGAGAATGGTTCATGTCAATCCGTCTCTTCACTTGGCAGTCACTCTCTATGTGCTAAAGTTTCCGTGAAATTTATTATTAGTTACCTCCTTATGCAAGCAACTCCAGTGCTCCGTCACATTCACTCCAACTTCTTGTTCTTTTCAGGATCCGAGCTCCCAATGAATGATTGCTACTGGGACTGAGAGAGACGGCCTCTACTTCCTCGACAATATTTCTTCTTTGTCCACTTTCTCCTCCTTCTCTACAGATCTTCTACAGTGGCACCTACGCCTTGGTCATCCTCCTTCACAGCTTCTTCATCAGCTTTTGCCCCATCTCCCTCCGTACAGTTCTCCTCTCAACTATAATGCCTGTCAGCTTGGCAAGCAATACTATTCCTCTTTCCCTCGGAAGCAAGGTAATGGCTTTACCCGTCCATTTGATCTCATTCACTCCGATGTTTGGGATCCTGCTCCTACCCTCATCATTGGTCGGGTTAGTTCTTATTTTGTAACCTTTATTGATGACTTTTCTATATATACTTGGGTGTATATCTTACGAGATCGCTCTGAATTATTCAATGTATGGACATCCTTTTATCATTTAATTCAAAATTAGTTTGGTGTTTTAATTAAAGTGTTTCGCTCTGATAACGCTAAAGAGTATATTAGCCAAGCTTTTTCATCTTTCTGTATACAACATGGGATTGTCCATCAAACTAGTTGTGTCTATACCTCACAACAAAATGGATTGGCGGAACGCAAAAACAATCACCTCCTTGATGTTGCTCGCACTCTAATGACACGGATGCAGGTCCCTCACTCCTATTGGGGCTATACGGTTCTCATTTCCTGTTATCTCATCAATCGCATTCCATCCACGGTTCTCCACGATCAAACCCCATTCTTCATTCTCTATCCAGGAAAGTAACCTTTTCCTCTCCCTCTACGTATCTTTGGGTGCACAGCCTTTGTGCACGCTCCCTCCGCCACTTGTGACAAACTCTCCCCTCGCTCCACCAAATGTGTCTTTCTGGGGTACTCTACCACCCAAAAGGGCTATTATTGTTTTGACCCCGTTCTCCGCAAGCAGTTCGTCTCCGCCGACGTTACCTTCTTCGAGAATTCTCCCAATTTATCTGACGACTCCTCTCCTCTTCCTGAGGCTTCTGATTCTCCTATTGTTCCCTCCAACCCATCAACCCTTACTGAGGTTTTTCCACCTCCACTGTCTCCATCGTCTCCTCCTCTCTCCTCTCCTCCGCTATGTCCCTTTTCTCTGCCGCCATCACTCCCTACTCTTGGGCAAGCTCTCTTCTCCATGGACGCTCTGGATACTGAGGAACTCGCTGACCTTGATCTTCCCATTGCTCTTCACAAAGGGGTTCAGGCATGTACCCAACACTTGCTTGCTGCTGTTATTTTCTATGATCATCTTACCCTTTCTCGCAGGACTTTTGCACTTGATATCTCTGCCACTGCCACCCCCTGTTCCTTCCAGGAGGCCCTTACTGTTCCTCATTGGAAGGCTTTCATGGATGAGGAAATTGCTACTCTCACTAAACGTGGTATGTGGACCCTTATTCCTCCTCTCTTCGGCACAGATGTTATTGGCAGTCACTGGTTCTTTGTGGTGAAGTTCAGTACAGACGGCAGTGTGGATCATTATAAGGCCCGCCTTATTGCTAAAGGCTTTACCCAGACTTATGGTGTTGACTATTTTGACACCTTCTATCAAGTCGCTCGTCTCAGCAATATCAGGGTCCTCCTCTATGTGGTTGTCAGCAGGGATTGGCCCATTTCCCAACTGGATGTCAAGAATGACTTTCTATATAGGGACCTTCAGGAGGATGTTTACATGGAGAACCCTCCAGGGTATGTTGCTCAGGGGGAGACACAGGTATACAGGCTAAAGAAGGCTATCTATGGCCTAAAGCAAATCCCTCGATCATGGTTTGATAAGTTTAGCGGGATTGTGGCAGCCGTAGGCTTTATGAGAAGTTCTACGGATCATTCTTTGTTCGTTCACAAAACCTCCCTGGGTCTGGTAGTTCTTGTGGTTTATGTGGATAATATTCTTCTCACTAGAGATGACCTGGCTGGGATAACCTTGACAAAGAAGCATCATCGTCAATGATGCTAAATAATCTAATATAAATATATTTATATTATTAATTTTATCCACTAAATCATATTTTTTTTATAAGTCTATCCTAACCATGCACATTTTAATATTTCTACGCGTAGTGAACTTCGGGGCTACTTTTGGGCATGTTGTAGCAAGATTCAAATCTTGGGTTGAACACAAAAGTTGTAGCCCTTAGAAAGACCTTTCCAACAGATTGTTACACGCCTTTATCAAAATATTGTAGCCTCGGGAATCCTCCGTCGAAGTTGCTGTCCATCAGATTTCCTGCATGTATGAAACTCGTGTTTGAGCAAGAACCGAGGATCCCGGGACAAATTTCAGTATCAATTCTAAAAGAACATGCCTTCAGTTATGGTGTGCCAAAATAAATGTCGAGTGCACTCATGTCATGGTATTCTGGAACTATATTCAAGAATGGAATGAAGCCACAATGGTCCGATGTGATTTTTTCTCATAAGTATGAAAGAAGCTAGCCACCTTTGACTATATATTAAGCATGTCTTCTTAAAGAAAACTTCTTGGAAAGAGAGAAAGCTAGACAACTTTTATCATACTTTTCATGACAAGTATGAATGAGGCTAGCCACCTTTGACTATATATCAAACATGTGCTTTTTGACCAAGGGAAGCTTCATGGAAGCTTCATCCTCATGCCAAATTCCAACTCTATCCCCTTTGTTTTGGCCCTATAAATAGGCATGAAGAAAGGGGGGAAAGGATCATCCTTGCTACTTCATTTTGCGCATTGTACAGAGCCTTTAGAGTTTGTTTGTAGAGTATTTTAGTTTAATATTTTCATGCTTTAATGTTCTTGCAATTTCTTTTATCGTACTTGTAATCTTCTTGCAAACTCTCTTTATAATGTCTTTTTCGAAATCTTTTGTAACTTCTTTTCAATAAGATATAAATTAGTTTGTTATTCCATTTCCCTCTTTCTCTTTCTTTTTATGCATATTCTTAACATGATTTTCATTTCTTATATTATGAGTAACTAAACTTTTTTTAGTACTTGATCGAAATGATCAGAGGAATGAAATTAACTTGTTTTCTTAATCAATATTTTCTCTTTATCATTGAACAAATGTTTAGGATTTACCCTTGATTAATTTATAGAGAGGTCATATCATCGATATATGATTTTCTCTCCTGTTTCCATACTCTAGTAGCCGAAAGGATCATGCGTATGGATTGATCGCTCATGAGTAAAGGGAGTTGAATGCAATCCTTGAAAGAGGATGACGTAAATTTCTCGGATTGGAGTCAAATCCAATAGAAGGGTTCACCACATAAATCGAGTTTTAGGGGTTTCAATTATAGAATGAAAGTTTGGTTGATCAACCTAAACTAAGTTGGGCGTAGCCTTGAAAGAGGTGCGTTCATATTTTGGGAACCTCCACGGTCCAAGCATCTTCGTTAAAGAGAATTAGGGATTTATCTCTTTTTGGTCATTTTCATTCCAAGGTGATTCAAGATCAAGTACAAACCTTTTAAATTATTGCTTAATCATCCACTTTTATCGTATAACCGTTCTCTTATTTGCAAACCAACTCAAAGTATCTAATTGATAAAATAACAGAAATCTCTTTGAAGTAGAAGTAATCGATGCGCCTTGGTTCTAATACGACCTTGATATTATATCTTATACTATAAGCGATATGGTACACTTTCCTTTATCGAATATAGATTCAGAGAACATCATCTTCATCTTCTCTCTTTCAAAAAACACCTCCGGGATTTTCTCCATTAGTCAACACCTGGTCACAAAGGATATGGGCTCTCCAAAATACTTTCTGGGGATAGAGATCTCTCAGAAGCCCAATTCCTTAGTCCTTTCCCAACGCAAGTATGCTCTTGATTTTGCTAAAAGAGGCAGGATTGACTAGGGCTAACCCTGCCTGATGCCCCATGGTGACTGGAGAAGATAAACCTGGACGGATGACTCTCCTCCTGTTTCAGATGTTACGAGGTACAAACGTCTGGTTGGTAAACTCATATATCTCACGGTGACGAGACCCGACATCCCCTATGATGTAGGCAAGGTTAGCAAGTTCATGCAAGCTCCAAGGGAGTGCCATCTACTATCTGCCCTGAGGATATAGGAGAATGTTAAATCAGCGCCTGGGAAAGGACTACTCTTTCAAAAGAATGGTCATTTGAGGGTTGAAGCGTACTCATATTTGAGCTATGCTTATGATAAAGGAGACCGCAAGTCAAAATCGGGCTTTTTCACCTTTATGGGGGGAACCCTGTGAGCTAGAAGAGAAAGAAACAATCTATAGTCTCCAGGTCCAATGCAGAAGCAGAATATCGAAGTATGGCATCGACCACATGTGAGTTGAAGTGGTTACGGGCTCTCATTCTCTACCTAAGAGAGGTCTACAACCATCCTCTACCTATGTTTTGTGATAACAAGACTGCTATATACATCTCCAAAAATCTGGTCTTCCATGAGAGAACAAAGCACATTGAAGCTGACGACCATTTTATTCGGGAAGAGATTTTGAAGGAACAAATTTTTACTCTGTTCGTCACCTCTGATAAAGAGTTGGGTGATACTTTCACCAAGCCGGTATCTGCCTCTTTTCTTCACATTTGCGATAAGATTGGCATGATCGATATATATACTTCAGCTTGAGGGGGAGTGTTATTGTATGGAGACCAGGCGATCTGGCAGTCTGGCACTGGCTGATTAGAGACTGGGCGGTCTGGCAATTTATCTCTAGCGGCTTGGTAGTCGGACTGTTGTTGTTTAGTGTCCGAGTAATCTGAGGGTTTGTCTCAGGCGACTTGGGGACCAGGCGGTCTGGAGGTCTCCTATGGCGACTTGTTCTCTCCTTCTGGTGGTTGCCGAGCGGTTAGCCTATTCGTCTAACCGGGAAGCCAATTCGTCTTGTTTCTATTAAACCTATAAATATTTAGTCCCACATTGCTTATTTGTAATCTCTCCCATCTCCTCCATTCTATAAAAGGGAGGACATACCTTTGTAATACTCATCTTTTTGGATAATAAAAATTTATATTATTCCAATTTTCGGTTTCTACTTGTCTGTTCGCATAAGGAGCAAGTGTGAGGACTAAGAAAATGCCTTCAATGATATGGCTGCACAATCAGCCAAGCTCAAGGTGACCATTGATAAGCAGTATGTGGTAAGAGTTTAAAATGAGAAACTTGTCTAGAAACTTAAAGATGATCTCCTAAATGAGAAATTGCTAGTGGCCAAGTTTTCTAAGCCAAGCATTGTGCTTCCCTTAATTGACGCCCTCTTTACCCAAAAGGGTAAGAAAAGGTTGGGATTTAAGAGACCTGCTAGACCTTCCAATCCAAAAGGAAAGGGGAAGGAACAAGTTGTGCCTCTAGCCTCATTGCCTCCAGTTTCTATTCAAAAAGTCGTGTTGTCTTCTAACAGGTATCACCATGAAAGTTGTTATGGTCACTAGGAAAATGGCAGATCCACTGGAATGGACAAATGTGCCCATAACCAAGGTGGAAGATACAACCATGTGAGAGACTTTAAGGCTTCCCATGAGGAAATTCAAATGGCCCATACTGGACAATTTTTTTGGTGCCTCAACCCCAATACTCAAGGATAATGCTGCTGCAAGAAATCTGAATCATCCAGCAAAAGTTATTAGTCAAGGTGAGTCTTCTGATAAGGCTGAAATGGCAGTTTCTGATGCAATCAGATGCATGTTAGCTGAAAAGAGACATGCAGCTGGCGGGTCTCCGAAAAGACCAAAATAGTCAGCTGAAAGTCTTAGTTTCATTCAAATGGGTGCTGAAAGAAATCAGAGATATACAACAACACATCTTCCTACTGTTCAGGGAGCAGTCCATCCTAATGCTTCGCCTAAACAGAAAAGGAGATATAATGACCATGAGTGCTGGTGTTGTGGCAAAGTAGGCCGCTATGCTGTAGATTGTTGGCACAATTCTCCAGTGTCCAGAGGTATCCAACCTGTCAGGAAAACTGCAGGAAGACACGCCTATTTTCAGGCTAATATGAACCTAGGACCCAATAGAAATTGGGGTCCTAAGGTGAGATAAATTGTGTTTTTTTCAGGTTAGTTCAAGTACCAATTCTTCTAAATGGTACTTGAACAGTGCATGTTCCAGGCACATGACTTGAACAAAGGAACTGTTGAAGGAGTTCACTCTAGTAAAGAATGGACCTAAGGTCATCTTTGGAGGCTCTGACAAGGGAACAACAAGAGGGTATAGTAAGATCTCAAATGGCATAATCACCATCATAAAGGTAGATTATGTGGAGGGGTTGTAACACAATCTCATAAGCATAAGCCAACTATGTGACCTTGGTTATGAAATTTCCTTCCATAAGGATAAGTGCCACATCAAGAGGTTAATTTACCAAAGTGTCATCTTAACAGGCACTAGGAGTGGGAATGTTTATTGTTTAAACTTTTCTTGCTTAGATAGTAGCTCCCATATATGCCTTGTTGCAAATGACAAAGTCTCATATTGTATGCTGCTTGCCAAATGGGTAAGCAGACTAAGACCTCTTTCAAGAGCATTGGGACCAAGGAATCAGTGAGATGCTTATATCTCCTGCATATAGACTTCTTTGGTCCTATTTCTGTTCAGAGTCTAGGTAGGAAGGTCAACACCCTTTTGGTGGTTGATGACTATTCCAGATAAGCTTGGTTTTCTTCCATAGAAGAAAGGATGAAACCCTTGATGTCTTCATGAATTTTTTTAGGCAAATTCATAATGAACTTGCAAGTTCAGTGGTCAAAATAAGAAGTGACCATGGAACTGAATTTAAGTCTGCTGCCATAACTACTTTCTGTGAAGAGCTGGGGATTCATCAAGAATTCTCCTATCCAAGAACACCCCAGCAAAATGGGTTAGGTGAGAGGAAAAATAGGACTCTCATAGAAGCTGGGAGAACATTGTTGAGTAACACTTCTCTCCCTAAATATTTTTGGCCTGAGGCAGTTAACACTACATGTCATGTTCTCAATAGGGCTTCTATCACCAAAGGCCCCAAGAAGACTCCCTGTGAGATCTTGGAGGGCAGAAAACCAAACATATAATATTTCAGGATCTTTGGTTATAAGTGTTTCATCTTGAACAATGGTAAGTCAAAAGTGACTAAGTTTGCTGTCAAATCCCATGAGGGGATCTTTGTTGGGTACAAAAATAATAGTAAGGCATATAGAGTTTATAACTTGACTAATCAAGTTGTAGAAGTATCTGTCCATGTAGTATTTGATGAGTCAAGCATGATTGACAGTGAGCTGTCAAGCTCTTTGCCTAGTTCTACAGGTAATGAAGCTATAATGGAGAAGCTCTCCATCATAGATAAAGACCCAGCTGTGCAAGAAAAATAAGGAGAGGGATGTTGTCATGAGGAAGCACATGACAATCTTGCTAGAGATGAAGACCATCCAGCTAAAGAAAATGATGCTCAGTAAGAAGCAGTCAGGCTGCCCCCCTGTAATCAAATATCTGAGAGATTATCCTCCTAATTAGATAATAGGTTAATCTATCCAAGGTGTACAGACAAGAAGCAGGAGTTTCAACACAGCTCTTTAAACCAGCTTCCTGTCACAAGAAGAGCCAAAGAAATTTGAAGAGACAATTCAACACAAATTCTGGATTGGTGATATGCAAGAAGAACTAAACCAGTTCAAAAGGTGCAAGATCTGGAAGCTTGTTCCCAAGCCAGATGGACATAATGTCATTGATGTCAATTGGATTTTTAGAAATAAACTAGATGAAAATTGCATTATAATAAAGAATAAAGCTAGACTGGTTGATAAGGGGTACAGACAGGAAGAGTGGATTGATTATGATCAGACTTTTGCCCCAGTTGCAAGGTTACAAGCAATCAGATTGTTACTTGCATTTGCTACCTTCCAGGGATTGAAGGTCTTCCAGATGGATGTGAAGTCAGCCTTCCTGAATGTAGACTTGAAAGAAGAGGTCTATGTAAAGCAGCCTCCAGGTTTTGTAGATTCTAACTCTCCTACTATTGTGTATGGACTTCGGAAAGCTCTATATGGGCTCAAGCAAGCCCCTAGAGCAAGGTATGAGACATTGTCTACCTTCTTCATTGAGAACAAATTCTCAAGGGGGAAGATAGACAAGACCCTATTCCTAAGGGAATCTAAGGGCAAGATCATCCTAGTCTAGATTTATGTTGATGACATAATATTTCGCCCTACTTATGACAATCTCTGCAGGAAGTTTGCAAAACTTATACAGGGGAAGTTTGAGATGAGTAGTATGGGTGAATAGAAGTTCTTCTTGGGACTCCAAGTAAGACAAACTAATGATGGTCTATCCATATCCCAGTCAAAGTTCACTAGGGAGCTAATCAAGAAGTATGGTATGGAGAATTCTTCCACCATAAGAACTCTCATGAACCAAGTATACCTATATGCAAAGATGATCCAGGGAAACCTATTGATCCAACTCTGTATATAGGTATAGTTGAATCCCTCCTCTACCTCACTACAAGTATGCCTAACAATATGTATGCAACATGTGTCTGTGCTAAGTATCATGCCTGCCCTAAAGAGTCTCACTACATAGTAGTGAAAAGAATCTTAATATATCTTAAGGGCACCCTAGATCTTGTCCTATGGTACCCTAGGAATGGAAAGTTTCAACTAACAGGCTATTCAGATGCCGGTTTTGTAGGCTACAAGGAGGACAGGAAGTGTACATTTGGCTCCTGTCAATGTTTAGGTGGAAGGCTGGTCTCTTGGAGCAGCAAGAAGCAGACAAGTGTTACAATCTCAACTATTGAGTCAGAGTACATTTCAGCTGCAAGTTGCCGTGTTCAGCTGTTGTGGATCCAGCATCAACTTCAGGACTACAATATTCAGATAAGTAGAACTCCACTCTTTTGTGATTCTACTAGTGTAATTTCTATAGCTAGAAATCCTGTCTCCCACAGTAGGACTAGGCATATAGAAATTTGGTATCATTTCATTAGAGGAATTGTGTAAAGGGAAGACATCATCCTTGAGTTTTTCTCCACAGATATCAAAGTGGTTGATATCTTCACTAAGCCACTAGATGAAGCCAAGTTCAACACCTTCAAATTTGAATTGGGAATGTTGAATCTTGTGTAGCTTCAATTCTCTCCTCTACCATATGCAGTACTGTCTATTTTGAGGGTAGTAGCTTCAAGTTATTGAATCTAGTGTGCAAATGTTGAGGGGGAGCAAGCCCAATAGCTGCAATGGAATTAAGTCAAAGTGGGGAGATAAATACTAGACAGATAGGGGGAGAACAACTCCACAAAGTTATCCTTATTGCAGAAGTCAAAAAGGGAGAGAGGAATTAAGGAGCAGCCAAGATGTAGTAAGCTCAAAGCCAGGTGGTGCTGGTGTTGAAGGTGGTTCGGCATAAGAATTGTAAGGATGGCTCACCCAGGAGAGAAATAAGTCAGGGGGAGTAAGTAAAATTCTCCATAGGCTAGTGAAATGTGGGTAACATTTCCAAACTCTAATGATGCTACTGAAGTTTTATTTTTTATATTGGTTATACTGTGTATGTCAATGACTTGTCCTATTGATCAAGCAAAGTTTTGACTTCTTCAAATAGGGGGATATTGTTGGGTCCATTGACCTCAATGTTCAAGATTTGTAAGAGTCAAACTGGTCAATGACATGCACACATAAATGTATTTGATGTATTCTCAAGTTCATTCATGCACACACGACAAGTGTACCGCTCGTATAAGTAATATAAAATGGGGAGGCTTTCCCAAGTATCGAATCTCTCAAGGAACACCGCAAGGTGGAGTTGTCTTTCAAGGAGGACATGAGATTGAAGTCATAAGAGGCTTGGTTTTAGTTGCAATAAAATAAAAGCTAATTAAATCTACTCCTATGCAGGCCGCTATGCATTGCTTCGCTCGGTGGAATGGAAGAGTAGGCAAGCGTAGGGTATGAAAAGAACAGCGGATTGAGGGTCACAAACACCTCTTTCCAATGCGCGCCTCTAGCAAACTCTTGAGCGGTAATACTAACAGTGGTGGCGGGTGGAAACACAGGTGCTACTCAAGCAACTTAAGTAGTAAATTGAAATAGAATCTCATAGACATAAAACAAATAACATTCACTACTAAAGTACAACAAATCTACAAATGAAGATTTAGCTATGCATATACAACAATAAAGCAAGAACAAGTCAAGAAATCAACCGAATCCGAAGGATCGTCGAGGAGCCACAGTAGGAATTGCTGGATTGTCAGTCCATGTTCAAGCTCGATCCTCAACTACGTCCGAGGTAAAGAAGGTTGTCACTAGCCTCCAATGACCCCGTCTTCTTCGTGTCATAATACGGAAGAAGGTTGCAAGCTTCCCTTTGCTTGTTGGCTATGGTGCCCAAACTTATAGTGGAGCTAAGTGATGAAGGAGAAGGCCGAGAGTAAGCACCGACAAGAGGTAAGCTTCACAATCATGGTCAAAACTTCTCTCCTTAGTGGAAGATGAAGGGCGGAGGTGGAACGGCAGAGTTTTGCCCTAAAATGGCGAAGGTGTGGCTAAAAATGTTATCCTCCCCAAATGGATGGAAATCTGCACTTTAAATAGAAACATGTCAGAAAAATGGTCACGCATGGTTAGGCGCATGACCGTGCATTAATCGTGCATTATTTAATTACAGAACAGGCTTGTAAAGGAAGAAGAAGCGTTGACCCATACGTAACCTCATGCACGGACGCTTCCGCCCGTACGTGAAGTAAATCGCACGGGTAACCACAAAGAGCAGAAATTTCCGACAAGCAGGTGAACCGTGCGTTTTACTCGCGCTTGGGCACTTCCGCCCGTACATGAGAAAATCGAACGATTAACCACAAAGAAAAATAAAATAAGGAAGCTACAGGAAAACCGTGTGTTTCCTTCGCGCACGGTTTAGAAGAAACCGTGCGTTAACCGTGCATTATGATCGTCGAGCTCAGCTCGACGAAATTCATTGAGCTCCAATCGACGATCTTCCAGCGAGTAAAACGCACGATTAGGAAGAAAGTGTGCGCTAAGGAAATACAAGACCATGCGTTTTACAAAAATCAGAATTACTGCCTTGGGGAAAATGCACCGCCTGCATAGCAAAAACCAAAGCTGGATCATATGCTCCCTGCACCAATACATAGTAAAAACCAAACAAATCAGCACCGGTAATACCCTAGTACTCACCCTCAGCAACAGAATGCACAATTGCACACCCTTAGGCCAAAGCAGTGCACATAGTGGTCATTGACTGAACAACGCAAATATAACCGATTATCGGTAAAAATGTAGTCACGAGTGAGAAAACAGACCCAGATGAGTCCGAAAACCCCTATATAAATCGAACTCATAATTTATGCATGAAGGTTGTCCTTGACTTGGCAGGTGAACAAAAGGGCAAGCTGGAAGTCAGGAAATTTGACAAAGGCAATAAGCGTTGAGTGATGAAGGCACACTCAATACTCTCAACGCTAGAGCAAGCTGAGACAGCTAAGAAGAATGTCTAAGGCAAAAGCATTGAGACAGCTGAGATAGTTGAGAAGAAACCGCTGAGATAGAAGACAGTCTCAGCTGAGAAGAAGAAACCGCTGAGACAGTTGAGAAAAAACTGCTGAGACACAAGACAGTCTCAGCTGGGAAGGAGAAACTGCTGAGAAAGTTGAGAAGAAACCGCTAAGACAAATCAAACAGAATTTCTCTAAGTATAGAAGCATTGAGTGATGCAGGCTAACTCAACGCTTCTAAAGTAGAAGCTCAATTCAATATTTGTTGAACAGAATTCTTAGCTCATCAAGCCGAGCTCACCTTTCGTCGAGCTCAAGTTCAAGTTTGAAGATCTAGAGTTTGTCGAGTTCAGTTCAAATTCGTCGAACTAATTTTAGAATTCGTCAAACCCAGCTCACCTTTCGTCGAGCTCAAGTTCAAGTTTGAAGATTCAGAGTTCGTTGAGCTCAGTTCAGAATTAGTCGAATTGATTTATGAATTCATCGAACACAGCTCACCTTTTGTCGAGCTCAATTTAAATACTGAAGATTCTGATTTAGTCGATATCAGTTTAAATTTCGTCAAATTGAATTTAAAATTCGTTGAACCCATCTGTCCATTCATCGAGAACAGACAAAGCATTTCATGTCATTGCCAAAAAGCTATAGTAGTGCCAAAAGCTACTATTTTTCTTCTTCTGAGGGAGGTGGCGCTGACCATCCTTAGCGGGGCCCACATTCAAATTATGTCATTGATTCAAATCAATAGATATAAAAGGAAAAGAATAAAAGGGGATTAGGGTTAACGAATATAAAAACGAAAAGAGAGGCGGTTGTACTTCATCTTCTCCAATGAGCTTAAAAGCCAAGTTTAACAGAGCTAGCCAGAAAGGCAGATAAAGATAGCTGAAGCTTCTTCTAGTTTAGAAAGTTTTTTTGTGTAGAATAAGGTAGTTGATTCATCCAATCAGTAAGAAGAGATAGTTGTGTGAAGGGACGTCAGCCTTCAACAACAGATAGCTGCTCATCAGTACAGTAGAGAAGGAGCTAGCTGTAGAAGAAGACTAATTCCTTCTACAGCAAGAGAGCTGGACTGATATCTGCTTAGTCCAGTAAGGTAGGCTTTAAGATTTTTCTCAGAGTCAAGACTTTACATTATTTCAATATCTTGTTTAATTTCCTGTAGGATTCAGCTTGTGTTGGGTCAATTGATCCAATGTCCCAAATTTGTAAGAAGTCAAACTGGTCAATGATATACACATATAATGTAGTTTATGTGTTCTTGAGTTCTTGTATGTAGTTTGTCCTTAATTTGACAGGTGAACAGGAAGAGGAAGCTAGAAGTCAGATAATTTGAGTAAGGCATAACTGCTGAGACACCTGAGAAGAATGTCTCAGCAGAACTGCGGAGACAGCAGAGAAGATCAACACAAATCGTTGAGAGAAGTGTTGGCCTCAACTTAACTACTGAGATAGAAGACTATCTCGACTGAGAAGAAGTAACCGCTTAGACAGAAGATAGTCTCAACTTTGAAGAAGAAACCGCTGAGATAGTTGAGAAGGAACCATTGAGACAAAGCCAGCAAAAATTTTCTAAGTCCAGAAAATGGAGTTCGTCGAACTGAATTCAGAGTTCGTCGAGCTGATCTCACCTTTTATCAAGCTCAAGTTAAAGGTTGAAGATTCAGAGTTCATCGAGCTGAGCTCACCTTTCGTTGAGCTCAAGTTAAAGTTTGAAGATTCAAAGTTCATCGAGTTGAGCACACCTTTTGTCGAGCTCAAGTTAAAGGTTGAAGATTCAGAGTTCATCAAGATGAGCTCACCTTTCATTGAGCTCAAGTTAAAGTTTGAAGATTCAAATTTCGTCGAGCTCAAGTTAAAGTTTGAAGATTCAGAGTTCGTCGAGGAGAGCTCACATTTCGTCGAGGTAAATGTAAACTTGGATATTTTGAAGTTCGTCGAGCTCAGCACAGAGTTCGTCGATCTCAGCTCGACGATCGTCGAGGTCATTCCAAGTACTTCATGGCATTGCGGGAAAGCCACAGTAGCGCCGGAAGCTACTAGTTGTCCTCTTTTGAGGAAGGTGGTGTTCACCATCCTTGGCTGGGCCCACACTCAAATTATGTCGTTTATTCAAATCTACGGATATAAAAAGAAAAGAGAAAATGAGATTAGGGCACCGAACACAGCAAACAAAAAATAAATGAGAGACGGCTGGACTTAATCTTCACCGACGTGCTTGAAATCCAAGTGCAGCTGTGCAATCCTGCAAAACAGAGAAAGATAGTTGAAGCTTCTTCCAGTTCAGCAAGATTATTCTTTGGAGAACAAGGTGGCTGATTCATCAATTAGCAACAGGATAAAGCTGTGTGAAGGGTTGTAAGCCTTCAACAGTAGTTAGTTATCTTCAGTACAATAGAGAAATTGGTAGCTATAGAAGAAGACAAATTCCTTTTACAACAAGGGAGCTGGACTGAAATCTTCTGAATCCAGCAAGGTATACTCTAAGATTTATCTTTGAGTTAGTATTTCAATTTACTTGATTAATTCCTGTAGGAGTCAGCTTTCCTGAATCTGAGCTGTAGGGCACTTTGTGCCTGAGTTGTAGGTGACTAATAAGTCACTGAGGTAGGTGCCCTCCTAGGGTACTGAGGTAGGATCCAAGTGTGGATCTGAGAGTAGGGTTGTCCTCCTAGCCTGAGTAGTAGGCCTTAGTGATAAGGCTGAGGTAGGTGACTATTGATTCACTAAGTTGTAGGTGACAAGTGTGTCACTGATTGTAGGTCTTGGAGGAGACTGATCTGTAAGGCCTTTGGCCTGAGATAGGTGACAAATTTGTCACTCAGCTGTAGGTGCCTGGAAGGGCACTTAGGTAGATACCTGGAAGGGTACTGATCTGTAGGAGTGTTGTAGCACTCTAAGAGTTGGGAGTGCCTGGGCTGTAGGCCTTAGAGATAAGGCTGAGGTAGGTGGTTTGAAGACCACTGAGCTGTAGGAGCATTGCAGGTCTCCGAGGTAGGAACTCTTGTGGTTTTGAGGTAGGGTTCTGAAGAGAACCTTAGTGTAAGGCTGAGGGCCTGAGGTGCAAGATCTGAGGAGCATTTTGGAGGACTTTGTGCCTTGTCTAACATAAGTTAGAAAGATGGGAGGGAAAGTGGATGTACCCAATTAGGGAACCACTATAAATAAGTTGTGTTGTGTTGTGTTGCTTGCTCTTGTTTTTATATTGCAGGTAATTAGGACAAGCTCTAGATCTCTAAATATATAAATAACAAATAGACTTAAGTAATTTCAAAGACCTATTCACCCCCTACCCTCAAGGAGACTAGCTAACCTTAAAGTAATAACTTTCAAGTGGTAATAGAGGGAGGTTACTCAAAAAGGATCTAACAATCTAAGTATACCTCCAAGGTTAGATATATAATATATTTATGGGGTCTGGTGTAAACTTTAAGGAGTTGGGGGCCATGAAGCTTTCAATCTGTATAAAGGAAGGCTTTGGCCAATAGAAGGAAAGGGTTAGGTTATTCATTGAAGATGTTGACCCTAGGATATACATCACAGTCAAAGAAGGACCCTTCATCCCTATGAAGACTTCAGCTATAGATGCCAACATCTAGACACCTAAATCTTATGATGAAATGAACAAAGATGAGCTCCTACTTGCCTCCATGGATAAGAGAGCTAAAATCATTATTGATAGTGCAATAGATGATTCAACCTTCCAAAATCTGGTGCACTACAAGACCTCCAAGGAGATGTGGGACACCCTAGTATTGTTCAGGCAGGGTTCAAAGGAGGTGAGGGATGACAGAAAATCCATGCTTAGCTAGGAGTATGAGGCCTTCAGACAAGGATATTCTGATGGCAATGCTTGGTACTTTGAGAGATTCTTCAGAATAGTGAATAAATTGAGAACATATGGAAGGGTCTTCAGTACCTATGAGCTGAATTACAAATTTCACTGGTCCCTCACAAAGGATTGGGACACAAAGATTTGTGTCATTAGGGAAATGGCCAAGTTAGCTGAAACTCCTCCTCCAACCCTATTTGGAAAGCTGCTGTCATATGAGATGCAGCTTGCTGTAAGAAAGGAAGAAGAGAAGAGCAGTAAGTCACATGCCAAAGAGAAGTCTATGGCTTTTAAAGATGATGCCCCAACCAGGAGCAGAAGGAAGAACTCTCCACTCAGGAGAATTACTGAGTCAGATTCTGAGAGCTCAAAGATCAGCACCTCAGACAGCAATATGTCTGATGAGGACTTTGCTGCCTTCTCCAGGAAGTTTCAGAAATTCATGAAGAAGGAGCATAGGAGGAAAAACAGGTCTTCCTCTTCCTCATAGCACAGAAGGAGATCCTCCAAGGAGTACAGGTATGCTCCTAACTCTAGCAAATAAACTTCTTCTAAAGTCATTTGTTTATGCTGCAGCAAACCTGGGCACATAATTGTTGGCTGCCCATTGAAGAAGAAAGAGGAAGGAGAGATGAAGCACCACAAGGGGAAGAAGAAAGAGAAGTTACTTGTGGCCAAGAAGGAAAAGACCTAGTCTGACTCCTCCTCTGGGTCAGACAGTAAAGAAGAAGAAGCCTAGATTGGGCTAATTGCTATTGCTGAAGAAGAACCTAAAAATTATCCTGCTGCTAGGATAGGAATCAGGGCCCCTCTGCCACATTCAAGAAGTGACTCAGAGGTGGATGAAGATGAAGAAGAAGATTTTCAATGCCATAGATTATGGCAATGATAGATGAGGAGAGCATCCAAGATTAGCCTTGACAGGCTCAGGTAAATTTTAAATCTCTGTCTTTTATTTCAGGTCTTGATGTTAGCTTAGATTCTAAAGCTCAATCATCAAGAGATGAAGGGGATACAAAGTCTGAGGATGATGTACATTCTATAATTGACAAGTATGGAGAACATCTTGAAGTATTCAAGAAGTGCAAGCTCCTTGCTAAGAGACATGCAAAAGTGCTTCTCAGTCTTATCAGTAAGTGTGAGGGCCAAGAAAAGAATCTCAATGATATGGCTGCACAATCAGCCAAGCTCAAGGGGATCATTGATATGGAGTCTGTGATAAGAGTCTCAAATGAGAAACTTATCCAGAAACTTAAAGATGATCTCCTAAATGAGAAATTGATGGTGGCATTTTCTTAGCCAAGCATTGTGCTTCCCTTAATTGACACCCTCTTTACCCAAAATGGTAAGAAAGGGTTAGTATTTAAGGGACCTGCTAGACCTCACAATATTAAAGGAAAGGGGAAGGCACCAGTTGTAGCTCTAGCCTCATTGCCTTCAATCTCTTTTCATAAAGTAATGTTGCCTTCTAACAGGTATGACCATAAAAGCTGTTATGGTCACTAGGAGAATGGCAGAACACTAGTATGGATAAATGTGCCCATAGCCAAGGTGGAAGATATAGCAATGTGAAGGCCTTTAAGGCTGCCCATGAGGAAATTCAATGGGCCCATCCTGGACCATTTGTTTTTGGTGCCCCATCCCCAAAACTCAAGGATATTGCTGCTGCAGGAAATCTGAGTCATCCAACAAAAGTAATTACTCAAGTTGAGTCTTCTGGCAAGGCTGAAATGGCAATTTCTGAGGCAATCAGATGCATGTTAGCTTAAAAGAGACATGTAGTTGGTGGCTCTCATAAAAGACCAAAACAGTCAGCTGAAAGACTTACCTTAAATCAAATAGCTTCTGGAAGAAATCAGAGACATACAGTAGCACAACTTCCCACTTTTCAAGGAGCAGTCCACGAAAATGCTGGCCCTAAACAAAAAAGGAGATATAATGTCCATGAGTTATGGTGATGTGGCAAAGTGGGCCACTATGCTGTAGATTGCTGGCACAATCCTTCAGTGTCCAGGGGTAGCCAACCTGTCAGGAATACTGCAGGAAGGCAAGCTTATTTTCAAACTAATGTGAACCTAGGACCCAATAGAAATTGGGGTACTAAGGTGAGATAAATTATGCTTTTCATGTGAGTTCCAGTACCAATTCCCCTAAATGGTACTTGGACAGTGGATGTTCCAGGCACATGACTAGAACAAATGAACTGTTGAAAGTGTTTACTCCAGTAAAGAATGGACCTAAAGTCATCTTTGGAGACTTTGACAAGGGAATAACCAGAGGTTTTGGTAAGATCTCAAATGGCTTAATCACCATCACAAAGGTAGCTTATGTAGAGGGGTTGCAACACAACCTCATAAGCATAAGCCAACTATGTGACCTTGGTTATGACATTTCCTTCCATAAGGATTAGTGTCACATCAAGAGGTTAAGTGACCAGAGTGTCGTCTTAATAGGCAATAGGAGTGGGAATGTTTATTGCTTAAAATTTTCTTGCTTAGATAGTCGTTCCCCTATATGCCCAGTTACAAATGACAAAGTCTAATATTGTGTCCAAAAGCACAATAGACTAGTTAATTGGAATTATAAGACCATTGGTCAGCCTTTAGTGATGAGCTAGTTAGGAATGGTCCCAAAATAAAATGCTCCAAGTAGGGTATCTGTGATGCTTTCCAAAAGGGTAAGCAGACTAAGACCTCCTTCGAGAACATTGGGACCAAGAACTCAGTGAGATACTTGTATCTCCTACATATGGACTAGTTTGGTCATATGCCTGTTAAGAGGCTAGGTAGGAAGATCTACACCCTTGTGGTGGTTGATGACTATTCCAGGTTTGTTTGGATGTTCTTCCTTAGAAGAAAAGATGAAACCCTTAAAGTCTTCATGAATTTTGTCAGGCAGATTCAGAATGAACTTGAAAGCTCTGTGGTCAAAATAAGAATTGACCATGGAACTGAATTTTAGACTGCTGCCATGACTACTTTCTATGAAGAGCAAGGGATTCATCAAGAATTCTACTCTCCAAGAACAACCTAGTAAAATGGGTTAGCTGAGAGGAAAAACTGGACTCTCATAGAAGTTGGGAGAATATTGTTGAGTGACACTTCTCTCCCTGAATATTTCTTGGTTGAGGTAGTTAACACTGCATGTCATGTTCTCAATAGGGCTTCTATCACCAAAGACCACAAGAAGACTCCCTATGAGATCTTGAAGGGTGGAAAACCTAACATATCCTATTTCAGGATCTTTGGTTGCAAGTGTTTCATCTTGAACAATGGCAAGTCAAAAGTGACTAAGTTTGCTGCCAAATCCCATGAGGGGATCTTTGTTGGGAATAATAATAGTAGTAAGACATATAGAGTCTATAACTTGACAAATCAAGTTGTAGAAGAATCTGTCCATGTAGTGTTTGATGAGTCAAGCTTGATTGGCAATGAGTTGTCAAGCTCTTTGCCTAGTTCTACAGGTACAAAAATTATGATGGAAAAGCTCTCCATCAAAAATAAAGACACTGCTATGCAAGAAGAATATGGAGAGGGATGCTATTCAGTGGAAGCACAAGACAGTCAAGCTGGAGATGAAGACCAACCAGTTGAATAAAATGGTGCTCAGCAAGAAGCAGTCAGGCTGCCCCCAGTAATCAAATATCTGAGAGATCATCCTCTAGATTAGATAATAGGTGAGGCTAGCTAAGATATACAGACCGGAAGTAGGTGTTCCAACACACCTCTTTACTCCAGCTTCCTGTCAAAAGAAGAGCCCAAGAAATTTAAAGAGACAAATCAAGACCAATTCTGGATTTGTGCAATGCAAGAAGAACTGAATTTTTTCAAAAGATGCAAGGTCTGGAAGCTGGTTCCCAACCCAGATGAACATAATGTCATTGGAGTCATGTTGATTTTCAGAAATAAACTTGATGAAATGGCATTATAATAAAGGATAAGGCTGGACTAGTGGCCAAGGGGTATATATAGGAAGAGGGGATTTATTATGATCAGATTTTTTTCCCTAGTTGCAAGATTGGAAGCCATCAGACTGTTCCTTGCATTTGCAGCCTTCCAGGAATTCATATTCTTCCAGATGGATGTGAAGTCAGCCTTCTTGAATAGAGACTTGAAAGAAGAGGTCTATACAGAGTAGCCTCTAGGTTTTGTAGATTCTAACTCTCCTATTACTGTGTATAGACTTAGGAAAGCTCTATATGGGCTCAAGCAAGCCCCTAGAGCATGGTATGAGGCATTGTATACCTTCCTCATTGAGAACAAATTTTCAAGGGGAAAGATAGACAAGACCCTATTCCTAAGGGAATCTAAGGGCAAGATCATCCTAGTCTAGATTTATGTTGATGACATAATATTTGGCCCTACTTATGACAATCTCTGCAGGAAGTTGGCAAAACTTATGCAGGGGAAGTTTGAGATGAGTAGTATGGGTGAATTGATGTTCTTCTTGGGATTCAAAGTAAGACAGACTGATGATGGTCTATCCATATCCCAGTCAAAGTTCACCAGGGAGCTAATCAAGAAGTATGGTATGGAGAATTCTTCCACCATAAGAACTCTCATGAACCAAGTATACCTATAGGCAAAGATGATCCAGGGAAACCTACTGATCTAACTTTGTATAGAGGTATAGTTGACTCCCTCCTCTACCTCACTACAAGTACGCCTGACATTATGTATGGAACATGTGTATGTGCTAGGTATCAGGCCTGCCCTAAAGAGTCTCACTACACTGCAGTGAAAAGAATCTTGAGGTATCTTAAGGGCACCCCAGATCTTGTCTTGTAAGACCCCCTTTTTTCTTTTTAAACCACAAGGGTCTTAGGCCCAAAACCGTCGCTTTGTGGTGACACCTTCACACCAAGAAAGGTCATCACTACAAAACGCCGAACCTGCCTGCCAAATCGATCATAGAACAGTAGTAAGAAATAGAAGAACTCTACACATGTCCAAAAATCACAAATATAGTAAATAATCTCCATGAAGGGAGAGCCCATATAAATAATAAAGGTACTGAAAATAGGGATCATGCCTGGTACATCAATATCCTCACTACATATCACTCCTCACGGAAGCAAAAACTAAACATCTACTAACGATTGGGACTCAGAGTCCCAACTGTCTGAATTCCGGTGCTAGACTGTCCCATCTCCAAGCGTGCCGACCTCCGGGGCTGCTCCTCCATGCTAGGATCCATGATCCCCTAAAATGATGTTGTTCGAAAATCATTAGTCTAAAAGACTATGTCCTATCATCCCCCACCCTTTCCCCCATGGATCCTAGGAACCGAGCGGGGAGGAGGAAAGGAGAGGTAATGAAGGTGGAGAATAATAAAGAAATAGGTGACGGTGGAACTAATCTAGCAGTTCTAAGAGTATATGTGATAGGAATGAAAGTATGAAAGACTGAATATATAATATGTAACCTTAACTTATATGAAAATGCATAAGCTAAGGGATCTTCTGTAAGACTCCTATCGTATAAAAATTCTCATACCAATTTATACGATAGGGTGTCAGTTTTCTAGCAGCATGTATATATCTATAGAGTAGAAACCTTAACTTATAAGAACACTCACGCGAGCTTATCGGCCAAGGAGTCGTTTTGTAGGGCTTATTGTATAAAGCATCCCATACCAATTTATACAATAAGTGTCAGGGGTTATATGCAAAGATGTTGGTTCCCTAGTTTTGATTTGGGCTGTGTCATCTCTTTTAGGCTTATTTGACCCAAGATTTATCTATGGTCAATGGTTAGACTAAAAGGTTAGTCTATCCATAGGATAGTTTTTTTGGATTGGATTGTTATGATTTTTGGCTAAGTATTTTTGTGCTCGACGATAGTCGATCGTCGCTCGACGATCTTCGAATGAAGATCGACGATTTCAGAGTTATATGAACTCTGAAGTAGGATCGACGATCTGCCTGCTCAGATTGACGATCGTGTTGCCCTGTTCGACGTTTTCTGTGAAGAAAGTTTTTCTTCAGGTTGACGATCTGCTTGCTCAGATCGACGATCTTCGTTCTCTGGTCGACTATTTCTGTACGCTATTTCTTTTATTCTTCTCTGTTAAGATAATGTTTTATTTCCTCATTCATAAGACATATTTTACCCAAATATTCTGCTTAATTAAATGCTCATTTTCCTTTGCTTATTTGCAATATTCTTCTTGCATTAATTGAGAGATTTGGCAGAATAAAGTCTTTTGTTTTATTAGAGGAAATCGTGTTTTCTAACAGCTGTATTATACCCGTTATGCCTTGCTTCTTGTGCCAATTTATAAAGTCAATTTGATAGGATATTTTAATATCCTTAATTCCTTTTTGGGAATGACAGAGAAGATTTCTAGCGCAGCTTTCTTTATTTGTTTTATTGTATTGTTTGGAAAGATCTTTTAGTGCAGGGCTCGAGATATTATTCAAACATAAGTGAGAAGGTTCTATATTAGTAGTGTAGATCATTGAAGACATACACAAAAACTCAATACAATTCTAAACAGACACAGAACAAGTATTTTCAAGTGAAAAAGAAAAAGCTCTTCTTCTCCCTGAGTGCATCCTGTCTTCAGGAAATCAACTCTCAGTGCTCAAGCTTTCAAGAAGAAGAACATCCCAGATTACAAAAAGCTCCTGAAGAAGAACATTCACTCAATATTCAGAGTATTCTTCGTAGCTGTTTAAGAAAGCTATTAAAAGCAATTTGGAGTTCCTACACCCTGAAGCAAAGCTTCTTCCTGGACATTCTCAAAGACAGGGGGAGCTTTGAATAATTATAAGCAATCCACTAGCTTCTCTGAACACAGAGAAGACACTCTAACTTTCTTCTTTAACCTCATGTAAAAGGGTTATTACTCCCTTTAAAAGTGAACCATTGGTGGTAGGCCACCTAATCAAAAACCTGCGTGTTTGGTTCTTAGGAACCTGATCAAAAGCCTTAAGGATTTCTAGATCTACCTGAAGAAGATCTTGTGGTGGCTGTGCACCTGATCAAAAACCTGTAGTGGATTCCTACCAGGGTGGTAGAAGAGTGGATGTACCCAATTGGGGAACCACTATAAAGTTCTTGTGTTGTCTGGTTGCTCATTTAATTTATGCTCTATGGCTATGATAGGTATAACTAGGTTGCTATTTGCCGTGTTAGGACTTATGCTTGACTGAAGCTTCAGTTAGCATCCTTTGGTATTCACTCACTCTGTTATGCTTTTAGTTTAAAGCTTTTATTTTTATATTCCACAAATAGCTCAAGAGAAGTGTTTAGAGTCTATTCATTTTTTAATACTCTATTCACCCCCCCCCCCTCTAGAGTAGTAAGTATCTTATCCCCTCTCTTTCAATTGGCATCAGAGGGAGGTTGGTTATTCAATAACTTAACCATTCCTTGGTTGATTGGTTGAACAGGCTAACACCTGAACACTAAGATCTTGTGATAAGATACTTTGATACCATATACACTTAAACTAGATTCATTGCCCAGTACAAAGATTACTCTAGCACAAGACCTCCAGTATGCAACTTAGCAAAGTTTGGCATCTTGAAGGCAAGAATCAGACTCTACTTGAACTCCATTGATGAAGATATTTTTTCTTCTATCTTAACAGGGCCACCAACACCACCTGTTGCAGCCACTGCTACAACATCTACAAATCTCAGTGCAGTGCCACCTCCTGACTACAATGAAACATATAAGAAGTCCAAGATAGCTGAAGATAAAGCAATGAATATCATGGCTTAGACCATGTTTGATGAAACATTCCAGAAAGTGGCTGATTGCACCTCAGCAAAAGCCATGTGGGACTCTCTGAATCAGATTGTAGCTGGTTCAGCAGATGAGAGGAAGGATAGAAGGTCCAACCTCATATCCCAATATGAGAACTTCAAGAAGGAAGAGGTTGAGACAATAGAAGCTATGTACACAAGGCTATGCTCCATAATCAATGAGCTGAGAACACTGGATAAGGAGATTACATTGACAGAAGTCAATGACAAAATTCTGATGTGCTTTCCCAGCACATGGGATCTCAGAATCTGGCCAATCAAGGAGTCCAGAAGTACAAAAGAGATCTCAACTGAAGCCCTCCTTGGCAAGCTCAAATCATTTGAGCAAGTACTGAAGACCAGGGAAGCTGAAGCTGAAGCTAAAGCACCCACTCCAACAAGGAAAGAGCAAACCCTTGCTCTTAAGGCTGATGATGAGTCAAAGGTGACTCAATAAAATGAAGAATTGTTGGCACTCTTTGCCAAAAGATTTTACAAGATGGGAAGGAAGGACAACAGAAGGAAGTCATCAAAGTATGATGACAAGCAAAGGTATGATAAAACTCCTTCTAAAGAAATTGTTTGCTATGGATGCAGGAAGCCTGGACACATTCTCCCTGAGTGTCAAAAGACAAAGCATAAGGAAAGAAGTAAAGAGAAGGATCATGAGAAGCACTACTCCAAGGCATCTTCTCACAAACACAAGAAGAAAGAGAAAGGTCTTGTTGCAAAGACCTGGAGTGACACTTAGGAAGACTCATCTTCCTCCAGCTCCAGTGTAGATGATGAAGAAGAGAAGAAAGCTAAAGAGATTTGCCTCATGGAAATCGATGCCTACAGCAGTAATTCAGCTGCAGAGATAACTAAAGATGAGGAGCATGAGTTATCTGATGAAGACCATGTAATAGCATCTTATGATTTTACTTCAAATGATTTTAAGCTTGAATTCAAAACTCTGTGTTTAGATTTACTTAGCTCAGAAAAGGAGATAAAATTGCATAGAGAGAAACTAGCTGCAACAGAATCCTTAACTAGTGAAACATTAGATTAGAATCAGAACTCACTAGATCATCTGAGGAAATTAAGTTTCTTAAACTAGAACTAGCCAAAGCTAAGAGATTAGAAGATTCACTTCATGGTAGGAGCCTTAAGTTGCTAGAAATCACTAGAACCTCCAACACTAGGATAGATAACAATAAGTTAGGCTTAGGTGCCTCCTCTAGTGAACCCCCATTGCTCCTTAAATTTAATCTATCTACACCAATAAAGTTTGTTTCTGAAAAGGGAATACACAATACTTAGGTTGTCCAGAGAGCTAAGAAAATGCTAAATATAATTAAGAGAAACAAAAGGAAACAGAAGTTTATAGAAATACAAAAATCGTCGAACGCCCATCGACGATCGTCGTACCCATCATCGAACGACAATCAACGATCTCTGAACTCAACTGCTGGGAAAAATTATTCAGCAATGAGGGATCGACGATCTCAGCCTGAGTCGTCGAATAGAGATCGACGATCGTGGAACCCAGAATTCTATTCTGTGAACCAAGATCGACGATCTGGGTACCGATCGTCGACCATCGATCGACGATCAGAACTAAATTCTCAAAATTACAACAATGCTTACAGGAATAATAAGTTTAACAGCAACCCTAGGTCTGCTAATCTATCTTCAGATTGGATTATCCCACCTAGGAGATCTCACCCCCTAGGATATCATCCTCAACCTGCATATTCTTTCATTTCTAGTTTCTCTTATATGAAGAACAAGGGACCCAAGGTTACCTGGGTCCACAATGTTTAATTTATATTGTTGCAGGTGAAGACCTATCCTATCACTCAGGACAAGTGGTATTTTGATAGTGGATGCTCCAAGTATATGATAGGAAATAAAGATAATCTTTCAAGCTTCAAAGCCAAGTTCGGACTAAAGGTGGTCTTTGGTGATTCCATCTGTGGTCAGACTGAAGGATATGACAAATTCACCTTAGGATCAGTGACTTTCAAGAAGGTAGCATATGTCACAGGACTAAAGAACAATCTTATTTCAGTAAGTCAGCTCTGTGATGCTGGATACCAGGTTTTGTTTTCTAATACTCTATACAATATTACTTTGAACAATGAAATTGTGTTGGTAAGTATTAGACAAGGTAATATATATCTTGTAGATTTTAATTCCACTTCTTCTGAAATTTGTTTATTTAATGAAGTGAGTAGTAATAATACTTTGTAGCATAGAAGGCTAGGTCATGTTAACCTTAAAAATATATCTAGGTTATCCAAATACAACCTTGTCAGAGGTTTGCCCTCTTGCCCCTACAAGAAGGAAGGCCTATGCAAGGCTTGTCAGCTAGGCAAGCAAACCAAAAATAGTTTCAAAGCTGTAAATAAAAGTGATTCACCTAGAATTCTGTACCTATTGCACTTGGACCTTTTTGTTCCAATAGCTATTTAAAGTCTAGGGGGGAAATTCTATACCCTAGTGATTGTAAATGATTACTCAAGATTCACTTGGGTGTTCTTCTTAAGAACTAAATTTGATAACTTTAAAGTTCTTACAGACTTTCTACATTGTATAAAGATTGAGTTCAATACTCACATTGCCCTGATCAGAAGTGATCATGGGACAGAGTTTGATTCTCTTCTTATGCAAGAATTCTGTGAGAAAGAAGGTATCAGACACAGTTTCTCTGCTCCTAGAACTCCTCAACAAAATCGGGTAGTTGAAAAAAAAAACAGAACCCTGATTGAAGCTGCAGGAACATTGTTAGCAGATGCTAACATGCCTCTATCCTTTTCAACAGAAGCAGTTAGCACAGCTAATTATGTGCTGAACAGGAGTCTGATACATAAACTAAAGGGGAAGACTCCTTATGAATTACTTAAAGGAAAGAAACCTAAAATAGATTGTTTTAGAATCTTTTGCTGTGTAGTCTATATCAACAATAATAACAAAGAATATATTAGAAAGTTTGAAGCAAAGGCTTCAATGGGAATCTTTCTAGGATATTCTCAAGTAAGCAAAGCTTATAGGGTATTTAATAAATCCACCCTAAAAATTGAAGAATCAGTGCATGTGTCTTTTGATGAAACAAAAATGTTTTACAGAGAGAAGGAAACTTCCTCCAGTAACTCTTTGCAGGTATCTGACTTATGCAAGAACTTGGATAAGCTAAAACTCACATAGGAGATTCAACCTCAATCAACACCTCAGACAGTTGACTCAGAAAGTGATGAATATTAGACAGAAGTAATTGTAAATGTACCAACAGCCAATCTAATTCCACAAGAGGAATTGATTCCAACTGCTGTTGAAGATCACATTCCACCACCTGATTATGTCACACTTAGAGATCACCCTATATCTCAAGTGATTGGAGACATTTCAACTGGTGTGCAAACCATACATCAACTAAGTCAAAATGTGATGCTTGCCTAATTTCTTTCTCAGATTGAGCCCTTATCCATAAAAGATGCTGAGCAAGATCCCCACTTGATCATTGCTATGCAAGAAGAGCTAAACCAGTTTGAGAGATCCAAAGTGTGGAATTTGGTTCCAAGACCAAAAGGCCAACTGGTTATAGGCACCAAATGGGTGTTCAGAAATAAGTTGGATGCATAAGGAATAATTGTAAGGAATAAAGCAAGGCTTGTAGCACAAGGCTACAGACAGGAAGAAGGAATAGATTATGATCAGACTTTTGCTCCTGTTGCAAGGCTAGAGGCAATAAGGATCTTTCTAGCATATGCAGCCTACATGAAGTTTAAGGTTTTTCAGATGGATGTCAAGAGTGCATTCCTAAATGGTGAGCTAAAGGAAGAGGTATTTGTTGAACAACCTCCTGGTTTCATTTCTTCAACTTATCCCTCACATGTTTTTAAGTTGGAAAAAGCTCTGTATGGACTTCAGCAGGCTCCTAGAGCATGGTATGAGACTTTAGCTAATTTCCTATTAGAATATAAGTTTGTAAGAGGCATATTTGATAGAACTTTTTTTATTAAGCACCACAAAGACAAAATCCTGTTAGTTCAAATCTATGATGATGATATTATATTTGGTTTCACTGATCCCAAACTATGCAAAAGGTTCTCTGACCTAATGCATTCTAAATTTGAGATGAGTAGTATGGGTGAGCTGTCTTATTTACTTGGTCTCCAAGTGAAACAAGATGCTGATGGCATCTTCATCTCCCAATCTAAATATACTATGGAATTGGTAAAGAAGTTTGGGATGACAGATGCTTTAGCAATGCACACTCCTATGGCTACTAATGTAGTTATTGATTCTGATGATAAGGGCAAGCCTGTTGATCAAAAAAATTATAGGGCCATTTTTGGTTCCCTATTATATCTAACTGCAAGTAGGTCTGATATAATGTTCGCCACATGCTTATGTACTAGATTTCAGGTCAACCCTAAGGAATCTCATTTGACTCTTCTAAAGAGAATCTTAAGATACTTGAAGGGATGTCCTAATTTAGGACTTTGGTACCCAGCTGAATCAGAATTTGAGTTGATTGGATACTCAGATGCAGACTATCCTGGCTGTAGAGTTTACAAGAAGAGCACCTCAGGGACTTGTCAGTTCCTAGGTGAGAGGTTAGTCTCTTGGTTTTGTAAAAAGCAGACTTCTGTTTCAACTTCAACTACAGAGGCTGAATATATAGCAGCTGCTAGTTGTTGTTCACAAATTCTGTGGATTCAAAATCAACTTTTGGATTATGGGTATACACACAAGAACACCAAAATCATGTGTGAAAGTACCAGTGCAATTTCCATAGCACAAAATCCTGTGCACCATTCCAGGACTAAGCACATTGACATTAGACACCATTTTCTTAGAGACTGTGTTGACAATAATAAGATAAATCTCGAGTTTATACCCACAGATCTATAGAGAAGTGATATTTTCACAAAGCCATTAGATGAACAGAAACATCTATTCTTTTTGAATCAACTAGGCATGATGGATGGATCAGACAAAGTGAAAAATCTGCTAAGTTGAAATTTGTTCTAAAATCGTCGAACGACGTTCGAAGATAGTCGAACAGGGTTGAGCTTGATCGTTGACCCCGGGTCTACAATAGCCCTTTGCGCTTAGAGAAAGAAATCGTCGACCGATGATCGACGAATCTTCTTCGGAAACCAATCACCGACCGACGATTGACGACTGATTATCTTGACCTTCACTCAAAGATCGACGTTTTTAGTTTATTCCAAAACGATCGTCTATCTAGGTCTGAAGATCGTCGACGGAGCTCGCCTTTTCATATTCCGCTTTCAGGATTATCTCAAGCTCTCGTCCCACGTTTTTCTCTTCCCTCTTCTTGCGATCTTTCCCATTCCAGATCTTCTAGTCATTTTCGATGGCGATTCCCTCTGCAACCTTGTCTGTGATGAAGTTTTACGTCGGCTTCAGTGTCAATTTCGAGTCTTTCAGCGACATCGATCAGATTTTTCAAGAAATGAAACAGTTATGTGACGATCAAGGCCTCAAGAAACTGATGTCCACAAGGATCAAGCTACACATGTCTGAAATAAAGGAATGGGTTTATACATCCTCTTCAGATGACAAGACGATGACTGGATCAATCAACGGCGTAGAGGTAACTCTCTCTCCAGAGATTCTAACTGAAATTTTTGAGCTACAAAATGGTTCTGATGAGTATGAACAAGACTCTACTGAGTATGCGAGGATGCTGCTGGAAATGGGTCATGCAGAAGGCATCCCATCCAAGCTCCTAAATGTAAACTTATTAGTAGGTTTCAAGTTTTTGGCAGATCTTGTTGGGAAAGTGTTGCTCGGAAAGCACTCAGCCCATGACAACATAAATCGGCAGCAGTTTTCCTTGATGTCTGCGCTAGTAAACAAGAAAGCAATCAACTGGGTTGGATTGCTGTTTGAACTGATCAGGAAGAAGAACAATAAGAAAGAGGTGTCCCTCGGAAGGATAATTGCGGTCTTTCTATCCAAGAAAGCGCCCCAGCTGTTAGGATCTGTTCCTACAGCAATCAATGCTAGCAAAAGGATTGACCCTTCACTGTTTGTGAAATGGAAAAGGATAATACAAAAGCCAACAAAGACTGAGTCTTCCCTTCCAGCATCTGAGAGCACAAGGGCTGTTGCAGTCGTTCCCCAACCTAGTGAAGTTCTTCCTGCTTCCTCCTCCTTACCATCCACCTCCATAGACATTCCTTATTCTCCCGTGAACAATCCATCTCAACCTGGTTCCCCAACACCAGACCATCTTCAATTACCTAACTTCAATTTGGATTCTATGTTTAACCTGCTTACCCCTTCACCTCATCCTTCACCAGCTCAAATTCCTCACCAATCTCCAGCCTCTCCAAATCATCAATCACCTACTACAGATCAGCCATCTCAACATACATCACCTCCTGATGAAGCAACAGTTCAGAATACCACCATCCCTGATGATTCTCCATGAACAATTCCTCCATCATTCCAAATTACCCCAGCATTCATTGCCTAAGTCTTAGACCTCATCACCCCTTCCATAAAAGCCATGATAGCTGAGGCCATTGCCCCCCTTGCTTTATTTATCTCCACTCTTACTGCCTCTATCTCTGCCCTTTCAAACCCTTCTTCATCTAGTGGCCTGGGTTTAGTTCTCACCGAACCCAGGCAGGGGGAGATGTTCAATGAAGATGAGTCAGGCTCTGTTCGGGCTCATCAGATTGTGCAGTCTCCAGCAGCAGCAGAGCCAAAAATTTGCTTAGATACAGCTCCAGATACAGATGTTTTAGAATCTGCTCAGAGGATAAGTATAGATTTAGATGCTTCAGTAGTCTTTGGAGAAGAACTGGAGGCATTCCTTGACTCTGATGTTGAGTCCTCTTCTTCCTCCTATGGAGACCTTTCAAATTCAATCTCCTCCCCTTGTACTTCTGATCCTCTCGAGGCCATGTTTGCTATAAGAGACCAGTGTGCCTTCAAATTTTGGATAAGTTTGTTATTTCTGAAACAATAACTGAAGCAGCTCTTGCCTTCAAAGTTTGTCTTAAGTAGATCTCTACTCCAGTAGTTGCCCGGTACCTAGAAGGAATCATTACATCATTTCTAGAAGCAAAATAGAAGTTTGCAGAATCTTTAGATAAGATTGAGTCAGTTGCTGCTCTAGAAAAGGTTCTAGATGCTGGTTCTGCTGTACCATCTACTTTTTGGGACGACACTCCAGGACCAAACTTGGATGATCTCATTGCCCAAGACATACTAGAAGAAGAAAGAGAAAAATCCATTGAGAAGGCTAAAGAAGAAAAAGAGAAGTTTTTTTCAAAGAAATTGATGATCTATATGACAAAACTCAGTCCTCTCATTCTGAAGATGAGGATGAGGATTCTGAAGGGAATAAGAAAAAGAAAAGGTTTGTTGCAAAGAAAAGGAAAGCTGTTGCTCCACCTCTTCCAAATCCAAATCATGACACTCCCTACTACATTTTGAATGGAATTGATCCCAAAGCAAAGAATTTTGAGGCCTGGATATGGTACTCCAAGAATGAACAAAAAGCAAGGAAGAAGAGTAGGAGGTACTCTCCTCCTCCCAAGGGATTTCCGAGAGGTCTTCCTCCTCCTTCTCCATCTGCTGGTGCTTCTGGAAATATTGCTTCCAGATCTTCTGCTTCTTCAGCTAGCCAGAATCATTCCTATACATATCAGAGAAAGGGAAGGCAGCCTCCTCCAAGCAGCTCATACAATCAGAGGCAGACTAGACACTCAGACACTCAAAGAGAACAGGTAAAGGAAGTTGTATATCAACAACCTACCTTCTCTCCTCCTCAAGCACCTGAGTCTTCTCCTAAACCAAGACTGTCTTCTTCAAAAGAAAAACCTACTCAGGTCAAGCAAGCTGATTTCAAAGGAAAAAGAGTTGCATACTCTGACAAGTCTAACAAAAAGATTGCTGAATTTTTCTTCTCCACCCAATCTTTCAATTCTAGAGCCAACAGATCTGAATGACAAGCCATCTCAAGTACAAACTGAAAGTTTTCTAACTCAGTCAGTGAAATTTAAAACTGTAAATCCTTTGGATCTATCTGAAGAAAATGAGTATGAAAGCCAAGAGCTTGATTCCAACTTTAGAATGGCTAGATTTTTAGAACTAGTTGGAGCTGTATAAATCAGGAAAGCTAAATCAGAAGGCAAAGACATATCAGAATTCTCCACCATGTCAAAATATAGGAAGAAAGAGTTGGATAGATTTCAAGTCAGCTCAGAGGTTTTTGATGTTTCAAAATATATGGAAAAACATCCAGAAGCTGTTCTGCAAAAAGCAGGAGAACTTAAGATCATTGGAGAACAGGACCTGAAGCTATCAAAGAAGGAAGCATATGATCGTAAAAGAAAAATTTCTTTCTCTCCTTCTTCTTCTATTCCTCCCTCAGACTCTGCTGAAAATTAACTATGTTGTTTGTTTATCTATCTGATTTATTCCAATCTGACTGCTGATTATATCTATTTGTATTAGATTTATTTTGTTTGAGTGACATCACCCAAATAGGGGGAGATTGTTGGTTCCCTAGTTTTGATTTGTGCTGTGTCATCTCTTTTAGGCTTATTTGACCCAAGATTTATCTATGGTCAATGGTTAGACTAAAAGGTTAGTCTATCCATAGGATAGTTTGTTTGGATTGGATTGTTATGATTTTTGGCTAAGTATTTTTCTGCTCGACGATAGTCGATTGTCGCTCGACAATCTTCGACTGAAGATCGACGATTTCAGAGTTATATGAACTCTGAAGTAGGATTGACAATCTGCCTGCTCAGATCGACGATCGTGTTGCCCTGGTCAACGTTTTCTGTGAAGAATGTTTTTCTTCAGGTCGACGATCTGCTTGCTCAGATCGACGATCTCCGTTCTCTGGTCAACGATTTTTGTACGCTATTTCATGTATTCTTCTCTGTTAAGATAATGTTTTATTTCCTCATTCGTAAGACATATTTTACTCAAATATTCTACTTTATTAAATGCTCATATTCCTTTTCTTATTTGTAATATTGTTCTTGCATTAATTGAGAGATTTGGCAGAATAAAGTCTTTTGTTTTATTAGAGGAAATTGTGTTTTTTAACAACTGTATTATAGCCGTTATGCCTTGCTTCCTGTGCCAATTTATAAAGTCAATTTGATAGGAAATTTTAATATGCTTAATTCCTTTTTGGGAATGACAGAGAAGATTTCTAGCTCAGCTTTCTTTATTTGTTTTATTGTATTGTTTGGAAAGATCTTTTAGTGTAGGGCAGATCTACCTGAAGAAGATCTTGTGGTGGCAGGTGATGCAGCGCCACCGCTACTTGATGATGACCCGGTTGCCGAGGCGCTATGACATAAAGATCTGAGACGCCATGATGACGCTGAAGGAAGTGCACGTTACAACCTCCGCTCGCGACGTGCTAAAATAGCCATGGAAAAATTAGCCTAATTTTCTTATTTCATGCACTTTATTTAATATTTTGGAATATAAAATTATCCTATGTTTAAGTGATAATTTTTTATTCATGGCATGTGTTATTTTTTTTTCATTTGGAACAATATTTTATTTTGGTGTGCATTTAGCCTTTTGGATGGATGAGATTACATCTCCATCATGGAGGGCTAAGAGTTATTGTAAACTCCTATTTAAGGAGGTGTTTAAGAGGAATATGATCATTGAATATTTGAAACCTAAAACTCCCGCTCCTTTGAGAATTTCGGCCAAGAGCTTTCTCCAAGCCGCCGACCCCTTGGTGGTGTGAAACCGCCGGCCCCCCCTTGTGTGGTGTGAAACCGCCGCCCCTTGCCCCCTCCATCAGTTCGGTGCAACTCCGATGCGGCTTCCTTGGTGCGACTCCATGGAAGAAGGTTGCAAACCCACCGGTGTGATGCCGACGGATCCGTGGAGAGAGTAATTCTCCCACCTTATCTTTATGTGAACTTTCATCCCGATTGGGTAATCTCTTTCTTTGTGTGATTCTAGCTTTAGTTTGTGGAGGTTTCATGCACCATTTTTTCCGCGATTTTTAAATCTGTCGCTTGCAAAATCTGAATTTGAAGGTGTTGTTATTGAATCTCTTGTTGTCCGGAACGGGTAGATCCGTCTCGGGAGTGCAACGTGGCCTAGCCTCGATTTGATCTTCCGTTCGGCACAATTTATGTGCCAATAAGGGAATTAATTACTACTCGAATTTCGATCGCTCTTAAAGGTTTTCCCCCGCACCGAAATAAATTATTGCTGCACTTGAAACGGCTATATTGAAAAGAATAGATGCTTGGGTAGGTGCGGTGAGTTGTGTGCTTGTTGGAGAGGTAGGTCTTAAGAACGTTGTATCGAGTCCGGCAACGGTGAGTTGTGTGCTTGTTAGAGAGGTAGGTCCTAAGGACGTGGTATCGAGTCCCGGATTTTGGGAACCAACCGACCCCTTTTCGTTCGCTTTTGGTCGGCGTTCCCTCTTTTTGTTTCTTGTTCGGTAACGTTTAGAAGTCTGTATTATAGTCACGTCCGAATCACGGTCGTCACTACATCAATTTGGTATCAGAGGGAGGTTGTTTCAACTTCCACGTTGCAAACATCCTCTCTTTGTTCTTCGTTGGTCGATCTGAACTTTCAAAGATCTGAAATTTTCGGATTGGTCTGCGTTTGGTAAAATCCTCGGAATTTTAAAACTTGTCAAAAAAATCTGAAAAAAAATTCTGTAGCTTCCTGACTTTATACCCAGCAACATTAAAACAGAAAATTTTTCGATTCGTCCTCGTTAGGTCAGCCTGAAAATTGAAACATCGTAATTCTGTCTAGTTGATCTGCAAATAGCGGGCTGAAATCTTTATTTTTAAGCGAAAGTTCAAAAAAAAATTCAAATCTCAAAATTAAAATTTCAAATTTCAAATTTCAAATTTAAAATTTTCAAAATTTCAAATTTCAAATTTCAAAATTTAAAATTCAAATTTCAAATTTTAAATTTCAAATTTTCAAAATTAAAATTTCAAAATTTAAAATTCAAATTTGAAATTGAATTTCAAAATTCAAAATTCAAAATTCAAAATTCAAAATTCAAAATTTCAAATTTCAAAATTTCAAATAATAAAATTCAAAATTTCAAATTTCAAATATTAAATTTCAAATTTCCAACTTCAAATTCCAAATTTCAAATTTTTCTCAAAATTAAAAAAAAATAATAGTGGTCTGCAAATAGCGGCCTAAAAATGTTATTTTTTTTCCCTCAAAATCTAAAATTTAGATTTTCTGGTATTTCTCCATCTAATTATTAGTAAGAAAACAAAAAAAAACTATTATTTTTCAATTAGTAATTATTTTTATTAATTAATTTGAAAATTTAGTATTTGGTGTGCAAATAGCCTGCTAAATTTTATTTTCTGCAAAAAAAAAATCTGAAAAAATTAATTAATAATCCTTATAATTTTCTTGCTCAGAAAATAAAAAAGTATGCATATATTATTTTTTTAAACTAGCGGGAACAATTAAATCTTTGAGATTTAATTAGGGCCAGTTTACTTTTCTTTGCATGTGCACAAGTATCGGATCGAGTTTCTTCTCCGGTTCTCACTAAATGGCATATGACGTATATGCTTCTCGGTTAGACTATTCCTATGCTAAGGATATGGCTAAACACACCCCTAGGGCACACCATATTTATCCTACTTATGACGGCTTAGAGTATCCCCAAAATTTTAGAGACAGGCTTAAGGGATTAGAACAATATTTTAATTATCACGTATGGGATGACTACGAAAAGGTTAGCTTTGCCCGAGAGCGATTAGTAGGTCAGGCCCGATTATTTTGGTTAAACGAAGAGCGTCGTGTTGGTAGCTATCGTTATGCTTGGCCGCACATGCGTAACCTCCTCTCAGATCAATTTGATCCCGCCTACCTGCGCACTAATAACACCACACCCGTTAGTAAGAATAGTTACAGCACTAGACCCGTATCCGCTTATAGGAGTGACCCTACACCTCAGGATAGATCCTATCCCCAGAGAGGTAGTATTACCCAGAGTGTGCCTAGTCCCACCTATAGGAAACATAAGCCATTCCGACCCAAAAATTTTAACTCGAAAGAGGTTACTATTAGGGTGCTTGCTTCCTTAGCCTCGACATCTAAGCCCTCTGATATAGTGACTGATACCTCTGAGGATGCTTATGTGGATATGGAGTCTCTGGAAGATGTAATTAATCAGCTAGGTAAGAGTCTTCCTTCACTTACGATAGTGCCTGACTCTCCTGTTTAACCTGAGGATGTGATTAGGACTGCGCCCGTCACTGAGGACGAGGCAAGTTTCACTAACGCTTTTAGTGACGTTGAGTAGATTGGTTACCCTAGTGACCTGGAAGAGGATTTCTCCCCTGAGGAATCATCTCCAATCCCCTTCGACGATAATTTAGTCATGGAATCTTCTGTTGACCCTGAGCCAGTAGACATTCCGGTAGAGTCGGTAGAGTCATCTGATGCTGAGAGCTTACATGTCACTAATTTAGGTGATGATACATCTGAGAGTTAGTCCTTTGACGTTATTATCGCCGCTTAGAACTCAAGCTAATTATTATACTCCCCTGGATTCGATTTGCCCATCCCCCTATTCTGACTTAGACGATGTCCCCACCTCATGGGAAGAATTGTGTTTGGATGACGATAGCACTGAGGGCCCAACTGACTTTTCTTTGATGATAGCCCCTTCGCCTGAGGCCCAAGTTAGTTTGGAAATTTTATCGGATACGAATTTGCCTACTATTGAGACGATCACTGTTTCTGACTTAGGTAAAATTTCTAATGATTTGGTGGATTCATTCTTGGGCGAAACGTTAACTGAGGATGAGTTTTCAGTGAGGACGAATCCACTATTCGAGTTTACTTTTGATTTTAAAGGCTTGCAACCGGAGGCATTCTCTTGGACGCTTAATCCATGGTTTGACATTGAGTGTGACTTGGTTCCCCCTACGGAATCAACCCTGTCGACTCTCCTTCCGGTTCCCTTAGCTCGAGTAGATGATTTAGTCATTTCCAGCCCTTCATATTTAGAGAAGTTTATTATTCCCGCCATCCCGTTGAACTTACTTAGAAGGACGTGGGCGAACGTAGTTGATGACGAACGTTTTCCGCTGACTATTTATTATGATATTTTTAAATCAAAATTTAATTTTAAATTTAAAATGAAAACGTTGGAACCCACTACGTTAATTTTTGAATTTAAAGCACATGTGCCACCAGACATAATTCCGTTATTTTATACAATTAATTCAAGTCATGTGGCACATGGGTTCTCCCCTCATGGTTTTAATTTAATTAGGTGCATTTTTAATTTCTTGACCCTTCTAAATGCGTCCTTTAAATTACTTGCGAGGTTGTTTCGAATAGTCTTCCACCGTTATGTGAATGGTTTGGTTTTGGATAATCGAAGCTTGGGTAGCCTTCTTAGATGCCTCGTAAGCGATCACAAAGGCACGTGGGATCTTATTCTTCCCCACGCCCAATTAGCTTATAATAATTCCAAAAATCTGTCAACTTGTCTGTCACCAAACGAGATTGTCCATGGATACAAGGCCCCTGTGCCTATTGACTTGGTACCATTGCCCCCAACATATAAGACAAGTCAGTTTGCACAATCCTTCGCCCAACATATTCATGACTTACATGCACGTATACGAGCTACCTTGACTGCTCAATACGAGTCTTATCAGTCGCACGCTAATTTACATAGGAGGGTGTTGCACTTTAAAGTTGGCGATTTTGTCCTAGTCCGTTTAGTTCTCGAACTCTTGCCATCTGGCACCGTTAAGAAGTTAGCACCGAAGTGCGCCGGCTCTTTTCAGATTATCAAGAAACTAGGTGACAACGCTTTCGTTTTGGATTTATCGGCTGATTGGGGTATCTCCCCTAATTTTAATGTCTCGAATTTGATGCTGTTTGTTTTACCTCCACTTGAGTTGAATTCTCTGTCATCTTCTCCCTCCACTGAAAATTCTAATGGGTTGGGGAGTGGTAGTTCGGATGATCTCTCTCCTTCGGTCCCCGCAGGTATAACATCGGATGGTACGTTACCTTCTTTTACTCCTACTGCTGACATGTTTCCCAGGTTCCCCAGGACTTTTCTAACTCCAGATATGATACACGCTGCGGAACCATTCACTATTCCGGATGGTACTACTTACCGCTTCCTCGTTTGTTGGCGTGACCGCCCCCCTTCGGACGACTCTTGGGTACTCGCGACAGAGCTTCAACGTTTGGATGTTGAGCTTCTCCGCCGCTATCTCTCCACTCACGCATCAGAGATATGTGATTTTGAGTGGGGGAGGATTGATGCAGCGCCACCGCTACTTGATGATGACCCGCTTGCCGAGGCGCTATGACATAAAGATCTGAGACGCCATGATGACGCTGAAGGAAGTGCACATTACAACCTCCGCTCGCGACGTGCTAAAACAACCATGGAAAAATTAGCCTAATTTTCTTATTTCATGCACTTTATTTAATATTTTGGAATATAAAATTATCCTATGTTTAAGTGATATTTTTTTATTCATGGCATGTGTTATTTTTTTTTCATTTGGAACAATATTTTATTTTTGTGTGCATTTAGCCTTTTGGATGGATGAGATTACATCTCCATCATGGAGGGCTAAGAGTTATTGTAAACTCCTATTTAAGGAGGTGTTTAAGAGGAATATGATCATTGAATATTTGAAACCTAAAACTCCCTCTCCTTTGAGAATTTCGGCCAAGAGCTTTCTCCAAGCCGCCGACCCCTTGGTGGTGTGAAACCGCCGGCCCCCCTTGTGTGGTGTGAAACCACCGCCCCTTGCTCCCTCCATCGTTTCGGTGCGACTCCGACGCGGCTTCCTTGGTGTGACTCCGTGGAAGAAGGTTGCAAACCCCTCGGTGTGATGCCGACGGATCCGTGGAGAGAGTGATTCTCCCACCTTATCTTTGTGTGAACTTTCATCCCGGTTGGGTAATCTCTTTCTTTGTGTGATTCTAGCTTTAGTTTGTGGAGGTTTTTCATGCACCGTTTTTTCCGTGATTTTTAAATCCGTCGCTTGCAAAATTTGAATTTGAAGGTGTTGTTATTGAATCTCTTGTTGTCCGGAATGGGTAGATCCGTCTCGGGAGTGCAACGTGGCCTAGCCTCGATTTGATCTTCCGTTCGGCGCAATTTATGTGCCAACAAGGGAATTAATTACGACTCGAATTTCGATCGCTCTTAAAGGTTTTCCGCCGCTCCGAAATAAATTATTACTGCGCTTGAAATGGCTATATTGAAAAGAATAGATGCTTGGGTAGGTGTGGTGAGTTGTGTGCTTGTTGGAGAGGTAGGTCTTAAGAACGTTGTATCGAGTGTGGCAACGGTGAGTTGTGTGCTTGTTAGAGAGGTAGGTCCTAAGGACGTGGTATCGAGTGCATATTGCCCGACTATTCCTATTTTTTAGATCTTGTGGTGGCTGGGAACCTGATCAAAAAACTGTAGTGGATTCCTACCAGCGTGGTAGAAGAGTGGATGTACCCAATTGGGGAACCACTATAAAGTTCTAGTGTTGTCTGGTTGCTCATTTAATTTATGCTCTGTGGCTGTGATAGAGATATTTAGGTTGCTAGTTGCTGTGTTAGGACTTATACTTGACTGAAACTTCAGTTAGCATCCTTTGGTATTCACTCACTTTGTTAGGCTTTTAGTTTAAAGCTTTTATTTTTATATTCCGCAAATAGCTCAAGAGAAGTGTTTAGAGTCTCTTCATTTTTGAATACTCTATTCACCCCCCCTCTAGAGTAGTAAGTATCTTACCCCCTCTCTTTCAAAAGATGATGGTATGACATACAAAATATGCTATGATGTGAACATGCAAGTGCAACTCACCCACTCAACTCTATTTACACATACATTTAGTTCCCCCTTATAGAGCCTAACCTCCCAGGATACCTCCGTAGTAGCAAACGGAAGTGGTGGGTTAAGCCTCGCCCAACTCTTAATCGGTAATTGCACTACCAGTAAAGCCTATCGTACGCGTCGATGCTGGTGCACTAAGTGGAGTTCCTACGTACTCTTGTCGGCTGGTGCACGGAAATTAATTTGGCGAAGTGCAAAACCACACTTGCCGAGTCGACGTATTGGCGTCGGTGCATCGACCCTCCAATACCGAAGTCCCACTACCTTATACTTTATGCACATGCAACCTTATGTATCATCTACCGACTCAAAGCTCCCCGAACCATCCCATTTGTCATAATCAACAACCAAGCCTAAGCTCCTCGGACTATCCTGTCTATAAAAACCAACAACCGAGCCTAAGCTCTCGGGCCAACATGCCCATCATCAAAACCACTTAGCCTACTGCCCGTGTGACCCAACCTAACATCCCGGGACATCGAGGTGAGTGAAAGTGAATCCCTAGTTATACTAGTTACTCTTGTAGTTTATTTTGCCTACAGTTTAGGTTTGCCCAAGACTGCCCCCGGCATACACCGTGAAGGGATCTCAAAGGGCACTAGGAACTAGGATGGGCTGAAGCTCAAAACTCCCTTTCACTAGGCACTTATTATTATTGGTTAATACCTAATTCATGATCCCTTTAGTATTATACTGGTTCTAACTCTAAAGTGTTTTGACCTTCTCTCTCCCTTCACAGGATAGACGATCTTTTGTCGATCCCGAGTACCACCTAAACTTAGATAACTCTACTACCTACTCTCCAAACTTCAATGGTATACTCCAATCCACATACCAAAATCAGTAAACCACAATCCCATATCCCCGCGACCATTCCCCATGTTAACACGATTTTCACAGTTTTACTAAATGCAGACCATCTTATGATATATGACGTGCATGATAGGAGGTACACTAAATCCTCATCCAAACAACCTAAGATAATTAATGGAGGCCTATCATGACACTTATAGACTAAATCCAGAAACATGGAATTTTCCTAAATTATCTGACATTTTATTTATTTCTCCTAAAAATCAAAATGCCCTAGTTTGAATATGAAGTGGCCCTTACAGTCATGCAAAATTCTCCATAAAATTAAGATAAATACTAGGAAGCTATATAACAGTAAATTCAAGTCTCCTAATTTTTTTACCATGTTTAAACTTTTGATCCATAATTTTAATATAACCTCATAGTTAACAACTAAAGAAGTAAGTATTGTAAATAAGCTTCCAAAAATTATAAGAAAATTCAAACATGGATAATATGCCCTAACAATACTCCTGACAAAGTTTCCAAACTTCCCAAAGAATAATGAGCTCTAATTTTAATTTAGAACAATAACCCTCTTTCTTAAATTAATGAAACAACTAATGCAATTATTCATCTAAAAAATATAATAAAATTTCCCTCATGTGCATATTGACCAAAGTACATGTTTACATGAGTTTCACACTTTTAAATCAATCATAGAGCTCTGAATCCATTTTTGAATATATTTGCATTTTTAAAAGCTTGTGAAGTAAGTACTTGAAATATACCTCTAAAAATTATAATAAAAATCTAGTATTGGTATATTTACCTAAAATACCCTCTGCCCAATTGTCATAACTTCCTACAAAACAGTGTGATCATAATAAACAAAAGATTATTAAGGGCAATTCCATGTATTATAAAGGAGTTTCTAAGTGTATTGTTCCAAAATTACCATGAAAATCACCAGAGGCTCTAATTAACTCTATGACCATACTACCCAAGTTTCATAACTTTTCAATAGGTTTTGGTGTCCTATCTTACATGTATAAGGGTTGTGCCCTAAACTAGGGTTAGGGTTTTGAGGGATTTATCCATCCATAAATCCTCTAAGATTTTTACTAGAGGACCTTAGCTACCCTAGTGTCTTCTGTTGGATCCCTAGTTGGATTTGGGCTAGGTTCACTAACTTAGGCTGAGTATGATCCAACATTGTATATCTAGGGTCATGTGTAGTAGTCCTAGAATTTAGGCTAAGTCCTGATTAGTGCTACCTCCTTGGACAAGCCAGAAGTGGACTTCAGAGAATCAGATTTAGCAGCTTTCAGAAGATAGTGATCAGTTCGAAATTCTTCGAACTCAGCTCGACGATCGTCGATCTCAGATCGACGAACTCAGAGTTAATTCTCTGAGCTGAGCTCGATGTTCTCAGAGCTTATGTCGACGTTTAGTTTTCTCTATCAGTTTCTCAGCTTAACGAACTTAGAGTGCAGATTTGGAAAGTTATTTTCAGTTAGCAGATTGCAGAGCTCAGGTCAACGAACTTGAATTCCCAGGTCGACGATCTTTGATCTCAGGTCGACGAATTCTGTTTTGCATTCAAAGTTTTCTGTGTAGTTCAAGAATGAGTCCTTACCTCTTTTGTTCCTTATTAGCAGTATTATTTTGAGCATTTAATGCAAATATTCTTCTGAATATAGCCTTTATTTGGCTGCATTAAATGTGGTATTCTTCATAATAAATATTTGCTTATTCTATCAAGAACAGTTGGGAAACTCATTAATTCTATTATTCCAACCGCTTTCTATTCCCCTCAGCAGCCAGCATTTATGGAAAGAATTCAAAAATTCAAAAAGAATTTATCAGCAGTGAAATAAAAGTGTTTCTCTCCTTTTCGAGTAAGAAAAAAAGACAGAGATACAAAGAAAAAGAAATCGAGAAGCACTGCACAGGATATACTGAACGAGCACTCGACGCTCACGAAGTTTTTCATTCTCTGCCAACACTGTAGTTTGAAGAAGAACAAATCATCAAGATCAAGAGTCTTCTTCAACTTCTGTTCCAAAAATCGTCAGAGACATTCTATTCAACATCTGTTACTGGATTTCCTAGACCTTAGCAGATCAAGTTGAAGACCTACTGACCCTTTAGCAAAGCTCTTTTCTTCCTAAAGCATTCTACTTCTAGGGGGAGCTTTGACAACACAAGAATTTAAACAGTCTTCTCAGTTGTATTGAGAAAAGAGAAGAGTTCCATCAAAATCTTCCATCACATTGTACAGGGTTATAGCTTCTAAAGTTAGTTTGGTTGATAAGTCTCCCTCCAAAAGATCTGAAGTTTGTTTTTGGGCACCTGATCAAAATCCTGAAGGGTTTCCTGATCTACCTAAACCAGATCTTGTGGTGGCAGTCACCTGATCAAAACCTGCTAGTGGATTCCTACCAAGGGTGGTAGAAGAGTGGATGTACTTAAGTTTAGGGGAACCACTATAAACTTCTTGTGTCGTCTCGTTGCTCCTTTTCATTTGTTATTGATGTGCTTGTGATTGCTGGAATTGTTAGCTTAGTTTTCTTATTCTTTAACTAAATATGGTATCACTATATTTACTCTGATATAATCTACAAAAAGAGCCAAATTTTTAATACTCTATTCATCCCCCCCCCTCTAGAGTAATCTGATCTAACACCCTCCTTTTAATTGGGGAGGTTATTTTTTGTTTGGTTATACAAGTTAACACTTGAACTAAGATTTAGTTAGTCAGATTTTCCTCTTCCCAACTATTCTCTATCACAATGGCACAAAACAAGGATTATACAAGTACCAATCCTCCAGTATGCAACATAAAAAGTTAGCCATCTGGAAGGCAAGAATTAAGTTGTATATGAATTCTATTGATGAGGATATATTTAACTCTATCTTGACAGGACCTCCTACTACATCAACTACTTCAACTTCTACTTCAAGCACTCATGATGTTCCACCACCTAAGTGGACAGATGCCCAGAAGAAAACCAAGATTGCAAATGCAAGAGACATGAACATTTTAGCTCAGACTATGTCTGATGATATTTTTCAGAAAGTGGCTCAGTGCACTTCAGCCAAAGCCATCTCAGATTCCCTAAACTAGATGGTGGATAGATCTACTGATGAGAGAAAGGATAGAAGATCCAATCTCATCTCTCAATATGAGAACTTCAAGAAGGAAGAAGTTGAGTCAGTTAGTGACATGTACAATAGGCTAAGATCACTTATCAATGAGCTAAGGACCTTAGACAAGGAAATTACTCTGACTGAAGTGAATGACAAGATCCTTATGTACTTCCCTAGCACATGGGATTCAAGGATCTGACCTATCAAAGTAGCCAGAAGCATGACTGAAATATCAACTAAGTCTCTACTTGGAAAGCTCAAATCATTTGAGCAACTGATGAAGACCAGAGAAGAAGCAGCTAAAATAAAGACTCTAACACCTACCAGGAAGGAGCACAACATTTCTTTCAAGGCTGCTGAGGACTCTGAAGGGACTCCAGTCAATGAAGAACTGATGAGTCTATTTGCCAAAAGATTTTTCAAAATGGCAAAGAAGGACTTCAGAAGGAAGTCATCTAAACAAGATGACAAACCAAGGTATGACAAAAAACCTTCTAAAGAAATTGTCTGTTTTGGTTGCAGGAAGCCAGGACACTACATCTCTGAGTGTCAAGAAGCTCAGAAGAAAGATAGGAGAAGAGAAAAAGAGTCAAGAAGAAATCATCACAGCAAACCCTCCTCAAGAAAGCACAAGAGGAAGGAAAAGGGTTTTATTGTTGAGACCTGGAGTGATACAGAAGAAAAGTCATCCTCTTCCAGCTCTAGTGATGATGAAGAAGAGCAAAAGGCAAAGGAAGTTTGCCTAATGGCAATTGATACCTACAGCAGCAAATCAGATGCTGAAGATTCAGATAATGAAGAATCAATGTCTGCTGAAGTTCAGGTAATTGCTTCCTATGATTTTGAATCAAAAGAATTTAAATCTGAATTTAAAAATCTTTGCTTAGACTTAATAAGCTCTTAGAAGGAAATCAAACTTATTATAGAGAAATTTACTGATCAAGATAAATATCTTGCTAAAAATGCTAAATTGTCAATTGAACTAAATTCAGCTAATGAACAAATAGTTTTTCTGAAAATTGAACTAAGTAAGGCCAAGAAACTAGAGGAATCTCTAAATGGGAGGAGCATGAAATTGCTAGATATAACTAGTACCTTAAATGCTAGGACTAATAACTATAAATTAGGATTAGCTGCCTCATCTAGTGAACCACCTCTAATCTAGAAGAACAATATATCAAAACCTATAAACTTCATTTTAGATAAAGGCAAGAAGAACACTGAAAAGGTTAATAAAGTTAATGAAGTTCTAAAGCAAATGGAATTAAAACAAAAATCTAAGAACAAGAAAAACAATAGATATAACAATGTTCAGCAGCTTTAGTCGAACTCAGATTTGAGGAAACTAAGTTGTCTACCTAAATCACCTAGAGGGGGGGTGAATAGGTGAAATGCGTGTCAAATGCAGAATAAAAATTAACACAGCAAAGATCAAGCAATCACACAGACGATAAGAGATTTACAGTGGTTCCCCAATCTTGGGTACGTCCACTTTCCTCACCGATCTAGCAAACCACTAGACTCGGCTACTCCACTATCTCGGATTGAAAACAATCCTACACCTCGGAACCACGTTCCTACAAAACTCGATCCAAATCGGATCTACACTCGGAAGATAAAGCCTTCCTACAAAACTCGGAGAAAAACTCCTACAAAGAAATTTGTTTGAAAAGAAAATACAAACAATATATTGCACAGATCTGGATCTTTGATAGTCTTCTTCCTTGAGAACTTTGGCTTGATCAGAATATGTTGAAGATGACTTGAGAGAGATCCACAGATCTTAAAAACGGAATCACCTCGATCGAGAAAATAGATCAGAAATCTTCGAGGCTCGGCGAGATCGAGTGATTATCTTTCGTCTGGATCGCTGGAGAAACAAGGTTGAAAGCAGCGATCGGAGATCGTCGATCCAGACCTTCTTCCGTGAACGGCAATGGCGGCGGCGTGAGAAATTAGGGTTCACGGGAACTTTTCTCTTTCTTAAAATAATAATCTCTGTAAACTTGTTATTAGTCAAATCTGAAAGGACCTATTTATAGGTGGACTCCAACGGTCAGAAATTTAATTAGGGATGACACGTGGACCAATCAGAAATGATTAATTCGAAATACACAGCCAAATTATACTTGGAGAATTTCAGGAATAATTGAACAGATATACTCGAGACAGAGAAGAGACATACTCGAGTACAAGATGTTATATACTCGAGTGGATAGGAGGAACATACTCGAGTATAAGAAGAGAAGCTACTCGAGTGATTCAGAGATCAACACTCGAGTGATTTTAGAACTACTCGAGTATGAGAGTATATACTCGAGTAAAAACACTTAGAGAAAATTTCTCAGATAAAATAGGAAGAACTACTTGAGTAGAAGAGTTGGAGATACTCGAGTGAGGGGAAAGTGAACTACTCGAGTATCTGGGGAAGATTACTCGGGTAATCACTAAGCTACTTGAGTATGAAAAACTACTACTCGAGTACAGAGTCACTTACTCGAGTATATAGGGAACTACTCGAGTAGGTAGACATAGAAACTTTCTGAGAAGAAAAATGCAGATCTACTCCAGTATCAACAAAGCACTTACTCGAGTAACTAACCAACTACTCGAGTATAAGTTATCACCTACTCGAGTACAATACAGTCTACTCGAGTATGTAATCCAACTTACTCGAGTACAGACTCACTTACTCGAGTGTACAAACGAGGTACTCGAGTATGTGGACTTAGAGAAAATTTCTGATCTAAGGACAGAAGGATCTACTCGAGTATAAACTATGACCTACTCGAGTGACTAACTATCTTACTCGAGTAAGCTTATCTACACGAGTATACAGAGTCTTCTCGAGTATGTCTAAGGATTTACTCGAGTACTAAGTCACTTACTCGACTATATGAAGGAAGCTACTCGAGTATGTGGACTTAGAAGAAAAAAAAATTCTTCTGAAAAAATAAACTTCAATACTTCAGTCTACCAATCCAAGTGCATGTAGGAAGTGTATCCCAATAGAGAGGCTATACATGGGCCAACACTTTGGATCACACAATGAGGGATTACATTGTATGGTCCTGTGTTTGGTGACCCATTATAGACTGACATTGGTCTACACTTGGCAATAAAAACCTGCACACATACAACTTAAACACAATATCAAATACACCTTAATTCATCTTAGTTCAAGGTCTGACTTCCTACAAATCTGATGTATTATGGAGACAAATCCCAACAATCTCCCCCTATTTGTAGATGTCATCACCCTCTACACTAAGGTGAATTACTTAGAGTAAAAAGAACAACACACATATACTTAAAAAAAATAAATTGAAGCAGGATAAATAATAAGATAGCCATAATCAGAATCAAAAATATATATATATTGAAATGTTTTTAACATACTAAAAAGTCCATTTCCACATTCTCATTGACTCAAGAAGGGGCTCCTTTATGCATTCTTTCTCTCTTCAGCTCTTGCCTCTCTAGGTAACTGAATGGTTTAGGAAAATATGTTCTGGGCCTAGGAGGAGCAGCTGGGTTATTGTATCCCCAATTTCTGTCATGAAGTCTGATCTTGATCTGGGATACTTCATATGCTTTCCATTCTGAATAACTGTAATACTGATATCTGTGCTTACCAAGATCTGTTACTAGCTTCAGGGTATCAAGGATCAGAGATTTGGAGGTTGGACTCCAAACTTCAGTATGAATAATTTCTGATCTATCTTCAGAAGCTGGGGCAGGCTCTTTTCTAGGTGCAGAACGGCTGGCAGAAGAGCCGTCACCATATTTCCTTTTCTTCTTTGGGACACCTTGAGAACTAGGAGGAAGTTCATCTTGCCAAATATCAGTATAAAAGAGAGGAGGCTCAGTCACATCACCAGCAGGTCTGGGTGAAAAGACTGGCACATCTCCTGGAATGTTTGCCTGAGCTGGAGCATCTGTTGGAGGATGTTCTTCAAGAGGGTCCAAGAACTTGGGAATGATGGTAGGGTTGAGTTGAGAATTTCGGAAGTTCTGATTATTTACCCATACAACTGTATCATAAATGTAGAATTTGACAGATTGGAGTTGAGATAGAATATCTGCTTTCATATTCTTGACTAGATCATTCACAGTTGTTTGAGCTTGTTCAGACAGTTTTTCAACTACTTTTTCAACTTGTTCTTTGACAACTTTCTCCCCCTTGCTGATATCTACAGCTAGCTTGGCAATTGCTTCATCTCTGAAAGTGCCAACTTCTTCACATACTTTCATCACATTTGCTTCAGCATTCTTGTCCAATATTATCTGTTTATGTGCAACAGTTTCAGCTTTATTCCTTAGTTCACCTATACTTGTAATAGTGTGATCTAAAGCTTTTCCACCCAATTGAAACAATCTCTTGAGCTCATCAGTATTGGCTTGAATTCTAGCAAAGCCTCTACTCATCTCCTTTTCAAGAGTAGAGACTTTGTTATTTACTGAGGCTAGAGAGTCATCAAAGTACTTTCGTTGTTCACTGAGTAGCTGTTCAATCTTGCTTACCAGATCTAAGAAGTAGAAGGAGTTGAAGTTGGGACAGGGACTGAAGGAGCAGGAGCAGCCCATGGAGGGATTTCAGTAATTACCACTGAGCTTTCAGCTCTCTTGAAGGATTCTATCTGAGCAGATTCTTCTGTATTAATGAAGGAGGGAATAGAGAATTCCAAAGTCCTCAGAGGAGCCTCCACTGGTTCTGGAGATACTTCCTCACCATCAGACAAAAGAATATTTTTAGGCTGGCTTTCCTCTGTAGCAGAGGACTGAGCAGGAGACTGGACAGGAGACTGAGCTGGAGTCTGAGTAGGAGACTGGGTAGGAATCTGAGCTTCTGGAGTCAGTACAACTGATTCATTTTGAAACAGGGGTGCATCTGAGCTGAGCTCAATCAACCTATTGACATCTTCTACAGTAGATAGTAGGATTGCTGGATCTGGAATCTCTGAGTGGGGATCTGCTGGAGGAGGAGAAATTGGAGGGAGACAGTCCCTGACTTCTGCTTGCTGTGAGGGTTCTAATGAAGCTAGGTGCTGAGAATGAGATGAGGCAGGCTCCCCCTCAACTGTTGCACCAGAGGTAGCAACAGTTTGATGTGGAGGAGGAGATGGAATCCTGTCATCAGGTACACTGGTTTCTTGGGAATCTACTGAAGGGACAACAGCTTTGGATTCTTGGGCAGAGTTCAGAATTTTAATTTCATATCGCTGGATGGAGGATATAGAAATTTTTTTCATGTGATGCAGTGCAGTCCCTTTGGATAAGTTAAAGACTGAAGGATTGATTTCATGAAGAAGGAGGGAAATAATTCTTGCAAAACTAGGATGCTTAATGCTTTCTCTGATTTTATCTAGGATCAACAGTCCAAACTGGAATCGTTTGCGGCAGATAATGGCTTGCATTATATCAAACATTTCCATAGAAATGTCTCGAATGGAGTAAGTTTTGCATAGCAGTACCTTAGCAATGACATCCACTAGGAACTTTCCTTCTAAGTTGAAATCAGCTCTGCTAAAGGAATGAGCTTGAGGGTTAGCTCCACAGAATAAACTAGTTCTTACTGAATCTTCAGCAGTCATTTCGTCATCGTCATCTACTACTGGCAGTTTTAACAGAGCAACTAATGCGCCTTTGTCCAGTCGGATTTTTATCCCTCTGACCTTGGATTTTAGGAGCTTTCCATTGCGTTTTACCTTCAGATTCTGATAGAACTCTTCAACAGCTGGGAAAATAACTTGGCATGGCGTCTGGAAAACGAACGACAGTCCGGTGGTCTCGAACAAAATCAGAAGATTTCGGAAATCATCTGAAAGATCGGCTATGCCCGCGGGGGCAAGTTCTGAGCCTATGCCGATTATAGAAGAGGGGGCCATCTGCAATTCTGGAGGACGGGAGAGGCGAAGACGACGATTCTCTGCGGTTTTCCGGAAGATGAAGAGTCAGCGGCTACTCGAGAGAATGAGAAGTGGAAAGGGATTTTCCAATTTTTCTAGATATATATATGATTCTAATTAGGTTAAGGAAAATAAATTCATACCTGAATCAAGCGGCAAATATCTCGGTGCGAATAGAAAAATTAGAAATCCATGATATGAATGCCGTATACTCGAGTAGGTAACATTATACACGAGTATTAGATATAGCATACTCGAGTAGGTAACATCATACACGAGTATTAGACAGAGCATACTTGTAACGCCCCAAAATGTTGTAGGAGCGACGAGGATCGCTTTTGGCCAAGACAGTTTTTTTTGAGCAGGTGACACGGGTCCCGACACGGCCGTGTCGGAGGCCGTGTCGGCCGTGTCGAGCTGGCCGTGTGGTCGACCATGTTAAGGTCGACGATCGTCGGGTATGGAACACGGCCAGGCACACGGCCGTGTCCCAGGCCGTGTATCATCGGGTCGTTTCGAACTTTCTGAGGTATTGCACACGGGGCATGACACGGGTCTGGACACGGCCGTGTCCCAGGTGACACGGGCATGTCAGGGGCCGTGTCAGAGGTCGTGTACTTCTCTGACTGAAAATGTTGAAAACGGGAGCCGTGACACGGGTCACGACATGGCCGTGTGGAGCGAGACACGGCCGTGTCGAAGGCCGTGTCGAAGGCCGTGTCAGGAGCCGTGTATTGGTTTTCGAATCGATCGAGACGACGAATGGCTAACACGGCCATGCACACGGCCGTGTTGCAACCCGTGTTCGGCCCAGATTTTCTAATTTGGGTTCCGATCGTGGTCGTTCGTTCTTTTCCTTGGAAGATCCAACGGTGGGGGGGCCTCCCTGGGCGGTTTAAGGCCGGGAAAAGGGTTCCAAACCCTCATTCCCCATTTTCTTTTATCTCTCTAAGTTCTAGAGAGAAGGGAGAGCAAGTAGGCCAAGTTCCGGCCGCCGGCGAAGCTTCGGAGGTCCATTTCGCGAGCGGAGTTCAGATCCGCGAAGGTGGGAGCGTTGCGGTGGTGTTCGACCGAGCAAATCTTCTCCATGGCTAGGAAGAGGGGACGGAAGGTAACGAAACTTCTCCTCTCGGTTTTTAGGATTTAGGATGCATGAATAGCATCCCCTTCCTTTCGTGTTTGAGCACCGGATCTCTCAAATGAGAGGGATTTGTGTAGCCTTGGTTCAAAAAGGAACCTCCGGGTTGATCGTGTTCATCCCGGCATTCTTGCATTAGAGATCCGCTCCGTTAGCGGATTAGGCATTGTGGGTGAAGCTGTGGTCGCGACCGATAGTCCGACCCGGTGATGTTGCATAGCAAACTTCGGTAGAAAATCCGTTGCGGCAATACGCCGTTGTATGTATGCGTTTTTCCCCTTTTGTTTGAGTGAGTACTCGCAGTCAGAACCGGACAAGGTTAGCTCCGCTTTGTGCGGTAGATGGTTTCCTTGGAGCACGGGAAAGATGCAGTACGAATGGTAATTGGGGTGGGGAAACCTTGTTTGTGCTGTGCAAAGGTGCGGCTAGGTCTCCGTGGTCGGCTGGCTATCCCGTGACGCGCAAGTCATGTGGGGAAAGTGTCCCGGCGAGACTAGCCCTTGTGTGAGACTGACGAGAATGCCGAGCGGAGGGCAAGCCCGGGCATTGTGGCCATGAGCGGGTGGGGTCCAGCAAGGCTTCTTAGAATCGGTCAGTGTGAGACGGAACCCTGACGTGCGAAGTCAGAATATGCAGGCAAGCCCGGGGTTTAAGACCCATGTGCGGGTGGGGCCATTGCAAGGTTCCGTGTGACGGCCTGTGTGCCGTTGGGGACATGGTGTCTCCCTTTTGTTTGCGGCTTTAAGCCAATGGGGAAACAGAAGTACCCAGTGTTTGATGTTGTGCTAGTTGCATACGAACTAGGGTGCCTTGGGTGAAACCCGGGTTGCATTCATGTTGCATAGTAGGCCCCTTTTACTTTGTACAAAAGATAGAGAACATGTATGCTGTATGAGACATCCAAGCCTGTTTACCGCTTTAATATATATGCTCTTTTGGTATACGATGTAACGTCCCAATTCGCGCTAGGCCCCTTGATTGCGTATTTGAGTCAAGGGGGCTGTGGTGAGCCCAATGGGGGTGTGGGTGAACAGGTGCGAACGTACGGGAAATGAGGAAAACAAGGCAAAATGGTAATTTTGGCCGACACGGGTATGGACACGGCCGTGTCCATACCCGTGTGCCTCGTGCCAAGATTAGGCTTATCAGTCAGAGAGGTACACGGGTATTGGGACACGGGCGTGTCCCTACCCGTGTGCAGAGGACACGGGTCGAGACACGGCCGTGTCTCTACCCGTGTGCCGCAACCCCAACACGGAAGAAAAATATTCTGGGATGAACACGGCCCTAAACACGGCAGGCGACACGGCCGTGTCACCTGAACACGGGTAGGAACACGTCCGTGTGCCTACCCGTGTCTGCGGTGTATAAAAACGAAAAAGATGTGAAACCCTAGCATTTCATCCCCTTTCTTCTGCCCCAAAATTTCTGAGAGAGTTCTCATGGCTGGAGGAGGAAGAGGCTTGCCGGAGCCATCCTTGGAAGAAGATTGTCGGGCCATCCTTGGTGGAAACGAAATGCCGCTATGAAGGAGTGCGAGGCTCATGGCCGGCCATGGTGGTACCGCTGGACTTGAGGTGAGCTTTCTCCCCTCTCCCTTGGTGCTAGATCTGTAGTTATTTTAGGATAGACATCGAGTCCATAGAGTCTTGATGGTGAGGAGGAGAGTTCCTAGGATAAGCCATGCCTAGGTTTTCTAGGCTTAGTCTCCCTCAACCTTCTCATCATTCAAAGTGGAGATGAGAGGGGTTTTCATTGAGGGTTTGGCTTTGAAAGGAGAAATAAGGTTGGGTGTGATTTCTGGATAAGTTTATGCGAGGTCGTTGCAAGGAAGAAGACGAACGGATGCCGTTCATCTCGCCTTAAGATGCGTGCAGAAATCTGATTTCTGCACGCGGCGACCTTCGTGGCCAATTTCAGAGGTGTTCTGGCCAGATCTGGGTGATCGACTCAACACGAAAGTCGTAGCCCTTGAAATTACCTTTCCAACGAGTGGTTGCACGTTTCCATGCGATACCTGTAGCCACGGGAAAGCTGGTTCGAGTCCGCTGCGTTCTGGAAAATCCTGTACAGGAAACTGTTTCCTGTACGTATTCGAGTTGAATTTCTGGTATGTTGCGACCAGATCTGGGCGATCGACTCAACACAAAAGTCGTAGCCCTCGCGAATACCTTTCCAACGAGGGGTTGAGCATTGTGATCGGATTCCTGTAGCTCCAGGAATCCCAGTTTTAGTATCGGGCTATCCTATGTTAATGCACTTGTTAATTTATAATGTTAGCACTCTTGCAATGGTTGTGATTTGCTCATTTGTTATCTTGCTCCCATATATTTATAATGCTGTAGTTACTGTAATTTAGCATGGTTAACCATTTGGTTGTGTAATAAGGAATAACCATGTATTGGTAGAGAAATGGATTGGATGAGAAGGCTAGAAATTAAGAGTTGAGATTGGTATAGAATATATTTATATAGTTTGGTGTTGAACATATCTATTATGCGAAATGTTGAGGTGAATTCATTGAATAGATGGGCGTGAATATGATGAACACTATTTGAAGAGTATTTTGTAACCGTAATCCGAGCCCAAGGGGTTTATTAACAACCGATGCTTAGAGTTGAAGCCTCCCTACGGGTAGCATCAAGTGAGTTGTTTTGGGGCATGTGATGTGCGACGATTCATCGTGTCGCGATATTGAGATAATGATTGTGGCAGGTCTATGGGTTCGCCAGTCGTCACACCGATGGGAGCCAATGGGTAGACCTTGGGCGGTAGGGTTAGATACTTGGTGTCCATAACCCGAGATCTCCTCCGCGCCATGAGAACGGTTGGGCTTGCACCTCGTGCGTTTCCGAGGTTCCATCCGGTTCGAAATCAAAGGCCAGGTTGGGCTGTGTTCTTGGTGCACATCTACCCAAGACCCCTTCTGAGCCGTAGTACGCATGTGAGCTCCGCTGTTGTGTTTTTAGCGTTGAGGCGTACGAGGGCCTATGATAGGTAGTGTGATACCACCTAGTAGTGGAGACGCCCGCTCCACTGTCGCCGTCTGGCCACGATGGACGACGCCTGAGAGGTTAGCTACCTGCTCAAAAAGTGGGAACTTCAAGTCTGAGTCGACATAGCAACCTGCATGTGCGTGCGCATGATTCGGTCATAGCATAACATTTATATCATGTCATTCATTGCATACACAAGATCCTCATCGTATAAGTTTGTATGGGCACTCTTATACGATGAGTTACTTTACTGTTAAGCCAATCCTTAACTTATAAGTTTGTATGGGCACTCTTATAAGTAAAGTTACTATTCTGATTACTTATACCTGCTGTCATATATTATAGATATTTGTAGAACTGCTAGTTGTGTAGCATAGTTTATACTTCATCATATTTACAGTCACCTGCTTGTTTACTTACTTATATATATACATATTGTACCTTTGTTCCGTTCTCCGCCCGGTGCCGAGGAGTCGCCGGGGGAGCGGATGTGAAGCCACTTAGTCTTATGACTAACGGTTGCTACGTCTTCCTTTTTAGGAGGAAACCCCGCAGGTAGAGCAGCAACGGACTATGCAGCAGGACAGCCAGGCCCGGACGATAGGACCTGAAGTGGTGGTGCCATCGGCACCGTCAGTGACAGTCGTGAGTGTTTTCATGTAGCCGTTTGGCAAAACATTTCTAGACTCTTGTTCTTTTATACAAGCCTGTTGTGCTTGTTATCTTCCGCTCTTTTGGACTTAAACTTAGTTGTGAATTGAACTGCTTTACTTTTCTGTTATGGTTGGGTTGGCATAGTTTATGTGATATGGATTGTAGCCGGCGGAATAGGCGTCTTATGGTAAAGGCTAACTCGTGTGTTAGTGCTACCGCAAGGCGGCTATTTCGGGCATAAGACTCCCCTCGTGCCGTGTGTTGTGTTCCGGGAGGGGGGTCTTACAAATGGTATCAGACTTAGCCGATCTTCAACTAGAGCAGTCAGGTAACAATGGGCCACTCCCGTTCGATTAGTCGGTTTGGGGACAAACCGACTTAGCGGAAGCTGTGGTGTGCCCATATGTAATTCGCACTAAGTTGTCCAACTTTGACATTAGTTTTAGCCAACCTGACCCTAATTTGTACCTTGCGTATAGGTCCCAGCGCAGGTGGAGCCGGTTGGGGGCACTCCTACCCCTTCCGTCCCTTCACAGTTCCAGCAGTCGGAACTGGGACAAACGCTGTCAGCCATATTGGATGCATTTAAAGCCCAGCAAGCTCCGGTGCAACAACAAGCGCCAGGCTCCAACTGGTTGAGCACCTTGCGTGCCCTGTCCCCTCCTGCCTATCTTGGGACAGAATCGCCGGTGCGCACCGAGGAATGGCTTGATACCGTGCAGGAATTGATGGCTGGCATAAGATGTCCGAACAGCATGGCGGTGACATTGGTAGTGACGCTACTAGAGCTGCACGCCAAAAGGTGGTGGAAGTCCCTCATGGGCTCCACCTTCCAAGGGCGGTTGTACACGGACATCAGTTGGAACGAGTTCACCGAGGCCTTTCTGGATCACTTCATCCCTTCTTCCGCTCAGGATGAACTTGAAGAAAGATTTCTGCAGCTGAAGCAGGGATCGAAATCGGTAACGGAGTACCAGAGGGAGTTCCAACACCTCGCTAGGTTTGCCGATTCCTATGATTTGGACGATAGAGGCTACGCGAAGCGCTTCTACAAAGGATTAAGGGACCCCCTGAGGCAGGCCCTTTTGTTTATAGCCGATGCAAGCCTGGCAGAAATCATTGACATGGCAAAGAGACTGGAGGCGGACCACATGGGATGTGGCAAGAGACCTGCGGAAGGAGTAATTGAAGTAGGCCCTAGTAATAGAAGGAGGAATGATCATGGCAGAGGAAGGGGAAACCACAGAGGCGGTCGGTGGGTCAACCGGAACTATCGGGTGGAGTACCCAATTTCGCAACCACCAGCTTTACCTCCACCACCGCAGCAGCAACATTATCAACAACCTGGGGGCCGACGTGAGGTGATATGTTTTGAGTGCAACCAACCGGGGCATGTCCGACGAGTTTGCCCGCGACTGATCGGGGATGCTCCTATTGCTCTCCCTCCAGTAGCTCTACGGGGGCGAGGGCACATGCGTGGCCGAGGAAGAGGACCACCAGGGAGAAATCAAGGACATGCACGGGAGCATGTATTCGCATTGGATATGACTCAGGAGAGAAATCCGCAGGAAGTCATCACCGGTACGTGCAAAATTTATTAATAATATATGACTTGTTAGATTTACGATACAAATGATACGCGCAATTCTGGATAGTGATTACCCTTTTTGGAACCTAGGCACCGTCATGGTTAGCGGGAGCCCCGCCTATACGTTATTTGACACGGGTGCGTCTCACTCGTTCATTTCAGCGGACTTCGTGAAGGACTTGGAGGGAGTGCAACACTTCACGGACACTACTCAAAGGGTGCGCCTTCCGGACGGCTCTGAGATGACGTCGTCAGCAAGTTGCGACTTCGACACCCTTATTGGAGGAAGGTCCTTTGAAACTCCGGCTACAGTGTTAAGAATCCCGGAGTTCGATCTCATCCTGGGCATGGAGTGGTTGAATTGGCACCACGCCAGGATCAATTGTGCGGAGAAACAAGTTATGTTGAGGTATGGAGACTCGGAAGTCATCTTCCAAGGTATTAGATTCGCACCCCGTAAATTATTATCTTCAATTCAAGCTATGAAATCTCATAGGGAAGGGGACGAGGTCTATGTAATTTGCTTCGAGTTGAAGAAATTGACATTAGAGGTCAAGGATGTGCGGGTGGTGCGAGAATTTCCCGAGGTATTCCCCGAGAAATTGCCGGGACTACCCCCGCATAGGGAAGTGGACTTCCAAATCAAGCTAATTCCGGGTGCCAAGCCCGTCTCGCGAGCTCCATACCGAATGGCTCCGAAGGAACTTGCAGAGTTTAGAGTCCAGCTTCAGGAGTTGGTGGAAGCAGGGTTCGTTCGCCCAAGCTCGTCGCCTTGGGGAGCGCCCGTTTTGTTCGTCAAAAAGAAGGATGGCACCCTGCGGTTATGCATTGATTATCGAGAGTTGAACCGGTTAACGGTGCGGAACACCTACCCCCTACCGCGCATTGATGAATTGTTTAATCAATTGGTGGGATCGTATTGGTTCTCCAAATTAGATCTGCGTTCGGGATATTATCAGCTGAGGATACAAGAAGATGACATTCAGAAGACGGCGTTCAGTTCGAGATATGGTTTGTATGAATTCACCGTGATGCCGTTTGGGCTCACAAACGCCCCTTCCGCCTTTATGAGCTTGATGAACAAGGTTTTCAGCCCTTATTTGGACATCTTTGTCATCGTGTTCATCGATGATATCCTAGTCTACTCCAAGACTGAAGCAGAACACGCCGAACATCTAACTTTAGTGCTGAGGAAGCTAAAGGAGCACACTTTGTTCGCCAAGTTCAGCAAATGCGAATTTTGGCTTCAAGAGGTCGCGTTCTTGGGCCATGTGATTAGTGGGGCGGGTCTAGCAGTAGATCCGACCAAGGTGCGGGCCGAGAAGGAGTGGTCGTCATTGAAGTCAGCGGCCGACATACGGAGCTTTCTTGGACTTGTCGGGTACTATCGCAAGTTCGTGAAAGGCTTCTCGAAGATCGCCCTTCCCCTTACTACGCTGACCAAGAAGGGTGTGCCGTTTGAATGGACACCCCAGTGCGAAGCTGCATTCCAAGAGTTGAAGGACAGATTGACGACTGCACCCATCCTAGCTCTTCCATCTGGGAAGGAGGGCTTTCAAGTTTACACGGATGCATCGTATCAAGGGATGGGAGCCGTGTTGATGCAGAATGGGCATGTGATCGCTTATGCTTCAAGACAGTTGAAGAAGCATGAAGCCAGCTACCCGGTGCATGATCTAGAGTTGGGAGCGGTGGTATTCGCCTTGAAGATTTGGAGGCATTATTTATATGGCGTCCACTGCGAGATCTACTCGGATCACAAAAATCTGAAGTACGTTCACACCCAAAAGGAGTTAAACTTGAGACAGCGGCGGTGGTTGGAGTTCTTGTGCGACTACGAATTCACCTTAAACTACCACCCCGGGAAGGTTAATTCCGTAGCTGATGCCTTGAGCCGAAAGGCACCGGGAACGAGCACGGAATCCCGCTTGATGAGGATGGAGTTAATCCAGACACTGCAAGAGATGGAAGTCACTTTGGTCTTTAAGAATCAATCGGAAGAGTATACCGAGTATTTGACCGCGATAAGTATAGTTTGCAACATACGAGACCGGATCCGAACGGAACAAAAGAAGGATGCGGCTTTAACCCCAGCTTTCAAGTCAATGGAGGATGGGACTACGGAAGAATACTCCCTAAAAGACGGCCTCGTCCATTTTCGTGGCCGGCTTTACATCCCCGAAGGTGACAACATTCGGGAGGATATTCTAAAGGAGGCTCATTGCTCCAAGTACTCGGTGCACCCGGGGATCGCGAAGATGTACACCGATTTGAGAAAGACAATGTGTTGGCCGGGCATGAAGAGGGATGTCAAGTACTTCGTTACTCATTGTGTGGCCTACCAAATGGTGAAGGCGGAGTGCAGAAGCCCCAGTGGAATGCTACAGTCGTTGCCCATCCCCGAATGGAAATTTGAGGACATCTCCATGGACTTCGTCCACGGGTTACCTCGCTCGCGCTCGGGGAATGATTCTGTGTGGGTGATAGTTGACCGGTTGACCAAGGTAGCCCGATTTATCCCAATGAAGAAGGAGGCGCAGGTGGGCGTCTTAGTGCGTCTCTTTGTGGAACAATTTGTGCGGTACCATGGTGTGCCGAAGACGATCGTCTCCGACCGGGATGGTCGGTTTACTTCAAGAGAATGGAGGGCTGTACAGGCTTATTTGGGCTCGCGCCTCGCCTTTAGCACATCCTTTCACCCACAAACGGACGGGCAATCTGAACAAACCATCCGAACATTGGAGGACCTTCTGAGGTTGTGTGTGCTAGATAAAGGAGAACCATGGGAGAGACTCTTACCTTTCGTGGAGTTCTCTTATAATAACAGTCATCAAGCCAGTATTGGAATGGCACCTCATGAAGCTTTGTATGGAAGGAGGTGTAGAACACCCTTGTCTTGGGTGCAAGATGAAGATCCGAAGACATTGGGAAATGAGTATATTGATGACACGGACGCGGTGGTTAGGTTGATCCGGGATCGAATGCTAGAGGCTCAAAGCCGACAGGCAAAATATTACAACACAAGGCACCGTATGGTGGAGTTTCAAGTGGGTGATAAGGTGTTCCTGAAGATTCGACCGATGCACGGAGTGTCGCGGGTGCGTGGAGTCAAGAAGCTCAGCCCAAGGTATGTCGGGCCCTATGTCGTAGTGGAAAGGATTGGCCCTCTGGCCTATCGATTGGAGTTACCACCGGAGCTGGAGAACCTTCACGACGTGTTCCATGTATCATCGCTTCGGAAGGCTTTGTTGCGGCCTGAACAGTATATCCCCACGACGGATGGTGCAGTGGCGTCTGATAGGTCTGTGTGACTGGAGCCGGTGCGGATCGTTGATAACGAGACAAGAACCTTGCGCCGCAAAAGTGTTCCCTTGGTGAAAGTGCTATGGTCTAATCATGGGAAGGAGGAGTTCACATGGGAGCCAAAGGATTTGATGCAAGGGCGCTACCCGGAATTATTTACCCCAGGTAAAATTTTTACTTGAAAGCATAGTTCCCTTTTATGTGTTTCACTCCCATAGCCTTACCCTGATTTCGGGGACGAAATCTTTTATTTTGTTTATAGGATTTGTAACGTCCCAATTCGCGCTAGGCCCCTTGATTGCGTATTTGAGTCAAGGGGGCTGTGGTGAGCCCAATGGGGGTGTGGGAGAACAGGTGCGAACGTACGAGAAATGAGGAAAACAAGGCAAAATGGTAATTTTGGCCGACACGGGTATGGACACGGCCGTGTCCATACCCGTGTGCCTCATGCCATGATTAGGCTTATCAGTCAGAGAGGTACACGGGTATTGGGACACAGGCGTGTCCCTACCCGTGTGCAGAGGACACGGGTCGAGACACAGCCGTGTCTCTACCCGTGTGTCGCAACCCCAACACGGAAGAAAAATATTCTGGGATGAACACGGCCCTAAACACGGCAGGCGACACGGCCGTGTCACCTGAACACGGGTAGGAACACGGCCGTGTGCCTACCCGTGTATGCGGTGTATAAAAACGAAAAAGATGTGAAACCCTAGCATTTCATCCCCTTTCTTCTGCCCCGAAATTTCTGAGAGAGTTCTCTTGGCTGGAGGAGGAAGAGGCTTGCCGGAGCCATCCTTGGAAGAAGATTGTCGGGCCATCCTTGGCGAAAACGAAATGCCGCTACGAAGGAGTGCGAGGCTCATGGCCGGCCATGGTGGTACCGCTGGACTTGAGGTGAGATTTCTCCCCTCTCCCTTGGTGCTAGATCTGTATTTATTTTAGGAGAGACATCGACTCCATAGAGTCTTGATGGTGAGGAGGAGAGTTCTTAGGATAAGCCATGCCTAGGTTTTCTAGGCTTAGTCTCCCTCAACCTTCTCATCATTCAAAGTGGAGATGAGAGGGGTTTTCGTTGAGGGTTTGGCTTTGAAAGGAGAAATAAGGTTGGGTGTGATTTCTGGAGAAGTTTATGCGAGGTCGTTGCAAGGAAGAAGACGAACGGATGCCGTTAATCTCGCCTGCAGAAATCTGATTTCTGCACGCGGCGACCTTCGTGGCCAATTTCAGAGGTGTTCTGGCCAGATCTGGGTGATCGACTCAACACGAAAGTCGTATCCCTTGAAATTACCTTTCCAACGAGTGGTTGCACGTTTCCATGCGATACCTGTAGCCACGGGAAAGCTGGTTCGAGTCTGCTGCGTTCGGGAAAATCCTGTACAGGAAACTGTTTCCTGTACGTATTCGAGTTGAATTTCTGGTATGTTGCGACCAGATCTGGGCGATCGACTCAACACGAAAGTCGTAGCCCTCGCGAATACCTTTCCAACGAGGGGTTGAGCATTGTGATCGGATTCCTGTAGCTCCGGGAATCCCAGTTTTAGTATCGGGCTATCCTATGTTAATGCACTTGTTAATTTATAATGTTAGCACTCTTGCAATGGTTGTGATTTGCTCATTTGCTATCTTGCTCCCATATATTTATAATGATGTAGTTACTGTAATTTAGCATGGTTAACCATTTGGTTGTGTAATAAGGAATAACCATGTATTGGTAGAGAAATGGATTGGATGAGAAGGCTAGAAATTAAGAGTTGAGATTGGTATAGAATATATTTATATAGTTTGGTGTTGAACATATCTATTATGCGAAATGTTGAGGTGAATTCATTGAATAGATGGGCGTGAACATGATGAACACTATGTGAAGAGTATTTTGTAACCGTAATCCGAGCCCAAGGGGTTTATTAACAACCGATGCTTAGAGTTGAAGCCTCCCTACGGGTAGCATCGAGTGAGTTGTTTTGGGGCATGTGATGTGCGACGATTCATCGTGTCGCGATATTGAGATAATGATTGTGGCAGGTCTACGGGTTCGCCAGTCGTCACACCGATGGGAGCCAATGGGTAGACCTTGGGCGGTAGGGTTAGATACTTGGTGTCCATAACCCGAGATCTCCTCCGCGCCATGAGAACGGTTGGGCTTGCACCTCGTGCGTTTCCGAGGTTCCATCCGGTTCGAAATCAAAGGCCAGGTTGGGCTGTGTTCTTGGTGCACATCTACCCAAGACACCTTCTGAGCCGTAGTACGCATGTGAGCTCCGCTGTTGTGTTTTTAGCGTTGAGGCGTACGAGGGCCTAGGATAGGTAGTGTGATACCACCTAGTAGTGGAGACGCCCGCTCCACTGTCGCCGTCTGGCCACGACGGACGACGCCTGAGAGGTTAGCTACCTGCTCGAAAAGTGGGAACTTCAAGTCTGAGTCGACATAGCAACCTGCATGTGCGTGCGCATGATTCGGTCATAGCATAACATTCATATCATGTCATTCATTGCATACACAAGATCCTCATCGTATAAGTTTGTATGGGCACTCTTATACGATGAGTTACTTTACTGTTAAGCCGATCCTTAACTTATAAGTTTGTATGGGCACTCTTATAAGTTAAGTTACTATTCTGATTGCTTATACCTGCTGTCATATATTATAGATATTTGTAGAACTGCTAGTTGTGTAGCGTAGTTTATACTCCACCATATTTACAGTCACTTGCTTGTTTACTTACTTATATATATACATATTGTACCTTTGTTCCGTTCTCCGCCCGGTGTCGAGGAGTCGCCGGGGGAGCGGATGTGAAGCCACTTAGTCTTATGACTAACGGTTGCTACGTCTTCCTTTTTAGGAGGAAACCCCGCAGGTAGAGCAGCAACGGACTATGCAGCAGGACAGCCAGGCCCGGACGATAGGACCTGAAGTGGTGGTGCCATCGGCACCGTCAGTGACAGTCGTGAGTGTTTTCATTTAGCCGTTTGGCAAAACATTTCTAGACTCTTGTTCTTTTGTACAAGCCTGTTGTGCTTGTTATCTTCCGCTCTTTTGGACTTAAACTTAGTTGTGAATTGAACTGCTTTACTTTTTTGTTATGGTTGGGTTGGCATAGTTTATGTGATATGGATTGTAGCCTGCGGAATAGGCGTCTTATGGTAAAGGCTAACCCGTGTGTTAGTGCTACCGCAAGGCGGCTATTTCGGGCATAAGACTCCCCTCGTGCCGTGTGTTGTGTTCCGGGAGGGGGGTCTTACATACGAAGTGTTAACTTGCAGGTGGAGTGGTACCCCGGGGTCCGTTAGGGACGGCTGGGAGGAGATGTGTTTATTACACAGTAGAGGTCAGCCCTTGCTGACCCACGTTACTTCAAATCCTTACAGGGCAAGGATCGCATGCAGGAGCTAGCGCGCCGGGCGAAAAGCCCTAAGCCTCATGAAGTGTTGCTGTGCTTGGCTAGTTTCTTTTCTTTGTCTTGCTGATGTTGTTTGATCATGTCCGGCTTGCATGCCGAGGTAGCCTAGGAGTGCTTGGCACTTTTATATTTTGTTTGGACTATTATTGTGTAAGGCCTTAAGGCCATTTGATACTCTATCATTAGTGGATAACTTCTGTCGGTTTGTTCTGTTTCCGCTGGGTATGTCTGGAGTTTTGAGTTTGGGTAGTTTCATATCATCTCTTAATACTAAAGCTGTGGTGTCTGTATGTTGTGGGGCCCCGGCCGGACCCATATTATATGGTCTTTACAAGGGAGGTGTTACAATTTGGTATCAGAGGGAGGTTTGCGTTCCAAGGAGAAGTTTCGCGGTCGAAAGTATAAGTCGAGTCGCATATAAGAAGTTATCCACATAGGAGTATCACGGGACCATGAGTGTCCTTGTGTTCGAGTCTTGCGATTAGAGACTGATTTGCGTTTTCTTGCTTGTGTTTAGAGTGCAAGCAACGAGGCTGGGACCTTGAGGCCAAGAGAGGAGCTCTCGGCAAGTAGTGCGACCGCGCAAGGTCCGCTAGGGATGGGGGTCACACCGACCGACTTTTGCCGCATGCTTGCAAAAGCGATGGTGGTGGCCCAAGCTGCAGCGACAGCACAGGTAGCAGCTCCCGTTGCTCAGGTAGCAACTCCTGCTACCCCGGTCACGGCAGCGACCGTGCAGGTTGAGGAGGCCAGGCAGGCGGAGCCGCAGGCCGAGAGAGTGGTTGTCGGGCATGGGGACCGGCAAATGAAGTACTTTTTGAGTTTCCACCCTCCAACCTTCAAGGGAATCGGCATGCCCATAGATGCAAAGGATTGGTGGGCTAGGATTCAGGAGCTTCTGAGGGCGGCAGAGGCGACAGATGAGAAAAAGGCAAAGTTCGCAGCCTTTATGTTGGAGGGAGATGCCAAGTTATGGTGGGTGAGCCACAGTGGTCGGCAGTTCCCAGGACGCACACCGTCCATCGAGGAGTTTGGGAATGCCTTTCTGAAGAAGTACATTCCCGCATCAACAAGGTTAGCCCTCCAGAGGCAGTTTCTACATCTTGTGCAGCGAGACAAGACAGTGGATGAGTATGTTAAGGAATTTACTCGATTGGGTCGTTATGCGGGGACGACCATGGCGGACGATGAAGAGAGGGACAATCTCTTCTACCATGGATTGAGGGAGAATCTAAGACAACCCCTCATATCGATGAAGCATGCGAGCTTCAACGAATTAGTGGAGGCGGCCCGAATTTTGGAGAGCGATATGGAGCGATCCCAGCGCTGAAAGGGTTTCACACCCAAGCAGGGGGAAGAAAAGAAGTCGGCTCAGTCCCATGGAAAGGCGGAAGTGAGCCGATGGAAGAAGAAGCCTCCCCCGTTTAAGTCGGGCGAGAAAAGTAATTCGACGTCCGGAGGGTCACGCTCTAAGGGACCGCAAACATGTTACAGTTGTTGCAAGCCAGGTCACATAGCAAGATTTTGTACCCAAGGGGGCGCTGAGCAAGAGCCAAGGCAGGAGCAGACTGTACGCTCCGGCCCCAGTGCCGTAGAGAAAGGGAAGATGGCGGAGTCGAGTGCTTCCCGATTTCAACCAGTGCAGCCAAGGGCCTACAACCTTGGGCAGCAGGAAGCAATCCATCAACCCGATGTGGTGACAGGTACGAGAATTCAACCTGCACCTAAGATTTCTTCCTTTCAAGCCTTTTTATGTTTGTTGCATGTGTGTAGGCTTTGTAGTGGTATCAGGGTACCCTGCTAGGGTACTTTTCGATACGGGAGTGTCGCACTCCTTCCTTGCGGAAAGTTTCATCCGGAGGATTGGAGTTGAGTCCTTCTCAACGGACTCAGAGTTGAAGGTGCGCATGCCCAATGGGTCGTCTATGACTACCAGGGCTAGAGGCCGGATTTGTTGGAGTCTTGAGGGGGTCGACTTCGTGTTGGTAGCGGCGATCTTGCCATTGTTCGAGTTCGACGTGATCTTGGGGATGGACCGGCTAGCGGATCAGCGTGCCAGTATCGACTGCTTGTCCAAGATGGTAACCCTGATGGGCGTGGGGCAAGCGGAAGTCAAGTTTGAGGGCCTGCATGGAGTGGCCTGTTCCCTAGTTTCGGCACTTCAACTAGTGCGAGCTGTTAACCAGGGAGGTGTAGCTCTAGTAGCATTGTTGGAGGTTAGCCTTTCCAGGCTGTCTCTTGGGGAAGTGCCCGTGGTGGCGGAGTTTGGAGATGTTTTTCCCGAGGAGCTACCGGGAGCACCTCCTCGGCGGGAGATTGATTTCTCCATCGAGTTAGTGCCCGAGGCTAGACCGGTGTCGCGTCCACCATTTAGGATGGCACCAAAGGAGTTGGACGAGCTCAAGGTTCAGTTGCAGGAGCTTTTGGAACAAGGGTATATCATACCCAGCTCTTCACCGTGGAGTGCGCCGGTGTTATTCGTAAAGAAAAAGGATGGTAGTATGCGTTTGTGCATAGACTACCGAGAGTTGAACAAATTGACAATCAAGAACAAGTATCCGATTCCTCGGATAGACGACCTTTTTGACCAGTTGGTGGGGTCGATGGTGTACTCCAAGTTGGACCTGAAGTCCGGATATTATCAGTTGCGGATTCGTGACGAAGACATACCCAAGACAGCGTTTGGTACGAGATATGGTCATTTTGAGTTCTCGGTGATGCCGTTCGGGTTGACGAATGCGCCGTCCGTGTTCATGGACTTGATGAACCGAGTGTTTCGTGAATACTTGGACAGGTTCGTCGTCGTTTTTATTGATGACATTTTGGTGTATTCCAAGTCGGAAGCGGAGCACGAGGTGCACTTGAGGACAGTGTTGCAAGTATTGAGAGAGAACCAGCTCTATGCGAAGTTCTCCAAGTGCGAGTTTTGGTTGGAGAAGGTGGCATTTTTAGGCCATGTGATTAGTGGGGATGGGGTGGCGGTAGATCCAACGAAAGTGGAAGCCATCAAAGATTGGCCAGTTTTGAGGACTGTGGCGGAAGTCCGGAACTTTCTTGGACTAGCCGGGTACTACCGAAGGTTTGTGGAAAACTTTTCACGGATAGCTCTACCCCTCACTTCGCTAACTCACAAGGATCAGAAGTTCGTGTGGACTCAAGAGTGCAGTCAGGCGTTTGAAACCCTGAAGGAGAGGCTGATGATGGCACCGATCCTAAGTCTACCAAAGGGGACCGAAGGATTTCAGATTTTCAGCGACGCATCCGGATGCGGTTTAGGGTGCGTGTTGGTGCAGCATGGCAGTGTGATAGCTTTTGGGTCGAGGCAGCTGAAGCCTCATGAGAGAAATTACCTCGTCCATAATCTGGAATTGGCGCCGGTAATTTTTGCTTTGAAGCTGTGGAGGCATTACGTTTATGGTGCGAAGGTGGAGATCTTCACGGACCACAAGACCTGAAGTATCTCCTGGATCAGAAGGACCTAAATATGCTGCAGCGCAGGTGGGTCGAGTTCCTTGGGGACTACGAGGTGGCGATTCAGTACATGCCAGGAAAAGCCAATGTGGTGGCAGATGCTTTGAGTAGGAAATACTCGGGACAAGGAAATTGGATTGAAGCTCACGATGAGCGGTTAAGGCGGGACTGGGAGTCCCTTGGTTTGGAATGTGTGGCAAGAGGCGAGTCTAGCGTGGCTCGACTAAACTGGATTGAGATGCAGAATGACTTATGCGATCGTATTCGGGATGCGACCCGTGTGGATGAGGAGTTCCAACCCTTCGTGGAGGAAGCTCTTAAGGGCGAGGGTAGCGCCTGGGAGATGGTTGATGGGGTTCTGAGCAAGGGCAGAAGGATTTGTGTACCGCAGTTCGGCAAGCTCCGCGAAGAGTTGATGTATGAGGCCCACTTCACTAAGTACTCCGTTCACCCGGGTGGTACAAAGATGCACTTGGATTTGAAGAAGTCCTATTGGTGGCCTGGGATGAAGCGGGATGTAGCTTTGTGTGTGAGTCGGTGCCAAACTTGTGCCTTAGTGAAGGCCGAGTGTCAGAAGCCGGGCGGGTTCTTGAAGCCTCTTCCAATCCCCGAATGGAAATTTGAGGACATCTCCATGGATTTTGTGCATGGGTTGCCTAAATCGCAGCAAGGCAATGATGCCATTTGGGTGATTGTAGACCGCTTGACCAAAGTGGCACATTTCATCCCAAACCGGAAGGAGGACGGTGTGGAAAAGTTGGTGGAGTTTTACGTCCGCAATATTGTGCGACTTCATGGGATTCCGAAGAGTATAGTCAGCGACCGGGATGGACGTTTCACGTCTAAGGATTGGCGGTTGGTGCAGAAGAGCTTGGGCACAAAACTCAAGTTCAGTACGGCTTTTCATCCTCAAACCGATGGGCAAACTGAGAGAACGAACCGTACTTTGGAAGATATGCTAAGGATGTGTACTCTCGACTTCGGCAAGAAGTGGGAGGATCACCACTTCATGGTGGAGTTTGCGTATAACAATAGCTACCAAGCTAGTATCAAGATGGCGCCATATGAAGCTCTTTATGGGAGGCGGTGTCGAACACCGATGTCTTGGACAGAGGCGGGAGACACAAAGCTTTTGGGGAAAGAAGTGGTAGCCAATGCTAGTGAGCTAGTGCGGACCATCCAAGAGCGCATGAAGGTAGCTCAAGATCGGCAGTCGAAGTATTTCAATGCTCGCCACATACATGTGGAATTCGCGGTGGGCGACTGGGTGTATCTTAAGATCAAGTCATTCAAAGGCGTTTCACGAATTCGCCGACTCAAGAAGCTGAGTCCGAGATTTTTGGGACCATTCAAGGTCATCGAGCGAGTGGGAGAGGCAGCGTACCGGTTGGCGCTGTCCACGGAGCTAAGTGGATGGCATGACGTTTTTCACGTCTCCGTCTTGAGGAAAGCCTTGTTAGAGGCCAGCGTGGTGATTGAACCGGCGGCGGTGCCGGTAGAGGAAGACTTGAGGACGCGAGTATGTCCTGTCTGGATAGAAGATTCGGAGGTTCGGCAACTGCGGAACAAGGAGGTCCGACTCGTAAAGGTCCGTTGGGACAATTGTGGCTGCGAGGAGCTCTCATGGGAGCGAGAGTAGTCCATGCTGGAGGAGTACCCCGAGCTTTTCTCCTCAGGTATCGTTTAGAAATTGTGTTCTTTCCATGTTTTAAATTTCGGGACGAAATTCTTTTAGGGGGGGGGGGAGAATTGTAACGCCCCAAAATGTTGTAGGAGCGACGGGGATCGCTTTTGGCCAAGACAGTTTTTTTTGAGCAGGTGACACGGGTCCCGACACGGCCGTGTCAGCCGTGTCGAGCTGGCCGTGTGGTCGACCATGTTAAGGTCGACGATCGTCGGGTATGGATCACGGCCAGGCACACGGCCGTGTCCCAGGCCGTGTATCATCGGGTCGTTTCGAACTTTCTGAGGTATTGCACACGGGGCATGACACGGGTCTGTACACGGCCGTGTCCCAGGTGACACGGGCGTGTCAGGGGCCGTGTCAGAGGCTGTGTACTTCTCTGACTGAAAATGTTGAAAACGGGTGCCGTGACACGGGTCACGACACGGCCGTGTGGAGCGAGACACGGCCGTGTCAAAGGCCGTGTCGAAGGCCGTGTCAGGAGCCGTGTGCTGGTTTTCGAATCGATCGAGACGGCGAATGGCTAACACGGCCATGCACACGGCCGTGTTGCAACCCGTGTTCGGCCCAGATTTTCTAATTTGGGTTCCGATCGTGGCCGTTCGTTCTTTTCCTTGGAAGATCCAACGGTGGGGGGGCCTCACTGGGCGGTTTAAGGCCGGGAATAGGGTTCCAAACCCTCATTCCCCATTTTCTTTTATCTCTCTAAGTTCTAGAGAGAAGGGAGAGCAAGGAGGCCAAGTTCCGGCCGTCGGCGAAGCTTCGGAGGTCCGTTTTGCGAGCGGAGTTCAGATCCGCGAAGGTGGGAGCGTTGCGGTGGTGTTCGACCGAGCAAATCTTCTCCATGGCTAGGAAGAGGGGACGGAAGGTAACGACACTTCTCCTCTCGGTTTTTAGGATTTAGGATGCATGAATAGCATCCCCTTCCTTTCGTGTTTGAGCACCGGATCTCTCAAATGAGAGGGATTTGTGTAGCCTTGGTTCAAAAAGGAACCTCCGGGTTGATCGTGTTCATCCCGGCATTCTTGCATTAGAGATCCGCTCCGTTAGCAGATTAGGCATTGTGGGTGAAGCCGTGGTCGCGACCGATAGTCCGACCCGGTGATGTTGCATAGCAAACTTCGGTAGAAAATCCGTTACGGCAATACGCCGTTGTATGTATGTGTTTTTCCCCTTTTGTTTGAGTGAGTACTCGCAGTCAGAACCGGACAAGGTTAGCTCCGCTTTGTGCGGTAGAAGGTTTCCTTGGAGCGCGGGAAAGATGCAGTACGAATGGCAATTGGGGTGGGGAAACCTTATTTGTGTTGTGCAAAGGTGCGGCTAGGTCTCCGTGGTCGGCTGGCTATCCCGTGACGCGCAAGTCATGTGGGGAAAGTGTCCCGGCGAGACTAGCCCTTGTGTGAGATTGATGAGAATACCGAGCGGAGGGCAAGCCCGGGCATTGTGGTCATGAGCGGGTGGGGTCCAGCAAGGCTTCTTAGAATCGGTCAGTGTGAGACAGTACCCTGACGTGCGAAGTCAGAATATGCGGGCAAGCCCGGGGTTTAAGACCCATGTGCGGGTGGGGCCATTGCAAGGTTCCGTGTGACGGCCTGTGTGCCGTTGGGGACATGGTGTCTCCCTTTTGTTTGCGGCTTTAAGCCAATGGCGAAACGGAAGTACCCAGTGTTTGATGTTGTGCTAGTTGCATACGAACTAGGGTTCCTTTGGTGAAACCCGGGTTGCATTCATGTTGTATAGTAGGCCCCTTTTACTTTATACAAAACATAGAGAACATGTATGCTGTATGAGACATCCAAGCCTGTTTACCGCTTTAATATATATGCTCTTTTGGTATACGAAGTGTTAACTTGCAGGTGGAGTGGTACTTCGGGGTCCGTTAGGGACGGCCGGGAGGAGATGTGTTTGTTACACAGTAGAGGTCAGCCCTTGCTGACCCACGTTACTTCAAATCCTTACAGGGCAAGGATCGCATGCAGGAGCTAGCGCGCCGGGCGAAAAGCCCTAAGCCTCATGAAGTGTTGCTGTGCTTGGCTAGTTTCTTTTCTTTGTCTTGTTGATGTTATTTGATCATGTCTGGCTTGCATGCCGAGGTAGCCTAGGAGTGCTTGGCACTTTTATATTTTGTTTGGACTATTATTGTGTAAGGCCTTAAGGCCATTTGATACTCTATCATTAGTGGATAACTTCTATCGGTTTGTTCTGTTTCCGCTGGGTATGTCTGGAGTTTTGAGTTTGGGTAGTTTCATATCATCTCTTAATACTAAAGCTGTGGTGTCTGTATGTTGTGGGGCCACGGCCGGACCCATATTATATGGTCTTTACAGGGGAGGTGTTACAATACTCGAGTAGGGCAAGTTTGTACACAAGTACATTGTCAAGTACTCGAGTATGTAAATCCTTTTACTTGAGTAATTCCCGTCTACTCGAGTATCTGTCTGGATATACTCGAGTATATATTACTTGAAAGACAATTTTCCTTGGGAGATGTATATTGCCACTGAAATCTTTTACTCTGAGCAGCCAACACCACTGATATCTTCTTGATTTGTGAGTCCATCACTAGTCTTCTTTGTTGAGCAGCCCGAGTTCCGTTTTGAAGAACGAAAACTTGGACTCGTCCAGCAGCTTGGTGAATATATCTGCAACTTGCCTGTCTGTGGAGACATATTGTAGATCTATGTCTCCATTTTCCACATGCTCCCGGATGAAATGATAACGAATCTCTATGTGCTTGGTCCGGCTGTGGGAGACTGGGTTGTTGGCGATTGCTATAGCGCTGCATGAGTCGCAAAACAAAGGAATGTTCTGGAACTTCATGTTGTAGTCTTCAAACTGATTTTTGATCCAGAGAAGCTGCGCACAACAGCTGCCTACAGAGATGTACTCTGATTCAGCTGTTGAGATGGCAACACAGTTCTATTTCTTACTGCTCCAGGAAATAAGTCTCCTTCCGAGGAATTGGCAAGTCCCGGAAGTACTTTTCCTGTCGTCTTTGCTTCCTGCAAAATCTGCATCTGAAAATCCAATTAGTTCACTATCATTACTTCTTGGGTACCATAAGACAAGATTTGGTGTACCTTTGAGGTATCTCAAGATTCTCTTTGCAGCAATGTAATGAGATTCCTTAGAGTTCACCTGAAATCTAGCACATACACATGTTGAGAACATTATGTCTGGTCTACTTGCGGTAAGGTAGAGCAAGGACCCAATTATGCTTCTGTACTTGGTTTCATCAAAAGGTTTCCCTTTCTCATCCTTGTCTAGAGACATAGCTGAGTCCATTGGAGTCCTTATAGAGGTTGCATTCTCCATTCCGAATTTCTTGAGTAGCTCTTTGGTGAACTTGGTCTGTGAGATGAAAATTCCATCCTCAGATTGTTTCACCTGAAGCCCTAAGAAATACTTCAGCTCTCCCATACTGCTCATTTCAAACTTCCCTTGCATAAGTTTAGAAAACTTCTTGCAGAGGTTGTTATCTGTAGAGCCAAAAATAATGTCATCGACATAGATTTGCACTAGCAAAATCTTGCCTTTTATTTTCCTAAGAACTAATGTCTTGTCTATCTTTCCTCTTGTGAACTTGTTCTCAAGAAAAAGGTGGACAACGTCTCATACCAAGCTCGAGGAGCTTGTTTAAGACCATATAAAGCTTTTTGTAATAAGAAAACATAATTAGGATAAGTTGAATCAACGAAACATGGTGGTTGCTTTACATACACTTCTTCCTTTATGTCACCATTTAGGAAGGCGGACTTAATGTCCATCTGATAGACGGTAAAGCCCTTAAGTGCAGCGTAGGCAAGAAATAACCTGATCGCTTCCAGTCTTGCCACTAGAGCATAAGTCTGGTCGAAGTCAATTCCTTCTTCTTGACGATATCCCTTTGCGACAAGTCTGGCTTTATTCTTTATGATGGTTCCATCTTCGTCCATCTTGTTCCGGTAGACTCATTTTGTACTAATGACGTTCTTACCCTTGGTTCTAGGAACAAGTGTCCAAACTTTGCATCGTTTGAACTGATTCAGTTCTTCTTCCATGGCTAGGATCCAGGATGCGTCGGAGTTAGCTTCCTCAAACTTCTTTGGTTCAACCTGTGAAAGAAAACTTAAGTGTAAATTCTCGTTAGTTGTACCTCGATGAGTTCTGACGCCATCTCGAGGGTCTCCTATGATTTGATCAACGGGATGATCCTTCAAGTGTCTGAACTCTAGAGTCCTTGCATCAGGGATCTCTTCAGCCACTGGAGTTGCATCTTCAGCTGGGATGTGTTCTTCATCTTGATCATCTATCTCTCCAATAGGGGTTGTAGAGGTGATCTTGATGAACGTCTCGTCTTTATCTTTAGTAGAATCCAAGCTAAGTTCCTTCAACTTTGTACCTGCATCTACACTAGGCACACTAGACGAGTTGCTGTGCAGCAGACTCGTCTCATCAAATACAAGATGTATCGACTCTTCTACTACCAGAGTTTTTCTATTGAATACTCTATAGGCCTTACTATGGCTACTATAACCTACAAAAATACCTTCAAAGCTTTTCTCGCTAAACTTGGTAGTGTGATACTTACCGTTGTTAAGTGCGAAGCACTTGCAGGCAAAGATTCTAAAATACGAGATGGTTGGTTTCCTGCCTTTTAAAAGTTCGTAAGGAGTCTTATCATGGTTCTTGTTGATGAGAGCTCGATTTTGCACGTGACAAGCGGTGTTGACGGCTTCAGCCAAGAAGTACTCTGGAAGTGAGTCATCACTCAACATGGTCCGGCAAGCCTCTATGAGTGTTCTGTTCCTTCTCTCAGCTACTCCATTTTGTTGTGGAGTGCGAGGAGAGGAAAACTCATGAAAGATACCTTGACTTTCGCAGAATTCTGTCATGGCTCCAGATTTGAATTCCGTTCCATTGTCACTCCTGATTTTGACTACGGAACAGTTATATTCATTCTGGATTTGCCTAACAAAATTTGTGAAAATACTGAAGGTATCTGACTTGTGTTTCAGAAAGAACACCCACGCAAAGCGCGAGTAATCATCCACAATAACCAACGTATATTCCTTACCTCCCAAACTTCTAACTTACAGTGTAACGTCCCAATTCGCGCTAGGCCCCTTGATTGCGTATTTGAGTCAAGGGGGCTGTGGTGAGCCCAATGGGGGTGTGGGTGAACAGGTGCGAACGTACGGGAAATGAGGAAAACAAGGCAAAATGGTAATTTTGGCCGACACGGGTATGGACACGGCCGTGTCCATACCCGTGTGCCTCATGCCAAGATTAGGCTTATCAGTCAGAGAGGTACACGGGTATTGGGACACGGGCGTGTCCCTACCCGTGTGCAGAGGATACGGGTCGAGACACGGCCGTGTCTCTACCCGTGTTCCGCAACCCCAACACGGAAGAAAAATATCCTGGGATGAACACGGCCCTAAACACGGCAGGCGACACGGCCGTGTCACCTGAACACGGGTAGGAACACGGCCGTGTGCCTACCCGTGTCTGCGGTGTATAAAAACGAAAAAGATGTGAAACCCTAGCATTTCATCCCCTTTCTTCTGCCCCGAAATTTCTGAGAGAGTTCTCTTGGCTGGAGGAGGAAGAGGCTTGCCGGAGCCATCCTTGGAAGAAGATTGCCGGGCCATCCTTGGCGGAAACGAAATGCCGCTACGAAGGAGTGCGAGGCTCATGGCCGGCCATGGTGGTACCGCTGGACTTGAGGTGAGAATTCTCCCCTCTCCCTTGGTGCTAGATCTGTAGTTATTTTAGGAGAGACATCGACTCCATAGAGTCTTGATGGTGAGGAGGAGAGTTCTTAGGATAAGCCATGCCTAGGTTTTCTAGGCTTAGTCTCCCTCAACCTTCTCATCATTCAAAGTGGAGATGAGAGGGGTTTTCGTTGAGGGTTTGATATTGAAAGGAGAAATAAGGTTGGGTGTGATTTCTGGAGAAGTTTATGTGAGGTCGTTGCAAGGAAGAAGACGAACGGATGCCGTTCATCTCGCCTTAAGATGCGTGCAGAAATCTGATTTCTGCACACGGCGACCTTCGTGGCCAATTTCAGAGGTGTTCTGGCCAGATCTGGGTGATAAACTCAACACGAAAGTCGTAGCCCTTGAAACTACCTTTCCAACGAGTGGTTGCACGTTTCCATGCGATACCTGTAGCCACGGGAAAGCTGGTTCGAGTCCGCTGCGTTCGGGAAAATCCTGTACAGGAAACTGTTTCCTGTACGTATTCGAGTTGAATTTCTGGTATGTTGCGACCAGATCTGGGCGATCGACTCAACACAAAAGTCGTAACCCTCGCGAATACCTTTCCAACGAGGGGTTGAGCATTGTGATCGGATTCCTGTAGCTCCGGGAATCCCAGTTTTAGTTATCGGGCTATCCTATGTGAATGCACTTGTTAATTTATAATGCTAGCACTCTTGCAATGGTTGTGATTTGCTCATTTGTTATCTTGCTCCCATATATTTATAATGCTGTGGTTACTGTAATTTAGCATGGTTACTCATTTGGTTGTGTAATAAGGAATAACCATGTATTGGTAGAGAAATGTATTGGAAGAGAAGGCTAGAAATTAAGGGTTGAGATTGGTATAGAATATATTTATATAGTTTGGTGTTGAACATATCTATTATGCGAAATGTTGAGGTGAATTCATTGAATAGATGGGCGTGAATATGATGAACACTATGTGAAGAGTATTTTGTAACCGTAATCCGAGCCCAAGGGGTTTATTAACAACCGATGCTTAGAGTTGAAGCCTCCCTACGGGTAGCATCGAGTGAGTTATTTTGGGGCATGTGATGTGCGACGATTCATCGTGTCGCGATATTGAGATAATGATTGTGGCAGGTATACGGGTTCGCCAGTCATCACACCGATGGGAGCCAATGGGTAGACCTTGGGCGGTAGGGTTAGATACTTGGTGTCCATAACCCGAGATCTCCTCCGCGCCATGAGAACGGTTGGGCTTGCACCTCGTGCGTTTCCGAGGTTCCATCCCGTTCGAAATCAAAGGCCAGGTTGGGCTGTGTTCTTAGTGCACATCTACCCAAGACCCCTTCTGAGCCGTAGTACGCATGTGAGCTCCGCTGTTGTGTTTTTAGCGTTGAGGCGTACGAGGGCCTAGGATAGGTAGTGTGATACCACCTAGTAGTGGAGACGCCCGCTCCACTGTCGCCGTCTGGCCACGATGGACGACGCCTGAGAGGTTAGCTACCTGCTCGAAAAGTGGGAACTTCAAGTCTGAGTCGACATAGCAACCTGCATGTGCGTGCGCATGATTCGGTCATAGCATAACATTCATATCATGTCATTCATTGCATACACAAGATCCTCATCGTATAAGTTTGTATGGGCACTCTTATACGATGAGTTACTTTACTGTTAAGCCGATCCTTAACTTATAAGTTTGTATGGGCACTCTTATAAGTTAAGTTACTATTCTGATTACTTATACCTGCTGTCATATATTATAGATATTTGTAGAACTGCTAGTTGTGTAGCGTAGTTTATACTCCACCATATTTACAGTCACCTGCTTGTTTACTTACTTATATATATACATATTGTACCTTTGTTCCTTTCTCCGCCCGGTGCCGAGGAGTCGCCGGGGGAGCGGATGTGAAGCCACTTAGTCTTATGACTAACGGTTGCTACGTCTTCCTTTTTAGGAGGAAACCCCGCAGGTAGAGCAGCAACGGACTATGCAGCAGGACAGCCAGGCCCGGACGATAGGACCTGAAGTGGTGGTGCCATCGGCACCGTCAGTGACAGTCGTGAGTGTTTTCATGTAGCCGTTTGGCAAAACATTTCTAGACTCTTATTCTTTTGTACAAGCCTGTTGTGCTTGTTATCTTCCGCTCTTTTGGACTTAAACTTAGTTGTGAATTGAACTGCTTTACTTTTCTGTTATGGTTGGGTTGGCATAGTATATGTGATATGGATTGTAGCCAGCGGAATAGGCGTCTTATGGTAAAGGCTAACCCGTGTGTTAGTGCTACCGCAAGGCTGCTATTTCGGGCATAAGACTCCCCTCGTGCCGTGTGTTGTGTTCTGGGAGGGGGGATCTTACAAATGGTATCAGACTTAGCCGATCTTCAACTAGAGCAGTCAGGTAACAATGGGCCACTCCCGTTCGATTAGTCGGTTTGGGGACAAACCGACTTAGCGGAAGCTGTGGTGTGCCCATATGTAATTCGCACTAAGTTGTCCAACTTTGACATTAGTTTTAGCCAACCTGACCCTAATTTATACCTTGCGTATAGGTCCCAGCGCAGGTGGAGCCGGTTGGGGGCACTCCTACCCCTTCCGTCCCTTCACAGTTCCAGCAGTCGGAACTGGGACAAATGCTGTCAGCCATATTGGATGCATTTAAAGCCCAGCAAGCTCCGGTGCAACAACAAGCGCCAGGCTCCAACTGGTTGAGCACCTTCCGTGCCCTGTCCCCTCCTGCCTATCTTGGGACAGAATCGCCGGTGCGCACCGAGGAATGGCTTGATACCGTGCAGGAATTGATGGCTGGCATAAGATGTCCGAACAGCAAGGCGGTGACATTGGTAGTGACGCTGCTAGAGCTGCACGCCAAAAGGTGGTGGAAGTCCCTCATGGGCTCCACCTTCCAAGGGCGGTTGTACACGGACATCAGTTGGAACGAGTTCACTGAGGCCTTTCTGGATCACTTCATCCCTTCTTCCGCTCGGGATGAACTTGAAGAAAGATTTTTGCAGCTGAAGCAGGGATCGAAATCGGTAACGGAGTACCAGAGGGAGTTCCAGCACCTCGCTAGGTTTGCCGATTCCTATGATTTGGACGATAGAGGCTACGTGAAGCGCTTCTACAAAGGATTAAGGGACCCCTTGAGGCAGGCCCTTTTGTTTATAGCCGATGCAAGCCTGGCAGAAATCATTGACGTGGCAAAGAGACTGGAGGCGGACCACATGGGATGTGGCAAGAGACCTGCGGAAGGAGTAATTGAAGTCGGCCCTAGTAATAGAAGGCGGAATGATCATGGCAGAGGAAGGGGAAACCACAGAGGCGGTCGGTGGGTCAACCGGAACTATCGGGTGGAGTACCCAATTCCGTAACCACCAGCTTTACCTCCACCACCGCAGCAGCAACATTATCAACAACTTGGGGGGCCGATGTGAGGTGATATGTTTTGAGTGCAACCAACCGGGGCATGTCCGACGAGTTTGCCCGCGACTGATCGGGGATGCTCCTATTGCTCTCCCTCCAGTAGCTCCACGGGGGCGAGGGCACATGCGTGGCCGAGGAAGAGGACCACCAGGGAGAAATCAAGGACATGCACGGGAGCATGTATTCGCATTGGATATGACTCAGGAGAGAAATCCGCAGGAAGTCATCACCGGTACGTGCAAAATTTATTAATAATATATGACTTGTTAGATTTACGATACAAATGATACGCGCAATTCTGGATAGTGATTACCCTTTTTGGAACCTAGGCACCGTCATGGTTAGCGGGAGCCCCGCCTATACGTTATTTGACACGGGTGCGTCTCACTCGTTCATTTCGGCGGACTTCGTGAAGGACTTGGAGGGAGTGCAACACTTCACGGGCACTACTCAAAGGGTGCGCCTTCCAGACGGCTCTGAGATGACGTCGTCAGCAAGTTGCGACTTCGACACCCTTATTGGAGGAAAGTTCTTTGAAACTCCGGCTACAGTGTTAAGAATCCCGGAGTTCGATCTCATCCTGGGCATGGAGTGGTTGAACTGGCACCACGCCAGGATCAATTGTGCGGAGAAGCAAGTTATGTTGAGGCATGGAGACTCGGAAGTCATCTTCCAAGGTATTAGATTCGCACCCCGTAAATTATTATCTTCAATTCAAGCTATGAAATCTCATATGGAAGGGGACGAGGTCTATGTAATTTGCTTCGAGTTGAAGAAATTGACATTAGAGGTCAAGGATGTGCGGGTGGTGCGAGAATTTCCCGAGGTATTCCCCGAGAAATTGCCGGACTACCCCCGCATAGGGAAGTGGACTTCCAAATCAAGCTAATTCCGGGTGCCAAGCCCGTCTCGCGAGCTCCATACCGAATGGCTCCGAAGGAACTTGCAGAGTTTAGAGTCCAGCTTCAGGAGTTGGTGGAAGCAGGGTTCGTTCGCCCAAGCTCGTCGCCTTGGGGAGCGCCTGTTTTGTTCGTCAAAAAGAAGGATGGCACCCTGCGGTTATGCATTGATTATCGAGAGTTGAACCGGTTAACGGTGCGGAACACCTACCCCCTACCGCGCATTGATGAATTGTTTGATCAATTGGTGGGATCGTATTGGTTCTCCAAGTTAGATCTGCGTTCGGGATATTATCAGCTGAGGATACAAGAAGATGACATTCAGAAGACGGCGTTCAGTTCGAGATATGGTTTGTATGAATTCACCGTGATGCCGTTTGGGCTCACAAACGCCCCTTCCGCCTTTATGAGCTTGATGAACAAGGTGTTCAGCCCTTATTTGGACATCTTTGTCATCGTGTTCATCGATGATATCCTAGTCTACTCCAAGACTGAAGCAGAACACGCCGAACATCTAACTTTAGTGCTGAGGAAGCTAAAGGAGCACACTTTGTTTGCCAAGTTCAGCAAATGCGAGTTTTGGCTTCAAGAGGTCGCGTTCTTGGGCCATGTGATTAGTGGGGCGGGGCTAGATGTAGATCCGGCCAAGGTGCGGGCCGTGAAGGAGTGGTCGCCATTGAAGTCAGCGGCTGACATACGGAGCTTTCTTGGACTTGCCGGGTACTATCGCAAGTTCGTGAAAGGCTTCTCAAAGATCGCCCTTCCCCTTACTACGCTGACCAAGAAGGGTGTGCCGTTTGAATGGACACCCCAGTGCGAAGCTGCATTCCAAGAGTTGAAGGATAGATTGACGACTGCACCCATCCTAGCTCTTCCATCTGGGAAGGAGGGCTTTCAAGTTTACACGGATGCGTCGTATCAAGGGATGGGAGCCGTGTTGATGCAGAATGGGCATGTGATCGCTTATGCTTCAAGACAGTTGAAGAAGCATGAAGCCAGCTACCCGGTGCATGATCTAGAGTTGGGAGCGGTGGTATTCGCCTTGAAGATTTGGAGGCATTATTTATATGGCGTCCACTGCGAGATCTACTCGGATCACAAAAATCTGAAGTACGTTCACACCCAAAAGGAGTTAAACTTGAGACAGCGGCGGTGGTTGGAGTTCTTGTGCGACTACGAATTCACCTTGAACTACCACCCCGGGAAGGTTAATTCCGTAGCTGATGCCTTGAGCCGAAAGGCACCGGGAACGAGCACGGAATCCCGCTTGATGAGGATGGAGTTAATCCAGACACTGCAAGAGATGGAAGTCACTTTGGTCTTTAAGAATCAATCGGAAGAGTATACCGAGTATTTGACCGCGATAAGTATAGTTTGCAACATACGAGACCGGATCCGGACAGAACAAAAGAAGGATGCGGCTTTAACCCCGGCTTTCAAGTCAATGGAGGATGGGACTACGGAAGAATACTCCCTAAAAGACGGCCTCGTCCATTTTCGTGGCCGGCTTTACATCCCCGAAGGTGACAACATTCGGGAGGATATTCTAAAGGAGGCTCATTGCTCCAAGTACTCGGTGCACCCGGGGATCGCGAAGATGTACACCGAGTTGAGAAAGACAATGTGTTGGCCGGGCATGAAGAGGGATGTCAAGTACTTCGTTACTCATTGTGTGGCCTGCCAAATGGTGAAGGCGGAGTGCAGAAGCCCCGGTGGAATGCTACAGTCATTGCCCATCCCCGAATGGAATTTTGAGGACATCTCCATGGACTTCGTCCACGGGTTACCTCGCTCGCGCTCGGGGAATGATTCTGTGTGGGTGATAGTTGACCGGTTGACCAAGGTAGCCCGATTTATCCCAATGAAGAAGGAGGCGCAGGTGGGCGTCTTAGTGCGTCTCTTTGTGGAACAATTTGTGCGGTACCATGGTGTGCCGAAGACGATCGTCTCCGACCGGGATGGTCGGTTTACTTCAAGAGAATGGAGGGCTGTACAGGCTTATTTGGGCTCGCGCCTCGCCTTTAGCACAGCCTTTCACCCACAAACGGACGGGCAATCTGAACGAACCATCCGAACATTGGAGGACCTTCTGAGGTTGTGTGTGCTAGATAAAGGAGAACCATGGGAGAGACTCTTACCTCTCGTGGAGTTCTCTTATAATAACAGTCATCAAGCCAGTATTGGAATGGCACCTCATGAAGCTTTGTATGGAAGGAGGTGTAGAACACCCTTGTCCTGGGTGCAAGACGAAGATCCGAAGACATTGGGAAATGAGTATATTGATGACACGGACGCGGTGGTTAGGTTGATCCGGGATCGAATGCTAGAGGCTCAAAGCCGACAGGCAAAATATTACAACACAAGGCACCGTATGGTGGAATTTCAAGTGGGTGATAAGGTGTTCCTGAAGGTTCGACCGATGCACGGAGTGTCGCGGGTACGTGGAGTCAAGAAGCTCAGCCCAAGGTATGTCGGGCCCTATGTCGTAGTGGAAAGGATTGGCCCTCTGGCCTATCGATTGGAGTTACCACCGGAGCTGGAGAACCTTCACGACGTGTTCCATGTATCGTCGCTTCGGAAGGCTTTGTTGCGGCCTGAACAGTATATCCCCACAACGGATGGTGTCGTGGCGTCTGATAGGTCTGTGCGATTGGAGCCGGTGCGGATCGTTGATAACGACACAAGAACCTTGCGCCGCAAAAGTGTTCCCTTGGTGAAAGTGCTATGGTCTAATCATGGGAAGGAGGAGTTCACATGGGAGCCAAAGGATTTGATGCAAGGGCGCTACCCGGAATTATTTACCCCAGGTAAAAATTTTACTTGAAAGCATAGTTCCCTTTTATGTGTTTCACTCCCATAGCCTTACCCTGATTTCGGGGACGAAATCTTTTATTTTGTTTATAGGATTTGTAACGTCCCAATTCGCGCTAGGCCCCTTGATTGCGTATTTGAGTCAAGGGGGCTGTGGTGAGCCCAATGGGGGTGTGGGTGAACAGGTGCGAACGTACGGGAAATGAGGAAAACAAGGCAAAATGGTAATTTTGGCCGACACGGGTATGGACACGGCCGTGTCCATACCCGTGTGCCTCATGCCAAGATTAGGCTTATCAGTCAGAGAGGTACACGGGTATTGGGACACGGGCGTGTCCCTACCCGTGTGCAGAGGACACGGGTCGAGACACGGCCGTGTCTCTACCCGTGTGCCGCAACCCCAACACGGAAGAAAAATATTCTGGGATGAACACGGCCCTAAACACGGCAGGCGACACGGCCGTGTCACCTGAACACGGGTAGGAACACGGCCGTGTGCCTACCCGTGTCTGCGGTGTATAAAAACGAAAAAGATGTGAAACCCAAGCATTTCATCCCCTTTCTTCTGTCCCGAAATTTCTGAGAGAGTTTTCTTGGCTGGAGGAGGAAGAGGCTTGCCGGATCCATCCTTGGAAGAAGATTGCCGGGCCATCCTTGGCGGAAACGAAATGCCGCTACGAAGGAGTACGAGGCTCGTGGCCGGCCATGGTGGTACCGCTGGACTTGAGGTGAGCTTTCTCCCCTCTCCCTTGGTGCTAGATCTGTAGTTATTTTAGGAGAGACATCGACTCCATAGAGTCTTGATGGTGAGGAGGAGAGTTCTTAGGATAAGCCATGCCTAGGTTTTCTAGGCTTAGTCTCCCTCAACCTTCTCATCATTCAAAGTGGAGATGAGAGGGGTTTTCGTTGAGGGTTTGGCTTTGAAAGGAGAAATAAGGTTGGGTGTGATTTCTGGAGAAGTTTATGCGAGGTCGTTGCAAGGAAGAAGATGAACGGATGCCGTTCATCTCGCCTTAAGATGCGTGCAGAAATCTGATTTCTGCACGCGGCGACCTTCGTGGCCAATTTCAGAGGTGTTCTGGCCAGATCTGGGTGATCAACTCAACACGAAAGTCGTAGCCCTTGAAACTACCTTTCCAACGAGGGATTGCACGTTTCCATGCGATACCTGTAGCCACGGGAAAGCTGGTTCGAGTCCGCTGCGTTCGGGAAAATCCTGTACAGGAAACTGTTTCCTATACGTATTCGAGTTGAATTTCTGGTATGTTGCGACCAGATCTGGGCGATTGACTCAACATGAAAGTCGTAGCCCTCGCGAATACCTTTCCAACGAGGGGTTGAGCATTGTGATCGGATTCCTGTAGCTCCGGGAATCCCAGTTTTAGTATCGGGCTATCCTATGTGAATGCACTTGTTAATTTATAATGCTAGCACTCTTGCAATGGTTGTGATTTGCTCATTTGTTATCTTGCTCCCATATATTTATAATGCTGTGGTTACTGTAATTTAGCATGGTTACTCATTTGGTTGTGTAATAAGGAATAACCATGTATTGGTAGAGAAATGGATTGGATGGGAATGCTAGAAATTAAGGGTTGAGATTGGTATAGAATATATTTATATAGTTTGGTGTTGAATATATCTATTATGCGAAGTGTTGAGGTGAATTCATTGAATAGATGGGCGTGAATATGATGAACACTATGTGAAGAGTATTTTGTAACCGTAATCCGAGCCCAAGGGGTTTATTAACAACCGATGCTTAGAGTTGAAGCCTCCCTACGGGTAGCATCGAGTGAGTTGTTTTGGGGCATGTGATGTGCGACGATTCATCGTGTCGCGATATTGAGATAATGATTGTGGCAGGTCTACGGGTTTGCCAGTCGTCACACCGATGGGAGCCAATGGGTAGACCTTGGGCGGTAGGGTTAGATACTTGGTGTCCATAACCCGAGATCTCCTCCGCGCCATGAGAACGGTTGGGCTTGCACCTCGTGCGTTTCCGAGGTTCCATCCGGTTCGAAATCAAAGGCCAGGTTGGGCTGTGTTCTTGGTGCACATCTATCCAAGACCCCTTCTGAGCCGTAGTACGCATGTGAGCTCCGCTGTTGTGTTTTTAGCGTTGAGGCGTACGAGGGACTAGGATAGGTAGTGTGATACCACCTAGTAGTGGAGACGCCCGCTCCACTGTCGCCGTCTGGCCACGACGGACGACGCCTGAGAGGTTAGCTACCTGCTCGAAAAGTGGGAACTTCAAGTCTGAGTCGACATAGCAACCTGCATGTGCGTGCGCATGATTCGGTCATAGCATAACATTCATATCATGTCATTCATTGCATACATAAGATCCTCATCGTATAAGTTTCTATGGGCACTCTTATACGATGAGTTACTTTACTGTTAAGCCGATCCTTAACTTATAAGTTTGTATGGGCACTCTTATAAGTTAAGTTACTATTCTGATTGCTTATACCTGCTGTCATATATTATAGATATTTGTAGAACTGCTAGTTGTGTAGCGTAGTTTATACTCCACCATATTTACAGTCACCTGCTTGTTTACTTACTTATATATATACATATTGTACCTTTGTTCCTTTCTCCGCCCGGTGCCGAGGAGTCGCCGGGGGAGCGGATGTGAAGCCACTTAGTCTTATGACTAACGGTTGCTACGTCTTCCTTTTTAGGAGGAAACCCCGCAGGTAGAGCAGCAACGGACTATGCAGCAGGACAGCCAGGCCCGGACGATAGGACCTGAAGTGGTGGTGCCATCGGCACCGTCAGTGACAGTCGTGAGTGTTTTCATGTAGCCGTTTGGCAAAACATTTCTAGACTCTTGTTCTTTTGTACAAGCCTGTTGTGCTTGTTATCTTCCGCTCTTTTGGACTTAAACTTAGTTGTGAATTGAACTGCTTTACTTTTCTGTTATGGTTGGGTTGGCATAGTATATGTGATATGGATTGTAGCCGGCGGAATAGGCGTCTTATGGTAAAGGCTAACCCGTGTGTTAGTGCTACCGCAAGGCGGCTATTTCGGGCATAAGACTCCCCTCGTGCCGTGTGTTGTGTTCCGGGAGGGGGGTCTTACATGTAGTGGACTAAACAAGTCCATATGGAGAAGCTGTAAGCTTCTATTGGAATCCTTGCCTATTATGCTTTTAAATGAACTCCTTGTTTGCTTGCCTTTGATACAGGCATGACAAGGGCTGTCTGTAACGCACTTGACATTGGGGGCATCACGTACTAAGTTTTGAGAGAATAATTTATTAATAGTTTTGAAATTAATATGTGCTAGTCTCTTGTGTCATTGGTCAGCAAGAGATGCACTACTTTTTGCTAAAAGACATACTGGTGTAGAAGTATCAATACAAATGAAATTTAAACAGAAAATATTTCTGCTTCGAGTGCTTGATAAAATAGTTTCCATGTTATTAACCGATTTAATCAAACACTTGTCAGCATGAAATTCAATTACATATCCTTTATCGCATAGTTGGCTTATGCTGATGAGATTGTGTTCCAATCCTTCAACATATGCTACATCCGAAAAGGAAACGCTGCCGTTAGAAATCATACCATAGCCTTTAGTTATCCCTCGATCTGAACCTCCAAAGATGACCTTTGGTCCGTTGCAGACTGAGGTGAAATTATGGAGTAGGCTTCTTGTCCCGGTCATATGCCGAGAACATCCGCTGTCCAAATACCAGATTGGCATTTTGGTGACCTTTGGACATACCTGCAATTACAATCACTTAGCCTTAGGAACCCAAATACGTTTGGGTCCTTGGTCTCGAGTTAGAAAACTCCCCCTACGAGTATTAGCCTCATGAGTGGTCATTCTCACATTGCTAACTTGAGGGGTTGCAGCATTACTAGGATTGAACCAACAATCGATGGCAAAGTGACCAATTCTGCCACAACACCAACAGTCGAACCTGTTGTATCTTTGCCTAGTGTATTCCTGCTTGATTTTTTGAAGTGATGGTCTAGCAGGAACCTTGTTTTTGGAGGAGGAGGCTTCATGATGAAGACAGCTACATGAAGTCTTCTCCTTCATAGGCTTTTCCACAATAGGTTTTACCTTTGGTGTCTTCTTGATGTTATGACCATGAACATAAGGTACATAGCTTTGAAGTTGAATCTCTTCATAGGGTGCTTTGAAGACACTCTCGCCAAAGTTACGAGGATGAGTCCAACCTTGGTATCTTGACTTAGGCTTCTCAGGGATCGGCCTAGAAAAGTGTCCATAGGTAGACTCATAGTCGAGTTCGTTCGTAAGAAAGATAACTTTCTTGAACAGAACAGGTTCCAAGGGAGCTTTCCCTTTTTCTTCAGCTAGAGCCTTCTGGGCAACCTTATTCTTTCTCTTGGCCTTGTTTCTCCTAGAGGATTTGCTAGAAGAACCAATGTGGCCTAAACCAGCACCCTTGGCCTTAGTTGAGAATTCAGCAACGAGTGGAAGAACTGTCTTAGGCTTTGAGAAACTCTCAACAAGTTTCTTCTCAGCCTCAAGTCGTTGTTCCAACTCTTTGATGATTTCCTCTTTAAGGTCGAGGTGCTTGAGAGCTTGATTGTATTCATCCATAGCACTATTAAAGTTCTCTTGAAGAGAGTTAGTCTTAGCGACTTCTTCTCTCAAGTTGCTCTCACTAGCCTGTAGAGATTTTATCTCTTTGGCTTGAGTTTTCACTACTCTACGACATTTTTCGTAGGTCATGAGCAACTTTTTGTACTGGGCCATGAGTTCAGATTCATCTTCAGAGGAATAGCCCTCTTGCTCATTATCATCATCAGAATCAGAGATAGGAGTGTGAGATTTTACCTCCCCAGTGAACTGGGGGACTTGTTCATCATCTGAGTGAGCCATGAGCCCAAAGTAAGCTTCCTCTTCTTCACTTAACTCAGATGAGTCGGAGTCGCTGAGAGTTTTGCTCTTCTTGGCTACTAGACTCTTCTCTATCCTCTTCTTGTGGTATGAGGATTTCTTTTCCTCTCGTCTGTCGCCCTCTTTCTTCTTGTGAGGGCAGTCCGCGATGACATAACCTGGCTTATTGCAACAATAACAAACGATGTCAGTCGAACTCTGTTTGTTCTGTTTAGGGTTATACCTATCATGGCTACTTGAGCCTTTCTTTCGCTGATCACCGTCATGTCGTGATCTTCTGAATGAGGCATCATTGCCTCTCCATTGCTTCTTCTTATTTAAGAATTTCTTGAATTGCCGGGAGAGCAATGAGAACTCTCCTTCAGATAGTTCTGAGCCAGATGAGCTTGGATCAGATGATTCTTCTTCATCAGCTTCAGGAACTGGGGCAGGAGAGCTAGCCTTTGTCTTCCTTGAGCTATCTGCCTTTAGAGCGACAGACTTCTCCTTGGATGCGGACCTGCTTATCTCTTCTTCAGCTTTTCTTGAGTTGATTTGCAGCTCGTAAGACATAAGCTTTCCGAACAGATTCTGCGGGTCTGTCTCAGCTAACCTTCCAAACTCCCGAATGGCACATACCTTATTGTCCCATTCCTTGATTAGGGATCTTAAGAATTTGTCATTGAGTTCCCCATTGGTGAAGACACGTCCATAAACTCTGAGGCCATTTACTATCTTGAAGAAGTTCTCAAAAGTGTCAGCTATGGTTTCCTTATGACCCTGCCTGAAGGCTTCATATTTCTGGTTCAGTAGGGACCTTCGATCATCCCTCACTTCTTCTGTACCTTCCATTAGAGTCACTAGGGATTGCCACATCTCCTTGGCTGATTGGCAATGAATCAGATTCTACAGCATTGAGTCATCGACTGCACTTGCGATAATATTTTTTGCTTTCTTGTCCAAAGAGACAAGTGCAATCTCGTCCTTATCCAGATCCATCAATTTCTTTGTAACTTGCTTAGATGAATCTATGGTGGAGGTGGTCATAGGAATGTGGGGACCTTCTTCAACAATCATGAAGATCCGGGGATCTACTGCTTCCATAAAGAATTTAACTTTTTCCTTCCACATGGGAAAATTGTTCTTGGTGCAGATAGGGAGCTTAGCAAAATCCTTGGTCTTACTCATGCTTGAAATTTCTCTTGAGACAACTTGGTAAGGATTAGATCAAGGTGTTAACCTTTTAACGATCAACCTCCCTCTGATACCAATTCAGAAAACTAAGTTGTCTACCTAAATCACCTAGAGGGGGGCTGAATAGGTGAAATGCGTGTCAAATGCCGAATAAAAATTAGCACAGCAAAGATCAAGCAATCATACAGACGACAAGAGATTTACAGTGGTTCCCCAATCTTGGGTACGTCCACTTTCCTCACCGATCTAGCAAACCACTAGACTCGGCTACTCCACTATCTCGGATTGAAAACAATCCTACACCTCGGAACCATGTTCCTACAAAACTCGATCCAAATCGGATCTACACTCGGAAGATAAAGCCTTCCTACAAAACTCGGAGAAAAACTCCTACAAAGAAATTTGTTTGAAAAGAAAATACAAACAATATATTGCACAGATCTGGATCTTTGATAGTCTTCTTCCTTGAGAACTTTGGCTTGATCAGAATATGGTGAAGATGACTTGAGAGAGATCCACAGATCTGAAAAACGGAATCACCTCGATCGAGAAAATAGATCAGAAATCTTTGAGCCTCGGCGAGATCGAGTGATTATCTTTCGTTTGGATCGCTGGAGAAACAAGGTTGAAAGCAGCGATCGGAGATCGTCGATCTAGACCTTCTTCCGTGGACGGCAATGACGGCAGCGTGAGAAATTAGGGTTCACGGGAACTTTTCTCTTTCTTAAAATAATAATCTCTGTAAACTTGTTATTAGTCAAATCTAAAAGGACCTATTTATAGGTGGACTCCAACGGTCTGAAATTTAATTACGGATGACACGTGGACCAATCAGAAATGATTAATTCGAAATACACAGCGAAATTGTACTTGGAGAATTTCAGGAATAATTGAACAGATATACTCGAGACAGAGAAGAGACATACTCGAGTACAAGATGTTATATACTCGAGTGGATTGGAGGAGCATACTCGAGTATAAGAAGAGAAGCTACTCGAGTGATTCAGAGATCAACACTCGAGTGATTTTAGAACTACTCGAGTATGAGAATATATACTCGAGTAAAAACACTTAGAGAAAATTTCTCAGATAAAATAGGAAGAACTACTCGAGTAGAAGAGTTAGAGATACTCGAGTGAGGGGAAAGTGAACTACTCGAGTATCTGGGGAAGATTACTCGGGTAATCACTAAGCTACTTGAGTATGAAAAACTACTACTCGAGTACAGAGTCACTTACTCGAGTATATAGGGAACTACTCGAGTAGGTAGACTTAGAAACTTTCTGAGAAGAAAAATGCAAATCTACTTGAGTATCAACAGAGCACTTACTCGGGTAACTAACCAACTACTCGAGTACAAGTTATCACCTACTCGAGTACAATACAGTCTACTAGAGTATGTAATCCAACTTACTCGAGTACAGACTCACTTACTCGAGTGTACAAACGAGGTACTCGAGTATGTGGACTTAGAGAAAATTTCTGATCTAAGGACAGAAGGATCTACTCGAGTATAAACTATGACCTACTCGAGTGACTAACTATCTTACTCGAGTAAGCTTATCTACACGAGTATACAGAGTCTTATCGAGTATGTCTAAGGATTATTCGAGTACTAAGTCACTTACTCGAGTATATGAAGGAAGCTACTCGAGTATGTGGACTTAGAAAAAAAAAATTTCTTCTGAAAAAATAAACTTCAATACTTCAGTCCACCAATCCAAGTGCATGTAGGAAGTGTATCCCAATAGAGAGGCTATACATCGGCCAACACTTTGGATCACACAATGAGGGATTACATTGTATGGTTCTGTGTTTGGTGACCCATTATAGACTGACATTGGTCTACACTTGGCAATAAAAACCTGCACACATACAACTTAAACACAATATCAAATACACCTTAATTCATCTTAGTTCAAGGTCTGACTTCCTACAAATCTGAGGTATTGTGGAGACAAATCCCAACAAGATTGACGAAACGTGAACAGTTCGTCGACCTCAGAACGACGAACTCTGAACACAAACCATAATAATAAGAATTCTTCAATCTACAATCGACAAAACTAGTACGGTTCGTCGACCATAGATCGACGATATTGGTTCCCTGAGAATGAATACTTTTCTTATTCGATCAGAGATCGTAGATCTCATTCCAATTCGTCGAGCTCAGGTAGACGAACTCACAAGTATTCTTCGATCCCAGATCATAATTATATAAACTTAAATTCAAACAGAAACTATAACATTAAACCTAACCAACATAGGGAGAACATCAACCCATTCACCCAATGGATAATTCCTCCTAGAAGATTTCACCCCTTAGATTATAAGAGCCAACCTGAATGTTCATTTATATCCAGTTTTTCATTTGAGAAGAAATAAGGACCCAAGGTTACCTGGGCCAAGAACTTTTAATCTGTTTCATTGCAGGTAAAGACCTATCCTATCACTCAAAATAAGTGGTATTTGATACTGGGTACTCTAAGAACATGACTTGATGCAAGGACAGCCTCATAAACTTCAAGGCTAATCTTGGTCCAAGAGTAATCTTTGGAGATTCAAGTTTTGGACAGACTGAAGGCTATGGAGACTTCAAAAGTGGAGATGTCACTTTCAAAAAGGTTGCATATATTAATGGTCTCAAGCATAACCTCATATCAATAAGTCCATTATGTGATTCAGGTTATCAGGTTTGCTTTTTTGAATCTCAATGTATTATTTCTGCAAACAATCATACTGTTTTAACTTGAATTAGACAAGGTAACATATACTTAGTAAACTTTAAATCATCCAGTTCAGAAATTTGTTTAATTAATCTGGTTAGCAATTATAATGATTTGTGGCATAAAATATTAGGTCATGTTAATTTGAGAAACATAGCTAGGCTTTCTAAAGACAACCTTGTTAGAGGATTGCCTTCTTACCCCTATAAGAAGGAAAGTCTCTGCAATGCTTGTCAGTTAGGGAAGCAAACTAAATCTAGTTTTAAATCATTAAACAAAAGTGACTCACCTAGGATATTTTACTTACTACATATGGACCTTTTTGGCCCTATAGCAGGACAAAGCCTAGGAGGGAAATCTTATACTTTAGTGATTGTAGATGACTTTTCTTGATTCACTTGGGTATTCTTTCTGAGATCTAAGTCAGATACTTTCAAGGTTCTTATAGATTTTCTCAAGAATATATAGATTGAGTACTTTACTCCAGTTGCATTTATCAGAAGTTATCATGGTACTGAGTTTGAGTCTCTTCTTATGCAAGAGTTCTGTAGGAAAGAAGGTATCAGACATTGCTTCTCAGCTCCTAGAAAACCACAACAAAATGGGGTTGTTGAAAGGAAGAATAGAACACTAATTGAATCTGCAAGCACATTACTTGCAGATGCTTATTTGCCCCTCTCCTTTTGGGCAGAGGTTGTAAGTGATGATTGTTTTTTTTCTAACAACCCGAAATGCAAACGCACCAATCGAATTATAGTATATAAATATATTGTAATAGACCGGGGCTGTCAATTACTACTACTCATGTCGTTACTATTATCCTACTGAACAAAAGTTGGTTTTGAGTTTTAAAAGTAAAATTTACAAGTGCGAAGAAATAACAAAAGGAAAATTCACTATTTAAAAACCTTAGCACTTGATTGGGCATTCTTGGGAATCCGATTATTAAAGATGCGTTCTAATTCTTGAGAATCCGTTTCGATTGGAGGATCTAAAAATACAATAGCAACTCGCTAGAGACAACTACCGCCTAATTTTAAAAACCTTTCAAACATAATCTCTTAAAATTTGAAAGTAATTTAAAATTGCATTAACGATAAATCCCAAATCCAAAAGATTCGATATCCTCAATTCTCAAAGAAGAATATCAAAATCTCTTTATTTTCGAGCGATCCATGACATTCACGAGCCTCTTGGCAAACTAGAATACCAATCAGATAGCGAAATTTATATACTAGCAATATAAACCCGCCGCCAAATTTTAATCGGAAATAAATCGCACTGAGAAATTCAAAAATTAGAGACGAAAGATTATTATTAAATCTTCATCTCAATACTAACCAATCAAGTACTAAGAAAGGATTTAGCTATTCATGATAAAGAAAACAACAACAATGAGATAAAACATTTGCATTTTCATTAGAAGGGAAATAACAAAAGTACCCAACACGATGAAAATTAAAGCATAAGAAACAACATAAAAGAAACTCTCATACAAGGTAGAACTCTCTCTCTCTCTCTCTCTCTCTCTTGAACTTGCTCTCTTCTCCAAATCTAGATTTTTTTTAAAGCCTTGGCCTCATGCTCCTTTTATAACAACCATGGAAGGATCTAAATAAAGAAGAAAATGAAAGGACATATGGTTTAATTGGTGAGAATAAATGTGGGGAAATGAAAATGTGGAGGGAGGTGAAAAGGTGAATGCATGAGGCAGTTGAACATGGAGGTAGCCGGCCACATGTAGAGGAATTAAATGGTGGAGGTAGCTGATTGAATTGAATGGAAGTTTAAGAATTTTGAGAGGAATATGAAAGGGTTGCTATGACTTGAAAGGTTTGGCCGACCATATGAATTGGGGTTTTAATTTGTTGGAGTTAATGTGATTAATTAAGAAATGAAGGAGGAACTTAAGGTGGGCAGTTTTGATTAAATGGAGGGGAAGATGTGGCGGGCTGCATGGTGGCTGAAGCATTAAGGAGGTTATGAATTGCCGGTTTCAACAATATCAAAGTTGAGGTGGTGATTTGCTGAAATTAAATGGAGGTGACGGTTTGGTTTAGATAGGCTAGATAATTAAACTTTGAAATTTAATTAGAAGAGAGAGGAGATGAAAAGGGTCGGAATGGTGATGAAATGCTGGCCTGCCATCATTAAATGGAATTTACTATTAATAGTGGTGGAGAAAATAAAATATGGGGGGGGGGAGAAATGAAAGGTGGTGGGATATATTTCTCATACAGAAATTGACAGCGAGCGTCTTACGTCGAATCATGCTAAATTTCCTCCAGGCCTGTCACAAAACAAAATAAAACCATATTAGTATAAATAATTATGAAATATTAATAATTAGATAATTTTATTAAAATTAAGATTAAATACATATAATTTATAATATTAATATAATAATAATGATGAACATATTTTAGTGAAAATATGCGTCATCAAATCCCACCAGACTTAAGACTTTGCTTGTCCTAAAGAAAAATAAGACTTAAAATAAAAGCTAAATTAACAATTTTTTTGTTAAAGAACACCAAAACAAAAATTAAACTATCAAAATTAATATGCTACCAATGAGTGCGGTGATAGAAATCAATGTAGAGGAGAATAAAGAAGAGATTAAAAATATTACTTTGGCATATCCTTAGATTGTAAATTTTCTACCTATATAAAAATAAGGCATCAACATGTTACCTAACAAACATAACAAAGGTAGCGATTCAACCAAAATAAGTGCATTGAACAAACAACAAGTTGTTAGACCTCGATTATTCTACAAAACACTTCCAAGATAACCTCCAAATAAATCCATCAATGATGGTGACCATAGGCTTGCCCGGTCACACTCTCTCCACTACACAAGTTAATGTAATGTCTTAAAGATCAAAAGGGCTTTCATTAGGAATAAAATTTGGCATAGGTAAATCATAAGGATTTGGAAATCGAAAGATAAACATGAAGGCTAAAGATCACACGAAACCAAGGTGAGAGTTTTATAAAATTTTAAAATAAAACCCTCAATCAAAATAACATGAAGCACAAAAGAAAATTTTGCATCAAACTCTCCTTTTTTTTGAAACATAAAGCCATGAATATTTTTTTTTTCAAAATTGTCCATTGACATTCTTTTTCACTTGATTTTTTTTCATTTTTTTCATTTTTTTCATTCATACTTTATTTTTCATACAAAACAGCTCCAAATATAAATGTGAAAATTCCCTTTTTTTCACAATAAAAACCACATCACAACTTTTTAATAAAACTCAAATATTTAGTGTGATCATTGGATAGATGTTTTGGCTTTGGTGAAAATGAAAGTTGGAGCTAACAAAGAAAATTAGGAAAGGCCCAAAATTGTTTAACAAAGTGAATTTTTATGGTGGGCGAAAAAGACACAAACGATCCAAAAGGTGGCCTAAATCACTTCTAAAAGATCATGACATACTTATGCAAATGTTTCGAGAGTCACTAGAGGCAAGTTCTAGCCACCAAGAAAGACTACCTTACGAGTGAGTGTCTAATAATATCGTCTAACAAAATAAGCATGCTATTACACTTAGATTAGAAGAGATAACTACAACATCATTATTCCATTAAAATAAAAATGATGCTAAAATTTATGAAAGAGAAAATGATAAAATTAAGATATGCAAGAGTAATATAGTTAAACTAGACTCTATCCAAACATACTACCAATTATTAAGAATACTACATGAGCTTACATAACACTCAAAGAAACCTACTAAAATAATGATAGAAATTAATTTTTGATTGTTTTCAAATTTTAAGTTTCCTAATTTTTGTTGTATATTAAAATATTATCTTCTTTGTGTTTTTTTTATAACATAATAACATAAATATAAGCTTAAATAATTTTTTGGATTTTTTGATTTTCTATTTGTTTTGTATTTTTATACATATTTGAGATAATGAAAGAACATAAAACTTTTTTTTTTGAAATTTTTTTTACCTAAATTTGATATGATTTTCTTTTTGAAATTTTCTAATAAAAACAAAACAACACAAAAAACAACAAAAAATTCAAACTAACTCAATCCCACCAGACTTGGGGAAAACATCGTCCTTGATGTTAAAAAGAAGAAATAAAAGAAATTGAAAATAAATAAAACAGGCACTTCCCATAATTGGCGAGTCTGAAGGTTGATTCTGCTTCCTCATGCTTGCTTTGTAGAACATCTTGAAACTTGGCTTGAATCATCATAAAAATTAGCAACGTTGAAGAAGACAATCAAGTGACCAATTCGTAGGAGCCGCCAGAACAAAGATAAAAAGAAAAGAAAAGTGCAAAAGGAAAAAAATACAAAAGAAAGAAAAGAATAACAAAAATTACTAAGTGTTTGGAAGAAGAACAACTTCATTGTCCTCAGCAATAACATCACTAGAATAATAGAGTTTAAGACGCTGACCATTAACTTTAAATCACCCTTGTCAGGGTGTGAAAGAAACACGGTACCATATGGAAAAACTTCTTTCACCATAAAAGGACCAGACCAACGTGATTTCAATTTTTCGGGAAATAAGCGCAAGCGAGAATTATAAAGTAAAACTCGGTCGCCCGGTTTAAACGTTTTTGGGTACCTTCAATTTTTATCATGAAAGTGCTTTGTTCGCTCTTTATAAATCTTGTTATTTTCATAAGCGTTGGAGAGCCACTCATCGAGTTCGTTTAGTTGGAATTTACGATGTTCAGCGACAGAGTGGGGATCAATATTTTAAAATTTTAAGGCCCAAAAAACACGGTGTTCTAGTTCTACCGGTAAGTGACACAATTTTCCATAGACTAATCGATACGGTGTACAACCGATGGCGGTTTTGTAAGCCGTTCAATAAGCCCAAAGAGCGTCGTCGAGTTTTAAAGACCAATATTTTTTAGAAGAAGAAACGATTTTTTCTAATATACGCTTGATTTCTCGGTTAACAACTTCGACTTGGCTGTTAGTTTGGGGGTGGTATGCAGTGGAAAGCTTATGCGTAATGCCATATTTTAATAAAAATTTTGAAAGTTGGGCGCTACAAAAATGTGCATCCCTATCACTAACGATCGCCCTAGGCGTGCCAAATTGAGAAAAAAATTTTAAGAAAATAAATAACAACACGAGAATCATTCGTAGGAAGAGCTTGGGCTTCCACCCATTGGGAAACATAATCAACCGCAACTAGAATGTATTTATTACCGCAACTTGAAGGAAGGGGGCCTACAAAATCTATTCCCCAAAGATCAAAAACTAAGCATTCAAGAAAATAGTTTTGGGTCATTTCATTTTTATTAGAAATATTTCCGGTCCGTTGGCAACTATCGCACCGTCTCACCAAATATTGAGCATCTTTTAAAAGGCTAGGCCAATAAAAACCTTCACTAAGAACTTTATGAGCGGTCTGATTGGCTTAATAATGGCCACCGGTCGGTCCTTCATTTAAATGTTTCAAAATATTTTGTCCTTCTTCAAATGAAACACATCTTCGTACTACTTGGTCCGCACATACTCTAAAGAGAAATGGGTCCTCCCAAAAGTAATATTTCAAATCAGAAAAGAATTTTTTCTTTTGCTGAAAAGAAAAATCTTTTGGGTGGACACGTGCCACTAAATAATTGGCAATATTGGCAAACTAAGGCGTAGAAGATCAAGAATTTACTTTAAAAAAAATTTCATCCGGAAAAGAGTCGTTAAAAGATTTTTCATTTAATTCTTCAATAAATGGATTTTCTAAATGAGATAAATGATCGGCCGCAAGATTTTCGGCTCCTTTCTTATCCCGGATTTCCAAGTCGAACTCTTGAAGTAGTAGAATCCAACGAATTAAGCATGGCTTGGCATCCGGTTTAGAAAGTAAATATTTAAGAGTCGAATGATCGGTAAAAATAATAACTTTTGAGAGTGTGATATAAGGACGAAACTTATCAAACGCAAAAATAACAGCAAAAAGCTCCTTTTCCATTGTGGTGTAATTTTTTTGTGCGGAAGTGAGTGTCTTACTTGAGTAATAGATTGGATGAAAGTTTTTAGAAATACGTTGGCCTAAAACAACACCAATGGCAAAACTACTTGCATCGCACATAATCTCAAATGGAATATTCCAAACCGGAGAATTCATGATCGGCGCGTTAATAAGTTTTTCCTTAATTAAGTTAAAGCGTTTAGACAATCGTCGTCAAATAAAAATTGTGTATCTTTTTCAAGGAGATGAGTGAGAGGTTTAGTGATCTTTGAAAAATCTTTTATAAAGCGGCCATAGAAACCATCATGTCCTAAGAAACTTCTAGCTTTACGTTAGTCGGCGGAGGAAGTTGTTTGATTACTTCTATTTTTGCTCTATCTACCTCGATACCCTTAGAAGAAATCATATGACCCAAAACTAAACCTTCACGTACCATGAAATGACACTTTTCCCAATTTAAAACAAGATTTGTTTCTTCACATCTTTTTAAAACTTTTTCTAAATTTTCATACATAAATCAAAAGAATTTCCAAAAACTGAAAAGTCATCCATGAATACTTCCATAATGTCTTCCACGTACTTATGAAAAATAGCCAACATACATCTTTGAAATGTAGCCGCCGCATTACATAAACCAAATGGCATTCTTCGATAGGCGAAGGTGCCAAAGGGACATGTAAACCTTATTTTCTCTTGGTCTTCAGGTACTACGGGAATTTGGAAATATCCCGAGAGACCATCAAGAAAACAATAGAAGCTATGACCGGATAAGCGCTCTAATATTTGATCGATAAACGGTAAAGGGAAGGGATCTTTGCGCGTGGCATCGTTTAATTTACGATAATCTATGCACATTCGCCATCCGGTTACCGTTCGTGTTGGAATTAAATCATTTTTTCATTTATTACTATGGTTATACCGCCTTTCTTAGGAACTACTTGAACCGGGCTCACCCATTTGCTATCCGAAATTGGATAGATAACCCCCACATTTAATAATTTAATAACCTCACTTTTTACTACTTCTTTCATATTTGGGTTTAATCGGCATTGAGGTTGAACGACATTGCAGGAGTTATCTTCTAAAAGGATTTTATGTGTAGAAAAAGATGGGCTTATGCCTTTTATATCTGAAATTTGCAAAGCTATAGCCCGACGGTGCTTTTGTAATACGATTAATAATTTTTCATTTTTGGATTCCATTAAAAAGGCTGAGACTATAACCGGTAAATTAGAATTATTTTCCAAAAATATATATTTGATATGATCGGGTAATTGCTTAAGCTCCAAAGTGGGTGGCTCCTCGTAAGAAGATTTTAAAATTTTATCTTTTTCTAAAATAATTTCTTCAAAAGATTGTGATTTGGGCTCACTTTTAGAAATATTATTGATGGCCATAATTTTTTATGTGGAAAATTATGTGGGAGTTCCGAAAAAGAAGAAAAACTTTTTTCAGAAAAATTTTCAAAAGAAAATTTTGGCTCGTCTTGAGAAGCGTCCATGAAAAGACAAGAGTCGTCATTGGATAAAGTATTTTACATAGAAGGGGTGATGGAAAATGAAATTTCATCATCACCTACTCGTAAAAAAAGTTTTCTGTTGCTTACATCAATTACCGCACGAGAGGTGGCAAGAAAAGGGCGACCAAGGATTAAGGGGTCCTCGACATCCTCTTCGATATCCAAAATGACAAAGTCTACCGGAAAGATAAACTTGTCAACCTTTACGAGCACGTCCTCAACTATTCCTAACGGATACTTTATGGACCTATCCGCAAGTTGAATACTCATCCTAGTCGGGCTTAGAGTGCCCAATCCTAGCTTCTTAAAAATAGAAAAAGGCATCAAGTTGATGCTCGCTCCTAAATCGGCCAACGCACGTTTCACAAATAAATCACCAAAAATGAATGGAATAGAAAAACTACCCGGATCATTTATTATTTTTGGTAAATTATTTGTTAAAACCGCGGAGCACTCGGCGTTTAAAGTAACATGAGACAGACTTTCCAATTTCTTTTTGTTAGTTAGAAGATCCTTCAAATACTTAGCGTATTTGGGCATTTGTGAAATCGCTTCTTGGAAAGGTAAATTTATATGAATTTGTTTGAAAATTTCCAAAAACCGATGATGTTGTTCATCTAACTTTTCTTTATTTAATTGAGATGGATATGGCGGAGCGGGAGAATTTTTAGAAACAGGAGGCGAAATGATAACATCATTTGAAATAGGTGGTTCATTTAAAATATGGGTAATATTCGCCTCGGCCACTTCGCTAATGGATGGACCGGATAATTCTTTCCAACTCCGAAGAGTTATAGCTTTCGCTTGCTCTCTCGGATTGGGCTCGTTATTAGTGGGAATAGTCCCAGGCGGTCGCTCGGATATGATTTTTGCGAGCTGTCCGATTTGATTTTCAAGACTTTTAACCGTTCCTGTTAAGTTCCGAATCGTTGCCTCGTTCGCATTAATATATTTTGAAAACATTTCCTCCAAAGAGGGAGGTTTTTGAACAATGTGCGCAGGAGGTAGTGATGGTGGTTGTGTAAAATCGGTGGGTGACCGCATCACATTCGCAGGATTACTCCAAGAAAAATTTGGATGGTTACGCCATCCCGGATTATAATTGTTCGATAAATTAAATGGCACAGAAGGAGCAGAAAAATTATTAAAAAAAGGCTTAGAAAAATTTCCTCAATAATCGACTTGCTCGGTGGCGAAATTAGCATTTGGCCATACCTGAGGGGCAGCGGGAGTAGACATTTCCGTCATCTTCTTGCTTAGCATCTCCACTTGTAAAGCCAACTGGGAGACCGTATTAACCTCGTACATACCTACAGGTTTGTTTGGGTGGGACCTTAACACGTTCCGCTGATAAGTGTTCATTGCCATGTCCTCGAAAAGCTCAAGATCAGCTTCCAGAGTTTTATTATTTAAAGTACCACCGGAAGCAGCATCTATCATTTGCTTAGTTGTTTGATTTAGCCCATTATAAAATGTCTGCACTTGCAACCATACAAGCAGAGCATGATGAGGGCATCTTCTTAGTAATTCTTTAAACCTTTCCCACGTATCATAAAGTGTTTCCGAATCAATTTGACTAAAAGAAGAAATATCATTTCTTAATTTCGCAGTTTTGGCGGGTGGAAAATATTTAGACAAAAACTTTTTCATTAATTGAGCCCAAGTGGTGATGGAACCTCTAGGAAGAGAACTCAACCACTGTTTAGCTTTAGTCCTTAAGGAAAACAGAAAAAGTCTAAGCCTAATAGCATCATCATTCACGCCGTTAATCTTAAAAGTATAGCAAATTTCAATAAAATTCGCAATATGCATGTTCGGATCTTCATCTTGTAATCCGTCAAACTATACATATTACTGCAACATTTGGATGATGCTAGGTTTAAGTTCAAAATTATTGTTCGCTATAGCAGGACGAATCATACTTGACTATGTACCGTCCAAGTTAGGTCGAGCATAATAGGACATGGTCTGTTGCTAGACAACCTCTGGATTGGTCTCACCCATAGTGGAGGAAAGAGAAGAAGGAGAAGAAGGATAATAAAGAAAGGTAGAGGAAGAGAAGAGGGTGACAAAGGTGGAGACGAAGTAAAATAAGTGTCCCCTACGGATTCCTCTTCCAAACCTTGAGAATTGAGTTCATAGAGGCGTAAGCATTGCCGAGCGGTTCGCTCAATTTCCGGATCCAAATCAAATAGGTCTGAAGGATTATCTCGGGTCATGCACTTGAAAAATAAAATAAAAAGAGAATGGAAGAAAGGAAAAGAGAAGAAAGGAAGTAAAAACTTGAAAAAGATAACGACTAAAAATAAATTTTTAAAAATATTTTTTTATTACAGATTGGCTCTCGAACTTCCCGCGGCAATACCCGGTGAAGGGTTCTCACGGTACTAGACAAAATAGTGGTATATCAAAGCCACCTTGCCCTTTTTGATAGAATTTAGGTGAGGTAGAAGAAGCGATGATGTGGGTTTATTATAATATATAATAATAATATTTTTTGTTTTGATTTTTTTTGCAGGAGTAATAGAGAAAACGCTTTCGTAATATTGACGAAAAACCTCCCCGGCAACAGCGCCAAAAACTTGGTGATTATTTTTTTTCTAACAACCCGAAAGGCAAGCGCACCTATCGAATCGTAGTATATAAATATATTGTATTAGACCGGGGCTGTCAATTACTACCACTCATGCCGTTACTATTATCCTACCGAACAAAAGTTGGTTTTGAGTTTTAAAAGTAAAATTTGCAAGTTCGAAGAAATAACGAAAGGAAAATTCACGATTTAAAAACCTTAGCACTTTATTGGGCATTCTAGGGAATCCGATTATAAAAGATGTGTTCTAATTCTTGAGAATCCGTTTCGATTGGAGGATTGAAAAATACAATAGCAACTCGCTAGAGACAACTACCGCCTAATTTTAAAAACCTTTCAAACATAATCTCTTAAAATTTGAAAGTAATTTAAAATTGCATGACCGATAAATCCCAAATCCAAAAGATTCGATATCCTCAACTCTCAAAGAAGAATATCAAAATCTCTTTATTTCCGAGCGATCCATGACATCCACGAGCCTCTCGGCTAACTAGAATACCAATCGGATAGCGAAATTTATATACTAGCAATATAAACCCGCCGCCAAATTTTAATCGGAAATAAATCACACTGAGAAATTCAAAAATTAGAGACAAAAGATTATAATTAAATATTCATCCCAATACTAACCAATCAAGTACTAAGAAAGGATTTAGCTATTCATGATAAAGAAAATAACAACAATGAGATAAAAAGTTTGCATTTTCATTAGAAGGGAATAACAAAAGTACACAACACGATGAAAATTAAAGCATAAGAAACAACATAAAAGAAACTCTCATTCAAGGTAGAACTCTCTCTCTCTCTCTCTCTTGAACTTGCTCTCTTCTCCAACTCTAGCTTTTTTTTAAAGCCTTGGCCTCATGCTCCTTTTATACAACCATGGAAGGATCTAGACAAAGAAGAAAATGAAAGGACATGGTTTAATTTGTGAGAATAAATGTGGGGAAATGAAAAGGTGGAGGGAGGTGAAAAGGTGAATGCATGAGTGAGTTTAACATGGAGGTAGCCGGCCACATGTAGAGGAATTAAATTGTGGAGGTAGCCGATTTAATTGAATGGAAGTTTAAGAATTAGAAGAGGAATATGAAAGTGCTGCTATGACTTGAAAGGCCGACCATGTGAATTGGTGTTTTAATTGGTTGGAGTTAATGTGATTAATTAAGAAATGAAGGAGGAACTTAAGGTGGGAGGTTTTAATTAAATGGAGGGGAAGATGTGGCGGGCTGCATGGTGGCTGAAGAAATAAGGAGGTTATGAATGGCCGGTTTCAACAATATCAAAGTTGAGGTGGTGATTTGCTGAAATTAAATGGAGGCGACGGTTTTGTTTAGATAAGCTTGATAATTAAAGTTTGAAATTTAATTAGAAGAGAGAGGAGATGAAAAGGGCCAGAATGGTGATGAAATGCTGTCTTGCCATCATTAAATTGAATTTACTATTAATAGTGGTGGAGAAAATAAAATATGGGGGGAGAAAGGAAAGGTGGTGGGAAAGCAACATGCATGCAAAACTTATTTGCATGGGAAAAATTTCTCGTACAGAAATCGACAGCGGGCATTTTACGTCGAATCGTGCTGAATTCCCCCCAGGCTTATCACAAAACAAAATAAAACCATATTAGTGTAAAAAATTATGAAATATTAAAAATTAGATAATTTTATTAAAATTAAGAGTAAATACATATAATTTATATTATAAATGTAATAATCATAATGGACATATTTTAGTCAAAATATGCGTCATCAGTAAGCACAACAAATTATGTGCTGAATAGAAGTCATATACACAAACTTAAGAATAAGACTCTTTATGAGTTACTGAAAGGGAAGAAACCTAAAGTCATCTATTTTAATGTATTTTGTTTTATATGCTATATTCATAACAATGACAAGAAATATATTAGAAAATTTGAAGCAAAGGTGCAATGATAATTTTTCTAGGATATTCCCAAGTCAGTAAAGCTTATAGGGTGTTTAATAAATCATCTTTAAAAATTTAATAATCTGTGCATGTAACTTTTGATGAAGCTAATATGTATTGTAAGGAGAAAGAAATTTCTACCAATGAGCTATTGCAGGTACCTCACTTGTGTGAGAAAATGGATGAACTAAATCTTACACCAAAGGTTATATCACATCCTTCTCTAGAATGTGATGAAAGTGAAGAAGAAACTATGGAAGCAGTTGAACTTCCTTCAACAGCAGATGAAATTCCACATGAGGAATTCATTCCAAATACTATTGCTGAACCAACTCAACCATCTGATCTTGTCACACTAAGGGATCACCCTAGATCTCAAGTGATTGGAGACATGTTAGTAGGTGTACAGACAAGGCATCAACTCAACCATGATGTGATGCATGCCTGTTTTCTCTCTCTCAAGTTGAGCCTCAATCCATAACTGATGCAGAGAAAGATCCCCACTGGATTATTGCAATGCATGAGGAGCTCAATCAGTTTAAGAGTTGTAGAGTTTGGGACTTGGTTCCAAGGCCTAAAGTCTATCCAGTAATTGGGACCAAGTGGGTTTTCAGGAACAAGCTTGATGTCCAAGGTATGATTGTAAGGAACAAGGCTAGGCTTGTTGCTCAAGGGTATACTCAAGAGGAAGGGATGTATTATGATCAAACCTTTGCACCTGTTGCTAGGCTAGAGGCAATAAGGATTTTCCATGCTTATGCTGCTTTCATGAAATTCAAAGTCTACCAGATGGATGTAAAAAGTTCATTTCTGAATGGAGAACTAAAAGAAGAGGTTTATGTTGAACAACCTCCAAGTTTTATCTCTTCATCTTATCCCTCTTATGTTTTTAGATTGCATAAAGCTCTCTATTGTCTAAAGCAAGCTCCAAGAGCTTGGTATGAAACCTTAGCTAGATTTCTTTTAGAGTATAAGTTTTCTAGAGGCATGGTAGATAGGACTTTGTTTTTCAAGCATCATAATGATAAAATACTTTTGGTACAAATATATGTAGATGACATAAAATTTGGCTCTACAGATCTCAAACTATGTAAAAGGTTTTTTAACCTTATGAATTCTAAGTTTGAGATGAGTGGTGAGCTCTCCTACTTCCTTGGCCTCCAAGTGAAGCAGACTCCTGATTGCATTTTCTTATCTCAATCCAGATATTCTAAAGAGCTGATTAAAAGGTTTGGGATGGCTGATGCCTAAACTAAGAAAACACCTATGTCTACAAATGTTGTGGTTGATTCTGATGAATAAGGGAACCTGTTGATCAGAAATTGTATAGGGCCATTATTGGGTCCCTTCTATATCTCACAGCAAGTAGGACTGATATAATGTTTGCTACATATCTTTGTGCTATGTTGTAACGACCCCATCCGTTAAATGACGTATAGTAGAAGGTCCGGTCGGGGCCCCACACGATATGCCACAAACAGACGGTGAGGTCACAGGATAATACCAAACCATACGAATCCTAACTCAGAGCATTCTAGCGGAAGCTTTAAGTTACAACTTTGAACTCTCAACCGGAATGTCCAATATATAAAATCACCTTTATATATAAAACCATGGAATGTACAACAAAGGTTTTGGCCTTAAGGCCTTACAGTTCCTCTTTACATACAACATGTTTTACAAACCTCGGCGCGCAGGCCGGCCATACATGAGTAAAAGAGAACAACCAAAACGTTCGCTTAGCCTTCAAGGGCTAGCCGCAGCAGTCGCAGCAACAACAGTAGGGCTTCAGCCCATCACTTACCACTTGGCTCTCCAGCACCTGCACGGGAACAATCCACCCAACAGGTGGCAAACAATGCAACGATCAGCATTCAGCTGACCCAATTATAACAATCCTACCCCTTTCTAGGGGCATGAGCATTCTTTCCCTGCAAGCATGGCATCATTAAATAGCAACTATGTACGTGCAGGCACATTCAAGCCATCACAACTATCGGCCACACGACCCGACAGTCCGTGCACTCAGGGCACATTCTTGGTGTACCGGAATACCAGGGTCAACACCACCGTCTACACGGTATTTGAGCATTCTAGTCTTTCCGGCGCGCGGGCCTAAGACTCTCATTAGGCGCTCCAACAAAACCTATAACCAGGCTTCCAAGTCGGACGGACCTAACGCAGGTACGGATCAGCCACCCCCCATTGCTCAAGTCGCCGTGCCACCTCGAATACGGAAGTATCCATGGCTATTTATAGGCGCGGGTCGGTTTCACCTTTCCTGTTTGGCAATCTGCCTTTTCATCAAGTTGCAGCCCAACGGCTCAACTGCTCACAAAGTGGCATCACACGGCCACAAGAGTTGCATCCAACCCTCTTCATTTCCTGGACATCGTCCAGTACTTCCTGCCGCACCAAGCAACAGGTAGGAACAAGGCATCACAAGCCATAATCACGGAGCCTTCTCCGATATGCAAACAAGCATCACCAATCCAGAACATATCCAGATGGGCTTCACACAGCATGCCTAGAGCCGTACTCCAATTCCGGCCTCTAACAAGGGGGACTTCACATATCTACCCCATGGGACACCACAACCCACCGCACACTTGCGGGGAAGGGTTTTCCCTATGCAATGCAGAAAAGAAGGACTTCACATGTCCAAGGAGGGAGATCGTTACCCTTGTCGATCTCTTCGGAGCCATCGAAAACTAGCCGGTGAGAAAGAACCGCAGTAGCCTTGCCTTCACAATGCCGGCTTCGGATCACGAATCGGACCACGGGAACTCCGCCGGTGGCTTGCTCTCCTCCTCCTTCTTCTTCCTCCTTTCTCTCTTCCTTAAGCACAAATGAAGAATGACTTCTTCCTTGACGAATTTAATCCAGCCAGGAATCACCTGAGCCCTTGGATCTAAAGAGAGAATCTGAACGGCCACGATCTGCCCAAAAAAACCCAAATTTTGGCTGACACGGCCTGTGACACGCCCGTGTCACAGGCCGTGTACCCTTAAGCGGCACACGCAGTTTGAACCGACTGCAAAACACGGGCATCGACACGCCCGTGTCGAATCTGACACGCCCGTGTCAAACCTGAGACACGCCCGTGTCAAACCTGCTTCATCGAGCTGCACCCAGTACACGGGTCGGAACATGGCATCGGACACGCCCGTGTCCCACCTGACACGCCCGTGTTCACGGCCGTGTTCAAGGCCGTGTACTTTTCTGACTCGAACAGGCCAATTTTGAAATTTAATTTGAACACGCCCTGGGACACTCCCGTGTCGGAGGCCGTGTCCCAGGCTCGACGATCGTCGACTCCCAATCGTCGTCTAACCTGAACATGCCCTGGGACACGCCCGTGTCCCAGGCCGTGTACCCCCGACACGCCCTGGGACACGCCCGTGTCCCAGGCCGTGTAAAATTTCCTGTACCTCAAAAATCATTTTGAGTCCTTTGGGGTCTTTTTGGGGTGTTACAACCCTCCCCCCCCTAACAAAATTTCGTCCCGAAATTTGCACGGTAAGGAAACAAGAACCAGCAATGCTATAAATATGTTATAACAAAAAGTACACGGTCTACAGTTTATACAAATAACTCGGGAAACTCAGCTCGCATGGTCTGCTCTCGCTCCCATGTTAGCTCTTCACGGCCACAATTGTCCCATCGGACCTTGACCATCCCGATCACTTTGTTCCGCAACTGTTTCCCGGCTCGATCCTCGATCCGAATGGGTCTAACCCTCGTCGTTAGCCCATACTCGACCGGTACCCGATCATTCTCCACTACTTGAGTTGGATCCTTCACCGCCTTACGAAGGACTGAGATGTGAAATACATCATGTAATCCACCCAAGTCTGCTGAAAGTGCTAGTCGATAAGCGGCTTCCCCAACTCGCTCCACCACCTCAAATGGACCAAGATACCTCGGACTTAGCTTTTTCAAACTCCGAATCCTGGACACACCTTTGAAGGGTTTGATCTTCAAATATACCCAATCACCCACCGCGAACTCCACGTTTCGGTGTTTGGCATTGTAGTACTTTGCTTGACGATCTTGGGCTATCAATAGCCTCTCCCGAATAGAGCGTATGAGCGAGGTCGCTTCTTCGACTTCCTTTTTCCCATTCAGCTTAGATTCGCCTGCTTCTGCCCAAGCTAACGGTGTACGGCATTTCCGACCATACAATGCCTCAAAAGGTGCCATACCAATACTCGCTTGGTAGCTATTATTATAGGCAAATTCAACAAGAAATATATAATCTTCCCATCTCTTACCAAAGTCTAGCGCGCACATGCGGAGCATGTCCTCCATCGTCCTGTTGGTTCGTTCAGTCTGGCCATCCGTTTGGGGATGAAAGGCCGTACTAAACGCTAACTTTGTACCCAACATTTGATGTACGAGCCGCCAATCATTCGATGTGAACCGCCCATCACGGTCACTAACGATGCTCCGAGGAACACCGTGCAGTCGAACAACTTGCTCCACATAAAGCTTGGCCAAGGTTTCCACTGAATCGTCTCTTCTGTTTGGAAGGAAGTGTGCCACTTTCGTCAACCGGTCCACAATCACCCAGAGTGAATCATGACCGCGTTGAGATCTCGGCAACCCGTGCACGAAATCCATCGAAATATCATCGAACTTCCACTCCGGAATAGGTAACGACTTCAGGAAACCGCCAGGCTTCTGGCATTCTGCTTTCACTAACGCACAAGTATTGCACTCAGCCACATAACGTGCGACATCTTTCTTTAGTCCGGGCCACCAGAACAGCTTTTTCATATCTCTGTACATCTTTGTGCTCCCTGGGTGAACTGAGTACTTTGCAAAGTGAGCTTCGTACATCAACTCTTCCCTCAATTTACCCACACTTGGGACGCACACTCGACCATTTCTTCGTACCAAACCGTTATCCCAAGAGAATTGGTCCTCCGGCCCATCTTTAGCATAGCGTTGGAGACTTTCATCAAGCTCCGTTGCTCGCCGAACTCTGTCCGTAAGGTCATATTGCACCTCCGTCCAGTTCAAGCATGCATCGGTTGACGCACCCTTGTCAATGCAAGATATCTCCAATGCTTCCAATTCCTGGATCAAACGCTGATCATGCCTCTGCAACCAGCTTGCCCGTACCGGAGTCTTTCGACTCAAAGCATCAGCGACCACATTTCCCTTCCCGGGAGTATAATGAATCTCGAAGGTGTAGTCCCCGAGGAACTCCATCCATCTTCATTGTCGCATATTCTGATCCTTCTGATCCACTTTAACGCCATATAGATAGTGCCACCACAACTTGAGCGCAAAGATTACCGCCGCCAACTCCAAATCATGGACGGGGTAATTCCGCTCATGCACTTTCAACTGACGCGAGCCATAAGCAATCACTTTACCAAACTGTAGAAGAACGCAGCCTAAGCCGCTCCCAGATGCATCACTATAGATCTCATACCCATCGGTACCACATGGCGATGTCAACACAGGCGCCGTGGTCAAACGACTCTTCAAGTCTTCAAAAGCTCGCCCGCACTCCGGCGTCCAAATGAACTTTTGATCTTTTCTCGTCAGCGTGGTCAGAGGTAAAGCAATCCGTGAGAAGTTTTTCACAAACCGTCTATAGTAGCCCGCAAGTCCAAGGAAGCTCCTGACCTCGGCCACTGAAGACATCACTGGCCAATCTCGGATGGCACTTATCTTCAACGGATCCACCGCGATACCCTCTCCGCTTACCACATGGCCTAAAAAGGCTACTGAAGAGAGCCAGAACTCACACTTTGAGAACTTGGCAAAAAGCTTATTCCTCCGTAGGGTATGCAAGACCAACCGCAAATGGTTTGCGTGATTCTCTTCCGACTGAGAGTATACTAAGATGTCATTGATAAACACAATAACAAACAAATCCAAGTACTCTCGGAACATTCGATGCATTAGGTCCATAAATACCGAAGGCGCATTACATAGGCCAAACGGCATTACCGTGAACTCATAATGACCGTAGCGTGTTCCAAACGCCGTCTTGGGAATGTCACCTTCCCGAATCCTTAGCTGATAATATCCCGATTTCAAATCCAATTTGGAATAGACCGCTGATCCTGCCAGCTGATCAAAGAGGTCATCAATCCGCGGAATCGGATATTTGTTTTTCTCCGTCACCGACAAAAGCTGATACCAAAATGTAACGACCCCATCCGTTAAATGACGTATAGTAGAAGGTCCGGCCGGGGCCCCACACGATATGCCACAAACAGACGGTGAGGTCACAGGATAATACCAAACCATACGAATCCTAACTCAGAGCATTCTAGCGGAAGCTTTAAGTTACAACTTTGAACTCTCAACCGAAATGTCCAATATATAAAACCACCTTTATATATAAAACCATGGAATGTACAACAAAGGTTTTAGCCTTAAGGCCTTACAGTTCCTCTTTACATACAACATGTTTTACAAACCTCGGCGCGCAGGCCGGCCATACATGAGTAAAAGAGAACAACCAAAACGTTCGCTTAGCCTTCAAGGGCTAGCCGCAGTAGCCGCAGCAACAACAGTAGGGCTTCAGCCCATCACTTACCACTTGGCTCTCCAGCACCTGCACGGGAACAATCCACCCAACCGGTGGCAAACAATGCAACGGTCAGCATTCAGCTGACCCAATTATAACAATCCTACCCCTTTCTCGGGGCATAAGCATTCTTTCCCTGCAAGCATGGCATCATCAAATAGCAACTATGTGCGCGCAGGCACATTCAAGCCATCACAACTATCGGCCACACGGCCCGACAGTCCGTGCACTCAGGGCACATTCTTGGTGTACCGGAATACCAGGGTCAACACCACCGTCTACACGGTATTTGAGCATTCTAGTCTTTCCGGCGCGCGGGCCTAAGACTCTCATTAGGCGCTCCAACAAAACCTATAACCAGGCTTCCAAGTCGGACGGACCTAACGCAGGTACGGATCAGCCACCCCCCGTTGCTCAAGTCGCCGTGCCACCTCGAATACGGAAGTATCCATGGCTATTTATAGGCACGGGTCGGTTTCACCTTTCCTGTTCGGCAATCTGCCTTTTCATCGAGTTGCAGCCCAACGGCTCAACTGCTCACAAAGTGGCATCACACGGCCACAAGAGTTGCATCCAACCCTCTTCATTTCCTGGACATCGTCCAGTACTTCCTGCCGCACCAAGCAACAGGTAGGAACAAGGCATCACAAGCCATAATCACGGAGCCTTCTCCGATATGCAAACAAGCATCACCAATCCAGAACATATCCAGATGGGCTTCACACAGCATGCCTAGAGCCGTACTCCAATTCCGGCCACTAACAAGGGGGACTTCACATATCTACCCCAAGGGACACCACAACCCACCGCACACTTGCGGGGAAGGGTTTTCCCTATGCAATGCAGAAAAGAAGGACTTCACATGTCCAAGGAGGGAGATCGTTACCCTTGTCGATCTCTTCGGAGCCATCGAAAACTAGCCGGTGAGAAAGAACCGCAGTAGCCTTGCCTTCACAACGCCGGCTTCGGATCACGAATCGGACCACGAGAACTCCGCCGGTGGCTTGCTATCCTCCTCCTTCTTCTTCCTCCTTTCTCTCTTCCTTAAGCACAAATGAAGAATGACTTCTTCCTTGACGAATTTAATCCAGCCAGGAATCACCTGAGCCCTTGGATCTAAAGAGAGAATCTGAACGGCCACGATCTGCCCAAAAAAACCCAAATTTTGGCTGACACGGCCTGTGACACGCCCGTGTCACAGGCCGTGTACCCTTAAGCGGCACACGCAGTTTGAACCGACTGCAAAACACGGGCATCGACACGCCCGTGTCGAATCTGACACGCCCGTGTCAAACCTAAGACACGCCCGTGTCAAACCTGCTTCATCGAGCTGCACCCAGTACACGGGTCGAAACACGGCATCGGACACGCCCGTGTCCCACCTGACACGCCCGTGTTCACGGCCGTGTTCAAGGCCGTGTACTTTTCTGACTCGAACAGGCCAATTTCGAAATTTAATTCGAACACGCCCTGGGACACACCCGTGTCGGAGGCCGTGTCCCAGGCTCGACGATCGTCGACTCCCAATCGTCGACTAACCTGAACACGCCCTGGGACACGCCCGTGTCCCAGGCCGTGTACCCCCGACACGCCCTGGGACACTCCCGTGTCCCAGGCCGTGTAAAATTTCCTGTACCTCAAAAATCATTTTGAGTCCTTTGGGGTCTTTTTGGGGTGTTACATAGGTTCCAGGTGAACCCTAAAGAATCTCACCTAATTTTATTAAAAAGTATTTAAAGATATATATAAAGAGTTGCCCAGATCTAGGACTCTGGTATCCAACTAAATCAGAATTTGAGTTAACTAGATACTTAGATACTGACTTTGCTGGATGTAGAGTGGATAGGAAAAGTACTTCAGGCACATGCCAGTTTCTTGGTGCTAGACTTGTCTCCTGGTTTTGTAAAAAATAGACATCTGTGTCTACATCAACTGCAGAAGCTGAATATATAGCAGCTGGCAGTTGTTGCTCACAGATGATATGGATACAAAATCAACTTCTGGTTTATGGTTACATCTTACATAATTCAACTCTATTTTGTGATAGTACTAGTGTAATATCTATAGCACAGAATCCAGTGCAGCATTCTATAATAAAGCATATAGATGTAAGACATCATTTCATTAGAGAGTGTGTGGACAAGAAGAAAATTAATATTAACTTCATTACCACTGATTTGCAAAGGGCAGAAATCTTCACCAAATCCTTGGATGAGAAGAAACATTTATCCTTTATGAATCAGCTAGGCATGATGAATAGTGATCCTTTAATTTAATTCTCTGTCTGTGGTCGAAGAACTTGCCAAAATTCATCGACCTAAGATCGACAAACTAAGGGAAGTTCTTGAGATATTTCATCGACCTGAGATAGACGAACTCTCTGTGGAAGTTATTTGTTGTCGACCTGAGATCGACGATCTGGCTTCAGAAAAGTTTTCATCAACCTGAGTACGATGAAAAGTTTTTCCCTCTTCTGACTGAGATCAACGAATTCTTTTGACTATAAAACATTTCGTCGACCTCAGATTGAAGATTTCTCTTATTTTGTAGGATGGAGTTTGTCGGTTCATATTCTGAAAAACCATATAACTAGGTTTTCTTTGACCTCCATCCCGTGCTTTTTGTTCCCTGACACTTGATCTTTTTGCTTTCGTGTTGCAGGCAACTAATGGCGATTCCAGCAAGAGCTCTTTCTGGCATGAATTTCGATATGGGTTTCGACATCGATTTTGATTCTTTTCAACAATCAGACCAGATATTCAAAGATATTCTGCAGTTATTCGAGGAACTCAATTTGAAGACCCTAATGTCTACCAAAATGAAGATTGCTGGTTCTGAAATAAGAGAATGGATTTATATTTCATCTACTGCAGATGATAACACGATGGTTGGATCTATATCGGGTAAAGCAATTTCCTTAACCCCAGATACTCTTTCTGAAATCTTTGGACTAGTTGATGGTGAAGAAGATATTGAACTTGAATCTTCTGAATATGAGAAAATGTTGACTTTGATGGGTTATTGTGGAGAGAACCCAAATAAATTTCTGAATAAGCACCTATCTGCTGGGTATAAATTTCTTGCAGATGTAGTCGATAAAGTGTTGCTGGGCAAGCATACATCTCATGATCACATTACCAGGCATCAGTTCTTAGTGATGAGTGTTGTGGTAAATAAGAAGGCTGTTAATTGGGCCAAAATTTTGTTCAATATGATTAGGAAGAAGAACAACAATAAAGAAGTTTGCATTGGAAGGATTCTTGGAATCTTCCTTCATGCCAAGGCCGCTGAATCCCTGGTCACCCCGACCATATTCATCATCGCCTCTAAGAGGCTGACCTGCGCCTTGTTTTGCAGGTGGGAGAAGAATATCCCAAAGCCGTCTAGGGCTTCCTCCTCTAAATTCTCTGAGAGTACTAGGGCAGTACCAGCCACTCCCCACCCTGCAGAAGAAAGTTCCATTCCCCCTCTTGACCAAACCCTTTCATCATCCCTCCAACAAATTTCCTTAGCTCCAGTATCTCTACCTATACCTCCAGCTTCCCCCATCTACCCTGCTTCTCTAGTTCATCAACCTACACCTCCTCAGTCCCCCATCATTTCATCCCCAATACAACAACAACAATAACTTCTAGAATAATCTCAATCTCCAGATTCTACAACTCCACCTCTATCCCCCCTTCCATCTCATCTTCAAAATCTCACTTATCTACCCTCTTTCAACCTTCTTTTATCCCCAAGCAATTCTTCAGATGAACCAATATTAGATTGTCATCCCTCATCCTCTTCCATCATCAATCCATCTATCTCTACCCAAACCCCTCCAAAATTCTTAGATTCATCTTCTTCCTCCATCTCTCTCATCTTAGCATCCATCACACCCCTTCTCAAATACTGATAGCAGTGGATATTTCACCTCTTGCTATGTCTATCTCTGCCCTTACTGCTCAACTTTCTTCCTTCTCTGTCCAATCCTCTTCTGTCAGGGGCCTTGCTCCAGTAGCCACTAAAACCAGGCAGGGGGAGATACTCAGTGAAGAGGTTGCTCTAGCAGTAATAGCAGATACAGTAGCAGATACAACAACAGATATAGTAGCAGATATAGAATTTGTAGCATAAGTTGACATTATTGATACTGAATTTATTGATGCAGATCTTATTGAGTTTTGGATACTAACTTTGAGAGTAATCCTTTGTAAATTCTTTATGGAGATTGCCTCATTGCTCAAGATTTTGACCTAGATTCAATTCTAAGATCCTTTGATCTTTTGTACAAAAATTGTCTTCTTTTTGTATCTTTTCATTGGTGTACAGATATTGTTTTCTACTCAGCTCCCATCAGTTCAGAGACCATGCAGTAGATACAGAAAAGTTTTAAAGCTCTTGAGCCAGATCTCATCTTAGTTCTAGAGGCTGAGCTTATCCAGGATATAGATCAAGAAACTGAAGAAGTCCGTGCAAAAATCATTCCACCTCCAGCAGTTCCTCCTCCAGTTGTCCCTCCTCCAGCTGGAAAGCAAGTTCCAAAATAAGTCATTGCTAAGATTGATGCTATGTATGATAATCATCAAGGATCTTCTGATGATTATCAATCTGATGACTCAGATTCTGATGACAGTAGAAAGAAAATGTCTAAGAAAAGGAAAGCCCCTCCTAAGGCAATTCCAAAGCCAAATCCAAGTAATGACACTCCATACTATATATTACAAAAGATTACTCACCACCCTGGTATGCCACAGTGGATGTGGTTGTCTAATAATGAGCAAAAGGCTAGGATGAAGAGAAGAAGGTACTCTCCTCCTCCTCCTCCCACTTTAGGTTCCTCAGGCAATTTATCTCAGAAACCTTTTTCTATGACAAAAACTTATCAGTGACAACCAAGACAAAGCTATCAATAGTCTTCTTCAAGCAATCAACCTTCAGATTCTTCAAAGAAAGTTCTTACTGAAGAACCAATGCAGGATTCTAGTTCAAAAAGGCCAGAGTCTCCTACAATTCCTTTTGTTGATCCAGAACAGGAGACTTCTCCCAAGATGGCTAGTTTCCATGAGCTTATAGGACTTTCTCAGATTAGTAAAGCAAAAGCTGAAGGCAAAGATATTTCTCAATTCTCAACAATGTCAACCTATAGAAAAGAAGAATTGTTCTGGTATGCTAAGGCTAATAAATTTTTCAATGTTGATGATTATATGAAACTGCACCCAGAGGCTGTTATACCCAAAACCTCATCTCAAACTATGATTTGAGCATCTGACATGTATATGTCAAAGAAAGAAGATGCCAATCCTAACAGAGTAATACAATTAAGACAACCTTCTAAATATTCAAACAAATACAGAGCCCAAAAGAAGAAATGAGTTTCCTTTCTGTTATTTTCTAGTTATCTTTTGAACTCTATTGTCATAGTTTATCATGAAGAACAACTTTATAAATATCTGCTGAAAATTTTTCTTCTGTCAGATTTTTTTTCTACTCTATGATTTTTTTGTTTTTGTTAGTGACCTCACCCAAATAAGGGGAGATTGTTGGATCCCTAGTTGGATTTGGGCTAGGTTCACAAACTTAGGTTTAGTATGACCCAACATTATATAGCTAGGGTCATGTGTAGTAGTCCTAGAATTTAGGCTAAATCCTGATTAGTGCTACCTCCTTGGACAAGCTAGACGTGGACATTAGAGAATCGGATTTAGCAGCTTTCAGAAGATAGTGATCAGTTCGAAATTCTTCAAACTCAACTCGATGATCATCTATCTAAGATGGATGAACTCAGAGTAAATTCTCTGAGCTGAGCTCGACGTTTTCAGAGCTCAGGTCGACGCTTAGTTTTCTTCTATCAGTTTCTCAGCTCGACAAACTTAGAGAGCAGATTTGGAAAGTTATTCTCAGTTAGCAGATCACAGAGCTCAGGTTAACAAACTTGAATTCCCTTGTCAACGATCTTTGATCTCAGGTTGACAAATTCTGTTTTGCATTCAAAGATTTCTGTGTAGTTCCAGAATGAGTCCTTCCCTCTTTTGTTCCTTATTAGCAGTATTATTCTGAACATTTAATGCAAATATTATTCTGAATATAGCTGTTATTTGGCTGTATTAAATGTGGTATTCTTCAGAATAAATATTTGGTTATTCTATCAAGAACGGTTTGAAAACTCATTAATTCTATTATTCCAGCTGCTTTTTATTCCCCTCAGCAGCCATCATTTATGGAAAGAATTCAAAAATTCAAATAGAATTTTTCAGCAGTGGAATTAAAGTGTTTCTCTCCTTTTCGAGTAAGAAAAAAAGATAGTCAGAGATACAGAGAAAAAGAAATCGAAAAGAAGTGCACAGGATATACCGAACGAGCACTCGCCGCTCTCAACGTTTTTCATTCTCTGTCAACACTGTAGTTTGAAGAAGAACAAATCATCAAGATCAAGAGACTTCTTCAACTACTGTTCCAGAAATCCTCAGAGACATTCTATTCAACATCCATTACTGGATTTCCTGGACCTTGGCAGATCAAGCTGAAGACCTAATCACCCTTTAGCAAAGCTCTTTTCTTCCTGAAGCATTTTACTTCTCAGGGGGAGCTTTGACAACACAAGAATCCACACATTCTTCTCAGTTGTATTGAGAAAAGAGAAGAATTCCATCAAAATATTCCATCCCATTGTACAGGGTTATAGCTCCCTTCAAAAGTTAGTTTGGTTGACAAGTCTCCCTCCAAAAGACTTGAAGTTGGTTTTTGGGCACCTGATCAAAAGACTGAAGGGTTTCCTGATATACCTGAACCAGATCTTGTGGTAGCAGTCACCTGATCAAAACCTAGTAGTGGATTCCTACCAAGGGTGGTAGAAGAGTGGATGTACCCAAGTTTAGGGGAACCACTATAAACTTCTTGTGTCGTCTGGTTGCTCCTTTTCATTTGTTTTTGTTGTGCTTGTGATTGTTGGAATTGTTAGCTTAGTTTTCTTATTCTTTAACTAATATATGGTATCACTATATTTACTCTGATACAATCTAGAAAAAGAGCCAAAGTTTTAATACTCTATTCACCCCCCCCCCTCTAGAGTAATCTGACGTAACACCCTCATTTCATCCTCTCTACCAAATTTAAATTCCATACAAGGGCATTTGATCTCATGCCCTTCTCATACCCCAAACTCCAAACTTAGTGTTTGAACTTGGATCCTAGGGCAATCCTACCCCAAACCACCCCATAACCCATATGAGGGTGTTAAAAGTCATATCAAACCAGTGGCCCAAATTTCAACCTCTGTTGAGGTGGTTTGGCCACCTAATCCCATAAGGTGCACTTTTGACCTAAATACCCCCTTTAGTGCAAAAATAGGGTTTACTCATTTCCTAACCAAATCAACTCAAAATGAGGTGATAATTTATACAGAACCTCATGATGACCCTAAGAACCACTCACAAAAATTTGGGAGAATTTAGAGGTCTTTAGGTCCTTAAATTATTTACCCTAGGATTATTAAATAATTTCTAAAACTTTAAAAAATTATCTCCAAACATACCCATTTTTGGACAGGACCTAGGTATACCTTAGAGTGACTCCTTGTCCAAATTTCAGGTCATTTGGACTTGTGGTGAAGTGGGGGCACACATTTTATTCTTTGTCTAGCCCTAGGTATAGACCCCACCAAAATGAGTCCCCTGGTCAAACCAGACACCCAAATTGGTTCAAATAAATTTTAAAATAAAGTAAACCCCCAGAACTACAACTTTAATATTTACCACATTTTTTGTAAGTGCCCCTTGATATTTTTAATAAATAGAAACATTAAATACAATTTCTGTGACAGAAATGAAATGATAGAAAACATAACCTATAATTTAAATAATCTCTAGCACATATCTTAAAGCACATCTAGCGGCATCTGGTCGTCTTCAATCTCCAGCCGATGGCCAGGATCATCCCGACCCTGAGCGATCCACAACCGCACCGCAAAAAACCGCACCGAGTGTTGACAATGCTTACCTATAGTCTATTTAAAATACCGCACCGAACCGAAACCGCACCGTATAATTTCGGTCACAACACCCATCGAATTTTCTCTTGCACTGACCTCTAGGGCTAAAAATAGGAATTAATTGTGTACATCTCACAAGGAATTAATTGTGTACATCTTTGGAGCGAGCCCATTTACCCTAAGTCCACATGTCATGAAATTTTGGGCATACATGTGTTTATGATAGACCTAGGTTTAGTCCCAAAATAAGAATTTTTGGGATGTATTTTTCTGTAATTTTAAGAGAAATATTATTTCTTAAATAAATGAAATATAAGAAGATTCCCTCTTCCAAATGCCTCCAAATTTTGGTGGCATGGTCATTGGTTCATTATATGACCATGGTAAAGGTTGCAGGTCATTTGGACCTCTCTATGTTTGGGAAATCCAACATGCATGGTAGAGTTAGATTTGTAAATATTGTGCCAAAATGTAAAAATGGGAAGTTAGCCCATTTGGCCTAATGAATGTCCATGGGATTTTGGATAGAGGCTTATAGGGATGAATTACACCTCCCATGGAAGGAGTGGGATTTTTGGGAACAAAAATCCCATTATTTTTGAATTAATGGGAAATAAGATCTTTTAGAAATAAAAATGAGAAATAGGTCTACTGACCTTGTACAATTCTAAAATTTTAATACTTGCCCTAATAGGACATTGTACATCTCTAGAAAAAGTTATAAGTTTATTTGAGGAATATATATTATGTATATACTAGATTTATAATTTTACCCTTTTGGAAAATAAATTTAAAAGTAAGGAAAAATACTGTTGAAAATTATGGAAAAATTTACAGAATCCAATTTCTATGATTAAAACCCAATACTGTTACATCTCTGGAGCAAGCCGCAACCGCAACGCAAAAAACTGCACTGAACCAAAACCTCACCACATAATTTCGGTGCGGTGCGGTTTTGCTCGGGAATAAACCGAGCCCTTACGGTGCGGTTGCGGTTTGGGCCAAAACCGTACCAAACCGCACTATGCACACCCCTAACTAGAATCACATGTATATAAAATAAATCTCCACGAAGGGAGAGTCCACAACAGTAATATAAGTACTAGAAAATAGGTCTATCGAACATGACACACTGTCCCAGAGGTCTGAACTCTAGTGCTAGACTGTCCCATCTCCACGTGCACTGACCTCTAGGGCTGCATCTTAAAGTTTGGTTTCACGATCCCCTAAAATGATTTGGTCCGAAAATTGTTAGTCTAAAAGACTAAGTCCTATCATCCACCACCCCTCCCCCATGGCACCTAGGCACTGAGCGGGAAGAATTAAAGGGAAGGTAATGAAGGTGGAGAGTAACAAATATAAGCAGGTGGTGGTGGAACTAATCTAGCAGTTCTATACATACATGTAGTAGTAACAAAAGTATGTAGAGTAAGCAAAAGTATACGGAGGAAAAATATGATACAAGTAACCTTAACTTATAAGAATGCCCATACAGACTTATAAGCTAATGGATCTTCTGCAAGGCTCCCATCATATAAAAAGTCTCATACCAATTTATACGATGGGGTGTCAGTTTACAAGCAAGCATGTATATATCTACAGAATAAAAACCTTAACTTATAAGCACGCTCACATGAGCTTATAAACCAAGGGGTCGTTTTGTATGGCCTATTGTATAAAAAGTCTCATACCAATTTATATAATAGGTGTCAAGGGTTAAATGATATGGTTATGATATGACATACAAGTATGCTATGATGTGAATCATGCAAGTGCAACACACCCACTCGACTCTGTGCACACAGACCTTTAGTTCCCCCTTTCTAGAGCCGAACCTCCTATGATACCTCCGTAATGGCAAACGAAAGAAGTGGGTTGGGCCTCGCCCACCTCTAAACTGGTATCACCACTACCACTCATACCTATCGTACGCCTTAATACTGGTGCACTAAGCGGAGCTCATGCATACTCTTTGTCGGCTGGTCCACCAGACATAATTTGGATAAGTGTAAAACCACACCCGCCGTGTCAACGTACTAGTGTCGGTGCGACGAATCTCCAATACCGAAGACCCACCACCTTATACCTTATGCACATGAAATTTCAATGTATTATCCACCGAGCCAAAGCTCCCCGGACTATCCCGTCTGTCACAACCAACAAACGAGCCAAAGCTCCCCAGACTATCCTGCCCGTCATAATTATATACCGAGCTATCGGCTCACCAGGCTAACAAGTTCATCACCTAATCCACCGAGCCTACTTCCCGAGTGACCCAACCTAACATCTCGATACAACGAGGTGAGTGAAAGTGAATCAATAGTTATACTAGTTACTCTTGTAGTTTATTTTGCCTAAAGTTTAGTTTAGCCCAGGACTACCGAAGGCATACCCCGTGAAGGGCTCTCGAGGGCACCAGGAACTACGATGGGCTGAAGCTCAAAGCTCCCTTTCACATGGAACTTATTATTATTGATTAATACCCGATTCCCGATCCATTTTAATATTACTCTAGATCTAACCCTGGTGTGTTTTGTCTCTTCCTCTCCACAGGAAAGATGATCTTTCGTCGATCTCGAGCATCTCTAAACACTACTCAACCCAACACTCTCCTTATCATGACTCCTAATGAATCTCTCTTTTTCTCTTTACCAATATCAGTAAAACAATAACCCCATCTCCCTATGATCATTCCACATGTTATCTGTAACACCCAAAATCCCGATTTGGAGTTCAGGCTGGGTGACACGGCCTGGGACACGGGTGTGTCCCATGGCGTGTCCAGCTTTAGGTACTCGAGTGTGTCGTGAGTTTTGGACTAAAGTGCAGTTGACGATCATCGAGAGGCGACATGGCTATGTACACGGGCGTGTTCCAGGACGTGTCCTACTCGGGTTGGTAACCGGGCATCATTGAGTATGGCACACGGTCTATAACACGGGAGTGTCACAGGGGCGTGTTTGGTACACGCCTAAGGATACGGGTGTGTGCCTTAGTCGTGTACTTCTCGAGAGATTTGGTCCTATGTCGATTGAGGGACACACCCCTCAACACGGGAGTGTAACTTGTGATACAGGCGTGTTAGGGCTTGACACGGGCATGTATAAGCCAGTGTCCTGGACAGGATAGAGTCGGTTCCTTAACCGCTTAAGGAACACGGCATGTGACACGAGCATGTCACAAGCTGTGTCAGCCAAAAAAGAGATACTTTTGGGCAGATCAAGGCCATTCATTTCCTTCTATTTGGATCCTGTGGTCCAAGCTCCTTCCTGTTATTATAAGGCCGAGAATTGAGAAGTATTTCTCATTGAAGCTTTGGCCATTCTCTTTCTAAAGAGAAGAGAGAGGAGAGATTGGAGGAGGAGAAGGAGAAGAGATCTGAGTGCCGGAGGAGCGTCAGCGGTCTGAGTCGAGATCCGAGGTCAGCGTTGTGGAGGTAAGGCCAACGCGGTGATTTCCATCCAGCTAGTTTCTCCATGGCTGCGAAGAGATCATCAAGGGTAACGATCTCCTTCTTGGACAATTGAAGTCCTACTTTATGCATGTGCATGGGATCCTCCACCAAGAGGAGCAAAGTGTAAGAGATTCCAATGGTTGAGTCTGCATTTAGATCCGGAAATGTGTAGTACGGAATAGGCATGCTGTGTGAAGCCCATCTGGACGGGTAGTCTAGATTGGTGATGTTGCAAACCGAAGAAGAATCCGTGTATAAAAAGGAATAGCTTGCGGAGAGTGTGAGGATACTTGTAAATTATGGTAAGGAAGCTTTGCATAGCTCCTTTGGTTGTATGCTCGGCACGAGCTGGTTGATGGATGGGAAAGTTGCACTGTATGCCTGTGTTATGAGATAGATTGTGGATACCTCTGAGTGGATTGGCGCGAGAGGCCTTCAACAGGGGTTTGGAGGCTGATGCCCATGTCCACCAAGTTAAGAACCTCTGAGTGGGTGGGCCACCCAACAAGTTCAGTGTAGGATCGTTGTGAGCAGTCGATTGGTAGCACTGCAAGTGGGGGCTTCAGGCCATCATGGCGTGTTGCACTACTTGCGTAGGTCGACCTGTAGTGCTCATAGTTGTCGTGAGTTGAATGCCTCTGAGTGGGGTGGGTGTGTGAGGTCTTCAATAGGGGTTTGGAGGCTTTTTCCTGACCAACAAGCTAAGTACCTTGAATTGGTGGTGGGACCTAGAGGATTTCGGTACACCGTAAACATGCCCTGACTGCACGGAGCGCCTGTCACGAAGGCTGGCGTTTGGTATGTTGTTGTGTTATATATATATTGTTATTGCACTGCATGCAGGGAAGGAACCACTGCCCCGGGTAAGGGATAGGGTCATTATAATTGGTTAGTTGAATGCTGGATGTTTCTTTATTTATCACCCTTGGAGTGGACGTCCATATGTAGGTTTTGCGGGATGACTTGGATTGAGAGGGTTGAAGCCCTTGCTGCTGCTTCTTGTAGGCCCTTGAAGGCCATGCGAAGCTTTGGATTTCATGTGTGGCCGACCTGCATGTCGATGTATGAAATCATATTTTGTAAAGATAAACTTGTAAGGCCTTAAGGCCATGTGTGAGATGTGCTTGTATACATTCCTGGTGTTTTATATAAATGTGATATTTATATAGTAGTGGACACTCATTGATTGAGTTCTTGAAAGTAATAATCTTCCGCTATAATGCTCTTAGTTAGGATGCCCATAGAAAGGTTTTAGATATTCATAAGTAATTCCCCCGTTTTTCTGTGAAATATGGCGTGGGGCCCCGGTCGAACCCTCTGTTATATTCCATGTGACGGATGGAGGCGTTACATTTTTGTATTAGAGGTTGTTTCGGTCTCTCTCTTTCAAATTCGTGATCAAATTCTTTTGTGGGGTGGCGAGCACGTGTACGTGCGAACCGTTTTAACAATAAATGAACTCAAGAATGTCCACTTGGAATGTGTGTCTGTTTATTCGGCCTATTTGTCGTTTTTGTTTGGAAGTTATTGATGTATTATTCACTTATAAGTGAGAAGGAGTGGAGCTGGGCAGTCTGAACCCCAGCGTTCGGATGAAAGTGCGGCACCAGCTGAGGTGCCCACACCTCCCCCTTAGGCGTAAACCATACGCTTAGTTGTGGAGACGGTATTTTCCATGTTTCAAGCACAACCTATTGGGCAGGCAAGGCTTGCAGGTGAGCTAGCAGAGGTTGGTGCGAGGAAAGAGTGGGTTGAAGCTCAGATTTATGAGAAAGTAGCTGACGAGCAATTGCAGCAGTTTATGGATTTTCATCCTCTTATGTTTGTCGGGGAGAATTCCCCAATGTAGGCGGAGGATTGGCTCTCAAGAGTGAAGAGGATCCTGACAGTGATAGGGATTGATGAGGGGCAAAAAGTTACTTTAGCCACTTTCCTACTGGAAGGAGAGGCGCGGCTTTGGTGGGATGAAGTCGAGATGCACCAGTTGGCAGGCAGAGGTCTGGAAGAGATTTTGATGGCAGAATTCTCTAGATTTTTTGGGCAAAGTATTTGCCAGTATCACGGCAAATTGCAATGGAGAATGAATTCCAACGTCTGGTGCAGGGTGAGAAGACTGTTGATGATTTCCTGCATGATTTCACCTGGCTGGGGTGTTATGCGGGGTCTACATTTGCGGAAGAAGCACGGAAGACGAATAGGTTCTATAAGGGACTCCGAGATGAGCTGAGGTTGGCGCTCATGAGTTCGGTGAACCAAGGCTTCCAATATTCGTAGATATAGCATGTGCGCTTGAGAAGGACTTGAAACAGGTCCAGGATAAGAAGAACATTTGTGGTGGAAAAGCCAAAGTTCAAAGTTCTGAAATCCGAACAATCAGAGTTTAGGAAACGGGACAAGAAGAGGTTTAGGCCCGCTGAACAAACTTCTTCGGATGTTGCTTCTAGAGCAACATTTTTGCAAGGACGTGTGGATACATGTATATGTTATAATTGTGGATAGCAGGGTCATATAGCCCGATATTGTTGGAGAGGCCCGATAAAGGGTGAGAAAAAGACCGGTGCGTCCTTGTGAAAAAGGGTAAGGCAGTGGCAGAATCCTTTACATCCCGAGCGCAACCGCGAGTGTACACTCTCGAAGTACAGGATCCGCAAAGCTCAAATCTTGAAGTACAGCAGCCTCGCGTGTATAATCTGGAATTACAAGAGGCTATCAAGAGGGTTATGAAGGATGCGGCTGAGCAGAAATAGAGAAAGAGTGTACTTTACTTGTTATTGTTGTCCGTTGAGTGTAAAAGACTTGGTGTATATGTGCAATAAAGGAATGGTTGTGTTGATGTTTTCTATTGCGCTAAATTTCGGGATGCAATTTCTATAAGGAGGGGAGGGTTGTAACACCCAACATCCCGATTTGGATTTCAGGCTGGGTGACACTGCCTGGGACACGGGCGTGTCCCAAGGCATGTCCAGCTCTGGGTACTCGAGTGTGTAGTGAGTTCTCGACAAAAGTGCAGTCTACGATTGTCGAGAGCTGACACAGCCAGGGACATGGGCGTGTCCCAGGCCATATCTTACTCGGGTTGGTAGCCGGGTGACATTGAGTGTGGCATGCGGTCTATGACATGGGCGTATCACAAGGGCGTGTTTGGTACACGGCCAAGGACACGGGCGTGTGCCTTAGCCTTTTCCTTCTCGGAAGAGTTTGTCCTGTGTCAATTGAGGGACACGCCCCTGAACACGGGTATGCATTTTGTGGTACGGGCTTGTCAGGGCTTGACACAGGCGTGTCTAAGACTGTGTCCTGGTCTGGATAGAGTCGGTTCCTTAACTGCTTAGGGAACACAGCTTGTGATACGGGCGTATCAAAAGCTGTATCAGCCCAAAAATAGATATTTGGGGGCAGATCAAGGCCATTCATTTTCTTCTATTTGGATCATGTGGTCTAAGCGCCTTCCTATTATTATAAGGCCGAGAATTGAGAAGTATTTCTTATTGAAGCTTTGTCCATTCTCTTTCTAAAGAGAAGAGAGAAAGGAGAGCTTATAGGAGGAGAAGGAGAAGAGATCCGACTGCCAGAGGAGCGTCAGCGGTCCGACTCGAGATCCAAGTCCAGCATTGTGGAGGCAAGGCCGTCCTGGTGATTTCCATCCAGCTAGTTTATCCATGGCTTCAAAGCGATCATTAAGGGTAACGATCTCCTTCTTGGACAAGTGAAGTCCTACTTTATGCATGTGCATGGGATCCTCCACCAAGAGGTGGAAAGCGTAAGCGATTCCAGTGGTTGAGTCTGTATTTAGATCCATAAATGTGTAGTACGGAATAGGCATATTGTGTGAAGCCCATCTAGACGAGTAGTCTAGATTTGTGATGCTGCGAAACGGAGAAGACTCCGTGTATAAAACGAATAGCTTGCGGAGAGTATGAGGACGCTTGTAAATTGTGGTAAGGAAGCTTTGCATATCTCCTTTGGTTGTATGCTCGGCACAAGCTGGTTGATGGATGGGAAAAAAAGCTGCACTGTGTGTCTGTGTTATAAGATAGGTTGCGGATACCTCTGAGTGGATTGGCACGGGAGGTCTTCAACAGGGGTTTGGAGGCTGATGCCCATGGCCACCAAGTTAAGAACCTCTGAGTGGGTGGGACACCCAACAAGTTCAGTGTAGGATCGTTGTGAGCATTCGATTGGTAGCACTGCAAGTGGGGATTCGGGCCTTCCTGATGTGTTTCACTACGTCCGTAGGTTGACTTATAGTGCTCATAGTTGTCGTGAGGTGAACGCCTCTGAGTAGGGTGGGTGTGTGAGGTCTTCAACAGGGGTTTGGAGGCTTATTACCGACCAATAAGCTAAGCACCTCGAATCGGTGGTGGGACCTGGAGGATTTCGTTACACCGTAAATGTGCCCTGAGTGCACGGAGCGCCTAGCACGAAGGCCGGCATTTGTGATGTTATTGTGTTATATATATATATATTGTGATTGCACTGCATGTAGGGATGGAACTACTACCCCGGGTAAGGGGTAGGGTCATTATAATCTATCAGATGAATGATGACCGTTGCTTTGTTTATCACCGTTGGGGTGGACGTCCATATGCAGTTGTTGCGGGTTGACTTGGATTGATCAGGCTGAATCCCTTGCTACTACTGCTTGTAGTCCCTTGAAGGTCGTGCGAAGCTTTGGATTTCATGTGTGGCCGGCCTGCGTGCCGATGTATGAAATCATATTTTGTAAAGAGGAACTTGTAAGGCCTTAAGGCCGTGAGCGGGTTGTGCTTATATACATTCCTGGTGTTTTATATAAATGTGATATTTATATAGTAGTCGACATCCATTGATTGAGTTCTTGCAAGTAATAATCTTCCGCTAGAATGCTCTGAGTTGGGATGCGCGTAGAAAGGTTTTTCATATTCATAAGTAATTCCCCTGTTTGTCTGTGAAATATGGCATGGGGCCCCGGCCGGACCCTCTGTTATATTCCATGTGACGGATGGAGGAGTTATATTATCACAATTTTCGTAGTTTTGCTATATGCAGACCAACCTATGATATATGATGTACATGATAGGAGGTACTTCATATTTTCATCCAAAAGTCTTAAAATAATTAATGGGGGTCTATCATGACATGATTAGCCTAAATTCAGAAATTTATAATTTTCTAATTAACTTTGATATTTAATTAGTTTTTCCCAAAATTAATCCATGGGTGATTTGAACATGAAGTACTAGATTTACTTAGGGTATGACCATACAAAAATTATAAACACTGTGGGATAACAAGATAGTAGTGAATACTAAATATCATAAGCTTTCATAAATCATTTAACCTCTAAATATTTAATCAAAAATAATTCATATAAATAAGGGTATTGAAGGAAGTACCAAAACAACTATTCCAAAAATTCCTTAAAATTTAACAGAGCAACATTATGATCATAAAACATCACTGCCTAAGTTTCATGAAATTCCCAAGTCAGCAAACCAGTTAAAAGATTATCCTAAGGAAAACCATCATAAGGCACTTTATGAAAACACACCCTTGTAATCTCAACTAAACAACATTTAACAATTTTTACATGCTACTATATGCCCTAAAATGTACTCTGGCTAAGTATCACAATATTCCAGCAAGCCATTGTATTTATTTCCTATTTATCGAAGTAAGGTGCACAAATTTACTTTACAAAGGAAGTACTACAAATAAAGCTTCAAACACTCCAAATAAACTACTAGTGCAACCTAATGTCATTTGATTATCTATTCCAGAATTTCAAATTATTCTACCACCTATTCATAATATTTTCAACATTAACATCAAAAGGGAAATATGGAAGCTACAACTTCAAGGATGATATACTGATCTCTAAACACCCTAAGATAAATACCATAGGTTAATAATACTGTGAAATTATCCATACCAAAATATCATTAAGGTCATTTGACCCATAAGATAATTTCTAGGGTTTAAAGTCCTAAATACTTATTAAGTGGTTTATATGGGGTGCATGTGTCTAAATACCTCCATATCCCTTCCTGGGGAATTTCACCACCCTAGGATCTCATGGACTAATCCCCAAGTCCATCCAAGAACATAACCCCCTATGTCCTTCACAAGCCCCCAAAGTTCAACCTTAGGGTTAGAACTAGGGCCCTAAGTCAAATCCACCCTAATCCACCCCATAATCCATCTGAGGGTGTTAAATGTCATGTCAAATCAGTGACCCAAATTTAAACCTCTGTTGAGGTGGTTTGGCCACTCAAACCAACAAGGGGCACTTTTGACCTAAATAACCCTTTTTGGGCCAAGGTTAGGGTTTACCAAATTCAAACCAAATATTCTCCAAATGAGGTGAAGTTTTATATAGAGACCTATACTAACCCCAAGAACCTCCCACCAATATTTGGGTGAATTTGAAGGTCTTTAGGCCCTCTAATTAAATTATACAATGTTTATTAATTAATTACATAAACTATATAAATTTATTCTCCAAAAATTTACATTTTTGGATATGTTCTAGGTATAAGTAATGGTGACACCCATCCAAAATTTCAAGTCATTTAGATGGCTAGATTGATGGGGGCACTCAAAATAATCTCTGGTCTAACCTAGGTATAGACTTCACCAAAATGAGTGTTGTTGTCAAATCATTTAACCAAATTAGTTGAAATAAATTTTAAATTAAACTAGACTTCAAGGGATACAATTTTTATGTTGGCAATTCTTTCTGTAGTGTGCCTTAGTTATTTTTAATATTTAATTTACAAAAGAACATAAACAGGACAGAAATTGAAATAATAGGATTTAATAAAATCAGATCCAGTACGGATCTTAAAGCGAAATCGTAGGGCTCCTGGTCATCTTCTTCCTTCAGCCAAGGGTTGGGATTAGGCTGACCTGGAGCTTACTCCAAGTCATTTTCCTAGCCACCCGGCCACCTCCCTGGCCGGCCACCACCGCCACCACCTTCGTTGAGGTATGGGGTATCACCGGGCGGGGGCACAGCCGCCGGAGGGGCTGTTTCCGGCGAACGCACACGGTGTAAAATACATGAAATTTCATAATTTTTGCTAACCTAATCGAGCTCAATTGAGCCAGATTTCTGTCCTAAACGATCTAAAGATCTAGCCCGCGAAGAGAGGAGTAGAGGAGGGCCTTCGTGTTTGCCGACGGGTTTGGTGGTGGTGCGCCAAGGCCATATTTTGGAGCTTTGGGTATGTTGCAACCGCACAGTGAGAGGGCTCGATTTCTTCATAAAAATGTGGAAACTCCTCCCCTTTGCCTGGTGAAGCTCTTAAAACACTCAAATGGGGGAGGGGAAGGGCCAAAGCTTCAAAGCCATTTATGGCCATGAAAGGTTGAATTCGGCCATGGCATTTTCCTTGAATTCAGCCACTTAAAGGCTGGGCAAAACCCTTGGTATCCTCTAATTGATGAGGGGAAGATGAATCAAGACTTTGGAATCAATTTGAGGGGGACTCTTGCTCTTTCGTGGCCATTAATGGCTTTCTCTCTCTTCTTTCTCTCTCTTTCTTATGGGAGAAATTAAATTCAGCCACTATGATGGTTGGCTATGATTATTCAACTCCTCGTAACTGATGAAGTGGAATGTATCTATCAATTGGAGAGGCCCTTGGTGTCCCTTGGCCATGAATGACCTCTTTTTCACTTTCTCTCTCCTCCATTAAAGGGGAAGATGGAGTTTTTCTCTTTCCTAGTCATCAAGGTTGAATTCGATGAATAATCCAGCCTAATTGCAGCCCAATAACTCATAATATTAAATAAAAATTAGGTTAACCCAATTGGGTATGGGTTTGAGCTTGAGTTAGCCCATTTGAGCCAACTTGACCTAACACTTGAATAGAGTTGACCTAGGTCAATTTGACCTTTTGGGTTGACTCCAATATGTCCTTAGTGACTAATTGGCCTCTTCTAAGGTCTAGGAAGACTTGGGTAGGGTTGGTTTGTCACATTAGAGGTCAATTGCCCTTAGTTAGGACACCTTGCCAAATTTAGGCCTATGGTTGTCTTAGGTCAATTTTACCATTTTGGGTAGGTCCCAATGGATCCTTCTGGCTCTAATGGACCCTCTAATAGGTTAGGGATGTTGTGGTGGGGTCATGGAGTCATGGTGAAGCCCTATGGTCATCCCAAACTATTGTTTAGAATTCTACTATTTGTTGACCATGGTGATTTCAAACTTCATGCCTAAGCTCACTTGGTCTTCTTAGTTTCCTAGGGTTTTGTCCTGACCTAGTCATGACAAAACCACTCTTAGGGGTCTAGTTGGAAATGGGATGTTACAAATCCCAATATTCAAAATAAAAATTTGGTCCCCGTAATTCAGGTTAGGCATGCGGGGTTTTGACTAAGAGTAATTAAATGTAACATCCCATAGGAAGTTGAATGTATACTTTACCCGGAGAGATCTGGGTACCTCTATGGCATCAAATCTGATGGCTCTCAGGTATGCTCCTCCTGCCCATGGTTCCTTTATAGGACCTTGACCAGCAGGACCTTCTTACGCCACAAGACTCGCACCGTTGTATCATCTATCCTGACCGGATCACAACAGACAATTTGACCAAAAGATATCGAGCCATCTATACCAAGAACCTGCTGTTCCGGCCATAATAGAGCCTTCCTAAGAGAGGAGATGTGGAATACATCGTGCAAAACCGCTAACTCTGGCAGTAGCTCCAGTCTATAAGTCAATGGGTCGATATGCTCTGGGATCCTATAACGCCCATATTCCTTGGACTGAGCTTCTTCCGCCTGCATACCCGCGAGACTCCGTGCATAAAACGTATCTTCAAGAATACACAGTCTCCATCCTTAACTCTACTTGGCAATGTCGCGCATCATAATATTTGGCTGGTTTGCCCTGGGTCTCCAGCATCTTATCTCGAATTAGTCACACCTGGGTATCTGGGTTCTCCACAAATTACGAGTTGAGTGCCTTTGGATCCTTGTCCTAGATCCATGAAAGTGGAATCCTACACCTCCGTACGAGGGTGGAGAGTTGTGTTGAATGTCGGTCACAAGCCTCGATAAGCCTGGACTGATCTTCTCTCCTTGGACGTACACTGTCCATCCAGCTTCAACACGATCATCTTGTGCACCCAAGATAACGAACTTCTACTCCCAAACTTCATGAAACACCCACGAGTGTTTTATTCCGTGTCGGGGTGTCCCCAGCCACCTTGGTCAGTCTATCCTCGATGTTCCCTTTATAATTGTTCCCGGAGTGGGGATGAGGAATCCTGTGTATGAAAATCCCTAATTATACCCTCGAACTTCCACTCTAACTCGAGCAGTGTATGATAATTATGCCTCTTTCTTCACTCCGGGGAGATACATATTCTGAGATACACCATACTTCCGGTGATACATCATAGCGATTAAATTTTTTTGTCCTTCTCCGATATCCTGAATCTCGTTACCCATCATCTAATTTTTCGTGATCATAGTTAATCCTCGTCTTATCGCCAATTCATTGTCTTGGTAATGCTACATGTCATCATTCCAAACATGTTTTTACAAATTCTTATCTTTTTCCGAATAATGTCGAATTATATCCACTTCAATCTCACTATGTTTGTTATGCCTCATTCTCTAAATTAGGTCTAAGGAAACCCAAGTCAATATTAATTCACCCAATAAACAAAGGGCAAGTCCCGAAATAAATAAAAGGTAAGCCCCCAATAAACAAAAGATAAGCCCCTACCTACCTTGGGCTAAGTATCTTTGATATTATCATGTTATATCCATCCCAGCAAGGTGCACAATCCCTATGGCATCAATCTTCGACTTGGGGTTCCCACCTGAAACCTGTTGATATACTCATACTCTAAACCCTCTGAGTCATATTTACGACAACCTTATCCGGGTCAACATGTTCCATATCCCAACTAGGTCTCTTCTAAACTTCAATTCCTATCCGACCCTTAGTGTTTGTCGTGGTGGTTGTCTCTAGGTAATCTTGTTACTGGTACGAGGGTTAAGACTACGTGTCTTCTACCATTCTACTAATTGTTATTGGTCTCAATTCTCCTTAAAGTAGTCCAACCAATTTGAGTAATGGACCGCAGGGTCACCTGAGTTTATTTCTTAGGTTGCCATTCTTGTGTTAAACTCCTCCTTTATTATCTTTTTGTATCTCCTTACCTTAACCAAGTTCATACCAAAGGTCTATTTCTGACTATGGTATACTATAAGTTGTCATGGTTAGTCATGAGTCCTAGTGGGTTGAGTCTAACTCGTTGGCTAGAGAACTATAAAATGAGATCTTCGAGCCGGAGGTGCTCCCTGCTGGGGAAGGATTTGTCGTAGTCTAAAAAGAAGAATTCCAATTAATGAAGAAGTGGACTTTTACATGTGATTTCCCTTATGGGCACACCACTGCTTCCGTTGCTAGTTTGTCCTCAAACTAAGCTCGCGCGGGGGTGACCCAGGGTTAGTGGACTTCTACTTTTCGGATCGAGGTTTTCTCTGATACCACTTGTAAGACCCCATTTTTTTTCTTTTTAAACCACCGGGGTCTTAGGCCCAGAACCGCCGCTTTGCAGGGACATCTTCGCGCTCGGGAAGGTCATCACTACAAAACGTCGATCCTGCCGGCCATATCGATCACAAAAGTGTAGAATAAAGTATAAGAGTAAGAATGAACTCAATACTAGTCCACTATAATCACATGTATATGAATAAATCTTCACGAAGGGAGAGTCCACAACAATAATATAAGAAGTACTAGAAAATTAAGCTCATGACCGATATATCACAATCCTCTCTACAAATCACTCATTGTGGAAGCAAATCTATAGTAACGACTAACGATCAGGACACTCTGTCCTAGAAGTCTTAACTCCGGTGCTAGACTGTCCCATCTCCACACGCACTGACCTCTTGGGCTGCATCTCCAAGTTTGGCTTCACGATCCCCTAAAATGATTTGGTCCGAAAACAGTTAGTCTAAAAGACTAATTTCTATCATCCCCTACCCCTCCCCTATAGCTCCTAGGCACCGAGAATTCAATGGTTACAAGGAAGCATGTATATATCTACAGAAACATGTAACCTTAACTTATAAGAATGCCCATACAGACTTATAAGCTAACAGATCTTCTACAAGGCTCCCATCGTATAAAAAGTCCTATACTAATTTATAAAATGTGGTGTCAGTTTACAAGGAAGCATGTATATATCTACAGAATAAAAACCTTAACTTATAAGCATGCTCACGCAAGCTTATAAACAAAGGGGTCGTTTTGCAGGGCCTATTGTATAAAAACTCTCATACCAATTTATACAATAGGTGTCAATGGTTAAATTCAATGGTTATGATATGACATACAAGTATGCTATGATGTGAATCATGCAAGTGCAACACACCCACTCGACTCTGTGCACACAGACCTTTAGTTCCCCTTTTCTAGAGCTGAACCTCCCAGGAGACCTCCGTACTGGCAAACAGAATCGGTGGGTTGGGCCTCACCCACCACTAAACCGGTATCAGCACTACCAGTAAGACCTATCGTACGCCTCAATACTGGTGCACTAAGCGAAGCTCCTGCGTACTCTTTGTCGGCTGGTCTACCGGACTTAATTTGGCTAAGTGTAAAACCACACCCGCTGAGTCAACATACTGGTGTTGGTAGGACGACTCTCCAATACCGAATACCCACATCCATATACCTTATGCACATGCAATATTAATGTATTATCCACCGAGCCAAAGCTCCCCGGACTATCCCGTCCATCACAACCAATAGCCGAGCCAAAGCACCCCGGACTATCCGACCCATCACAATTATCTACCGAGGCATCGGCTCATTGGGCTAACCTGTCCATCACCAAATCCACCGAGCCTACTGCCTGAGTGACCCAACCTAACATCCTGAGACATTGAGGTGAGTGAAAGTGAATCCCTAGTTATACTAGTTACACTTGCAATTTATTTTGCCTACAGTTTAGGTTTGCCCAGGACTACCCAAGGCATACCCCGTGAAGGGCTTTCGAGAGCACTAGGAACTACTATGGGATGAAGCCCAAAGCTCCCTTTCGCAAGGCACTTATTATTATTTGTTAATACCCAATTTCGGATCCCTTTTAATATTACTCTGGATCTAACCCTGGTGTGTTTTGTCTCTTCCTCTCCACAGGAATGACAATCTTTCATCGATCTCGAGCACCTTTTTACACTACTCAACCCAACACTCTCATTATCATGACTCCTAATGAATCTCTCTTTTTCTCTTTACCAAGATCAGTAAACCAATAACCCCATCTCCCTATGATCATTCCACATGTTATCACAATTTCCGCAGTTTTGCTATATGTAGACCAACCTATGCAATATGATGCATATGATATGAGGTACTCCAAATTTTCATCCAAAAGTCTTAAAATAATTAATGGGGGTCTATCATGACATGATTAGCCTAAATCCAGAAATTTATAATTTTTTAATTAACTTTGATATTTAATTAATTTTTCCCAAAATTAATCCATTGGTTATTTAAACATGAAGTACTAGATTTACTTTGGGTGTGACCATACAAAAATTATGAACACTGTAGGGTAACAAGATAGCAGTGAATACTAAATATCATAAATTTTCATAAATCTTTTAACCTTTAAATACTTAATCCAAAATAATTCATATAAATAAGGGTATTGAAGGAAGTACCAAAAAATCTATTCCAAAAATTACTCAAAAATTAACAGAGCTACATTATGATCATAAAACATCACTGCCTTAGTTTCATGAAATTCCAAAGTCAGCAAACCAGTTAAAAGATTATCCTAAGGAAAACCATCTTAAGGCACTTTATGAAGACACACCCTTGTAATCTCAACTAAACAACATTTAACAATTTTTACATACTTCTATATGCCCTAAAATGTTCTTTGGCTAAGTATCAAAATATTCCAGCAAGCCATTGTATTTATTTTCTATTTATCCACGTAAGGTGCACTAATTTACTTTACAAAGGAAGTACTACAAATAAATCTTCAAACACTCCAAATAAACTACTAACCTAATGTCATTTGATTATCTATTCCAGAATTTCAAATTATTCTACCGCCTATTCATAATATTTTCAACTTTAACATCAAAAGGGCAATATGGAAGCTACAACTTCAAGGATGATCTACTGATCTTTAAACACCCTAATATAAATACCAGAGGTTAACAATACTATGAAATTATCCATACCAAAATATCATCAAGATTCAAGGTCATTTGACCCATAAGATAATTTCCAGGGTTTAAAGTCCTAAATACTTATTAAGTGGTTTATGTGGGGTGCATGTGTCTAAATACCACCATATCCCTTCAAAAGGTATTTCACCACCCTAGGATCTCATGGACTAATCCCCAAGTCCATCCAAGAGCATAACCCCCTATGTCCTTCACAAGCCCCCAAAGTTCAACATTAGGGTTAGAACTAGTGCCCTAGGCCATAATCCATCTGAGGGTGTTAAATGTCATGTCAAATCAGTGGCCCAAATATCAACCTTTGTTGAGGTGGTTTTGCCACTCAAACCCACATGGGGCACTTTTGACCTAAATACCCCTTTTTGGGACAAGGTTATGGTTTACCAAATTCCAACAAAATAATCTCCAAATGAGGTGAAATTTTATATAGAGAACTATACTGACCCCAAGAATCTCTCACCAAAATATGGGATAATTTGAAGGTCTTTAGTCCCTCTAATTAACTTATAATTTTTTTATTAAATAATTACAAACACTATAGAAAATTATTCTCCAAAAATTCTCATTTTTGGATATGTTTTAGGTATAGGTAGGATTGATACCCATCCAAAATTTCAAGTCATTCGGATGTCTGGATTGATGGGGGCACTCAAAAAAATCTCTGGTCTAGCCTAGGTATAGACATCACATACATGAGTGCTGTTGTCAAACCACTTACCCAAATTAGTTGAAATAATATTTAAATTATACTATACTTCAAGGGATACAATGTTCATGTTGGACATTCTTTCTGTAGGGAGCCCTACATATTTATAATATTTAATTTAAAACAGACCAGTAATCAGGACAGAAATTGAAATAATAGGATTTAATAAAATCAGATCCAGTGCGGATCTTAAAGCAAAATCGTGGGGCTCCTGGTCATCTTCTTCCTCCAGCCAAGGGCTGGGATCAGCCCAACCTGGAGCTTACTCCATGTCATTTTCCCGGCCACCCGGCCACCTCCCAGGCCGGCCACCACCGCCACAACCTTCATTGTGGTGGGGGTTATCGTCGGGCTGTGGTACGGCTGCCGGAGGGGCGGTTTCCAGCAAACTAACAAGGTGTAAAATCCATTAAATTTCAGAAATTTTGCTCACCCAATTGGGCCCAATTGAGCCCGATTTATCTCCTAAACGATCTAAAGATCTAGCCCACCAAGAGAGGAGTAGAGGAGGACCTTCAACCGTGTCTGCCAACAGGTTTGGTGGTGGTGTGCCATGGACGGATTTTGGAGCTTTGGGTATGTTGTAACCGCACAGTGAGAGGGCTCAATTTTTTCAGAAAAAATGTGGAAACTCCTCCCCTCTACCTGGTAAAGCTTTCAAAACACTCAAATGGGTGGAGTGGAAGGGCCTAAGATTCAAAACAATTTATGGCCATGAAAGGTTGAATTCGGCCATGACATATTCCTTGAATTCAACAACCTAAAGGCTGGGGAAAACCCTTGGAATCCTTTAATTGATGGGGGGAAGATGAATCAAGACTTTGGAATCAATTGGAGGGGGACTCTTGCTCTTCCATGGCCATTAATGCTTTTCTCTATCTTCTTTCTCTCTCTTCCTTATGGGAGAAATGAAATTCAGCCACTATGATGGCTGGCTATTATTATTCAACTCCTCATAACTGATGAGGGGGAACAATTGGAGAGGCCCTTTGTAACACCCCTGAAATCTCAAAAGCCAAAGTGGGATTCAGGTTGGCTGATACGGCCTGAGACACGGGCGTGTCTCAGGGCATGTTAGGTGTACATGGACTGGGACACGGGCGTGTCCCAGGGCAAGTCCCTATTATCGACAAGTACTCGAGAACTGATCGTCGAGTATGGAACACGGCCTGTGACACGGGCGTGTCACAGGGGCATGTTTGGCACACGGTTAGGGACACGGGCGTGTGCCTTAGCCGTGTCCTACTCGGGTGATTTTGGAGATCGTGTTACAGGGGTGATATGGCCAGGTACACGGTCGTGTACTGAGTGACACGGGCATGTCAGGCTTGATACGAGTGTGTCAATGCCCGTGTTCTAGTTTATTTTCAGTCGGTTGTGCACTGCTTTAGGAACACGGCCTGTGACACGGGCGTGTCACAACCCGTGTTCGGCCCAGGAAATCAAATTTAGGTTTGATCAGAGCCGTTCATTTTCTTTGAACAAGATCCAATGGTCTGGGCTCTTCCCTGGGTTGATAAGGCAGGATTGAAGAGGAGAAAGCTCATTTGAGTTTCATCTTTCTTCTTCTAAAGTTAAGAGAGAGGGGAGAGTAAGGCAAGGAAGAAGAAGAGGAATTCGGCCGCCGGTGGTGCTGCGGTGGTCCAAATCGCGAGCCGAGTTCGGATTTACGAAGGTAAGGCTGCTGCGAAGGCTTTCATCCATCTCAATTCTCTCCATGGCTCCGAGGCGACTTCCAAGGGTAACGATTTCCGTCTTGGACATGTGAAGTCCTACTTTCCTGCATTTGCATAGGGAAAACCCATCCCCGCGAGTGTGTGGTGGGTTGTGGTGTCCCTTGGGGTAGATATGTGAAGTCCCCCTTGTTAGAGTCCGGAATTGGAGTACGGATCTAGGCATGCTGTGTGAAGCCCATCTGGACGTACTGGTCTGGATTGGTGATGCTTGTTTGCATTCGGAGGAATCTCCGAGTAGTTGATTGTTCTTGTGCAATCTGTGGTGCATACCTGTCGCTTGGTGCAGCAGGAAGTACTGGAGGAAGTCCAGGAAATTGTGAGAGTTGGTTCAACTCTTGTGACGGTGAGTTGTCACTTTACGTGGTGTTGAGCCGTTGGGCTGCAACTATATAAAATGAGGCTTCGTGCCAAACAGGCAAGGTGAAACCGACCCGTGCCTTTATTTGTGGTCTTAGGTTTGATGTACTTGGTAGTGGCAAGGAGGTTTGAGCAACGGGGGGTGGCTGATACGTACCTGCGTTATGTAGGCTGGACATGAGAGAACCAAGGCATTGGGCTTTCGTCAGCGGCATAATAAGAGTCTTGGGCCTACGTGCCAGACTAAATGCTCATTAGTGGGATCCGGTGTTTTCGGTACACCCGAATGTTCCCTGAGTGTACGGAGCGTCAGGCCGTCGTGTCGGCATTTGTGATATGTATTGACTATGCGGTCGTGCACGTCTTGCGTGGGTTGCTATATATACTGTTGAAACATGCTTTGCAGGGATGGAATTCCGCTACACCGTGCCAGGGGCAGGGTCTTTATAATTGGTCAGCTAAATGCTGACCGTTGCCTTGTTTACCACTGCTTTGTGGATTGGTTCTTGCAGGTGCTGGAGGTGCTGGTTCGAGCGGGACTTAGCGGGCTGAAGCCCAAGCTGCATTGTTGCCCTAGAAGGCTTTATTTTGTTTCTTCTTGTTCATGTGTGGCCGGCCTGCGTTTCGATGTCTGTAAACCACACCTTGTTAAGAGAAATTTATAAGGCCTTAAGGCCAGATACTTTGGTTGTATACATTCTTATGTTTTAGTGGATAGTTCGTGTTACTCTTGAGTTCAAGTTTTCAACCGTGAAGCTTCCGCTAGAATGCTCTGTGTTAGGATGCGTTGGTTTTGATATTATTTAGTAGCGTCTCCGCCTATTTGTGGAATATTATGTGGGGCCCCGGCCGGACCCTCTATTATACTCTTCTTGACTAGTAGAGGTGTTACAATTTGGTATCAGCTTGTTGGTCGATCTCTTCCGAATTTGCGGACGAATTCTTTTGAGGGGTGGCGAGCACGTGTCAGTGCTGTCATTATAACACTTAACTTGAACTCAAGAATGTCCACTTAAGAATGCAAATACACTTGTTTGTTGAACCTGTGTATTCTTTTTGTATGTTTGTCATTTTACTTTGTCGCTAAATTGTGTGTTTTATACATATAGGTGACTAAAATTGTTGCGGGTCAATCCGAACCTCAACTTCATGTAGAAAGTGAGGCACAAGCTGAGGTGCCCACACCTCCTCCATCCGCTAAAATGGTACGTTTCATCACGAAAATGGTACTTGCTGTGATGAATGCTCAGCAGGCTGGGCAGGCACGTCCTGTAGTGGTGCCAACGCATGGAAGGGTACGGCAAGAACCGGTAGAAGCTGTAGTTGATCCGCGGGCAGCAGATCAACAATTGAAGCAATTCTTGAGCTTCAATCCTCCACAATTTAATGGTGCAGGGTCACCGGCCCAAGCAGAGGATTGGCTTGCAAGGATCAAGAGGATCATGAGAGCGATCAAGGCTGAGGAGGGACAGAAGGTTATGTTGGCCACTTTCCTACTGGAAGGAGATGCTCGTTTATGGTGAGATGAGATTGAACTGCATCACTTGGCCGGTAGACAACTTGCAGAGGTCTCGATGGACGAATTTTCTCGGTTGTTCTTGGCTCAACATCTACCAATGCAGCAAAGTATATCGATGGAAATGGAATTTCAATGGTTAACCCAAGAAGATTGTAGTGTGGATGATTATCTGCATGAGTTCACACGTTTGGGAAGATATGCGGGTACAATCTTCGCCGAAGAATAGCGTAAGATTAGTAGGTTTTATGCGGGACTGCGAGATGAGCTGCGGTATTTGCTCTCGAGTTTTGTGAGTCAGGGATTTCAAGCCTTAGTCTATACGGCTCGGTCTTTGGAGACGGACATGAGAAGAGGGCAGGCAAAAGGGACCTTGGCTGTGACAAAGCCAGAGTTCAAGCCTCCGTGTCCAGAGAAGTTTGGGTACCGTAAGAGATGGGGAAAGAAGTCCAAGTCTACTGGACAAGCTCCTTCTGCGACTGTGACAGAGACATCTGGGATTCGATCTCGCGCTTGTTTTACGTGCGGGAAGTTGGGACACTTCGCATGTGATTGCCGAGTTGGTCTTCCAAAGGGTGATAAGAAGACGGGAGCGTCTTATGTGGAGAAAGGGAAGAATGTGGTGGAATCTTCTGCCTCACACGCGCAGCCCAGGGTCTTCAACCTTGGACAACAGGAGGCCATTAAGCAGGCGGATGTCGTCATAGGTGCGCGCAGTTTTTAATGTTATTTTTTACTGTGTGCTGTGCTTGTTTTGATTGTGATGTTTTAGGGTTTGTCCTTATACGAGAGTATCCGGCGCGAACACTGTTTGACACAGGTGCTTCACATTCGTTTCTGTCTAAAGATTTCGTCTTTCATGTCGGGGTACCTATCCGGACCATGACAAACAGTGTAAAGGTGTTGTTACCTAACGGATGTTTGATGTGCGCGGATAAATCTTGCGGTCTTGAGGTCAAGATAGCGAGTCGAGTGTTCAAGGTGGAAGCATTAGTATTTCCGATCAAGGAATTTGATATAATCTTTGGTATGGACTGGCTGTCAGAGCAGCGTGCCTGTATAGATTGCACTTCAAAAGAGGTCACACTCGGACAGAATACCGAACAAAAGACTAAGTTCATTGGTATACAAGTGATGAGTGGGATGTTATTATCTGCTCTCCAAGTCGTTAAGACAGTTCGGAAGGGTGCGGAGTTGTTCTTCACACTCATGGAGGCGGTGGCGCCGAAGTCCAGTGTGAGTGAAGTGTCGATTGTGTCGGAGTATACTGATGCGTTTCCAAAGGACCTTTCGGGGTTACCTCCCCAAAGGTAAATCAACTTCGCTATCGAGCTGGTGTCGGGTGCAAAACCTGTGGCCCATTCGCCGTATCGGGTAGCGCCAAAAGAGATGGCCGAACTGAAAGTTCATTTGCAAGAGCTGTTGGAGCAGGGATACATACGCCCAAGTATGTCACCTTGGAGCGCGCCTGTTCTTTTTGTGAAAAAGAAAGACGGTAGTTTGCGGCTATGTATTGATTATCGTGAACTGAATAAGCTGACGAAAAAAAACAAGTATACGATTCCACAGATCGATGACTTATTCGATCAGCTAGCGGGCTCAACCGTCTATTCCAAGTTGGATTTTAAATCCGGGTATTACCAATTACGGATTAGGGAAGGTGACATTCCCAAGACAGCTTTTGGCACATGCTACGATCACTATGAGTTCACAGTGATGTCGTTCGGCTTATGTAATGCGCCTTCGGTATTCATGGATCTCATGCATCGAACGTTCCGCGAATACTTGGATCTGTTTGTGATTGTGTTCATTGATGATATCCTCATGTACTCACAGTCGGAGGAAGATCATGCAAACCATTTGCGGTTGGTATTGCATACCTTGCAGAGAAATAAGCTGTATGGCAAGTTCTCTAAGTGTGAGTTCTGGCTCTCGTCGGTGGCTTTTCTGGGCCATGTGGTAAGTGGAGAGGGCATAACGGTGGATTCAGAAAAGATAAGTTCCATTCGTGATTGGCCAGTGATGTCTTCGGTGGCCGAAGTCAGGAGTTTTCTTCGACTGGCAGGCTACTATAGAAAATTTGTGGAGAACTTCTCCCGGATTAATTTGCCTTGGACTACGTTGACGAGAAAAGATCAGAAGTTTGTTTGGACGCCAGAGTGCGCGCGAGCTTTTGAGGAGCTAAAAGTTCGTTTGACCACGGCGCCTGTTTTGACGTCGCCATGTGGTACAGATGGTTTTGAGATATACAGTGATGCGTCAGGAAGCGGCTTAGGCTGCATTCTCCTGCAGTTTGGCAAGATGATCGTTTATGGCTCACGTCAATTGAAAGTGCATGAACATTATTACCCCGTCCACGACTTGGAATTGGTGGCGGTGATCTTTTTGCAAAAGTTGTGGCGGCACTATCTTTATGGCGTGAAGGTAGATATTTATACAGATCATAAAAGCCTAAAGTATCTGCTCGATCAAAAGGATTTGAATATGCGACAAAGGAGGTGAATGGAATTCCTAGGGGATTATACCTTCGACATTCACTATGTTCCCGGAAAGGGAAATGTGGTCGCTGATGCCTTGAGTCGTCGGACTCTAGTGCGGCCAAGTTGGTTGCGGATACATGATGAGCGTCTAATCCAGGAGTTGGAAGCATTGGAGATATCTTGTGTGGAAAGGGATTCTTCGGCCGATGCATGCTTGAACTGGATGGAGGTTCAATATGACCTTGTGGACAGGGTTCGGCGGGCAACGGAGTTTGATGAAAGTATCCAGCGCTATGCAAAGGAGGGGTATGGTGACCAATTCTCCTGGGATGACGGTTTATTACGGAAGGATGGCCGATTGTGCGTCCCTTGTGCGGGTAAATTACGATAAGAATTGTTATATGAAGCACACTTTACAAAGTACTCAATTCACCCTGGGAGCACAAAAATGTACAAGGACATGAAGAAATTTTTTGGTGGCCCGGTTTAAAGAAGGACATAGCTGCGTATGTAGCTAAGTGTCGTACTTGTGCTTTGGTAAAGGTAGAATGTCAACGGCCGAGTGGTTTCCTGAAATCGTTGTCGGTTCCGCAGTGGAAGTTTGAGGATATTTCTATGGATTTCGTGCACGGATTGCCGAGATCTCAACTTGGGAATGACTCAATCTGGGTGATTGTAGACTTGTTGACAAAGGTGGCTCACTTTCTACCGAACAAGCGGGACGATTCTATGGAAATGTTTGCAAAGCTCTATGTGGATCAGATTATTCGATTGCACGGTGTTCCCCGGAGCATCGTAAGTGACCGAGATGGGCGATTTACTTCGAAAGATTGGAGGCTAATTCATCAGTTGTTGGGCACGAAGTTAGCATTCAGTACAGCCTTTCATCCATAAACGGATGTCCAAACTGAACAAACCAACAGAACAATGGAGGATATGCTCCGTATGTGCGCCCTGCACTTCGGTAAGAAGTGGGAAGATCATCTTGTTATGGTGGAGTTTGCCTATAATAATAGCTACCAAGTGAGTATCGGTATGGCACTGTTTGAAGCTTTGTATGGTCGCAAGTGCCGTACACCGTTAGCTTGGGCAGAAACTGGCGAATCCAAACTTTTGGGACAAAAGGAAGTCGAGGATGCTATCTCAACAATATGCTCTATTCGAGAGAGACTACTAATAGCCCAGGATCGGCAAGCCAAGTATTACAATGCTAAGCACCGGAACATGGAGTTTGCGGTGGGTGACTGGGTTTATTTAAAGATTAAACCCTTCAAAAGCGTATCTCAGATTCGGCGGTTGAAAAAACTAAGTCTGCGATACCTTGGTCCGTTTGAAGTGATGGAGCGAGTTGGGGAAGCTGCATATCAGCTAGCTCTTTCATCGGAATTGGGTGGACTGCATGATGTGTTCCACATCTCGGTACTATGAAAAGCAGTCAAAGACCCAGCTCAAGTGATTGAGAATGATCGGGTGCCGGTTTAGTATAGGCTAACGACAAAGGTGAGGCCCATTTAGATCGAGGATCGAGCGGAGAAATAGTTGCGGAACAAAACGATCGGGATGGTCAAAGTCCGGTGGGACAATTTTGGCTAAGAAGAGCAAACATGGGAGCAGGAGCTGACCATGCGAGCTGAGTTCCCTGAGTTATTTGTGTAAACTGTTTGCTTGTCTATATGGTGTTGCAACATATATGTAGAAGTATCACTTTTTGTGTCATGCTTGCATCTCCCTACTGCATCCAAATTTTGGGACAAAATTTTATTAAGGAGGGGAGGATTGTAACACCCCAAAAATATCAAAAGCCAAAGTGGGATTTAGGTTGGCTGACACGGCCTGAGATACGGGCGTGTCTTAGGGCGTGTCAGGTGTACACAGCCTGGGACACGGGCGCGTCCCTGGGCGTGTCCCTATTCTCGACAAGTACTCGCGAATTGATCGTCGAGTGTGGAACACGGCCTGTGACACAGGCGTGTCACAGGGGCATGTTTGGCATACGGCTAGGGACACGGGTGTGTGCCTTAGCCGTGTCCTGCTCGGGTGATTTTGGAGATCGTGTTACAGGGGTGACACATCCAGGTACACGGCCGTATACTGGGTGACACGGGCGTGTCAGGCTTGACACGGGTGTATCAATGCCCGTGTTCTGGTTTATTTTTAGTCGGTTGTGCACCGCTTCAGGAACACGGCCTGTGATACGGGCGTGTCACAACCCGTATACGGCCCAGGAAATCAAATTAAGGGCTGATCAGAGCCGTTCATTTTCTTTGACCAAGATCCAATGGTCTGGGCTCTTCCCTGGGTTGATAAGGCTGGGATTGAAGAGGAGAAATCTTATTTGAGTTTCATCTTTCTCTTTCTAAAGTTAAGAGAGAGGGGAGAGCAAGGCAAGGAAGAAGAAGAGGAATCCGGCCGCTGGTGGTGCTGCGGTGGTCTAAATCGCGAGCCGAGTTTGGATTTACGAAGGCAAGGCTGCTGCAAAGGCTTTCATCTGACTCAATTCTCTCTATGGCTCCGAGGCGACTTCCAAGGGTAATGATTTCCGTCTTGGACATGTTAAGTCCTACTTTCTGCATTTGCATAGGGAAAACCCGTCCCCGCGAGTGTGCGGTGGGTTGTGGTGTCCCTTGAGGTAGATATGTGAAGTCCCCCTTGTTAGAGTCCGAAATTGGAGTACAAATCTAGGCATGCTGTGTGAAGCCCATCTGGACGTACTGGTCTGGATTGGTGATGCTTGTTTGCATTCGGAGGAATCTCCGAGTAGTTGATTGTTCTTGTGCAATCTGTGGTGCATACCTGTCGCTTGGTGCAGCAGGAAGTACTGGAGGAAGTCCAGGAAATTGTGAGAGTTGGTTCAACTCTTGTGACGGTGAGTTGTCACTTTACGTGGTGTTGAGCCGTTGGGCTGCAACTATATAAAATGAGGCTTCGTGCCAAACAGGCAAGGTGAAACCGACCCGTGCCTTTATTTGTGGTCTTAGGTTTGATGTACTTGGTAGTGGCAAGGAGGTTTGAGCAACGGGGGGTGGCTGATACGTACCTGCGTTATGTAGGCTGGACATGAGAGAACCAAGGCATTGGGCTTTCGTCAGCGGCATAATAAGAGTCTTGGGCCTACGTGCCAGACTAAATGCTCATTAGTGGGATCCGGTGTTTTCGGTACACCCGAATGTTCCCTGAGTGTACGGAGCGTCAGGCCGTCGTGTCGGCATTTGTGATATGTATTGACTATGCGGTCGTGCACGTCTTGCGTGGGTTGCTATATATACTGTTGAAACATGCTTTGCAGGGATGGAATTCCGCTACACCGTGCCAGGGGCAGGGTCTTTATAATTGGTCAGCTAAATGCTGACCGTTGCCTTGTTTACCACTGCTTTGTGGATTGGTTCTTGCAGGTGTTGGAGGTGCTGGTTCGAGCGGGACTTAGCGGGCTGAAGCCCAAGCTGCATTGTTGCCCTAGAAGGCTTTATTTTGTTTCTTCTTGTTCATGTGTGGCCGGCCTGCGTTTCGATGTCTGTAAACCACACCTTGTTAAGAGAAATTTATAAGGCCTTAAGGCCAGATACTTTGGTTGTATACATTCTTATGTTTTAGTGGATAGTTCGTGTTACTCTTGAGTTCAAGTTTTCAACCGTGAAGCTTCCGCTAGAATGCTCTGTGTTAGGATGCGTTGGTTTTGATATTATTTAGTAGCGTCTCCGCCTATTTGTGGAATATTATGTGGGGCCCCGGCCGGACCCTCTATTATACTCTTCTTGACTAGTAGAGGTGTTACACCCTTGGTCTCCCTTGGCCATGAATGACCTCCTTTTCACTTTCTCTCTCCTCCATTAAAGGGGAAAATGGAGTTTTTATCTCTCCTAGTCATCAAGGTTGAATTTGATTACTAATCCAGCCTAATGGCATCCCATTAACTCATAATATTAAATAAAAATGAGGTTAGCCCAATTGGGTTTGGGTTTGAGCTTGAGTTAGCCCATTTGAGACAACTTAACCAAACACTTGAGTAGAGTTGACCTTGGTCAATTTGACCTTTTGGGTTGACTCTAATATGTCCTTAGTTACTCATTGGCCTCTTCTAATGTCTAGGAAGACATGGGTAGGGTTGGTTGGGCACATTAGAGGTCAATTGCCCTTAGTTAGGACACCTTGCCCAATTTAGGCCTAGGGTGGTCTTAGGTCAATTTGACCATTTGGGGTTGGTCCCAATGGATCCTTATGGCTCTAATAGACCCTATAGTAGGTTAGGGATGTTGTGGTGGGGTCATGGAGTCATGGGGAAGCCCTATGGTTGATGCATAAAAATCGTCTCACAGACTACAATCCGAATAGGCAAGTGTACCTATCGTTTTATAGTATAGTGATATAAATAAATCAAGGTTGTATAAAAACTCGGTGCAGGCAAGTATTATTACTCACAATGACTCGATTATCTTACCGAAAGATTGATTGGGTTTTGAAAATATTTTAAATTAAAACTAAAGATAATTTTTGAAACGAAAACTTATGATAAAAAGCTAGCATTCGATCAATGATTCACCATAAAATGAGACGAGAAGGATAAAAATATAATTTTATAATTGCAAATTAAACTCGACCGTGACGTATCCGATTATAGGAAGAAATCTCGCTAGAGCATTAAATCCCCTAACTTATAGATGTTTTGGCCGGAAATCTCTTTACAAGTCAAAATGGCCTCAAGTCACATTACCGAAGTGACCTGCACTATTGGATTTGAATCCAATCCGGAGGATTTACGTCATCCTATCTCTAAGGTACTCCTTCCTTCTTTGAGTGATCTTTCACTTCAACGAGTCTCTCGACTTTTATGAAATGAGATCAAATGCCTACTACCGTATACCTGAAATACGGAGTCGACACAAGAAAAATCAAAGAAGGATCGATAATAATTTAGACAAAAATAAAACTAAAAAGTAAAGGAAAACCTCATCTCATTTCATGGATCCTCACGATCGAATGCTAAGGGGAATTAGCAACGCATAATTGAAAAGGAAACCAAAATAAGATAAAGAAATAACATATTCATTGATTATATAAAAGGGAAGAGTACACAATAATAAAAAGAAGAAAATGTTATTCTACTAGACAAAAGGAGATTACAACAAAGAAAAGAACTATAGCAACAATGAAGAAAAGTACTTGCACTAGAACTAGCTATCTCACTTACTCTCTCTCCAATCCTACCTCCCAATGCATGAGACATGGGTTCCTTTTATAGATGAGGGGGAATGTTCTAGAATGAAGTGGAGAAGAAGGGGCACAAGGGGTGGCCGGCCATGCAAAGGGGAGAGGATGCATGCATTTCATTTAATGAGGGGAGAGAAAAGAGGAGGTTCAATGCATGTAATTTATGGAAATGAAAGTGGAAAATATAAAGTAGAGAGAGGGGATGAATGTAGAATAAAGAGGGGGAATAGAGGGGGGGGTGGCCATGCATGAATGTGGAGGTACATGCATGTGGAAGTAAATGAGGAGGAGAGAGAGAGATGGGGGGAGGGCCAGCCAAGCATGGGCCATAAATGGGCTGAAATGATGGAGGAAGAGCCATGCAAAGGTGGCGGGCTGCATGGGCCTGTTGTAAGCTCGGGTTTCTTGATGAGGAGTGGCCAGGCTACTCCAAACTTCAATGGCTGCATGGGCTGCTCGGGTTGAGTTAGTTGTAGGGTCTCGGGCTGCACCAACATGGTTGGATGGGTCTTGAGCATTGAACTTGAACCTACAAATAAAGCAAAACAAAACTTAATAACATTAGTCAATTTTTTATAACATAACATAGATAAACATAAAACATAGAACATAAAATAATAAAAGTGAAAATACATAAAACATATAAATAAAACTATGAATTTTTATATCATAACATAACAAAACATTAAAATAAAATAACAATATAACAAGCATATAAATACATAAAACTATAATAAAACCTAAGAATTATGAATACTAAACTACCCCAAAAGGGATGTCTAAAACTAGTCATCAAATTCCCCCATGCTAGAGTATTTGCTTGCCCTCAAGCAAATGGAATTGAAAACTAGGGAAGAGGAATTAAAAGTAAACAAAGCAAATTTAGGTTTCATAGATTAAGAAAACCAAAACATGAAAAATTAAACTATCCTAATTTCTATGTTAACAACTAGTGGGGTGAGAAGTGCACAATAGAAAACTTGAAAATGGAAACCTAAAAAATTCATTAGAACATAAAGAAGAATTACACATTTCTAAATCCCTAAAACAATGCATCCAAAATAAATGAAAATAAGAAAGACAAGAGTAGAAATTGTAAATATATGGCGCATTGACGAACTACTAGTTTACTGGAATAATAATTACCCCTCAATCACCTCAAGATAACCTCCAAAGAAATCCATCAATGATGGTGGTCATAAGCTTTTCCGTTCACACTCTCTCCACTACGCGAATTCACTTCTAAAGATCAAAAGGACTTCAATAAGCGTAAATACTTGGCTTAGGTAAATGATTAGGAATAGAAACTCAATGATAAAAACGGCGGGTAAATCACACTAAACCAAGGGTGAGCTCAAAATAAAAAAAAATTAGAAATGACAAGTACGTCATTTCTCCAGTTCAAACTAAAAAATATGGCCAAGATTTTTTTTTCTTTTCAAAATTTGGCAACAAATAAACTTTTTCTCTATTTTTTTTTCTTATTTTGATTTGATAACATTTTGATAATAACTTTTTTTTCATTCATAAAACAGAGCTCCAAATGCAAACTAATAATTTTCTTTTTCATTTTCAAAGATAATAACCCTTCACAAACATAATATTTAAGCTCAAAGTTTAGTGTGAAATAGGAAAGGCATTTTGGCTTTGGCGAAATAATGAAATGTAAGGTGGAGCTAAAAACAAAGAAACATGGACAAAGGCCCAAAAATTGTTTTGCGACGGTGAAAATTTTTTGGTGGGCAAGAAAGGTTCAAACGAGTCAAAGGGTGGCCTAAATCATTTCTAAAGTACGTAAAAATGACGCAAATGTTTCGAGAGTAGTTAGGGACAAGTTCTAGACACCAAGAAAGTATTACCCCACAAATGAAAAGGAGATAACATTACCTAGCAACCATTCGTACGCAACTAACCGAATAATAAGAACACTACAGTTTGCTAACTTATAACGTAAAAAAACAGATGTCTATATTTAAGAACAATAAAATTGTAAAACTAAGCTATGTAAGAATGAAAAATTTAGAAAACCAATTCAAGGAAATCTACATAGAACTACAGAACCACACGGGCCTACACATCACTAGAAGAAACATAAAACTAAAGATAGAAAATAATTTTTGATTTTGTTTTTCAAATAGATTTTAGCAATTTTTTTTATTTTGATTTTATAATTTTGGGTTTTGTTTTCATTAAAGAAAAAGCAGTACTAAAGAAGCTTAATAAAACTATATTAATTTTTTTTTTAAGAAATTTAAAACATTTTTTTTACAAAGGAAAGAAGAAAGAAAACAACTAAACCCTCCCCCATGCTTGGATTTTTAATTGCCCTCAATGAAAAATAAAAACAAAAAAGAAAAAGGAAGAAGAAAAGGGAGGGGGATGCAATAAAGTAAATACTTAAAAAAAATGACTTCCCCGAATTCGTAAGGACAAATACATATGTCGATCCCCCATGCTTGAGCTTGACACCGGCTCAAGCCTAAGGAAGAGAGGAAAGGGTGGAGCCAAATGAACCGTTGGGGGCATTATTCATGCAAAACAAAAGAAGCAAACAAAAAGAAAGAACAAAAAGTGATAAGCAAGGGGTGCCTCCCAAGAGCGCTCTTTGTTTAACGTCACCTGAGCCCGACGTTATTGGTTAGCTAAATGGAAAATAAAAACTAATGTGAAGAGGTAACTCCCTAAGTATGCGCTTAGGAGATTAAATCAAAAAAGAGAAAAATTGAAGAATCGCACCGACATGTGGTGGAATCCTCAAGGGAATGACATCCGAAAATGAACGAACAAAGTTATAGAAGAACTCCGTCGTATGTAAAATGGGAAAGAAGGGGTCGTCAAAAGAAGAAGAAGAAGAAATAGAAGAAGAAATAGAAAGAGGAATAAAAGAAGTTGAAAAATAAATTTCATCAATGGAAATTTCACAAGCAGAAGGAGAGACTTGTGAAATTTCGGGAGAAGAAAGGGTAGAGAGGACTAAAGGAGAATTATCTAAAATAAAAGAAGAAGAAGAAGAAGACTCTCTAAAATTAGAAAAAGTTTGAACAGTTAAAGTTTGAAGCGAAATGGAATCACAAACGTCTTCAGAAAAAGAAAGAGAATGATGAGATGTCTTGTCATCCTCAAAAGGTAAGAAGCACGTCGGAGTATCCATAGGGGTGTCATCCAAAGGAGGAAGGAAACAATCCGGAATATCCGAATAGTTATCCTACTCGAGAGGAAAAAGACAAGCCGGGATATCCGGTGACTCATTGCACGATGAAATTTGAGGAGACGGAGAAGAAGACGAAGAAAATGAAGCAGCCTCATGAGAAAAATAACCGATAATGGTCTTGAAATGCGAATCAATATTATCAAGTGAAGTTTACAATTCAAGATACCCATTATCGATAGAATTAAAACTTGGAGGCGCGGCGTGCGGGAGAAAATCATAAGAAAAATAAGACGGGTTCCCCATCTCCCAAGTAGGATAAAAATTGGAGTAAGAGTCAAATTGACCACTTTGACCTGCTCTAGAAAAATTGAAATCAAAAGAGGGAGGGGTTCCCGAAAGACATGCAAAATTAAAATGGTCTAGTGATCCTCAAAAAGGGCAAAAAGATGATGATTCCATAAAAAAACTGTTACCAAAAAGAAAAGAGAAAATTTAATTTTTTTTGATTTTTTTTAAATTTTAGTAGAAGTAATAATCTCGGTGCTTTCGTAATATTGCCAAAAATAGTCCCCGGCAACAACGCCAAAAACTTGATGCATAAAAGTCATCTCACGGACTACAATCCGAATAGGCAAGTGTACCTATCGTTTTATAGTATAGTGATATAAATAAATCAAGGTCATGTAAAAACTCGGGGTAGGAAAGTATTATTACTCACAATGACTCTATTATCCTACCAAAAGATTGAATGGGTTTTGAAAATATTTTAAATAAAAACTAAAGATAATTTTTGAAATGAAAACTTATGATAAAAAGCTAGCATTTGATCAATGATTCACCATGAAATAAGACGATAAGGATGAAAATATAATTTTATAATTTCAAATTAAACTAGACTGTGACGGATCCGATTATAGGAAGTAATCTCGATAGAGCATTAAATCCCCTAACTTATAGACGTTTTGACCGAAATCTCTTTACAAGTCAAAATTGTCTAAAGTCGCATTATCGAAGTGCCCTGCACTTTTGGATTTGACTCCAATCCGGAGGATTTACATCATCCTATCTCTAAGGTTTTGTTCAACTCCTTCCTTCTTTGAGTGATCTTTCACTTCAACGAGTCTCTCGACTTCTATGAAATGAGATCAAATGCCTACTATCGTATAACGGAAATACGGAGTCGACACAAGAAAAATCAAAGAAGGATCGATAATAATTTAGACAAAAATAAAACTAAAAAGTAAAGTAAAACCTCATTTCATTTCATGGATCCTCACAATCGAATGCTAAGGGGAATTAGCTACGCATAATTGAAAAGGAAACCAAAATAAGATAAAGAAATAACATATTCATTGATTAGATAAAAGGGAAGAGTACACAATAGTAAAAAGAAGACAATGTTATTCTACTAAACAAAAGGAGATTACAACAAAGAAAAGAACTATAGCAACAATGAAGAAAAGTACTTACACTAGAACTAGCTATCTCACTTGCTCTCTCTCCAATCCTACCTCCCAATGCATGAGTCGTGGGTTCCTTTTATAAATAAGGGGGAAGGTTCTAGAATGAAGTGGAGAAGAAGGGGCACAAGGGGTGGCCGACCATGTAAAGGGGAGAGGATGCATGCATTTCATTTAATGAGGGGAGAGAAAAAAGGAGGTTCACTGCATGTAATTTATGGAAATGAAAGTGGAAAATATAAAGTAGAGAGAGGGGATGAATGTAGAATAAAGAGGGGGAATAGAGGGGGCGGCCATGCATGAATGTGGAGGTACATGCATGTGGAAGTTAATGAGGAGGAGAGAGAGATGGGGGGAAGGGCCAGCCAAGCATGGGCCATAAATGGGCTGAAATAATGGAGGAAGAGCTATGCAAAGGTGGCGGGCTGCATGGGCCTGCTGTAGGCTCGGGTTGCTTGATGAGGAGGGTCCGGGCTACTCCAAACTTCAAGGGCTGCATGGGCTGCTCGGGTTGAGGTTGTTGTAGGGGTTTGGGCTGCACGAGCATGGTTGGATTGGTCTTGAGCATTGAACTTCAACCTACATATAAATCAAGACAAAACTTAATAAATTTAGTCAATTTTTATAACATAACATTGATAAACATAAACATAGAACAAAAAATAATAAAAGTGAAAATACATAAAACATATAAATAAAATTATGAATTTTCATATCCTAACATAACAAAACATTAAAATAAAATAACAACATAACAAGCATATAAATACATAAAACTATAATAAAACCTAAGAATTATGAATACTAAACTACCCCAAAAGGGATGACTACAACTTGTCATCAATGGTCATCCCAAACTATTGTTTAGAATTCTACTATTTGCAGACCATGGTGATTTCCAACTTCATGCCTAAGCTCACTTGGTCTTCTTGGCTTCCTAGGGTTTTGTCTTGACCTAGTCATGACAAAACCACTCTTAGGGGTCTAGTTGGAAATGGGATGTTAGAGTGGTGGCACCTCTCGGGTTTCTGCAACTACACAGTGGAGTAACTCGAAATCGATAGGGGAAGGGTGGAAACGACTCCTTGGAGTCCAGTGAAGCTTCTAAAACAATAAAATGGGGAAGGGGGTGGTCATGGCATCAAGGCCATTAATGGACATGAATAGCTTAGCTCGTCCATGGTGGTTCTCTGCATCCAGTCAGTGGAAGAGCCTCGAAAGGCTCTTGATCTTCTCAGGGCTGTTAGGGGAGATGAACCAAGCAAGAAGAATGGGCCTTGGCTTCCCTATGCCATGAATGGCCTCCACTCATTTTCTCTCTCCTACATTAAAGAGGAATTGAAGCTTTCTCTCTCCTTCCCCCTCATGGCCGAATTTGTTTATCACACTAGCCTAATTAAAGCCCACCAATTCATGACATTAATCAATTATGAGGTGGTTAGCCTAAGTGAATAGGGCTTGAGCTTGGGTTAGCCCTTTTTGAGTTAAGTTTGACTTGACCTATCCTAGGGTTGACTTTGGTCAAATTGACCTTTTGTATCACCATTAATGGGTCCTTGGTGACCTATTGGCCTCCCCTAGGGTCTAGGTAGGGATGGGAAGGGTTGACTTGGCACCTTGAAGGTCACTTGACCCTTATTAAGGACACTTTGACCACTTTGGGGTTTGAGTTGACTTGAGTCAACTTAGCCACTAGGGTTGCCCCCAATGGGTCCTTGGTGATCCATTGACCTCACGCTTGTGTTAGGAGGACATGGGTGGTGTCCACTTACTTAAGGGAAGGTCAATTGAACCTATGTAAGTCAGTTGGACCCATTTAGGGTTAGGGTTGACTTAGGTCAACTTAAGCTCTAAGGTTGACCACAATGGATCTTTGGTGACCCATTGACCCCACTCTAGGTATAGGGAGACATTGGTAGGATTGGTTGGGCTCATTAGGGCATATTGCCCTTAGCTAGGGCATCTTGCCCTATTTAGGCCTAGAATGATCCTAGGTCAACTTGGCCATCTTGGGTTGACTCAAATGGACCCTTAGGGGCTTTCAATAGATTGGTGAGGTCATGGTGGGGTCTTGGAGTCTCATGGTCATCCTAAAATAAGGTATAGGAATTTAATATTTGCAGACCATAATGATCTCACCGATATTCCAAAGTCCACTTGGTCTTCTTGGGCTTCTAGGGTTTTGTCATGACAAGACAACTCCTAGGGGGTCTAGTTGCCTAAGGGATGTTACATGGCCTATGGTACCCTAGGAATGGGGAGTTTGAACTAACAGGCTATTGAGATGTAGATTTTACAGGCTGCAAGGAGGACAGGAAGAGCATATCTGGCTCCTGTCAATTTCTAGGTGGAAGACTTGTCTCTTGGAGTAGCAAGAAGAAAACTGATGAGTACAATTATGATATGATTTTTACTATCATAATTATAATCATGTCAACTATTTTCCACCTCTCTAGGTTGTAATTTCGCAAGAATAGTTAAGAACTCGTATTATCATGAATAGAAGAGCATAGTTAGGAGTTTATATTATTTCATGTATTTAGCTATATACTTATTTAATCGTTTTCTTAATGCAACTATGGCTAACCAGTGGAACTAAAAGTCTCGGAGCAAACGGAGGAGGTCACGGAGTCAATATGGCTGAGGACAGGAAAAAATTTGGGCGAACACGGGTAGGAACACGGCTGTGTGCCTACCTATGTCCTATCCAAGATGGATCCAAATAATTGGAAGACAAGTCATAGCACCACACGGGTGGGAACATGCCCGTGTGCCCACCCGTGTCCTTTTCAGGACAAATTGAAGAGCTGCTTCCAACCAACCCGTGTCTGAAGAACATGAAGAATAACACAGCCGTTTCACCACCCATGTCATCTGACACAGCCCACTTCCAGATACGCCGAATCGTGTAGAACCACCCTAGAACCATCAACATGGCCTGTGACACGGTGGTGTTGGAACCTGTGTACGACCCTATTTGTAAGGAGACTATAAAAACTTGTGTGAAAATTTTATTCTGGACTTTTGGAACATTTCATTTGGAGCACTTCTGGAGGACAAAAGTGGAGCATCCAAGAGAAGGAGGAATTGGAGGAGATTTTGTATGCATTTTAATCTTTCATGCATCTCTCTCAATCTTTCCTTTCTTCTGATTATCTAACTTTATTTATCTTTTATTTCGCTTGAACTTTTTATTTGAACAATTTGGTATCATGTATCTAATTATTTTCATCAAATTCGTGGTATTTTATTCGTATATAGGCTTGCAAACATAGAGATTTGTCCTAGTTATGAATGTAGCTTTTGTTTTACATGAATTCCAAACTTCTAGATTGAGAAATTAGATGCTTGGGATGATGGTTAAATGTTAATATTTGGGTATTATTCCTCTTCGTATTTCAAAGTTCATGATCGAGAGATATGGTATTTGGATAATTGTAGTACGGATAATTATATTCATGGTATTTTAGAGATAAGATTTCATGAATTTATGTAGGAGATAGGGTATTGTAATTAAGGCAAATTTGAGTGTTGTAAATTGTTCGGGAGAAAATTTACTCAACTTAGGATTAGATTTTGTATTGCTCGAGAGAGAATTTGATAAATGTTTAACCCTTTACAGTACAATGAATTTGATAGCTTTGTTATTTCATGATTATATAGATTTGAATTAATAAGTGATTATGTTCATATGAATGCTCTTAGACTTTCGATGTTTTATCATCTTTAATTCTCCAATGTACTTTATCTAATTAGTCATAGTTAGGTTTATTTAGATTAAAAATCAATTTTAATTATAGGTATGATAATAGAGTGAGGGTGAGTACGAGTATTCTAAAAATACCTGTGGAATACGACATGAGATATAGATTTCTCCTATACAATGATTGATAGGTGCACTTGCGTGAAAGATAATTCAATCTAGCTTATGCACATCTACATAGTTTATTCTAAAGTGTAGAATGAATACGCATCAAGTTAAACATACTCAGTAAAAGCATCATCAAGTTTTTGGCACCGTTACCGAGGACTCGTGTTTTAATATTTTGAAAACTTAAACTCTATTAATCTACCATTTTTTACTTACTAACAAATAATTGTAAATTAGTTTATAGTATAATTATATTACTTAATCTCTGTTTTGTAGTCTGTTAGTTTATGACCAGGTGAAGAAATTCTGGGCTAGCACCATTTCATCTTGACCCGGAATGAATTATTCATAACACTAACTAAAGGGATGTGAGAACTAATACCATAGATATTTAAAACGGACGGTTAGAAGAGGAAACAGTAAACCAAGAAGAACATCCACCCCCAGACTTGGAGAACCAGAATGAGCAAACTAGATCACAATTGAGCCATTTGTATGGTAAATACCTTAACATACATCAATATTATAAGAGCACCCCAAGACTTTGCACTTATTATAATTCCCATATTTTTTTTTGATGATGGATACTCTATATTTTTTTCTTAATCAAGGGTCTATAGTAGGGATCATTCCGAGTGGGTGCCAGTACATACGCACTGAGGCCACATATCACTATTTTTTCTTCTAGAATTCAAAGTAGGGATCATTCCAAGGGGTGCAATTGTACACGCACTCAGGCCACATATCACTATGAATAAACTAATTTCATGAAGATCTCAATAATAGGTGTGCTAATAGGTAAGGATTGGCCTTGGTGGATTTTAGTTGTGGAGTATCAAAAGGCATAGGGAATAGGTTCAAATTAGGAGTGCTAGGGTATAATGTTAAAGGTTGTGGGATTACAAGGCTCAAACAATCCAAAAGGAGGCCTAAGTCATTTCCGCCCTCACTAAAAAACTTATGTGAATGTTTTGAGGATTGCTAGAAGGTAAGTTCTAGACATCAATAAAGAGTATTTTTTTTCTTGATTCCCTAATACAAAATTATCAAAATGTTACACTCATCGACTCTCTTTATTATAGATAATTATATTTTCTAAAATAGAGTGATTGTTAGTTAATAATATAGAGGACTAATCTTTAGAAAAAAATTATATAGAGAAAATTACGCTAATGAATTGGTATACGTAATTACTAATCAACAAATTTGAACACTAAATGAGTCTACTTCAATTCATTTTAATCAGCGTGCGAAAGTAAATTAAGTAGTTATAATCCCAAATAAATAAATTAATGAGAGCTTAAGGAAAATTTTAAAAAAATAGGGGTGTTTAACCTTGAGTACTATGATAGCAAGATTATAATCAATTGTAATCATATCCATCACAAAAATAATATAATTGAAGAACATCTACCCCCAGACTGAATAATTGCAATGTCCTCATGGCAATGTAAAAAAAACTGAGAGTGCAATTTCACCAGAATATAACAAACTGATTATCATGAATATAAAAGGGCACACACAGTAAAAAGGAGCAAATGTGATAATATATAAATAAACTGATAATACAGTGTAAAAAGAAATGCGACAGAACTACATGTCCAAATACACAGTGATGCATATCAGAAATATGCAGGAGGGCCATCCTGATCTTCTTGGGAGCGAGGTGGGCGAGGAGCTGTCTGTGGTGGGCTAGAAATCCCCAAATGAGCTCTAATATGCACAATAGCGTCCTCCGTCCTCCTCGGGGACTCCTCAATACTCAGAAGGCGTGGTGAGAGCTGAGTGTTAAAAAAATATTGTAACTCGCGTGCGTGTCGAGACTACAGAGGAGGCGGGGTAGTAGGGGACTCTCCCTGAGTGTAGGTGGAGTGGGCTCGGGGAATCAATGGCTCATCGAGCTCAGGATCGACCTCGTATTCGTTGTCAGCAGCAGCATGAGGTCCACATCTCGCAATGGCTTAAGTAATCCCGCCCTGACCCTGACGGGCGGTTACAAGGCATAGAGATCGTAGACAGGCCATGGTGATGGGCACAGTCTCTGCCACTACGGTCATGGGAGGAAGAGACGAGAATATGCCCATATTCTTCGCCAGGCGCGTGATGTAGGGGGCTATACAAATAGACATGATACGTGAGTTGTCCACCTTGTGAAGGATGAACTGGGCGAGCATAAAGCCCAGGTGGATGGGATAACGGGCCGACATACTATGCAGGTATAAGATATCCTGCCTACTGACTATGTCAGAGCTTTTTCCCCGGGCGCTCAAAGTATGGCTAAGGAGGTGGTGGATGTAGTGGAGGGCAGGAGAAACCAGCCTAGAGGCCTTAGACCTCTTGGCTTCATACGATATCAAAATTAAGCCAAGCCCAGATGGTGCCGGCATGGTCACGGTCCGGGAGATCAAAATTAAGGTCAAAGTAGGCAGTAGTAGAGAAGAATGACACCTCATACACCCCTAAATATTGGGTGAACTGCAGGAGGGTGAGCGTATGAAAGTGCCGGCCACCCTAAATGAGATGATTCCCTCTTGCGAGTTTCCATGCTCAGCGAGAGAAGGTCTAAGGTTTAAATAAAAAGTAAACAGGAACTCGAGCGTGAGTTCCCTAAAGCCTAGCTCCTCTATAGAAAAAAATTCTTTCCACCCCACTATAGATATTAACTATCTAACATCTCCCGCTATACTTATTTCTTACAAGACATCCCAGTCATCAAGCAAATGTCCTGGAATTTCTTCGATTGGATGCTGTTGTAGCAATTTATATGCACTTGATTCATGAATTCCAGTGATAGAACGGCGCCACGCCTCTTTGTAGACAGTGCTTGGAGCTCCGCGCAACGTTGGCGACTGCCTTGGCTACGGGATGAAGACATGATTTATGGTCATGAAGATCAATTTTTTAAAATGAGGGAGGAAGAAGAAGAGAGGATAAGGATGCGAAGAAGGAGAGGATAATGGAGGAATAAGAACATAAACTCAAAAACTTTTACCTAGGAGGAATGAGCGCGAGGAGGGGAGACAAATCCATAAACTTTGAAGCCCCAAAACTTAACCAACCCTTGGAGATAGGTAGTGTAGGAGGTGAAATTGGAGAGAAGGAGAGGATGAAGATGAAATGAATGGAGGCCTATATAAAGATAACGAACACGGGTTGACACACGATCGTGTGTGCAACCCATATTAAGAAATCTTATTATCATGGAACACGGTCTCCCACGAGACGTGTCGTCAAACTGACAGGATAGGACAGCGTCAGACGAACACGATCCACAACACGGGCATGTGTGGACCCATGTGGTCAAACTGACAGGCGCTAGAGGGGAACACGGTCTACAACACATGTGTGTGTCAACCAGTGTCCTCCTCTGGCGCTGGGTAAATAAGTTACACACGGCTATAGACACGGCTGGGTTAGACCCCATGTTCTTCTCTGGACAAAAATAATAAAATCGTCAAGCTGTGATATAGGATTGAACATGACTGGGTGTCAAGCCGTGTGCTTCTCAGGATGAATATCATCGTTCAGGAACACGGCGAAAAACACGGTCGAATGGATACCCATGTTCTGCTCTGGAAACAATCCTATTCATGGAACACAACCAGGTGAGTGGATATGTTAACAAACACAGCCGGACACATGGCTGGGTGTCCAGCCGTGTTGTGCTCGGGTTAAAAATGACTCCTGCTCATTTTTAATAAGGACACGGCTGGGCTAAAGGGTGTGTGACAGACACAGCTATACACACAGCTGTGTACTTACTCGTGTCCTCCTTTGAAAAAATTTTCCCCTAAGTGTTTTTTTTATAAAATTTCTATATGAACATTAAACTAAAATTTCAACCAAAAATTTTAATAACTAGAACAGTTACACACTATACTTACTACTAATCTAAACGAAGGCAGGATTCTTGACAAGCGAAGTCTTGAGGAAGCGAACCGTAGTAAAGTTTTAATCGGTGCCCATTGACTTTAAAATCTCCCTTCTCAGGGTGAGTTAGCTCATTAGTGCTGTAGGGAAAGACTTCTTTGACTTGGAACGGGCTGGACCACTTAGATCTTAGCTTCCCTGGGAATAAATGAAGTCGGGAATTAAAAAGGAGAACTTGGTCACCTTTTTGGAATGTATTGGGTTTGTGAAGGTGACGGTCATGAAATAGTTTAGTTTTCTTCTTATAAATCAAGGAGTTCTCATAATTCATGGTTCTCCACTCATCTAGCTCGTAAAGCTGAAGTTTATGTTTCTCCCCTATAGAATTAGTGTCAAAATTTAAGGAGCGTATTGCCCAAAATGACTTGTGTTCTAATTGCAAAAACTTTGTCTAGCTGTAGATTACAAAAATGTGAACCCCTTCGCTAATAAGTGCACGTGGTGTGCCAAATCGTACGAATAGAGATTTCAAAAACTTAATTACTACTCTACTATCATTAGTGGGCAATGCTTGTGCTTCAACCCACTTTGATACATAATCTACGGCTACCAAAATATATTTATTCCCATATGAAACTGGAAATGGTCCCATAAAATTAATTCCCTAAACATCGAATACTTCACATTCAAGAATAAAATTTTCTGGCATTTCATGTAACTTAGAAATATTACCTGATTTCTGACAAGAATCACATGAAAGCACATACCTTTGGGCATCCCTGAATAGAAGGGGCCAATAAAAACCAGAGTCAAGAACCTTTTTGGCAGAACGATTTACTCCATAGTGACCACCAGTAGGGCCTGAATGGCACAGCTGCAGGATTCTCCAACCTTCCTCTGCTGATACACACCATCGAATAATGAAATCTGAAAATATCCGAAAAAGAAAAGGGTCCTCCCAGAAGTAATATTTCAAGTTAGAGAAAAATTTCTTTTTCTGCTGATATGAAAAACTCTTTGGAAGGACCTTAGCCATGAGATAGTTTGCATAATCGGCAAACCATGGATAATCAGGATTGATATTTATAGATAAGGCAAATAACGATTCCTCAGGGAATATATCAGAAATCTCAGATTCATCTAACATTGCTCGTAGTGGATTTTCTAAATGTGAGAGATGGTCTGCCGCTAAGTTTTCTGCTCCCCATTTATCCCTAATTTCCAAATCAAATTCTTGCAATAAAAGAACCCAACAGATTAAACGAGGCTTTGCTTCCGATTTGGATACCAAATATCTAAGGGCAGAGTGATCTGTGTATACTACCACTTTAGACAATGTTAAATAGGATCTAAATTTATCAAAGGCAAATACCACTGCTAGGAATTCTTTTTCAGTAGTGGTATAATTCTCCTACACATTATTAAGTTTTTTACAAGCATAAAATATAGGATGAAAGTGTTTGTTTCGGCATTATCCTAAAATAGCTCCTACCGCAAAACTAATATCGTCACACATGATCTCGAACGGTTGAATAAAATCAGGTGCGATCATAATAGGATAATTAATTAATCTTTATTTTAAGAACTCAAAGGCATGTAGACACTCTTGATCAAAGATAAAAGGTGTGTCCTTTTCTAAAAGTCTAGTAAGTGGTTTAGCAATTTTGGAGAAGTCTTTAATGAAGTAAAATCTGGCGTGTCCTAAGAAACTTCTCACTGTCTTAATGGAGGTTGGTTGTGGTAACTTTTCTATGGTTTCTATTTTGGCTCTATCAACTTGAATTCCTTGGCTTGAGATTTTATGGCCTAAAACTAACCCTTCTTATACCATAAAATTGCACTTTTCCCAACTAAGGACTAGCTTTGTTTCCTCACACCTCCTAAGAACTTTTTCTAAATTATCCAAACACAACTAAAATGAATCTCCAAATATAGAGAAATCATCCATAAACACTTCCATTATATCTTCAACATACTCATTGAAGATGGCTAACATCTCTGGAAAGTGGCGGGGGGGCATTACATAGACCGAATGGCATACGCATATAGGCAAATGTACCGAATAGGCAAGTGAAAGTTGTTTTCTCCTAGTCTTCTGGTGCTATAGGAATTTGGAAATACCCAGAAAGTCCATCTAGAAAACAATAATAAGAATGTACTTATAATCGTTCTAATATTTGGTCAATGAAAGGTAAAGGGAAATGGTTTTTCCTAGTGCCATCGTTTAGCTCCCTATAGTCAATACAGACACGCCAACCCGTTACTGTTCGCATTGGAATTAATTCATTCCTATCGTTTGCAACCACAGTTAGGCCACCCTTCTTAGGAACGACTTGCACAAGACTTACCCATGAACTATCCGAAATAGGGTATATCATACCAGCATCTAACAACTTTACAATCTCAGCCTTAACTACCTCTTTTATATTTGGATTTAGCCTACGTTGCTGTTGAATAGAGGATTTATAGTTTCCTTCCAAAAGGATTTTATGAGTGCAAAAACTAGGATTAATACCTTTTATATCAGATATTTTCCAAGCTATTGTACCTTTACATTTCTTTAGCACAGTTATTAATTTAGATTTTTCAGTATGAGAAAGTTTAGAAGAAATAATAACTGGGTAAGAAGAATTAGTTCCTAATAATGCATACTCAGATGAACTGGTAGTTTTTTAAGTTCTACCACCGGTGGATCCTTAATATTATTCTTATGAACTTCATAATCTCCTTCGGTAATCAAACTATACTCAGCCGTTCTATTCATCGAAATAGAATTATCTAGAAAAAATAAATGCTCAACAATGTCTTCATTCTTTTCATCTTCTAGATAACAGTTAGTTATGCAAATTTTTAAAGGATCTCGGTAACAAAAATTAGAATTCATAGAAGTCAAAAAATTATCAACACCATGAGAGAAATAGTAATAATCATCATTATCTAAGGATTGTTTCATAGTATTGCCTATTTGAAAAGTGACTTCATCTTCCCCTACTCGCAAAACTAATTTACCATCAAAACCATCAATAAGAGCTCTAGATGTGGCTAGGAATGGATGACCTAGTATGAGTGGCACTTCAATATTTTCATCCATATATAGAATAACAAAATCAGCAGGAAATATAAACTTATCTACCTTAACGAGTACATCCTCAACTATGCCTCTAGGATACTTAACCAACCGATCTGCTAGTTGAATACTCATTCTAGTCGGGCTAAGTTCTCTTAGACCTAGTTTCAGATATAGTTTATAAGGAATTAAATTTATGCTAGCTCCTAAATCTGCTAAAGTTTTATTAACTTGTAAATCACCGATTAAACATGGAATTGAAAATGAACCGGGATCCTTAAGTTTTTGAGGTAATTTGTTTTGTAAAATAACGGAACATTCTTCACTAAGTGTTACTAAAGATAATTCTTCTATTTTCTTCTTATTTGAAATTAAATCCTTCAAAAATTTTGCATACTTAGGCATTTGAATAATTTCAGAAAATGGTAAATTGACATGCAATTGTTTAAACATAGATAAGAATTTACCATATTGTGCATCCATGCACTCCTTATTCAGATGCGCTGGATATGGTATTGCTTGTTGATACTCCAATGGCTTCATGTTCATGTCATTTGGTGCTTCGCCGCTAGACTCCTCTTGGGGTGCTTCCATTGTAAGCCTTAGGTCTTGTAACTCCTTTCTGCTCCTCAACTGGATTGCTTTTTCATGCTCCTTCGGGTTTGTCTCAGTATTACCCGGAAGTGTTCCTTGTTGTCTTTCAGACACCATCCTTGCAAGTTGTCCAATCTGGTTCTCAAAATTTCGAATTGAGCCCTCTTGATTCCGGAAGGCTACATTAGTAGTTTGCATGAACTTGGTAAGCACATCTTCCAATGTTGGCTTCCTTTGCTCCGATTGTTATTGTCCAAACATAGGTTGTTGTTGTTGTCCAAATATAGGTTGTTTGCCTTGCCTCCCCAAGTGAAATTTGGGTAGTTCTTCCATCCAGGATTGTATGAAAGACTATATGGGTTATTTGCGGGACTGAAAGGTGGTCTGGGATTTTTACCCATATAGTCAACATTCTCTTGCACTGGAGGTTCACCACTGGGCATTCCACTAAGTGAAGGGTCCCATTGCTGAGGTACCATGGAGGGTGATGCTAAAGTAAGGTTTTCCATCTTTTGGTGAAGCTTTTCCACTTGAATGTCTAAGGTAGTAACGACATCCACTTTATACATTCCTGCTGGCATAATAGGCTTTGGTCTCATGGTAGTCCATTGATAGTTGTTCATAGACATGTCTTTTATAAAATGCTGAGCCGCTTTAGGTGTCTTATTATTTACGGTGCCCCCACTAGCCGCATTGATCATCTATTTGGTGGCTGGATTAAGACCAATGTAGAAAGTATGAATCTAGAGCCATGAAGGTAAGGCATGATGAGGACATCTCCTTAATAGATCCTTGAATCATTCCCATGTGTCGTACAACGATTCAGACTCCAATTGAATATATGTAGAGATGTCGTTCCTTAACTTTGCAATCTTCGCCGGTGGAAAATACTTCATCAAAAACTTCTCAACCATCATGTCCCAAGTAGTAATAGACCCTCTGGGTAAAGAGTTGAGCCACTGCTTTTGCCTTATGCCTTAGTGAAAACGGTAACAATCTCAATCGAATGGCATCGTTGGAAACACCATTGATCTTAAATGTATCACATATTTCTAGAATCCGGCTAAGTGTGTATTGGGATCCTCATCTTGCAAGCCATCATATTGGACATATTGTTGGACCATTTATATAACACTAGGCTTCAATTCGAAATTAATGGTTGGAATTGGTGGTCTAACAATGCTCGACCCAGTACCTTGGAGATTGGGCCTCGCAAAGTCAGACATGGATTGCTCATTCTGGTTCTCCAAGGTATCTAAATTCTCTTGATGATGTTCTCCCCCCCCCACTTGGAATGATCCCTACTATGAATTCTAAAAGAAAAACATAGTGATATGTGGCCTGAGTGCGTGTATACTAGCACCGACTCGGAATGATCCTTACTCTGGACCCTTGATTAAGAAACAAATATAGAGTATCCATCATGAAAAAAAATATGGGAAGTATAATAAGTGCAAACTCTGGGGGTGCTCTTATAATATTGATGTATGTTAAGGTATTTACCATACAAAGGGCTCAATTGTGATCTAGGTGTGATAAAAACCATCAAATTTAAGTACCCTACCTATAATCGCCTATCCTAATCAAAAAAGGTTACACAACCATACAAGTCCTAAGGATTCAACCTTAGTAATTCTAACTAGTGTCGGGGAGAGGTTGTGAAAAGGTAAGCTCATGACTATCAATATTGGTGCCTATAATTATTGAAATACTAATGCATATCTTATTAAAATTGTTATTTTCTCCTTATGATTGTTATGGATGACTATACTCTTATTTCTAAGAAAGAGTGAAAGATAGTTAAAAGATATATTGGAGGAATTTTAAGATAAAGGTATATTTAGAAAAGTTTGTTACACTATTTCCTATACAATTACATCATCAAAGTTCGCTTTAAATTCATAGCAACCAGTGTGCAGAAGCAAAGTTTTTTTATTGGTAACCCAAGTGTTTGAATTAGTTTGCTTAGGGACAAGCAAATATCTAAGTTTGGGGGTATTTGATGAGTACAATAAAGATAGGATTTTTACTATCATAATTGTAATCATGTACATAATTTTCCACCTCTCTAGGTTATAATTTCATAAGAATAGTTAAGAATTCGTATTATCATGAATAGAAGAGCATAGTTAGGAGTTTATATTATTTCATGTCTTTAGCTATATACTTATTCAATCATTTTCCTAATGTAGGTATGGCTACCAGTGGAACTAAAAGTCTCAGAGCAAACTGAGGAGGTCACAGAGTCAACATGGCTGAGGACAGGACAAAATTTGGGCGAACTTGGGTAGTAACACGGCCGTATGCCTACCTGTGTACTATCTAGGAGGGATCCGAATAATTGGAAGATAAGTTAGAGCACCACACGGGTAGGAACACACCTGTGTGCCCACCCGTGTCCTTTTCGAGACAAATTAAAGAGCTCCTTCCAACCAACCCATGTCTGAAGAACAACACAGCCATGTCATCTAACACGGCCGTGTCACCACCCGTGTCATCTGACACAACCCACGTACAGACATGATAAATCGTGTGGAACCTCCCTAGAACTGTCAACACGGCCGTGTTGGAACCCGTGTCCGACCCTGTTTCCAAGGATACTATAAAAACCTATGTGAAAATTTTATTCTGGACTTTTGGATCATTTCATTTGGAGCACTTCTGGAGGACGAAAGTGGAGCATCCAAGAGAAGGAGGAATTGGAGGAGATTTGTATGCATTTAAATCTTTTATGTATCTCTTTCAATCTTTCCTTTCTCTTGGTGATCTAACATTATTTATCTTTTATTTCGCTTGAACTTTTAATTTAAACAATTTGGTAAACATGTATCTTCTTGTTTTTATCAAATTCGTGGTATTTTATCCGTATATAGGCTTGCAAACAAAGAGATTTGTCCTAGTTATGAATGTAGCTTCTGTTTTACATGAATTCCAAACTTCTAGATTGAGAAATTGGATGCTTGGGATGATGGTTAAATGTTCATATTTGGGTATTATTCCTCTTTGTATTTCAAAGTTCATGATCGAGAGATATGGTATTTGGATAATTGTAGTACGGATAAATATATTCAGGGTATTTTAGAGATAAGATTTCATGAATTTATGTAGGAGATAAGGTATTGTAATTAATGCAAATTTGAGTGTTGTAAATTGTTCAAGAGAAAATTTACTCAACTTAGGTTTAGATTTTGAATTGCTCGAGAAAGAATTTGATAAATGTTTAACCCTTTACAGTACAAGGAATTTGATAGCTTTGTTATTTCATGATTTCATAGATTTGAATTAATAAGTGATTATGTTCATATGAATGCTCTTAGACTTTCGATGTTTTATCATCTTTAATTCTCCAATGTACTTTATCCAATTAGTTATAGTTAGGTTTATTTAGATTAAAAATCAATTTTAATTATAGGTATGATAATAGAGTGAGGGTGAGTACGAGTATTTAAAAAAGCCGTGTGGAATACGATATGAGATGTAGATTTCTCCTATACTATGATTGATAGGTGCACTTGCCAGAAAGATAATTCAATATAGCTTATGCCCATCTATATTGTTTATTCTAAAGTGTAGAATGAATCCGCATCAAGTTAAACAAACTCAATAAAAGTATCATCACAAACAAGTGTTGCAATCTCCACTGTTGAGTCAGAGTATATTTTAGTTGGGTGCTGCTGTGCTCAGTTGTTATGGATCCAGGTGTTTGTTTCGCAAATTGTTAAGAAAAGAAAAGCAAATGAACTAGCAATCCATCTAGGCAAGTATACCTATCGAATTGTAGCTAGGGTACACAAGTGTTGTATTTAAATCAGGGAACCGTTGAGTAATCGTACTCACACGAACGTTATTATCTTATCGAAGGAAAACTCGAGTTGAAGAGAAGTCTAAACGCACTTAAGAAAGAAAATATTTCACTAAAGAGAGAACTAATTGCAGATAAAAAGAGAGTTAATTAAAAACGATTACAACGAAGGGGTTGAAATGATGAAAAAGAGAAGTACTCGATCAATAATCACCTAGGCAAAAGCTGAATAAACAAATGCGATAAAAACACTCTAACTTAATAGGGTAAAATACCTTGACCGTGGAGGTTCCTAAAACATGAACATGCTTCTCTCAAAGATGTGCCCACCTGAGTTTAAGAAGGTCCTACCGACTCTCGTCTAAATCATAGGCATAAAGCTCGCCTTACGTTGTGATCCCCTCTATTGCATTTCACTCCAATCCGGGAGATTTTATGTCTGCCTCTCTCGAGGGGTGCATGCAAATCTCTTTACTCTTGAGTGCTAACTTCAAACTATCGGCCTCTCGGCTATCCAAGAATGAAAGCAAAGGTGGAGAATATATATCAATGATATATCTCCAACCCCAAAATAAATCAAGAGTAATTCAAGGTCTAAACCCTAAAATGAAAAAGTAGAATTAAAGCATCATAACTTAATCAACTCGAACCTCGAATCATCAAGATCGGGTACAAGGAGGATTAGTTACTCATAGTGAAGTGGAGGAAAGAAGATGGGAAGAAGAACATAAGAACACAAAGTACTAAAGAGAGAAGAAACAACACTTTTTTATTAATCTAAAAGAGGGCTTACAACTTGAAAATGAAAGGGTACAAGTGTATGAAAAGTAAACTAAGTTATCACTAACATCAAAGCTACTAAAACAAATTACAAACTATTACAAGGAAAGCACTACTAGATCTAAGAAAGACTTAAAATGAAAAAGGAGAAGTAAGGATTAAGAAAAATACAAGAAAAGCTTTAGTAAACAAAGGGGCAGCACCTCCCTACTCCAACCAAGAACTCCTTTGAAACAAGGGGAAGGGCTGAATTCATAGAAATTCTTGAGAGGCTGACACGTCCGGCCGACATGGCCGTATTGGTGGTCGTGTCCTGTGCTGGTTGACCTCGGGCTCTAGTTTTGGCGGGAATGATCATGGCGTCGTTGGAAGAATAGGCTTGGCCATGCTGACACGACCAGTGACACGGACATGTTGGTGGTCGTGTCCACTACAATTGATGGTCTACGACATGGGTTAGATTTATGGCAGGCAGTAGGCGTGGAGGAGATGGCGACACGTCCGGAGATACTACCGTGTTTGGTGGTCGGGTCCTTCTCTAGAAAGTCTTTTGATTTTGGCAACACAGTGGCGACACGGCTGTTTCCTTCTTGTGATAATCTTTAGATTCTGGTGACACGCCATGTTGACACGACAAGGTTGACACGGCTAGTAATATGGCAGTGACAATGCCGTGTTTGGTGGTCATGTCCTTCTCAGGATGATCTCTAGATTTTTCCTCTGGTGGCCGGCTTCCATGGGAACATGTGACACGCCCCCTGAAACGGACGTGTTTGGGCCGTCTTAGGTCAAATTTTTACCTATTTTGTAAAACCTGCAAAAACAGAAATAAACATTAGTGGAATAAATAAATATAAAAGGAGGTCAATATATAGGCTTATAAGACATGATTTGTGCATATAAGACCTAAAAAACACTCTAATAGCTTAACTACAAAACAATCTATCAAACTCCCCCAAGCTTAAGATTTGCTTGTCCCCAAGCAAAAATATAAAAATTAGATAACCATAAAATAGGACTAATCAAAAAGTTCTAATTATGCCTACACAAGTACTATGTGAAATTCTAAGTAGGGAGAAGGTGAAAGGTAAATCTAAAACTATTATTTCGGTATGGTTTAACTTTTATAAACTTTACTTAACAAAAATAAATCATCCAAAATTTTGACGAATTTTTTAAATAGATTTAAGCAAAGCAACGAAATTGAAAAATGCATAGAGTTTTTACTAGATCCAAGCAACGCATTATAATTATATCAATTAAATAACAAAAATCTAAGTTTAAATCCAAAACTAATACTGATTTACTTTTCTTCTTTTCTTAGTTATTAAATAAAATTCAAAAGCGTGAATCAAAAGGACTTAATAGGACCGAAACATTTGGTTTACGATTATGATTAGGAGTGGAATTCAAAGATAAACAGAGAAGGCTTAATATCACACTAAACCAAAACAAAGAGTTTCAAAAATATAAACAAAATATTTTTTTTTCTTTTTTCCTTTTCCATTTTTTTTCTTTTTCTTTTTCAAAATGAAGGCCATTAATTTTTTCATTTTCATTTTTAATTGGCCAAACAAAAGTAAACATTTCATTTGAGCATACTTTTTTCAAAAATTTTCCCATAAATAATCACAAAATAACCTATCATAATCATGAAAATTCTTAAATGAAACTCAAAAGGTTATCGTGATTAGATAGGTTGGAAATTTTGGCTTTGGTGAAAATGATATGAAAAGAGGCGTTATCAAATGAATCTCAAAAGCGGCTAACAAGTGGTTAAAGTTTTTTGGTTGGCAGGAAAGCTCAAACGAAAATAAAAATGGCCTAAATCATTTTCACGCTTTTAAATTTATTTAAAACATAGATTTGAAGAATTTCAAAAGGCAAGTCCTAGATAATAAAAGAAGATTGATGAAATTATCTTGAAAATAGAAATAATAGGTGACTTGGATTGTTCATATCTACTATGAGATTCAAAAGTTTAACTTACAAAAATTATCAAAAATAAAAGGAAAATAGTGGATGATGAATTTTTGAGAAAGTAAAGAAAATAAAGAACGAAAACCATAATGATAATGCGAGTTTTAGAAAAACATTTTACGTTAACATGCTACCGGGAATTAGAAACACAGCAAGGCCAATATTTTACTTGTGAAATATAATTAAAAAGATTGATTAGAAAAAATTATAATTAGCTAAGTTTTTTATATGAAATTTTGAGAAAAGCAAAACAAAAGCAAGGCGTACAATTGAAATACCAAAATGTCTAAACTATTAAAGTAATGACAAAAAGCATTTTTTTTTAATTTTGAAATAATTTTTTTTTGGGATTTTTTAAAAATATTCACAAAAAGCAAAATATTCACATATAGCAAAAAGGATGAAGTACTCCCCCAAGCTTAAAATGGACATTGTCCTCAATGGAGAAAGGAGGTTAGAGAAGGAGAGAAATTGAAATTACAGAATTGAAAAATAGGTACTTCCCCGAAGTTATTTACTGAGAAAGCTGAGTTATTCCGCTCCCCTGTGCTTGCGCTTTGGATCATCATGAAAGGTCTTCTTTGGACTTCGTGATGGATTCAACAGCGTTGGAGTAGGCGATCGCAGAAGCTTCAACTTGTCAGAGCCATCCGGGGCAAAAATTGTAAAATAAAGAAAATAGAAAAAGATAACTTGGGTTGCCTCCCAAGAGCGCCCTTTGTTTAAAAACGTCATTGAGCTCGACACAACAAAAAATATTGTCCAAAATATTATCCCAAAAATATTGTTCAAAGTTCTAATAATAATAAAACAAAGTTTTAAACTATTTGAAAGTCAAATCATGGAGGATAGATTTAACACAGTTAGGACTGAAATCACCACAGAAATACAGTTTAAGACGCTGACCATTCACTTTGAAATTACCCTTATCAGGGTGTCATATCAAAACAGTTCCATACGGAAATACTTCTAAAACAGTAAAGTGCTCAGACTAACGTGATTTTAGCTTGCCCAGAACTAAATGTAATCGTGAATTGTATAAAAGAACTTGGTCGCCCGGCTTAAATGTTTTTGGATGCCTTAAATGTTTATCGTGCAAATGCTTCGTCCACTCTTTAGAAAGTTTGTTATTTTTGTATGTGTAAGAGCGCCACTCGTCGAGTTTGTTCAGTTGAAATTTTCTAAGGTCGCCGACAGAGTGGGGATCGAAGTTTAAAAATCTTAAGGCCCAAAAAGCGTGGTGTTCTAATTCTAGGGGTAAATGACATGATTTTCCATAAAACAACCGATATGGCGTACATCTGATGGCGGTTTTGTACGATGTTCAGTAGGCTCATAGAGCATCGTCTAATTTGGTTGACCAATCTTTTCTAAATGTTGAAACAGTCTTTTCAAAAATTCTTTTAATCTCTCTATTCACTACTTCGACTTGTCCGTTAGTTTGGGGGTGGTAGGCGGTTGAAAGTTTATGTGTAACGCCATATTTAATGAGAATTTTAGAAAATTGCCCGTTATAAAAATGAGAACCCCTATCACTAACGATGGCTCGCGGCATACCAAATCGAGAAAATAAATTTTTTAAAAATGAAACTACGACTCGGGTGTCGTTCGTGGGAAGAGCTTGGGCTTCGGCCCAACGAGAAACATAATCTACGGCAAATAAAATATACTTTTTCCCAAAGCTAGAAGGAAGAGGGCCAACAAAATCAATTCCCCAGAGGTCGAAAATTTCGCACTCAAGGAAATAATTTTGCGACATTTCATTCTTATTGGAAATATTGCCCGACCGTTGGCAATTATCACACCAACCCACAAAGGCTTTCGCGTCTTTAAACAGGCGAGGCCAGTAAAAACACGCGCTTAGCACTTTGTGAGCGGTACGAGCAGCTTGGTAGTGTCCACCTATCGGTCCTTCATATAAGTGTTTTAAAATATCTAAACCTTCTTCTAAAGAAACGCATCTCCTTATCACCTCGTCCGCACAGACTCTGAAAAGATACGGGTCCTCCCAAAAATAGTTCTTCAACTCAGAAAAGAATTTCTTCTTTTGCTGAGAGGAGAACTCTTTTGGGAGAACCCGGGCCACTAAATAGTTTGCTATTTGTGCAAACCAAGGAGAAGGTGATGTGTTAATTAAGAGCAGCTTCTCATCGGGAAAATAATCATTAAAAGATTTTTCATCTAAATTTTCAATATAAGGGTTATCTAGACGTGAGAGATGGTTGGCGGCCAAATTTTCGGCTCCTCGCTTATCACGGATTTCTAAGTCAAATGCCTGGAGGAGTAAGACCCAGCTAATCAAGTGTGGATTGGCATCCGTCTTAGCAAGAAGATATTTGAGGGCCGAGTGGTCCGTAAAAATGGTAATTTTTGAAAGTCTAATATAAGGGCAGAATTTATTAAAAGCGAACACTACAGCTAGGAGCTCCTTCTCGGTTGTGGTGTAATTCTCTTGTGCAGATGTAAGCGTTTTACTTGCATAATAGATGGGCTGGAAGTTTTTAGATATGCATTGAACTAATACGGCTCCCATCGCAAAACTACTCGTATCGCACATTATCTCAAATGGAAGGTCCCACACCGAAGCTATCATAATGGGTGCGTTAATTAATTTATCTTTAATCTATTCGAAGGCAGAGAGACAAGAGTCATCAAAAATTAATGGGGCAACTTTTTCTAAGAGTTGAGTAAGAGTTTTGGTGATTTTCGAGAAGTCCTATATGAAACGACGGTAAAAGCCACCGTGTCCTAGGAAACTTCTTATAGCTTTCACGTTCGTAAGCGGCGACAGCTTCTCGATAACTTCTATCTTGGATATATCTACTTCAATTCCTCTCGCAAAGATTTTATGACCCAAAACTAACCCTTCCCTCACCATAAAATGGCATTTTTTCCAGTTTAGGGCAAGGTTAATTTCTTCGCATTTTTCTAAGATTTTTTCTAGATTTTCTAAACAACAATCAAATGCCTCACCGAACACGAAAAAATCATCCATGAATACCTCCATAATGATTTCTACATACTTGTCAAAGATAGCGAGCATACATCATTTGAATGTAGCTGGCGCATTGTATAATCCAAATGGCATTCTTCGGTAAGCGAAGGTGCCGAAGGGACAAGTAAACGTAGTTTTCTCCTGGTACTCGGGGGAGATGGGGATTTGAAAGTACCCCGAGAGGCCATCGAAAAAACACTAAAATCTATGGCCGGATAATCGTTCTAAAATTTGATCGATGAACGGCAAGGGAAAGTGATCTGTGCAAGTGGCGTCATTTAATTTACGATAATCTACACACATTCGCCACCCAATCACTGTCCGTGTCGGGATTAATTCGTTATTCTCATTACTAACTACCGTTATCCCTCCCTTCTTCGGCACTACCTGAACAGGGCTAAACCAATTATTATCAGATATAGGGTAGATAATTCCCGCGTCTAAGAGTTTTATAACCTCGCCCTTTATGACTTATTTCATCTTCGGGTTTATACGGAGTTGAGGTTGTATGGAGTTACGCGAATTATCTGCCATTAATATTTTGTGAGTGCAGAAAGATGGGCTTATACCCTTGATATCGAAAATCTGCCAAGCAATAGCTCGCTGATGTGTACGTAAAACTAAAAGGAGTTTGTCATTTTAGAATTCAGTCAGGTGGGCCGAAACTATTACCGGTATCTTTGAATTTTTTTCTAAGAAGGCATACTTGAGATGTTAAGGAAGTTCTTTTAATTCTAGGGTAGGGGTTCTTCATAAGAGGTGTTAGAAATTCTTTCTTTTTCAAATACTATGTTTTCGTAGACTTTTTTAAACGGAAAATTAAAAGGGATGGGGCATGTGGCCATGGCGGCTTCTTGCAACGATTTAGAAGGAAGAGTAGAGGAGGAACAAAAATCAGAAAATTCTTTTTAAAATTTAGAAAGGCAATAGGAAGATTCTCCACCTAGGTGCAGCGATTCGGTTGGAAGAGTGGAGGAGGAACAAAAATTAGAAAATTCTTTTTCAAATTTATAGAGGCAATAGGAGGATTCTTCACTTAGGGTATCTATGAAAAAACAGGAGTCGTCATTTGCTTGGGTGTGCTTCATTGAGGGGGTGATAGAGAAAGTCACTTCATCGTCACCTACTCGAAGGCAGAGCTTACCATTGTTTACGTCAATGATAGCTCGGGAAGTGGAAAGGAAGGGTCGGCCAAGGATCAAGGGAACCTCGACGTCTTCTTTGATGTCCAATATGACAAAGTCCACCGGGAAGATGAACTTGTCGACTTTAACTAAGACATCTTCTACAATTCCTAACGGGTATTTTACTGATCTGTCAGCGAGCTGGATACTCATGCGTGTGGGGTTGAGACTACCAATTCCTAACTTCTTAAATAATGAGAGGGGCATCAGGTTTATACTCGCACCTAAGTCGGCTAAAGCGTGCATGACAAAAAGATAACCGAAGACACACGAAATAGAAAAACTACCAAAATCACTGATCTTCTTCGGCAAACCATTTGCCAAGACCGCAGAGCACTCGGAATTTAACGTGACATGCGAAAGTTTTTCTAACTTCTTCTTATTGGTCAGGAGGTCCTTAAGGTACTTAGAGTATTTTGGCATTTGGGAGATTGCTTCATGGAAGGGGAGATTGATGTGGATTTTCTTGAACATTTCTAGGAAGCGGGAGTATTAATCGTCCCGACGTTGCTTATTAAGTTTGGAAGGGTATGGCGGGGTTGGATTATTTTTAAAGATGGGTGGTGGAGTGAGATCTTTGTCTAAAATAGGGAGAGGGGTGTTAACTTCTTTTTCAATAGAGGGTGGAGTTTTTAAAGTGGTAGCAAACCTTGCCTCGGGATCTTCGCTAACCCCACCAGAAACTTTCTTCCCACTCCAAAGAGTTATAGATTTCGCTTGCTCTCTCGGGTTGGGCTCGGGTTTGGCAGGAAGAGACCCCGCGGGTCGCTCAGAAATAAGTTTTGCGAGTTGTCCTACTTGATTTTCTAAACTTTTAACGGTCCCGGCTATGGTTCTTATAGTAGAGTCATTAACATTCATATATTTTGAAAACATTTCATCCAAACTTGGAGGTTTTGGAAAATTTTTAGGAGGTGGTTGTGGTGCAGAAAAATCATTATATGGTGGCGGGCGCATTGCGTTCGAAGGAATACTCCACGAAAAAATTCGTGTGACTTTTTAAAGCAGGATTATAACTATTTGGAAAAGCAAAACCGGGCGCAGGAAATTTATAGCAGAAAAATTATGAAAAGCATTTCTAGGCATATTATTAACATAATCTAATTGTTCGGGAGTAGAAGTTGCAGATTCCCATACCTGAGGGGCAGAGGCAGCAGTCATCTCCGTTATCTTTTTTCTTAGAAGTTCCACTTGTAGAGCAAGCTGGGAGACATTGTCCACTTCAAAGATACCTGCAGGTTTGTTCGGGCGAGACCTAAGCACATTCCACTGATAGGTGTTCATGGCCATGTCCTCGAAAATCTCAAGAGCTGCTTTCGGGGTTTTGTGGTTTAAGGTACCACCGGAAGCTGCGTCTATCATTTGCTTTGTGTTTTGATTTAGCCTGTTATAAAACGTCTGCACTTGTAACCATACAGGCAACGCATGATGTGGGCATCTTCTTAAAAGTTCTTTAAATCTTTCCCAGGTTTCATATAAGGTTTCAGAATCTATTTGTCCAAAAGTAGAAATATTGTTCCTAAGTTTTGCAGTTTTAGCTAGAGGGAAATACTTCGCCAAAATATTTTAAGTTAATTCATTCCAGGTTGTGATGTTGTTTTTAGGTATAGTGTTCATCCACTGCTTAGCCTTAGTTCTAAGATAAAAAGGAAAGAGTCTTAGCCTAATAGCATCATTCGTAACATCATTGATTTTAAAGGTGTCATAAATCTCAAGAAAGCAAGCTATATGTGCGTTCGGATCTTCATCTTGAAGTCCGTCATATTGTACATACTGCTGCTCCATTTGAATTATGTAAGGCTTAAGTTCAAAATTATTATTAGCTATCGCAGGGAAAACTATGCTTGATTTTGTACCCTCGAGATTCGGCCTTGCATAATATGACATAGTTCTTTGCAAGGCTTCATCTACATGGGGCTGGATTCCCTCCACATTGATTTCATTCATTCTTAAGATAGAAAATGACTCGGAATTCTCAATCGGTATTTGGAGAGTAGGGCATTGAAATAACGATCTTCTCTGAAGAGTATGCTAAATTTCGTGGTCCAAGTCAAAAATAACCGACGGATTTCCGCGGGTCATGCACTAGAAGAAGAAAGTAAGATAGAGAAGAAGAAACAAAAGAAGAACTAGAAAGACAAAAGAGAAAGAGAAAAGGCAAACTATTTTTTTTTGAAATAGTTTTTTTAACAGCTTTGTTGGTACCCTAGTTTAGATTTGAGTTAAGTCTTCTCAATTAGTTTCTTGACCCAAGATTTATCTATGGTTAAAGGTTAGATTTAGGTTAGATTCCATCAGTTGTGTAGAGTTATTGTTTATCCAGTTGAAAATCTTGTTAAGTGTTTTTTTTGTTTGACTATAGTCCAACGCCGCTCGACTATCGTCTATCAGTTGATCGACTATCGTCAGACAACATATCGACTATCTCTGAGTTAGTTCAACTCTGTTTGCTCGTCAATCTGTGGTCTCATTATCGTCGATCGTCGATCGTCGAGTCCTGCTCGACTCCTTTTGCCTAGACAGATTTCTTGTAGGTCGACGATCTTCTCTGATAGTTTGACGATCGTTGTGATTCGTTCGACTATCTTTTTGTCTGCATTTAGTGATTGTGTACTCTTTCTATTCGGTGATTTATTTCTTATATATCTGGCTTATTTTATTAAAGATTATTTCATTGATTTCATACTTACATATCAAGGCAATCTTTGCCTCATTCTTTATGCATAATTCAAGTTCTATCTGACAAAGTCTTTTGTCCTATTAGTTGAAAAATCTTTGTGCTTTATCTGCCATGCTATCCTTTATAGCCGTTAGATACAGATGTCTTTCTCTGGCCGTAAAGAGTTTGTTTTTGATGTGACTTTCTCTAATATCTTTTGGACTTGCAGAATGGATAAATAGCTTCTAAGAAAGCTTTATCTCTTTATAGGATGTTTTTCTACAGGCTATTTGTACTATGCGTTATTTGCAGGCCAGATCTCAAGTCTCAGAAGAACACAAAATTCAAATCAGGAGAAAGATAGAAGTCGTTACAAAGGCTGATATATAAAGAGCTAGTGAGAGAAGTTAATAGACAGATATACAGATATTCATATACACAGATACACAGATTCAACAACAAGAACAAGTGTAGAACAACTCTCTTCAGAGCTCTCTTCTTCAATCCTGAGTTCATCCTGCTTACAGGATCGTTCATACTAAGAGCTTCAAGTAGTAGAAGAAGAAGAAAGAAAAACTGTTGAAGAAGAACAACCATTCCATATCAAGAGTCTTCTTCAAGCTGCTCCTTCAAGAACTTCAAGACAACAGATCTTCTCTGTCAAGAGTTCTGAAGAGATCCTGCACCCTGAAGCAAGGCTTCTTCCTGGATATTCTAAACCAGGAGGAGCTTTGATTCCTTCAGAGCTTTCTATTGCTTAGTGCAATCCACCAGCTTCTCTAATTTTGTTTAACAATAGAGAAGACATTCTAACTCTCTCAACCTCCTGTACAAAGGGTTATTACTCCCTTTAAAAGTGAACCTTGGTGGCAGGGCACCTTAGCAAAAACCTGTGTTTGATTTTGAGCTCCTGATCAAAAGCTCAAAGGGTTTACTTGATCTACCTGAATCAGATATGTTTGTGGTAGGGCACCTGAACAAAAACCTGTAGTGGATTCCTACTAGGGTGGTAGAAGAGTGGATGTACCTATTGAGAGGGAACCACTATAAATCTTCTTGTGTTGTCTGTGTTGCTTTTTTTAATTACTGCACTGTGTCTGTTACTAGAACTACCTAGGATTGCTAGTTGTTGTGTTAGGACTAAAGCTTAAACTATAATTACAGTTAGCTTTTCCTTGTGCACCTCACCTTGTGTTAGGCTCTAGGGTTTCATATATCTATTTACTTTTTCCGCAAATTAACTCTAAGGGAGTTGAGTAGATTGTCATATTTTTGAATACTCTATTCACCCCCCCCCCCCTCTAGAGTTGTATCTATCCTCACTTTCATGCTTAACTCCCGAACTTCCCAAGGGCTACCCAATGAACGGTTCGCAAGGTAATAAACAAGAAAGTGACGCTTAAAGCCCTTTTCCCTTTTCAAGAGAGTTAGGTGGCATAGAAAAATTGTGATGTGGGTTTCTATTAAGAGCGCTGATAATTTTTTTGGATTTTTAAGTTTTAAGAAGGAGGGTGAGAAGGAGAAGTGATAAAAGTAATAGGTTCGTGATTTCAAATTATCAACAAAAATTGCTCCCCGGTAACGGCGCCAAAAACTTGTTTGTTTCGCTATTCATTAAGAAAAGAAAAGCAACTGAACTAGCAATCCATCTAGGCAAGTATACCTATCGAATTGTAGCTAGGGGACACAAGTCTCGTATTTAAATCAGGGAACCGTTGAGTAATCGTACTCACACGAACGTTATTATCTTATCGAAGGAAAACTCGGGTTGAAGAGAAATCTAAACGCACTTAAGAAAGGAAATATTTCCCTAAAGAGAGAACTAATTGCAGAAAAAAAGAGGGCTAATTAAAAACAATTACAACGAAGGGGTTGAAACGATGAAAAAGATAAGTACTCGATCAAGAATCACCTCGGCAAAAGATGAATAAATAAATGTGAAAAACACACTCTAACTTAATAGGGTAAAGTACCTTGACCGTGGAGGTTCCTAAAGCAATAACACGCTTCTCTCGAAGACGTGCCCACCTGAGTATAAGATGGTCCGACCGACTCTTGTCTAAATCGGAGGCCTAAAGCTTGCCTTACGCTGTGAAGCCCTTTATTGGATTTCACTCCAATCCGGGAGATTTAACGCCTGCCTATCTCGAGGGGTGCGTGCAACTCTCTTTACTCTTAAGTGATCACTTCAAACTACCAGCCTCTCGGCTAGCCAAGAATGAAAGCAAGGGTGGAGAATATATATCGATGATATATCTCCAACACCAAAATAAATCAAGAGTAATTCAAGGTCTAAACCCTAAAAAGAAAAGTGGAATTAAAGCATCATAACTTAATCAACCCGAGCCTCAGATAATCAAGATCGAGTACAAGGAGCATTAGTTACTCATGGTGAAGTAGAGGAAATAAGATGGGAAGAAGAACATAAGAACATAAAGTACTAAAGAGAGAAGAAACATCACTTTTTTATTAATCTAAAAGAGGGCTTACAACTTGAAAATGAAAGGTACAAGTGCATGAAAAGTAAACTAAGCTATCACTAGCATCAAAGCTACTAATACAAATTACAAACTATTACAAGGAAAGCACTACTAGAGCTAAGAAAGACTTAAAATGAAAAAGGAGAAGTAAGGCTTAAGAAAAATACAAGAAAAGCTTTAGTAAACAAAGGGGCAGCACCTCCTTACTCCAACCAAGAACTCCTTTGAAATAAGGGGGAAGGGCTGAATTTATAGAAATTCTTGAGGGGCTGACACGGCCGTGTTGGTTATCGTGTCCTGTACTGGTTGACCTCAGGCTCTAGTTTTTGCGGGAATGATCATGGCGTCGTGGGAAGAATGGGCTCTAACATGCTGACACGGCCAGCGACACGGCCATGTTGGGTGTCGTGTCCACTGCAGTTGATGGGTGATGACGTGGGTTGCATTTATGGCGGGAAGTAGGCGTGGAGGCGAAGGCTGATATCTTCACTAAGCCACTAGATGAAGCCATGTTCAACACCTTCAAATTTGAATTTGGTATGTGGAATCTTATGTAGCTTCAATTCTCTCCTCTACCATATGTTGTACTGTCTATTTTACAGGTAGCACATGTCCCTCCCCAAGATAATGAAGCTAGTGTGCAACAGTTGAGGGGGAGTAAGCCCAACAGCTAAAATTGAATTAATTCCAAGAAGGGGGATCAACCCTAAACAGATAGGGAGAAAAACTCCACACAAAAAATTCTCCCTATTGCAGAAGTCAAAAATGGGGAGAGGAGTTAGGGGGAAGGAAGCATCGACTTGATCAAGACCTAACAAAGCCAAGATGATGGAGGATCAAAGCTAGGTTATGCTGAAGTTGTTTTTCAGCACTAGAGTGGTAAGGATGGCTCACCTAGGAGAGCAGCATGCCAGGAGGAGTAAGTAAAATTCTCCACATGCTGGAGTAATGTTGTAACATTTTCAAACTCTCATGATATTACACAAGTTTTTTTTATAAATACACTATGTATGTCAATGACCTGTTTTATTGATCAAGCTAAGTTTTGACTTCTTTAAATAAGGGGAAATTGTTGGGTCCATTGATCCCAATGTCCCAGATTTGTAAGAAGTCAAACTAGTCAATGATATACGCATATAATGTACTTGATGTGTGCTTGAGTTCTTGTATGCAGGTTGTCCTTGATTGGACAGGTGAATAGGAAGAGGAAACTGGAAGTCAGATAATTTGACTAAGACATAACCGCTGAGATAACTGAGATAGCTGAGAATAATGTCGCAGCTGAACCACTTAGATAGTTGAGAAGCTTAACACAAATCGTTGAGAGAAGTGTTGGTCTCAGCTTAACCGCTGAGACAGAAGATTATCTTGGTTGAGAAGAATTAACCGCTGAGATAGAAAAAAGTCTCAACTGTGAAGAAGAAACCGTTGAGACAGTTAAGAAGGAACCACTAAGATAGAAGAGTCTTAGCTGTGAAGAAGAAACCGCTGAGACAGTTGAGAAGGAACCACAAAGAAAAGCCAGCAAAAATTTTCGAAACCCAGAAAGTGGAGTTCGTCAAACTAAATTCAGAGTTCGTCGAGCTGAGCTCACATTTAATCGAGCTCAAGTTAAAGGTTGAAGATTCAGAGTTCATCGAGCTGAGCTCACCTTTCGTTGAGCTCAAATTAAATTTTCAAGATTCAAAGTTCATCGAGCTGAGCCCGCCTTTCATCGAGCTCAAGTTAAAGGTTGAAGATTCAGAGTTCATCGAGCTGAGCTCACCTTTCATTGAGCTCAAGTTAAAGTTTGAATATTCAAAGTTCGTCGAGCTGAGCCCGCCTTTCGTCGAGCTCAAGTTAAAGTTTAAAGATACAGAGTTCGTCGAGTAGAGATCACATTTCGTCGAGCTAAATGTAAAGTTGGATATTCTGAAGTTTGTCGAGCTCAGCATAGAGTTCATCGATCTCAGCTCGACGATCGTCGAGCTCAGTCCAAGTACTTCATACCATTGCGGGAAAGCTATAGTAGCGCCAGAAGCTACTATTTGTCCTCTTTTGAGGAAGGTGGCGCTCACCTTCCTTGGTGAAAGGGGGATCTATCCTAGAGATTAGAGCAAACACACAGCAAGAATAATAGAGAAAAGGAATAAAGGCAAACCAGACAACACAAGAAATTTATAGTGGTTCCCCTAAACTTGGGTAGTCCACTCTTCTACCACCCTAGGTAGGAATCCACTGCAGGATGAGTTGATCAGGTGTCCTGGGCACCAATGAGCTTTTGATAAGGTGCTCAAAAACCAAACTAGATTTTTTGATCAGGTGTCTTGCCACCACTGAGTTTTGACAAGGCTCTCAGAACCAGACTCAAAACTTTTGAAGTGAGTTTTGAAAACCCTTTTACAGGAGGAAAGAAAAGGAAAAGAAAAAGGGTGAAGTTATCTTCTCTGTCTCAATTAAAGAGAGAAGCACTAGTGGATTTGTATTGTCAAAGCTCCCCCTGAGATGTTGACTAGTTTAGGAATGGAAGCTTTGCTCTAGGGTGATAGGTCTTTAATGTATGACTGCTCCAGCAAATGATGATTTCAGCAAAGGCTGAAATGTGAGTTGTCTTGGAGTGTGAATGATGAAGCCTTGATGATGTTGATCTTCTAGTAAGCCTTCAGACTGATGTAGAGTACTTGTCTCTTAAGACTTCCTAGAACAGTAGATCTGAGAAGAGCACTGGCTGTACAGGTGATGTTGAGTTCTTCCTAGAACTCTGATTCCTGTATCTCTTTTTCTTCTTTCCACTTTTTTATTCTACTCTTGTTTTATTCCTCTGTATCTCTGTATATATATTCTGATAGGAGGCCAATGGTCATTTGAAATCTTGCATTTATTAATACTGCCTCTTAGTTACTTTCAATGACTATAATATCCATAAATGCATTCTTGTAACTGTCCTGAAATAAAGCTGTGTTGGAATATGAACAACTCACTTTGATTGGAACAAAGATATCCTGAAAATCTGCCTGGGAACTTGCGTTCAGAGAGATGGCAGAAATCATCGATCTCAACAAGATGATCGTTGATCTGAGCTCGACTATCGTCGATCTGAGCTCAGAGATATTGGAGCTGGTCAAGGACGGAAAACGTCGATCTGAGCTCGGCGATCGTCGAACGGAGTTTGATGCCTCGTGGACCTGAGCTCAGAGATCGTCGTTCTCAGCTCGATGACTGAACTTCAAAACGTCGATCTGAGCTCGACGCCAAGGTTGAATTCTGAATTCTTCTCTGATTGATTTCTCTTGGCTGATTTCTTCAATCTCTGAGAGCCTCTGACTTAGCACATCCTATGACCCTTAGCTATACATGGATGGGTCAATCTAATAGCCCTAAAGACATAGTGATCCTGACCCAAATCCAAATTAGGGTGTTCCAACAATCTCCCCCTATTTGGGTTAGGATTACTATTTACATAAAAATATTACAATTAATATTACAAAGCATAAGATATAAAAAGAAAAAGCTTTGCAATGCTATCTTCTATTGCTATTAAAACTGACTACTGCTGGCTTTACAAAACTCCCCCTATGTTGATGCAGTAACTGTGACTGGAGGAGGCTGGGATGACTTTGAAAATTGGATTTTGATTGAGTCATCCAGCTAACTTTTGTAGATGGTACCTGCAGAAGGCTATGGTAGAGATTGCTCTCTCCTTGAAAAGGATATGTTAGCATAAAAATGATATTTGTCCAGCAAATTTTATTAGGATTCTGAATCTGAAAAACAAAGTCTGATATCTTTCTTCCTATAGAATTTCTTTTCATCAGAAGAGATTCAAACTCAGTGCCATGATCACTGCTGACCAATGCAACTAGAGTAGAGGAGTCAATCTAGATGAATTTAGAAAAAGATCTATAAGAAATATAAAGTTATCTGATAAAGAATTCTCATACAGAAGTCCTAACATAATTTTGAACAAGATATCAAAAAGATAGAAGCAGCCTTAAGAAAAGATGTTTCCTAAAAAATTTGTTCCAAATAGAAGAAGGATTTGAAAACATTTTAAATAGTTTATCCTTATAATTATAAATCAAATTTATGAAAGAGCGGACTGAGTTCGACGATTTTATATAAGATCGTCGATCTGAGTTCGACGATCTGAATTCATTTCGTCGATTAAAATATTCTGAAAATATTCCTCTAAGAATTTTTGTTTCCCCCTCAGATTTTATTGAATCTTGGCAGCAAAATTGAGGTTCTAAGTTAACTGAACTGAAAACAAAGTTAGATAGTACCTGATCCTTTTCAGGATTTGATTTTCCTTCTGTTTTTTCAGCTTCTGAACTGCTGCAGGAAGTATTGATGGCCATTAAGCAGAATTTTTTGGCCATTGCTTCCTCCTCTTCATCTTCAAATAATGATTCATCATCTGATACATCCCAAATAACATCTAGGGATATTGATTCTCCTACTTCAAATAAGATGTTGTAACTTGTTTCTATTGTTCCATCCACTGGTTCAGAAGCCATTTGATGAAGAGAATCCCATATCTCCTTAGCTGTTGAGCATTCAACAACTTTCTGGAACAAGTCTTCAGATAATGATTGTGTTAGGATATTCATGGCTCTGGCATCAGCTAGCCTAGCCCTTTGAGTTGTTGTTGCTGAGGTTGAGAGACCTGTCATAATGGCATAAAATATTTCTTCATCAATATTGTCCATAAATGACTTAATTCTTGTCTTCCAAAGTGCAAATTTGTTTATGTTGCACTTAGGAGGTCTGGTGCTAGAATATTCCATATTCTTTCTATGTGAAAAACAGAATAATTAATCTAACTAGGATGGATCAAGAGAGATCTTTTGGTTCAGGTGTTAGCCTGTATAAACAACCAACCTGCCTCTGATACCAATTGAAAGGGGGATCTATCCTAGAGATTAGAGCAAACACACAGCAAGAATAATAGAGAAAAGGAATAAAGGCAAACCAGACAACACAAGAAATTTATAGTGGTTCCCCTAAACTTGGGTAGTCCACTCTTCTACCACCCTAGGTAGGAATCCACTGTAGGATGAGTTGATCAGGCGTCCTGGGCACCAATGAGCTTTTGATAAGGTGCTCAAAAACCAAACTAGATTTTTTGATCAGGTGTCTTGCCACCACTGAGTTTTGACAAGGCTCTCAGAACCAGACTCAAAACTTTTGAAGGGAGTTTTGAAAACCCTTTTACAGGAGGAAAGAAAAGGAAAAGAAAAAGGGTGAAGTTGTCTTCTCTGTCTCAATCAAAGAGAGAAGCACTAGTGGATTTGTATTGTCAAAGCTCCCCCTGAGATGTTGACTAGTTCAGGAATGGAAGCTTTGCTCTAGGGTGATAGGTCTTCAATGTATGACTGCTCTAGCAAATGATGATTTCAGCAAAGGCTGAAATATGAGTTGTCTTGGAGTGTGAATGATGAAGCCTTGATGATGTTGATCTTCCAGTAAGCCTTCAGACTAATGTAGAGTAGTTGTCTCTTAAGGCTTCCTGGAACAATAGATCCGAGAAGAGCACTGGCTGTACAGGTGATGTTGAGTTCTTCCTGGAACTCTGATTCCTGTATCTCTTTTTCTTCTTTCCACTTTTTTATTCTACACTTGTTTTTTTCCTCTGTATCTCTGTATATATATTCTGATAGGAGGCCAATGGTCATTTGAAATCTTGCATTTATTATTGCTGCCTCTTAGTTACTTTCAACGGCTATAATCTCCATAAATGCATTCTTGTAACTGTCCTGAAATAAAGCTATGTTGGAATATGAACAGCTCACTTTAATTGGAACAAAGATATCCTGAAAATTTGCCTGGAACTTGCGTTCAGAGAGATGGCAGAAATCATCGATCTCAACAAGATGATCGTCGATCTGAGCTCAGAGATATTGGAGCTGGTCAAGGACAGAAAACGTCGATCTGAGCTCGGCGATCGTCGAACGGAGTTCTATGCCTCGTGGACCTGAGCTCAGAGATCGTTGATCTCAGCTCGACAACTGAACTTCAAAACATCGATCTGAGCTCGACGCCAAGGTTGAATTCCGAATTCTTCTCTGACTGATTTCTCTTGGCTGATTTCTTCAATCTCTGAGAGCCTCTGACTTAGCACATCCTATGGCCCTTAACTATACATGGATGGGTCAATCTAATAGCCCTAAAGACATAGTGATCCTGACCCAAATACAAATTAGGTTATTCCAACACTTGGCTCGGCCCACACTCAAATTATTTTGTTGATTCAAATCTACGGATATAAAAAGAAAAGAGAAAATGGGATTAGGGCAACAAACACAGCAAACGAAAAAGAAATGAGAGATGGCTGAACTTAATCTTCACCGACGAGCTTGAAAGCTAAGTCCAGCTATGCAAGCATACAAAGAAGAGGAAGATGCCTGAAGCTTCTTCTAGTTTAGCAAGATTGTTCTTTGGAGAACAAGGTGCCTGATTCATTCAATCAGCAACATGAGATAGTTGTGTGAAGGGCTGTAAGACTTCAATAGTAGTTAGTTGTCTTCAGTACAGCAGAGAAATTGGTAGTTGTAGAAGAAGACTAATTCTTTCTATAGCAAGGGAGCTGGACTGAAATCTGCTCAATCCAGCCAGGTAGACTCTGAGATTTATCTCTGAGTAAGTATTTCAATTTACTTGATTAATTCCTGTAGGATTCAGTTTGCCTGAATCTGAGCTATAGGGAACTTTGTGACTTAGTTGTAGGTGACTAATTAGTCACTGAGGTAGGTGCCCTGCTGGGGTACTGAGGTAGGATCCAAGTGTGGATCTAAGAGTATGGCTGTCCTCAAAGCTTGAGTAGTAGGCCTTAGTGATAAGGTTGAGGTAGGTGACTGTTGAGTAACTGAGCTGTAGGTGACATGTGTGTTACTGAGTGTAGGTTTTGGAAAAGAATGAGCTGTAGGGCCTTTGGCCAGAGGTAGGTGACAAATTTTTCACTGAGCTGTAGGTACCTAGAAGGGCACTAAGGTAGGTACCTTGAAGGGTCTGAGCTGTAGGAGTGTTGCTGCACTCTGAGAGTAGGGACTTGAGCCTGAAGTTGTAGGGCACTTTGTGCCTTAGCTATAGGCTTTAGAGATAAGGCTGAGGTAGGTGGTTTGAGGACCACTGAGCAATAGGAGCACTGCAGGGCTCTGAGGTACAAACCCTTGTGGTTCTGAGGTAGGGTTTTGAAGAGAACCTGAGTGTAAGTCTGAGGGCCTGAGGTGTAAGCTCTGAGGAGCATTTTGGAGGAGTTTGTGCCTTGTCATACATAAGTTAGAAAGGTGGGAGGGAAAGTGGATGTACCCAATTGGGGAACAACTATAAATACTTGTGTGTTGTGCTATGTTGCTTGCTTTTTTTATATATTGCAGGTAATGAGGATAAGCTCTAGATCACTAAATTTATAAACAGCAAATAGACTTAAGTAATTTCAAAGACCTATTCACCCCCCCCCCCTCTAGGTGACTAGCTAACCTTGAAGTAATAACTTTCAGCTTGTATGAATCTGAGTTATAGGTCACTTTGTGCCTGAGTTATATGTGACTAATTAGTCACTTAGGTAGGTGCCATATTAGGGTACTGAGGTAGTATCTAAGTGTGGATCTGAGGTAGGGCTGTCCTCCCAGCTTGAGTGTAGGGCCTAGTGCCTGAGGTAGGTGATTGTTGAGTCACTGAGATGTAGGTAACAACTGTGTCACTGAGTTGTAGGCCTTGGAGGAGGCTGAGTTATAGGTGCCTAGAAGGGAACTTAGGTAGGTACCTGGAAGGGTACTGAGTTATAGGAGTGTTACAACACTTTGAGAGTAGGGCCTTATGCCTGAAGTTATAGGGCTGAGACCCTGAGCTGTAGGCCTTAGAAATAAAGCTGAGGTATGTGGTTTGAGGACCACTGAGTGTAGGAGCACTGTAGGGATCTGAGTTAGGAACCTTTATGGTTTTGAGGTAGGGTTCTGAAGAGAAGCTAAGTGTAAGGCTGAGGGCCTGAGGTGTAAGATCTGAGGAGTAGTTTAGAGGAGTTTGTACCTTGTCTAACATAAGTTAGAAAGGTGGGAGGGAAAGTGGATGTACCCAATTGGGGAACCATGATAAATAATTATGTGCTTTATTGTGTTGCTTGTTCTTATTTTATAATACAGGTATTAAGGATAAGCTCTAGATCACTCAGTTAGTAAACAGCAAAAAAGCAAAAAATTTCAAAGGCCTATTCACCCCCCCCCCCCTCTAGGTGACTAGCAAACCTTGAAGTAATAACTTTCAGTATGCTATTTGGAATTTACTTGAAGTTACTCATAAAGGTACATTTCAGGTGAAGGACTCAAAGTTATTCCAGTTAGAATAAGAATTTGAAAATTCATGATGGAGGTTGATGAAGTCATAGACTTCATGAACACGAGATTCAGTTAAATTATAAATGACTCTACGGTTCTTGAAAAGAGTTTTCAAATGGTGATTTAGTGAGGCAGATTCTTAGATCGCTTCCCCAAAAATTCAATCCAAAAGTGGCTGCCATCTCGGTGTCACACGATCTAAAGACTCTTAAAATTTAGAATCTCATCGGGAATCTGAAAACTCATGAGGTGGAATTAAGGATTCAACAACAAGAGTATAATTTGGAGCCAAGAAAGAAAGCATTGGTGTTAAAATCCAAGAAGTAAAAGGAAAGTGAATCTTATGAGAATGATGAAGAAGATGAGGAGAGCTTGTTTATTAAGAAGTTCAAGAGGTTTATGAGAAATTCTGAAAGAAGAAATTCTTTCAAAAAGTTTTTCAACAAGAAGGAATCTGGATTCAAGAAAGGAAAAGTAAAAGTTAATGTAGAGGATGATGAAGAGCGTCCACCGCTTGCATGTTATCATTGCAGAAGAGTCGGACATATCATGAGTAAGTGCCCAAAATATCTGAAAGAGCTTAAAGAGAAGAGCATAAGAAGAAGGACGAGAAGAAAGTTCTGAAGGCTAAAACTTGGGATGACATAACATCTGAGTAGTCAAGTGGATCGATTTCAAAAGCTGACAAGGAGGCCAACATATGCTTGATGGGAAAGAGCATCTCACCATCTAATGACTAGTGTAGTGTCCAAAGCGATACTGAGGTAACTCAGACAACTTATGATGAGTAATATTCTAGATTTTTAAAAACTTGTAAATATTTTAAAAAAATTTTAAAAGATATTAATCTACTTAAACCTAAAAACAAAATATTGTTAAAAGAAAATAAAAAACTAACCACTGAATTAAGAGTACTTGGGAAGGATAAAGTGACTTGTCTAGAGCATTATCACTCATTGACAAGGATACTAGAATTAAAAAAAAAATCTTGTTAAGTCCCAATCTTACATTGATTCTCTTACAAAGAAAAACGGGGACTTAAGATTTTCACAAGATCATCCACAAGATTTGGTCATAGGAGAACCATCAAGAGGGGTAAGTACTTGATCTTCTTTACATGATTTATTTTCAAACCTTTGTTTTGTTTCCAATATAGAACCAAAATATGTTTCAACCACTTTAAATGATGAATCTTGGTTTTTTAGCTATGGTAGATGAACTTAGTCAATTTGAACGTAATAAGGTTTACAATCTTGTAGACAAACCTTCTGATCATCTTGTTGTAGAAGTTGAGTGGATATTTATAATAAACTGGATAGAGAGTCTAGTATCACTAGAAACAAAGCTAGGCTTGTAACAAAAGGTTATGCTCAAATTGAAGGAGTAGATTTTTATGAAACTATTGCACCTGTAGCACGTCTTGAAGCAGTTAGGATTTTCCTTGCATTTGCTAGTTTTAAGAGATTTAAATTATTTCAAATGGATGTGAACACTGCTTTTTTAAATGGGTATATTAAGGAAAAAGTTTATGTAGAACAACCCCCTAGTTTTGTGAATGAAAAATTTCCAAATCATGTTTGCAAATTAGAAAAGCGCTTTATGGTTTGAAACAAGTGCCCCATGCATGGTGTGATAGATTAACTTTATATTTATTGAAAAATGATTATAAATTGGGTAGTGTTGATTCTACACTCTACATTAAGCAAATCAAAAATGAATCAATAGTTTTGCAAATTTATGTTGATGATATTATTTTTGGAGCTACTAATGAGAAGTTATGTAATGATGTAGTAATGATTATGAAAAATGAGTTAGAAATGGCATGGTAGGAGAACTTGCCTATTTTTTTAGTTTTCAAATTACTCAAAAACATGATGGTATTTTTATTTGTCAATCTAAGTATATTCATGAAGTTCTTAAATGATTTGGATCTGAAAATCTTAAGCAAGCTATTACTGTAACGCCTCCGATTTTTCTGCGATTATTTAATTCTCGTTTTGCGTTACGTCGACACATTTTCTTGGCTTGTACCATCTGTGGAGTGTTGTCTTAATTCCTTAGAATTGGTAGGCCTATTTTGTAGCCTATTGGCAAGATCTCCCTAGCAAGCCGAGTCGTTTTGGGTGACCCGGTGTGGCCTCTCGGGGGATGCTTGTGTTTTGGCTTCGGGTGGGTATAACTCGAGTTCTGTTCATCGAAAGTTAATTTCGAATTCGCCGTTACGTTCATAGCATGGGTATTTAGCTATGGTGCGAGTTTCGTCGAATTTCGAGGTTGTTTCGTTTTCGCGTCGTTTTGGGTGTGCTAATAATAAAAGCAAATATGTATATTTAAAGCTATTTAGATGATTTCTACGGTCAAAAGCTTTGGTAATGAATCGGCGTCTTAGGAGGCGGTTAAGGCTGATTAGGCGTGGTTAGATTTAATTAAAATCCTTAAGCAAAATTAGCGGGCCCATTCTTCTCCTTCCCGAAAATTGTCGCCTGCTCCTGTTCGCGGAAAACAGAGGAAAACCGTCGGACCTGCTACCCCTTCGGACGGCGATTCCGGGAGCATTTGTGGATGGATTTCGATTTCAAAAGCGGATTTGGATTGCACTCTCTTAGATCTATGTTAGCCCAGGTTAGAGGCCTTATTGTTCTCATATTTATTACTATCTATAGGAATTAGTTCTTCCTATTGGCCCCCCCTACTTGTGCTGTTGGAACCCAACTTTGCCGGCATAATGCCATTTTTCTTTGTTCAGATTTGCTCTGGTTTGGGTGTAGCCGAGAGGGAGTGTTAGGTGGGGGGGTGATTTTTCCAATTTGTTGAGTGTGTTACTCGAGTATTGGAGTACGTTACTCGTGAAGTAGTAGTGGATTACTCGGGTATTAGTTCTGGAGTACTCGAGTAGGTGGTAGATACTCGAGTATTAGCCTTGGCTTACTCGAGTAGAAGGTAATTACTCGAGTAGGGATTTTGGTATACTCGAGTAGTAGGTAACTACTCGAGTAGGGGATCTGAGTTACTCGAGTAGTGGTTTCGAGATACTCGAGTCGGTGCTTTGGCTTACTCGAGTAGAAGGTAACTACTCGAGTAGGGGATTTGAGTTACTCGAGTAGTAGGTAACTACTCGAGTAGGGGCTTTGAGTTACTCGAGTAGTGGACTTGAGATACTCGAGTAGGTGGTTTGGTTTACTCGAGTAGTAGGAATCTACTCGAGTGTAGGTTTGTAGATACGCGAGTAGTGGTTTTAGCATACTCGAGTAGTAGGCAACTACTCGAGTAGCGGGTTGGGGTACTCGATTAGTTGGTAACTACTCGAGTGCTGGTTATGTTCGTATACTCGAGTAGTGGGCGACTACTCGAGTAGAGGGTTGAGGTACTCGAGTAGTAGGCGACTACTCGAGTAGAAGGATGAGGTACACGAGTAGTTGGTAACTACTCGAGTACTGGAAATTCCCTGCCTTCTTTTTGTCTTAGAATCGTTCAACTATCGTCGATCTCTGAATGGAGATCGTCGATCTCAGTTTCTACTTTAGGCCGTTCGACTATCGTCGCCCTCCGGTCGATAATCGTCGAGCTCCATTTTTACCTTAGTGGGACTGTGGTTAGAGTTTGGTTTTGGATTTAAGTGAGGCTAGCTCACTCAATGCCAAGGTTTAGGTAGGCACTGAGTAGGTCTCACTCAGCGCCTTGTCGTGTTGATTCTTTTCAACACTCTTCCTTTACCTTGTTTTTCGTTCCCGAGTGGTTTTCTTGTTTTATTTCTGGTATTTCCTTATCGGCCGTTTTCTTTACCTTCTTAAAGGCCGAATCGTGGGTCGTGGTTAGTAGTGGTGGATTGTAGCTCTTCAGGAGGGTGGAGTTGTGTGATATAGCCAAGGCCACTCTTGTTTTTCTTGCTCCAGGTACTGGCTGGGCATGTGTGGGTGGAAGGTCCCTTGTGCTTTCACGTGTTGACCCTCGAGCTTGCTGACTTGGACATGGTGGATTGGGGGACTGTGTTTGCCTTCGATCCGGTTCCTCATTGTTTGTTTTTGCTACTACCACCTCCCACAGTTTAGGGTGTTAGAAGTTTCTTCCTTGGTAGTTTGCAGCACTCTTGGCTCTTGGTAGCCTAGTAGGCCCGGCAGGATGTTGTTCCTGAGCTGGGTTGTTGCTGTTTCCTTTGCTCGTTGTGCTTTTCTTGTTGTCCTGTTTTGGACAGTTGTGACTCTTCCTACTGCATGTTTTTCAATTACTTCTTCCTTTTGGTTGACTCTTGCATGCAGTTGTTTTTGCCTTGTTGCTTGCTGAGGTATTCTGTTTTCTTTTGAATGCCTTAGGTTCTGAGTTGTAGCCGGTCTGGTGGCTAGCTGAGGCAGTGGTGTTGCTGGTGGACTCCCGGACTTTGGAGTTCCGTTTACCTTGTTAGTGAGATAGTTTTCTGTACCTTCTTGCAGACATACATATGTGCCAGTGGGTTCGTGTCAGGTTGTTGGCGCCCACTGGTTGTTTTTCTTACCTTTGTTCTGGATATATTTACTTATGCTGCTACCGTTTTCTGGAGATAGTCTACTTGCTCTAAGAAGGTTTTATGCTAGGTTGCTAGTTATTTCCAACCCTAATTAGTATTATAAATAAAGCTCATGATCAGCATGTTTTATAAGCTTAATCACTATTTTCCAAATCACGTATGAAAACCGTTTTCTTATATATTATATAAATTAAATGTAGTGTCTTGCATAGCATGAGTGGTTCTCTTGGGACCCTTATGCGCTCTTTAGGGTGTAAAACCTAATTAAAGTATTTTTCTTTCCGCAGCACATAAATATAGTTTTTCTTTTGTGGACTAGGTGATCCACTGAGCCGAGGGATACGGTCTCTAAAATATAACTAATTTTCTATTCATAAAACACAGGATTTTCTTGCACAAAGTTTGTAGTTAGTTTTGCCTGAGCGTCAGCGGTTATCCCCTGCTTGACGTGGCATCATGACGCGTGTTTTCTCATACTCTGATAATTCTTATAATTAGAGAAAATGCGAGTTGTGACAGTTGGTATCAGAGGGAGGTTGCTTGACAAGCTAGTTGAGCAACCTTCCTTTGTTTGCTTTAGTAGTTCAGCATCACGTCATTCACACATCGATATGTCATCAGCACGTCTTGGCAAAAGCACGAACACTACACTCATGGCATAACATGAAGTATACGAGGCATAATATGTAGTATGGGATGTATAATATGTGTTCGTATATGGATCCACCATAGGGGCTACATGTGAGGGTTATGTAGTATGGGATGAATAACCTCACCACATGACTGCGACTAGCACGTTTCTTTTTCGTTGCATGGGAATGTTATGTAGTATGGGATGCATAACATTTTCATGTGTACGCCGCTCATAACATGCATTAGGGCCTTTTTAGAATGCATAGCACAAACATGCATAGCATATCATTACATAAGCACAACGTGCCAAGCTAAAGATTTGCAGGATGACATATGTACACACATAAGTTTTCAAAACAAAATAAAGTCATGCATTCCCGATCTAGGCACGAGAGTTAGCAAAGTGATGGTTAACTATCCTAGGTTAGGGCATGTCATCAAATTTTGTTAAAAAGATAAACTCTCAGAGCAAGTTTAGCAGCTTTAAGCCTATATCTATATATGTATGATCTGTACTTGTGCTTGGGTTCTAGTTGTTATTAGGGGATCTGATTTGGGGTGGTTATGATTATAGGATGGCTAGGCGACCTGCGACGCGTTCGACTCCCCTGTCTGAAGGTGAGTCGTCTGGGGCTCAGCGTGATGCGGTAATCGAGATTCTGCGTCAGAGTAGCGAAGCTATGGGCAGACAGTTGGAGGAGGTGCAAGCCCAGATTCAGTCTTTGGTGGCAGTTGTGGCAGGACAGGCTCAGGGTGCGCAAGTTCCTGCTGGGGGGTTAGCTGTTCCTCCTCCCCCTGCGCTCGTGAGACCTCCAGTGGTGGTGCCAGCGGAGATGGACTTCATCTCGCAATTTCAGAGACTGAGCCCTCCCACTTATGACGAGAAGGCAGATTTCATGGTTATAGATGATTGGCTGATCTCCATGGAGGAGATGTTTTCGTATTCAGGGATTGCTGGTGACCAGAGGGTGATGCTAACCACCTATCAGCTTAAAGGATTGGCTAAGAGTTGGTGGCTGAGAGAGAAGGAGAGCTTAGTAGCTGGATGCTCTTGGGAAATGTTTAAGGAGATGTTATTGAGGAAGTTCTTGCCTTCGGTCGAGCGTGACCGCCTCATGAATGACTTTCTTTACCTGAAGCAAAGGCAACTCACGGTGGGTGAGTATGAAATAGAATTTAGTAAGTTGAGCCGTTTTGCCCCTGCTCTGGTCAGCGTTGAGGCTGATCGAGTTAAGAGATTTCTTGGTGGTTTGAGGAGCGAAGTGCAGCAGTTGACCAGTGCTTATGGGTCAGTGACTTATGCTGGAGTTGTAGAGGCTGCTCTTAAGGTTGAGGCTATTGAAACGGCAAAGAGCAGAGGCCAACAGATGAGAAAGGACAAGAGAAAATCTGTGGAGGGGAAGAAGCCCCTGGTACCCGATGCTGTTCCGGGGAAGAGGAGCCGAGTTGTGTGCAGTTTCTGTGGCCGGTCAGGCCATCCTGTCGAGAAATGTTTTAAGAGGTCAGCAGCTCAGAAGAAGAAGCAGGTTCATGCGATCCAGGGTGCTCCTAGGAGAGATGTCTCCTGTTCAGTTTGCAAGCGGTCCGGGCATGATGCGGCCCAGTGTTGGACCAAGGACAGAGTCTGCTTTCAGTGTGGGCAGAAGGGTCACATGAAGTCGCGGTGTCCTCAGGTTCAGTCAGCTCTTCCTGCAGTTCTGTTACAGGCTTTACCTCCACCTCCGCGTGTGGACAAGGGAAAAGGGAAGCTGAACGTGATTTCTTCTGAGGAGGCTCAGACTTTGACCAAGGTTATTTCAGGTTAGTTGATTGTTGTTTTTCCAGCCTGGTAGTTTTATTTGCTAAAGTGTTGCGGTATTGCTATGGTAGTTCCTTAGTTTGTGTGTTCCTATAGGGAAGTTTAAGGTGAAGAACCACTGGGCGCGTGTTCTGTTTGACTCCGGCGCTACCCACTCGTTCGTGGCTAGAGCCTTTATAGAGCGTCATCGATTGACTCTAGATCGTGTTCGGGATTCCTTCTGTGTCAAGTTTCCTTCTGGAAAATCTGTGTTGTCAGATTTGGGCATTTTGGATTGCCCGATTTTGTTGGGGGACTTTCTTGCGAAGGCGGACCTGAAAATGATTGATCTGGAGGACTTCGATGTCATTTTGGGCATGGACTGGCCCTCTCGGTATGATGCGGTCATTCAGTGCAAAGGAAAGCACTTGGACTTCATCAGGGACGACGGTCAGCCCGGCAGCGTGTATGCTGATCTGTGTCAGGACTTTCCTGTCATCTCTGCGGTATGTGCTCAGAGATTGTTTCATTCTAATTGTTGTGTTTGTTTAGTCTCGGCGGTTGGAGCCGCTGTTAGCGTGCCACGCTTAGAAGAGATTCCTATTGTTCGTGGTTTCGCCGATGTTTTTCCTGATGATCTTCCTGGTCTTCCTCCTGATCGGGATGTTGAGTTTGTGATCGATTTAGAGCCGGGTATGCGTCCTATTGCTAAGGCGCCGTACCGGATGGCCCCTCGTGAGTTAGAGGAGTTGCGAGTTCAGTTGGATGAGCTGTTAGCTAAGGGGTTTATTAGGCAGAGTTCGTCGCCTTGGGGTGCACCTATTTTGTTTGTGAAGAAGAAAGATGGGTCGATGCGGCTATGCATCGACTATAGAGAGTTGAACAAGGTCACTATCAAGAACAGGTACCCTCTGCCGAGGATCGATGATTTGTTTGACCAGTTGCGTGGTAGCACGGTGTTCTCCAAGATCGATCTTCGTTCTGGTTATCATCAGCTTAGGATCCGTGAGGCGGATATTCCACGGACTGCGTTTAGGTTGAGGTATGGACACTTTGAGTTTCTGTTGATGTCGTTTGGTCTGACCAACGCACCTTCAGCCTTCATGGATATGATGAACCGGGTGTTCAAGGATTTTCTCGATAAGTTTGTTGTGGTCTTCAGTGATAACGTGTTAGTTTATTCACGCAGTGCTGAGGAGCATGAGCAGCATTTGCGTTTGGTCCTATCAGAGTTGAGGAATCACAAGTTATTCGCCAAATTGAGCAAGTGCGAATTTTGGTTGCCTTAGGTTTCTTTTCTAGGCCACGTGGTGAATAAGGATGGGATCTCGGTCGATCCAGAAAAGATTGCAGCAGTGATGGATTGGAGTAGACCGAGTTCGCCTAAAGAGATCATGAGTTTCTTAGGGTTGGCTGGCTATTACAGAAGATTTGTGGAGGGTTTCTCTTCCCTAGCCGCACCTTTGACCAAGTTGACTCAGAAGAATGTGGCATTTGTTTGGAGCGATAAGTGCGAGGAGGCTTTTCTGGAGCTAAAGGAGAGATTGTGCACTGCTCCCGTTCTGACCCTGCCTACCGAGGGAGTAGATTATGATGTTTATGTGGATGCTTCGCTTGTAGGTCTGGGATGCGTATTAATGCAAGATGGAAATGTAATTGCCTATGGGTCAAGGCAACTGAAGACTCATGAGAAGAATTATCCTACGCATGACCTCGAGTTTGCAGCAGTTATTTATGCTTTGAAGTTGTGGAGGCACCTACTTTATGGGGATCAATGCAAGATCTTCACTGACCATAAGAGCTTAAAGTACGTGTTCACGCAGAAGGAGTTGAATCTGCGTCAGCGGCGGTGGTTGGAATATGTGGCTGACTATGATGTAGAAATCCAGTATCATCCGGGCAAGGCCAATGTGGTGGCTGATGCCCTGAGCCGAAAGACGGGAAAGATCTTTAACCTCACCGCCGATCGTTTAGTGGAGGAGTTCCTCCTTATGGATATATCAGTGGGATGCTGTAGTTTGCAGAGTAGTTTGTCAGTGGCAGAGCCGTCCTGGATTTCTTTGACTAGGCTGCACCAGAAGGACGATCCTGATCTTATGCACCTTTTCACCAGGACTGAGAAGGGAGAGTTGCCCGATTTTGCTATCGATGATGCGGGTACTTTGAAGTACCGCGGCAAGTTTTGCGTTCCCGCGGTTGGGGATATTAGGAGGATGATTTGCAGTGAGGCTCATGGTTCCAGCGTTTCCTACCATCCAGGATCTACGAAGATGTACCGTGACTTAAGACAAATTGCCTGGTAGTATGGCATGAAAGGAGATATAGCCCGATTTGTTGCTGAGTGTCACACTTGCAAGCGTGTGAAGGCCGATCATGGAAGGCCTGGTGGTAAGTTGACTCCGCTAGAGATCCCGACTTGGAAGTGGGAGAGTATATCTATGGATTTCATTACGGGTTTACCAAAATCCCCGAGAGGATTTGATTCGGTTTGGGTTGTAGTAGATAGATTGACGAAGTGCGCTCACTTCGTGCCTTATAAGATTGATTACCCGATGAAGAAGATAGCGGAGTTATACATGAATGAAGTCATCCGACTCCACGGTGTGCCGGTTAGCATCATTTCCGATCGAGACTCCCGGTTTACTTCTCATTTTTGGCAAAGTCTGCAGGAGGGTTTGGGTATGGATCTGAGGTATTCTACTGCCTACCACCCGCAGACCAATGGGCAGACGGAGAGGGTGAACCAAATTGTTGAGGATATGATCCGGTGCTATATTTTAGACCACGGTGGAGCGTGGGATGAGCGATTGCGACTCATGGAATTTGCCTACAACAACAGTTATCAAGAAAGTTTGCAGATGGCTCCGTTCGAAGCCTTGTATGGGAGGCGCTGTAGGACTCCGTTGTTTTGGGCTGAGGCTGGTGAGAGGCCTTTGTTGGGTCCCGATGCGCTTGAGGAAATGGAAGTTGCTGTGAAGCTTATTCGGGAGAAGCTTCGCTTAGCCCAGGAGAGATATGAAAAGAACGCCAATCGGCGTAGATCTGCTTTGGAGTTTTTCGATGGGGACCTTGTTTTCCTCAAAGTTTCCCCGATGGTAGGTGTTAAGAGGTTTGGTAAGAATCGAAAGTTGGACCCAAGGTATGTGGGCCCGTTTGAGATCTTGGAACGGATTGGCATGTCAGCTTATAGATTGGATTTGCCAGCGAACTTCCCAGGTGTGCATAATGTTTTTCATGTTAGCCAATATGCGGAAGTGTGTGCGCAGCAGTGGGCAGCTCTTGGATGTTGTGCCCCAGTTGGAGCCCAACCTCTCTTTTGTTGAGGTGCCGGTTCATATTTTGGATACTCAGGAGCGTGTGCTGCGAAAGAAGTCCATACCGATGGTTAAGGTTCTATGGAAGAATCAGGATTTGGAGAGCGCGACTTGGGAGTTAGAGTCGGCTATGAGGAGGGCTTACCCTCACCTGTTTCGTTGATTTAATCGGTATGTTTTCCTTCTTGTAACTCCTATTAGTTGTTTCTCCTTCTTTAGTAGGAGTGTTGTGCGTAAAGTTTCGGGACGAAACTTTCTTTTAGGGGGAGTGACTGTAACGCCCCCGATTTTCCTGTGTTTATTTGTATTCTCGTTGGCGTTACGATGATGCGTTTCCGTGGCTTGTGCCATGTGTGGAGTATGGTTTAGCTCCTTTGAACTGAGTGCCCTGTTTGGTAGCCTGTTGGCAAGATCTCCCTAGCAAGCCGAGTCGTTTTGGGTGACCCGGTGTGTCCTCTCGGGGGGATGTTTGTGTTTGGATTATTTGGGTATAACTCGGGTTCTGTTAGTCGAAAGTTAATTTCGACTTCGTCGTTGAGTTCGTAGTGTGGATATTTAGCTACGGTGCAAATTTCGTCGGATTCCGAGGTGATTCGGTTTTCGTGTCGTTTGGTGTGTTATTAGTATTTGTGATCAATTAATTAAATTGATTTGGCTTGTTCTGTAGCCCTTCGGTTTTGACCGATTAATAAATTCTGCGGGAGAATTTATTAAGGCAGTTATTGCCATGCCTTGGTGGCAGCCATATTTTTGGATATTCCTTTATGGAATTTTCTTAATTGTAATTAAGGGTTTAGGCGTTTTAGGGTTCGGTTATTGCTGAACCGATGTTTAGCTTTTCGTATAAAAGCTCCGTTTAAGAAGTGACGGCCCACTTCTTCTTCTTCTTTTCCTGAGAGAGAAGCCGTCGCTGCCTTTTTTCGCGAAATGCAGAGGAGATAACCGCCCGTCATGTACCTCCTTCGGTCAGCAATTCTGGGCTTGTTCGTGGACGGAATTCGATTCCGAAAACGGCGTTGTCTTGCTCTCTCCGAGATCTTCGTTTCGACGGTAAGATATTCGATTTTTCGTGGAGTTTTGATGAGATTTGGGTTTCGGTTTTGGAGTTTTCAGTCATTAATGGCCGTGAGATTTATTCTAGGTGCTGCGGCTGTTTGTTCCATGTGAAGAGGAGGAGAGCCATCCAGGCTTCACTGAAAGTTGAGGCAAGTGGTATTCTTGCCCTTGCCAAGTCTTTTTTTTTTTGATTATTTTTGCTGAAATTGAAATCCCTGTTAGCCCAGGTTAGAGGCCTTGTTGTTCTCATATTTATTGCTATCTATAGGAATTAGTTCTTCCTATTGGCCCCCCGTACTTGTGTTGTTGGAACCCAACTTTGCCGGCATAATGCCGTTTTTCTTTGTTCAGATTTGCTCTGGTTTGGGTGTAGCCGAGAGGGAGTGTTAGGTGGGGGGGTGATTTTTCCAATTTGTTGAGTGTGTTACTCGAGTATTGGAGTACGTTACTCGTGAGGTAGTAGTGGATTACTCGGGTATTAGTTCTGGAGTACTCGAGTAGGTGGTAGATACTCGAGTATTAGCCTTGGCTTACTCGAGTAGAAGTTAATTACTCGAGTAGGGGTTTTGGTATACTCGAGTAGTAGGTAACTACTCTAGTAGGGGATCTGAGTTACTCGAGTAGTGGTTTCGAGATACTCGAGTAGGTGCTTTGGCTTACTCGAGTAGAAGGTAATTACTCGAGTAGGGGATTTGAGTTACTCGAGTAGTAGGTAACTACTCGAGTAGGGGCTTTTAGTTAATCGAGTAGTGGACTCGAGATACTCGAGTAGGTGGTTTGGTTTACTCGAGTAGTAGGCATCTACTCGAGTGTAGGTTTGTAGATACGCGAGTAGTGGTTTTAGCATACTCGAGTAGTAGTCAACTACTCGAGTAGCGGGTTGGGGTACTCGAGTAGTTGGTAACTACTCGAGTGCTGGTTATGTTCGTATACTCGAGTAGTGGGCGACTACTCGAGTAGAGGGTTGAGGTACTCGAGTAGTAGGCGACTACTCGAGTAGAAGGATGAGGTACACGAGTAGTTGGTAACTACTCGAGTACTGGAAATTCCCTGCCTTCTTTTTGTCTTAGAATCGTTCGACTATCGTCGATCTCGGTTTCTGCTTTAGGCCGTTCGACTATCGTCGACCTCCGGTCGACAATCGTCGAGCTCCGTTTTTACCTTAGTGGGACTGTGGTTATAGTTTGGTTTTGGCTTTAAGTGAGGCTAGCTCACTCAACGCCAAGGTTTAGGTAGGCACTGAGTAGGTCTCACTCAGCGCCTTGTCGTGTTGATTCTTTTCAACACTCTTCCTTTACCTTGTTTTTCGTTCCCGAGTGGTTTTCTTGTTTTATTTCTGGTATTTCCTTGTCGGTCGTTTTCTTTACCTTCTTAAAGGCTGAATCGTGGGTCGTGGTTAGTAGTGGTGGATTGTAGCTCTTCAGGAGGGTGGAGTTGTGTGATATAGCCAAGGCCACTCTTGTTTTTCTTGCTCCAGGTACGGGCTGGGCATGTGTGGGTGGAAGGTCCCTTGTGCTTTCACGTGTTGACCCTCGAGCTTGCTGACTTGGACATGGTGGATTGGGGGACTGCGTTTGCCTTCGATCCGGTTCCTCGTTGTTTGTTTTTGCTACTACCACCTCCCACAGTTTAGGGTGTTAGAAGTTTCTTCCTTGGTAGTTTGCAGCACTCTTGGCTCTTGGTAGCCTAGTAGGCCCGGCAGGATGTTGTTCCTGAGCTGGGTTGTTGCTGTTTCGTTTGCTCGTTGTGCTTTTCTTGTTGTCCTGTTTTGGACAGTTGTGACTCTTCCTACTGCATGTTTTTCAATTACTTCTTCCTTTTGGTTGACTCTTGCATACAGTTTTTTTTGCCTTGTTGCTTGCTGAGGTATTCTGTTTTCTTTTGAATGCCTCAGGTTCTGAGTTATAGCCGGTCTGGTGGCTAGCTGAGGCAGTGGTGTTGCTGGTGGACTCCCGGACTTTGGAGTTCCGTTTACCTTGTTAGTGAGATAGTTTTTTGTACCTTCTTGCAGACATACATATGTGCCAGTGGGTTCGTGTCAGGTTGTTGGCGCCCACTGGTAGTTTTTCTTACCTTTGTTCTGGATATATTTACTTATGCTGCTACCGTTTTCTGGAGATAGTCTACTTGCTCTAAGAAGGTTTTATGCTAGGTTGCTAGTTATTTCCAACCCTAATTAGTATTATAAATAAAGCTCATGATCAGCATGTTTTATAAGCTTAATCACTATTTTCCAAATCACGTATGAAAACCGTTTTCTTATATATTATATAAATTAAATGTAGTGTCTTGCATAGCATGAGTGGTTCTCTTGGGACCCTTATGCGCTCTTTAGGGTGTAAAACCTAATTAAAGTATTTTTCTTTCCGCAGCGCATAAATATAGTTTTTCTTTTGTGGACTAGGTGATCCACTGAGCCGAGGGATACGGTCTCTAAAATATAACTGATTTTCTATTCATAAAACACAGGATTTTCTTGCACAAAGTTTGTAGTTGTTTTTGCCTGAGCGTCAGCGGTTATCCCCTGCTAGACGTGGCATCATGACGCGTGTTTTCTCATACTCTGATAATTCTTATAATTGGAGAAAATGCGGGTTGTGACATTGGTGTTGAGTGTGGTGCACACACTCAAAGCCAAAAGCCTCCCGGTCTTGGCATTGAGTGTTGTGCACACACTCAAAGCCATAGTTTGGTCTGTTCTTTTGCGGCTAGGTAGTGAGGCGATTGAGTGAGAAAATTCGTCTAAGTCGAAATTGACGGGAATCACTAAGTGATTCTCGCCGACTTCGATGAGTATCGTTAGTGAATCCCGCCGATTTGGTGAGAATCAATCGGCATTCCCGTCAATTCGGCGAGAATCAATCAGCATTCCCTACCGATTCGGCGAGAATCAATCGACATTCCCGCCGATTCGACGAGAATCAACCGGCATTCCCGTCGACTCGGCGAGAATCGGTCGGCATTCCCGCCGACCTCTTCCAGATGGCGTCGGCTTAGGGTCTTCCTGCGGGTTAGTACTTTGGTGTAGAGTGAGTTGACCTCACTCAACGCCAAAGCTGTTTTGGCATTGAGAGAGGTGGACTCACTGAACGCCACCGTTGGGTTTTGCGGTTAAGTGCTAAGGCATTGAGTGAGTGGACCTCACTCAACACCGTAACTATTTTGGCGTTGAGTGAGGTTAGCTCACTCAACGCCATTGCCTGTTTTGCTGAAGGCATTGAGGGAGTGGACCTCACTCAACGCCATAGCTGTTTTGGCATTGAGTGAGGATAACTCACTCAATGCCAGAGCTGTTCTTGTGGAGGGCGTTGAGTGAGTGAACCTCACTCAACGTCATGGCTGATTCTAGCGCTGAGTGAGGCTAACTCACACAACGCCAAGGTCTGGTTAGGCGTTGAGTGAGTGGGGCTCACTCAACGCCAGGCCGTATTGAGTCATCTCAAAGATTTTCCCTTACCTTGATTTTCTCCCCCGAGTGAATTTATTGATTTTGAGGTTCCTTGTCGGCTATTTTCTTGTTTTTCAAAAAGGCCGAATCGTGGGTCGTGGTTAGTAGTGGTGGTTTGAAGCTCTTAATTGGGGAGGTGTTGTGTAATTTAGCCAAGACCACCCTTTTTCTTTTATCTTGCTCCAGGTACGAGCTGGCAAGGGGGTGGGAGGTCCCTAGTGCTTTCACATGTAGACCTCTGAGCTTGGTTTCTTGGAAATAATGGTTGGGGGACTGAGTTTGCCTCCAACCCAGATCCGCGATGTTTTTGCTACTATCATCTCTTACAGCTTAGGGTGTTAGACATTTCTTCCTTGGTTGATTGCAACATTTGGGCTCATGGTAGCCTTGTTGACTATGCAGCTTTTGGGCAGAGTTACTGTTGTGTCCTCGCACTTATTGCACTTCCTTTTTGCATTGCCTTGGGCAGTTGTGACTGTTACTGCTTTGTTTTCCTCTTTTACTTATCTTCTGATTGACACTTTCGAGCTGTTTTCTATTTTGCTTGCTGAGGTATTCTTTCTTCTTTGAATGCCTCAGGTTCTGGATAGTAGCCGCTCTGACGGCTAGTGGTGTTGTGCTGTTGTTGGTGGTCTCTGGTGCTATTGAGATCAGTTCCTTGTTTCTACGAGGTAGTTTTGGTGTTGTTTTTCTTACAGATATACATACTTGTTAGTGGGTTCGTGTCAGTTTGTTGGCGCCCACTGGTAGTTTTTACCTTGATACTAGATATGTTACTTTTTGCATCTACCTTTCTGGAGTTAGTCTACTTGCTCTGAGGATTATTTATGATAGGTTGCTAGTTACTTTTAAACCTAAAAATACTATTATAAGTATTACTCATGATCAGCATGTTTTATAACACTCGTCACTATTTTCCAAGCAACGTAAAAAGATCGTTTTCTTATATATAGAATAAATTAAATGTAGGGTCTTGCATAGTATAAGTTGTCCTCTAGGGACACTTATGCACTCTTTTAGGATGTTGATGTGCATTACTGAGCTTCAAAGAAAATAAAGCAACTGAACTAGCAATCCAATGAGGCAAGTATACCTATCGAACTGTAGCTAGGGGACAAAAAGTGTCGTATTGAAATCTGGGAACTGTTGAATAAACTTACTCACACGAAGACTATTATTTTATTGAAGAGAAAACTGGGTTTGAGAAACTAATTGCAACAAAATGAAGAAGGCTAATGCTAGAAAGAGAACTACCATAATAAATTAGAGAACTATTAGAAGCGATGACAACAAAAGGTTGAAACTATGAAATGGAAGAGCACTCAATCAAGAATCACCTCGGCAAGAGTTAACTAAGAAATGCGATAATAATGAACCTAAACTTAATAGGATAAAAGTCCTTGACCGTGGAGGTTCCTGAAGCTTAAACACACTTCTCTCGAAGTCGTGCCCAACTGAGTTTAGGAAGGTCCGACTTACTCTCGTCTAGATTGGAGGCCTAAAGCTTGCTTTACGCGGTGAACCCCACTATTAGAATTTACTCCAATCCGAGATATTTGGACATCTGCCTCTCTCAAGGGGTGCATACAAATCCCTTTCCTCTTGAGTGCTCACTTCAAACTATCGGCCTCTCGGCTAGCCAAGAATGAAAGCTAAGGTGGAGAGTATATATCGATAATATATCTCCAACCCAAAAGAAATCAAGAGTAATTCAAGGCAAAACCTTAAAAATAAAAGGTAAAATTAAAGCATCATAACTTAATCGCTCAAACCTCGGATCATCAAGATCGAGTACAAGGAGGATTAGTTACTCCTGGTGTAGAAAAAGAAAACTATATTCAGAATTTGAAAACTAACAGCGAGCAGAATTGAAAGAGAAAGACGAGCTATTTTATTTATTAGTGAAGAGTCAAAAGGAGGGCATACATGTACTATAAAAAAAGCTTCCACACACGCTATAAGTACAATAAAAGAGTAATACAGAAAGGCTACAAGTATTTGCATGAAAACTAAATAACTAAAAAGCTTGAAATATGGAGGGAGAGAAAAGCTTGAAGCTACAACACTAAATATCAGCACCTCTCCTCCCAAAATCTTTATGGAAAACCCTAAAAAATGATCCCTATTTATAGATTTTTTCCTTGCTGGGTCACGCCCTATGACACGCACTTAGAGGGCGTGATAATAGGGCATGTCTGATTCGGTGCGACATATGGGGCATTTGAAATAAATTCTGGTGCGGTTGCTGGGTTACACGCCCCTCGAACACGCCTGTGGAGGGCATGACAGCTGGGCGTGTCGGATTCGGCGTGACTTTGGTGCACCGGAAATAAATTCTGGCTGACTTCTCGGGACTTGGCGGGACACGCCTGGCAGACACGCCCGTGAAGGGCGTGACAGTAGGGCGTGTCTGCTGACTTTTGCTGGAGATTGGCTTCGGACCGACGGCTTCATTCCACTTGGTTACACGCCCTTGGTACACGCCCGGGAAGGGCGTGACCAGGGGGGCGTTTCACAGCAAAAATCAGGCAAAAACCTTGAAAAATTGAAAGAAGCATGTTAGCGATGAAATTATATACAAAAAGAGGCTAAAATATGAGAATACAAGACATGGTTCGTGTATTAAAACCTAAAAATACCCTAATAGTTTAGGCTACAAGCGTATTATAAAATTCCCCTAGGCTTAAGTTTTGCTTGTCCCAAGCAAATATATAAAAACTAGATTATCATGAAAGTGACTAATCAAAAGTTTTAATTATGCTATCACAAGTACTATGTGAAATTTTAAGTAGAGAGAAGGTGAAACGTAAACCTAAAACAATTATTTAAACATTATTTAATTTTTATAGACTTTACTTAACAAAAATAAATCATCAAAAATTTTTAACTGAATTCTTTAAACAATTAAACAAAGCAACAAAATGAGAAACGAATTGAAATGTTACTTGATTCTAAGAGGCATTTTATACAAAAATTAAACAAAGAGCAATAATCTATATTTAAATTCAAGACTTAACTAATCTACTATTTCTCTTTACTTAGCTTATAAGAAGATCTAGGAGCATGAATTAACAGGACTTAATAGGACTGAAAAGTTTGGTTTAGGCATAAAATTAGGAATGGAGTTCAAAGATAAACATGAGGGCTTAAAATCATGCTAAACCAAAATAAAGAGCTTCAAAATAGAAAAGGTTTGCTTCTCCCCTTTCGTATTCTATTTATATATATATATATATATAATATATATATATATATATATATATATATATATATATATATTTTCATATTGAATTGGCCAACCGACAGTAAACATTTCTTCTGAGCATCCTTTTTCAAAAAGATTTCCATAGATTTTTAAAATAAACTTATTACAACATGAAATTTGAGAAGCTAAAAATTTTAGTGTGAAAAGAAGGGTTGGAAAAAATTGGCTTTGGTGAAAATGAAATGTGGAGTTTTCAATTGAAATCGGAAAAAGGCTCAAAAGAGGTTAATTAGGGGGATAATTTTAGGGTTGGCAAGAAGGCCCAAACGAAAACAAAAACTGCCTATATCATTTTCATGCTCCTAAAGTTTTCCTAAAGAATTAGTTTTGAAAAAGTTCAAAAAGTACGTCCTAAAAATTTAATATAGACTAATGAACTTGGTTTAAAACTTGGGATAATATGAGTCTTAGATAGTTCACATCTACTATGCTAATCAAAAGTTGACTTTGCAAAAATTATCCAAAAAGAAAAGAGGAAAAATAGTGGATGATGATTTTTTTTTTTAGAAAGTAAAGAAAATAAATAAAGAAAACCATAAAAAAATGCAAGTTTTTAAAAAAAACGTTTCACTTTAGCATGCTACCGTGAATTAGAAACACAGCATGGCCAACATTTTACTTATGAAACATAATTAAAAAGGAGGATTAGAAATTTTATAAATAGATAAGTGCTTTATATAAGATTTTGAGAAAAACAAAATAAAAGTAGGGGTACTATTGAAATACCAAAGAAATGTCTAAACTATTGGATTTTTTTTTTGAAAATATAATTCACAAAAAGCAGAATATATATCCTAAAAAAAGGAGGAAGTCCTTAGATAAAAAAAGGAGGAAGTCCTCCCCCAAGCTTAAATTGGACATTGTCCTCAATGACAAAAGAAGGGGATTGGAGAAGGAGAGAAAGTTAGAGTACAGAACTGAAAGACAGATTTGAAAAACAGGTACTTCCCCGAATTTATGCATTGCTAAAGCATAGTGATGTCGCTCCCTCAAATGTCTTTTTTGGACTTTGTGATAGAATCAGCAACATTGGAGCTGGCGATCGCAGGAGCTTCAGCTTGTCGATGCAGTCCGGGGCAAAAATTGTAAAATAAAGAAAACAGAAAAAGATAACTTTGGATGCCTCCCAAGAGCGCCCATTGTTTATAAGGGTCGTTGAGCTCGACCCAACAAAAGAATATTGTCCCAGATTTTACTGTCCAGAAATAAAATTATTTTTAACAAAAAATAAAAGTTCGAAGTTAGAGTTCGTGCAATAGATACATAATAGTGTTTGAACATACATCATCATCACCAGAGGAATAAAGTTTAAGACGCTGACAATTTACTTTGAAATTACCCTTATCAGGGTGAGAAATTAAAATAGTACCATAAGGAAAAACTTCTAAAACAGAAAACGGACCAGACCATCGCGACTTTAATTTTCCAGGAAATAAACGTAAATGGGAGTTATACAAAAGAACTTGGTCGCCCGTCTTAAAGGTTTTAGGGTGCCTTAAATGTTTGTCGTGAAAATGCTTCGTTCGCTCTTTATAAAGTTTGTTATTTTCATAGGCGAAAGAGCGCCACTCGTCAAGTTCGTTGAGTTGAAATTTTCTAAAGTTGCCGACAGAGTGGGGATCGAAGTTTAAAAATTTTAAGGCCCCAAAAGCGCGGTGTTCGAGTTCTACGGGAAAATGGAACGATTTTCCATAAACCAACCGATACGGCGTACATCCGAGGGCGGTTTTATATGCTGTTCGGTAGGCCCTTAGAGCATCGTCTAATTTGGCTGACCAGTCTTTTATAGATGTTGAAACAGTCTTTTCTAATATTCTTTTTATTTCTCTATTCACTACCTCGACTTGTCTGTTAGTTTGGGTGTGGTAGGCAATTGATAGTTTATGTGTAACGCCGTATTTAGTAAGGATTTTAGAAAACTGGGCGTTACAGAAATGGGAACCCCTATCGCTAACGATGGCGTGCGACATACCGAATCGAGAAAATATTTTTTTTAAGAACGTAATTATGACTCGGGCGTCGTTCGTAGGAAGAGCTTGGGCTTCATCCCAACGTGAAACATAATCGACGGCAACTAAAATGTACTTATTCCCGAAGCTAGAAGGAAGAGGGCCAACAAAATCAATTCCCCAGAGGTCGAAAATTTCGCACTTAAGGAAATTATTTTGCGGCATTTCATTTTTATTTGAAATATTTCCCGACCGTTGGCAACTATCACACCTACTCACAAAGGCTTGCGCGTCTTTAAACAGGCTAGGCCAGTAAAAACCAGAGCAAAGCACCTGGTGAGCGGTGTGAGCAGCTTGATAGTGCCCACCTGTCGGACCTTCATGTAAATGTTTTAAAATATCAATTCCTTCTTCATAAGAAACACATCTCCTTATCACTTGATCCACACAGATTCTGAAAAGATGCGGGTCTTCCCAAAAGTAGTTCTTCAGCTCAGAAAAGAATTTCTTCTTTTGCTGAGAGGAGAACTCTTTTGGGAGCACCTGGGCCACTAAATAGTTGGCGATGTGCGCGAACCAAGGAGAAGTAGATGCGCTAATTGAAAGCAACTCCTCATCAGGAAAATAGTCATTAAAAGATTTTTCATTTAATTTTTCTATAAAGGGGTTATCTATTTTGGATAGATGGTCGGCGGCCAAGTTCTCGGCTCCTCGCTTATCACGGATCTCTAAGTCAAACTCCTGGAGGAGTAAGACCTAGCGAATCAAGCGCGGCTTGGCATCCATTTTGGCAAGAAGATATTTGAGGGCCAAGTGGTCCGTAAAAATTATGATTTTTGTATGCGTAATGTAGGACGGAATTTATCAAATGAGAATACTATAGTTAAGAGCTCCTTCTCGGTTGTGGTGTAATTTTCTTGTGCTGATGTGAGGGTTTTACTAGCATAATAGATGGGGTGGAAGTTTTTAGATATACGTTGACCTAATACGGCTCCCACCGTGAAACTACTCGCATCGCACATTATCTCGAAAGGAAGGTCCCACACCGGAGCTATCATAATCGGTGCATTAATTAACTTTTCTTTAATTGATTCAAAGGTAGAAATACAAGAGTCATCAAAAATGAATGGAGAGTCTTTTTCTAAGAGATGGGTGGGGGGCTTAGTGATCTTGGAGAAGTCCTTTATAAAACGATGGTAAAAGCCAGCGTGGCCTAGGAAACTTCTTATAGCTTTTATGTTTGTAGGCCGCGGCAACTTCTCGATAACTTCTATCTTGGCAACGTCTACTTCAATACCTTTAGTAGAAATTTTATGGCCCAAAACTAACCCTTCCCTCACCATGAAATGGCATTTTTCCCAATTCAGGGCAAGGTTAGTCTCTTTGCATCGTTCTAAGACTTTTTCGAGGTTTTCTAAACACCTATCGAAGGAATCACCGAACATGGAGAAATTGTCCATAAATACCTCCATAATGCTTTCTACGTACTTGTCAAAGATAGCGAGCATACATCGCTGGAATGTAGCTGGCGCATTGTACAATCCAAATGGCATTCTTCGGTAGGCGAAGGTGCTTAAGCGACAAGTAAATGTAGTTTTATCTTGGTCCTCGGGAGAGATGGGGATTTGAAAATACCCCGAGAGGCCATCGAGAAAATAATAAAAGCTATGGCCGGAGAGACGTTCTAAAATCTGGTCGATAAACATCAAAGGAAAGTGGTCCTTGCGGGTGGCGTCATTCAACTTACGATAATCTATACACATATGCCAACCCGTCACCGTCCGTGTCGGGATTAATTCATTATTCTCATTACTAACTACTGTTATCCCTCCCTTCTTTGGTACTACCTGAACAGGGCTAACCCACTTACTATCTGATATTGGGTAGATAATTCATTCGTCTAATAATTTCATAACCTCGCCCTTAACTACTTCTTTCATGTTCGGGTTTATATGACGCTGAGGTTGAATGGAGTTACGTGAATTATGTTCAATTAAAATTTTATGAGTACAAAAAGATGGGCTTATGCCCTTGATATCAGAAATTTTCCAGGCAATGGCTCGGCGATGCTTACGTAGAACTAGAAGAAGTTTTTCATGTTGGATATATGTGAGGTAGGCCGAAACTATAACAGGCAGCTTGGAGTCTTTTTCTAAAAAGGCGTACTTGAGATGTTTAGGAAGTTTTTTAAGTTCTAGGGTAGGGGGTTCTTCATAAGAGGATTTGGAAATTCTTTCTATTTCAAAAACGATATCTTTGTAAACTTTTTTATAAGGAAAATTAAAATGTGTGGAGCTAGTGGCCAAGGCGGCTTCTTGCAGCGTTTTAGTCGGAAGAGTAGAAGAGGAAGAACAAAAATCAGAAAATTCTTTCTCAAATTCAGAAAGGCAATCAGAAGATTCATCACTTTCTTGCAGCGATTCAGTTGGAAGAGAAGAGGAACAAAATGCAGAAAATTCTTTTTCAAAGTTGGATAGGCAGTAGGAGGATCCATCACTTATGGTGTCTACGAAAAAGGAGTCATCATTTGCTAAGGTGTTCTTCATCGAAGGGGTGATAGAAAATGTGACTTCGTCGTCGCCAACTCGAAGAAAGAGCTTACCATTTCTTACATCAATGATGGCTTGGGAGGTGACAAGGAAGGGTCGGCCATGGATCAGAGGAACCTCGACGTCTTCTTCGATGTCCAAAATGACAAAGTCCACCGGGAAGATGAACTTGTCGACTTTTACTAGAACGTCCTCCACTATTCCTAACGGGTACTTGACAGATCTGTCGGCTAGCTGGATACTCATACGCGTGGGATTAAGGCTACCGATTCCTAACTTCTTAAACAACGAGAGGGGCATCAGGTTTATACTCACGCCTAAGTCGGCGAATGCGTGCTTGACAAAAAGATCACCGAAGACACATGAAATAGAGAAACTACCCGGATCACTGATCTTCTTCGGCAAAACATTTGTTAAAATAGCAGAGCACTCAGCGTTTAACGTGACATACGAGAGGTTCTCTAACTTTTTCTTGTTGGTCAAGAGGTCCTTAAGATACTTGGCGTATTTCGGTATCTGCGAAATCGCTTCGTGGAAAGGCAGATTTATGTGGATTTGCTTGAATATTTCTAAGAAATGAGAGTACTGATCATCTTGACGTTGTTTATTAAGTTCGGAGGGGTATGAAGGACTTTGATTATTTTTGAAAATGGGTGGTGGAGTGAGATATTTTTCTAAAATGGGGGTGATAACTTCTTCAACAGAGGGTGGATTTTTTGAAATGGGGGCGGAGCTTGCCTCGGGCTCTGTGCAAACCATGCCAGAACTTTGCTTCCCACTCCGAAGAGTTATAGCTTTCGCTTGCTCTCTTTGGTTGGGCTCGGTATTTGCAGGAAGAGACCCGGCGGGTCGCTCAGAAATAATTTTTGCGAGTTGTCCTACTTGATTTTCTAAATTTTTAACGGTCCCGGCAAGGGTTCTTATGGTAGCGACATTTATATTCATGTATTTAGAAAACATTTCCTCCAAACTTCGAGGTATTGGAAAATTTTGGGTAGGTGGTGGTAGTGGTGTAGAAAAATCATTTTGTGGTGGCGGACGTATTACGTTGGAGGGATTACTCCATGAAAAGTTCGGATGATTGCGTAAAGCAGGATTATAGCTATTCGGAAAAGAAAAACAAGGAGCAGGATAATTAGGAGCAGAAATATTATGCATAGTGTTTCTAGACATATTATTATTATAGTCCAATTATTCGGAGGGAGGGGGAGTTGCAGATTCCCATACCTGAGGGGCGGAGGCAGCAGTCATCTCCGTTATCTTTTTGTTTAATATTTCAACTTGCAGAGCGAGCTGGGAGACATTGTCCACTTCAAATATACCTGCAGGTTTGTTCGGGTGGGACCTAGGCACATTCCACTGATAAGTGTTCATGGCCATGTCCTCAAAAAGATCAAGAGCTGCTTTCGGGGTCTTATGGTTTAAAGTGCCGCCAGAAGCTGCGTCTATCATTTTCTTTGTATTTTGATTTAGCCTGTTGTAGAACATCTGCACTTATAACCATATAGGCAGCGCGTGATGTGGGCATTGTCTTAATAATTCTTTGAATCTTTCCCAAGTCTCGTATAAGGTTTCAGAGTCGATTTGTCAAAAAGCGGAAATGTCGTTCCTAAGTTTTGCAGTTTTAGCTGGCAGAAAATACTTCGCCAATAATTTTTCAGTTAATTCATTCAAGATTGTGATGCTATTTTTATGTAGAGTATTCAACCACTGCTTAGCCTTAGTTCTAAGAGAGAAAGGAAATAATCTTAGCCTAATAGCATTATTTGTGACACCATTAATTTTGAAGGTGTCACTGATCTCAAGAATGCTAGCTATATATGCGTTCGGATCTTCGTCCTGAAGTCCATCATATTGCACATACTGCTGCACCATTTGAATTATGCTAGGCTTTAATTCGAAGTTATTGTTAGCAATAGCAGGGCGAACTATGCTAGATTCTGTACCCTCCAGGTTAGGTCTTGCATAATGGGACATAGTCCTCTACATGGCTTCCTCTTGGTTGGGTCTTCGCAAGACTTCCTCTGCATTGGGTATTTCCATTCATAAGGTAGAATATGACTCGGAATGCTCAATCGGTACTTGGAGAGTAGGGCCTTGAAATCGCAATCTTCTCCGAAGAGTACGCTAAATTTTGTGGTCCAAGTCCAAAATAACCGACGGACTTCCTCGGGTCATGCACCAGAAGAAGAAAGAGAGAAGTATTGGGTTTTTTATTTTTATTTTTTTAAAAAAATAGATTTTTTTAGATGTTTTAGCTCCCAAACTTCCCAAGGACTACCTGATAAAGGGTTTGCAAGGTACTAGACAAGATAGCGGCACTTAAAGCCGCTTTGCCCTTTTTGAGAGAATTTGTTGGTGTAGGAAACTTGTGATGTGGGTTTCTATTAAGAATGGTAATTATTATTTTTTTAATTTTAATTTGTAAGAAGAAGGATAAAAGAAATAGGTTCGTGTTTTCAATATATCAACAAGAGTTGATCCCTGGCAACGGTGCCAAAAACTTGATGTGCATTACTGAGCTTAGAAGAAAATAAAGCAACTGAACTAGCAATCCAATGAGGCAAGTATACCTATCGAACTGTAGCTAGGGGACAAAAAGTGTCGTATTGAAATCCGGGAACTGTTGAATAAACTTACTCACACGAAGACTATTATTTTATCGATGAGAAAACTGGGTTTGAGAAACTAATTGCAACTAAAGGAAGAAGGCTAATGCTAGAAAGAGAACTACCACAATAAATTAGAGAACTATTAGAAGCGATAACAACAAAAGGTTGAAACTATGAAATGGAAGAGCACTCGATCAAGAATCACCTCGGCAAGAGTTAACTAAGAAATGCGATGACAATGAACCTAAACTTAATAGGGTAAAAGTCCTTGACTGTTGAGGTTCCTGAAGCTTAAACACGCTTCTCTCGAAGTCGTGCCCAACTGAGTTTAGGAAGGTCCGGCTGACTCTCGTTTGGCTCAGAGGCCTAAAGCTCGCTTTACGCGGTGAACCCCACTATTAGAATTTACTCTAATCCGGGAGATTTGGATGCCTGCCTCTCTCGAGGGGTGCATACAAATCCCTTTCCTCTTGAGTGCTCACTTCAAACTATCGGCCTCTCTACTAGCCAAGAATGAAAGCTAAGGTGGAGAGTATATATCGATAATATATCTCCAACCCAAAAGAAATCAAGAGTAATTCAAGGCTAAACCCTAAAAAGAAAAGGTAAAATTAAAGCATCATAACTTAATCGCTCAAACCTCGGATCATCAAAATCGAGTACAAGGAGGATTAGTTACTCATGGTGTAGAAAAAGAAAATTATATTAAGAATTTGAAAACTAACAGCGAGCGGAATTGAAAGAGAAAGACGAGCTATTTTATTTCTTAGTGAAGAGTCAAAAGGAGGGCAGACATGTACTATGAAGAAAGCTTCCACACAAGCTATAAGTACAATAAAAGAGTAATACAGAAAGGCTACAAGTATTTGCATGATAACTAAATAACTAAAAAGCTTGAAATGAGGAGGGAGAGAAAAGCTTGAAGCTACAACACTAAATATCAGCACCTCTCCTCCCAAAATCTGGATGGCAAACCCTAGAGGATGATCCCTATTTATAGATTTTTTCCTGGCTAGGTCACGCCCTATGACACACCCTTGGAGGGCGTGACAATAGGGCGTGTCTTATTCGGTGCGACATATGGGCGTTGGAAATAAATTATGGCGCGGTTGCTGGGTTACACGCCCTTCGAACACGCCTGTGGAGGGCGTGACAGCTGGGCGTGTCGGATTTGGCGCGACTTTGGTGCGCTGGAAATAAATTCTGGCTGACTTCTCGGGAGTTGGCGGGACACGCCTGGCAGACACGCCTGTGAAGGGCGTGACAGTAGGGCGTGTCTGCTAATTTTTGCTAGAGATTAGCTTCGGACCGATGGCTTCATTCCATTGGGTTACACGCCCTTGGTAAACGCCCGAGAAGGGCATGACAAGGGGGCGTGTCACAGCAAAAATCTGGCAAAAACCTGAAAAATAGAAAGAAGCATGTTAGCGATGAAATTATATACAAAAAGAGGCCAAAATATGAGAATACAAGACATGGTTCGTGTATTAAAACCTAAAAATACCCTAATAGTTTAGGCTACAAGCGTATTATTAGATGTCTAACCAGAATAAAGTATTTTCCGCAGCGTATAAGTATAGTTTTAAACTGTGGAATAGTTGATCCACCGTGCCGAGGGATACGACCTTTAAAAATATAACTGATTTTCTAATCATTTAACTCATGGACTTTCAAAAAGTATAGTTGTTAGTAGTTTGCCTGATCGTCGGCAGTTATCCCCTGCTCGACATGGCATCATGACGCATGTTTTCTCCTACTCTGATAATCCGTTTCCTTCAGAGAAAATGTGACAGTTGGTATCAGAGGGAGGTTGCTTGACAAGTTAGTCGGGCAACCTTCCCTTTTGATTGCATTAGTAGTTAAGCATCATGTCATTCACACACCGATATGTCATCAGCACGTCTTGGCAAAAGCACGAACACTACACTCATAGCATAACATGAAGTATACGGGGCATATTATGTAGTATGGGATGCATAATATGTGTTCGTATATGGATCCACTATAGGGGCAACATGTGAGGGTTATGTAGTATGGGATGCATAACCTCACCACATGGCTGCGACTAGCTCGTTTTCTTTTTCGTTACATGAGGATGTTATGTAGTATGGGATGCATAACATTTTCATGTGTACGCCGCTTCTAACATGCATTAGGGCCTTTTTAGAATGCATAGCACAAACATGCATAGCATAATATTGCATAAGCATAATGTGCCAAGCTAAAGACTGGCAGGAGGACATATGCACACACATATGTTTTCGAGTCAAAAATAATATAATGTCATGCATTCCCGATCTAGGCACAAGAGTTAATACGGTGGTGGTTAACCATCCTAGGTTAAGGCATAACATCAATTCTTGTGAAAATAAACTCCCAGAGCAAGTTTAGCAGCTTAAATTTCATATTTATGTATGTATTGTCTGTACTTGTAGTTAGTTGCAGCTGTCGTACTAGGATCTTACTAAGGTTATTATGACTTTAGGATGGCGAGACGCCCTTTGACTAGATCGACCCCCTTATCTGAGGGTGAGTCATCTGGAGCGCAGAACGATGCGGTGATCGAGAGCTTGCGGCAGAGTAGTGAATACTTGAGCAGGCAGTTGGTGGTGGTGCGAGCCTAGATCCAGTCTTTGGTGGAAGTTGTGGCAGGACAGACTCAGGGAGTGCAAGGCCCTGCAGGGGGATTGCTGTTCCTCCTCCTCCTGCACCCCTGAGACCTCCAGTGGTGGTGCTAGCGGAGATGGCATTAATCTCATAGTTTTAGAGACTTAGCCCCCTACGTATGATGGGAAGGCATATTTCATGGTCATAGACGATTGGTTGATCTCCATGGAGGATATGTTCTCGTACTTCGGTATTGCTAACGATCAGAAAGTGATGTTAGCTGCCTACTAGCTCAAGGGTTTGGCGAAGAATTGGTGGCTTAGGGAAAAGGAGAGCTTGGTAGCTGGTTGCTCTTGGGAAGTATTCAAGGAAATGCTTCTTAGGAAGTTCTTGCCCTCGGTCGAGCGTGACCGTCTTATGAATGACTTCCTCCACCAAAAGCAAAGGCAACTCACGGCTGGTGAGTATGAGATATAGTTCAGCAAGTTGAGCCGGTTTGCCCCTGGGTTGGTGAGTGTTGAGGCTGATCGAGTCAAGCGGTTTCTTGGTGGCTTGAGGAGCGAGGCGTAGTAGTTGACTGGTGCTTATGGATCGAAGACTTATGTAGGGGTAGTGGAGGCTGCTCTGACGGTGGAGGCTATCGAGACCGCAAAAAGCAGAGGCCAGCATATGAGGAAGGACAAGAGGAAGTCCGGCGAAGAGAAGAAACCCCAGGTACCCGATACTGCTTTGGGAAAGAAGAGCAAGGTGGTGTGTAGCTTCTGTGGTCGGTCGGGCCACCCTGTCGAGAGGTGTTTTAAGAAGGCAGCAGCTCAGAAGAAGGAGCAAGTTCATGCTATTCAGGGTGCTCCTAGGAGGGATGTTTCATGTTCTGTTTGCAAGCGACCCGGGCATGATGCTGCCCAGTGCTGGTCCAAGGATAAAGTCTTCTATTAGTGTGGGCAGAAGGGTCACATCAAGTCTAGGTGTCCTCAGGTCCAGCCTGCTCTTCAAGCAGTTCCACTTCAGGCACTACCTCCACCTCAGCGTGTGTACAAGGGCATGGGAAAGCTGAATGTGATCTCTTCCGAGGAGGCCAAAGCTTCGGCTCAGGTCATCTCAGGTTAGTTGTTTCTTTTTCCAGCTTGAAAGTTTTATTTGCTAGAATGGTTACAGTTTGGTTTTGGTGGATCCTTAGTTGTATATACTCCTATAGGGAAAGTTAAGGTGAAGAACCGTTGGGCGCGCGTTTAGTTCGAATCCGGTGCTACCCACTCATTTCTGGCTAGAGCCTTTGTGGAGCAACATCGGTTAACTCTAGATCGAGTTCGTGATACCTTCCGCGTCAAGTTCCCTTCCGGTGAATCTGTGTTATCAGATTTGGGCATTCTAGATTGCCCTGTTTTGTTAGGGGATTTTCTTGCGAGGGCAGACTTGAAGATGATTGATCTGGAGAACTTCGATGTCATTCTGGGCATGGATTGGGTGTCTAAGTATGATGCAGTAATTCAGTGTAAAGGGAAGCGCTTGGACTTCATCAAGGACAATGGTCAGCCGGGAAGCGTGTATGTTGATCCATGCCAAGATCCACCTATCCTTTCTGTGGTATGTGCTCAAAAGTTGTTTCCTTCTGGTTGTTTTGCTTGTTTAGTCTCGGTGGTTGGGACCGCTGTTAGTATACCGTGCTTAGAGGAGATTCCCGTTGTTCGCGGTCTCGCTGATGTGATTCCTGATGACCTTCCTTGTCTTCCTCCCGATCGGGATGTCGAATTTGTGATTGATTTGGAACCGGGTACGCGTCCTATTGCTAAGGCGCCGTACCGGATGGCCCCTCGTGAGCTAGAGGAGTTGCGAGTCCAGTTAGATGAATTGTTGGCAAAAGGGTTTATTAGGCAGAGTTTGTCGCCTTGGGGTGCTCCTGTTCTATTTGTGAAGAAGAAGGATGGGTCGATGCGGCTTTGCATCGACTACAGGGAGTTGAACAAAGTCACTATTAAGAACAGGTACCCTTTGCCGAGGTTCGATGACTTGTTTGATCAGCTGCGCGGTAGCACAGAGTTCTCCAAGATCGATCTTCGTTCTGGCTATCATCAGCTCAGGATCCGTGAGGTAGATATTCCACGTACTGCGTTTAAATCGAGGCATGGATATTTTGAGTTCTTGGTGATGTCGTTTTGTCTGACAACCGCACCATCAACTTTCATGGATATGATGAACCGGGTGTTCAAGGATTTCCTGGACAAGTTTGTTGTGGTTTTCGTCGATGACATGTTGGTCTATTCTCGCAACGCTGAGGAGCATGAGCAGCATCTGCGCTTGGTTCTATCGGAGTTGAGGAATCACAAGTTATTCTCCAAGTTGAGCAAGTGCGAATTTTGGGTCCCTCAGGTCTTGTTTCTGGGCCGTGTGGTGAACAAGGATGGGAACTCGGTTGACCCGAAAAAGATCGCAGCAGTGATGGATTGGAGTAGGCCGGGCACGCCCAAGGAGATCAGGAGATTTCTAGGGTTGGTCGGCTACTACAGGAGGTTCGTGGAGGGTTTCTCTACCCCAGCTGCACCTTTGACCAGGTTGACTCAGATGAACGCGGCCTTTGTTTGGAGCGAGAAGTTCGAAGAAGCCTTCCTGGAGCTAAAGAACAGATTGTGCACTGCTCTTATTCTGACCCTACCTATTGAGGGTGTGGAGTAGGACATTTACATGGATGCTTTGCATGTTGGTTTAGGTTGCGTGTTGATGCAAGTTGGAAAAGTGATTGCGTATGGGTCAAGGAAATTAAAGACTCATGAGAGAAATTACCCTACACATGACCTTGAGTTTACAGTGGTGATTTATGCGTTGAAGCTATGGAGGCATCTACTTTATGGGGCTCAGTGCAAGATCTTCACTGATCACACGAGCCTGAAGTATGTGTTCACGCAGAAGGAGTTAAATCTGCGCCAGCGGCGGTGGCTTGAGTATGTGGCCGATTACGATGTAGAGATCCAGTACCATCCAAGCAAGGCCAATGTGGTGGCCGACGCCCTGAGTCGGAGGACGGGGAAGATCTTTAATCTCTTTGTCGATCGTTTAGTGGAAGAATTCCTCCTTATGGATATCTCAGTGGGATGCTGTGACATGCAGAGTAGTTTTGTAGTGGAAGAGCCGTCTTGGATTTCCCTTGCTAGGTTGCACCAGAAGGATGATCCGGACCTTCTGCACATATACCTCAGGACTGAGAGAGGGGAGTTGACGGATTTTTACATCGATGAGGCGGGAACTTTGAAGTACCGCGGTAGATTTAGCATCCCTGCTGTTGGAGACATCAGGGGTATGGTATGCAGAGAGGCTCATGGATCCAGTGTTGCCTACCATCCAGGATCTACGAAGATGTATCGTGATTTGAAGCAAATTGCTTGGTGGTATGGCATGAAAAGTGATATAGCCCAATTTGTTGCTGAGTGCCACACTTGCAAGCGTGTGAAGGCCGATCACGGAAGGCCTTGTGGCAAGTTGACTTTGTTAGAGATCCTGACTTGGATGTTGGAAAGTATTTCTATGGACTTCATAATGGGCTTACCGAAATCTCCAAGGGGATTTGATTCTGTTTGGGTTATAGTGGATAGACTGACGAAGTGTGCTCACTTCGTGTCGTATAAGATTGACTACCCGATGAATAAGATAGCAGAGTTGTACTTGAATGAGGTCATCAGATTGCACGGTGTGCCTGTTAGCATCATTTCAGATCGAGATTCCCGGTTTACTTCTCGCTTTTGGCAGAGTCTGCAGGAGGGTTTGGGTACCGATCTGAGGTATTCAACTGCTTACCACCCACAGACCAATGGGAAGACAGAGCGGGCGAACCAGATAGTTGAGTATATTATCAGATGCTACATTCTAGACCACGGCGGAGCGTGGGATGAGCGGTTGTGATTTATGGAGTTTGCATACAATAACAGTTATCAAGAAAGTTTGCAAATGGCACTGTTTGAATCTTTGTATGGGAGGCGCTGCAGAACTCCCCTATTTTGGGCTGAGGCAGGTGAGATAACCTTGTTGGGTCCGGATGCGCTCGAGGAGATGGAAGTCGCAATGAAGCTTATTCGAGAAAAGCTTCATTTAGCTCAAGAGAGATACGAGAAGAAAGCCAATCGGCGTAGGTCTGACTTGGAGTTTTCTGTAGGCGACTGAGAGAACTAAGTTGTCAACCTAAATCACCTAGAGGGGGGTGAATAGATGAAATGCGTGCCAAATGCGGAATAAAATATTAACACAGCACAGATAAGTAATCAAGCAATCACACTGACGACAAGAGATTTATAGTGGTTCCCCAATCTTGGGTACGTCCATTTTCCTCACCGATCTAGCAAATCACTAGACTCGGCTACTCCACTATCTCGGATTGCAAACCAATCCTACACCTCGGAACTATGTTCCTACAAAAACTCGATCCCAAACGGATCTACACTCAGAAGATAAAACTTCCTACCACTCGGAGATAGATCTCCTACAATGAAATTTGTTTGAAAAGAAAAACACAAACAACAATTAGCATAGATCTGGATCTTTGACTTTATCTTTTTCTTGAGAGCTTTTCGGTTTGAACAGAAATAGTTGAAGAAGACTTGAGAGAGAGATCCACGATTCTGAGATCTGGAATCACCAGAATCAAGAAAATAAATCAGAGACGATGAAGCACGGAGAGATCGGATGATTCTTCTTGAGTCTGGATCGCTTGAGAATTAGAGATCGATAGCTGCGCCTGAGAGAGGACGATCCAGAGCTTCTTCCGAAAACTTTAATGGCGGCGGAAGGAGAGTTTAGGGTTTTCGGGATTTTCTCTTTCTTAAAAATTAATCTCTGTAAACGCGTGTATTTAGTCAAGTTTGAAAAGACCTATTTATAGGCGGTCTCTAACGGTCATAAGCATAATTAAGGATGACACGTGGACCAATCAGAAAGGACTTTTAGAAAATACACAAAGAAACTTGACTTAAAGAAATTCAGGAAATTCAAATAGACATACTCGAGAGACAGAGACATACTCGAGTAAGAAGTTACATACTCGAGTGGATATGAGGGATATACTCGAGTAGCAAGATAGAAACTACTTGAGTGTTTCAGGGATCAATACTTGAGTAACTTAGAGAACCTACTCGAGTATGAGCAAATATACTCGAGTATAGACACTTGGAAAAATTTCTCAGAAAAGACTTGAAGAGCTACTCGAGTATAAGAGTTTGAGATACTCGAGTATGGGGAAGATAGACTACTCGAGTATCTTAGGAAAAGTACTCGAGTGATCACTATCCTACTCGAGTATGAAAGCCAATCTACTCGAGTACAGAGTTACTTACTCGAGTATTTCAGAGAACTACTCGAGTATGTGGACTTAGAAACTTTCTAGGATAAGAAGTCCAGATCTACTCAAGTTCAAACAGAGCTCTTACTCGAGTAACTAACCATCTACTCGAGTAGAAGGTATCACTTACTCGAGTGAAAGAAAATTTTCTCGAGTATAAGCTTTCATACTTGAGTATATAGAGAATCCACTCAAGTAAGTAGTCCAACCTACTCGAGTACAGACTCACTTACTCGAGTATACTAAAGAAGTACTCGAGTATGTGGACTTAGAAAATTTCTTCTGAGATAGACTTCAATACTTCCTAGTCCAAGTGCATGTTAATGAAGTGTGTCCCAATAGAGAGGCTATACATGAGCCAATACCTTGGATCACACAATGAGGAATTACATTGTATGGTCCTATGTTTGGTAGCCCATTATAGACTGACATTGTTCTACACTTGGCAATAAGAACCTGCACACATACAACTCAAACACAATATCAAATACACCTTAATTCATCTTAATTCATGGTCTGACTTCCTACAAATCTGAGGTATTGTGGAGACAAATCCCAACAATCTCCCCCTATTTGTAGATGTCAGCACCCTCTACACTAAGGTGAATTACTTAGAGTAAAAAAGAACAACAAAATATATACGAAAAAAAAATGATACAGGAATAATAAAGATAGCCATAATTAGAATCAAATATATATATAGAAATGATTTCAAAAGATGAAATGTCCATATCCACATCCTCATTCACTCAAGAAGGTGTTCTTCTATGCAGTCTTTCTCTTTTAAGCTCTTGCCTCTCCAGGTAGCTGAAAGGTTTGGGAAAATAGGTCTTGGGCCTTGGAGGAGCAGCTGGATTATTTTATCCCCAATTTCTGTCATGTAATCTGATTTTGATTTGAGATACATCATATGCTTTCCATTCTGCGTTGCTATAGTAGTGATCTCTATTTTCACCAAAATCTGTTACCAGCTTCAAGGTATCAAGGATAAGAGATTTGGAGGTAGGACTCCAAACTTCTACATGAACAACTTCTGGTCTACCTTCTGTATCTGGGGCAGGCTCTCTCCTTGGAGCAGAACGGCTAGCAGAAGCGTCGTCACCATATTTCCTTTTCTTTCTGGGGGCACCCTGAGAACTTGGAGGAAACTCATCTTGCCACATATCAGCATAAGAAAGAGGAGGCTTAGTCATGTCACCAAAAGGTCTAGGTGAGAAGACTGGCACATACTCTGGAATGTTGGCCTTAGCTGGAAAGTTAGCCTGATCTGGAGCACCTGAGGGAGGATGTTCTTCAAGAGGATCTAGGACCTTTGGAATAATGGCAGGGTTAAGTTGGGAGTTGGGAAAGTTCTGGTTATGCACCCATACAGTAGTGTCATAGATATAGAACTTTACAGATTGAAGTTGAGCAAGGATGTCTGCTTTCATATCTTTGACTAGACTATCCATAGATGCTTTAGATTGTTCAGATATTTTTTCAACTTGTTCTTTGACTAACTTCTCCCCCTTAGTGATATCTACTGAGAGTTGGGCAATTGCTTCATCTCTAAAATTTCCAACTTCCTCACAAACTTTCATAACATTTGCGGTAGCATCCTTGTCCAATTGAATCTGATTATTTGCAACTGTGTCAGCTTGATCTTTGAGGACACTTATACTGGTGATAGTATGATCTAGGGCTTTGCCACCCAACTGAAATAGTCTCTTGAGCTCATCAGTATTTGCTTGAATTTCAGCAAAGCCTCTACTCATCTCAGTTTCAAGAGTGGAGATCTTGTTGTTCACTGATGCCAGAGAATCATCAAAGTATTTTCTCTATTCACGAAACATTTGCCCAATCTGACTGACTAAATCTGAGGAGCTGGAGGGATCTGAGGCTGGGGCAGAGGCTGAGGGAACAGGAGCAACCCAGGGGGGATTTCAGTAATCACAACTGAGCTTTCAGCTCTCTTGAAGGGTGGTATCTCAACTGAATCTTCTGTATTGATGAAAGAGGGAAGAGAGAAGTCTAGTGTCCTTAGAGGAGCATCCACTAGTTCAGGAGACATGTCCTCATCATCAGACAGTAGATTAATCTCTAGCTGACCTTGCTGTTTATCAGGGGACTGATCAGGAGAGGTAGGGGGTACCTTTGTAGGGGAGGGAGAGGGATCCTTAGCAGGGGAGGGAGAAGGATCCTTAGTAGGGGAGGGATCTGCTTGAGAGTGATCCTCAGGAGATAGCATAACTGAATCATCTTGAAATACTGGAGCATCTGACCTGAGTTCATCAATCAGTCTGTTAATATCTTCTGCTATAGAAAGAAGGTTTTCTTGAGCTTGAACTTCTGAGGTGAGATCTTCTGGAGGTGGAGAAGGAGGAGGAGTAGGATCTTGGATCAGATCTTGCTGAGAAGAGACTTCTGAAGCTTTGTGCTGAGGATTAGATGAGGCAGGCTCCCCCTCAACTATTGCACCCGAGGTGGTAATAGTGTGATGTAAAGGAGGAGATGGAATTCTGTCATTTAAGACAAGGGTCTCTCTGGGCTTATCTTCTGAAGTAATAGCTGCTTTTGAGGCTTGAGCAGTGTTGAGGAGTTTGATTTCATATCTTTGGATAGAGAGGATGGATACTTTCTTCAAATGATGGAGGGGAGTGCCTTTAGATAAATCAAACACTGTAGGATTAATCTCATAGAGGAGGAGTGAGATAATCCTGGCATAGCTTGGTTTTTTCACACTTTCTCTAATCTTGTCCAGTATCATCATTCCAAACTGGAATTTCTTCCGGCAGACTATGGCTTGCATAACGTCAAAAAGATTTTGGGAAATATCTCTGAGGGAATAGGTTTTGCACAGAAGAACTTTGGCAATCACATCCACAAGAAATTTGCCCTCTGAATTGTAATCTGCACGGTGGAACGAATATGCTTCATACGGGTTTATTCCACAGAAGAAGCTGGTTCTTTCGGAATCTTCAGGAGTCAGATCATCTTCTTCATCCACCACTGGCAATTTTAACAGAGTAGCTAAGGAAGTTTTGTCCAGACGGATTTTGATCCCACTGACCTTGGATTTTAGAACTGCACCATTTCGCTTGACCTTCAGATTTTTGAAGAACTCCTCGACTGCAGGGAAAATGACTTTGCACGGTGTCTGGAGGATGAACGAGAGTCCGGCAGTGTCGAACAGAATGAGCAGGTTTCGGAAATCATCGGAGAGGTCGGCTATACCTTCAGGGTCGAGCTCTGAGCCGATTCCGATCTTGGAGGAGGGAGCCATCGGAAATTCTGGAGAATGGAAGACGAGAACGACAGAGCTCTGCGGGTTCCGGAATATGAAGCGTCGACGGCTACTCGGGAGAATGAAGAGTGGAAAGGATTTCCGATTTCTAAATATATATATGACCCAAATTAGGTTTAAGTAGGAGTGATAAGGATAAAATCATACCTGATATGGAGCGCCAAACATTTTGGTGCGAATAGAAAAAAAATGAGAATTTCAAATATGTGATTGCCGTATACTCGAGTAGATTTCTCCATACACGAGTATGAGATGGAGCATACCCGAGTAGATCAAGTACATACACGAGTAGGTTACCAACTACTCGAGTATGTAGATTCTGTTACTCGAGTATTTCCGTTTACTCGTGTATATGTCTCTATATACTCGAGTATATCACTTTGAAATACAATTTTCTTGGGAGAGATTTACTTCCACTGATATCTTCAACTCTGAGCCTGTCTGTGAATCCACCATCACTATTCCTCTTTGTTGAGCAACCCGAGTTCCGTTTTGAAGAATGAAAACTTGGACTCCTCCAGCAGTTTGGTGAATATATCTGCAACTTGCCTGTCTGTGGAGACATATTGTAGATCTATGTCTCCGTTTTCCACATGCTCTCGTATGAAGTGATATCGAAGCTCTATGTGCTTTGTCCGGCTGTGGGAGACTGGGTTGTTGGCGATTGCTATTGCGCTGGATGAGTCGCAAAACAGAGGAACGTTCTGGAACTTCATGTTATAGTCTTCAAATTGATTCTTGATCCATAGAAGCTGTGCACAACAGCTGCCTGCAGAGATATACTCTGATTCAGCCGTTGAGATGGCTACACAGTTCTGCTTCTTACTGCTCCAGGTAATAAGTCTCCTTCCGAGAAATTGGCAAGTTCCGGAAGTACTTTTCCTGTCGTCTTTACTTCCTGAAAAATCTGCATCTGAAAATCCAATTAGTTCACTATCATTACTTCTTGGGTACCATAAGCCAAGATTCGGTGTACCTTTGAGGTATCTCAAGATTCGCTTTGCAGCAATATAGTGAGATTCCTTAGAGTTCACCTGAAATCTAGCACATACACATGTGGAAAACATTATGTCTGGTTTACTTGTAGTAAGGTAGAGCAAGGACCCAATTATGCTTCTGTACTTGGTTTCGTCAAAAGGTTTCCCTTTCTCATCCTTGTCCAAAGACATAGCTGAGGCCATTGGAGTCCTCATAGAGGTTACATTCTCCATTCCGAATTTCTTAAGTAGCTCTTTTGTGAACTTGGTCTGTGAGATGAAGATTCCATCCTCAGATTGTTTCACTTGAAGCCCTAAGAAATACTTCAGCTCTCCCATACTGCTCATTTCAAACTTCCATTGCATAAGTTTAGAAAACTTCTTGCAGAGGTTGTTGTCTGTAGAGACAAAAATAATGTCATCTACATAGATTTGCGCTAGCAAAATCTTGCCTTTTATTTCCCTAAGAAATAATGTCTTGTCTATCTTTCCTCTTGTGAACTTGTTTTCAAGAAGAAAGGTAAACAACGTTTCATACCAAGCTCGAGGAGCTTGTTTAAGACCATATAAGGCTTTTTGCAGTAAATAAACATGATTAGGAAAAGTTGAGTCAACGAAACCTGCCGGTTGCTCTGCATACACTTCTTCCTTTATGGCGCCATTCAGGAAGGCGGAATTGATGTCCATCTGATAGACGGTAAAGCCCTTAAGTGCAGCGTAGGCAAGGAATAACCTGATCGCCTCCATTCTTGCCACTGGAGAATATGTTTGGTCAAAGTCGATTCCTTCTTCTTGACGATAGCCCTTGGCGACAAGTCTGGCTTTATTCTTTATAATTGTTCCATCTTCGTCCATCTTGTTCTGGTAGACCCACTTTGTCCCAATGACGTTCTTCCTCTTGGGTCTAGGAACAAGTGTCCAAACTTTGCATCATTTGAACTGATTCAGCTCATCTTCCATGGCTAGAATCCAGGATGCGTCGGAGTTGGCTTCCTAAAATTTATTTGGTTCGACCTGTGAAAGAAAACTTAAGTGTAAATTTTCGTTAGTTGTACCTCGATGAGTTCTGACGCCATCCCGAGGATCTCCTATGATTTGGTCTAAGGGATGATCCTTCGCGTGTCTGAACTCTAGAGTCCTTGCATCTGGGATCTCTTCAGCCACTGGAGTTGCATCTTCAACTGGGATATGTTCTTCATCTTGATCATCTACCTCTCCAATAGGGGCTGTAGAAGTGATCTTGATGAACGTCTCATCTTTATCTTGAGTAGATTCATCCAAGCTGAGTTCCTTCATCTTTGTACCTGCATATTCAATAGGCATACTAGAAGAGTTGCTTTGCAGCAGACTCGTCTCATCAAATACAATGTGTACCGATTCTTCTACCATCAGAGTTTTTCTATTAAATACTCTATAGGCCTTACTATGGCTACTATAACCTACAAAAATACCTTCAAAGCTTTTCTCGCTAAACTTGGTAGTGTGATACTTGCCATTGTTAAGTACGAAGCACTTACAGCCAAAGATTCAAAAATATGAAATGGTTGGTTTCCTGTCTTTTAGAAGTTCGTAGGGAGTCTTATCATAGTTCTTGTTGATGAGAGCTCGATTTTGCACGTGACAAGCGGTGTTGACGGCTTCAGCCCAGAAATACTCTGGAAGTGAGGCATCACTCAACATAGTCCAGCAAGCCTCTATGAGTGTTCTGTTCCTTCTCTCAGCTACTCCATTTTGATGTGGAGTGCGAGGAGAGGAAAACTCATGAAAGATACCTTGACTTTCGCAGAATTCTGCCATGGCTCCAAACTTGAATTCCGTTCCATTATCACTTCTGATTTTGACTACGGAACAGTTGTATTCATTCTGGATTTGCCTAACAAAACTAGTGATAGTACTGAAGGTATCTGACTTGTGTTTCAGAAAGAACACCCACGCAAAGCGCGAGTAATCATCCATAATAACAAACGAATATTCCTTACCTCCCAAACTTCTAACTTGTAGTGGACCAAACAAGTCCATATGGAGAAGCTGTAAGCTTCTATTGGAATCCTTGCCTATTATGCTTTTAAATGAACTCCTTGTTTGCTTACCTTTGATACAGGCGTGACAAAGACTGTCCATAACGCACTTGACATTAGGTGCATCACGTACTAAGTTTTGAGAGAATAGTTTATTAATAGTTTTGAGATTAATATGTGCTAGTCTCTTGTGCCATTGGTCAGCAAGAGATGCACTACTTTTTGCTAAAAGACACACTGGTGTGGAAGAGTCTATACAAATGAAATTTAAACAGAAAATATTTCTACTTCGAGTGCCTGATAAAACAGTTTCCATGTTGTCAATCGATTTTATCAAACACTTGTCAGCAAGAAATTCAACCACGTATCCTTTGTCGCATAGTTGGCTTATGCTGATGAGATTGTGTTCCAATCCTTCAACATAGGCTACATCTGAAAAGGATACGCTACCGTTAGTAATCATACCGTAGCCTTTAGTTATTCCTCGATCTGAACCTCCAAAGATGACATTTGGTCCGTTGCAGACTGAGGTGAAGTTTTGGAGTAGGCTCCTTGTCCCGATCATGTGCCGAGAACATCCACTGTCCAAGTACCAGATTTGCATTTTGGTGGTCTTTGGACATACCTGCAATTACAATCACTTAGCCTTAGGAACCCAAACAAGTATGGGTCCTTGGCCTCGAGTTAGAATACTCCCCCTACGAGCATTAGCCTCATGAGTGGTCATTCTCACGTTGCCAACTTGAGGGGTTGTAGCATTTCTAGGATTGAACCAACAATCGATGGCAAAATGACCAATTCTGCCACAGCACAAACAGTCGAACCTGTTGTATCTTTGCCTAGTGTATTCCTGCTTGATTTTCTGAAGTGATGGTCTAGCAGGAACTTCACTCTTGGAGGAGGAAGGTTCATGATGGTGGCAGCTACATGAAGTCTTCTCCTTCATAGGCTTTTCCACAATAGGTTTTACCTTTGGTATCATCTTGATGTTATGACCGTGAGCATATGGTCCATAGTTCTGAAGTTGAATCTCTTCATAAGGTGCCTTGAAGACACTCTCGCCAAAGTTACGAGGATGAGTCCAACCTTGGTATCTTGACTTAGGCTTCTCGGGGATCGGCCAAGAGAAGTGTCCATAGGTGGACTCATAGTCGAATTCGTTCGTAGGAAAGATAACTTTCTTGAACAATACAGGTTCCAAGGGAGCTTTCCCTTTTTTTCAGATAGAGCCTTCTGGGCAGCCACATTCTTTCTCTTGGCCTTGTTTCTCCTAGAAGATTTACTAGAAGCACCAATGTGGCCTATACCAGCACCCTTGGCCTTAGCTGAGAACTCAGCAACGAGTGGAAGAACTGTCTTAGGCTTGTTGAAACTCTCATCAAGTTTCTTCTCAGCCTTGAGTTGTTGTTCCAATTCTTTGATGATTTCCTCTTTAAGGTCGAGGTGCTTGAGAGCTTGATTGTATTCTTCCATAGCAGCATCGAAGTTCTCTTGAAGAGAGTTAGTCTTGGTGACTTCTTCTCTCAAGCTACTCTCACTAGCCTGTAGAGATTTTATCTCTTTGGCTTGAGTTTTCACGACTCTGCGACATTTTTTATAAGCCGTGAGTAACTCCTTATATTGTCCCATGAGTTTAGATTCATCCTCACAGGAATAGCCCTCTTGCTCATAATCATCATCAGATTCAGAGAGAGGAGTGTGAGATTTTACCTCCCCAGTGAACTGGGGGACTTGTTCATCATCAGAGTGAGCCATAAGCCCGAAGTAAGCTTCCTCTTCTTCACTTGACTCAGATGAGTCGGAGTCGATGAGAGTTTTGCTCCTCTTGGCTAATAAGCTCTTCTCTGTCCTCTTCTTGTGGTATGAGGGTTTCTTTTCCTCTCTTCTGCCAGCCACTTTCTTCTTATGAGGGCAGTCCACGATGACGTGACCTGGCTTATTACAACAATAACAAACGATGTCAGTTGAAATCTGTTTGTTCTGTTTGGAGTTATACCTATCAAGGCTACTTGAGCCATTCTTTCGTTGATAACCATCATGTCGTGATCTTCTGTATGAGGCATCCTTGCCTCTCCATTGCTTCTTTTTATTCAAGAATTTCTTGAACTGCCGTGAAAGCAATAAGAACTCTCCTTCAGATAGTTCTGAGTCTGAGGTGCTTTGCTCGGAGCCTTCTTCTTCACTTACTTCTTGAGGAGATACTGGCGAGGCAGCTTTGCCCTTCCTTGAACTATCAGCCTTTAAAGCAACCGACTTCTCTTTTGAGGAGAAGCGACTTTTCTCTTCTTCGGCTTTTCTGGAGTTGATCTGCAGTTCATAGGACATCAACTTGCCAAATAGATTCTGAGGATCTATCTCTGCTAGTCTGCCAAACTCTCGGACGGCACAGACTTTGTTGTCCCATTCCTTGGTGAGAGATCTCAGAAACTTATCATTCAGCTCCCCATTAGTAAAGACTCAGCCATACACTCTCAGTCCATTGACTATCTTAAAGAAGTTTTCAAATGTGTCAGCTATGGGTTCCTTGTGACCTTGTCGGAAGGCTTCATATTTCTGATTTAAGAGGGATCTCCGATCATCCCTAACTTCCTCAGTCCCTTCCATCAGAGTCACCAGGGATTGTCACATCTCCTTGGCAGATTGGCAATGTATAAGATTTTGCAGCATTGAGTCATCGACTGCACTTGCGATAATATTTTTAGCTTTCTTGTCTAGGGAGACAAGTGCAATCTCATCCTTATCCAAGTCCATCAACTTCTTTGGGAAATTTTTGGTTGGGTCTATTGTTGATGCAGTCATAGGAACATGCGGACCTTTTTCCACAATCATGAAGATCCGGGGATCTACTGCTTCCATGAAGAACTTAACTCTTTCCTTCCACATAGGAAAATTGTTCTTAGTGCAGATAGGGAGCTTAGCAAAATCCTTGGTCTTACTCATGCTTGATACTTCTCTGGAGATAACTTGGTGAGGATTAGATCATTGTGTTAACCTTTTAACGATCAACCTCCCTCTGATACCAATTGAGAGAACTAAGTTATCAACCTAAATCACCTAGAGGGGGTGAATAGGTGAAATGCATGCCAAATGCGGAATAAAAAATTAACACAACACAGATAAGTAATAAAGAAATCACACAGACGACAAGAGATTTATAGTGGTTCCCCAATCTTAGGTACGTCCACTTTCCTCACTGATCTAGCAAATCACTAGACTCGGCTACTCCACTATCTCGGATTGCAAACCAATCCTACACCTCGGAACTATGTTCCTACAAAAACTCGATCCCAAACGGATCTACACTCGGAAGATAAAACTTCCTACCACTCGGAGATAGATCTCCTACAATGAAATTTGTTTGAAAAGAAAAACACAAACAACAATTAGCATAGATCTGGATCTTTGACTTTATCTTCTTCTTGAGAGCTTTTCGGTTTGAACAGAAATAGTTGAAGAAGACTTGAGAGAGAGATCCACGATTCTGAGATCTGGAATCACCAGAATCAAGAAAATAAATCAGAGACGATGAAGCACGGAGAGATCGGATGATTCTTCTTGAGTCTAGATCGCTTGAGAATTAGAGATCGATAGCTGCGGCTGAGAGAGGACGATCCAGAGCTTCTTCCAAAAACTTTAATGGCGGCGGAAGGAGAGTTTAGGGTTTTCGGGATTTTCTCTTTCTTAAAAATTAATCTCTGTAAACACGTGTATTTAGTCAAGTCTGAAAAGACCTATTTATAGGCGGTCTCCAACGGTCATAAGCATAATTAAGGATGACACGTGGACCAATCAGAAAGGACTTTTAGAAAATACACAAAGAAACTTGACTTAGAGAAATTCAGGAAATTCAAACAGACATACTCGAGAGACAGAGACATACTCGAGTAAGAAGTTACATACTCGAGTGGATATGAGGGATATACTCGAGTAGCAAGATAGAAACTACTCGAGTGTTTCAGGGATCAATACTTGAGAAACTTATAGAACCTACTCGAGTATGAGTAAATATACTCGAGTATAGACACTTGGAAAAATTTCTCAGAAAAGACTTGAAGATCTACTCGAGTATAAGAGTTTGAGATACTCGAGTATGGGGAAGATATACTACTCGAGTATCTTAGGAAAACTATTCGAGTGATCACTATCCTACTCGAGTATGAAAGCCAATCTACTCAAGTACAGAGTTACTTACTCGAGTATTTCAGAGAACTACTCGAGTATGTGGACTTAGAAACTTTCTAGGATAAGAAGTCAAGATCTACTCGAGTTCAAACAGAGCGCTTACTCGAGTAACTAACCATCTACTCGAGTAGAAGGTATCACTTACTCGAGTGAAAGAAAATCTACTCGAGTATAAGCTTTCATACTTGAGTATATAGAGAATCCACTCAAGTAAGTAGTCCAACCTACTCGAGTACAGACTCACTCGAGTATACTAAAGAAGTACTCGAGTATGTGGACTTAGAAAATTTCTTCTGAGATAGACTTCAATACTTCATAGTCCAAGTGCATGTTGATGAAGTGTGTCCCAATAGAGAGGCTATACATGAGCCAATACCTTGGATCAGACAATGAGGAATTACATTGTATGGTCCTATGTTTGGTAGCCCATTATAGACTAACATTGGTCTACACTTGGCAATAAGAACCTGCACACATACAACTCAAACACAATATCAAATACACCTTAATTCATCTTAGTTCAAGGTCTGACTTCCTACAAATCTGAGGTATTATGGAGACAAATCCCAACAGGGACCTTGTGTTTCTTAAGGTTTCCCTGATGGTTGGAGTTAAGAGGTTCGGTAAGAATCGGAAATTGGACCCGAGGTATGTGGGCTCGTTTCAGATTGTTGAACGGATTGGCGTTTCAGCTTATAGGTTGGATTTGCCAGCAAACTCCCCAGGTGTTCATAATGTATTTCACGTAAGTCAATTGCGGAAGTGTGTGCGCAATAGTGGGCAAGTCTTGGATGTTGTGCCCCAGTTGGAGCCTAATCTCTCTTTTATTGAAGTGCCGGTCCGCATATTGGATACTCAAGATCGGGTGTTGTGAAGGAAGTCCATTCCGATGGTCAAAGTTCTATGGAAGAATCAGGGTTTGGAAAGCGCGACTTGGGAGTTAGAGTCAGCTATGAGGGAGGCTTACCCTCAACTATTTCCCTGATTAGTTTGGTTTGTTTTCTTCTTATAATGTTTGTCTTGTTACTTTCACTTCTATAGTAGAAGTGTTGTGCGTAAAGTTTCGGGATGAAACTTTCTTTTAGGGGGAGTGACTGTAACGCCCCCGATTTTTCTGCGATTATTTAATTCTCATTTGGCGTTACGTCGACGCATTTTCTTGGCTTGTGCCATCTGTGGAGTGTGGTCTTAACTCCTTAGAACTGGGTGGCCTATTTTGTAGCCTATTGGCAAGATCTCCCTAGCAAGCCGAGTCGTTTTGGGTGACCCGGTGTGGCCTCTCGGGGGATGCTTGTGTTTTGGCTTTGGGTGGGTATAACTCGAGTTCTGTTCTTCGAAAGTTAATTTCGACTTCTCCGTTGCGTTCGTAGCATGGGTATTTAGCTACGGTGCGAGTTTCGTTGAATTCCGAGGTAGTTTGATTTTCGCGTCGTTTTGGGTGTGCTAATAATAAAAGCAAATGTGTATATTTAAAACTATTTAGATGATTTCTACGGTCAAAAGCTTTGGTAATGAACCGGTGGCTTAGGAGGCGGTTAAGGCTGATTAGGCGTGGTTAGATTTATTTAAAAGCCTTAAGCCAAATTAGCGGGCCCATTCTTCCCCTTCCCGAAAACTGTCGCCTGCTCCTGTTCGCGGAAAACAGATGAAAACCACCGAACCTGCTACCCCTTCAGACGGCGATTCCGGGAGCATTTGTGGACGGATTTCGATTTTGAAAGCGGATTTGGATTGCTCTCTCTTAGATCTACGTTTCTACGGTAAGAGATTTGATTTTCGTAGGGGTTTTAGGAGATATGGATTTTCGGTTTTTGCCCTTTCCGCTATTAAAAGCTCGGGATGTGCTGGCTATGTGTTGCAGCTGCTGGTGCCGAGGGAGAGGAAGGGCTCGAGTGAATCTTCGCTGAAAAACCGAGGCAAGTGGTTCTTTCACTTGCTGTTTTGATCCTTCCCCCTCTTAACTACCCGGTTAGCCCTAGGATAGAAGCAAAGCTTTTCTCCTTTTGCTTGTAAAAACTCTGTGCTTCAACTTCTCTTTATGAGCCCCCCTCCTTGTGTTGTTTTTGCTCAACCCACTGGTTGTTCTCACCATTTAGACTCCAGATTTTTATTTCTTGTTTGGTACTTTTACGGGTGGAGCCGAGAGAGAGAGAGAGGGAGGTTTCTGTGGTAGTGCTCTGGTTAGATCCAGTCTAGGTAGGCTCTCGGGATTTGGTGTTGAGTGTGGTGCACACACTCAAAGCCAAAAGCCGCCCGGGCTTGGCGTTGAGTGTGTTGCACACACTCAAAGCCATAGTTTGGTATGTTCTTTTGCGGCTAAGTAGTGAGGCGATTGAGTGAGAAAATTCGTTAGTGATTCCCGCCGATTCGGCGAGAATCAATCGGCATTCCCGCCGATTCGGCGAGAATCAATCGGCATTCCCTCCGATTCGGCGAGAATCAATCGGTATTCCCGCCGATTCGGAGAGAATCAACCGGCATTCCCGCCAACTCGGCGAGAATCGGTCGGCATTCCCGCCGACCTCTTCCGGATGGCGTTGGCTTAAGGTTTTCCTGCGGGTTAGTACTTTGGCGTAGAGTGAGTTGACCTCACTCAATGCCAAAGATGTTTTGGCGTTGAGAGAGGTGGACTCACTCAACGCCACCATTGGGTTTTGCAGTTAAGTGCTAAGGCGTTGAGTGAGTGGACCCCACTCAACGCCGTAGCTGTTTTGGCGTTGAGTGAGGTTAGCTCACTCAACGCCACTGCCTGTTTTGCTGAAGGCATTAAGGGAGTGGACCTCACTCAACGCCATAGCTGTTTTGGCGTTGAGTGAGGTTAGCTCACTTAACGCCAGAGCTGTTCTTGCGGAGGGCGCTGAGTGAGTGAACCTCACTCAACGCCATGGCTGATTCTGGCACTGAGTGAAGCTAACTCACTCAACGCCAAGTTCTGGTTAGGCATTCAGTGAGTGGGGCTCACTCAACGCCAGGCCGTGTTGAGTCATCCTAACGCTTTTCCCTTACCTTGATTTTCTCCCCAGAGTGAATTTCTTGATTTTGAGGTTCCTTGTCGGCTATTTTCTTGTTTTTCCAAAAAGGCCGAATTGTGGGTCGTGGTTAGTAGTGGTGGTTTGAAGCTCTTAATTGGAGAGGTGTTGTGTAATTTAGCCAAGGCCACCCTTTTTCTTTTATCTTTCTCCAGGTATGGGCTGGGAAAGGGGGTGGGAGGTCCCTAGTGCTTTCACATGTAGACCCCTGAGCTTGGTTTCTTGGAAATAGTGGTTGGGGGACTGAGTTTGCCTCCAACCCGGATCCGCGATGTTTTTGCTACTACCATCTCTCACAGCTTAGGGTGTTAGATGTTTCTTCCTTGGTAGATTGCAGCATTTGGGCTCATGGTAGCCTTGTTGACTCTGCAGCTTTTGGGCAGAGTTACTGTTGTGTCCTCGCACTTAGTGCACTTCCTTTTTTCCTTGCCTTGGGCAGTAGTGACTGTTACTATTACTGCCTTGGCCGTATAAGTATAGTTTTAAACTGTGGACTAGTTGATCCACCGCGCCGAGGGATACGGCCTTTAAAAATATAACTGATTTTCTAATCATTTAACTCATGGACTTTCATAAAGTATAGTTGTTAGTAGTTTGCCTGAGCGTCGGTAGTTATCCCCTACTCGACGTGGCATCATGACGCGTGTTTTCTCCTACTCGGATAATCCGTTTCCTTCGGAGAAAATGCGGGTTGTGATAATTACTCCTATGAGTGTTTCATTAAATTAGGAAAAGTTGAAAGTGAAATATCAATTGATCAAATTTTATATAGAGGGATGATAGGTTCTTTATTATATTTCATTGCGTCTAGACATGATATTATGTTTGCAGTTTCTTGTGTGTTAGGTTTCAGGCTAATCCTAAAGAATCACATTAAAAATAGTTAAATGAATCTTTAGATATCTTATTGGTAATTCTAAACTAGGACTGTACACAGATTTTCTAAGCCATGTATACAGAATCTGTATACCAAAAGCATATAGAACATAGAGATCTATAGTGGTTCCCCGAGTTGGGTACATCCACTATCCTACTTCGTCTATCCACCACGAAGTGCTAGATTCGGCTACTTCACCTTTCTCATATTTCAACAAATCTTACACCTTGGAGCCTCAACTCTTACAACTCGGAGACAACGCTCCTACAACTCGGAGAACAACCTCTCCAACAACTCGATCCACACACGGATCTACAACTCGATCCACACACAGATCTATTACTCGGAGGGAAAACCTCCTACAAATGTAAAAGAAAATTTACAATAAAATTATTACAAGTAATCCGATTTAGATCTAAGTCTTCACTCCATCGTTCTTCGAAAAGGTTGAGCTTGAATATCTTGTAGAACAACGAAAATCTAAAATCTTTGCAGACGTTGGTCACGGATCGACTAGATCATGCGTGTGAAATGTGTGTTACCCTTCTGTTAAGTTTCTTAATTGATAAAAGATTGGGCCCATGAAATTTTGTTCGTGCAAGGATAAAACCGACCGTGCAAGAAGAAATTGCAAGAGCCGCAACAAGCCGTTGATTTTCAGAGTAATCATTTTATTGTAAATATTCTTTTACATTTGTAGGAGGTTTTCCCTCGAAGTAGTAGATCCGTGTGTGGATCGAGTTGTAGATCTGTCTGTGGATCGAGTTGTAGGAGAGGTTATTCTCTGAGTGGTAGGAGCATTGTCTCCATGTTGTAGGAGTTGAGGCTCCTAGGTGTAAGATTTGTTGAAATATTAGAAAGGTGAAGTAGCCAAATCTAGCCCTTCGTGGTAGATAGGAGAGGCAGGATAGGGGACGTACCCAACTCGGGGACCCCCTATAGATCTCTGTGTTCTGTGTGCTTTTAGTACACAGATTTTGGTACAGTGTAAGCCATGTGATTTATAATTTTTCTCTACTAGGCCTCAGTGATTTATAATTTTCTCAAATCTAAGCCATGTATATATCCCTTTCAATTGAATATCTATGAATTCTAACCTATTTTTGTCAACTGATACATTCCTTAAATGACTAACATTTATCAGTTCTTTAACAATTTTAATGTCTGCATAAATTTCATAATGGTTTTTATATCTTCATTTATCTTCAGATGGTTTGATTGGGATATGCAGGGACTAATAGTAATTCTGGTTCAGAGCTAGATGAAGGACAAAGTAATGGAGACAAATGTAGCAAGATGGAGCCTTCTGATCAAGAAGATTTCCATGAATAGCCCATGAAGGGTATGCTGGTTTGCAATCTTACTATATATTAAGTCAATTCTAACAATTTAACTAACAATATCAAATTGATTTTGCCTGTCCGATCATAATAAATTATTTCCCTGATTTTTTTGTAGTTTTAGCTTTTATCAGATTCAAAATTGTAAATATCTATTATACAAAATTTTGTTGTTTTGGTATTTGGGTATGCAAGTTTTTAAAATCTGCTCTTTATATGTTGGTACTTACAGAATTGAAAATTGTGTTGAAGGATCTTGATAACTGCTAGCTATGAATAAAGTGTAAGAATTTTATTCGTAATTAATTACCATATAGTTACAATTAGTTAAATTTATTTAAATTTTTTAATAAAAATTTAAAAATTATAATATACGTGGAATTGATTTTTTACTATCAATCAATATAAGTATATAGGACCTGGTTGGAGTGTCTGTGACGGTCGTGAAAGTTTTTCCTTTTTTTGTAGTGATGCAAGACGAATCTACAAGTAATGTATGTTTGATTCCCTCTCCACAACTGAGGCCAAATATATTGCACTTGGTAGTTATTGTGCACAAGCTTTATGGATGAAATAAACTTTAGAAGATTTCTAAATACAACAAACCATAAAAGTAAGGTGTGACAATAAAAGTGCAATTGATCTTACTTATAATCCATTACATCATTCATGATCTAAACATATATAAATTCGTCATAATTTTATTAGAGATCATATAAACAATGTACATCATTACAATCAACTTTATAAGAATCGAGACACAGATAGTCAATTTTTTCACCTAACCACTTCCTGATTCACGATTTTCTTCACTAAAACTAGAGTTAGGAATATTATGTAAGACCCCCCCCCTCTCGGAACACAAAACACGGCTTGAGGGGAGTCTTATGCCCAAAATAGCCGCCTTATGGTAGCTCTAGCACTCGGGCTAGCCTATACTAAGAGACGCCTTTTCTGCCAGCCTTTACCAATATCAATCATGCCAACCCAACAAGAATAAAAATAAGAAGTCAAATCCACACAAAGCATATAATAGTCCAAAAGAACATTAAAAAAAAGCTAAAAAAGCTTCTACATTATCAGAGTACGAGTTAAAAGTTTCCCAAAAGGGGCTATAACAAGACTCTCTCAAAGACTCAAATCAGTCACCGACGGTACCATCCCCTCAGGCCCTGTCATCCTGGCCTTGCTGTCTTACTACAAAACCAATTGTTGCTCCGTTTGCGGGGTTTCCTACTAAAAAGGAAGACGTAGCAACCGTTAGTCATAAAGACTAAGTGGCTATCACATCCACTCCCCCGACGACTCCTCGGCACCGGGCGGAGAAAGGAACAGGGTACAATATATGTATATAAGCAATAGTACAAATAGGTGGAATGAATTGATCTGTAAACAATGTATATATATAGCAGCATAGTAAATGAGCAAACACATTGCCCTAACAGTTCTAACATCTACAATAGAAAATAAAAGTGTAAAGCTACAACCGAAAGTAACTCAACTTATATGAATGCCCATACAGACATATAAGTTGAGGTTCGGCTCAATAGTAAAGTAACTCATCGTATAAGAGTGCCCATACAAACTTATACGATGAGGATCTTGTATATGTGATGTAATGCAATGCCATGAATGCTATGCAATGACTCACCCATGATCATGCACAAGCAATTATTGTGTCAACACAAACTCTTAGTTACCACTTTTCGAGCAGGTAGGTAACCGCTCAGGCATCATCCATTATGGCCAGACGATGACAGTGGAGCGGGCATCTCCACTACTAGGCTGGTCTCCAAACTACCTTGCCTAGGCCTCCATACGCCTCAATGCTAAGAACATAACAGCGGAGCTCACGCGTATACTATGGCTCAGCGGGAGTATCTGGTAGATGTGCACCAAGAACCAAGCCACGAACAAGCCTAAGATGTGACCCGGAAGGAGCCTTGGAAAAAGAACGAGGACCAAGCCCAACCGTTCACCTGGCACGGAAGGAACCCCGAGAATGAGCACCGAGGACCAAGCCCAACCGCCCAAGTTCTAACCGTCAACTCCCAATGGTGTGATGATTGGCGAGCCCATAAACCTGCCACACTATCCTTAACCCAGGATTACGATACCATGTGTCGACTCACATCACATGCAATCTCGAATTTCGAGCTCAACAGCTCACAAGGGCTCCTCACCGAGTCCCTTATAACCATAATCGATTAAGTGTGGCAAACACTCACGCACTTTCAACCCTTCCACATATTCATGCACTGTTAATGTCAAGCTCATCTTTACCAATTCACATAACTAGTTTGATTATGCAATCCAACTCCTCTTCCCACTAGTTCACCTACGGATATACCATCCAACCATTTCGTTCAAGTAGGTTTTACTTCATCATTTGATTATAAATGATCAACCAACATCTCACAACAATCCTTCAAGCTAACTACCCACAATCTTGCTAATTCTTGTAGGGTTTACAAAAACAAAAGAACAAGCATGAAGGAATTGTATAAAGTACAGAACTTCAACTGGGGATTCCTGATGCTATAAGAATCCGGTGAAAATGTTTAACCCTTTGTTGAAAAGGTATTTTTGAGGGCTACGACTTTCGTGTTTAGTTGGAAGCCCAGATTAGGCCGTATCACACTTGAAATCGGCTTCTAAGACTGCTACATTCAGATTATAGTTTCTGCACATTTATATTATAAGCCATCAATTTCGATCAGGATTTCCCTTGGCTACAGACCTCATCTGAAGACGTGTAACCACTCATTGGTAATGTATTTCTATGGGCTATGACTTTCATATTTAGTCAAAAGCCCAGATCTTGCTGTTTCAAATCTGAAAAAGGCCACGAAGATCGCAGTGCGCATCTTAAGGCGAAACAAACGAAATCGGTCCGTCTTCCTCCTCTAACCGATCTTCCCAAATCACAACCAGAAATTTCTCCACCCTTATTCACCCTCATAAGGCCATTTCTCTTCACGAGACCATCCCCCATCATCACATTGATGGAAGGAGAGGTTGAAGATGACAAAACCCTAGAACACAAGTTCTAGCATTGCCACTTCGTAGAAATATTCATATCACACATCAAGACTATTTTGAGTCGATATCTCGTCTAGGAATAACTAAAGATCTAGCACCAAGGGAGAGGGGAGGAAGATCAACTCGATTCTGTCGTTTCCACCATTTTCGATCATGGATCTCGTCACCCTTCACGGCGACATCTTCTTCTCCTCGATGGCATCGGTTCTCCGCTGGAAGAAAGTTGCTACAGCACCAGTCTCTCCATAAAAAAGGCTTAGGAAGAGAATGAAAAATGGCCATGTTTCAGAAATCCTATATATATAGGACCAATACGGGTAGGGACACGCCCGTGTCCCTACCCGTGTCCTGCTCAGGTGAATCGATGTCGACGGTTACATTGTCGTTTGGAAACTAACACGGGTAGGGACATGCTCGTGTCCACTACCCATGTCATGCAACATAGTTGTGTTCATGCCTGTGTTATTCCCGTTTCCTGCTCGGGAGACACGACCGGCTTCTTGGAGATATGCACACGGGTAGGGACACGCCCATGTCTCTACTCGTGTCCTTCTCGGGAAATTCGATCGACGATGGCAGTTACACACACACGAGTAGGGGACACGCCCGTGCCTCTACCCGTGTCCACATACACACTGGTAGGGACACGCTCATTTCACTACCCGTGTCCTTCTCTGGAAACTCCACGAATTTCCACCCATGCACCAGAGTACCACAAGGGTATGGACACGCCCGTGTCACTACCTATGTCCTTTTCTGGACTGACTTATCTTCCTTTACACAAGTGTAATCCTAACTTCCAGCACTCCCTTAGCCCAAATCGATTCTCCTGACTCAAAAGAGCGCACGAGGGGCCTAGCGCAAATTGGGATGTTATATATTAAACATTTCAAATAAAGAGTCTAACTCATTTCATCAGAAAAACTATGTATATTACCAAAAGATTAACAATAGTCAAATCACCAAATTAATTAAAACTTCTACTCATTAAAATCAAGTTCAACACTCAATTAATTATACTAAATGATTGACATAGATGCCACCAAAATGTCTTTATCGCAATGTTAGTACAGAAAATACGGTGTGAAATGATAATTCGAAATTTCCTTATTGTCAGGCGATAGCACACTATCGCCCGCTGATAATTACCTATCGCCCGGCGGTATCTGTAACGCCCCAGATTTTCCGTTAATTATTTTATCCTATCGGTGACGTCATAATGACGGAAGGGCGTTATGTTTCCGCGAGTTGACGGCGCGTCGTCGTTAGTGCGTTTCACATTCGTTAGGTTTGGCCGAGCAAATTTTTGGATTTGCATCGAAAGTGAAAATTTTTACATTAGGAAATTAAATTGATTTATTTTGGATTTTCCCGTCAAGTTTCGTCGTGTTTCGAGCAATATTGGAGCCTCGACAAATTTTCGAAGTTCTGAATAATTTGTGTTCGCCGTAAACTTTAGAAATTTTTATCTCGAGAACGGCTTGTCGGATTTAGAGTTTGACTTCGCCATTGGGTTTGTAGCTTCGGCATTCGCTTATAGCACGAATTTCGTAGGTTTCGGCGCGCGTTTGGCCCTTCATAACGATATTATAATATAACGTTAAATATTATAATATATAAATTCTAATATAACAATTATTATATATATAATAAAAATAAATAAAAGAAAAGAAAATCTCTCCCAATCCCGCCGAATCTCATCTTCTTCCTCCCTAGAACCGAACCGACCCCCCAGCCGTTTTCCCTTCCGCCAAGTCAGAGCAGGCCGAATTTTTCGGGAACCTTCCGGCCGTCACCACCGAAGCTCCGGTGCTCGAAATTTTCGCCTGAGCCTAGATCCGAAAAGCTCTCGCCGAGAGCTACGCGTGCGCGGTAAGTGTTTTCCATTTCATGAACTTTTTAGCGTTAGGGTTTTTCAGCCCTAACACCATTTGGCCATTTTTCTTGTAGATCTCGTTTTCTTGTGCTTTCGTTAGGACCGATCCACATCGTGGAGCAATTTGGAGGACGTTTTCGGACGCGATTGAGGCAAGTGGTGCTCACTTGCATTTTTATTTTCTTCCTTTTGTTCTCGCCTCCTATTGTAGAATTGATCGTAATTATGGTTTGGAGTCGCGATTTCCGCAAGTCATCGTCGTCTAAAGATTTATGTGTGATGCCTCATGAATAGATTTGTTCGTCGCGGGTAAGCTCGCCGAAAAACCTTGTCATTTTTCGACGGAGTTCTACGCGTCGGAAACCTTTTTATCTTCTGTCGTATTGTATGTGCGTCGTATCTCTCGCTAGTCGTGTCGGTTTGATTTTATCGTCATCTTGACCAATCAAAATGTTCGTCCGTCGTGAGTGCCACAATTATTGTCCAATGTTACTTTTGTACCTACTGTAACCCCTCTTCATGTCATTGTCGACGCGTCAATTGAATTGTCGCGTCATTTCAACCATGTTATGTCGCCCTGTTGATGTATGGATATCGTATGATCCGTTGAAGTTTTGTTGGTCGGAATCTTTGTCTTCTTCCGACGGAGGACTGTACGTCGGAAGTTTTGTTGTCTTCTGCTGTGTCATGTGTCGTCGCGACATCATGATTGTCGCGCCGCTTTGAACAAGTTATCCTCTTCGCTTGATTTTAAGTGTCGCTTTGACCAAGTTAACCTCTCAGCTCGATAGTACGTGTCCTTTTGACCATGTTCATCACTTCGTTGGTCGTTCGTATCGTTGGAATGTAGTTTGTCGGAAGCCTCGCCGCTTTCCGTTGTTTTTAGTCGATGAAACCCTTGTTGCCATCCGTTGTTGCATTTGCGCATGTGTTGGTTGGATTGTCGTGATGACTTGAGCTTGTGTCCCCTTATGATCCCAGTTTTAATCGTAAGTGTCATTAGTTGATTCGTTTATGTCGTGGACTTGGAAGAATATTGTGGTTAAGTCCTTGGAGTTCTGCAAGGCAAATCTGTATCTGTGTCGATCGTATGCTACGATATGGTTTTACTCCTTGTTAACGGTGTCATGTACCCTTAGCCGGGTCGTTGCAAGAGAGAGAGGTTTTGTTTTTTGTCGGCCTGTTCGATTAGAGTTCTTCTTGGTTTGATGCATTTATATGTATATATATATATAATAAAATATCTGATATTTGTTGGACTGTTGGTTGGCAGTGGATAAAGGACCGCCACCTCAGTGCCTTGTTTTGATGGTATATTTTATGGACTGTTAGTTGGCAGTGGATATAGGACCGCCACCTCAGTGCCTTGTTTTGATTGTATATTTTATGGACTGTTAGTTGGCAATGGATATAGGACTGCCACCTTAGTGCCTTTTTGTTGTGGGTCATATACCCAGGCTTTGCCCGGTGTTTTGATGCCATGTGGAGCTGATCAGTCTCTCTTAAATCATGAATTGATATGTAAAAGATGAAAGATATATATATATATATATATATATATATATATATATATATATACATATGCATATATTTCTCTCCCAGTTGTGGGATTGCTTACCTTGTGCAGCATAGTTAGTTCCTCTATGCCTTTTTTTGTGTTTTATTGATTATACTGACTATTTGGTGATAGCTTGTTCGTACAGTTACTTGCTACTCGAGGTTAGTTATTCCTCTTTGGTTTTCATAGCACTACTTGTAACTTGCTTCTGAGGTGTTCTTCTTTTGAATGCCTTAGGTCCAGAGCAATAGCAGGTTTAGCTGTCAGAGTTGTGCTTCTAGTGCTGAAAGTTGCTGCAGCTGTTTGTTTCCACCTCAGAGTGTTGAGGTAGTTGTTTTGTTAGACATGTCAGTTTCTCTATGGGTTCGTGTCAGCTGTTGACGCCCATAGTCTTAGGTATTTTAAATATAAAATAAAACTGCATTTTTTTTGCATAGTTCCATAGCATGCTTTTAAACCTGTAAACAACTATTTTAAAAGTTATAAAACTGTTTTCTTACTTATAGTAAATCTAGAAGTCACATGTTCATTGTATTTTATGCTGAGTTTTTATTCTCATACAGGGTGATAAATGAATCAAACTAGTGTTTTTTGCTGTGTAAACCTATACTTTCTCACTCATGGACTAGTTGATCCACCAGATCGAGGGATACGGTCAGCATACCTAATAATAAAGCAATGTTTTAAAACATAACTCATAGTCTTGTTATAAAAATAAGTGATAGGACAGGGTTGCCTAAACGTCTGCAGTTGTCCCCTACACGGCGTGGCATCACGATCGCGTATTTTCTCTCACTCTGATAGTATTTTAATACTGATAAAATGCTGGTTGTGATAGTTGGTATCAGAGGGAGGTTTTGAAAGAGGGTTGGTTGGTTTGGCAAGTCAGTCGAACAACTTTCCCTTAAGCAAAACCTCAAGCGTAGTTTCATTTCATTGCATACACACACCGATATGTAATCAGTAGATCTTGATGGAAGCATGAACACTACACTCATAGCATAATAAGAAGTATACGAGGCATATTATGTAGTATGGGATGCATAATATGTGTTTGTATATGGATCCACCATAGGTGGCAACATGTGACGGTTATGTAGTATGGGATGCATAACCACCATTACATGGGTGCCTATTAGCACGTTTTCTTTTTTCGTTACATACAATGTTATGTAGTATGGGATGCATAACATTGTATGTGTACGCCGCTAATAACATGAACTAGGGCCCTTTTAGAATGCATAGCACTACATACATGACATATCATCGCATAAGTACACGTGCCAAGTTAAAGATCTGCATGATGACATATGTACACTCATGATTTGAAAGGAAATTTAAACATTCAGGCGTACACATTATAGGCACAAGTTAGAAGCATAACATCATTTCATGATTTTTTGAGAGCAAGGTAACAGCAAGAGCAAGTATTTGTTCGTTCCCGATCTGATTCGAGTTTGTTTGTTTCTGATCTGATCTGGGTTAGGATATACGAGTTTGCTAGCTTAGGTGTCTTAAGCTAGGTTTTTGGTAAGTCGTTTGTTCGCATTTGTAGAATGTGGTCCTGAAATGTTTTGTAATGGGGATGATATCCCAGTTTGAGGGTAAGTCTTCGAGTAGTTTGTATCAAAGCAATATTAGGTGAACTGTGTCATAACTTCTAGACTCTGTCAAGGCAGTTGGTCGTAATGCAGGCACAGTTGCAGGCATTACTTGATGCCACCTTGAGGCAGCAGCCTGGTGTGCTTTTATTTTCTTTTCCTATGTTGGTTGAATACGAAAGTGAGATCGATCAATCGACTAGATTTACTCCTGAGTCGATAGCTGTTGAGGAATGTCAAGTCTAAAACTTTTTGGGTAATCTCAGGTTAGACCCTAGTCCAGTTGATAGCTTCCTTAATATCTCGATTTCTGTCCGACTAAGTTTTGTGTGTGATTTGTAGGTGTCGAATCAAGATATCCAGAGTTGTCTCATTTTTTTAGATTGGATTTTTAGGGTGTGTCGATTGATAGTGCCAGATTTGGAAAATTTCAGTATGATTTTTGGGCATGGAACAGAAGTCTTGTTTGTATGTTGTAGACCGATGCTAGGATGCGCATCTACACTTTATGATGAATATTGACCAACCCTGGAGTGTGTTTGGATTCCAATATCAGGATTCTCCCGCTATTTTGGCGGTGCGTTCTCGTAAATTCTTAGAGTCCGGCTGCGAGTCTTTTCTCATTTCCTTTTATGTTCTTGAAACTTCTCTTTTTGTGCTGCGTGTTCTGTGGCAGGAGGGTTCCCAGATGTTTTCCCAGATAGTTTTCCCGGTCTCCTACCTGAGAGAGAGGACAAGTTTGTTTTAGATATTGAGCTAGATACTGTCTTTTTGCGAGATCACCTTACCGTTTGCCCTGCGTGAGCTGGAATAGTTTCATACCTAGCTAAATGGGTTGCCATTTTGAATCTTCTTTAAGTCAAGTCCCTTGCCCTAGAATGCTCCTGTTCTTTTCGCGAGCAAATGTGGGATGTCTTTAGAAGATCAGGAATGAATTATAAAAGAGTTTAATGATGTGACTATAGAGATAAATGTTCACCATTGCGGATAGATGATTTGTTAAATAAGTTTCAAGATAGTTCTATATTCTCGAGGTTTGTTCTCAATCTATAATGTGCTGTGTGAAGGATCTATGTGTTGAATGTTCCACGGACTACCTGTTTGTTCCCGTTATAGGCTGTATTTTGAGGTTTTAGTTATGACCTTTGATTTTTATGAATGCATCCTCTGCCTTCTTGGATTTGATGAATATGGTGTTAAGAGAATTTTCGGACCACCTCGTGGCTATTTTTTATGTTTGGATATGTTCTAAGAGCACAGAGAAGCGTGTTGAGTGCTTGGAGATTTGTGAGGTCTACGTTAAGAAAACATAACTCTATTGGCCAGAATAGGCAATTGAAATATTAGCTGTCGTGGTCCTCTTTTTTGGGTCACAATATTAAGAAGGATGAATTTTCGACGAACTTAATAAAGATCGCTGAAGTGATTGATTTGGAAGAGAATTATTATGCATAAGGGAATAAGGAATTTTAATAGGATGGACAGGACAATATACAAGCATGTGAAGTCAATTATATTATTGTTGGCATTCCTGATTAGGTTTATGTAGAAGAATTCGATATTTATTTGAGGATGAGGTATACGTTGAGCCTAGGTATGTCATGATACAAAGAGAAATGAGATTGCATCCAAGTTAAACTAATTGATGATATATGAAGAGAATTATCATGCGTATAAATTGGAAAGTTACAATGATGATTATACCTCGATGTTTTGGAGACTATTTGGTTTGGCGTGTTTTGTAAGATTTTTGTGAATCATAAGAGCTTGGAGTATATCTTCACTCAAAGAAAATTGAATTTGTGTGCCACAGAGACTGGATAAAATATTTTGCGAACTTTGACATTGACGTTCGTTATCTCTTAGATTTCACTAGGATGTATAGAGAATTGAAATAAATTATTTGATGTTATGAGTTGAATTTATTATTCATTAAGGTTTCCCAGAAAGCATATATTCGATGTGAGTAATCGTAAATAGATGGATAAAAGGTGCTCATATTGTTTAATTTTGATTGACTTGTTACTCGGTGAAGAATATAATAGGACCGTATTAGGATGAGGTTGTGAGATTCCATAGTAAACCTTGGAGTTTTGTGTCGAGGCGAATCTTCAAATTTATGTCACGTCTGGACCGAGTTGCAAGAAGTGTGGGGTTTTGATCTTTGGTGTTTGTCCATTTATCTACAGACCGATGGTATGTCAAATGAAAAGTTGTTCGGGCTTGAAGGGAAGGAGTTTTTCTGTAGTGGCATCTTGGGTGTGCCCGATTGGGTTGGCCCAAGGCATTGCATGTTAGTGCATCAATGTGCCTGCTTGTAGACTGTAATTGTTTGCTTCTTTCTCTGGTGTTCACGACATGTTTCTTGTGATCCAGTTGCGAAAGTGTGTTCGTAGTGATCGGTATGTCCTTGACTCAGTGCCCTAGTTACTGCATAATCTCTCTTATGTCGAAGGGCCTGTCTATATTCTAGAGACGCAAGATCGAGTGCTGAGGAGGAAGACAATTCCGATGATTTAGGTTCTCTGGCGCAATCAGGATGCTAGAAGTGAAATTTGGGAATTGGAATCTGCAATAAGAAAATTTCATCTCAGCTATTCTCCTAATCCTCTCTAATTTGTATTCTTATCTAGCGAAATTTTATCTCATCTCTCCCTCTGTTCTCGTGATTCGTGTTGCGTTTCAAGTTTCGGGACGAAACTTCCTTTTTGGAGGGGTGACTGTAACGCCCCAGATTTTTCGTTAATTATTTTATCCTCTCGGTGACGTCATAATGACGTAAGGGCGTTACGTTTCCGCGAGTTGACGGCGCGTCGTCATTAGTGCATTTCGCGTTCGTTAGGTTTGGCCGAGCAAATTTTTGGATTTGCATTGAAAGTGAAAATTTTTACGTTAGGAAATTAAATTGATTTATTTTGGATTTGCCCGTCAAGTTTCGTCGTGTTTCAAGCAATATTTGAGCCTCGGCGAATTTCTGAAGTTCTGAATAATTTGTGTTCGCCGTAAACTTTAGAAATTTTTATCTCGAGAACAGCTCATCGGATTTTGATTTTGACTTCGCCATTGGGTTTGTAGCGTCGGTATTCGCCTATAGCGCGAATTTCATAAGTTTTGGCGCGCATTTGGCCCTTCATAACGATATTATAATATAACGTTAAATATTATAATATATAAATTCTAATATAACAATTATTATATATATATATATAAAAATAAAAATAAATAAAAGAAAAGAAAATCTCTCCCAATCCCACCGAATCTCACCGAATGCAGCCCCCCTTTTTATTCTATTACATCATTCATAATAATTATATTATTATTACTATTATATATATACTTATAAAGAAAAAAAATTCTCATCTTCTTACTCCCTAGAACCGAACCGACCCCCCACCCGTTTTCCCTTCCGCCAAGTCAGAGCAGGCCGATCTTTTCGGGAACCTTCCGGCCGTCACCATCGGAGCTCCGGTGCTCGAAATTTTCGCATGAGCCTAGATCTGAAAAGCTCTCGTCGAGAGCTACGCGTGCGCAGTAAGTGTTTTCCATTTCGTGAACTTTTTAGCGTTAGGGTTTTTCAGCCCTAACCCCATTTGGCCATTTTTCTTGTAGATCTCATTTTCCCGTGCTTTCGTTAGGACAGATCCACAACGTGGAGCAATTTTGAGGACGTTTTCGGACGCGATTGAGGCAAGTGGTGCTCACTTGCATTTTTATTTTCTTCCTTTTGTTCTCGCCTCCTATTGTAGAATTGATCATAATTATGGTTTGGAGTCGCGATTTCCGCTAGTCGTCGTCGTCTAGAGATTTTTGTGTGACGCCTCATGAATAGATTTGTTCGTCGCGGGTAAGCTCGCCGAAAAACCTTGTCGCCTTTCGACGGAGTTCTATGCGTCGGAAACCTTTTTATCTTCTGTCGTGTTGTATGTGCGTTGTATCTCTCGCTAGTCGTGTCGGTTTGATTTTCTCATCATCTTGACCAATCAAAATGTTCATCCGTCGTGAGTGCCACAATTATTGTCCAATGTTACTTTTGTACCTACTGTAACCCCTCTTCATGTCATTGTCGACGCGTCAATTGAATCGTCGAGTCATTTTAACCAAGTTATGTCGCCCTGTTGATGTATGAGTATCGTATGATCTGTTGAAGTTTTGTTGGTCGGAATCTTTGTCGTCTTCCAACGGAGGACTGTACGTCAAAAGTTTTGCTGTCTTCTGCTGTGTCGTGTGTCGTCGCGACATCATGATTGTCGCGCCGCTTTGACCAAGTTATCCTCTTCGCTTGATTTTAAGTGTCTCTTTGACCAAGTTAACCTCTCAGCTCGATAGTACGTGTCCTTTTGACCATGTCAATCACTTCATTGGTCGTTTGTGTCGTTGGAATGTAGTTTGTTGGAAGCCTCGCCGCTTGCCGTTGTTTTTTAGTCGATGAAACCCTTGTTGCCATCCGTCGCTGCATTTGCGCATGTGTTGGTTGGATTGTCGTGATGATTTGAGCTAGTGTCCCCTTATGATCCCAGTTTTAGTCGTAAGCGTCGTTAGGTTATTCATTTATGTCGTGGACTTGGAAGAATATTGTGGTTAAGGCCTTGGAGTTCTGCAAGGCAAATCTGTATCTGTGTCGATCGTATGCTACGATCTGGTTTTAGTCCTTGTTAACGGTGTCATGTACCCTTAGCCGGGTCGTTGCAAGAGAGAGAGGTTTTGTTTTTTGTCGGCCTGTTCGATTTCAGTTCTTCTTGGTTTGATTCATTTATATGTATATATATATAATAAAATATCTGATATTTGTTGGACTGTTGGTTGGCAGTGGATAAAGGACCGCCACCTCAGTGCCTTGTTTTGATGGTATATTTTATGGACTGTTTGTTGGCAGTGGATATAGGACCGCCACCTCAGTGCCTTGTTTTGATGGTATATTTTATGGACTGTTAGTTGGCAGTGGATATAGGACCGCCACCTCAGTGCCTTGTTGTTGTGGGTCATACACCCAGTCTTTGCCCCGTGGTTTGATGCCATGTGGAGCTGATCAGTCTCTCTTAAATCATGAATTGATATGTAAAAGATGAAAGATATATATATATACATATGCATATATTTCTCTCCCAGTGGTGGGATTGCTTACTTTGTGCAGCATAGTTAGTTCCTCTATGCCTTTTTTGTATTTTATTGATTATACTGACTAATTTATGATAGCTTGTTCGTACAGTTACTTGCTACTCGAGGTTTGTTATTCCTCTTTGGCTTTCATAGCACTACTTGTAAATTGCTTCTGAGGTATTCTTCTTTTGAATGCATCAGGTCCAGAGCAATAGCAGGTTGAGCTGTTAGAGTTGTGCTGCTGGTGCTGTGAGTTGCTATAGCTGTTTGTTTCCACCTCAGAGTGTTGAGGTAGTTGTTTTGTTAGACATGACAGTTTCTCTGTGGGTTCGTGTCAGCTGTTGATGCCCATAGTCTTAGATTTTCTTTGTTAGATTACTTACTAGTAGTATTGCTTTTACTTACTGTTAGTTCTATACTTGCTCTCTGAGAATATTTTATGTTAGGGCATGTTAGGTATTTTAAATATAAAATAAAACTGCATTTTTTTTGCATAGTTCCATAGCATGCTTTTAAACCTGTAAACTACTATTTTAAAGGTTATAAAACTGTTTTCTTACTTATAGTAAATCTAGAAGTCACATGTTCATTGAATTTTATGCTGAGTTTTCATTCTCATACAGGGTGACAAATGAATCAAACTAGTGTTTTCTGCTGTGTAAACCTATAGTTTCTCACTCGTGGACTAGTTGATCCACCAGACCGAGGGACACGGTCAGCATACCTAATAATAAAGCAATGTTTTAAAACATAACTCATAGTCTTGTTATAAAAAAAATTTATAGGACAGGGTTGCCTAAACGTCTGCAATTGTCCCCTGCACGGCGTGGCATCACGATCGCGTATTTTCTCACTCTGATAGTATTTTAATACTGAGAAAATGCGGGTTGTGACAGTATCCCTCTGTCTTCAGGCGATATCTTCATTCAGCAATCCTGCAGAAACCCCAATCAAAATTCCCAGTCTTGATTGGTAGGTGGCTAGTTGTCACAACCCACATTTTATCAGTATTAAAATACTATCAGAGTGAGAGAAAATACGTGATCGTGATGCCACACTGTGTAGGGGACAACTGCAGACGTTTAGGAAACCCTGTCCTATCACTTATTTTTATAACAAGACTATGAGTTATGTTTTAAAACATTGCTTTATTATTAGGTATGCTGACCGTGTCCCTCGGTCTGGTGGATCAACTAGTCCACGAGTGAGAAAGTATAGGTTTACACAGCAGAAAACACTAGTTTGATTCATTTGTCACCCTGTATGAGAATGAAAACTCAGCATAAAATGCAATGAACATGTGACTTCTAGATTTACTATATGTAAGAAAACAGTTTTATAACCTTTAAAATAGTAGTTTATAGGTTTTAAGGCATGCTATGGAACTATGCAAAAAAAATGCAGTTTTATTTTATATTTAAAATACCTAACATGCATCCTAACATAAAACATTCTCAGAGAGCAAGTATAGAACTAACAGTAAGTAACAACAATACTACAAGCAAGTAATCTAACACAGAAAATCTAAGACTATGGGCGTCAACAGCTGACACGAACCCACAGATAAACGATCATGTCTAACAAAACAACTACCTCAACACTCTGAGGTGGAAACAAACAGCTGCAGCAACTCGCAGCACCAGAAGCACAACTCTGACAGATAAACCTGTTATTGCTCTTGTAACACCTTTACCGGTCAAGAAGAATATAATAGAGGGTCCGGCCGGGGCCCCACACCATATTCCACAAACAGGCGGAGACGCTATGAACTAATATCAAAACCAACGCATCCTAACACAGAGCATTCTAGCGGAAGCTTCACGGTTAAAACTTTGAACTCAAGATAAAGAACACTGTCCACTATAACATAGGAATGTCTACAAACAACCAAAGAGTCCGGCCTCAAGGCCTTACAAGTTTCTCTTAACAAGGTGTGGATTACAGACATCGGCACGCAGGCCGGCCACACATGAACAAAAAGAAACAAAACAATGCCTTCGAGGGCAGCAACGCAGCTTGGGCTTCAGCCCGCTAAGTCCCGCTCGGACCAGCACCTCAAATACCTGTAAGAACCAATCCACCAAGCGGTGGCAAATAGGGCAACGATCAGCATTCAGCTAACCAATTATAACGACCCTGCCCCTGGCACGGGGCAGCGGAATTCCATCCCTGCATAGCAATCGTCCAATATGATATATATAGTAATTCAAGCAAGACGTGCACGACCGCACAGTCACATATCAGAAACGCCGGCACGACGGCCCGACGTTCCGTGCACTCATGCCACACTCGGGTGCACCGGAAACACCGGATCTAACCATTGAGCATTTAGTCCGGCACGCAGGCCCAAGACTCTCATTATGCCGCTGACGAAAGCCCAATGCCTTGGCGCTCTCATGTCCAGCCTACATAACGCAGGTACAGATCAGCCACCCCCCGTTGCTCAAATCGCCTTGCCCAACCAAGTACATCGTACCTGAGGCCATATTTAAAGGCGCGGGTCGGTTTCACCTTGCCTATTCGGCACGAAGCCTTTTCATACAGTTGCAGCCCAACGCACAACCGCACACAAAGTGGCAACTCACGGCCACAAGAGTTGAACCCAACTCTCACAATTTCCTGGACTTCCTCCAGTACTTTATCCATCATGCATACAAGCAATAATCACGGAGTCTTCTCCGATATGCAAACAAGCATCACCAATCCAGACCAACATGTCCAGATGTGCTTCACACAGCATGCCTAGATCCATACTCCAGTTCTGGACTCTAACAAAGGGGGACTTCACATATCTACCCCATGGGACGCCACAACCCACCGCATACTCGCGAGGAAGGGTTTTCCCTATACAATGCCGGAAAGAAGGACTGCACATGTCCAAGAAGGAAATCATTACCCTAGGAATTCGCTTCGGAGCCATGGAGAGAAATTGAGACGGATGAAAGCCTTCGCAGCAGCGTTGCCTTCGCAAATCCGAACTCGGCTCGCAATTTGGACCACCGTAGCACCATCGGCAGCCGAATTCCACTTCTTCTTCCTCACCTTGCTCTCCCCTCTCTCTTAGATTTAGAAAGAGAATATGAACTCAAAAATGAGCTTAGCCTTCTCCTTTCCCGGCCTTATCAAACCAGGAATTAGCCCCAGCCACTGGATCTTCTTTAAGGAAAATGAACGGCCAAGATCTGCCCGAAAAAGACTATTTTTTTGGCCGACACGGCCTGTGACACGCCCGTGTCACAGGCCATGTACCCTTAAGCAGCACACGCGGCACACGCACCGACTGAAATCTACCAGAACACGGGCATCGACACGCCCGTGTCGAACCTGATACGCCCGTGTCAGTCATGTGACACGCCCGTGTCACCCCCGTTACACGGTACTCAACGATCTCCAAAACGAATAGAGAAGTACACGGGTAAAACACATGCCCGTGTCAAACTTGACACGGCCGTGTTCTCCAGAACACGGCTGGGCTCCAGGCCGTGTACTTCTCTGACTCAGTCTGGCCTTCTCTTGGGTATGACACGCCCTGGGACACGCCTGTGTCCAGGGCCGTGTCCCACGATCGACTATAGTCGACCACCGATCGTCGACCAGCTGAACACGCTCGACGTTCTCGCTGACCAGGCTGAACACGCCCTGGGACACGCCCGTGTCCCAGGCCGTGTACCCCCGACACGCCCTGGGACACGCCCGTGTCCCAGGCCGTGTCAAATAGCCTCCATCTCAAATATGTTTTCAAAAGTCTTTTGAGATTTCTGGGGTGTTACAATCCTCCCCTCCTTAATAAAATTTCATCCCGAAATTTGAAGACAGCAGGGAGAAAACAACAAAACACTTATATGTTTCTATTACATATACAACGAGCGAACAAGTTACGAAAATAACTCGGGAAACTCGGCTCGCATGGTCTGCTCGCTCTCCCATATTAGCTCTTCTTGGCCACAATTGTCCCATCGGACTTTGACCATCCCGATCACTTTGTTCCGCAACTGTTTCTCGGCTCGATCCTCGATCTGTATAGGCCTCACCTTTGTCGTTAGTCCATATTCAACCGACACTCGATCATTCACAATCACTTGAGCTGGATCCTTGACTGCTTTGCGTAGCACCGAGATGTGAAACACATCATGCAATCCACCCAATTCCGATGAAAGAGTTAGCCGATAGGCAGCTTCCCCAACTCGCTCCACCACCTCAAATGGACCAAGGTATCGTGGACTTAGCTTTTTCAACCGCCGAATCCGAGATACGCCTTTGAAGGGTTTAATCTTCAAATAGACCCAGTCACCCACCGCGAACTCCACGTTCCGGTGCTTAGCGTTGTAATACTTGGCTTGCCGATCCTGGGCTATTAGGAGCCTTTCTCGAATAGAGCGTATTGTTGAGGTAGCATCCTCGACTGCCTTTTGTCCCAAAATTTTGGACTCGCCAGTTTCTTCCCAAGCTAGTGGTGTACGGCACTTGCGACCATACAGAGCTTCAAACGGGGCCATGCCTATACTCTCTTGATAGCTATTATTATAGGCAAATTCCACCATAACAAGATGCTCTTCCCATTTCTTACCGAAGTCCAGGGCGCACATACGGAGCATATCCTCCATCGTTCTGTTGGTTCGTTCAGTTTGGCCATCCGTTTGCAGATGAAAGGCCGTACTGAATGCTAACTTCGTGCCCAACATCTGATGAACTAGTCTCCAATCTTTCGAAGTAAATCGCCCATCTCGGTCACTTACGATGCTCTGGGGAACACCATGCAATCGAACAATTTGCTCCACATAGAGCTTTGCCAACATTTCCACTGAATCGTCCTGCTTATTTGGTAAAAAGTGAGCCACCTTTGTCAACCGGTCTACAATCACCCAGATTGAGTCATGACCACGCTGAGATCTCGGCAATCCGTGCACGAAATCCATAGAAATATCCTCAAACTTCCACTGCGGAACCAGCAACGACTTCAGGAAACCACTCGGCCGTTGACATTCTGCCTTTACCAAAGCACAAGTACGACATTTAGCCACATACGCGGCTATGTCCTTCTTTAAACCAGGCCACCAGAACTGTTTCTTCATGTCCTTGTACATTTTTGTGCTCCCAGGGTGAATTGAGTACTTTGTAAAGTGTGCTTCATATAGCAATTCTTCTCGTAATTTACCCGCACAAGGGACGCACAATCGGCCATCCTTCCGTAACAACCCGTCATCCAAGGAGAATTGGTCACCAGACCCCTCCTTTGCATAGCGTTGGAGACTTTCATCCAACTCCGTTGCCCGCCGAACCCTGTCAGCAAGGTCATATTGAACCTCCAGCCAGTTCACGCATGCATTGGTCGAAGAATTTCTTTCCACACAAGATATCTCCAAAGCTTCCAACTCCTGGATTAGCCGCTCATCATGTATCCGCAACCAACTTGCCCACACCGGAGTCCGACGACTCAAGGTATCAGCGACCACATTTCCCTTTCCGGGAACATAGTGAATGTCGAAGGTATAATCCCCAAGGAATTCCATCCACCTCCTTTGTCGCATATTCAAATCCTTTTGATCGAGCAGATACTTTAAGCTTTTATGATCTGTATAAATATCTACCTTCACGCCATAAAGATAGTGCAGCCACAACTTTAGCGAAAAGATCACCGCTGCCAACTCCAAGTCATGGACGGGGTAATTACGCTCTTGCACTTTCAATTGACGTGAGCCATAAGCGATCACCTTGCCAAACTGCAGGAGAACGCAGCCTAAGCCGCTTCCTGACGCATCGTTGTATATCTCAAAACCATCTGTACCACATGGCGACGTCAAAACGGGCGTCGTGGTCAAACGACTCTTCAGCTCCACAAAAGCTCGTGCGCACTCCAGCGTCCAAACGAACTTCTGATCCTTTCTCATCAACGTAGTTAGAGGCAAAGCAATCCGGGAGAAGTTCTCCACGAACCGTGTATAGTAGCCCGCCAGTCCAAGGAAACTCCTGACCTCGGCCACCGAAGACAACACTGGCCAATCACGAATGGCATTTATCTTTTTTGGATCCACCGCTATGCCCTCTCCACTTACCACATGGCCTAGGAAAGCCACCGACGAGAGCCAGAACTCATACTTAGAGAACTTGGCATACAGCTTATTCCTTCGCAAGGTATGCAATACCAATCGCAAATGGTTTGCATGATCTTCCTCTGATTGTGAATATACAAGGATATCATCAATAAACACAATCACAAACAGATCCAGGTATTCGCGGAACGTTCGATGCATGAGATCCATGAATACCGAAGGCGCATTACATAAGCCGAACGGCATCACTGTGAACTCATAATGACCATAGCGTGTGCCAAACGCTGTCTTGGGAATGTCACCTTCCCTAATCCGCAACTGGTAATACCCGAACTTCAAATCCAACTTCGAATAGACGGTTGAGCCTGCTAGCTGATCAAACAAGTCATCGATCTGTGGAATCGGATACTTGTTTTTCTCCGTCAGCTTATTCAGTTCGCGATAATCAATACATAGCCGCAAACCACCATCTTTCTTTTTCACAAAAAGAACAGGCGCGCTCCAAGGTGACATACTTGGGCGTATGTATCCCTGCTCCAATAACTCTTGCAACTGAACTTTCAGTTCGGCCATTTCTTTTGGCGCTACCCGATACGGCGAATGGGCCACAGGTTTCGCACCCGGCACCAGCTCGATAGCGAAGTCGATTTGCCTTTGGGGATGTAACCCCGGAAGGTCCTTTGGAAACACATCAGCATATTCCGATACAATTGGCACTTCACTCACACTGGCCTTTGGCGCCACCGCCTCTATGAGTGTGAAGAACAACTCCGCACCCTTCCGAACTGCTTTAACAACTTAGAGAGCGGATAACAACATCCCACTCATCTCTTACATACCAATGAACTTGGTCTCTTGTTCGGTATTTTGCCCAAGTGTGACCTCTTTTGAAGTGCAATCTATACAGGCACGCTGCTCTGAAAGCCAATCCATACCAAAGATTATATCAAACTCCTTGATCGGTAATACTAATGTTTCCACCTTGAACTCCCGACTCCCTATCTTGACCTCAAGACCGCAAGATCGATCCGCGCACATCAAACATCTGTTAGGCAACAACACCTTTACAGTGTCTGTCGTGGTCCGGATAGGCACCCCAACACGAAAGACAAAGTCCTCAGACAGAAACGAATGTGAAGCACCTGTGTCGAACAGTGCTCGCGCCGGATACTCTCGTATAAGGTCAAACCCTATAACAGTATAATTAAAATAAGCACAGCACACCAAACAAAAGAACATTAAAACCTACGCGCACCTGTGACGACATCCGCCTGCTTAATGGCCTCTTGTTGTCCAAGGTTGAAGACCCTGGGCTGCGCGTGCGAGGCAGAATACTCCACCACAGCCTTCCCCTTCTCCGCATAAGACGCTCCCGTCTTCTTATCACCCTTTGGAGGACCAGCTTGGCATTCACGTGCGAAGTGTCCCAACTTCCCACACGTAAAACAAGCACGAGATCCATACCCAGATGTCTCTGACACAGTCGCAGAAGGAGCTTGTCCAGAAGACTTAGACTTCTTATTCCATCTCTTTCAGTAGCCAAACTTTTCCGGACACGGCGGCTTAAACTCTGGCTTCGTAACAGCCAAGTTTCCCTTTGCTTGCCCCCATTTCATGTCCGTCTCCAAAGAACGAGCAGTACAGACTAAGGCTTGAAATCCCTGACTCACAGAACTCGAGAGCAAATACCGCAGCTCATCTCGCAATCCCGCATAAAACCTACTAGTCTTACGCTCTTCTTCGGCGAAGATCGTGCCTGCATATCTGCCCAAACGGGTGAACTCATGCAGGTAGTCATCCACACTTCGATCTCCCTGCGCTAACCATTGAAATTCCATTTCCATCGATATCCTTTGCTGCATCGGCAGATGTTGTGCTAAGAACAATCGAGAAAATTCTTCCATTGTAATCTCTGCCAATTGTCTGTCGGCCAAGTGATGCATTTCAATCTCATCCCACCACAATCGCGCCTCTCCTTCCAGTAGGAAAGTGGCTAACATGACTTTCTGTTCCTCCTCAACCTTGATAGCTCTCATAATCCTCTTGATCCTTGCAAGCCAATCCTCTGCTTGGGCTGGTGTACCCGCCCCATGAAACTGTGGAGGGTTGAAGCTCAAGAATTGCTTCCATTGTTGATTTGCTACCCGTGGATCAACTTCGGCTTCTACCGGTTCTTGCCGTACCCCAGCTTGCGTTGGCACCACTACAGGATGTGCCTGCCCAGCCTGCTGAACATTCATCACAGCAAGTACCGTTTCCGTGATAAGACGGACTATTTCAGTGGATGGAGGAGTTGTGGGCACCTCAGCTGGTGCCGCAATTTCAACAACACGTTGTGGTTCGGATTGACCCACAACACTTCTGGTCACCTATATGTGTCAAATACACAATTTAGCGACCAAGGAAAATGGCAACCATACAAAACGAATACACAAGTTCAACAAACAAGTGTACTTGCATTCCTAAGTGGACAACCTTGAGTTCAAGTTAAGGTTATAACGACATGCAGCACTAACACGTGCTCGCCACCGCGCAAAAGAATTCGTCCGCAAATTCGGAAGAGATCGACCAACAAGCTGATACCAAATTGTAACACCTCTACCCGTCAAGAAGAATATAATAGATGGTCCGGCCGAGGCCCCACACCATATTCCACAACAGGCGGAGACGCTATGAACTAATATCAAAACCAACGCATCCTAACACAGAGCATTCTAGCGGAAGCTTCACGGTTAAAACTTTGAACTCAAGATAAAGAACACTGTCCCTTATAACATAGGAATGTCTACAAACAACCAAAGAGTCCGGCCTTAAGGCCTTACAAGTTTCTCTTAACAAGCTGTGGATTACAGACATCGGCACGCAGGCCGGCCACACATGAACAAAAAGAAACAAAACAATGCCTTCGAGGGCAGCAACGCAGCTTGGGCTTCAGCCCGCTAAGTCCCGCTCGGACCAGCACCTCAAATACCTGTAAGAACCAATCCACCAAGCGGTGGCAAACAGGGCAACGGTCAGCATTCAGCTGACCAATTATAACGACACTGCCCCTGGCACGGGGCAGCGGAATTCCATCCCTATATAGCAATCTTCCAATATGATATATATAGCAATTCAAGCAAGACGTGCACGACCGCACAGTCACATATCACAAACGCCGGCACGACGGCCCGACGTTCCGTGCACTCATGGCACACTCGGGTGCACCGGAAACACCGGATCTCACCATTGAGCATTTAGTCTGGCACGTAGGCCCAAGACTCTCATTATGCCGCTGACGAAAGCCCAATGCCTTGGCGCTCTCATGTCCAGCCTACATAACGCAGGTTCAGATCAGCCACCCCCCGTTGCTCAAATCGCCTTGCCCAACCAAGTACATCGTACCTGAGGCCATATTTAAAGGCGCGGGTCGGTTTCACCTTGCCTGTTCGGCACGAAGCCATTTCATACAGTTGCAGCCCAACGCTCAACTGCACACAAAGTGGCAACTCAGGGCCACAAGAGTTGAACCCAACTCTCACAATTTCCTGGACTTCCTCCAGTACTTTATCCATCATGCATACAAGCAATAATCACGGAGTCTTCTCCGATATGCAAACAAGAATCACCAATCCAGACCAACATGTCCAGATGGGCTTCACACAGCATGCTTAGATCCGTACTCCAATTCCGGACTCTAACAAAGGGGGACTTCACATATCTACCCCAAGGGACGCCACAACCCACTACATACTCGCGGGGAAGGGTTTTCCCTATGCAATGCAGGAAAGAAGGACTTCACATGTCCAAGAAGAAAATCGTTACCCTAGGAATTCGCTTCGGAGCCATGGAGAGAAATTGAGATGGATGAAAGCCTTCGCAGCAGCGTTGCCTTCGCAAATCCGAACTCGGCTCGCGATTTGGACCACCGTAGCACCACCGGTAGCCGGATTCCACTTCTTCTTCCTCACCTTGCTCTCCCGTCTCTCTTAGATTTTGAAAGAGAATATGAACTCAAAAATGAGCTTAGCCTTCTCCTTTCCCGGCCTTATCAAACCAGGAATAAGCCCCAGCCACTGGATCTTCTTTAAGGAAAATGAACGGCCAAGATCTGCCCGAAAAAGACTATTTTTTTGGCCGACACGGCCTGTGACACGCCCGTGTCACAGGTCGTGTACCCTTAAGCAGCATACGCGGCACACGCACCGACTGAAATCTACCAGAACACGGGCATCGACATGCCCATGTCGAACCTGACACGCCCGTGTCAGTCATGTGACACGCCCGTGTCACCCCCGTTACACGGCACTCAACGATCTCCAAAATGAACAGAGAAGAACACGGGTAAAACACACGCCCGTGTCAATCTTGACACAGCCGTGTTCTCCAGAACACGGCTGGGCTCCAGGCCGTGTACTTCTCTGACTCAGTCTGGTCTTCTCTTGGGTATGACATGCCCTGGGACACGCCCGTGTCCATGGCCGTGTCCCACGATCGACTATAGTCGAGCACCGATCGTCGACCAGCTGAATACGCTCGACGTTCTCGCTGACCAGGCTCAACACGCCCTGGGACACGCCCGTGTCCCAGGCCGTGTACCCCCGACACGCCCTGGGACACGCCCGTGTCCCAGGCCGTGTCAAACAGCCTCCATCTCAAATATGTTTTCAAAAGTCTTTTGAGATTTCTGGGGTGTTATAGCTCTGGACCTGAGGCATTCAAAAAAAGAATACCTCAGAAGCAAGTTACAAGTAGTGCTATGAAAACCAAAGAGGAATAACAAACCTCGAGTAGCAAGTAACTGTACGAACAAGCTATCACCAAATAGTCAGTATAATCAATAAAACACAAAAAAAGGCATAGAGGAACTAACTATGATGCAAAAGGTAAGAAATCCCACAACTGGGAGAGAAATATATGCATATGTATATATATATATATATATATATATCTTTCATCTTTTACATAACTATTCATGATTTAAGAGAGACTGATCAGCTCCACATGGCATCAAAACACCGGGCAAAGCCTGGGTGTATGACCCACAACAATAAGGCACTGAGGTGGCGGTCCTATATCCACTGCCAACTAACAGTCCATAAAATATACCATCAAAACAAGGCACTGAGGTGGCGGTCCTATATCCACTGCCAACTAACAGTCCATAAAATATACCATCAAAACAAGGCAATGAGGTGGCGGTCCTTTATCCACTGCCAACTAACAGTCCAACAAATATCAGATATTTTATTATATATATACATAAAAATGCATCAAACCAAGAAGAACTCTAATCGAACAGGCTGACAAAAAACAAAACCTCTCTCTCTTGCAATGACCCGGCTAAGGGTACATGACACCGTTAAGAAGGACTAAAACCAGATCGTAGCATACGATCGACACAGATACAGATTTACCTTACAGAACTCCAAGGCCTTAACCACAATATTCTTCCAAGTCCACGAAATAAACGAATCAACTAACGACGCTTATGACTAAAACTGGGATCATAAGGGGACACTAGCTCAAATCATCACGACAATCCAACCAACACACGCGCAAATGCAGTGACGGATGGCAACAAGGGTTTCATCGACTAAAAACAACGGAAAGCGACGAGGCTTCTGACAAACAACATTCCAACGATACGAATGACCAACGAAGTGATGGACAAGGTCAAAAGGACACGTATTATCGAGCTGAGAGGTTAACTTGGTCAAAGCGACACTTAAAATCAAGCGAAGAGGATAACTTGGTCAAAGCGGCACGACAATCATGATGTCGCGACAACACACGACACAGCAAAAGACAGCAAAACTTCTGACCTACAGTCCTCCGTCGGAAGTCGACAAAGATTCCGACCAACAAAAATTCAACGGATCATATGATACTCATACATCAATAGTGTGACATAACTTGGTTGAAATGACGCGATGATTCAATTGACGTGTCGACAATGACATGAAGAGGGGTTACAATAGGTACAAAAGTAACATAGGACAATAATTGTTGCACTCACGACGGACGAACATTTTGTTTGGTCAAGATTACGAGAAAATCAAACTGACACGACTAGCGAGAGATAAGACGCACATACAACATGACAGAAGATAAAAAGGTTTCTGACGCATAGAACTCCGTAGAAAGGCGACAAGGTGTTTCGGCGAGCATACCCGCGACGAACAAATCTATTCATAAGGCGTCACACACAAATCTCTAGACGACAACGACTAGCGGAAATCGCGACTCCAAACCATAATTACGATCAATTCTACAATACGAGGCGAGAACAAAAGGAAGATAATAAAAATGCAATTGAGCACCACTTGCCTCAATCGCGTCCGAAAACGTCCTCCAAATTGATCCACGCTGTGTATCGGTCCTAACGAAAGCACGGGAAAATGAGATCTACAAGAAAAATGGCCAAATGGGGTTAGGGCTGAAAAACCCTAATGCTAAAAAGTTCACGAAATGTAAAACACTTACCGCGCACGCGTAGCTCTCGGCGAGACCTTTTCGGATCAAGGCTCGGGCAAAAATTTCGAGCACCGGAGCTCCGATGGTGACGGCCGGAAGGTTCCCGAAAAATTCGGCCTGCTCATACTTGGCGGAAGGGAAAACGGGTGGGGGGTCGGTTCGGTTCTAGGGAGGAAGAAGATGAGAATTTTTTTTCTTTATATGTATATATATAATAGTAATAATAATATAATTATTATAAATGATGTAATAGAATAAAAAGGGGGGCTGCATTCGGTGAGATTCGGCGGGATTGGGAGAGATTTTCTTTTTTATTATTTATTTTTATTTTATATATATATAATAATTGTTATATTAAAATTTATATATTATAATATTTAACGTTATATTATAATATCGTTATGAAGGGCCAAACATGCGCCGAAACCTACGAAATTCGTGCTATAGGCGAATACCGACGCTACAAACCCAATGGCGAAGTCAAAATCAAAATCCGACGAGCCGTTCTCGAGATAAAAATTTCTAAAGTCTACGGCGAACACAAATTATTCAGAACTTCGGAAATTCGCCGAGGCTCCAATATTGCTCGAAACACAACGAAACTTGACGGGCAAATCCAAAATAAATCAATTTAATTTCCTAACGTAAAAATTTTCACTTTCGATGCAAATCCAAAAATTTGCTCGGCCAAACCTAACGAATGCGAAACGCACTAACGACGACGCGCCGTCAACTCGCGGAAACGTAACGCCCTTACGTCATTATGACGTCACCGAGAGGATAAAATAATTAACGGAAAATCTGGGGCGTTTCAGTCACCCCTCCAAAAAGGAAGTTTCGTCCTGAAACTTGAAACGCAACACGAATCACGAGAACAGAGGGAGAGATGAGATAAAATTTCGCTAGATAGGAATACTAACCAGAGAGGATTAGGAGAATAGCTGAGATGAAATTCTCTCATTGCAGATTCCAATTCCCAAATTTCACTTCTTGCATCCTGATTGCGCCAGAGAACCTAAACCAACGGAATTGTCTTCCTCCTCAGCACTCGATCTTGCGTCTCCAGAATACAGACAGGCCCTTCGACATAAGAGAGATTATGAAGCAACTGGGGCACTGAGTCAAGGACATGTCGATCACTACGAACACACTTTCGCAACTGGCTCACAAGAAACATGTCGTGAACACCAGAGAAAGAAGCAAACAATTCAAGTCTACAAGCAGGCACTTTGATGCACTAACATGCAATGCCTTGGGCCAACCCAATCAGGCACACCCAAGATGCCACTACAGAAAAACTCTTTCCCTTCAAGCCTGAACAACTTTCCATTTGACATACCATCGGTCTGTAGATAAACGGACAAACACCAAAGATCAAAACCCAACACTTCTTACAACTCGGTCCGGACGTGACACAAATTTGAAGATTTGCCTCGACACAAAACTCCACGGCTTACTATGGAATCTCACAACCTCATCCTAATACGGTCCTATTATATTCTTCACCGAGTAACAAATCAATCAGAATTAAACAATATGAGCACCTTTTATCCATCTATTTACGATAACTCACATCGAATATATGCATTTTGGGAAACCTTAATGAATAATAAATTCAACTCATAACATCAAATAATTTATTTCAATTCTCTATACATCCTAGTGAAATCTAAGAGATAACGAACGGCAATGTCAAAGTTCGCAAAATATTTTATCCAGTCTCTATGGCACGCAAATTCAATTTTCTTTGAGTGAAGATATACTCCAAGCTCTTATGATTCGCAAAAATCTTACAAAACGCGCAAAACCAAATATTCTCCAAAACATCGCGGTATAATCATCATTGTAACTTTCCAATTTATACGCATGATAATTCTCTTCATATATCCTCAATTAGCTTAACTTGTATGCGACCTCATTTCTCTTTGTATCATGACATACTTAGGCTCAACGTATACCTCATCCACAAATAAATATCAAATTCTTCTATATAAACCTAATCAGGAATGCCAACAATAACATAATTCACTTAACATGCTTGTATATCGTCCTGTCCATCCTATTAAAATTCCTTATTCCCTTATGCATAATAATTCTCTTCCAAATCAATCACTTCAGCGATCTTTATTAAGTTCTTCGAAAATTCATCCTTCTTAATATTGTGACCCAAAAAAGAGGACCACGACAGCTAATATTTCAATTGCCTATTCTAGCCAACAGAGTTATGTTTTCTTAACCTAGACCTCACAAATCTCCAAACACTCAACACGCTTGTCTGTGCTCTTAGAACATATCCAAACATCAAAAAAAACAGCCACGAGGTGGTCCAAAAATTATCTTAACACCATATTCATCAAATCCAAGAAGGCAGAGGATGCATTCATTAAAATCAAAGGTCATAACTAAAACCTCAAAATACAGCCTATAACGGGAACAAACAAGTAGTCCGTGGAACATTCAACACATAGATCCTTCACACAACACATTATAGATTGAGAACAAACCTCGAGAATATGGAACTATCTTGAAACTTATTTAATAAATCATTTATCCGCAATGGTGAACATTTATCTCTATAGTCACATCATTAAACTCTTTTATAATTTACTCCTGATCTTCTAAAGACATCCCACATTTGCTCGTGAAAAGAACAGGAGCATTCTAGGGCAAGGGACTTGACTTAAAGAAGCCTCAAAATGGCAACCCATTTAGCTAGGTATGAAACAATTCCAGCTCACGCATGGCAAACGGTAAGGTGATCTCGCGAAAAGACAAGTATCTAGCTCAATATCTAAAACAAACTTGTCCTCTCTCTCAGGAAGGAGACCGGGAAAACTAGCCGGGAAAACATCTGGGAACTCTACTGCCACAGAACACGCAGCACAAAAAGAGCAGTTTCAAGAACATAAAAGGAAATGAGAAAAGACTAGCAGTCGGACACTAAGAATTTACGAGAACGCACCGCCAAAATAGCCGGTGAATCCTGATATTTGAATCCAAACACACTCCATGGTTAGTCAATATTCATCATAAATTCTAGATGCTCATCCTAGCATCGGTCTACAATATACAAACAAGACTTCCATTCCATGCCCAAAAATCATACTGAAATTTTCCAAATCTGGCACTATCAATCGACACACCCGAAAAATCCAATCTAAAAAAATGAGAAGACTCTGGATATCCTGATTCGACACCTCCTATAAATCACACACAAAACTTAGTCGGACAAAAATCGAGATATTAAGGAAGCTATCAACTGGACTATGGTCTAACCTGAGATTACCCAAGAAGTTTTAGACTTGACATTCCTCAATAGCTATCGACTCAGGAGTAAATCTAATCGATTGATCGATCTAACTTTCGTATTCAACCAACATAGGAAAAGAAAATAAAAGCAAACTAGGCTGCTGCCTCAAGGTGGCAGCAAGTAATGCCTGCAACTGTGCATGCATTACGACCATCTGCCTTGACAGACTCTGAAAGTTCTGACACAGTTCACCAAATATTGCTTCGACACAAACTACTCGAAGACATACCCTCAAATTGGGATATAATCCCCATTACAAAACATTTCAGGACCACTTTCTACAAACGCGAACAAACGACTCACCAAAAACCTAGCTTAAGACACCTAAGCTAGCAAACTCGTATATCCTAACCCAGATCAGATCAGAAACAAACAAACTTGAATCAAATCGGGAACGAACAGATACTTGCTCTTGCTGTTACCTTGCTCTCAGAAAATCATGAAATGATGATATGCTTCTAACTTGTGCCTATAATATGTACGCCTGAATGTTTAAATTTTCTTTCAAATCATGAGTGTACATATGTCATCATGCAGATCTTAAACTTGGCACGTGTGCTTATGCGATGATATGTCATGTATGTAGTGCTATGCTTTCTAAAAGGGCCCTAGTGCATGTTATGAGCGGCGTACACATACAATGTTATGCATCCCATACTACATAACATTGTAAGTAATGAAAAAAGAAAACGTGCTAATGGGCAACCATGTAATGGTGGTTATGCATCCCATACTATATAACCGTCACATGTTGCCACCTATGGTGGATCCATATAAGAACACATATTATGCATCCCATACTACATAATATGCCTCGTATACTTCTTATTATGCTATGAGTGTAGTGTTCATGCTTCCATCAAGATCTACTGATGACATATCGGTGTGTTTATGCAATAAAATGAAACTACGCTTGAGGTTTTGCTTAAGGGAAAGTTATTCGACTGACTTGCCAAACCAACCAACCCTCTTGCAAAACCTCTCTCTTATACCAACTGTCACAACCCGCATTTTCTCAGTATTAAAATACTATCAGAGTGAGAGAAAATACGCGATCATGATGTCATGCCGTGTAGGGGACAACTGCAGCTGTTTAGGCAACCCTGTCCTATCACTTATTTTTATAACAAGACTATGAGTTATGTTTTAAAACATTGCTTTATTATTAGGTATGCTGACTGTGTCCCTTGGTCTGGTGGATCAACTAGTCAATGAGTGAGAAAGTATAGGTTTACACAGTAGAAAACACTAGTTTGATTCATTTGTCACCCTGTATGAGAATGAAAACTCAGCAAAAAATGCAATAAACATGTGACTTCTAGATTTACTATAAGTAAGAAAACAGTTTTATAACCTTTAAAATAGTAGTTTACAGGTTTAAAAGCATGCTATGGAACTATGCAAAAAAAATGTAGTTTTATTTTATATTTAAAATACCTAACATGCATCCTAACATAAAACATTCTAAGAGAGCAAGTATAGAACTAACAGTAAGTAACAATAATACTAATAGCAAGTAATCTAACACAGAAAATCTAAGACTATGGGCATCAACAGCTGACACGAACCCGCAGAGAAACTGTCATGTCTAACAAAACAACTACCTTAATACTCTGAGGTGGAAACAAACAGCTGCAGCAACTCGCAGCACCAGAAGCACAACTCTGACAGCTAAACCTTCTATTGCTCTGGACCAGAGGCATTCAAAATAAGAACACCTCAGAAGCAAGTTACAAGTAGTGCTATGAAAACCAAAGAGGAATAACAAACCTCGAGTAGCAAGTAACTATACGAACAAGCTATCACCAAATAGTCAGTATAATCAATAAAACACAAAAAAGGCATAGAGGAACTAACTATGCTGCACAAGGTAAGCAATCCCACAACTGGGAGAGAAATATATGCATATGTATATATATATATATATCTTTCATCTTTTACATATCAATTCATGATTTAAGAGAGACTGATCAGCTCCACATGGCATCAAAACACAGGGCAAAGCCTGGGTGTATGACCCACAACAATAAATCACTGAGGTGGCGGTCCTATATCCACTGCCAACTAACAGTCCATAAAATATACCATCAAAACAAGGCACTGAGGTGGCGGTCCTATATCCACAGCCAACTAACCGTCCATTAAATATACCATCAAAACAAGGCACTGAGGTGGCGGTCCTTTATCCACTTCCAACCAACAGTCCAACAGATATCAGATATTTTATTATATATATACATATAAATGCATCAAATCAAGAAGAACTCTAATCAAACAAGCCGACAAAAAACAAAACCACTCTCTCTTGTAACGACCCGGCTAAGGGTACATGACACCGTTAACAAGGACTAAAACCAGATCGTAGCATACGATCGACACAAATACAGATTTGCCTTGCAGAACTCCAAGGCCTTAACCACAATATTCTTCCAAGTCCACGACATAAACGAATCAACTAACGACGGTTACGACTAAAACTGGGATCATAAGGGGACACTAGCTCAAATCATCATGATAATCCAACCAACACACGTGCAAATGCAACGACGGATGGCAACAAGGGTTTCATCAACTAAAAACAATAGAAAGCAGCGAGGCTTCCGACAAACTATATTCCAACGATACGAACGATCAAAGAAGTGATGGTATGGTCAAAAGGACACGTACTATCGAGCTGAGAGGTTAACTTGGTCAAAGTGACACTTAAAATCAAGCGAAGAGGACAACTTGGTCAAAGCGGCACGACAATATTGATGTCGCGATGACACACGACACTGCAGAAGATAGCAAAACTTCCGACGTACAGTCCTCCATCGGAAGACGACAAAGATTCCGACCAACAAAACTTCAACGGATCATACGATACTCATACATCAACAGGGCGACATAACTTGGTTTAAATGACGCGACGATTCAATTGATGCGTCGACAATGACATGAAGAGGGGTTACAGTAGGTACAAAAGTAACATTGGACAATAATTGTGTCACTCACGATGGACGAACATTTTATTTTGTCAAGATGACGAGAAAATCAAACCGACACGACTAGCGAGAGATACGACGCACATACAACACGACAGAAGATAAAAAGGTTTTCGACGGATGGAACTCCGTTGAAAGGTGACAAGTTTTTTCGGCGAGCTTACCCGCGACGAACAAATCTATTCATGAGGCGTCACACACAAATCTCTAGACGACGACGACTAGCAGAAATCACGACTCCAAACCATAATTACGATCAATTCTACAATAGGAGGCGAAAAACAAAAGGAAGAAAATAAAAATGCAAGTGAGCACCACTTGCCTCAATCACGTCCGAAAACGTTCTCCAAATTGCTCCACGTTGTGGATCGGGTCTATTGAAAGCACGGGAAAACGAGATCTACAAGAAAAATGGCCAAATGGGGTTAGGGCTGAAAAACCCTAACGCTAAAAAGTTCACGAAATGGAAATCACTTACCGCGCACGCATAGCTCTCGGCGATACCTTTTCGGATCAAGGCTCAGGCAAAAATTTTGAGTATATCAGATCCTTCAGTTTGAAATGGAAGTGTGTTCCATTTCTCCTCAATGAATCATTCAGTTTGAAAGTATATCGGATCACTGATAATACTAAGTCTGCCACATCAAATTGCTCTTTTTCTACTAATAGATAAGTGAATAGGCTTAAATGTGTTGTGATCCTTCTCGTATCACCTGCTTTCAATAATACAGTGTTTCTAAAAATATCTTTCCCTAGATATGCCTCAGGATTGAGTGTGGTGGTAGTCTGTATGAGATTTTTAGTAGCTATTTTGTGGAGAACTCGGTTCATCTGTGTCCAATCTCAATCCTTCCTATAATTCTCCACAACATCCAAAATATTTTGACTAGCGATTAGACCAAACTCATTTCTTAGGTCGTCATGAATTATCTCTATGATACCACTTTGTAATAATGATTGTTGCGCGCTAGGGTTCGAAGAAAATAAACGCAACCGAACTAGCAACCCGATGAGGCAAGTATACCTATCGAATTGTAGCAAGGGGACACAAGTGTCGTATTGAAATCCGGGAACTATTGGCTAAGCTTACTCACACGAACGCTATTATCTTATCGACGGAAAAACTAGGGTTTTAGAAAATCTAAGCGCAATGGAGAAATGAAAGCAAACTAGAAAGAGAACTACCGCAATTAAGTTATGCTATTAAGAAAAGAACTATGCTAGAAAGGAAACTACTGCAGTTAATTAAAGAGCACAAGATAGGAGATTACTACTAAAGGAAGAAAATATGAAATGGAAATGCACCCGATCGAGATTCACCTCGGCTACACACGATTAAGAAAATGCGATAAAAATCTAAACTTAATAGGATAAGGGTCCTTGACCGTGGAGGTTCCTAAAGCTTGAACACGCTTCTCTCGAAGTCGTGCCCAACTGAGTTTAGGAAGGTCCGACCGACTCTCGTCTAAATCGGAGGCCTAAAACTCGCTTTACGCGGTGAACCCCACTATTGGATTTTACTCCAATCCGGGAGATTTGGACGTCTGCCTCTCTCGAGGGGTGCGTACAACTCCCTTTACTCTTGAATGCTCACTTCATTCTTTCGGCCTCTCGGCTAGCCCAGAATGAAAGCAAAGGCGGGGAGTATATATCGAAAATATACCCCCAACCCGTGATTAATCAAGAGTAATTCAAGGCCCTAACCTAAAAAAGAAAAGATTGATTAAAACATCATAACATAATCGCTCTAACCTCGGATCATCAAGATCGAGTACAAGGAGGATTAGTTAATCATAATGGAGTGGAGGGGGGGAGATGAGTAGAAAAACATAAGAAGAACACAAGCTAAGGGAAGAACAATTTTATTAATGAAAAAGGGCAAGTTACACTAATGAAAATAAAATTACAAGTGCATGAAAATTAAACCCTATTCTAGCCCTACATTAAGCACTAAGCAAGAAGAAAATTACAATAAAAGCTAGCACAAACTAAGATTAAACTAGGGTTAACCAAAAAGTACAAAGAGAGGGGGAGAGAGAGAGAGAGAAAGCATGAAAAAGGATCAAGAAACAAAGGGGCAGCACCTCCCCCACTCAACCAAAGCTTGCTGAAATGGGGAGGAGGGGGGCTCAATTTATAGAAAATTTCTCGAGTTGGTCACGCCCTCCGACATGCCCTAGGGGGGCGTGTCAGGGGGTGTGACAGGTACGGATTTGACCTCGGGCTCTGGATTCTGGCGGGAGGGATGATTGCTTCGGTACGTCGGTGGTCACGTCCTAGGTCACGCCCGTGATAGGGGGGCGTGACAGGCATGTCATGTCCAAATCATTGGTCGGAAATCCGTCAGTCGCCGAAAAAGGAAGGTGTCACGCCCATGTCACGGGCGTGACATGGGGCGTGACAGTACTATTTGCGTGCTGAGGCGGAAGGGCATTTAATGCGGCGGCAGCTTTGCGGCAGAGGGCGACACGCCCCTGGTCACGCCTAGTGACACGCCCAGGGAGGGCGTGACAGGGGGGCGTGACAGTGGTTTTGACCGTTTTCTGTCCCTTCCAGCAGGTGTCCTCGGGATCGGGTGACACGCCCTAGGTCACGCCCAGGGAGGGCGTGACAGGGGGGCGTGACAGGCCATTTTGGCAATTTTTCTGAAAACCTGCAAAAAGACAGGAAAAAGTTAGTGGCAATAAAATTTACAAAAAAAAGGAAAAAAATAAACTAATAATAGACATAATTTGTACAATATAAAATATAAAATACGATAATAGTTTAGGCTACAAAACGTATTATCAAATTCCCCCAAGCTTAAGCTTTGCTTGTCCCCAAGCAAAAATATAAAAACTAGATATTTATAAAAAGGACTAATCAAAAAGTTCTAATTATGCCTACACAAGTACTATGCGAAATTCTTAGTAGGGAAAAGGTGAAATGTAAGTCTAAAACAATTATTTAGGTATGGTAAAACTTTTATAAACTTTACTTAATAAAAACAAATCATCCAAAATTTTAACGAGATTTTTTTAAATGGACTTAAGTAAAGCAATGAAAATGAAAAACACGCATTGAGTTGTTACTAGATCCAAGCAACGTATTATAATTATATCAATTTAATTATCAAAAATCTAGGTTTAAATCTAAAACTAAAACTGATTTACTATTTTTCTTTTCTTAGTTGTTAAATAAAAAATCAAAAAGCGTGAATCAAAAGGACTTAAATAGGACAGAAACGTTTGGTTTAGGAAAATGATTAGGAGTGGAATTCAAAGATAAACGTGAAGGTTTTAAAATCACACTAAACCAAAGCAAAGAGTTTCAAAAATTTTCATAAAAATATATACATATTTTTTTTCTTTCTTTTTCATTTTTTTCTTTTCCATTTTTTTTTCTTTTTTCAAAACAAAGGCCATAAATATTTTTATTTTCCTTTTTGAGTTGGCCAAACAAAAATAAACATCACTTTTGAACATACTTCCTTTTTTTTTCGAAAACCTTTCTCCACAAAAAAAAAATCACAAAATACCCTATCAAAATCGTCAAAATAATTTATGAAACTCAAAAAGGCTAGTGTGATTCGAGAGGTTGGAATTTTTTGGCTTTGGTGAAACTGAAATGAAGGGAGGAGTTATCAAATGAAATCGGAAAAAGGCTCAAAAACGGCTAACTAGTGGTAAAAGTTTTTTTAGGTTGGCAGGAAAGCTCAAACGAAAACAAAAATGGCCTAAATCATTTTCATGCTTTTGAATTTATTTAAAACCAAGGTTTGAAAATTTTTCAAAAAGCGAGTCCTAGATAATAAAAGAAGATTGATGAAATTAACTTGAAAATAGAAATAATAGGTGACTTGGATCGTTCACATCTACTATGTTATTCAAAAGTTGACTTTACAAAAATTATTCAAAAACGAAAAAGAAAATAGTGGATGATGAATTTTTAAGAAAGTAAAGGAAATAAACAACAACAAAAACATAATAGAAATGCGAGTTTTAGAAAAATATTTCACCTTAACATGCTACCGTGAATTAGAAACACAGCATGGCCAACATTTTACTTGTGAAACATAATTAAAAAGAATGATTAGAAATATTATAATTAACTAAGTTGTTTATAGGAGATTTTGAGTAAAACAAAACTAAAAACTAGGGGTACTATTGAAATACCAAAATGTCTAAACTATTCAAAAACACATATATATTTTTTTTATTTTGAGAAATATTCTCTTTTTTTGGATTTTGGAAAATTTTTCTCTTTTTTTTTGGAATTTTAAGATATTCATTTTTTTTTTGGAAATATTTACAATATATACAAAAAAAGAAGATTATTTACACTACGCAAAAATGAAGGAGGAAATCCTCCCCCAAGTTTAAAACAGACATTGTCCTCGATGTCTAAAGAAGGGGATTGGAGAAGGAGAGAAAAATAAAGTACAGAATTGAAAGACAGAATTGAAATACAGGTACTTCCCCGGATTTATTTGCTGCGAAAGCTGAGTGATGCCGCTCCTCCGAATGTCTTCTTTGGACTTTGTGATGGATTCAGCAATGTTGGAGCAGGCGATCGCAGAAGCATCAGCTTGTTGGAGCCGTCCGAGGCAAAAATTGGAAAATAAAGAAAACAGAAAAAGATAACTTGGGTTGCCTCCCAAGAGCGCCCTTTGGTTAAAGCGTCGTTGAGCTCGACGCATCAAAAAAAATAATATTGTCCAAAAATATTGTTGTCCCGAAATAAAATTGTTTTTAGCAAAAAAATAAAAAGTTCAAGATTAAAGTTCGTGAAGCAGAAACTTAATAGTGTTTGGACTGACATCATCATCACCAGAGAAATACAGTTTAAGACGCTGACCATTCACTTTGAAATTACCCTTATCAGGGTGAGAAATTAAAACAGTTCCATAAGGAAATACTTCTAAAACAGAAAATGGGCCAGACCAGCGAGATTTTAATTTGCCCGGAAATAAACGTAAACGAGAATTATATAAAAGGACTTGGTCGCCCGGCTTAAAGTTTTTAGGGTGCCTTAAGTGTTTATCGTTTAAACGCTTCGTCCGCTCTTTATAAAGTTTATTATTTTCATAAGCATAAGAGCGCCACTCGTCGAGTTCATTTAGTTGGAATTTTCGAAGGTCACCGACTGAGTGGGGATCGAAGTTTAAAAATTTTAAGGCCCAAAAGGCGCGGTGTTCTAACTCTATGGGCAGATGGCACGATTTTCCATAGACCAGCCGATACGGCGTACATCCGAGGGCGGTTTTGTACGCTGTTCGGTAGGCCCATAGAGCATCGTCAAGTTTGGTTGACCAGTCTTTTCTAGAAGTTGAAACAGTCTTTTCTAATATTCTTTTTATTTCTCTATTAACTACTTCGACTTGACCATTAGTTTGGGGGTGGTAGGCAGTGGACAGTTTATGCGTAACGCCGTATTTAGTAAGGATTTTTGAAAATTGCGCGTTACAGAAATGGGAACCCCTATCGCTAACGATTGCGCGAGGCGTACCGAATCAAGAAAATAATTTTTTTAAAAACGTGACTACAACTCGGGAGTCGTTCGTAGGAAGGGCTTGGGCCTCAGCCCATCGTGAAACATAATCAACAGCAACTAAAATATATTTGTTTCCGAAGCTAGAAGGAAGGGGGCAAACAAAATCAATTCCCCAGAGGTCGAAAATTTCGCACTCTAAGAAATAATTTTGCGGCATTTCATTTTTATTAGAAATATTGCCCGACCGTTAGCAACTATCACACCTGCTCACAAAGGCTTGCGCGTCTTTAAACAGGCTAGGCCAGTAAAAACCAGCGCAAAACACCTTATGAGCGGTGCGAGCAGCTTGATAGTGCCCACCTGTCGGACCTTCATGCAAATGTTTTAGAATATCAATTCCTTCATCAAAAGAAACACATCTCCTTATCACTTGATCCGCACAAATTTTGAAAAGATGCGGGTCTTCCCAGAAGTAGTTCTTCAGCTCAGAAAAGAATTTCTTCTTTTGCTGAGAGGAGAACTCTTTTGGGAGCACCCGGGCCACTAGATAGTTGGCGATGTGCGCGAACCAAGGAGAAGTAGATGTATTAACTAAAAGCAGCTTCTCATCAGGGAAATAGTCATTGAAAGATTTTTCATTTAATTTTTCTATAAAGGGGTTATCTAATCTTGATAAATGGTCGGCGGCCAAGTTCTCGGCTCCTCGCTTATCACGGATCTCTAAGTCAAACTCCTGGAGGAGTAAGACCCAGTGAATCAAGCGAGGCTTGGCATCTGTTTTGGCAAGAAGGTACTTGAGGGCCGAGTGGTCCGTAAAAACAATGATTTTTGAAAGTGTAATGTAAGGGCGAAATTTATCAAACGCAAATACTACAGCCAAGAGCTCCTTCTCGGTTGTGGTGTAATTTTCTTGTGCAGATGTGAGGGTTTTACTAGCGTAATAGATGGGGTGGAAGTTCTTAGATATGCGTTGACCTAATACGGCTCCCACCGCAAAACTACTCGCATCGCACATAATCTCGAAAGGAAGGTCCCACACCGGAGCTATCATAATCGGCGCGTTAATTAACTTTTCTTTAATTAATTCAAAGGCAGAAATACAAGAGTCATCAAAAATGAATGGAGCGTCTTTTTCTAAGAGATGGGTGAGGGGCTTTGTGATCTTGGAGAAGTCCTTTATAAAACAACGATAAAAACCAGCGTGGCCTAGGAAACTTCTTATAGCTTTTATGTTTGTAGGCGGCGGCAACTTCTCAATAACTTCTATCTTGGCAACGTCTACCTCAATACCTTTAGCAGAAACTTTATGACCCAAAACTAACCCTTCCCTCACCATAAAATGGCATTTTTCCCAATTTAGGGCAAGGTTAGTTTCTTCGCATCGTTCTAAGACTTTTGCGAGGTTTTCTAAACATCTATCGAAGGTATCGCCGAACACGGAGAAATCGTCCATGAATACCTCCATAATGCTTTCTACGTACTTGTCAAATATTGCGAGCATACATCGTTGGAATATAGCCGGCGCATTGCATAATCCAAACGGCATTCTTCGGTACGCGAAGGTGCCGAAGGGACAAGTAAACGTAGTTTTCTCTTGGTCCTCGGGAGAGATGGGTATTTGAAAGTACCCCGAGAGGCCATCGAGAAAATAATAAAAGCTATGACCGGAGAGACGTTCTAAAATCTGGTCGATAAACGGTAAAGGGAAGTGGTCCTTGCGGGTGGCGTCATTTAACTTACGGTAATCTATGCACATACGCCAACCCGTCACCGTCCGTGTCGGGATTAATTCATTATTCTCATTACTAACTACGGTTATCCCTCCCTTTTTTGGAACTACCTGAACGGGGCTAACCCACTTACTGTCCGATATAGGGTAGATAATTCCTGCGTCTAATAGTTTCATAACCTCGCCCTTAACTACTTCTTTCATATTCGGGTTTATACGGCGCTGAGGTTGAATGGAGTTACGCGAATTATCTTCCATTAGAATTTTATGTGTACAGAAAGATGGGCTTATGCCCTTGATATCAGAAATTTGCCAAGCAATAGCCCGGCGATGCTTACGTAGAACTAGAAGAAGTTTATCGTTCTGCGTATCCGTGAGGTAGGCCGAAACGATAACTGGTAACTTGGAGTCTTTTTCTAAGAAAGCATACTTAAGGTGTTCGGGAAGTTCTTTAAGTTCTAGGGTAGGGGGTTCTTCATAAGAGGATTTTGAGATTCTTTCTTTTTCGAAAATAATATCTTCATAAACTTTTTTATAAGGAACGTAATAAGGGGTGGGGCTAGCAGCCAAGACGGCTTCTTGTACAGATTCAGTGGTAAGAAAAGAGGAAGAACAAAAATCAGAAAACTCTTTTTCAAAGTCGGAAAGACAATAAGAAGATTCATCACTTCCTTGCAGTGATTCTGTTGTAAGAGAAGAGGAGCAAAAAGTAGAAAATTCTTTTTCAAAGTCGGAGAGGCAGTAGGAAGAATCATCACTCACGACGTCTACGAAAAAACATGAGTCATCGTTCGCTAAGGTATTATTCATCGAAGGGGTGATAGGAAATGTGACTTCGTCATCGCCTACTCGAAGAAAGAGCTTACCATTGCTTACGTCAATGATGGCTCGGGAGGTGGCGAGGAAGGGTCGGCCAAGGATCAGGGGAACCTCGACGTCTTCTTCGATGTCCAAAATGACAAAGTCCACCGGGAAGATGAACTTGTCGACTTTCACTAGAACGTCCTCCACTATTCCTAACGGGTACTTGACGGATCTATCGGCTAGCTGGATACTCATACGCGTGGGGTTAAGGCTACCAATCCCTAACTTTTTGAACAACGAAAAGGGCATCAGGTTTATACTTGCGCCTAAGTCAGCTAACGCGTGTTTAACAAAGAGATCACCGAAGACACACGGGATAGAGAAACTACCCGGGTCACTGATTTTCTTCGGCAAACCGTTTGTTAAAACGGCGGAGCACTCGGCGTTTAGCGTGACGTGCAAAAGATTCTCTAACTTCTTCTTGTTTGTGAGGAGGTCTTTAAGATATTTGGCGTATTTTGGCATTTGCGAAATAGCCTCGTGGAAGAGAAGATTAATGTGGATTTGTTTGAAGATTTCTAAGAAGCGGGAGTACTGATCATCTTGACGTTGTCTATTAAGTTCAGAGGGGTATGGAGGAGTTGAATTATTTTTGAAAATGGGTGGTGGAGTGAGATTATTTTCTAAAGTGGGGGTGATTACTTCTTCAGCAGAGGGTGGATTTTTAAAAGCGGGAGCGGAGCTTTGATTTTTAAAAGCAGGAGCGGAGCTTGCCTCGGGCTCTTCACTTACCATAACGGAGACTTGCTTCCCACTCCGAAGAGTTATAGCTTTCGCTTGCTCTCTCGGGTTGGGTTCGGTATTGGAAGGAAGAGACCCTGCGGGTCGCTCAGAAATTATTTTCGCGAGCTGTCCTACTTGATTTTCTAAACTTTTTATGCTTCCGGTTAAAGTTCTTATGGTAGCGTCATTTGTGGTGATATATTTAGAAAGTAATTCCTCCAAGCTCGTAGGTTTTGGGTAATTTTGAAGAAGTGGTGGTGGTGGTGGTGGTTGTGCAGAAAAATCATTTTGCGGAGGTGGGCGCATCGCATTCGATGGATTACTCCATGAAAAGTTCGGGTGATTTCTTAAAGCGGGGTTATAACTATTCGGAAAATTTAAACCAGGCGGATGAAAATTCGCAGCAAAAAAATTATTAAAAGCAGTTCTAGGCAAATTATTAACATAATCTAAATGTTCTGGAGTAGGGGTTGCAGATTCCCATACCTGAGGGGCGGAGGCAGCAGTCATCTCCGTTATTTTTTTGCTTAGGATTTCTACTTGCAGAGCGAGCTGGGAGACGTTGTCCACTTCATAGATACCTGCAGGCTTGTTCGGGCGGGACCTAGGCACATTCCACTGATAAGTGTTCATGGCCATATCCTCAAAAAGCTCAAGAGCGGCTTCCGGGGTCTTATGATTTAAAGTACCGCCAGAAGCTGCGTCTATCATTTGCTTCGTGCTTTGATTTAGCCCGTTATAAAACGTCTGCACTTGTAACCATACAGGCAGCGCGTGATGTGGGCATCGTCTTAATAATTCTTTAAATCTCTCCCAGGTTTCGTAAAGGGTTTCAGAGTCTATTTGTCCGAAGGCAGAGATGTCGTTCCTAAGTTTTGCAGTTTTAGCTGGCGGAAAATACTTCGCCAAAAATTTTTCAGTTAATTCATTCCAAGTGGTTATGCTATTTTTCGGAAGTGTGTTAAGCCACTGCTTAGCTTTAGTTCTTAGAGAGAAGGGGAAGAGTCTTAGCCTGATCGCATCATTTGTGACACCATTTATCTTGAAGGTGTCATAAATTTCAAGAAAGCTAGCTATATGTGCGTTCGGATCTTCATCTTGAAGTCCGTCAAATTGCACATATTGCTGCACCATTTGAATTATGCTAGGCTTTAGTTCAAAGTTATTATTTGCTATAGTAGGACGGACTATACTCGATTCTGTTCCCTCGAGGTTCGGTCGTGCATAATAGGACATAGTCCTTTGAACGGCCTCATCTACGTTGGGTTCTTCCATTCTTAAAGTATTAAATGACTCGGAGTCCTCAACCGGCACTTGGATAGTAGGACCTTGAAATCGCGATCTTCTCCGAAGAGTACGCTCAATTTCGTGGTCCAAGTCCAAAATAACCGACGGACTCCCGCGGGTCATGCACTAAAAGAACAGAAAAGAAGAAGAGAAAGAGAAAAAGGATAAACTAGAAAAAAAAACTAGATTTAGAAAATTAAATTAAATTTTTTTTTCTTTTTGAAATAGATTTTTTTTATAGATTAACTCCCGAACTTCCCAAGGACTACCCCGTGAAGGGTTCGCAAGGTACTAGACAAGACAGTGGCGCTTAAAGCCCTTTGCCCTTTTCGAGAGAATTAGGTGGCGTAGAAAAATTGTGAGGTTGGTTTCTATTAAGAGCGGTGATAATTTTTTTTGATTTTTTGATTTTTAAAATTTAAAAGAAAGGGGATGAGAAAGAGAAGAGATAAAATAATAGGTTCGTGTTTTCAAAATATCAATGGAAGTTGGTTCCCCGGCAACGGCGCCAAAAACTTGTTGCACGCTAGGGTTCGAAGAAAATAAAACGCAACCGAACTAGCAACCCGATGAGGCAAGTATACCTATCGAATTGTAGCAAGGGGACACAAGTGTCGTATTGAAATCTGGGAACTGTTGGCTAAGCTTACTCAGACGAACGCTATTATCTTATCGACGGAAAAACTAGGGTTTTAGAAAATCTAAGCGCAATGGAGAAATGAAAGCAAACTAGAAAGAGAACTACCGCAATTAAGTTACGCTATTAAGAAAAGAACTATGCTAGAAAGGAAACTACTGCAGTTAATTAAAGAGCACAAGATAGGAGATTACTACTAAAGGAAGAAAATATGAAATGGAAATGCACCCGATCGAGATTCACCTCGGCTACACACGATTAAGAAAATGCGATAAAAATCTAAACTTAATAGGATAAGGGTCCTTGACCGTGGAGGTTCCTAAAACTTGAACACGCTTCTCTCGAAGTCGTGCCCAACTGAGTTTAGGAAGGTCCGACCGACTCTCGTCTAAATCGGAGGCCTAAAACTCGCTTTACGCGGTGAACCCCACTATTGGATTTTACTCCAATCCGGGAGATTTGGACGTCTGCCTCTCTCGAGGGGTGCGTACAACTCCCTTTACTCTTGAATGCTCACTTCATTCTTTCGGCCTCTCGGCTAGCCCAGAATGAAAGCAAAGGCGGGGAGTATATATCGAAAATATACCCCCAACCCGTGATTAATCAAGAGTAATTCAAGGCCCTAACCTAAAAAGAAAAGATTGATTAAAACATCATAACATAATCGCTCTAACCTCGGATCATCAAGATCGAGTACAAGGAGGATTAGTTAATCATAATGGAGTGGAGGGGGGGAGATGAGTAGAAAAACATAAGAAGAACACAAGCTAAGGGAAGAACAATTTTATTAATGAAAAAGGGCAAGTTACACTAATGAAAATAAAATTACAAGTGCATGAAAATTAAACCCTATTCTAGCCCTACATTAAGCACTAAGCAAGAAGAAAATTACAATAAAAGCTAGCACAAACTAAGATTAAACTAGGGTTAACCAAAAAGTACAAAGAGAGGGGGAGAGAGAGAGAGAAAGCATGAAAAAGGATCAAGAAACAAAGGGGCAGCACCTCCCCCACTCAATCAAAGCTTGCTGAAATGGGGAGGAGGGGGGCTCAATTTATAGAAAATTTCTCGGGTTGGTCACGCCCTCCGACATGCCCTAGGGGGGGCGTGTCAGGGGGCGTGACAGGTACGGATTTGACCTCGGGCTCTGGATTCTGGCAGGAGGGATGATTGCTTCGGTACGTCGGTGGTCACGCCCTAGGTCACGCCCGTGATAGGGGGCGTGACAGGCATGTCATGTCCAAATCATTGGTCGGAAATCCGTCAGTCACCGAAAAAGGAAGGTGTCACGCCCATGTCACGGGCGTGACATGGGGCGTGACAGTACTATTTGCGTGCTGAGGCGGAAGGGCATTTAATGCGGCGGCAGCTTTGCGGCAGAGGGCGACACGCCCTTGGTCACGCCTAGTGACACGCCCAGGGAGGGCGTGACAGGGGGGCGTGACAGCGGTTTTGACCGTTTTCTGTCCCTTCCAGCAGGTGTCCTCGGGATCGGGTGACACGCCCTAGGTCACGCCCAGGGAGGGCGTGACAGGGGGGCGTGACAGGCCATTTTGGCAATTTTTCTGAAAACCTGCAAAAAGACAGGAAAAAGTTAGTGGCAATAAAATTTACAAAAAAAAGGAAAAAAATAAACTAATAATAGACATAATTTGTACAATATAAAATATAAAATACGATAATAGTTTAGGCTACAAAACGTATTATCAATGATCTCACCACTCCATTTAGTAATGTATAGGTCGGATCTTCCAGATGGTTATAAAATTCCCTGACCAATACTAAACAAAACATATAGGGTAATATTAGCGATAATATACTTGATTGGGCAAACATTTTATAGATCTGAGCCTCTCGAGTCATATCCGGTTCCACAATCTTTGTTAGACCTATTGAGGCTTTTTCGATCCCTGTATAAGATTAGTATGATGCATGGGGATTTCATACAATGCTTTTACTTGCTCTGGAATTGTAGTACATTTCCTGAAAAAAATTTGAAATGATCAGTTTTTCTCACTATCGTCGGCGATTGTGACTATCGTCGGGCGATAGCGGAAAACCTTCGTCAAACCCAAAATTTCATCAAAACATTTTAGATCTCATAAGATTCTATGTAAACAATTTTCAAACTTCTCCAAACTCATACATGTTCTAGATCTACAAAAACCATGGAGAAATCAAACATGAAAAGTAATGTTTTTCTTAAGCATGAAACCGTTATAAAAATCTATAACTTTTCTTCAAAATCTATTTTTTCTCACATAGATTCTCTTCTTTCGACATTTCACATAAGATCCCTAAAACTTTTATGATAAAAGTGTGAATTTACCTTAGATCTGAACTTTTTGGAGGTGTACTATCATCTTCTTCCTCAGGTGTTATAGGAAAACTCAGAGCATTTGAGATCTGGTCTCAGATCCGGCCCATTTTATATGAAATGTTATCACAGGAGATAGCCCTCTATCGCGGCGCAATAACGTAAAATAGTCTGAATTCATTCCTACTTACTATGATCATATTTATTCCATAATACTACACATAATTTAGTTATGTTTTTGTTTTATCTTTTTCTGATGACTTACCATGATAATTTTTTCATTTCAAGATATAAGAACATTATTTTTTTCTTATTCGTGCCTTTAATATTTTAGTGTGCAATGAAATTAGAGTTACTAATGTTCCTGATTGTTTTCACATTCCTCTAAGTATGAGTAATGTGTCACATTAGATAATGATATTAACAAACACATTTTTGGCTGTAAGATATGTGTTGTTTAAAATTTTCTCTCTCATGATTATGCGTTATAAATACTTAACCTCTTAAATGATAAAGGTTCCTTGCTTCATATGTATTTCACGCACACTTATTCACTTCAAACCATATTGTTATGATACAAAAATATTATGTTTGCATCACAAGTGGATTCGGAGTCCTTGATCATTATAAAAATAGATATGAGTATTATATCTAAAACAACAACAAAAAGAACTATACAAAATAAATTCTCAAGGCAACTCCATCAAGCACTACTCAACCTCATAATAAGTCTTAATGAGCAATGTGAGTTTCAGCACCTTGGAAAGAATTATAAACTACCTTGTGCAAACATGAAAGCCATTCCACTTCATTTTTATGTACCTTGAACGACTTTATGAGCATGATGAACATTTTTACATTCTACGTTATACTTTATAATTCTTTTGGTTCATGAGGAATAATCTCGCCTTTTATATATTCCCAAACAACACACCTTGTACACTCCATTATCTTTTATAACATTTCTTCTCATGAGAATTGGATTGGACACAATTAGAAAATTTCTCTCTAGAATCATTGATTAGTCTATATTGGCATGAGTTTTATAATGTTTCCCTTAACTTTTATGACAAAATTTTCATTGATAAGCTATTTTTCTTGATTAATCACCAACTTACTTTTATTTGAGTTATATGTCTATATTCGTCAGTCTTCGAATTCTTTGGTAGCATTTTCTCATAAGCTTCCTAATGGGTCCATTGATCCAAATGTCCCAGATTTGAAGACGGTCCACAAGTCAATAGTATACACATGATTGCATCTGATATATGTTCAATGTTCAATATATGCAGGTGCTCTACTATTCCTTAATTAGACAGGTTATCAGGGCCACAATGTTAGTTAGACTCAAGACAGGATGATGGAAAAGCATAAATCAGGCTAAGTCCGGATGCATTGAGTGAGTTCAGATCACTCAACACCAGAAGGCTAAAAGAGTTAATAGAACATCAAGCAGTCAAAGCCTCAGTGTTACTGGACTCAACTCTAGCCAAGTCCAGAAGCATTGAGTGAAGGCAGTTCACTCAATACCTACTCCAAAGGAAATCTATCTACGTACAGAAGCATTGAGTGAAGAAAGGTCACTCAACGCCTCATCAATAATTCATTAAAGTCAAGAAGCGTTGAGTAAAGGAGTTTCACTCAACACCTTCAATCAGAAAAATTCTGCTAAGTCCAAAAGAATTGAGTGATGAAGGCTCACTCAACACCTTATCAGTTAAGATGTCTAAGTCAGATGCATTGAGTGATGAAGGTTCACTCAACGCCTCAGGGTGCAGATTTTTCTGCCAAGTGTTTTTGCACTGAGTCATTAGGTTACACTCAATGCCTAAGCAGATTGACTGAAAACTGCTACGTGTAAAAGCACTGAGTCATGCTGACATCATCCATAATTCAAATATTGCGGGACTTGTGCGCTAGAAGAAAAATATCGTTGATTGCCTTCTCTACAACAATTTAAGCTAAATTAACTTTATAGTTACCAAGTTTAGCTTGCCCATACAGATTAAAGAGATGTTGGATGGCAGGACATAAAATGGACTTTTTATAGAGAAATGAATCATAGCTTTTTAGGGCAGTCATCTTCTCCATCAAGTTGGTAAATCCTTCACTCTCAGATTTACAGAAGTTCTTCTGGACACGTAAAAAGGCTTGCTTATTGAAGGGATCAAGAATTGAAAAATATCAAAGTCTTCTTCAGCAAGATCCGAGATCATTTTTGTTTTTTATAAGAACAGAAGAAGCATAGTATTCAAAGGTTGATGATCATCTTCAAAGACACTGTTTACAATACTGTTACATCAAAAGCTTGAAGATAAAGAGCTCTACATCAACTCTTCTCAACACAAGCAAAAATACTCTGAATATCTAAAGTCTTGTTGTTGTAAAGAGGTTGGACTAGTTTTCTCAGTTCAGAAAGGTGACTCAGAGAACTATTTCTCTGGAGTCAATCATCACAAAAACTTTTACTCAATCTATAAGATCATTTGTTGCTCTAAGTTGCAAGCCTGTGTTATAAAGGATAAGTGTAGGAGATGAGTCTCTGAGTTTTAGGATCCTGTTTAGGATCTGAGGTAGGACTTGTGCCTGAGGTAAGATCTTTGTGTAGATCTGAGGTAGAAGATATGATATCTCTAAGTGTAGGGCTATCTATCTTAAGGTAGGAGTTGCTATACTCGGATTTGTAGGAGTGATTTTCACTCTAAGGTGTAGGATCCTGTGGGCCTGAGGTGTAAGCTCAAGGAGTCGAGATAAAGGAGGAGTTAACAGAATCTAGCCCACAGCTAGATAGGTGAAGGGGGAGTGAATGTACCCTAGATAGGGGAACCACTGTAAATTCTGGTGTTTTATTGCGTCACTTGAAAGCTAACATTAAAATCTAACACATAACTCAACCAAAGTTAAAAGAGTTCAAAAGACTTGAAAACCTATTCACCCCCACCACCTCTAGGTGTGTAGCTACTCTTGAACAAATACTTTCAAGTGGTATCAGAGGGAAGTTGTTATAACATGACTTAATAGTCTAAACAGATCTTCAAAAGTAGCATAAGATTATCTTTATGGGTTCAGTTTAGAACCATAAAGAGTTGAGCTCAATGAAAGTTCTTATATGCAGCAAAGATAACTTTAGGATCTAGAAGGAAAGGGTAAGGCTATTCATGGAATCCTCAGACCTAGGATATTCATAACAGTTCAAGAGGTACCCTTCATTCCCATTAAGGTCTCTGATATAGATATCAATATAAGAAAACCAAGAAATATACTGAAACGACCAAGGATGAAGTCATTCTAGAAATTATGGACAAAAGGGCGCAGAATATTATTGTTATTATCATAGATAACTCAACATTCTAGAACTTGGTCCACTACAGAACTGCTAAAGAGATGTGGTATTCTCTTATAGTATATATGGAAGGGATAGAGGAGGTGTGGGATGCTAGGAAATCCCTCCTGAATTAGCAGTATGAGACCTTCAAGCAAGGCAAGAAAGATTTCATAGCTGACTTCTATGAAAAGTTCTTCATGATAGTGAACAGTCTGATCAGATATGGCAGACATTTCACAAACCATGTGATAAATGGCAAGTTATTGAGATCTCTAAATAAGGAATGGGATATCACGATCTATGCCATTAGATAGGTTGGTAACTTGGCCAACACAATGCCTCAAAACCTATTTGGGAAGTTGTTGTCTCATGAGATATAGATGAATTCCAGAAGGGCAGAAGAAGATGTTATCAGAACTCCTAACAAAGATAAAGTTAAGGCCTTCAGAGTTGAAGCATCTAGGAGAAGCAGAGAAAAGACTACTTCTCAATCAAGGAGAGATGTTGAGTCTGAGAGTTCTGATCCAAGCTCCTCAAGCAATGAATTGTTTGATGGAGAACTGACACTATTCTCCAAACAGTTTAAGAAAATGCTGAGCAGGAGAAGATAGTGGAAGAACTAGGGCTCTTCAAGCTCCACTCCAAGAAAGCCTTATTCCAGTAAGGACAAGTCCAGAAAAGACCCCTCTGGGGAAAGGTATGACTCTAAGAAGAACAAACACATTAAGACTAATGTTGTTTGTTATTATTATAACAAAAGTGGACATGTCATTGCTGACTATCCAATCAAGAGAAAGGAGCACATGAAATCTAATGACAAGAAACACTACATGGATAAGAAGCACTACAAAGAGCTTCTTGGCAAAGAAGAAAATCAGCTTGTCAGGTAGTGATTCTGAGTCTTCAGAATAAGCGGAAGAAGAGGCCTACATTGGTCTCATTTCTATTGAAGTAGAGGCTGATCATCCAGCTACCTCAACTGGCATAAGAGCTCCACTGTCCTCTATTGACAGTGTCTTTAAAGAGGATGATTAGTTAAGCCTCATGGCCCTAACTAAAGTCAATCAGGACAATTTTGTTCCTATTGAAGTACACTTACTCCCAAGTGACGTCAACAACCTCCCGATCTGCAAATGTCATATCTAGAAGTGTCTTCAACCATCCCTTGGCATGAGACTCCAAGCAGGAGACCACCAAAGGTACCATCTCCTCCCATGGGCACCGTATCCCGGTCAGAACCCCAAACATGATATCTAGCCACTCTACTGTCCTTACGGCTGAGTCCGTCCTAGTGTAAGATGGGGGAGAGAGTCCTCGAAAGATGATCAACCAATTGGCCCCCGGGTTCGGCTGCGAAGCCGGAGCCTGTTGGGCCCTAATAACCTCTAGAATGGTCGTCAGAGTCTGCCCCATCTCTGACTGTAGAAATGGAGTAGGGGTCGATGGAGGTGGTCCAATATTCAAAGTTTACTGGGCTCCGCCCTGAGGTGTAGGATATGCCAGGGCCTGCATAACAAAGGCCAATTGTAAGAAATTTGTCCCAAAACTAGCTAAAGGTGGACAATTACAAGTGATCTCCCATATGGGCATACCACAGCTTCCGCTGCTTAGTTTGTCCCCAAACTAAACTCGAGCGGGGGTGACCCAGGGTTAGTGGACTTTTACTCTTCCGATCGAGGTTCCCTCTGATACCAGTTTGTAAGACCCCTTTTTTGCTTAAAAACCAATAGGGTCTTATACCTAGAACCGCCATTTTGTGGTGACACCAACACACCCGAGAAAGTTGTCACTACAAAACGCCGATCCTGCCGGCCATACCGATCGTAAAAGAGTAGAATAAATATAAGAGTAATTTAAATCTCAAATATTGGTCAACCAGAAATCACATATAAATAAATCACCACAAAGGGAGAGTCCACAGTAATAATAAATCAAGTACTAATAAAAAGGGCTCCTGCTCGATACATCATGATCCACACTACAAGTCACTCAATACGGAAGCAAATCTATAATAATTACTAATGATCGGGACTCACTATCCCTACTGCCTGAACTCCGGTACTAGACTGTCCCATCTCTGAGTCATCAGAGGACACCAAAGTAATATGCATATCCTCCATCATCCGTATAAGCTCCATGGTCATCTACTGGGGCTCTGCTCCTGAAGTGGTAGTCCTTTGGCACAGTACGTCTGCCACCACATTCGCCTTCCCTGGGTGATAGTGTATTATGTACTCATAATCAGATAGAAACTCCACCCATCGTCTCTGGCGGATGTTCAACTCCTTCTGTGAGTCGACATATTTCAGATTCTTGTGATCCGAAAATATTTCGCAGTGCACACCATAAATATAATGCCGCCAAATCTTCAGAGCGAACACCACTGCTCCCATCTCCAAGTCATGCACAAGGTAGTTCTGCTCGTGCTTCTTCAGCTGGCAGGAGGCGTATGCTATCACTTGCCCATAATTCATCAGTACAACGCCCATCCCTTGAAACGACACATCAGTGTTCACCTGTAAGCCCTCTTTCCAAGACGGGAGAGTGAGGATAGGGGCCGACGTAAGCCGACCCTTCAACTCTTGGAAGGCCGCCTCACACTGCGGCGTCCAAATGAATGAAGTGTCCTTCTTGGTCAAAAAAGTGAATGGAAGGGCTATCTGAGAGAACACCTGCACAAACTTCTAGTAGTACCCGGCCAATCCCAGAAAACTTCGTACATCTGTGGTCGTCTTCAACTGAGGCTAGTATCACACTACCTGAATCTTCGCGGGATCCACCGCCAATCCTAATCCACTAATAATGTGACCTAAAAAGGCCACCTCCGTCAGCCAAAACTTGCATTTTCTGAACTTGGCATACAACTATTGCTCCCTGAGCTTCTCTAGAGTCAATGGCAGATGTTGTACGTGCTTTTCCTTCGTCCTCAAATAAATGAGGATTTCATCTATGAATACAATGACAAACCTGTCGAGGTATTGCTTGAACACCCGATTCATCAAGCTCATGAAAGCCTATGGCGCATTCGTAAGCCCAAAGGGCATCACGATAAACTCATACAAGCCATATCTGTTGCTAAACGCAATCTTTGGGATGTCTTCTTCTTGATCTGTAACTGATAGTATCCCGACCTCAGATCTAGCTTCGAGAACCAATGTGCTCCCTCTAGCTGATCAAATAACTCATCGATTCTTTGCAGTAGATACGTGTTTCGGACTGTCAACCGGTTTAGTGCACGATAGTTGATGCACAACCTGAGGGTCCCATCCTTCTTTTTCACAAACAAGACCAGAGCTCCCTAAGGTGAGGAACTTAGCCTGACAAATCCAGCCTCCACCAGCTCCTTCAGCTGACTCCTGAACTCCACCAACTCTTTTGGTGCCATTAGATAGGGAGCCCTAGACACCGGCTTAGCTCCCGGCACCAACTGGATCATAAAATCCTTCTCCCGATGCGGCGGCAATCCTGATAGCTTCTCTGGAAATACATCCGTAAAGTCCTGCACCACTGTTATATCAGTGACCATCGTCTTGTCCTTGACCATCTCAAAGAACACCTGATAGACCTCATCTCCCTGCATGTGGGCCTTAACAGCCTGAGTAGAAGATAACATCCTACGGGAGACGGGAGTAATACCTTCAAAGGTCGCGAAGGTGCCATCGTAACTCAGTACAACCATCTTTATCGGGCAATCTATCTGGTCATGGTTTTAATTAAGCCATGTCATGCCAAGAACCAGGGCAAAGTATGGCATCCTTAAGACCGTAGTCTGGGCCTCGAGTGTCAGACCATCAATATTCACACTTAGGAGGCACTTAGCAGTAGTTATGACCTCTGTCCCGTTGGGGATACGCACCTTCTTAGCGACTCCCGAATAATGTCTGACTCCCTCCAGTCCCTTTATGAACTCCTCGGAGATGAAGTTGTGTGACGCCCCCGTGTCCACCAAGGTGTGGGCAGGTTTGCTGCACACCATAACTATTCTTATTTATTTAAGTATGGTTAAGTAACTAGGCATATGGTTTCCTTTTTCTAGTATGCTACTGTGGTTTGTTGTTTCAAAAATTTCAAGAGTAAATAATAACAAAAAAATTACTAGCATACCTGCAATCACCCTACCCGGGTCCTGAGGTGGAGCCAAGCCCAGAGCATACACTTGCTCCCTCTCTTGCCTCCGATCTCTGCCCTGGAAACCACATCCTCCTCCAAGGCCTCGATCTGCAAATTACTGAGCGGGAGGGCAGCCTGTGGTGCCGGTAGAGGTGCCCCTCTCATAGGGAAGTTCATCCAGATATGTCCTACCTTATGACAGTTATAGCACTCAGGCAAGGGAAGTGTCACACCTCCGGGCCTCTATATCTCTCGCATCTGAAGAGGTTGAGGGGCCAATACCACCGGCTCCCTCAGCTCCTGTCTTACCTCCTGGCGGAGTTGGTCCTCTGCCCTTCTCTCATCAACAAAGAAGCTCTTATAGAACCTCTTCGTATACCCTGCTTTATCTAGCTGATAGGAGTCCGCAAATCGGGCTAAGTAGTTGAACTCCTGGTGGTACTCCACCACCATCCTGCTGCCCTACTTTAGCTGCAGGAACCTGTCTTCCAACTCATCTCTTGTCGATTGTGGGATGAAGTGCTCCAACATTGTGGACCTAAACTCCTCCCAAGTGACGTCAATAACCTCCCAATCTGCAAATGTTGTATCCAGAAGTGTCTTCCACCATCCCTTGGCTTGAGACTCCAAGCAAGAGACCACCAGTGGTATCCTCTCCTCCCATAGGCACTGTATCCCGGTCAGCATCTCGAACATGATATCCAGCCACTCTTCCATCCTTATGGACGACTCTGTCCCAGTGTAAGATGGGGGAGAGAGTCCTCGGAAGAAGCTCAACTGATTGGCCCCCGGGTTCTGCTGTGGAGCTAGAGCTTGCTGGGCCCAGAAAACCTCTAGAATGGTCGTCAGAGTCTGCCCCATCTCCAACTATTGAAATAGAGTGGGGGTCGGTGGAGGTGGTGCAACATTTGGAGTTTGCTGGGCTCCGCCCTGCGGTGTAGGATATGTTGGGGGCTGCATAAATAAGGCAAATTGTAAGAAATTTTACTCAAACCTAGATAAAGGTGGACAATTATAAGTGATCTCCATATGGGCACACCACAGCTTTCGCTGCTTAGTTTGTCCCCAAACTATACTCGAGCGGGGGTGACCCAGGGTTAGTTGACTTTTACTCTTCTGATCGAGGTTCCCTCTAATACCAGTTTGTGAGACCCCATTTTTACTTTAAAACCAACAGGGTCATATGCCCAGAACCGTCGTTTTGCGGTGACACCAAAACACCCAGGAAGGTCGTCACTAAAAAACGCTGATCCTGTCAGCCATACCAATTGTAGAAGAGTAGAATAAATATAAGAGTAATGTAAATCTCAAATACCGGTCCACCAGAAATCACATATAAATAAATCTTCACGAAAGGAGAGTCCACAGTAACAATAAATCAAGTACTAATAAAAAGGGCTCCTGCCCGATACATCATGATCCTCACTACTAGTCACTCAACGCAGAAGCAAATATATAATAAGTACTAATGATCGGGACTCACTGTCCCTGCTATCTGAACTCCCGTGCTAAACTGTCCCATCTCCAAGCGCACCGAGCGGGGAGAAGGAAAGAGAAGGTAATGAAGGTGGAGAGTAACAAAGGCAAACAGGTGGCGGCGGAACTAGTCTATCATGAGTTCATAAACAGAGCAAGTATAAGTAATAGTAGGTAAGCAGTAGTAATATACACATGATCAAGGTATGAATAGACAAACTAAGTAAGTAACCATGGCCTATAGGAATGCCCAAACAAACCTATAGACCAAGGGGTCATTTTACAAGGCCTATTGTATAAAGAGTCCCATACCAATTAATACAATAGGGGTCAAGGGTTATATGAAATAACTATGTTATGTCATACATGTATGCTATGCTGAGAACATGCTAGTGCAACTCACACACCTGACTTTATGCACATAGACCTTTAGTTCCCCCTTTCAAGAGCCTAACCTCCCAGGATACCTCCATAGTGGAAAACGGAAGCGGTGGGTTTGGCCTCTCCCACCTCTAAACCGGTATCAGCACTACCAGTCAGACCTATCATATGCCTCAACGCTGGTACACTAAGAGGAGCTCCTGCGTACTCTTGCTGGTTGGCACACCAGACTTCATTTGGCTAAGTACTATACCACACCTACCGAGTCAACGTATTGGTGTCGGTGCGACGACTCTCCATTACTAAAGACCCACCGCCTTATATCTTATGCACATGCAACATTAATATATTTTCCACCGAGCCAAAGCTCCCTGGACTTACCCATCTATCATAATTATCTACCGAGTCCTCGGCTCATCGGGCTAACCTGCTTATCACAAAAACCACAAAGCCTATCGCTCGTGAGACCCAACCTAACTCCAACAAAACCGGGGAGTGTGAGTGTAAGTGTAATCCTATATATATACTAGTTACTCTTAGACATTGATTATTCTTACAGTTTAGTTTAGCCCAGGACTGCCCAATGTATTCGCGATGAAGGGCTATCTAGGGCACTAGGAACTATGATGGTAGCTGAAGCTCATCGTTCCCTTTCGCAAGGCACTTACTATTATTGGTTATTAACCAATTCTCGATCTCTTTTAATATTATATTGGAACTAACCATAGTGTATTTTGACTTTCTCTCCACATGAAGGATGATCTTTTGTCGATCCAGAGCACCTCTTAACACTAGTCAACCCAGCACTCTTCTCATGATGACTCTTAATGAAGCTCTCTTTTTCACCTTAACAAGTCAGTAAATTACTAACCACATCTCCCTATGTCCATTCCACATGTTATCACAATTTCTGCAGTTTTACTAAATGCAGCCAACCTAAGCTATATGATGTACATGACAGGAGGTACTCAAAATTTTCATCCAAAAGCCCTGAGATAATTATTGTGGGTCTATCATGACACATTTAGCCTAAATCCAAAACTTATAATTTTCATAATTAATTTGGCATTTATTAAATTTTCCAGAAAGTTAGGTCATGGGTAATTTTGAACATGAAGTACTAGATTTCCTTAAGTTATGGCATTTAAAAAATTATGAACACTATATGATAGCAAAATATCAGTGAATACCAAATTTCACAGATTTGTATAAATGTAATAACCCCTAAATAATTAATTCAAGGTAATTCAAATGATTAGAGTTAATGAACGGAGTACCATAAATCATTGTCCAAAAATTATATAAAAATTATTTGAGCCTTATAATGATCATAAAACACTACTAACTAAGTTTGATGCAATTACAAGGTAAGTGAGCTATGTAGAACATACTTCAAATAATTCCATTAAAGTGCACTTTGAGAAAAAACATTCTTATAAACTCATCCAAATCACATGTAATAATTTTCTAGGCTTTTTTATGCCTTAAAAGATTCTCTAGCCAAGTAACATAATTTTACAGCAAGATATTGTATTTATCTATTTTCCAATATATGGTGCACTAGTTCACTTTACACACAAAGGACTAAGAGGAAACGCCCAAATAATCCAAAAAATTTACTAGTGCATCTAAATGTTTTTAATTCAGCATCGAAAAAGTTCCATAACATTCTAAGTTAATTTAACCATGGTTACTTCAAAATCATCACATGGGGCAAGTTGAAGGTTATAACTATAAGTAAGGGCTACTGTTTTCTAAACATCCTATAGTAATTTCCAGAGACTCATATTGTTATAAGAACTCTTCTACTAAAATTTCATAAGAATCCAAGGTCATATGACCCTTCAATATTTTCATAAAAGGTATATGCCTAAATTATCCCTAATTGGTTTAAGTTGTGTGCCTAAGTCTAAACGTCACCAAATTCCTTCGTAGGGCTATTTACTATCCTAGGATTGCATGGACTAAACCCCAAGTCCATACATGGACATATCACTTCATGTCCTTCACAAACCCCCAAAGTTCAACCTTAGGGTTTGAACTAGGGTCCTAAGGCAAATCTACCCCCAAACCACCTCCAACTCCATGAGAGGGTATTTTAACTGACCATGGAGCTATGGCCCTTCTCCCAACCCCTTTGGGTGAGAATTGACCCCTCTATGCCCCAAACACTCTTTGCCCTAAATTACTATTAAGGGACCAAACTTTGGTCATACTAATACCTATTCAAATCAAAACCAAAGGGGCAGCTACTTTTATTAGAGTCATAATATGACCCTAAAAGAAATTTACCAAACTTTTGGTGGGTTTAGAGGTCATTAGACACCTTTAATAATTCTTACATGGTTTATTAAATTTCTACAAAAACCTTAGGAAAATGTTATCCAAAAATTTCTATTTTTAGATATGTAATAGGTATAGGTTATAGTGACACCCAGCCAAAAATTTCAAGTCATTTGGATGGGTGGATTGATGGGGGCACTCAATTTAGTCTCTTGTTAAGTCTATGTATAGGCTGCACCATTTTGAGTGGTGTGGTCAAACGACTTACCCAAATGGGGGATTAATTTTAAATTAGAGTAGACTTCAAGGGCTACTATTTTTATGTAGGCCACTTTTTAAGGTTTTTCCCCTAAGGTCCTCATTTATTTAATTTAAAGGGGGCACAGTAAATTGTTAAAAATGTAAAACCTTAGTATCATTATAACTTGTTGTACATACCTAATCCGACGGTGATCGAATCGTCTTCCACCTCAAGCCGACTGCCGTGATTTAACCGACCTGGAGTAGATTTCAAAGCTTTTTTGCCGGCCAACCGTGTGCAACTTTGGGCCCACAGGAGTAGAAGGCTCAAGGAAAAGAGAGGAGAGGGCGAGAGCCCACTCGCAAGGCGAGAGGGAGCCCAGAAGCGGGGCACTCGCAAGGCAAGAGAGGACTCGCAAGGCGAGATTGAGCCCTGGAGCGGGTCACTTACAAGGTGAGAGAGGAGCAGGTGAGAGCCCACTCGCAAGGCGAGAGCCCACTCGCAAGACGAGATCCCACTTGCAAGGTGAGAGGGAGCCCTAGAGCGGGGCACTCGCATAGCGAGAGAGGAGCGATGGATCTAGCGCCGGTTCAAAGATTGGTTGAGCGCCGGTCCAGTTGGAAGGCAGTTTTTAACCCCAGCAAATTTTACGATTTTGCCCTTGGTGGTCTGCATATAACCCTTCAGAACAGTGGAGGTTGGTTGTTGGCAGACCCATCCCATGGTATTTTGGTAATTTCAGGTCGGTTCAGTTTGGTTATTGGCAGGTCAAACTCAAAGGCCTGTAAATAGACCGATAAGGTGCCTGAAAGAAGGTTGTTGACCACTTTCTTCCTCTTCCACTAAGGCACATAGCTCAGCACTAGCTAGGGAGGGGAAGAATTTCTAGTTCTTCCGAGTAAGAGGTGGGACCTTCAAGCTGAAGCCCACAGTCTATTTCTAGTCCTCGAGACTCTCATCAAGGAAGGAATTCGGTAAGAGTAGGTATGAGCTGTAACTTTAGATCCGAACTCTAGGTGAAGTCCGGTTTCTGGCTTCAACATTTTTGGTGTGGTGAGCATTGACCGCAACCTACATAGAAGAATCTTAAACCACTTCATGACAGGAGATCTTGGCGAAGGAGACAAGGGTGGGTCCCAGAACCCAGGAGGATATGTAGGGAGAGAGGAATTTATGGTGTCCATCAGATGCATCATGGATATGCTGCAGGGGATCTCGCAGTGAGGTGACTACTTGACCCTCCTACCTCAGGCATCCGGTCTCGTGCATCAAGATGAGCTCATCTCGGCAAGGGTCAAAGAGGACGCACCGGGGGGAGACATGGGAAAGAAAAGGTGGTGTAAGGAAGCAGGAGAGACTTAGCAGGTAGGTAGTTATTCCACATCCCTGCGAGTGTCATCACGTCGGGTGATGTCATCGTGTGGGTAGAGGTGGCGAGACCCATGGCGTGAGGATCCCTTTTCTGCGAGTTGATCCTTTCAGCTCCCATCCTAGAAGGGTTCCGTGAGACAGAGATGACCTACTATGTGGGGAAGGATGACCCCCTCCAGTACTTGCAATGGTTTGAAGATGCGGTCTCCATCAGGCCGATGACGGACGCATTTAAGTGCCATCTTTTCGCCATCACCTTGAAGGATAAAGCTAGGGACTGGTTTCATCAACTCCTGACAGGATCGATATATGGCTTCAAAGACCTTAGTAGAAGTTTCCAGTTGCGTTTCTCGACCTCAAAGAAAAGGAAGAGGAACCCGAAGTCAATTTTTCTGATTCGGCAGAAGGCAGATGAGTCCTTGGCTCAGTACGTGGACCGATTCCAGGAAGAAATCTTGGACATTCAGGAGGTGCCAGGATTTGCTCTCTAGATGTCCTTCACCGTTGGACTACGGGAGAGTTTCTTTAAGATGTGCCTAATCGGAAAGGAACCATTATCGTTTGAGGGGTTGATGGAGAAAGCAGCAAAAGAGATAGCGATGGAGGCGGCAAACCCGGTGTTTGCTAGGAAGTTGGCGAGGTTGACAGAGGCTGAGTCGAGGGAGCCGGGAGGGGAAAAGCAGTAAGAAGGAAGGAGGATGGAGGAGCCGAGGGCTCCGACATACCAGGAGCTGGGTTGGAGGCAGCCAGGAGGCCCCGTTCAAGGGCAGGGAAGAGGTTTTCTCCAAGGAGGAAGGAACTATCAAGGAGGAACGGGACGATTGACCAGCAGGGTGGGGATACGGTTTTAGACCACCCCTACCCCCTCCTCAACAAGCTATGGCCATTGGCCAAGGGAAAGGAAGAGGAAGAGAATGGGGGAGAGCAAGAGCTGGAGCTGGAAGGAGGAGGAATCATCAGGAGGGGACACGGGAGGAGGAGGAAGCCCTGTCATATTGTTACTTCCATGAGGAGGAAGGTCACGCTACGGCTACCTGCCAAGAGTTTCTGGAGATGAAGAGGGTTAGAGGAGCAGGGGAGTGGCAACTACAAGTGTGGATAGTGGAGATGGCTGGGACCGGGGAGGAGGACCAATGTATGGATCGAGCTGATGTGGGATACTGAGGAGGGATCAGAGTGATCCACGAGGGAGTAGGGATTGAGGCTACCCTTAAGGCGAACCTTCATACCATGTATCGTCGGAGAGTTGCCTTGACGTCATAAGCCCCTCCTCCGGACGGGAAAATCACCTTCTCTAGGAAGGACTTTCCAGACCACGAAGATCCATTTTGCGATGCGTTGGTGATCCGGACCGCCATCGAAAATTTTACGATGTCACGGATCCTAGTCGATAATGGGAGTTTGGTGAATGTCATCTTCAAGAAGGCCTTCATTGAGATGAGGGTGGAGTCCTAAAGGGTGTTGGAAGCAGATGGGCCGTTGTTTAGATTTTTGGGAAAAAGGAAGGAAGTCGAGGGGGGAGTGGGACTTCAGGTAACTCTGGGGGGGGCTCTCTAGGAATTGTCACTTCGTGATAGTGGACGCTCCCAGCAGTTATAATGCCATTTTGGGCGCCCTTTGATCAGTGCCTTTAGGTGCGTCCCATCGTATTTCCACTAATTCCTGAAGCTCAATGCCGGAGGAACCCAAATCATAGTACGAGGAGATCCAAAAGCAGCCAGAGAGTGCTACGTGACGGCGGTGAATACCATTTCTTGGCAAGGTGACGCCGAGGAACTGGATAAGAGGATGGATCAATGGGAGCAGGAGGTCAGAGAAAAGGTAGACGAGGAGAAGGAAGAAGTAGGAATGGAGAGAGGAATTATGGTGGAGCTGGAAATGGCAGGAGAGAAGGAGGGAGTGATGGAGGTAGAGGAGGAGAAGGAAGAAGTAGGAATGGAGAGAGGCATTGCGGTGGAGGTGGAAACGACAGGATAGAATGAGGGAGATATGGAGGTAGAAGGGGCAGGAGGAAATGAAGGGGGAAGTAAAGGGAAAAGAAAGATAAAGGAAGTAGGGGAGTCATCCAGGATGGAAGCTCAGCCAGAAGAGAGTGGAGGTTCGTTGTTAGGAGGGGTCCCAACTAATGAAGAGGTGGAGAGGTTTCTAATGGTGGTGGTCATGGCCATTATAGAGCACGAGGCCGTAGAGCATGAGGCAAGGGACCAGGAGGAGATGCTGAGAGAGCAATAGGGATAGGAGGCGCCCTCAAGGCTGAAGGCAGCGGTCAAGGTGCTGGAAATGGAAATTCTCACCAATGAAGGGAGGAAAGGGAAGATAAAATTTAGTAGGGAGCTCAACCCCGGGGACCAGGATGAGATCAGGAAATGCATGCAGAGGAACATCGACATCTTCTCTTAGATCGCAACTGACATGCCAGGTTTGACGCGGACGTGGCATGCCATCGTCTTAATCTTGACCCTCAGGCTCATCCAATACAACAGAAGAAGAGAGCCATCGCTTCCAAGATGGTCGGGCCCATCAGGGAAGAGGTGGAGAAGCTACTCAAGGTGGGATTAATATCCGCAAGAAAGTACCCGGGGTGGGTGAGTAACGTTGTAATGGTAAACAGGGAGAGGTAAAATGGAGGATGTGTGTGGACTTTTCTCTTTTGAATAAAGCGTGCCCTAAGGATTGTTATCCTCTGTCTTGAATCGACGCACTAGTTGACTCAGCCGTCAGTTTTTCACTAATGAGTTTTCTAGATGCATTTTTAGGGTACCATCAAATACGCATGCACCCCCCAGACGTCAAAGATGTTACCTTCATCACGGGAGATGGGTGCTTCAGCTACAATATGATGCCCTTCGGATTGAAGAATGCAGGGGCAACTTACCAAAGAATGATGGACCGGATATTCCGGGAGAAGAAGGGACGGAACCTCGAGGTTTAAGTGGATGACCTGGTGATCAAGAGACGAGACCTCAGGTCCCATGTCTTGGATCTAGAAGAAACTTTTGGGACCATAAGTAAGTACAAGATGAGGATCAACCCTCTGAAGTGCGTCTTTGGGGCCAATAGGGGAAGTTCTTAGAACACCTCCTTACCCCCTAAGGAGTGGATCCCAATCATGACAAAGTGAAGGAGATCTTGGAATTAGAATCTCCAAAGAGCGCTAAATAAGTCCAAAGTCTCGCCGGCAAGCTGGCCGGATTGAGCAGGTTCCTCTCCCGGGCGGGATAACAGTGCTCGCCCTTCTTCCAAGCACTGAGAGGAGGCAAGAAGTTTGAATGGACCTCCAAGTGCGAAGAAGCTTTCCAAGCTCTAAAGCAACCACTCACCCAAACACCACTACTCTAAGGGCCAAGAGAAGGGGAGGGTTTGTTCTTGTACCTGGGAGTGGGGACCGGAGCAGAGAGTTCAGTCCTTTTCCGATAAGAAGGAAAGAAACATTTCCCGATCTACTATGTAAGTAGGGTCCTAAAGAAGGAAGAGCTCATGTATCCCATCCTTGAAAAGTTGGCTTTCACTCTCATCATCTCAGCCAGGAAGCTCAGGCCATACTTTCAGGCTCACTCAATCCAGGTGTTGATAGATCATCCTCTCCGCCGCATCCTAGAAGGGGTGGAGAATTCTAGGAGGTTGGCCAAGTGGTCAATAGAGCTTAGTGAGTTTGATCTCACTTTTACTCCTCGAGTAGCTATCAAGGTGCAAGCGGTTGCAGATTTACTTGCATATTATATGGTTGAGGTCGGAGAAGCTGAAGAACCTCTTCTAGCAGCTTGGGAGATGTTAGTAGATAGAGCCTCGGTAAAAAGTTCTTTTGGAGGAGGGATGATCTTAGTGAGCCCCAAAGGAACCAGAATTGATCAAGCCCTGAAGATTCACTTCACCATCACTAACAACCAGGAAGAATACGAGGCAATCATCGCAGGGCTCAAGATAGCTCGGGAGCTGGGCATACAAGACATCAAAGTCTCCATAGACTCTATGGTAGTAGCAGGACAAATCAATGGAGAGTTTGAAGCAAGGGAGCCCACCCTCCAATTATATCTGATGAAGGTGAAAGGTGTCATCAGACAGTTCTGTAGCTTTTTAATTCAACACATCCCAAGAGAAGAAAGTGCTAAGGTTGACCTTCTCGCCAAGCACGGCCCTCAAGCTTGAGGAACCGTGATGGAGCTCTTCAGACCCTCCATAGAAGAGTGAGAATTGATGGAAGTTGACCAGCAAGGGTCTTGGATGGACCCCTTTATCACCTTTTTGACCTCGGGAAATCTTCCTGGGAGAGACCTCGATAAGAAATGAATCAGGTATAAATCGGCATACTACCTGCTGAAGGAAGGGACGTTATACCGAAAGACATTATCGGATTTGTTGGCTCGGTGTGTGTCTGAGAGGGAGATCTCAAGAGTTCTAGAAGAAATTCATTCAAGAGAATGTGGGAGCCACTCAAGAAGTCGGACCTTGGAAGGAAGAGTGTTAAAGCAAGGCTACTTCTGGCCTACCCTTAGGAGAGATGCTGAAGGATTTGCAAAAAGATGTAAAAAAGTGTTAGGAGTTCGCCCCCCTTCAACTCCTTCCCGCCCAAAGATTACGAACAATCACGGCTCTCTGGCCCTTTGCAATATGGGGGCTAGATTTGGTGGGCCCTTTCCCCCAAGCCAGTGGCCAGAGGAAGTTCCTGCTAGTCATGGTGGATTACTTTTCAAAGTGGCTCGAGGTAAAGGTGTTGGCTAAGGTGACATCACATGTTGTAAGAAATTTCGTTTGGGGAGAGATCATTTGCCGATATATGCTCTTGTTGGCCATCGTCACGGATAATGGACCACAGTTCGCTAGAATATAATTCGTAGACTTCTGTGTCCAGCTGGGCATAAACCTCTGCTTCACCTCGGTTCATCATCCTCGTAGTAATGGGCAGGTGGAAGCGGCAAACAAGGTCATAGTGAATCTCTTGAAAAAGAAAGTGGAGAACTTAAGGGGAAGTTGGGTAGAATAGCTCCCTTCCGTTCTCTGGGCTTTGAGGACCACGCTGAACACTTCCATGGGAGAGACTACATTTAAACTCTCCTATGGCTCGGAGGCCGTTATACCTATAAAGTTCGAGGTTGAATCTCCCAGAGTCGCTGCTGCCAAGAAAGGAGACGAAGGATGGCAGGGAGAAAATGAGGAGGAGCAGAAGCTCTCTCTTGATCTAGTAGAGGAGCTCAGGGAATTGGCATCGATCCGGCAGGAAGAAGTCAAGCGTCGGATGGCCGGATATTTTTATAAGCATATACGGGTCAGACAGTTCAAGAAGGGCAACCTGGTCCTCAAAAAAGTAGATGGAGCAGGCAGATGAGCCTTGGTGGAAAAACTCAACCCCAACTGGGAAGGCCCCTTTATGGTAAGGGAGGTCCTGAATTAAGGAGGGTACCACCTCCATGATGTGGATGGGTAACCCTCAATCGCGCCCGAAGCGGCAACGATCTGAAAAGATTCTACCCTTGACATTTTTTCATCTTCTCAAATACTTGTAAATTTGTTATGATTTCCTGATATAATAACATTCTAGGTGTTTTCTTCCATGAAATGAGATTGCAATGGATGAATGGCATGGCCCCTAAAAGACTAGCTGACCAGGCTCTCATCAAGATGGCAGGATTGTAGGCTCACTTGGTGACAGGATGATTGGCAAGGCCCCGAGAAGACCCGCTGACCAGGATCTCATCAAGCTGGCAGGACTGTAGGCTCACTAGGTGGCTGGATGAATGACAAGGACCCAAGAAGACCTGATGACCAGGGTCTCATCAAGCTGGCAGGACTGTAGGCTCAATAGGTGGAAGGATTAATGGCATAGCCCCGAGAAGACCCGCTGACCAGGCTCTCATCAAGCTGGCAGGACTGTAGGCTCACTCGGTGGTAGGATGAATGGCAAGGCCCCGAGAAGACCCGCTGAACAGGCTCTTATAAAGCTGGCAAGACTGTGGGCTCACTCGGTGGCAGGATGAATGGTAAGGCCCCGAGAAGTTCCGCTGACCAGGATCTCATCAAGCTTGCAGGACTGTAGGCTCACACGGTGGCAGGATGAATGGCATGGCCTTGAGAAGACCCATTGACCAGGATCTCATCAAGCTGGCAGGACTGTAGGCTCACTCGGTGGCAGGATGAATGGCATAGCCCCGAGAAGACCCCTTGACAAGGCTCTCATCAAGTTGGCAGGACTGTAGGCTTACTTGGTGGCAGGATTAATGGCAAGGCCCCGAGAACACCCGCTGACCAAGCTCTCATCAAGCTGGCAGGACTGCAGGCTCACTCAGTGGAAGGATGAATGGCATGGCCCCGAGAAGACCCGATGACCAGGCTCTCATCAAGCTGGCAGAACTGTAGTCTCACTCGTTGGCAGGATGAATGACATGGCCCCGAGAAGACCTGCTGGCCAGGCTCTCATCAAGCTAGCAGGACTAAAGGCTCACACGGTGGCAGGGTGAAAGGCAAGGCCCCGAGAAGACCCACTGACCAGGCTCTCATCAAGCTGGCAGGGTTATAGGCTCACTCGGTGACAGGGTAAACAGTGAGATCTCTTGAAGAAAAAAAATCTTTACTAGTTCAGCAAATGAAGAAAGTTCATGAAAAATAAAAAACTATTGGAGGAAAAGGTTGGAGCAGTACAAATGATGATAGACATTCTCAGTCGGTGTTCAGGAACGAGGGTCTCACCCACGGCGAGTGGGCACTCGCGGGGGAGGAAAGGCCTTGCCTAATAAGGGGGCGGGTTAATCCCTGGGGGCCGCTCGCGTCAGAGGTGTCTCGCGCGCAGAAGAGGCGGGGGGAATTCTAATGACTCGCACTCTACAACTAACTCTCGAGCGAGGCAGTGAGATGTTGAGTAGCTCCATCTCGCAACTATAAACGAATTAGAGGGCCGTCTCGCAGTAAAAACAAAGCAAAGTAAAGTAAAGTAAAATAAGGAGAATGAGAAGCGAGAAGATACGGCAAAAGTTTCCTTTATACATTTGGTCATAATTGTTCATTACAAAAAAATAGAGGGGGTACTCTCTTATGAAGGAATACTTCAAAATTTTCAAAAAATAACAAGTATTAAATAGTACAGTTAAGAAAGAAGCAAAAGGAGGGGATGAGGAGCCCCAGATCCCGCCGACGGTTCTTCACTCCTCTTCGCTGGAGGAGGAATCCTCATCCTCCTCGTCTTAAAGATGTGATACTAAGTAGCGAGCAGTGACGGTTTCAGAGTTTTCTTTAACGACCCCCAGCTCCTTCATCATCTTCAAAATGAGCTCAGCCGTCTTAATGTTGGCATCTCGGCAAAGCGCTTTGACCTCTTCATAAGAATAATGAGACGGGGGAGCTTGGAAGGGTTCTAGGCGAAAGGATGACAGAGCGTTGTACCGAAGATGGGCATTCTGGGCCTTTAAGTCTTTGTTCTCCCCCTCCAAGGTTGATATGCGCAAGCGCATTCATTCCGCCGTCTCAGCATCCTGCGAGACGCTCATTAATTAGCAATAGATACTTACGCGAAAGAAAAACTAGCTAAGCATAAGGCTTACCACGCCGCCCTGAGCCTTTGCATGGAGGGCTTCAGCAATGACCAGCCTCTTTTCGAGATGATCTGACTTCTCACGCTCCACCGCTAGGCCCGCCTCAGCGTCCTTCCATTTCTTATTGTTGAAAACCAGGCATCGCGAGATGCGGTGCAAGAGCTCCAAGGCACGCAGTTGGGAGTGAGAGTTCTTTAGTACGAGGTCTCGCGAAGATTCCTTTTCGACGGAATCTGCCTCTAGGCAGCCATAAAGGTCGTATCCTAGGGAGAAGGCGTGCCTAGTGGGAGGGTCCTACTCCTTCCATGAGGGAAGAAGGGTGAAGACCGACACCCGGTTCGCGTCCTTCTCCCACAGCAGAACTGGGTCGCCGGCGGAATCTTGTACCACAGGACCCATGTTGAAGTTTTGATGAGAAGAGGGGATTGGGAGGCTGGAGGAGGTAGCTTCACGAGAAAGGGATCCAGTCGATTGAATCAAAGTGTTGGCGGGCTGGTCGAATAGTGTCGTCTCCCGAGTATGCGAGACAGCCTATAAGGGAGGAGATCTTGACGATTGTGATTCTCCTACGGAGCTAGGGCTCAAGGATCCCGACCTCTCCTTTTTCTCTTTCCGGGCGGTCTCGTTCTTCCCTTTAGGGAACGTCACAACCTTTTTTACCTTTTTATTGGGGCTGTGCCGAGAGGGAGTAGCTTCATCTCCGGGCCTCTTCTTGGGAGAAGGAGCCAGCGATTCTTTTGCCGCCTCGGCCTCCATGATGGCGAGGGCGAGACCTTTTGACGGCTTCACGCTGCTCTTGTAGGGAGGATGGACAGGGATATTCCGCTCCCCTAAACAAACAGCTCGGCAATTAGAAAGCGAGACGAAGGGATAACAAACGTGAAATTAAAGAAGTACGAGTGTACCTTCGCCAGGAAGCACAAGAAGGAGCGAGTCGAGGCCTCGCCTCACGAAATAGACTTCGAAATTTTTTCCTGTAAAGAAGTCACAGAGGACTTTGTCCGCGCCACCGACCTGGGGAGATACGTACAACATCTCGACAGGTGACACGGGCGCGAGCGGGATACCCCCCAGGTTTCCACGAATGAAGACGAAGCGGGTAAGCCAATGGTGATTTTTGTTGGGCGTCTTGCACACCTTCAGGCCTAGCCCTGTGAAGTATGAGACGCCATCATGATTGGCGTGGTAGATGAATCGTTTGCGGAAAACGTTCAGGATGAATTTAATGCACTCCCGGCGCATATATCTGGCAAAAGCAACAAAAACCGAGATAGCGTTCGGATTTATCAGCACAGGGACGGCTCCAAAATACTTCAAGACCTGTTTAACCTCTGGCCAGAGGGGAATTCTCAGCCCCGCCTCAAAGTGAGAGAAGGGGAAGGAGATTTTGCAAGGGTAGAAAGTGTTGATCGCCTCGCCGACCTTTGGGGGCTACGACTCGAATCCCTCCGCCGGGAATTGGCCGGTGAAGAGGTTTTAGTCCTCCTCAGAGATCTTACCGGGGAGAAGTCATGGTCAATAAATCTCCTCCCGCACCGGCTGCGCCCCTCACCCTCCTCAACTTTCTTCTTTCCCAATATAAGTAAGACAGAAAAATCGAGAGGGGGAGAAAAGGGAATGGCGAGAGCAAGTAGCGAGATGAAGGAAGCGAGAGAGCAAGATTTGAGACGCAATAGGGGTAAGGCAGCGCAGGTGAATCATTTTGATCTAGGGATGGGGATATTTATAGTGGTTAGTTCAAGTGGACAAAAATGGGCGGGAAAAGCATGGAGGAAGTTGGAGAGTCGGCCAGCGTTTCACGTTCTCTCTGCTGACCTCGAATCATGTTGCCCAGCGAGTGCTTTTCCAGCAAGCCAGAACAAAAAAATAAAATAAAGGAAAAAAATCAATCAATGGAACATAGCTATGATAATTAAGCCCAGCAGAGAAAAATTAACAAGGATAGCAATATTATTAATTGTACCATTCTGCACGATGCGGGCATCGTGTTCACAAGATTTAAATTATTGGCGAGACGGCAGAACAATATAGACTACAAAATTACGAATATAATCAAATGGGAGAGATTATTAAACATGCAAGACGAGGCGGAGGGTCTTTAGTTCTTGTGCCATTTACAGCGCTCACCACCGTGAGACCCCGCACACGTGGGCCGGCCCTGGATGTGAAAGGCGCGAATAGCATCGAGACCACGCGCGCGAGATGGAGTTGATGGTCGACCTTGTTTATAATTGCCTGAGGGTCAGTCTCGTCTATCTCGATTCCAGCGTCAATCTCGGAGGATAGGCGAGCGCATTCAATCTCCAGCTAATCAATTCGCCAGTCAGCAACTTTTTTGTCCTGTTCCATCTCGCGGATAATGCGTATGTATTTTCGAAACATCTTGGCCATCCTAAGCTTCATATCCACCGGATCCATGGGGTCGCCCAGATAATCTTCAATTTTGTCTGGGTGAGGAGGAGGCGAGATGACGAGCTGCCAAGAGGAGCGTTCTGCGGGCAAGTCGATCTTGGTGCCTATACAGGAAGGAGCCAAAGGATAGAATTATTGGTGTTCTCACAAGAGGGCTGGGAAGTGGCGAGCGGCATAGAGGAGCGAGAGGGAATGTCAGTTCACTTACCTAGGTTGCGAGAGGTCCCAGCGACCTGGGAAGGGTCGTCGTTCTTCGTAATCAAAGGTGTAGATTGCTGAGGTGAGTCGGAGTCTTGGTGATGGATGACGGTATTATCCAACGGGTTTACCGGTTGGTGATGAGGGACGAGATCTACCTAGCGAAGTATGTAGTGAGTAAATAAGAAGTTGAATAAAGGAAAAAGAGGGGAAAGAGCAAAAACTCACCTCTCTCTCCTCAAGAGACGCGGGAGGAGGGGTACGAATTTCCAAAGATGCGGGAGTGGGCTCTTCGATCGAGAAGGGGGGCTAGCAGTTTTCATTTTCTTCGGGCGAGATGACGACGGAAAGGGAGCAGTGGTGCGAACCAAAGAAGGTTCCAGAGAAGCCATATTTGCCTTGTTTTTTTTACGCACCATCGCGAGACATTCGCGGAAACTCTGGCTATGATACATGACGGCGATTGAGCAGAGGAAGGAAGAATTGAGAGAGGGGGCACTCTCTACGTGGGGTAGGCGTCACATATTTATAGACTCCAGATGAGGGCCCCACAAAAGATTCTCTCATAAATGAACTTTAAGGTCACGAGCCTCGGTTGGTCTTTCTTTCCGAGATTGAGGTAACCTCGAAAAGAGCTGGGATTGTGTACAAATTCGGGCCCGTGGGAGGAGAAGGCTCAATGAAAAGAGAGGAGTAGGTGAGGGCCCACTCGCAAGGCAAGAGGGAGCCCTAGAGCAGGGCACTTGCAACGCAAGAGGGGACTCGCAAGGAGAGATGGAGCCCTGGAGCGGGACGCTCGCAAGGCGAGAGATGAGCAGGCGAGAGCCCACTCGCAAGGCGAGAGGGAGCCCTGGAGCGGGGCACTCGCAAAGCAAGAGAGGAGAGATGGGTCTAGCGATGGTTCAACGATTGGTCGAGCGCCGGTACAGTTGGAAGGCGGTTTTTACCTTTTAAACCCCAGGTAATTTTAATCTTTTGCCCTTGGTGGTCTGCATATAACCCTTCAGAACAACGGAGGTTGGCTGTTGGTAGACCCAACCCAGGCTATTTTTGTAATTTCAGGTTGGTTCAGTTTGTTTATTGGCCGGTCATACTCAAAGGCCTATAAATAGACCGATAAGGTGCCTGGAAGAAGGTTATTAACCCCTTTCATCTTCTTCCACTAAGGCACCTAGCTCAGCACTAGCTAGGGAGTGGAAGAATTTCTAGTTCTTTCGAGTAAGAGGTGGGATCTCCGAGCTGAAGCCCACGGTCTGTTTCTACTACTCGAGACTCTCATCAAGGAAGGAATTTGAGAAGTGTAGGTGTGATCTGCAACTCTAGATCCAAACTCTAGGTGAAGTCGGGTTTCTGGCTTCAACAATCCGGCCACCTCCCTTATCGGCCACAACCACCACCACCTCCGTTGAGGTGGGGGCTATCGCCGGGCGGCAGCACGGCCGCCGGAGGGGCAGTTCCAAGCGAACCCAAGTGGTAGAAAACATGGAAAATTCTGAAATTTTCCTCCCAATCAGGCTCAATTGAGCCTGATTTCTCTCCTAAATGATCTAAGATTCTAGCCCACAAAGAGAGGAGTGGAGGAGGACCTTAGTGGAGGGTTAGAGTCGGGCCGATGGTCGTGCGACCATTTCCGGCGATGGAGCTTTTGGTGCTCTACAACAACACTACCAAACTGCCTGGTTTCTTAAGGTGAATGGTGGAAACGACTGCTGGTGGTCTAGAGATGCTTTAAAGGTTGGCAAATGGGGGAGGGGAAGGGTCATAGCTTCAAAGACATTAATGGCCATTAATGGAGAAAATTCGTCAATGGTGGATTCTCTGATTTCAGACCCTATATGGATGGGGAAGACTCTTGATCTCCTCTAACTGATGGGGGGAAGATTAATCTAGCCTTTGGAGATGGAGAGAGGAGGCCCCTTGGCCTTCTAAGCAATGAATGGCCTCTTTCTCTCTCTTTCTCTCTCCTCCATTAAAGGGAAAATGAGCTTTCTCTCTCCTAGTAACCATTTCCAAAAAATGAATGGCATTCCATGTAAATATCAGCCCCTAAGGTTGGTGGGCCACTCCAATTTGGCTTAGCCCAAGTGGATTGGGCTAGGTTGGATCAACTTGAGCTAATTTGACTGAAACTTAGGTTGAGTTGACTTTGGTCAATTTTACCTTTTGGGTTGACCCCAATGGGTTCCCGGTGACCCATTGGCCTCCCCTAAGTTCTAAGAAGACTTGGGTAGGGTTGTTGGGCACCTTGTAGGCCACTTGACCCTTATTTAGGGCACTTTGACCACTTTAGGGTTTAAGTTGACTTTGGTCAACTTGACAACTTGGGTTGAACCAAATGGGTCCTTAGTGACCCAATGGACCTATTAAAGGGTTAGGAAGGTTTAGATGGTGTCATCTTGGCAAGTTGGAGGTCCCTTGGCCCTAGATAGGTCACTTTGACTATTTTAGGGTTAGGGTTGACTTTGGTCAACTTGACCACTCTGGTTGACCCCAATGGGTCCTTGGTGACCCAAAGAACCTTCTAAAGGGATAGGGATGTTGTGGTGGGGTCAAAGAGTGAAGGTGAGGCCATAAAGTAATACCCTAGGTTAGGTAATTAGAAAGTGTTATTTGCAGACCATGGTGATCTCACCTTCATTCTTAGGTTCACTTGGTCTTCATGGGCTTCCTAGGGTTTTGTCATGACCTAGTTTTGACAAAATCACTCCTAAGTGTCTAGTTGTTTAAGGGATGTTACAAATCCCAATGCATAAAAATAAAAAATTTGTCCCCGAAATTCAGGTTAGGCCTACGAGGTTTTAGGTACGAAGAGTAAAATGTAACATCCCGAGAGATTAAAGGGGATACCTAACGTGAAAGGTTCTGGGTACTTTTCTGCATCAAGTCGTGCAGCTCCCACGTGTGCTCCTCTTGTCCATGATTCCTCCATAATACCTTGACTAGCGGAACCTTCTTAGCCCGCAAGACCCGCATCCCAGTATCGTCTATCCGGATCAGCTCCAGGTGCACCGATCGATCCGAAGCTATAGGCCCATCTGTAGTTGTAATCTGATTCTCCGGCCTAATTAGAGCTCTCTTGATGGAGGAGAAGTGGAAGACGTCATGCAAATCCGGTAGCTCTAGCGGCAGCTCCAGTCTGTAAGCCTAGGGACCGATCCGTTCCAGAATCCTGTAAGTCCCCATGTATCTCCGACTGAACTTCTTCCGACCACGCACCCGCGAGACTCTATGAATTGGTCGTATCTTCAGAAACACCTAGTCTCCTACCTGAAACTCTACCTGATGATGTCGAGCATCATAATACTTGGTATGTCTGCTCTGGGCCTCCAACATCCTGTCTCGAATCAACCACACCACAGCATCCATATCCTCGACGAACTCTGAGCCAAGTGCCTTTGGATCCTCATCCTGGATCCAAGACAAAGGAGCCCTGCATCTCCGCCTGTATAAAGCCTTATTAGGCACAATGCCGATGCTGGACTGGTGGCTGTTGTTCTACGAGAACTCGATCAATGGTAGCTGCCTCTCCCATGTATCTTCGCGGTCTAGTATGCAAAGATGTAATAAATCCTCCAATGTCCGATTAGTGCGCTCTGTCTATCCATCTGTCTGAGGGTGGAAGGCGGTACTAAATATTAACCAAGTCCCCAAATAATCCTGGACTGACCTCCATTCCTTAGACATAAATCGTCCATCACAATCGTACACTATCGTCCTCGGTACTCCATGGTATCGGACGAACTGCTCCACAAACCTTCGCACCAAGTCACCCACCAGAGCGCCGTCCTGATCGGTAGAAATCTGACTACCTTCGTCAATAATCAACAATCGCCCATATCGAGTCGTTCCCCGCATATGCCTGAGGAAGACCATGTATGAAATCCATGGAGATATCGTCGAACATCAACTCCGACACCGGAAGTGGCTGCAACAATCTGGCATGACTCTTACACTCTGCCTTCACTAACTGACAAGCCTCGCAATGAGTCACGATATATGTAATATCCCTCTTCACACCCGACAAGTACATCATCCTCTTCAGGTCGGTCGTCATCTTATTGATGACTGGGTGCACCGAGTACCTGGTGTAGTGAGCCTCAATCATAATGTCTTCCCGAATCCTGCCCCCAGCCGCTATGTACACCCATCCTCTAAAGCATACCAACCTGTCCCTCTCAGTATACTCCCCGGCCATGCCTGCCTCCAAGTTCTTGAATACTTGCTCTAGCTTGTCATCCCTCATCTACTCAGCCCTGATACGATCTCGAATATCATCGTTAGTGCTCAACACGGCCAGATACTCTTCAAAAAGCTATTAGTTGTCCAAGGACACCAAAGTAATCTGCATTTCCTCAATCATTCATATCAGCTCCATAGTCATCAACTAGGGCTCTGCATCTAATGTTGTAGTCCTCCGGCTCAGTGCGTCCGCCACCACATTCGCCTTCCTTGGGTGATAGTGTATCGTGTACTAATAATCAGATAGAAACTCCACTATTCGTCTCTGGCTTATGTTCAACTCCTTCTACGTGTCGACATATTTCAGATTCTTGTGATCCGAAAATATTTCGCAGTGTACACCATAAAGATAATGCCGCCATATCTTCAGAGCAAACACCAATGATCCCATATCCAAGTCTTGTAGAGGGTAGTTCTGCTCGTGCTTCTTCAGATGGAGGGAGGCATATGCTATCATATGTCCATGATGCATCAGTACATCGCCCATCCCTTGAAATAACGCATTATTGTACACCTGGAAGCCCTCCTTCCCAGACGGGAGAGCGAGGATAGCGGCCGACGTAAGCCAACCTTTCAACTCCTGGAAGGACGCCTCACACTGCAACGTCCAAATGAACGGAGTGTCATTCTTCATCAAAGAAGTGAATGGAAAGGCTATCTGAGAGAATATTTGCACAAACTTTCGGTAGTACCCGGCCACTCCTAGAAAACTTCGAACATCTGTGGCCGTCTTCAACTAAGGCCAGTCTCGCACTGCCTGAATCTTCACGGGATCCACCTCCAATCCTACTCCACTGATAATGTGACCTAAAAAGGCCCCCTCCGTCAGCCAAAACTGGCATTTGCTGAACTTGACATACAATTGATGCTCCTTGAGCTTCTCTAGAGTCAAGGCCAGATGTTGTGCATGGTCTTCCTTCATCCTCGAATAAATAAGGATGTCATCTATGAATACAATGATAAACCTGTCGAGGTATGGATCGAACACCCGGTTCATCAAGCTCATGAAAGATGATGGTGCATTCGTGAGCCCAAAGGGCATCACGATAAACTCGTATAAACCATATATGTTGCTAAACATTGTCTTTTTGATGTCTTCTTCCTGAATCCATAAATGATAGTATCCCGACCTCAGATCCAACTTCGAGAACCAATGTGCTCCCTCTAGCTGATCAAATAACTCATCGATTCTTGGCAATGTATACGTGTTTCGAACTGTAAACCGGTTTAGTGCGCGATAGTCGATGCACAACCTGAGGGTCCCATCCTTCTTTTTCACAAACAAGATCGGAGCTCCACAAGGCGAGGAACTTGGCCCTACAAATCCAGCCTCCACCAGCTCCTTCAGCTGACTCCTGAACTCCACCAGCTCCTTTGGTGCCATCTAATAGGGAGCCCAAGACACCGACTTAGCTCCCGACACCAACTGGATCTTATAATCCTTCTCCCGATGCGGCTGCAATCCTGGTAGCTTCTCTGGAAACACATCCTCAAAGTCCTGCACCACCGTTATATCGGTGACCATTGTCTTGGCCTCGACCATCTTGAAGAACACCTGATAGACCTCATCTCCCTGTATGTGGGCCTTTACGGCCTGAGTAAAATATAACATCCTACGGGAGACGGGAGTAATACCTTCGAAGGTCGCGAAGGTGCCGTCGTAACACAGTACAACCTTCTTTGCCGGGCAATCTATCTGGGCAAGGTTCCAAGTAAGCCATTTGTTGCCAAGAACCAAGTCGAAGTCCGGCAACCTAAAGACCATAGTCAGGCCCTCGAGTGTCAGACCATCAATAGTAACCCTTAGGAGGCACTTAGCAGTAGCTAAGACCTCCGTCCAATTGGGGAGACGCACCCTCCTGGAGACTCCTGAATAATGTCTGACTCCCTCTAGTAACTTTACGAACTCCTCGGAGACGAAGTTTTGTGACGCCCCCGTGTCCACCAAGGTGTGGGAAGGTTTGCCGCACACCATAACTATTCTTATTTATTTAAGTATGGTTAAGTAACTAGGCCTATGGTTTCCTTTTTTCTAGTATGTTACTGTTGTTTGTTGTTTCAAAATTTTCAAAAGTAAATAACAACGTAAACATTACTGGCATACCTGCAATCACCCTACCTGGGTCCCGAGGTGGAGCCAAGTCCAGAGCATACATCTGCTCCCTCTCTTGCCTCCGGTCTCTGCCCTGGAAACCACGTCCTATTCCACGACCTCGGCCTGCAAACTACTGAGCGGGAGGGGAAGCCTGTGGTGTCGGTAGAGATTCCCCTCTCATAGGGAAGTTCATCTGGATGTGTGTAACGCCTCCATCCTTCACATGGAATATAATAGAGGGTCCGGCTGGGGCCCATGCCATATTTCACAAACAAACGGCGGAATCACGTACAAATATCAAAATTACTTTCTACTCGCATCTTAACTCAGAGCATTCTAACAGAAGATTTTAACTTGCAAGAACTCATCATATTTAATGTCTACTAAATATATAAACAACACATTTATATCTATCACCAGGAATGTATACAAATACACAAACGCTCGAGGCCTTAAGGCCTTACATGTTTCTCTTAACAGGTGTGGTTTCATAAATCAGCACGCAGGCCGGCCACATATGAAAATATAATTCTTCGCACAGCCTTCAAGGGCCTACAAGCAGCAAGGGCTTCAGCCCACTCAATCCAATTCAGCCTGTCAGCAATTGCATATGGACATCAACCCCAAGGGTGATAAACAAAGCAACGGTCAGCATTCAGCTGACCAATTATAACGACCCTACCCCTTACCCGGGGCAGTGGTTCCTTTCCTGCATGCATTGCAATCACAACATATATATTTATATATCACAACAATTTCTCTCATACACCATATCATCACAAATTCCGGCCTCAGTGCCAGACGCTCCGTGCACTCAAGGAATGCTTACGATGTACCGAATTATCCTTGGTACCACCACCGATTAGAGGTTCTTAACTTGTTGGTATGGGGCATTAGTCTACTACAACACGCATGCTGGAGACTCCGTCGCCCATCCCAATCAGAGGTGTTAACCTCACAACAATAATTGAGCATTTTAGATCGACCCAACATTGTAGTGTAACAACCCAGTATTTGGCCCGCAGCCCCCATTGCATTGCCACCAATCAATCTCTCATAAAGTAGGTATAGGTCAGTACTTTCTCGTTACTCAACTCATCAATAGCCCACATCTTGACATGGGTCAGCTTTCCCTTTCCTGTTCAGCACACAACTCACTTAGAGCATACAGCGCACGCAGCGCACACAACACAAGGAGCTAACACAAAGCTTCCTGGGTATTTTGGAATTACTCACAATTCATAGGCACCCTCATAAACTCCGTAAAATACTCGTTTCATACATGGAGTCTTCTTTGGTTCGTAATATAAACATCACCAATCTAGACCAACCATCCGGATGGGCTTCAAACAGCATGCATATTCCGTACTACACATTTCCGGATCTTGATGCAGACTCAACCAGGGATATCAACTATCAACCCACTAGAATTACGTACACTTTCCACCTTTTGGTGGAGGATTCCATGCATATGCATAAAGGAGGACTTCACTTGTCCAAGAAGGAGATCGTTACCCTTGACGATCTCTTTGGAGCCATGGAAAACTAGCTGGATGAAAAGCACTGCAATGGCCTTGCCTTCACAGATCTGGACTCGGCTAGTGATTCGAGGCTTTGAAGCTCCACCGGCAGCCAGATTCCTCCTTCCTCCTCCTTTATTGCTCTCCCCACTCTCTAACACTTTAGAAAGAGAAAGACTAAAGATAAATGAGAGTTTATCCTTAAACTCTCGGCCTTATAATAGTATGAAGATCTATGGACCGTTGGATCTTAATTGAAGGAAATGAATGGACACGAATCGCCCTGAAAATCAATTTCCTGGGCCGAACACGGCGTGTAACACGCCCGTGTCACAGGCCGTGTGCCTTAAGCGGCAAAGAAACCGACTCTGCCTGACTAGGATATGGCCCTGTGACACGCCCATCTCACAGGCCGAGTGCCATACACGATGTCGGACACGCCCGTGTCCAGCCCATATTTATCAGTCCTCACAGACCTGGCCACAAACAGAGAAGGACACGGCCCTTGACACGCACGTGTCACAGGCCGTGTGCCCAACTCGACTTGCCTCTCAAGGATCGTCGAGTGCATTTCATCGAGATCATTTCGTCGAACTCATAGGGAACGGCCCTGGACAAGCTCGTGTCACAGGCCGTGTGCCCCACTCGAGATCCACTCTAGACCAACTCGAGTACATAGAGTAGGACACGGCTTTGGACACGCCCGTGTCCTAGGCCGTGTTGCTCAGCCTGCACAGCCCACTCATAAATGAGATTTTGGGGCGTTACAATCCTCCCCCACTTACAGAAATTTCGTACTGAAATTTAGCTCAATAGTAGACATCAACACAACCACGCCTTTGTTGCACTTTTTATAGAATGACCTGGGTTTAGAGCTCAGAGGCCAAACCTTTTCTCGTCCCACGGCATCGCATAAAGACAAGTCTTTGACTAACATATTGTCAGACATACATACAATATGTACTTTATTACATCACGAAGATTGCAAAGTGCACTCTTTATTTTATTTTCGATCATCCGCATCCCTCATACTCCTCTTTATGGCCTCCTGTAATTCTAAATTATACACACAAGTCTGTTGTACTTTATGATTTGAGATTTGTGGCTCCTGTAATTCGAGATTGTACACTCGAGGCTGCGCCCGGGATGCAGATGACTCTGTCACTGCCTTGCCCTTTTCCTCATACGACACACCTGTCTTTTTCTTACCCTTTGGAGGGCCACTCCAACAAGCATGGTCTAAATGTCCCTGTGATGCAGGCTCGAGCTATTGGCGTCGCCGTGACGGATGTACCAAAGAGAACTCACCGAAAGCTAAAGATTTGGTCGAGGATGGTTCCCTCCCAACAAAGTAGAACGAGGGCCGCCAAGACTCACGATCGTAAATGAAGAACGATAACACAACAAATCTACGTAAATATTAACCACGAAAATCACGCGTTTCACAAGTTACGCTACATACACTTGCCACAAGATAAATCAAGAGGGAATCACAAGTTATGTAGTAGGAGTGTTCGTTACCCCGCTCGGATGCCGACGAGGATGAAGAGATCGTTCCTTTCCGGTTTCACCGGAGCCGCGCCGGTTGAAGAGAAATCCGTTGCCTTCTTCGGACCACGCCGGAGATGGGGTCGCCCAAGTAACGGAGATGCGCCTTCGGATCTATGGATGTTGGGGGGTGGTCGGGTATGTGAAGAGGTGGTGGCTCGGGTTGGAGATGAGAGGGGTTGGTCGGTTTTCTAAGGGAGGAGAGGGCAGATCGGTTGGAGTGAGGGAGAAAAGGTGGCTGAAATTCTAGAGAGAGAGAGAGGGGAAAGGGAAGGTGGCGGCTGGAAAGAAAGAGAGGGAGAGAGAGATTCTCTTAAGCAAGATTAGGTTTTTTTTTAATATTTCATTCTACTCTAAACATAACAAGAGTTTAGCCTTATATAGGCATTACAAGAAAGGAGGCTAAACGCACTCCAAACATGGCTAAACATAGGCCATTTTAAACAAAATTAAAAATGCTGAAATTATAAATAAAAATGCACGAAATTAACTTGCAGAATTAAACAACAATAATAGTAATTTCTTGCGTAGTTGCGGAGGAACTTTTGACGCGACAATGACGGTGGATGTCGCGGCGCGGCGATGGCGGTTGGATGTTGCGGCGCGGTGATGGCGGTGGATGTCGCGGCGCGGTGATGGCGGTGGATGTAGCGGCCAAGTCCCAACCTTCAAGCTTGCGGCAACGGTCATCATAATCATCGAACTCTATGTGGCGACGAACATTGGCAACAATCATATCCGGTTCACCATAATCATCCGGAAGGGGATCTTCTTCAACAACATGGCGCATGTCTTTAACATGTACCGGATCACCAACGTCGACCGGAGGGGGACGCTCCAAATCAACAAGCCGGGGGGAGACGGCTCCATCAATCATATCCGGTTCCATCAATCATATCCGGTTCACCAACATGGCGCGTGTCTTTAACATGTACCGGTTCACGAACATTGGCAACAATCATATCCGGTTCACCATAATCATCCGGAAGGGGATCTTCTTCAACAACATGGCGCGTGTCTTTAACATGTACCGGATCACCAACGTCGACCGGAGGGGGACGCTCCAAATCAACAAGCCGGGGGGAGACGGCTCCATCAATCCTCCCCATCTCAAAAATACTCATCACCGATGAGTAGTCCCGTGTGTACCCGCATGGAAGAACCACTATGGAGAAGTAGAACCTGCAAGGCAAAAGGTGGTCTTGGGGGAACCTCATAACCGCATTAGCCAAAGAAGGAAACAAAACTTCCACAACATCATCCAACGTACCTCCGATGGAGACCGAGGAAGGGAACGATCCTGGGAAACTTTCACCACCCAACCCAAGAGAAGTAATGGTGGAAAAAATAAACGGAGTGGTAGACATATCAAGTGGCATAGAAATATGAAGCGTAAAATATGAAACGGTAACAATAGGAGTTATGCCCCAATCAGTGGAAAATAATAAAAGAAGTGCCATATCATCAAACTCCAATAAGATTCGTAAAGAATTGATTTGTCGCTTTGTTAATACCTTTAAGGTCCCCGGGGGCATCCCTTTAGGGGTGAGACAAGCCAAGGCCGAATCATCCACACAACGGTGGGAGACTCTCCGATACAAACTAGCACCACAAGTGTAAATCATATGTAGCTCGAAAATTAATTTAAGAGTGCGCTTAAGTAATTTGTGACCGTGAAGAGCGAATCCATGTACAACAAGAAGAAATTCATACGTCATGAAAAACATGATTAAATCAGGTGGCACTGATGCCATAAAATCATGAACGACTTCTCTAGGCTCCAAGTTTATAGCTTTTATTTTAGATCTAATATAATCACGATCATCATGAAGAAAGGCCAATGGAAAACACGCATCACAAACAATAGAGTTGGACGCTCTCAGAAGTGACTGGAAGTGCGAGCGACACAACTCAAAGTACCCAACTACCATCTCAAATGTGTGCGTAAGAGGGTCAACAAAAGGTGGTGGGTAAATGCGTACAATCGGGTGTGGTATATAAGTATGACTAGCAGGCAATACGCCCGGGTCTATACCACTAACGTCATCCACAAGAATAATTCCATCGCTAGAAAATACTCCCCACTCACTAGATACTTCATCCAAATTAGTATCGGTAAAGGTCTTAGAAATAGGCAAAATTGAAACCGACAAACTTTCTAATTCAATTTGAACTTTAGGAAATGGAGATAATATCAAAGAAATATCTCTCGGTTCCTCAGCGCTAAAGTCATCCGAAACTATCTCTCCTTTGCTAGCCAAAGCTTCCCACGACGTAGGCACGTCATCAAAATCAGGAGAGTGAATCGCATCCTGGGAAATATCAAACTCAGCTGGAGCCTCAAACAACGGCGATAATATCCACGAACTATCTCTCAGATCATCCCACGATAGACAGTCATCCCTGGGGGCTCTTCTAGTACAGTCGAAATTTCTATCACCTTAGTCGAAATGTCTTCCAACACAGATCCAACAGAAGACTCTATAACACTCAAGCGAGACGAATCAGAACTATGTTCTAGGGGAAGTGAGATAATCCCAGGGGGTGTTACCTCAGAGGAGAAGTCCTCATCCAGGTCACTAGGATATCCAAAATCCTCATCGTCACTAACATCGTCTGTTAAATCGGCCTTGCCCTCAGTGGCGGGCTCAGTCTCAGACACATCTTCAGACTCATCAGAAGAGTCAACAACTAGATCCGGCGGCTCATGGGAATACTCTAAAGAGACTATGGGCATAGTCGTAATAGGATGCACGATAGTGCCAAGGTTAGATACACCACTAGGCTCATATGTCGAAAACGTCTGACTACCCAAACCGATGGGACTACTCTCACCCCGCGGGCTCATGGCAGTCATATGGTCAGTTGGGGATCTAGTGTTCCAGTGAAAAGAAGTCACTTCAGCCAACATCCACGCAGGAGCGTACTGGTCGGTGAGGAGACTCTTCATGATAGGCCAGTTGACACAACCTCCTAAACGTCTCTCTTCATTGATCCAGAAAGTCAGGGATGGACCAAATAGTTGAAGTCTCGCTACGGGAATCCTGTGGGGGTCCACAAGACGATATCGCTCAAAATAACGTTCCATACCCTCCACCCAGGATAGGAACACTCGCGGTCCACCAAGCCCATCATAGCTGGGGGCAACGCTCCTGAAGGATCGAGACACGACGTCAACCACACGATCGAGGTGACGGCTAAACTGTCTGAAGGACTGCATAGGGGTCGTGTGTGATGGAGGTACTGATCGGTGACCACTAATTTGTGCTATCCAATCCCTAATGTCATCCAATTGTTGCTTCGTCCCATAGCGGGAAGCATCAACATCACGAGTCATAATCCAATGGGATGGGAGAGTACGTTCTACGCGGATCTAATGCATGCAAATAAAATTTTGAAAACAGTTTTTTTTTATAGCGTAATTCCAAGAAAAACAGATTTTGAACAAAACTTGTCCTGATCAGAAATGAAATTTTATAACTAAATATTTTTTTTCAAACTTACTATAGGGCTAAAATAATATGTCGTTTTAATTTCTTACTAAGATAATGACGTAGTAAGTGCAGAATATTTCTTTTTTTTTAAAAGTAAAAATTCTGGATTCTAGCACGCTATTAGCAGACCAAAATCAGAAATTTTAAAATGTGCAGAAATTTTATGGGTGCTGAATTTTAACTTGCTGAAATTGTTTTAACAAAATCTGCCTACCTAAAGATAGAAGGATGGTGCCGATTAGGAAATCGACAACAACCTCCCTCTGATACCAAATTGATGCAGGCTCGAGCTATTGGCGTCGCCGTGACGGATGTACCAAAGAGAACTCACCGAAAGCTAAAGATTTGGTCGAGGATGGTTCCCTCCCAACAAAGTAGAACGAGGGCCGCCAAGACTCACGATCGTAAATGAAGAACGATAACACAACAAATCTACGTAAATATTAACCACGAAAATCACGCGTTTCACAAGTTACGCTACATACACTTGCCACAAGATAAATCAAGAGGGAATCACAAGTTATGTAGTAGGAGTGTTCGTTACCCCGCTCGGATGCCGACGAGGATGAAGAGATCGTTCCTTTCCGGTTTCACCGGAGCCGCGCCGGTTGAAGAGAAATCCGTTGCCTTCTTCGGACCACGCCGGAGATGGGGTCGCCCAAGTAACGAAGATGCGCCTTCGGATCTATGGATGTTGGGGGGTGGTCGGGTATGTGAAGAGGTGGTGGCTCGGGTTGGAGATGAGAGGGGTTGGTCGGTTTTCTAAGGGAGGAGAGGGGAGATCGGTTGGAGTGAGGGAGAAAAGGTGGCTGAAATTCTAGAGAGAGAGAGAGGGGAAAGGGAAGGTGGCGGCTGGAAAGAAAGAGAGGGAGAGAGAGATTCTCTTAAGCAAGATTAGGGTTTTTTTTTAATATTTCATTCTACTCTAAACATAACAAGAGTTTAGCCTTATATAGGCATTACAAGAAAGGAGCCTAAACGCACTCCAAACATGGCTAAACATAGGCCATTTTAAACAAAATTAAAAATGCTGAAATTATAAATAAAAATGCACGAAATTAACTTGCAGAATTAAACAACAATAATAGTAATTTCTTGCGTAGTTGCGGAGGAACTTTTGACGCGGCAATGACGGTGGATGTCGCGGCGCGGCGATGGCGGTTGGATGTTGCGGCGCGGTGATGGCGGTGGATGTCGCGGCGCGGTGATGGCGGTGGATGTAACGGCCAAGTCCCAACCTTCAAGCTTGCGGCAACGGTCGTCATAATCATCGAACTCTATGTGGCGACGAACATTGGCAACAATCACATCCGGTTCACCATAATCATCCGGAAGGGGATCTTCTTCAACAACATGGCGCGTGTCTTTAACATGTACCGGATCACCAACGTCGACCGGAGGGGGACGCTCCAAATCAACAAGCCGGGGGGAGACGGCTCCATCACCCTGCTTCCCACAATTAAAACATGTACGTGTCTTAACACGTCCCTGCCCATATGTTGCTCCTGAAGCAACATTCGAAGAAGTTTGTTCAGCAGGCCTGAACCTCTTCTTGTCTCATTTCCTAAACTCCGATTGTTCCGACTGCGGCACTTTGAACTCCGGCTATTCCACTGCCAAGTTCTTCTTATCTTGCACCAATTTCAAGTCCTTCTCCAATGCACGGGTTGTATCTACTAATGCTTGGAATCCTTGGTTCACCGAATACGGGAGCGCCAACCTCAGCTCATCACGAAGTCCCTCATAGAACCTATTTGTCTTCCGCTCCTCCTCAGCGAAAGTAGACCCCTCATAGTGCCCCAGCCTGGTAAACTCATGCAGGTAACTATCAACACTACTCTCACCCTGCACCAGACGTTTGAACTCATTTTCCATTGCAATTCGCAGCGACACTAGAAAATACATTGCTCAAAATAACCTTGAGAATTCCTCTATTGATATCTCCCCTTATCTTCTCCCTGCCAAGTGATGCAATTCTACTTCATCCCACCAAAGCCTCGCCTCTCCTTCCAGCAGGAAAGTGGCTAAGGTAACTTTCTCCCCCTCCTCAGTCCTGATTGCTATCAGGATCCTCTTCACTCTTGCGAGCCAGTCCTCGTCCTGTGTTGGGGAACCCACCCCTACAAACGTAGGTGGACTAAAACTCATAAACCATTTCAGTTGCTTGCTCGTCAATTAGAGCCTCAACACACTCTTGCCTGCACCAAGCCTTACTGGCACCACTGTAGTCCTTGCCTGCCTAATAGGTTATGCATTTAGTGCTGCGAGTACCGCCTCAGTAACTAAATGTATGGTCTCCGCCGAGGCAGGAGTTGTGGGCGCCTCAGCTAGTGCCACACTATCTACAGACTATTGGGATCTGATCGCCCCGCACCACTCCTCATCACCTATACGTGTACAAAACACCATAAACATCCATTCCATAACGGCAAACATACCTAGTATACATGCTCACGCTCCTCAAACACATGTATTGCATTCCTAGTGGACATTCTTGAGTTCAAATATGTTATCCCTACGAAACCCTATCCTCTGATACCAATTTGTAAGGCCTCCATACATCACATGGAATATAATAGAGGGTCCGGCCGGGGCCAAACGCCATATTTCACAGACAAGCGGCGGAATCACAAATGAATATCAAAATTACTTTCTACTCGCATCTTAACTCAGAGCATTCTGGCGGAAGATTTTAACTTGCAAGAACTCATCATATTGATTGTCCACTAAATATATAAACAATACATTTATATATATCACCAGGAATGTATACAAATACACAAACGCTAAAGGCCATAAGGCCTTACTTGTTTATCTTAATAGGTATGGTTTCATACATCGGCACGCAGGCCGGCCATACATGAAAATATAATTCTTCGCACGGCCTTCAAGGGCCTACAAGGAGCAAGGGCTTCATCCTTCTCAATCATATTCAGCCCGTCAGCAACTGCATATGGACATCCACCCCAAGGGTTATAAACAAAGCAACGATCAGCATTCAGCTGACCAATTATAACGACCCTACCCCTTACCCAGGGTAGTGGTTCCTTCCCTGCATGAATCGCAATCACAACATATATATTTATATATCACAACAAGTGCTCTCACGCACCACATCATCACAAACGTCGGCCTCAGTGCCAGATGCTTCGTGCACTCAGGGCACGCTTACGGTGTATCGAATTATCCTTGGTACTACCACCGATTAGAGGTTCTTAACTTGTTGGCATGGGGCATTAGTCTACAACAACACGCATGCTGGAGACTCCCTCGCCCATTCCAATCATAGGTGTTAACCTCACGACAACAATTGAGCATTTTAGATCGACCCACTAGTTGTAACACCCCAAAAATCTTAAGATGAAGTCAGACTGGGTGACATGGCCTGGGACACGGGCGTGCCCTTTTCTATAGGCGTCGACTCTAGTTCTCGAGAACTGATCATCGAGAGGCGAAACGGCCTGGGACACGGACGTGTCCCAGGGCGTGTCCTGCTTGGGTGAGTACTGGATGGCATTGAGTGGCATTGAGTGTGGAACATGGCCTGTGACACAGGCGTGTCACAGTGGCGTGTTGGGCACACGGCCAGAGACACGGGCGTGTACCTTAGCCGTGTGCTTCATGGGTGATTTTGAGCCTATGTTGAAAAGGTGACACGACCAGTCACACGGCCGTGTCAAAGCTGACACGGGCATGTCCTTCCTGTGACACGGGCGTGTTGGAGCCCGTGTTCTAGTTCAGAGTGAGTCAGTTCATTCACCGCTTGGGGGACACGGCCTGAGATACGGGTGTGTCATAGGCCATGTCAAGTCAAATTTGGACTTTTAGGCAGATCTCGGCCATCCTATTATTTCTATTTAGATCCAATGGCCCAGGTGCTTTCCTACAGTTATAAGGCTAAGGGTTAGCTTCTTCTCTCATTCTTATCAAAAGAGAAAAAGAGAGAGCTTGGAGGAAGGAGAAGGAGGAGAAGAGCAAGGCTTTGGTGGTGCTCCCGCAGTCCGATTCGAGATCTAAGGCTAGTTTAGTGGAGGCAAAGCTACTGCGGTGCTTTCCAAGTGGCAAGATTTTCGATGGCTCCCAAGAGATTGTCAAGGGTAACGATCTTCCTTCTTGGACATGTGAAGTCCTTCTTTATGCATGAGGAAGGAATCCTCTCCACCAAAAGGTGGAATGAGTGAGTGATTCCGGTTGGTTGATAGTTGATATTCCCTGTTGAGTCTGCATATAGACCCGGAAGTGTGTAGTACGGGATAGGCATCCTATGTGAAGCCCATCTGGACATGTTGGTCTGGATTGGTGATGTTACATTTACGCACCAGAGAAGACTCCGCGTATACTCGTGTAGTTAGTGGGGTCGTTGGGTTATGCCTGTGAAGGGGAGTAGCAGGAAGTACTGCAATATGGAACTCCAGGAAAATGCCCTTGTGCTGTTTGTGTTGTGACTACGATGTAGCCAGTCCTTGACGGACGATGAAGCCAGTCCTATTTGGACAGTGTGGCTAGTGTGACGCCAGTCCTTGGCGGACGTTATGGCGATTGGGGGTTGTGAGCTCTAAAAGGCCTCGTGCCGAACAGGAAAGGTGAAGCCGACCCGCGTCTTTTATTATAGCCGCATATGCCACAAACAGACGGTGAGGTCACAGGATCATACCATCAACGCATCCTAACACAGAGCATGCTAGTGGAATAGATACACATTTAGCTGAACTCATAGCAGGAATATCCACTAGATATATATAAACCAAATTTATATACAACCACTCAAACATGGGGATAGCAAATACTACAGTTTGTCCTTAAGGACTTATAGTTCCTCTTTAAACAGTATGGATTAATGACATCGGCGCGCAGGCCGGCCATACATGAATAAAAAAAAATACAAAAGCTAGCCTTCAAGGGCTAGCAGTTCCAGCAAGAGCGGCAATAGCAGCAGCAGGGGCATCAGCACTTCATTTTCCGCTCGGCTCTCCAGCACCTACACAGGGACAATCCACCCAGAAGGTGGCAAACAAGGCAACGGTCAGCATTTAGATGACCAATTTATAATAATCCTACCCCTTTCCCGGGGCAGAAGCATTCCTTCCCTGCAGATCAATAGCAATTGACAGATAATACATATTGTGCTCTCACGCACAAGCAATCCATCACAACCGTCGGCCACCCGGCCCGACAATCTGTGCTCTCAGGCACACTTTTGGGTACACCGGCGAACCGTGATCAACACCATTGAGCATTTAGTCTTAATGGCGCACATGCCTAAGACTCTCTTTATGCTACTGACGAAAGCCCAATGCCTTGGCACTTCCTTGTACAGCCAACATAACGCAGGTACAGATCTACCACCCCTTGTTGCTCAACTCGTCTTGACATCACCAAGCACAACGTACTTGTTGCTATAATTAAAGACGTGGGTCGTCTTCACCTTTCCTGTTCGGCATGAGGCCTTTTAGAGCTCACAGCTCCCAATCTCCATAACGCCTGCCATTTATATATATCTAGTGGATATTCCTGCTATGAGTTCAGCTAATTATGTATCTATTCCACTAGAATACTCTGTGTTAGGATGCGTTGATGGAATGATCATGTGACCTCACCATCTGTTTGTGGCATATAGTGTGGGGCCCCAGCCGGACCTTCCATTATATGTTATTTAATGGGTGGAGTCGTTACATTTTGGTATCAGCTTGTCTCGGTCTTCCTCTTTCGAATTTGTGGTTGAATTCTTTTGTAGGGTGGCGAGCACGTGTCTGTGCGAACCGCTGTAACGCTAGTAAACTCTGGAATATCCACTAAGAAATGCAAATACACTTGTTCTAGAAATCTGTGTGTTCCTACCTTGTTGTTATTGCTTGCGTATTGTTTCTAATGTGTGTCTTGTCCACCCATAGGTGACTCGTAGTGGTGCTGGGCAATATGAGCCCCAGCGCTCTGATGAGAGTGCGGAACCAGCTGAGGTGCCAACGCCTCCTCCATCTACGAAAACTGTTCGATTAGTTGCTGAGGCTCTATTTGCGATGATTTGGCCTATCGGGCAGGCGCTACCGGCAGTTGTCCCAGATCGTGTTGGTGTCCGACCCGAACCGGTTGAGGCTGTGGATCCGCGAGCAGCTGAACGCCAATTGAAGCAATTCATGAGCTTCAATCCGCCTACGTTCACGGGACTAGGATCCCCAACGCAGGCAGAGGACTGGTTTTCGCTAGTCAAACGTATTTTGACGGCGATCAGGACGGAGGAAACTCAAAAGGTCCCTTTGGCCACCTTCTTGTTAGAAGGAGAGGCGAGGTTATGATGGGACGAGGTTGAGTTACACCATTTGGTGGGCAGGCAATTGACTCAAGTATCGATTGAGGAGTTCTCTCGCATATTTTTGGCTAAAAATCCTCCAGCGGCACAATGCATTGCTATGGAGAACGAGTTCTAGTGGCTAACGCAAGGAGAAAATAGCGTTGATGCGTACCGACATGAATTACAAGATTGGGACGGTATGCAGGAACAATCTTCATCGATGAACAAAGAAAAACAAATCGGTTCTATAAAGGATTGCGGGATGAGTTGAGGTTCCTGCTTTCTAGTTCAGTGAACCAGGGATTTCAGGCTTTGGTTGATACGGCGAGTGCGCTGGAGAAGGACATGAAGCGGCTGCAAGGTAGGAAGGACTTGGTTGTGGCAATGCCCGAGTTCAAAGCACCCCGCTCTAGCAAATCGTACTACTATAAGAAGTGGGGCAAGAGGTCTTAGCCTTTAGGGCAAACTTCTATGACGGTTACATCGAGAGCAACGTCGGGGCCGGAGTCTCGTACATGCTTTACCAGTGGCAAAGTGGGGCATTTAGCCCATGATTATCGGGTTGCTCAACCCAAAGGAGAAAAGAAGACAGGTGCGTCTTATGCTGAGAAGGGCAAAGCAGTGGTTGATTCCTCTGCATTTCAGGCGCAGCCCAGAGTCTACAATCTTGGCCAACAGGAGGCTATCAAGCAAAGTGACTTCGTCACAGGTACGAGTTAAGTTAATGCCTATTGTATTGATTGCATATTTTGTATGTAGCTTGTGCATGATGTGTGTGCTACAAGCTTTGTTTTGATTTGGAACAATCCGGCGAGAGCCCTGTTTAATACGGGTGCTTCACATTCTTTTCTGTCTAAGGACTTCGTAACTCGAGTTGGAGTACCGAGTCATGTGACGACAGATGGTGTAAAGGTGCTACTACCAAATGGTTGTATCATGCTTGCGGATAGGACTTGCGATGTGGATGTGCATATAGGAAATTGATATTTCAAATTGAAAGAACCTGTGCTGTCGCTATCACAGTTTGATGTGATTTTTGGCATGGACTTGCTCTCGGAGCAGCGTGCCTTGATTGATTGCACTTCTAAGGAGATCACACTGGGCCAGAATACCAAACTTTACACGAAGTTCGCTTGTATGCGAGAAGTAGGCGGGAGCTTGTTGTCTGCACTCCAAGTCGTCAGTGCTGTTCGGAAGGGCACGGATTTATTCTTCATGCTTATTCAGGTTGTTGAGCCAAAGTCCAATGTAAGTGAAGTTCCGATTGTGTCGGAGTTTGCATATGTATTTCCTAAGGATCTTCCTGGGTTACCGCCCCTACGGGAGATTGACTTCGCGATTGAGTTGGTGCCAGGTGCAAAACCTGTGGCCCGCCCACCATATCGCGTTGCTCCAAAGGAAATGGCTGAACTTAAAGTCCAATTGCAAGAATTGTTAGAGCAGGGATACATACGCCCAAGTATGTCACCTTGGAGCGCGCCTGTTCTATTTGTGAAAAAGAAAGACGGTAGTTTGCGTTTGTGTATTGACCACCGCGAATTGAATAAGGTGATGGAAAAGAACAAATATCTGATTCCACGGATCGATGACCTTTTTGATATGCTAGCGGGGTCAACTGTCTATTCAAAGTTGGATTTGAAATCGGGATATTATCAATTGCGGATTCGGGAAGGCGACATTCCTAAAATAGTCTTTGGGACACGCTATGGTCATTATGAATTCACGGTGATGCCGTTTGGCTTATGTAATGCGCCTTTGGTATTCATGGATCTAATGCACCGGCCGTTCCGAGAGTACTTGGATTTATTCGTAATTATGTTTATTGATTATATTCTTGTGTACTCTTAGTCAGGAGATGATCATGCAAGCCATTTGCGGTTGGTGTTGCATATCCTGCGGAAGTATAAGCTGTATGCCAAGTTCTCAAAGTGTGAGTTCTGGCTACCGTCAGTGGCTTTTCTGGGCCATGTGGTAAGTGGAGAGGGCATAGCAGTAGATCCGACAAAGATAAGTTCCATACGGGATTTGTAAGTGATGTCTTCAGTGTCCGAAGTCAGGAGATTTCTTGTCCTAGCAGGCTACTTTAGACGGTTTGTGGAAAACTTCTCACGGATTTCTTTACCTCTGACCACATTGACGAGAAAAGATCAGAAGTTCGTTTGGACGCCAGAGTGCGTGCGAGCTTTTGAAGAGCTGAAGAGTCGTTTGACCACGGCGCCTGTGTTGACATCGCCATATGGTACAGACGGCTATGAGATCTACAGTGATGCTTCAGGGAGCGGCTTAGGCTACGTTCTTCTGTAATTTTGTAAAGTGATTGCTTATGGCTCACGCCAGCTAAAGGTGCATGAACGGAACTACCCCGTCCATGATTTAGAGTTGGTGGCGGTAATCTTTGGGCTAAAGTTGTGGCGGCACTATCTTTATGGCGTTAAAGTAGATATATATACAGATCATAAGATCCTAAAGTATTTGTTAGATCAGAAGGATCTGAATATGCGACAACGGAGGTGGATGGAGTTCCTTGGGGACTACACTTTCGATATTCACTATACTCCCGGGAAGGGAAATATGGTCGCTGAAGCATTGAGTCATAGGACGCCAGTACGGGCAAACTGGTTGCAGAGGCATGATGTGCGGCTAATCTAGGAGATGGAAATGTTAGAGATATCTTGTGTTGACAAGGATGCTACGGCCGATGCATGCTTGAACTGGACGGAGGTACAATATGACCTTGCGGATAGAGTTCGGTGAGCCACGGAGCTTGATGAAAGTCTCCAACACTATGCAAAGGATGGTCCTGGTGACCAATTCTCCTGGGATGATGGATTGTTGCGAAAAGATGGTCGATTGTGTGTCCCAAGTATGAGGATGTTGAGAGAAGAGTTGATGTACGAAGCGCACTTTGCCAATTACTCAATTCACCCTGGGAGCACAAAAATGTACAGAGACATGAAAGAGTTGTTCTGGTGGCCTGGACTAAAGAAAGACATAGCACAATATGCGGCAGAATGTCACACTTGTGCTTTGGTAAAACAGAATGCTAGAAGCATGGTGGTTTCCTGGAGTCATTACCGATTCCGGAGTGGAAGTTTGATGATATTTCAATTGATTTCGTGCACGAGTTGCCGAGATCTCAATGTTGTCATGACTCTATCTGGGTTATTGTAGACCGGTTGACAAAAGTGCCTCACTTCCTTCCAAACAAGAGAGATGATTCAATGGAAACCTTGGCTAAGCTCTATGTGGAACAGTTTGTTCGACTGCACGGTGTTCCTCAGAGCATTGTCAGTGATCGTGATGGGAGATTCACCTCAACTGATTGGAGGGTAATTCATCAAATGTTGGGCACAAAATTAGCATTCAGTATGACCTTTCATCCCCAAACGGATGGCCAGACTGAGCGAACCAACAGGACGATGGAAGATATGTTTTGTATGTGCGCCCTAGATTTCGGTAAGAAATGGGAAGAGTACATTTATTTGGTAGAATTTTCCTATAATAACCGATACCAAGCGAGCATCAGTATGGCACCGTTTGAGGCTCTATATGGTCGTAAATACCGTACACCATTAGCTTAGGCAGAGGTAGGCAAATCCAAGTTGAATGGGCGAAAGGAAGTCAAAGAAGCTACCTCGATAATATGCTATATTCGGGAGAGGCTATTGATAGCCTGGGATCGACAAGCAAAGTACTACAACTCCAAGCATCGGAACGTGGAATTCGCGGTGAGCGATTGGGTCTATTTGGAGATCAAACCCTTCAAAGGCGTATCTCAGATTCGGCGGTTGAAAAAGCTAAGTCCTAGATACCTTGGTCCGTTTGAAGTGGTGGAGCGAGTCGGGGAAGCTGCTTTTCGGCTAGCGCTTTCAGCATAGTTGAGTGGATTGCATGATGTATTCCACATCTCAGTACTTCGCAAAGCCGTCAAGGATCCAGCTCAAATAGTTGAGAATGATCGTGTATCGGTCGAGTATGGGCTAACGACGAAGGTTAGACCCATTCGGATCGAGGATCAAGCCGAGAAATAGTTGCGGAACAAGATAATCGGGATGGTCAAAGTCTGGTGGGACAATTGTGTCCGTGAGGAGCTAACATGGGAGCGAGAGAAGACCATGCGAGCTGAGTTTCCGGAACTTTTTGTATAAACTGTTGACCGTGTATATTTTGTTATAACAGCTCTTTTAACGTTATAGCTTTGTGATTCCAGTTTATTTGCTAAGTACAAATTTCAGGACGGAATTTATCTTAAGGGGGAGGATTGTAATACCCCAAAAATCTTAAGATGGAGTCAGGCTGGGTGACACGGCCTGGGACACGGGCGTGTCCCAGGTCATGTCTAGTGCACACGGCCTAGGACACGGGCGTGTCCCAGGGTGTGTCCTTTTCTATAGGCGTCGACTCAAGTTCTCGAGAACTGATCGTCGAGAGGCGACACATCTTGGGACACGGACGTATCCCATGGCGTGTCCTGCTCGGGTGAGTACTGGATGGCGTTGAGTGGCGTTGAGTTTGGAACATGGCCTGTGACACTGGCATGTCACAGGGGCGTGTTGGGCACACGGCCAGGGACACGGGCGTGTGCCTTAACCGTGTGCTTCTCGGGTGATTTTGGGCCTATATTGAAAAGGTGACACGGCCAGTCACACGGCCGTGTCAAAGCTGACACGGGCGTGTCTGCCGTGTGACATGGGCGTGTTGGAGCCCGTGTTTTTGTTCAGAGTGACTCGATTCGTTCACCGCTTGGGGGACATGGCCTGGGACACGGGCGTGTCACAAGCTATGTCAAGTCAAATTTAGACTTTTGGGCAGATCTCAGCCATCCAATTATTTCTATTTGGATCCAATGGCCCAGGTATTTTCCAGCAGTGATAAGGCTGAGGGTTGGCTTCTTCTCTCATTGTTATCAAAAGAGAAAAAGAGAGAGCTTATAGGAAGGAGAAGGATGAGAAGAGCAAGTCTTTGGTGGTGCTCCCGCAATCCGATTCGAGATCCGAGGCTTGTTTAGTGGAGGCAAAGATGCTGCGGTGCTTTCAAACCAGCCAGATTTTTGATGGCTCCCAAGAGATCGTCAAGGGTAATGATCTTCCTTCTTGGACGCGTGAAGTCCTTACTTATGCATGAGTAAGGAATCCTCTCCACCAAAAGGTGGAATGAGTGAGTGATTTCGGTGGGTTGATAGTTGCTATCCCCTATTGAGTCTACATATAGACCCGGAAGTGTAGAGTACGGGATAGGCATGTTGTGTGAAGCCCATTTGGACATGTTGGTCTGCATTGGTGATGTTGCATTTACGCACCAGGGAAGACTCCATGTATACTCGTGTAGTTAGTAGGGTCATTGGGTTATGCCTGTGAAGGGGAGCAACAGGGAAGTACTGGAATGTGGAACTCCAGGAAAATGCCCTTGTGATATTTTTGTTGTTGCTACAATATAGCCAGTCCTTGATAAACGATGAAGCCAGTCCCATTTGGACAGTGTGGCTAGTGTGACGCCAGTCCTTGCCGAACGTTATGGCGATTGGTAGGTGCGAGCTCTAAAAGGCCTTATGCCGAACAGGAAAGGTGAAGCCGACCCGCGTCTTTTATTATAGCCGCAAGTACGATGTGCTTGGTGATGGCAAGACGAGTTGAGCAACGGGGGGGCGGGGGGTGGATCTGTACCTACTGTTTCCGCTCTTGCTGTTACTGCTAGCCCTTGAAGGCTAGCTTTTGTATTTTCGTTTATTCATATATGGCCGGCCTGCGCGCCGATGTCTGTAATCCATACTGTTTAAAGAGGAACTGTAAGGCCTTAAGGCCAAACTGTAGTATTTGCTACCCCCTCGTTTGAGTGGTTGTATATAACTTTGGTTTATATATATCTAGTGGATATTCCTGCTATGAGTTCAGCTAATTCTGTATCTATTCCGCTAGTATGCTCTGTGTTAGGATGCGTTGATGGTATGATCTTGTGACCTCACCATCTGTTTGTGGCATATAGTGTGGGGCCCCGGCCAGACCTTCTATTATATGTTATTTAACGGGTGGAGTCGTTACACTAGTGTAGTGTAACAACCCAGGATTTGGCCCGCAGCCCCCCATTGGATTGCCAGAATTCGATCTATCATAACTCAGGTACAGGTCAACACTTTCCCGTTACTCAACTTGTCAATAGCTCACTCAGAGCATACATCTTACGTAGTGCACACAACACAAGGAGCTCACACAGAGCTTTCTGGGTATTTTTGAAGTACTCACAATTCACAGGCACCCTCACAAACTCCGTAAACTACTCGTTTCAAACACTGAGTCTTCTCCGGTTCGCAACATAAACATCACCAATCAAGACCAACCGTCCGTATGGGCTTCACACAACATGCCTATTATGTACTACACATTTCCGGATCTAGATGTAGACACAACCGGGGATATCAACTATCAACCCACTGGAATCACTTATGCTTTCCACCTCTTGGTGGAGGATTCCATGCACATGCATAAAGGAGGAATTCAGTTGTCCAAGAAGGAGATCGTTACCCTTGACAATCTCTTTGGATACATGGAAAACTAGTCGGATAAAAAGCACCGAAACGGCCTTGCCTCCACAGATCTGGACTCAGCTCGTAATTCGGGGCTCTGAAGCTCCACCGGCAGCCGGATTCCTCCTTCCTCCTCCTTCCTTGCTCTCCCCACTCTCTAACACTTTAGAAAGAGAAAGACTTGAGATAAATGAGAGTTTATCCTTCAACTCTCGGCCTTATAGCAGCAGGAAGATCTCTGGACTATTGGATTTTAATTGAAGGAAATGAACGGCCACGAATCGCCCTAAAAGTCAATTTCCTGGGCCAAACACGGCTTGTGACATCCCCGTGTCATAGGCCGTGTGCCTCAAGCGGCAAAGAAACCGACTCTACCAGACAAGGACACGGCCCTGTGACACGTCCGTGTCACAGGTCGTGTGTCAGACACGACGTCGGACATGCCCATATCCAGCCCGTGTTTATCAATCCTCACAGATCTAGCCACAAATAGAGAAGAACACGGACGTTAACACACTTGTGTCATAGGACATGTGCCCAACTTGACTTACCTCTAGACAATCATCGAGTGTGAAAGTGAGGATAAGATCTAGCTTACTCTAGAGGGGGGTGAATAGAGTATATTAAAATAATTTACAATTTAAAACTGTAAAGCAGTGGAAGACTTGATTTACTTATATGTGTAATGTGCTAGCAGAAAAGTAAACACTAAAGCAGTAAGAAAACAAAAACACACAACACACAGCAAAGCAAAAAGCACAACAAACCAGATGACACAAGGAGCTATAGTGGTTCCCCAATAACCTGGGTACATCCACTCTTCTACCACCCTAGGTAGAAATCCACTGCAGGAATAGTTGATCAGGTGTCCTGGGCACCAATGAGCTTTTGATAAGGTGATCAAAAACCAAACCTAGATTTTTTGATAAGGTGTCTTGCCACCACTGAGTTTTGACAAGGTCTCAGAAACCAGCCACAAAACATTTGAAGGGAGTTTTGAGAAACCCTTTTACAGGAGAGAAAGGAAAAAAGAAAATGAGTTGAGTTGTTCTTCTCTATCAATAATCTTAGAGAAGACAAGTGGAAGATGTTGTCAAAGCTCCCCCTGAGATCTGTAAGGGTTCAGGAAGATGAGCTTTGCTTAGGGTGATAGGCCTTCAGTTGCTTCAGATCTCCAGCAAAAGATGATTTCAGCAGATGCTGAAATGTGTGATGTTTGGAGTCCTTGATGAAGCAGCTTTTGAACACTTGATGCTTGAAGGAGTAGAAAAGCAGATGATCTCCTTCACAGTAATGTTCCTTGTGTTCTTGAAGAATTCTGACTCAGTAATTCTGTAAGCTTTTGTCTACTGAGTCTATTCCAGAAGATGAATTCTTGATGAACCAATATTTCTTGTTCTCTCTTCTGTAATCTTTTTCAAAACTTGTTTGTTCTCTATCTTGTATTTCAAAATGACTCCCTAGTGAGTATATCAGATTCCGACATCTTGATAGCCGTTAATCTGTCATAAATGACTACCTTAACTGATATCTGCCTCTGGAGGAAAGTCCTTAAGAAACATTCCAATTAGTCATCCTTGAAACTTGCTCCAGATTGATTGAAACGGCTACAAAATCCTTTTTCCATAAATGCTAAAAATAAGTCTGAATAAATTTCATAACTGTCCTGAATTTGAATTCTGAAATCGTCAATCTCTTCAGAAAAGCGTCGATCTGAGCTCAACGATCATCGACCTGAGCTCAGAGATTGAACTTAGACTGAAAACAGAAATCGTCGATCTGAGCTCTACGATCATCGACCTGAGCTCAGAGATTGGAAAAACAACTAGAGACAGAGCGTCGATCTGAGCTCGAGGATCGTCGAACGGAGTTCGACGCCTCATTGAACTGAGCTCAGAGATAGTCGAACTGAGTTCGACGTTTCGTCGACCTGAGCTCGACGAGAATTGTCCTAGTCTTCAGCACTTGAATTCTGATCTTTATAAGGTCTTTGAGGGCAGCTTTCAAACCTAAGTACTAACCCTAAGACTCATTCTAATTGACCTATCAGACTATACCTTAAGGTCAAAATAAATTCCTAAGCACATAGTTATCCTTACCCAAATTAGTAATAGGGTGTTCCAACAATCTCCCCCTATTTGGGTTAGGATTACTATTTACAAGACAAATAGGAAATAATAAGCATACATCAGAAATTAAAATAAAACAGAAACAACAATGCAGATAACATATGTTGATCATTGCGGAAACACAGCAGGAGTCACAGAATCAGTCAGAAGTAGATATGAGTATCAGCTTACACAAATTACTCATTGCCCTTTTTGAAAAGAATTTCTCTGTTGGGATTGAGGGCTTCCTTCTTGGACCTTCTATCATCATCTGCACCTAAGGAGGTTTGAAATTTTGGCCTTGGAACAATAGCCTCAGGATGCAGCTTCATGTAGCTCTCTGGATCAAAGAATTTTCTTGAAGCATATCTTCCCAATTCTTTGTTTCTCTGTTCTGATAGGGTTGAGATATTGGAAGTGTCTCTTCCCTATTCTTTTGTTGTCTTAATCTGATCCAATGCAGCAAATTCTTTCATTCTAACAGTCCAGGAGAGAGGATTGTTTTCAGGGTCTTCAAAAGGAACTGAAGGTTCATATCTGTTCATTGTCACTGAATCATCTGGAGGAATTCTTGTAGCAACAGTTTCTTTTAGCTTATAAGGGAAAGGAACAGAGGTTCAGTCAATAGGACCTTTTCCTTCCCTTTGGTATGGATGTTGCCTGGAGTAAACTCTGTAGTCTCTTTGACTTCCTCTATGCTGTCTTCTTCTTGACTGATAACCTCTTTGATAATGTCCTTTTGGTTGATATCTCTGTGAAGATTGGGAAGAGCTATATTTTCCAACAAATCCAGACTGAGAAGCAGATCCTCCACTAGTACCTGCATCTGGAGGAGCAGGAGGAGGATAGAAGTGTGAAGATCCTTTATCATATTTGTCAAGCTTTCTCTTTTTCTTCATTGCTTTGAGCTAGTTCTTAGAAAACTGCATCCATGGTTCAGAAATAGGGCAGTCATGAAGAATATAGTAGGGGATATCATTGTCATCATTAACTTTCTCAGGAGGTACCCTCATCATTGCCTTGCTTCTAGCTTTCCTCTTCCTTGCAATAGTTACAGAGGAGTCATCAGAATCAGTTTGGAATTGGTCACTATCTGAGCTCTGAGGATTGTCATATAACTCATCAATCCTTTTGATGTAATCTTGTTGTTGCTTTGACTTTTCAGGAGAGATAATAGCAGCAGCAGCAGGTTCTTCAATATGAACAGCAAACTTTTCAATCTCTATCATCAGTAAATCAGCAGCAGCATTATCAAAACAAACAATATCAACAGCAGCAGCAGCATCCATAACATCAGCAGAAAGAACTTGTTCCATAGCCTTGATATATGCAGTAATTTGGCTGGGCTCACATCTAGCAACAGGCACAATGGCCTTAGTCAGATCTTCTACTCCCTGAGCTGGTAAATAGCTGAAGTGAAGAATGTCAAAATCTTATGACAGTGACCTGAGGTCCACTGTTAGTACAGGAGTTGAAGCTGGAACTGAAGCTATCTCTGGTAAGAATTTCTCTAAAGCAACAGGTACTATCTCTTCTTCAGATGGCATCTCTTCCTTCCTCGATTCAGTTGGAACTGGATCAAGGCACCCCATAGAAGGGATTGCCTGAGGAGGAGAAATAGAAGATAGCCTGGTAGACAGCTCCTGGATGGATTTCAGGAGTGGAGCCATGGAGGTCTCTAGCAGGGCTACTAGCCTGGGAGCCAGCATCCCATAAAGATTGTCTGCTAGGGCAGGAATATCTACTTGTTCAAGTGAGACTTGACTAGAGGTAGAGGTTAGAGAGACAGAGATAGTGGGTGAGGGAGCTGCAGAAGTAGTGATAGAAGTGGTGGATGGTAGGATGGATGGTTGAGAGATTGGAATTGTGGAGATGGAAGATAGTGGTGTGGAGATGGATGGGGTGAAAGATGGTTGGGCAAGTATGTTATGGAGTAGTTGTTGGTATGAGGAGAATGATGAAGGCTCAAGAGGTGAGGAGGGGGAATCATCCAAGTAGGAATCATCCATGAGGTTGAATGGTGGAAGGGAAGAGGAAATGTCAATGGATTGATAATAGTGAAGGGCATTGAATTGCTCTACTGTGGTGACTGGAGGAGGTGAAGGAGTTGAAAGAGGAGAGGAAATGATGATGGGGGAAGAAAATGAGGTAGTGATGGTGGTTGTGGAAGTGGAGGTAGAAATAATAGGTGGAGAAGGAGGAGATGAGGAAGCAGGCAACTCTTCTAATGGGGGCAGTTGCCTGTGGGGAAGTGACTGTATCAGTCCTTGTGCCTGAAGTAGTGACAGCAGCAGGACCTCTGCTTGGCTTTGTAATCTGCCTGTCCCATTTGCCAAATAGGGCACAGGTCAGCCTCCTGGAGTCATTTATGTGCATCCCACTGGACACCAACAATTCAAGGCACCTGGAGTGCTGGAATAGCCCTATGATTCTCCCAAAATTTACAAGACTTTTGTTCACCTTCTTTTTGATCATGTCAAAGAAAATCTCTCCCTAGTTTAAATGTTTCTTATCCATAATTGCTCCCATCAAGCAGAATTGATACCTAGAGATTGTATCAAGTGCAGAGTGCTTTGCCAATAGCACTTTCCCCACGACATCAGCAAGAAATCTATACTCAATTGATAAATTCTTTTTCAGCAATTTGTTAGGGTTAGCGGCAGAATGTCCCATTCTATCTAACATAGTTGCAAACTCCTCTCCAGATAGCTCAAAAGAATCATTTCCAGTACTTAATTGAAAAACCTCAGTCAGGAGAGCAGGTATTAGGGATACCTGAGTCCCAGCTATAGTACTATCAATTGTATTCTGATCAAGATTGTGCGTCGTATATACCAATTCCTTGATCTAATCGGCAGCAATTTTCATCCTTGTGGTCATTATCTGCACTAACTTCTGTTCTCTGAATAAGTCCAGAATATCTTTGAAAACCTGTTCACTGCCCTCGAATGAGTCCATGTCTATGTCAAATACTGTGTCAAATTTCATCTTGGCAAGGGCGGCGACGGACACTGCCATTGAATACCTGCAAAAATGAACAAACACGACCAAGTGTAGAAGAGTTTGGAGGGCAAAAAAAGTTTGCAGAGAGTATGAAAGCGCAAAAGGAGAACGACGGCCGAAGAATGATTTTTATTTTAGGGTTCGATGCCGGAAAGGAAAGATCGTTGAACTCCGTTCGACGATCTTGTCTTCTAAAGGAATCTGAAGAGTCTTCAACATCGTTGATCTGCGTTCGACGATATTGGAAAGCGTCGAGCTCTGCTCGACGATTGCTGACCAAAAGGAAGATAGCCTAGCTCTATCTGAAAGCGCTGAACTCCGGTCGACGCTTTCGAAAAGCATTGATCTCCGTTCAACGATCTTGGGTAAAAACGTAGAGCGTAGTTCAGAGACTAAAAACAGCCTACAGACACTAGAAAAAACATATTTTTAGCCTAGTCTTTGTCTATTTTTAGAGCTTTAAAATCTTGGGTTTTATTTTAAACTTCCTCCATCTAACATTCCTAACTGATTTAGGAAGAAGGTATGTTTCTTTTCATCCAATTGTTTGGTGAAAATATCTCCCCTTTGAAAATCAGTTGGGATATATTGAATTTCAATTTTATTTTTCTCAACATTGTCTCTTAAGAAGTGATGCCTAATCTCTATATGTTTTGTCCTACTATGGAGGACTGGATTTTGTGCTATAGAAATAGCACTGGTATTATCACAAAAAAATTTTGACCCTTCTAAGTTGTAACCATAGTCTAGGAGCAGGTTTTGAATCCACAAAATCTGTGAGCAACCACTGCCTGCTGCCATGTATTCAGCTTAAGCAGTTGAAGTGGACACAGATGTCTGTTTCTTACAGAACCAGGGGACAAGTCTGTCACCAAGAAATTGGAAAGTTCCACTGGTGCTTTTCATGTCTACTCTACATCCAGCATTATCAGCATCTGAAAATCCAGTTAGTTCAAATCCCTAGTCTTTTGGAAACCAGAGACCTAGATTTGGACAACTTTTTACATACCTAAGAATCCTCTTAACTAATGTAATGTGTGACTCTCTAGGGCTTACTTGGAACCTAGCACATATACATGTAGTAAACATTATATCAGTTCTACTAGCTGTAAGGTACAATAGAGAGCCAATCATTTCTCTGTATGTTGTCTGATCATCATGTTTTCCATGTTCATCAGCATCTAATACAGCATTAGTAGGCATAGGTGTTTTCATACAAGATGCTTCAGACATACCAAATTTCTTAACCAGTTCTTTTGCATACTTGGTTTGAGAAATAAATATGCCTTCAGCATGTTGTTTGACTTGCAATCCTAGAAAGAAGGAAAGCTCACCCATGCTACTCATTTCAAATTTTGAATGCATTAGTTTAGAGAACTTTTTGCACAAATTTGAATCAGTAGATCAAAATATAATATCATCTACATATATTTGTACTAGTAGTGTATGGGACTTATGGGTTCTAATGAAAAGAGTTTGGTCTACTCTACCCCTTATAAAATCATTTTTCGGAAGAAAGCATGCTAAGGTCTCATACCATGCTCTAGGAGCTTGCTTGAGACCATATAATGCTTTATGCAATTAGAAAACATGGTCAGGATAAGTTGAAGAGATAAAACATGGTGATTGTCTAACATAGACTTCTTCTTTGATGTCTCCAATGAGAAATGCACACTTCACATCCATTTGGTAGACCTTGAATCCTTTGTGAGCTGCATAAGCTAGGAATATTCTTATGGCCTCTAACCTTGCAACTGGTGCAAAGGTCTGGTCATAGTCTATTCCTTCCTCTTGAGAGTATCCTTGAGCAACTAGCCTTGCCTTGTTTCTTACAATAACTCCTTGATCATCCAATTTGTTCCTGAACACCCACTTAGTTCCAACAATGGAGTGATCCTTAGGCCTTGGCACTAGTTCCCAAACTTTATTCCTCTCAAATTGATGTAGTTCCTCTTGCATTGCAATGATCCAATGTGGATCTTGTTCTGCATCTTGAATGGATTGAGGCTCAACTTGAGATAGAAAGCAGGTGTACATCAGGTTCTGGTTGACCTGATTTATGGTTTGCACACCAGCTGAGATGTTTCCAATCACTTGGAAGATTGGATGATCTCTTGTAGTTACTAAATCAACAGGGGGTGTTGATTGTTCACCAACCTGTGTTATTGTTTCCTCTTGTGGAACAACAACTGGCTCTTCAAGATGGTTCTCTCCAAGATGTTGAGTACCAAGATGTTGAGTATCCTCTTCATCTTCACTGATTTCTCCTCTCTGTTGGGTAGGTGAATATGTTGAATCCTTCTCTACAATATGCAACCTGTCCAAAATTTTCTGAAAGAGAGTTTACCTGCAAGAGTTCTATGGTAGAAGTATTCTTCTCCTTGTAAAACATATTAGTCTCATCAAAAGATACATGAATAGATTCTTCAATTTTAAGAGAAGTTTTATTATAAACTCTATAAGATTTACTGATCATGGAGTATCCCAGAAACACTCCTTCATCAGCTTTAGCTTGAAATTTTGCTATATACTTCTTGTCATTATTGTGAATATTACAAATACAACCAAAATTTTTAAAATAGTCTACTTTAGGTTTCTTCCCTTTGAGCAATTTATAGGGAGTCTTGCCCTTCAGTTTATGTATCAAACTTCTGTTCAACACATAGTTGGAGGTGTTCACTGCCTCTGCCCAAAAAGATAGAGGGAGGTGAGAATCTGTCAACAATGTGGTGGCAGATTCAATAAGGGTTCTATTTTTCCTTTCAGCTATCCCATTTTATTGAGGTGTTCTAGGAGCTGAGAAAGTATACCTAATCCATTCACTCTAACAGAACTCTTGCATAAGAAGAGAATCAAACTCTATCTCATGATCACTTCTGATCAGGGCAATGTGAGTATTGAACTTAATCTGTATGTATTTGAGAAAATCTGTCAAACATTTAAAGTTATCAGACTTCTTCCTCAGAAAGAATACCCAAGTGAATCTAGAGAAGTCATCTACAATCACTAAATTGTAAGATTTCCCTCCTAAGCTTTGTACTGTAATGGGTCCAAAAAGATCCATGTGTAACAGATACAAAATCCTAGGTGAATCACTCTTATTAAGTGACTTAAAACTATTTTAAGTTTGCTTGCCTAATTGACAAGCCCTGCAGAGTCCTTCCTTCTTATAGGGGCCAGAAGGTAGTCCTCTAACAAGGTTGTCCTTGGATAGCCTAGTAATGGTTCTAAGGTTTATATGTCCTAGTCTCTTATGCCAAAGATCATTTGGTTTGCAAACTGAATTAAATAAACAGATATCTATATTGGTTGAAAGGAAATCTACAAGATAAATGTTACCTTTCCTTTTACCTGTTAACACTGTTGTGTTATCCTCTGACTTGATCTTGCATAAGGATTTGTTGAATATCACTTGATAGCCTTCATCACAGAGTTGACTAATGCTGATTAAATTGTGCTTCAGTCCTTCCACATAAGACACCTTCTTGAATGTGACTGAGCCAATCTGAACAACACCATATCCTTTTGTTTGACCAAAGTTTGAATCACCAAATATCACTTTGGGTCCAAGTTTGGTTTTGAAAGATGATAGATTCTCCTTGTTCCCTATCATGTGCTTTGAGCAACCACTATCCAGATACCATTGTTGGTTCATTGCTGGATAGGTCTTCACCTGCACATAAACAATTTATATGTTTTTGACCCAGTTTACCATGGGTCTAGGTTGATAACCTTAAACTCAGAAATAAAAGACATCCCTGCCTGACTCTTATATCCTTCAGGATGGTATCTCCTAGGAGGTACTATCCATTCAGTATAAGGGTTGAAGCATTGTGATGTAGGACTTCTAGGATTGATTGTAGATTCACCTCTGAAAGATTGTTCAAAACTCTGAGCTCCGTTCGACGATCGTCGAGCTGAGTTCGACGATCTTGGGTCAGGCCGTCGAGCTCCGTTCGAAGATCGACTATGCCAGAGTTCAGAAGTCGTCGACCTGAGTTCGACGATTCAGCCTGAGATCGCCGAGCTCTGTTCGATGATCGTCGACCTCTGTTTGACGTTTTCTATTGAACTTTGTTTTTCTTAGGTAAATCAGGATTCTTCCTAGCCACCTCTACAACTTCCTTTCCTTTATCTGAAATAAATTTAATTGGAGTTGTTAATACTATAGGTTGGCTGGATGAAGCACCCAAGCCCAGTGTACAATTAAATCTTGAGTTCACTGTACTTGTGATGTACATCAGTTTGATGCTTCTCCCATTAAGGGATTCTTCAAACTTCTTTGTCTGGGATAGTTCACTTTTCAGTTAAGCTATCTCCTCCCTACAACATTCTAGCTCCTCAGAAAGTTTGAGGTTATCTGACTTTAAAGTGTTATGTTTAGATAATTTATTTCTGAGAGAGATGATCTCTTTCTCAGACTTCAGCAGGTCTAAACAAAGTGCTTTAAATTCAAATTTAAAGTCCTCTGAATTAAAATCAAAGGAATCTATTACCTGGTCTTCTTCATCTTCATGTTCAGATTTAGATTCTGATTCATGTTCTGCATCAGAATTATGTTGGGAGGCATTGATAGCCATCATGCAGAACTCCTTCTCTTCAGCATCATCTTCATCATCACTTGAGCTTGATGAAGCCTCTGACTCTTCTTCAGTTTCACTCCAGGTTTCTGCTACAAATCCCTTCCTTGTATGTTTACTTTTGCTGGAGGAGGATTTGTTGTAATTGTTTCCCATGGAGTCCTTATCTCTTCTCCTATCTTTTCAGTCCTTTTTGTCCTTGTTCTGATTTTCTGGACAATCAGGCACAATGTGGCCTGGTTTCCTGTATCCAAAACAGATTATTTCTTTGTTATTTGACTTGTCATACCTTGGCTTCTCATGCCCTCTGGATGACCTCTTTCTGAAATCTTTCCTTGCCATCTTGTAGAATCTTTTGGACAGTAAGCTCATCAATTCTTCATTGCTTGTGACCTTGTCTTCAGGCAGATCTTCTGTAGCTTTGAATGCTATTGTCTTCTCCTTCCTGATGGATGGAGAAGCAGTTTTTTGCTCTTCTTCCCTATTCTTGATGAGCAGCTCATAAGATTTGAGCTTGCCCAAAAGAGCCTTTATGGTGATCTCACTTAGGCTTCTGGCATCCTTATTGGCCAGATTCTTGAATCCTAAGTGCTGGGGAAGCACATTAGGATTTTGTCATTTAGTTCAGTGAGTGAGATCTCCTTGTCCAATGTTCTTAATTCACTGACAATTAGACTGAGCCTGTTGTACATATCAGCAATTGGTTCAGTTTCTCCTTTCTTGAAGTTCTCATACTGGGATATGAGATGGGATCTTCTGTCCTTCCTTTCATCAGCAGATCCAGATACAATCTCAGAAAGCTTATCCTATATATCTTTTGTTGAACTGCATTCAGCCACCTTTTGGAATATCTCATCAGACATAGTATGAGCAAGGATATTCATAGCCTTTGCATCTGCAACTTTCCATTTCTTTATTTCTGCATCTGTTCCTGAGGGAGGTTGAACAGCACTTGTACTTGTAATTACTGGGGGTCTTGGACACACTGTCAAAACAGAATTAAATATGTCCTTATCAATAGAATTCATGTAAAGCCTAACCCTTGCCTTCCAAAGTGCAAACTTAGAAAGGTTGCACACTGGAGGTCTGGTGCTAGCATAATCTCTGTTCTGTGCCATGGTTTTGTAAGAAAATAAATATAATACAAATAATAATAATCCTCTATAAGATTGATCTTATCAGTGATCTTTTGGTTCAGGTGTTAGCCTGTTCAACCAATCTGTTGAAGATTCAGTTGTTGAGTAACCAACCTCCCTCTGATACCAATTTAAAGTGAGGATAAGATCTAGCTTACTCTAGAGGGGGGGGGGGGGTGAATAGAGTATATTAAAATAATTTACAATTTAAAACTGTAAAGCAGTGGAAGACTTGATTTACTTATATGTGTAATGTGCTAGCAGAAAAGTAAACACTAAAGTAGTAAGAAAATAGAAACACATAGCACACAGCAAAGCAAAAAGCACAGCAAACCAGATGACATAAGGAGCTATAGTGGTTCCCCAATAACCTTGGTACATCCACTCTTCTACCACCCTAGGTAGGAATCCACTGCAGGAATAGTTGATCAGGTGTCCTGGGCACCAATGAGCTTTTTATAAGGTGCTTAAAACAAAACCTATATTTTTTGATAAGGTGTCTTGCCACCACTGAGTTTTGACAAGGTCTCAGAAACCAGCCACAAAACTTTTGAAGGGAGTTTTGAGAAACCCTTTTACAGGAGAGAAAGGAAAAAAAATGAGTTGAGTTGTTCTTCTCTGTCAACAATCTTAGAGAAGACAAGTGGAAGATGTTTTCAAATCTCCCCCTGAGATCTGTAAGAGTTCAGGAAGATGAGCTTTGCTTAGGGTGATAGGCCTTCAGTTACTTCAGATCTCCAGCAAAAGATGATTTCAGTAGATGCTGAAATGTGTGATGTCTGGAGTCCTTGATGAAGCAACTTTTGAACACTTGATGCTTGAAGGAGTATAAAACCAGATGATCTCCTTCACAGTAATGTTCCTTGTGTTCTTGAAGAATTCTGACTCAGTAATTCTATAAGCTTTTGTCTACTGAGTCTATTCCAGAAGATGAATTCTTGATGAACCAATATTTCTTGTTCTCTCTTCTGTAATCTTTTTCAAAACTTGTCAGTTCTCTATCTTGTATTTCAAAATGACTCTCTAGTGAGTATATCAGATTCTGACTTCTTGATAGCCGTTAATCTGTCATAAATGACTACCTTAACTGATATCTGCCTCTGGAGGAAAGTCCTTAAGAAACATTCTAATTAGTCTTCCTTGAAACTTGCTCCAGATTGATTGAAATGGCTACAAAATCCTTTTCCATAAATGCTGAAAATAAGTCTGAATAAATTCCATAACTGTCCTGAATTTGAATCCTGAAATCGTCGATCTCTTCAAAAAAGCGTCGATCTGACTCAACGATCGTCGACCTGAGCTCAGAGATTTAACTTAGACTGAAAACAGAAATCGTCGATCTGAGCTATACGATCGTCGACCTGATCTCAGAGATTGGAAAAATAACTAGAGACAGAGCGTCGATCTGAGCTCGAAGATCGTCGAACGGAGTTTGACGCCTCATAGAACTAAGCTCAAAGATAGTCGAACTGAGTTCGACGTTTCGTCGACCTGAGCTTGACGAGAATTGTCCAAGTCTTCAGCACTTGAATTCTGATCTTTATAATGTCTTTGAGGGCATCTTTCAAACCTAAGTACTAACCCTAAGACTCATTCTAATTGACCTATCAGACTATACAGCAAGGTCAAATTAAATTCCTAAGCACATAGTGATCCTTACCCAAATTAGTAATAGGGTGTTCCAACAGAGTGCATTACATTGAGATCATTTCGTCGAACTCATAGGACACGCCCATACACAGGTCGTGTGCCCCACTCGAGGCCCACTCGAGACCCACTCGAGTATACAGAGTAGGAGACAGCTTTGGACACGCTTGTGTCCCAGGACCATGTTGCTCAACTACATAGCCCGCTCATAAATGAGATTTTGGGGCGTTACAGTGTACCCTACCTGATGACAGTTGTAGCACTCGGGCGGGGGAAGTGTCGCACCTCTGGGCCTCTATATCTCCCGCATCTGAAGAGGTTGAGGGTCCAATACCACAGCCTCCCTAGTCTCCTGTATTACCTCTTGGCAGCATTGGTCCTCTTCCCTTCTCTCATCAGCAAAGCAGCACCTCTGCTGATCATTCCTGCCTCCCTAACCTTGATCCTCAGTTGGCCTCTTCTGGCCTCGAGTCGTGTGCCAATCAGCCTCCATCCTCTTTACCATCTCCAGAATCCGAGGTATAGGCCTGTCGGATACAAACAGAAGAGCCTGTCTCAGGTCCTCTTGAAGGCCCTTATAGAACCTCTTAGTATACCCCGCTTCGTCCAACTGATAGGAGTCAACAAATCGGGCTAAGTGGTTGAACTCCCGGTGGTACTTCATCACCGTCCTGTTGCCTTGCCTCAACTACAGGAACACGTCTTCCAGCTCATCTCTTATCGATTGTGGATGAAGTGCTCCAATAGTGTGGCTCTAAACTCCTCCCAAGTGACATCAACAACCTCCCATTCTGCAAATGTTGTATCCAGAAGTGTCTTCCACCATCCCTTGGCATGAGACTCCAATAAGGAGACCACCAGAGGTACCCACTCCTCCAACGGACAATATATCCCGGTCAGCATCTCGAACATGATATCCAGCCACTCTTCTTTCCTTACGGTCGACTCCGTCCCAGTGTAATATGGGGGAGAGAGTCCGCAGAAGATTCTCAACCAATTGGCCCCCGGGTCCGGCTATGGATCCGGAGCCTGCTGGGCCCTGAAAACCTCTAGAATGGCCGTCAGTGTGTGCTCCATCTCCGACTGTAAAAATGGAGTGGGGGCCAATGGAGGTGGTGCAACATTCAGAGTTTACTGGGCTCTGCCCTGCGGTATAGGATATGCCGGGGGCTGCATAACAAAGGCCAATTGTAAGAAATTTGACCCAAAACTAGATAAAGGTGGACAATTACAAGTGATCTCCCATATGGGCACACCATAGCTTCTGCTACGTAGTTTGTCCCCCAAAAAAAATCAAGCAGGGGTGACCCAAGGTTAGTGACTTTTACTCTTCCGATCGAGGTTCCCTCTTATACCAGTTTGTAAGACCCCTTTTTTTGCTTTAAAACCAACAAGGTCTTATGCCCAAAACCGCCGCTTTGCGGTGACACCAACACACTCGGGAAGGTCGTCACTACAAAACGCCGATCCTGCCTGCCATACCTATCGCAAAAGAGTAGAATATATATAAGAGTAATGTAAATCTCAAATACTAGTCCACCAGAAATCACATATAAATAAATCTCCACGAAGGGAGAGTCCACAGTAACAATAAATCAAGTACCAATAAAAAGGGATCCTTCCTGATACATCATGACCCTGACTACAAGTCACTCAATGCGAAAGCAAATCTATAATAGGTATTAATGATCTGGACTCACTGTCCCTGCTACCTGAACTCCCATGCTAGACTATCGTGTCTCCAAGCGCACCGAGCGGGGAGATGGAAAAGGAAGGTAATGAAGGTGGAGAGTAACAAAGGCAAACAGGTGGCAGTAGAACTAGTCTATCATTAGTTCATAAACAGAGCATGTATAAGTAATAGTAGGTAAGCAGTAGAAGTATACACATGATCAAGGTGAGCAATTAAAGTATGAGAAGACAAACTAAGTAAGTAACTATGACCTATAGCAATGTTCATACAAACCTATAGACCAAGGGGTCATTTTGTAAGGCATTTTGTACAAAGAGTCTCATACCAATTTATACAATAGATGTCACGACCCGCATTTTCTCAACAATTAAATTATATCAGAGTAATAGAAAATTAACGTTGTGATGCCACGTCATGCAGGGGATAACTACAGACGCTCAGGCAAGACTCCAAACTCTACAGTTTAAAAGAAAATCATAAGTTATTATGAATGAAATCCAGTTAAGTTAGATGGTCGTATCCCTCGACACAGTGGATCAACTAGTCCACGAGTAAAATATATTTATACGCTGTGGAAAATACTTCGGTTAAGATGATTTGACATCTTACATGAGCGTAAACGTCCCCGAAGGACAACTCATGGTATGCAAGACTCTAAATTTAGTATAATATGAAAATAGTCTTTACGTTACTTTGCAAAGTAGTACTTTATATTTAGAAATATGGCATGTATGAAGTACATATAGTAATGCTTTTATAAATTAAAATAACTAACATGCATCCTAGCATAAAGCATTCCCAGTGAGCAAGTAAAACAACTTCCAAATAGGCAAAAATAGCAATTTAAGTCACATACTTAGCATCACCAAAGAAAACCACCAGTGGGAGTCAACAACCTGACCCGAACCCACTTGTGAGTTTGCTTGTCTAAATATAAGGAAACAAAAAAGATCTACCTCACAGGCTGAGGAAGAGGAATCTCGAGAACCCAGGAGATCACTAGCAGGCCCAAAAGAAAACCCGCCGCTCAGGCGGCTACTGCTCTAAACCTGGGGCATTCAAAGAAAGAATACCTCAGCAAGGATATAATTAAATAGAAATGGAGCATTAGATCATAAGCAATGAAAAAAAGGGTTTACAAAACCCTACAATAGAATGTTGTCAAACTCAGCAAAAGGAAATAAATGAGACTGCAAAAAGTAAGACACTATCCAAAGAATAATCAAAGCGCACCAAGTGCGAGAAATTAGCAACATGCCCTGCTAAAAACCTGCAGGAGCAACAAGGCAAGCATATGCTAAAATAGCAATTTTGAAAGGGAAAGGAACTAACAGTCCTTACTTGTGAATTATTAGCAGTGGTAAAACCATGGATCTGGGTTGGTGACCAAAAACAGTCCTCATCCAAACAACCAGATCCAAAATTCTCAAGGGTACAATGGTGGCAGCCCTAGGGTCCAACACACCCATGCAACCAGCCCAAACCAGGGCAAAAAATGGTAGTGGCCACAACTCTACACCCAAACCACCCCTTATAGAGCAACCAAAAAACCACCTACCATAATTCACGATTCGGCCTTCAAAACTAACCGAAAAACATCACCAAACCAAAATAAAACCCACACTAACCAACTCGGGAGAAAAACACCAGCCTAAGGAAAAAGCGTCGAATCCACTCAATGCCGCATTGAGTGAGTACGACTCACTCAACGCCAAACACTAAGCAGGGAAGGCGTCGAGTTTACTCGACACCGCGTTCAGTGAGCTCCACTCAATCAACGACAAAAAACTTAGACGCAATAAAACCCTCACTAGACGACGGCATTGAGTGAGTTCAGCTAACTCAACGATGTCAATATTAAACGACCAACTGCGTTGAGTGAGATCACCACACTCAACGCTTTTGACTTAGAGCAAAATAAGGCCGACGGTGTTGAGTGAGTTTAGCTCACTCAACACTGTCAACGCTAAATAGCCAGCATCATTGAGTGAGTTCACCACACTCAACGCTAAACACTAAACAGCCAACGGCATTGAGTGAGTTCACCACACTCAATGCTTTTGACTTAGAACTAAACAAGGTCGACGACGTTGAGTGAGTTCAGCTCACTCAATGTTGTTAACGCTAAACAGCCAGCGGCGTTGAGTGAGTTCACCACACTCAACGCTTTTGACTTAGAAAAATCTGCCTGACTAGACGGCGTTGAGTGAGCTCAACTCACTCAACGCCAAAAGACTTGGAAAAATCTAACTAGGCAGATGACGTTGAGTGAGCTTACCTCACTCAACACTGTCAACGCTTTTTACTTAGTCTCAAGACCGAAAAACTAGGCATTGAGTGTGCACAGCACACTCAACGCTTTTACACTTAGCCCTAAAACTAAACCTTGGCCCTAGGCTAACACTCAACGCCTGCTCACAGAGAGTTAGCAAATATAATTTCCTTCCCAAAATACCCTGCTAGGCTACAGCTTCCCACAAACCAGCCTATTTCCTCTTATAACATGGACTAACTAGACTTATTATACCCTAATAGCAGGTTAACCGAAGCCAAAACCTACAACCTACTAAGACTAAGCCTAAACGAGCTATACAGCAGCCCAACGCTGGACAAGATTAACAGTAGCCCTAAGTTCTAAGAAGAGAACAAAATAAAATAGCTACCAAAAAGGAATTAGATGAATAATAGTAGATGAACAAAGAATCAGATGAATATATTATAGGAATCAGAAATCAGATGAATAACAATTCAACTTGGCAAGGGCAAAGAGCACCACTTGCATCTACTTTCCAGGAATCGGCAGCTACTCTCCTCACTCGGCACCGATAGCAAGATCAGCCACCTAAGAGAAGATCTGGAGCTTTTTTAGAGGGAAGAAAAGCTAACTCGCAAACCCTAGCTGCAAGGAAAAACCTAGAACTCAAAATACTTACCCTTGGGAGGTTGATCCGGGCAAGAGCAGTCTAGATTGGCCTTCGTACGAGATATCCAGGCTCTATCTAGCAGGAAATTGGCGGTCGGAGCTCTAGCTACTCCCGTCGCCCTAGTTCCTCCCGCTGGAAGCTAGCTAGCAGAAAGCTTGGGGAAGAGGAAATGAGGGAAAGACTAAAGAATGGCCATATAAATTATCTCTCCGCTCAGCTAGATATAATATACAATATTTTATACTCAGCCACTTAACTAGTCTGACACTAACCTTAAATAATCAGCCACTGGCTATATATAATATCTATTATAATATCATAGGCTGTATCATAAACCATATCATATAAAATATCAAGCTAACAACACTTAGCCACAAATAAGCCAATAGCACAAACAATAATCAAGAGATAATATTATATCAGTTAACTAAAATAATACGCAAAAATGACGCAAAAAACAAACGATCTCGGAATTTGACGAAATTCGCATCGTAGCTAAATACCCATGCTACGAAAACAATGGAGAAGTCGAAATCAACATCCGACGAACAAAACTCGGGTTAACACCTCCCGAAGACAAAACACAAGCATTCCTGAAGAGGCTCCACCGAGTCACCAAAACAGACTCCGTCTTGCTAGGGAATCTTGCAACATACTACAAAACATGCCACTCAGAGAACCTAAAGAGCAAAGACCACTCTCTAACAACAGCAAAGGCAGAAAATGCGTCATTGTAATGCCAAACAACGATTAAACAATAACATAAAAATCGGGGGCGTTACAGTCACTCCCCCTAAAAGAAAGTTTCGCCCCAAAACTTTAGGCACAATACTTCTACCATAGAAGGGAAATAACAAACCAAGAGTTATACAGAAGAATACATACAAAGCAAATATCAGGGAAACAGATGAGGGTGAGGCTCCCTCATAGCCGACTCTAATTCCCAATTCGCGCTTTCTATGCCCTGATTTCTCCACAAAACTTTGACCATCGGGAATGACTTCCTCCGCAACACCCGATATTGAGCATCCAGAATGCGAACAGGCACCTCAACATAAGAAAGATTTGGCTCTAACTGAGGCACAGAATTCAAAACTTGCTCATCTCTTAGCACACACTTCCACAGTTGGCTTACGTGAAAAAATCGTGCACGCCAGGAAAGGGTGCGGGCAAAACCAGCCTGTAAGCTGACACACCAATCCGCTCAACAATCTTAAACGGTCCCACATATATTAGGTCTAACTTCTGGTTCTTAACAAACTCTTAAATCCAACCATCGAGGAAACTTTAAGAAATACCAAGTCCCCTACATCAAACTCCAAATCAGATCTACGCTGGTTGGCGTTCTTCTCATATCATTCTTGGACTATCTGAAGCTTCTCTCGATTAAGCTTCACAGCAACTTCCATTTCTTCAAGCGTATCCGGACCCAGCAAAGATCTCTCGCCAACCTCAGTCCAAAATAGGGGATGAAAGTAAGGGTTAGATCTAATATACTCAAGAGGGGGGTGAATAGAGTATTTGTTAGTAATTAAAATCTTTTGCTGAATAATATAACTTGTTCTTAAACTCAGATGCTATATCACAGCACAACAGATTAAACTAATAAAAATTACAGAATACTAACTATCATAGCCACAGCAAGAATAAAAGAAAAAGGCAACTAGACAACACAAGAATTTTATAGTGGTTCCCCAACCTGGGTACATCCACTCTTATACCACCCTGGTAGGAATCCACTCAGGTTTTTGTTCAGGTGACTGCCACAAATGAGCTTTTGGTAAGGTGCTCAAAAACCCAACCTCAGGTCTTTTGGTTAGGAGACTTGCAACCAGGAATCACTTTTGAAGGGAGTAGAGAACCCTTTTTACAAAGGGGGTGAGATGTCACAACCCGCATTTTCTCTGAATTAAAGAATTATCAGAGAATGAGAAAACACGCGTCATGATGCCACGTCAAGCAGGGGATAAATGCTGACGCTCAGGCAAAACCATCTACTACACTTTATGAAAGAAATTTATGAGTTTAATGATTAGAAAATCAGTTATACTTTAGAGGCCGTATCCCTCGGCTCTGTGGATCACCTAGTCCACAGTTAAAAACTATACTTAAGCGCTGCGGAAAAAATATTTTATTCAGGTTTGACATCCTAAGAAGTGCATAAGAGCCCTAAGAGGACCACTTATGCTATGCAAGACTCTATATTTAATTTATATTATATATAAGGAAACGATCTTTATACGTTGTTTGGAAAATAGTGATTTACCTTTATAAAACATGTTGATCATGCTATATACTCATAATAATAATTGTAGTTTTAAAATAACTAGCAACCTAGCATAAATCCTCCCCAGAGCAAGTAGACTATCTCTAGAAAATGGTAACAGCAAATGTAATATATCTAGTACAAAGGTAAAAACTACCAGTGGGCGCCAACAACCTGACACGAACCCACAGGCAAATACGTATGTCTGTAAGAAAAGTACAGAAAAACTACCTCACTAACAAAGCAACAGGATCTCCAAAGTCCAAGAGACCACCAGCAACACCACCGCAACCTAGCCACCAAACTGGCTACTGCTCAGAACCTGAGGCATTCAAAAGAAGAAAGAATACCTCAGCAAGCAAAACAAGGAAAAACTGCATGGAAGTCTCAACCAGGGAATAAATAAAAGAGGAAAACACACAGCAAAAAAAGTCACAACTGCCCAAGGCAAGACAACAAGGAATGCACTATGTGCGAGGAAACAGCACCAACCCTGCCCAGAAACTACATCCTGCAGGGTATACTAGGTTACTAAGAGCCCAAAGTGCTACAATCTACCAAGGGAGAAACTTCTAACACCTTAAGCTGTGGGAGATGGTAGTAGCAAAAACAAACAACATGGATCCGAGTTGGAGGCAAACTCAGTCCCCCAACCACCATTTCCAAGCCAACAAGCTCAAGGGTCTATATGTGAAAGCATAAGGGACCTTCCACCCCCTTACCCAGCCTGTACCTGGAGCAAGATAGAAGAATAAGGGTGGCCTTGGCTAAATTACACAACACCTCCCCCCATGAAGAGCTTCAAACCACCACTACTAACCACGACCCATGATTCGGCCTTTAGGAAAGAAAAACATGGCCGACAAGGAAACTCAAAATAAAATCAAGGAATTCACTCGGGAACGAAAATCGAGGAAAGAGAATTAGTATTGAAGTTACTCAACACGGCTTGGCGTTGAGTGGAACCCACTCAGCGCCTAACCAGACCTTGGCATTGAGTGAGTTAGCCTCACTCAGCGCTAGAACAGCCATGGCGTTGAGTGAGAATCACTCACCCAACGCCCTCCGCAAGAACAGCTCTGGCATTGAGTGAGCTATCCTCACTCAACGCCAAAACAACCATAGCGTTGAGTGAGGTCCACTCCCTCAACGTCTTCAGCAAAAGAGGCAGCGGCGTTGAGTGAGCTAACCTCACTCAACGCCAAAATAGCTTTGGCGTTGAGTGAGGTCCACTCCCTCAACGCCTTTAGCAAAACCATAAAACCCAACAGTGCCGTTGAGTGAGTCCACCTCCCTTGACGCCAAAGCAGCTTTGGCGTTGGGTGAGGTCAACTCACTCTACGCCAAAGTTCACTCTCGCAGGAAAACCCTAAATCATCGCCAACAAGAGGAGGTTGGCAGGAATGCCGACTGATTCTCGCCGAATCGGCGGGAATGCAGGATGATTCTCGCCGAATCGACGAGAATCCACGATGATTCTCGCCGATCGGCGGGAATCCAGAATGATTCTCGACGAATCGGCGAGAATCAACCTTGATTCTCGCTAATTCGGCGAGAATCATCCTGCATTCCCGCCGATTCGGCGAGAAACAGTCGGCATTCCCGCCGACCTCCTCTTGTTGCCGATGATTTAGGGTTTTCCTGCGGGAGTGAACTTTGGCGTAGAGTGAGTTGACCTAACCCAATGCCAAAGCTGCTTTGGCATCGAGGGAGGTGGACTCACTCAACGCCACCGTTGGGTTTTGTTGTTTTGCTAAAGGCATTGAGGGAGTGGACCTCACTCAATGCCAAAGCTGTTTTGGCATTGAGTGAGGTTAGCTCACTCAACGCCACTGCCTCTTTTGCTGAAGGCGTTGAGGGAGTGGACCTCACTCAACGCCATGTCTATTTTGGCGTTGAGTGAGGATAGCTCACTCAACGCCAGAGCTGTTCTTGCGGAGGGAGTTGGGTGAGTGATTCTCACTCAACGCCATGGCTGTTCTGGCGCTGAGTGAGGCTAACTCACTCAACTCCAAGGTCTGGTTAGGCGCTAAGTGGGTTCCACTCAACGCCAAGCTGTGTTGAGTAACTTCAACACTATTTATCTTTCCTCGATTTTCGTTCCCAAGTGAATTCCTTGATTTTATTTTGAGTTTCCTTGTCGGCCATGTTTTTCTTTCCTAAAGGCCGAATCATGGGTCGTGGTTAGTAGTGGTGGTTTGAAGCTCTTCATGGGGGAGTTGTTGTGTAATTTAGCCAAGGCCACCCTTATTCTTCTATCTTGCTCCAGGTACGGGCTGCGCAAGGGGGTGGAAGGTCCCTTGTGCTTTCACATGTAGACCCTTGAGCTTGTTGGCTTGGAAATGGTGGTTGGGGGACTTAGTTTGCCTCCAACCCGGATCCATGTTGTTTGTTTTTGCTACTACCATCTCTCACAGCTTAGGGTGTTAGAAGTTTCTCCCTTGGTAGATTGCAGCACTTTGGGCTGTTAGTAGCCTAGTAGACCCTGTAGGATGTAGTTTCTGGGCAGGGTTGGTGCTGTTTCCTCGCACGTAGTGCATTCCTTATTGTCTTGCCTTGGGCAGTTGTGACTTTTTCTGCTGTGTGTTTTCCTCTTTTATTTATTCCCTGGTTGACACTTCCATGCAGTTTTTCCTTGTTTTGCTTGCTGAGGTATTCTTTCTTCTTTTGAATGCCTCAGGTTCTGAGCAGTAGCCAGTTTGGTGGCTAGGTTGCGGTGGTGTTGCTGGTGGTCTCTTGGACATTGGAGATCCTATTGCTTTGTTAGTGAGGTAATTTTTCTGTACTTTTCTTACAGACATACGTATTTGCCTGTGTGTTCGTGTCAGTTTGTTGGCGCCCACTGGTAGTTTTTACCTTTGTACTAGATATATTACTTTTGCTGCTACCATTTTCTGGAGATAGTCTACTTGCTCTGGGGAGGATTTATGCTAGGTTGCTAGTTATTTTAAAACTACAATTATTATTATGAGTATATCGCATGATCAACATGTTTTATAAAGGTAAATCACTATTTTCCAAACAACGTATAAAGATCGTTTTCTTATATATAATATAAATTAAATATAGAGTCTTGCATGGCATAAGTGGTCCTCTTAGGGCTCTTATGCGCTTCTTAGGATGTCAAACCTGAATAAAATATTTTTTTCCGCAGCGCTTAAGTATAGTTTTTAACTGTGGACTAGGTGATCCACCGAGCCGAGGGATACGACCTCTAAAGTGTAACTGATTTTCTAATCATTAAACTCATAAATTTCTTTCATAAAGTGTAGTAGATGGTTTTGCATGAGCGTCAGCAGTTATCCCCTGCTTGACATGGCATCATGACGCGCGTTTTCTCATACTCTGATAATTCTTTAATTCGGAGAAAATGCGTGTTGTGATAGTTGGTAACAGAGGGAGGTTGCTTGACAAGTTAGTCGGGCGACCTTCCTTTGATTGCTTTAGTAGTTTAGCATCATGTCATTCACACACCAATATGTCATCAGCACGTCTTTGCAAAAGCACGAACACTACACTCATAGCATAACATAAAGTATACGGGGCATATTATGTAGTATGGGATGCATAATATGTGTTCATATATGGACCCACCATAGGGGCAACATGTGAGGGTTATGTAGTATGGGATGCATAACCTTACCACATGGCTGTGACTAGCATGTTTTCTTTTCTTCGTTGCATGCGAATGTTATGTAGTATGGGATGCATAACATTTTCATTCATACACCGCTCATAACATGCATTAGGGCCTTTTTAGAATGCATAGCACAAACATGCATAGCATAACATTGCATAAGCACAACGTGCCAAGCTAAAGACTGGCAGGATGACATATGTACACACATAAGTTTTCGAGTCAAAAATAATATAAAGTCATGCATTCCCGATCTAGGAACAAGAATTAGTATGGTGGTGGTTAACCATCCTAGGTTAGGTCATAACATCAATTTTTGTAAAAAAAAATTAAACTCCCAGAGCAAGTTTAGCAGCTTTAAGTTCATATCTATATATATATTGTCTGTACTTGTAGTTGGGTCTAGCCATTGTACTAAGATCAACCTAGTGTAGCTTTGACTTTAGGATGGCGAGATGTCCTTCAACTAGATCGACTTTCTATCTGAGGGTGAGTCATCTGGAGCTCATAATGATGTGATAATCGAAAGCTTGTGGCAGAGTAGCGATTCTTTGAGCAGGCAGTTGGTGGAGGTGTGAGCCCAGATCCATTCTTGGGTAGCAGTTGTGGCAGGACAGACTCAGGGAGTGCAAGGCCCTACAGGGGGGATTGTTGTTCCTCCCCCTCCTGCACCCTTAAGACCTCCAGTGGTGGTGCCAGTGGAGATGGCCTTCATCTCACAGTTTCAGAGGTTGAGCCCTCCCACTTATGACGGGAAGGCAGATTTCATGGTGATAGACGACTGGCTAATCTCCATGGAGGAGTTGTTCTCGTACTCAGGGATTGCAGATGATCAGAGGGTGATGATAGACTCCTATCAGCTTAAAGGTTTAGCTAAGAGTTCGTGGCTGAGAGAGAAGGAGAGCTTGGTAGCTAGATGCTCTTGGGAGGTGTTCAAGGAGATGCTATTGAGGAAGTTCTTACTCTCGGTCAAGCGTGACCGCCTCATGAACGACTTCCTCCATCTGAAGCAAAGGCAACTCACGGTGGGTGAGTATGAGATAGAGTTCAGCAAGCTGAGCCATTTTTCCCTTGGATTGGTCAGCATTGAGGCTGATCTAGTTAAGAGATTTCTCAGTGGTTTGAGGAGTGAGGTGCAGCAGTTGACCAGTGCTTATGGGCCAGAGACTTATGTAGGAGTAGTGGAGGCTGCTATGAAGGTGGAGGCTATTGAGACCGCGATGAGTAGAGGATAGCAAAGTAGGAAGGATAAGAGGAAGTCTGTGGAGGAAAAGAAACCCCAGGTACCCGGTACGGTTCCTGGAAAGAAGAGCAAAGTGGTGTGCAGTTTCTGTGGCCGGTCAGGCCACCCTGTCGAGAGATGTTTCAAGAGGGCAGCAGCTCAAAGGAAGGAGCAGGTTCGTGCGATTTAGTGTGCTCCTAGGAGAGATGTCTCATGTTCTATTTGCAAGCGACCCGGGCAAGATGCTGCCCAGTGCTGGTCCAAGGATAAGGTCTATTTTCAGTGTGGGCAGGAGGGACACATCAAGTCTAGGTGTCCTCAGGTCCAGCCTGCTCTTCATGCAGTTCCTCTTCAGGCATTACCTCCACCTCAGCGTGTGGACAAGGGAAAGGGAAAGCTGAACATGATCTCTTCCGAGGAGGCTGAAGCTTCGACTCGGGTCATCTCAGGTTAGTTGTCTTTCCATCCTGAATGTTTTGTTTTTGTCTTGCTAGAATGTTTGTAGTATTGTTGTGGTAGTTCCTTAGTTATATATGTTCCTATAGGGAAGTTTAAGGTGAAGAACCACTGGGCGCGTGTTCTGTTTGACTCTGGCGCTACCCACTCGTTCATTACTAGAGCCTTTGTAGAGCGACATCGGTTGACTTTAGATCGAGTTCGGGATACCTTTCGTGTCAAGTTCCCCTCTAGTGAATCTGTGTTGTCAGATTTGGGCGTGTTAGATTGCCCTGTTTTGTTGGGGGACTTCCTTACAAAGATAGACCTGAAGATGATTGATCTGGAGTACTTCGATGTTATTTTAGGCATGGACTAGCTGTCTAGGTATGATGCAGTCATTCAGTGCAAAGGGAAGCGCTTGGACTTCATCAGGGACGACGGTCAGCCCGGAAGCGTGTATGCAGATCTGAGCCAGGATACTCCTGTCATCTCTGCGGTATGTGCTCAGAAGTTTTTTTCTTTCGGATTATTTTGCTTGTTTGGTCTCGGTGGTTGGGACCGCTGTTAGTGTACCGCTCTTAGAGGAGATTCCAGTTGTTCGTGATTTCACCAATGTTTTCCCTAATGAGATTCCTGGTCTTCCTCCCGAGCGGGATGTTGAGTTTGTGATCAATTTGGAGCCGGGTACGCGTCCAATTGCTAAGGCGCCGTACCGGATGGCCCCTCGAGAGTTAGAGGAGTTGCGAGTCCAGTTAGATGAGTTGTTGGCGAAAGGGTTTATCAGGCAGAGTTCGTCGCCTTGGGGTGCTCCTGTTCTATTTGTGAAGAAGAAAGATGGGTCAATGCGGCTTTGCATCGACTATAGGGAGTTAAACAAAGTCACAATTAAGAACAGGTACCCTCTGCCGAGGATCGATGATTTATTTGACCAGTTGCGCGGTAGCACGGTCTTCTCCAAGATTGACCTTCGTTCAGGCTATCATCAGCTTAGGATCCGTGAGGCAGATATTCCACGGACTGCGTTTAGATCGAGGCTTGGATATTTTGAGTTCTTAGTGAGGTCGTTTGAATTGACCAACGCTCCATCAGCGTTCATGGATATGATGAATCGGGTGTTCAGGGATTTCCGAGAAAAGTTCGTGGTGGTCTTCATCGATGACGTGGTTGTTTATTCTCGCAGTGCTGAGGAGCATGAGCAGCATCTGCGCTTGGTTCTATCGGAGTTGAGGAATCATAAGTTATTCACCAAGTTAAGCAAGTGCGAATTTTGGTTGCCTCAGGTCTCGTTTTTGGGCCACGTGGTGAATAAGAATGGGATCTTGGTTGACCCGGAAAAGATCGCAGTAGTGATGGATTGGAGTAGGCCGGGCATGCCCAAGGAGATCAGGAGCTTTCTAGGATTGGCCGGCTACTACAGGAGGTTTGTTGAGGGTTTCTCTACCCTAGCTGCACCTTTGACTAAGCTGACTCAGAAGAACATGGATTTTGTTTGGAGCGAGAAGTGCGAAGAACCCTTTCTGGAGTTAAAGAGGAGATTGTGCACTGTTCCCGTTCTGACCCTGCCTTCTGAGGGTGTGGATTATGATGTACACGTGGATGCTTCGCATGTAGGTCTGGGATGTGTATTAATGCGGGTTGTGACATGAGAGAGTGATGATGTCTTCTATTTCTCAAGTATTCAAGTGAGAAGACTCTGTGGATTTGATGGTGGCAAAAGCTCTCCCTGAAATACTGAATTTATTCAGGGTAAAAGGAACTTTGCTTCAGGGTAATAGGCCTTCAAGCTTTCACTTCAACCAGAAGAACTTCAGGAACTCTTTGACAGATGCAGTAGTTGTTGTCCTTTGGAAGTTCCTGAGAGGATGACAGAAGAATAAAACTCTTGATTTAAATGGTTGTTCTTCTTCTTCTGAAAGCTATTCTTCTTCTGGTCTAGCAGTTCTTTCTTTTTAGCGCTTTGTTGTCAAGAGAGAGCGAGAGCAGACGGAATCCTTGTTGCGAGACGATGGTGTTCTACTCTTCCTGACTGGTTTTCTGTGTGTCTGTATCAGTTGTATGTTCTGGAAGAAGAAAAATCCATCTTTTAAATTTTCTATGTAAACGTCTTTTTGAATTTTGAAATCCTTTCTACATTCAATGCTAACGGCCAGAGAATATTTTGCATTGATTGGTTTCCCCAACTGTTCCTTTGCAAAACGGCAGGCAATTATCCTGATGAATAACATAATTAATGCCCTTATCTAACGGTAATATTCAGAGAATATTAGAACATTAATTACTCAGGAATCATTGCAATATAATAGGAACAGGGGAGGGAAACAGCCAAGTCTGGATTCATTGACCTGAGTCCATAGTTCGTCGAGTTGAGGTCCAAGTTCGTCGACCTCTGAATGGCTGACTGCTGCTTGACGACATTCCTATTCTGTGCACCAAGTTCATCGATCTGATGTCCAAGATCATCAACCTGAGAACTGAGTTCGTCTAGCTGAGTTCCAAGATCATCGACCTGAGTTTTGATTCTGGACTTAGACTGTTTTCTGGTGCTGAGTGTTGAAACATCATTTTGGCGTTGAGTGTGATGTTCTCTGTCATTGAGTGTGATGTCCTCTAGTGTTGAGTGTTGAATCATCATTCTGGTGTTGAGTGTGATGTTCTCTGGCATTGAGTGTTGAAACATCTGATCTAGAATTAGTCGATCTTGGACAAGAGAACAGAGTTCGTCAAGCTGAGAACCAAGCTCGTCGAGCTCAGCTCAGAGAATTGTCTCTGAGTTCGTCGAGCTGAGCACGACTTTCATCGACCTGAGATCAACGAACATAGAGCTCTTTTTCTAAGTCTTGAATTTTCACTAAGTTTTGAGTCTCTGGCAGTGTTGGAGGCTGGTCCCTGGCATTATTGACTCTAGACTAGACCTAGACTCTAGGACACAACCATGACCCTGGCTATACATGTTGGGTAATATTCTAACTTAGTGAACCAAGCCCAAATCCAACTAGGGATCCAATAATCTCCCCCTATTTGGGTGAGGTAACTAATTATAGACTCAATGATAAAAAGAAATATACAAAGCAAGAAAATATATATCTGGCAGAGAATGAAATAATATATATGCAGCAGATATATTTACACAGTTAGCTTTGTATCATAGAACATAGTTTTTCAAAAGTATACCATGCACATAGGAGTTCAGGTTCGATTTCTTCTGTTTCTCCGCTTCTTTGCTCTTTTCTCCAGGCTGAGTAAAGATGATTTCCCTTTCAGGATTAGCAGCTTCTTTCTTTGACATGTACATATTTGCTGCTCCAATCACTGTCAGGGTGGAGGTTCTGGATACTACAGCCTCTGGGTGTATTGTCATGTACTCTGCAGGATCAAACACTTTCTTGCTCACTTGAAGTTTATCCAGTTCTTTTTCTCTGTGTGAAGACATAGTTGTGAACTTTGTTGGATATTCACCCTCTTCTCTATCCTTCTTTATTTGTGACAGACCAATCAACTCTTGGAGCCTAGCCATCCTAAAGTTGGGATCAATATCCTAACTAACAGATGATTGATCATCTTGTGGGGGTAGCAGGGTAACAGGCTTGAATTGAGTGGAATGCTTGGAAATTTGTTACTTTTTGGCTTTCATCACTCTTAGTATACAGAGACCTTGGAGGAGCAATCTCACTATATTTTCTTTTGGGCTTGTGGGATTCTTTGTGCCTTCTTTGTTGAGCTTACTGTTTGGGAGGTGAGAACTCTGGTTTCTGATAAACTACCTCCTTTATTTGCTCTGTAGAACTGACATTCCTTTGTTGGCTGATGAGTATAAAAATATACAATTTTATTTCATATTAAATATACATATTTATAAATAAAAACCTTAGTTTTTATTATATAAAACTAACTATTTTTATTATATTGTATTTTTTTGTTTTAAAATTAAATTTTAAGTTTTTTTGAAATTCTGTATTTTTTTTCTTAGGTCACGCCCCTAGGTCACGCCCGTGACCTAGGGCGTGACAGCTCTTTTTATTTTCTTTTTTTCTGCTGATTTGCTGGACAGATAAAAATCGGGAATTCGATGGTCACGCCTGCTGAACATGCCCGTGCCAAAGGCGACACGCCCGTGACCCAATGAAGTTCTATCCAGAAGTCCAGCAAGCTGCCGCGCTGTCGCCACGCCTCGTACCGCCTGTTGAATTACATGCATGACACGCCCGTGACCTTTTCAGACACGCCCGTGACCAGCCCAATGTCTATCCAAATCTCCAGCTCGCTTGCCACCTGTCCTGACAGCCTGGAAGTCACACCCGTGACCCTGTCACGCCCTACCCGACACGCCCGTGTCAGGGGGCGTGTCACCTGAAAATTTTTTCTATAAATAGGCCGGCAGGGATTTGTAAATTCAATTGAACTCCAGTAGATTCCTTAAGAACTGTTAGGACTCCCCAGCTCTCTGACAAGGAACTGGTAGTAGCTTTCAAGTATTCTAAAGTTCTGTAAGTTGTAATTTTTCAGCTTTATTTTCAGCTTTTTAGAAAGTTGTAATATTTTCGGACTTTATAAAATAGACTCTTTCAATTTCAATTCTGAGTACTTTACTGCTTTCTTTTACTTTATTTTTTTTTATACTATCCCGAATGAAAGACGAAGCTCTGCTTATGTCCTGGATTAAGATAGTGTAAAACTGCTTTCAAATCTATTTTCAAAACCCTATTCTTTCATACTATCCCGAATGAAAGGCGAGGCGAAAGCCTAAGTCCTGGATTAAGATAGTGCGGAAGCGCTGCAAAATTTTACTACCCTATCCCAAAAACAAAGGTGAAGCGAAAGCTTAAATCTTGGAATGAGATAGATAGGTAGATATTATTTTCTATACTTTATACCGCCCCCATCCTGAGAAGAGGCTAAGAACCCTTAGCACTTGGTCAAGATGAGCTCTGGGCTGGATACTATTTTCAACTATTTCAACTCTACTTTCTAGTTATTCTAACTAGGGTTTTCTGTTAATTGATCATATACCAGGTGACGAGACACTACGTTTACGTTAACCCGTTTAAACGCAAGCCTTCCCGGTCGTACTTTCGAGTCAGTGATGCTACCAAAGGGACCCTCTCGTAAAGTTAGATAATTATGAAATAAAGTTGTTCTTTAATAGCTGAATTAATATTCGCTCAAGTTATTCTGAAATCGAGGACTACCTTCTAAGTCCCTATCTTAATAAAATCACGTATATATATTTTTCTATCTTTAGTTTTTAATTACAAACTCCACTCCGTTCTTTCGATAAAATAATAGTCAGTTCTAAAAAGTAGAATAATTAACACCGATCCCAGGAAAAATACGACCTTGATATTTTCTACAAAATACTATACTCCTATGCGATAGGTACTCTTGCCTTAATCCACAGGATATAAGTAAGTAAACAAAGAGATAGACTTATATACGTAAAAGATTATATAAAACCAAATCTATCTTCTTTAAAACAAACTTTACTTATCAAGCTTTTTGGCGCCGTTGCCGGGGATTAGTTTATTTGTGTTAATATTTGAAAATAAAAGAACGCTATTAATTTTATCTTTTCTTTTTCTTGTTATCTAAAAACCTTAGTTTTTATAAAAATAAAACAAACATAAAATTCCCTGAATTTAAAACTTTGTTTTTATAAAACCTAATTTTTTATTAACAAGTTTATTAACCACTAACGAATTCTAACAGAAAAACCTAACCTACTATTTAACGTATTTTATATAAACTTGAAAAATAAAAATAAAAAGTAGTTTATAATAAAAAACCTGCTTTTATTATAAAACTTCTTTTATAAAAAAACTTGTTTTATATAAAATAAAAATAACTTGTTTTTAGTTATTTTTCGTTTTAAGTCTTTTTTTGTGTTTTTATTTGTGTTTTTACTTAGTTTTTTTTTACTTAGTTTTTTTTTTATTTTATACAAAAGTCTTTTTTAGTGTATGACCCGCGGAACTCCATCTGATTTAACTCTTGGACTTGATCCTGAAATCGAACGCACCTTTCCCAGGCGCCTCCGATCTCTGAATCAAGAGCTCGTGTTAAATCTGGAAGAGTCCGTAGGCACCGCACACATTCAAGAAATGGCAGCAGAGCAACAACAAATGCCAGAGGTGGTCCCCCAAAGGACCATGTCTTATTATGCACGACCTAATTTAGATGACACCGGGTCTAGTATCGTTCATCCACCAATTGCTAATAATAACTTCGAGATTAAATCGAGTATAATCCAAATGATTCAAAATTCCGTATAGAAGACATATTCACGAAATATGTCAGTATTAATGAGTCCAATATCCGGAACCTGACCGGATCAATTAAAAACTTAGAAACACAAATTGGACAAATATCAAAAATGCTATCGGAACGCCAACCTAGTAATTTGCCAGGAAATACGGAACCAAATCCGCGGGATACTGGCCATTCCAGTAACCCAAGTTGACAAGCCGTCCAACTACGAAGTGGCAGGGAGCTACCACCACCCGTTAGGGTAGAAAAAGAAGCTAAGGTTAGCCTTCCTACACCACTTCCCGTTACGACTCTGCCTCCTCAACCCCCGCGAATTTCTTCCCCACATGTTGTTGTACCTTATCCATCTAAATTAAAAGATGAGCGAGAAGATGAACAATATAAAAATTTTCTAAAAATGCAAAAACAAATTCAAATCAATATACCTTTCTGCGAGGCAATTGCACAAATGCCTAAATACGCAAAATATTTAAAAGCGTTATTTTCAAATAAAAAGAAACTCGAAGATATTTCGAGGGTTTTTCTTAACGCCGAATGTTCAGCCGTTTTATTACATAAATTACCCCCAAAATTAAACGATCCGGGACGATTTTCTATCCCGTGTCTTTTCGGTAATCTATTAATAAAAGATGCGTTAGCAGATTTAGGTGCTAGCATAAATTTAATGCCCTACTCGCTCTTTCTAAAACTAGGATTAGGTAACCCCAGCCCAACTAAAATGAGCATCCAATTAGCAGATCGTTCTATTAAATATCCAGTAGGGATAGTAGAGGATGTTCTGGTCAAAATAGACAAGTTTATCTTCCCGGTAGACTTTGTTATACTTGACATAGAGGAAGACGCCGATGTTCCCATAATTCTCGGTCGTCCTTTTCTCGCAACCTCTCACGCGATAATAGACGTAAGTAATGGTAGACTTCTCTTACGAGTAGGAGATGACGAAGTTACTATCGATATAGATCCCTCTATGAAAAAACTCTTTAATAAATGACGATTCCTGCTACCTTGCGGAAGCCTCTTTTGAGGAAAATGGTTTTCCCTATTCTGATTTATTTTCAATAACGGTAGAAGAATCGGACTTGGCAGACTTACCCATTTCAAATGAAATGCCTACCGATGACCCTTTAGAACCTTTTATATCCTTAACTTCTACAACTTTAAAAACTCCAACTTCATATGAAAAACCACCAACCCTCGAGCTGAAAACACTTCCTGCACATTTAAAATACGTTTTCCTTGAAGCTGAATCTAGACTCCCTGTTATCATTTCTGCCGAATTAAATGATAAGAAAACGTATGAATTAATAGAAGTGTTAAAACAACATCGCCGTGCATTAGCATGGCAAATTTCTGATATCCAAGGACTCAACCCATCTTTTTGTACGCATAAAATATTTTTGGAAGATAACCCTCGTAAATCTATCCAGCCCCAACGACGTTTAAATCCTAATATGAAGGATGTCGTAAAAGCTGAAGTAATGAAATTATTAGACGCAGGAATTATCTATCCAATCTCAGATAGTACATGGGTTAGTCCCGTACAAGTCGTCCCTAAGAAGGGCGGTATAATGGTAGTACCAAACGCTAATAATGAACTAATTCCAACACGTACTGTTACGGGTTGGAGGAAGTGCATCGATTATCGAAAATTAAATGATGCCACCCGTAAAGATCACTTTCCACTACCGTTTATAGATCAAATATTAGAGCGACTCTCGGGTCACTCATATTATTGTTTTCTCGATGGTTATTCAGGGTATTTACAAATTCCTATATCCCCTGAAGATCAAGAGAAAACTACGTTCACTTGCCCCTTTGGTACTTTCGCCTATAGGCGAATGCCATTTGGACTTTGTAATGCGCCAGCTACATTTCAAAGATGTATGCTAGCTATTTTTGGCAAGTTAGTAGAGGACATTATGGAAGTGTTTATGGATGATTTCTCCGTATTTGGAGACTCATTCCATACGTGTTTAGACAACCTCGCTCGTGTTCTTCAACGCTGTGAAGACACGAATTTAGTGTTGAACTGGGAGAAATGCCATTTTATGGTCCGCGAAGGTTTAGTTCTCGGTCATAAAATTTCTTCCCAGGGGATCGAGGTCGATAAGGCCAAAATAGAAATAATTGAAAAACTTCCTCCTCCAACAAATGTAAAATCTATTCGAAGTTTCTTAGGCCATGCAGGTTTCTATAGACGGTTCATTCAAAATTTCTCTAAAATAACAAAACCGTTAACTCATTTATTAGAAAAAGAAGCCCCATTTATATTCGATAGTGAATGATTAGTAGCATTCAATATTATTAAGGACAAACTTATCAACTCTCCTATTCTAGTAGCCCCAGACTGGTCCTTCCCTTTTGAGATCATGTGTGATGCGAGTGATTATGCGGTAGGAGCTGTCTTAGGACAACGAGTAGACAAATATTTTCATCCTATCTATTATGCAAGTAAAACTCTCACATCTACACAAACCAATTACACGACCACGGAAAAGGAACTACTGGCGATTGTATTTGCATTTGATAAGTTTAGATCTTATATTACACTATCGAAAGTTATAGTTTTTACGGATCATTCTGCTTTAAAATATTTACTAACAAAGGCAGATGCCAAACCCCGTTTATTATGTTGGATTCTCTTATTACAAGAATTTGATTTAGAGATCCGAGATAAGAAAGGCGCAGAGAATTTGGCAGCCGATCATCTTTCGCGACTAGAGAATGCTGCAACAGATACACTCGTGGAAGCCGACATCGAAGATAAATTCCCTGAAGAAAGTCTCCTTGCACTCGAAAAGGTAACCAACTCTTCTACTCCTTGGTTCGCAGACTTGGCTAACAATTTAGTAGCCCGAGTCCTTCCAAAAGCTTTTTCATTTCAAGAAAAGAAGAAATTCTTTTCTGACTTAAAAAACTACTTTTAGGAAGACCCGTATTTATTCCGAGTCTGTGCCGACCAAGTAATTCGAAGATGTATTTCGAACGAGGAAGGACTAAAAATACTACGGCACTGCCACGAAGGACCAACCGGCGGTCATTATCAATCCAATCGGACTGCACGTAAAGCCCTTGAAGCAGGATTCTTTTGGCCTACTTTATTCAAGGACGCTCAAAAATTGGTAAGCGTTTGCAACCGCTGCCAACGGTCAGGTAACATTTCCCGTCGGGACGAAATGCCCCAAAACTTTTACTTAGAATGTGAAATTTTTGATCTGTGGGGCATAGATTTTGTAGGCCCTTTACCTCCTTCTTTTAAAAATCGTTATATCTTAGTAGCGGTCGATTACGTTTCACGATGGGCTGAAGCGCAAGCTTTACCCACCGCTGACTTGAGAGTCGTCGTTAAATTTCTGAAAACCTTATTTTCACGTTTTGGCATGCCTAGGGCAATAGTTAGCGACCGAGGTACTCATTTTTGTAACACCCAGATGGCTAAAGTGTTAGCCAAATATGGAGTTACTCATAAACTCGCTACCGCTTATCACCCCCAAACAAGCGGCCAAGTGGAGGTAGTCAATAGAGAACTAAAGCGCATATTAGAAAAGACTATAGATACCAATCGAAAAGATTGGTCCCTCAAATTAGATGATGCACTTTGGGCCAACCGTACAGCATTCAAAACTGCGATCGGTTGTACACCTTATCGTTTAGTATATGGAAAAGCATGTCACCTACCTGTAGAATTAGAACATCGCGCATACTGGGCGCTAAAATTTCTTAACTTAGATACAAACTTAGCCGCCGAACAACGAAAATTTCAACTCAATGAACTTGAGGAATGGCGTGCAAACGCCTATGAAAATAATAAATTTTATAAAGAGCGATCTAAGTTTTATCATGATAGGAAAATTAAATTTCCAAAATCTTTTTCACCAGGTGATCTTGTGCTACTATATAACTCACGCCTTAAATTATTTCCAGGAAAATTAAAATCCCGATGGACCGGACCCTATACTGTTAAACAAACCTGGCCATATGGGACTGTTCTTATTTCTCACCCTGAACTAGGAACTTTCAAAGTAAACGGGCACCGTTTAAAACTATATTTTACTGGGGACCCTTTTCAAAAAGAACCTGAAACCCTAACACTACTCCATAACCTCGAAATATAAATTCCATTGTATATTTCCATCTTTTATGCTTTTGTATATTCTGTACATATTTTTCACTTCATACATATGCCTAACATAAGTATGGGGGTGCTTTTTAGCTGCAAGTTATTTTCACTTTTATAATATCTCTTATGTTTTCAATAAAAGTATTGTTTATTTTAGTACTCACCAAAACAATTCCAAATTTTCAAAACCATACTATGTAAATATATTCCAAAAATCTGAGTTGATCAAAAAAATGCAAATTATTCAATTTTCAATTTTACTACTCCTTCTCATAAATAGATAGATATAAATATCCGGAATAAATTTGTAAAATCTTATCTTGTAAATTTCATTACAATCAGAGTTATTATTTTAGCAAGCCTGCTTTCAATATCAAAAGAAATACATATATATACAATAGAAGCAAACATATTATGTTCACCAAACAATTGTAGACTGTATTTATCCTTACTCCATTCTTAACGAAATATAAGAAATACAAACTATTATAGTTGCTCTCAAAATTTTTTATCCAACTCTTGAATATTTATTTATTTCTACTTGGCATGTTTTCTTACGCAAGCAAGTATCTAGGAGTATGTGCTCCTAGTAAAAGAAAAGATCTTATGTCAATGGAAATAAGATTTCATTCCGTACACATAGGCATCCAATAAATATGAAAAGATTATATGGAAAGGAGTATGTGCTCCTCTAAATATACATTGGATTCAAATAAAAACTCAAGTATGCTTTGTAATTTTTTGCCACTTTGGAATTACATTCCTAGTAGTTATAACAACGCATAACTTAGATAAAAAGATGATAGAATACAAAAATCTATCACTTCTACAAAAGCCTATTGTATAGGTAAAATTCCACCCTTCTAAAGTTGATATTCTAATTTTGTTTAAAATTTTGAGAGAGCATAAATAATATAATGCACATTTTCCAATATATCTCGTATAAAGATATAGTAATCATAAAGCCAATCTATCCTTGTTATATCTGATTTTAATATATGCTTACTATTTGTTTTCAAAAACTTTTATGGCTATAAATTCTAACTCTGATATCAATGATATGTACGATAATATTCAAATCTTTATTCACCGGATGTTTATACCTATTTTATCTTGACGAATCAAATTGATAGTAAATAGAAAATTTATTAACCTTGTAAATATACTCAACTCTATATTTGCTCTGGAATAGCAAAATCTAAGTATGGGGGTATTTGATGAGTATAAAAATATATAATTTTATTTCATATTAAATATACATATTTATAAATAAAAACCTTAGTTTTTATTATATAAAACTAACTATTTTTATTATATTGTATTTTTTTGTTTTAAAATTAAATTTTAAGTTTTTTTGAAATTCTGTATTTTTTTTCTTAGGTCACGCCCCTAGGTCACGCCCGTGACCTAGGGCGTGACAGCTCTTTTTATTTTCTTTTTTCTACTGATTTGCTGGACAGATAAAAATCGGGAATTTGATGGTCACGCCTGCTGAACACGCCCGTGCCAAAGGCGACACGCCCGTGACCCAATGAAGTTCTATCCAGAAGTCCAGCAAGCTGCCGCGCTGTCGCCACGCCCCGTGCCGCCTGTTGAATTACATGCATGACACGCCCGTGACCTATTCAGACACGCCCGTGACCGGCCCAATGTCTATCCAAATCTCCAGCCCGCTTGCCACCTGTCCCGACAGCCTGGAAGTCACGCCCGTGACCCTGTCACGCCCTACCCGACACGCCCGTGTCAGGGGGCGTGTCACCTGAAAATTTTTTCTATAAATAGGCCGGCAGGGATTTGTAAATTCAATTGAACTCCAGCAGATTCCTTAAGAACTGTTAGGACTCCCCAGCTCTCTGACAAGGAACTGGTAGTAGCTTTCAAGTATTCTAAAGTTCTGTAAGTTGTAATTTTTCAGCTTTATTTTCAGCTTTTTAGAAAGTTGTAATATTTTCGGACTTTATAAAATAGACTCTTTCAATTTCAATTCTGAGTACTTTACTGCTTTCTTTTACTTTATTTTTTTTTATACTATCCCGAATGAAAGGCGAAGCTCTGCTTATGTCCTGGATTAAGATAATGTAAAACTGCTTTCAAATCTATTTTCAAAACCCTATTCTTTCATACTATCCCGAATGAAAGGCGAGGCGAAAGCCTAAGTCCTGGATTAAGATAGTGCGGAAGCGCTGCAAAATTTTACTATCCTATCCCAAAAACAAAGGTGAAGCAAAAGCTTAAATCCTGGATTGAGATAGATAGGTAGATATTATTTTCTATACTTTATACCGCCCCCATCCTGAGAAGAGGCTAAGAACCCTTAGCACTTGGTCAAGATGAGCTCTGGGCTGGATACTATTTTCAACTATTTCAACTCTACTTTCTAGTTATTCTAACTAGGGTTTTCTGTTAATTGATCATATACCAGGTGACGAGACACTACGTTTACGTTAACCCGTTTAAACGCAAGCCTTCCCGGTCGTACTTTCGAGTCAGTGATGCTACCAAAGGGACCCTCTCGTAAAGTTAGATAATTATGAAATAAAGTTGTTCTTTAATAGCTGAATTAATATTCGCTCAAGTTATTCTGAAATCGAGGACTACCTTATAAGTCCCTATCTTAATAAAATCACGTATATATATTTTTCTATCTTTAGTTTTTAATTACAAACTCCACTCCGTTCTTTCGATAAAATAATAGTCAGTTCTAAAAAGTAGAATAATTAACACCGATCCCAGGAAAAATACGACCTTGATATTTTCTACAAAATACTATACTCCTATACGATAGGTACTCTTGCCTTAATCCACAGGATATAAGTAAGTAAACAAAGAGATAGACTTATATACGTATAAGATTATATAAAACCAAATCTATCTTCTTTAAAACAAACTTTACTTATCATTGGCTGCTTCCTTGAGAATGATGTCTAGATGACCTTTCCTGCCTTTGATATGTTCTGGTGAAGGTTGTGGGTTTGGAAGGTGCATCTGTCCCTTGAAAAGTAGTTCCAGAGGCACCAGCAGCAGTAGGAGGAGGACCTCTCTATAATTTTTGTGGGGGAGGAAAATATCTTCTTCTCTTCTTCCTTGCCTTTTGTTCATTTTTAGACAGCCACATCCAAGCTGGCATACCCTTGTATGGAGTTATGTTCTGCAGAATGTAATAGGGTGTGTCATTTGCTGGATTAGGTTTTGGGGCAGGAGGTGGAGGAGCTTTCCTTTTCTTTGAAACTTTCTTCCTCTTTGGGTCCTCATCAGAGTCATCATCATCATCATCAGAAGGCTGAGGATTGTCAAACATGGCAACAATCTCTCTTATTGTGTCATCAGAAGTTGTTGTCTTTTCTGTCTTTGAAGGAACTGGAGGGGAAACTGGAGAACTGTGTACATCAGTGCTTTGAGTAGCTAATTTATTTTCTTCCTCAATATCAGCCATGACCAGTGCATCTAAATCAAGCATTGGAGAATCATCCATAATATAAATTGGTGTTATTGGGGATGAGATGGTGGGGGAAGCAACTCTAGGAACAGACTCTGGAGATGCAAAAGTGGCCTTGAGCCAAATTGGTTTGGTATATGGAATTATAGCCATAGATGGCTTAGTGTTGTCTGTTAGTATATCTTCTACTATAACTTCTTCTTGTACTTCTTCTGCCATAACTTCTTCTTGTAAATCTACTGTTGTTTCTTCTTCTATTGCTACATCTTCTGCTGCTTCTACTTTGTCTATATACTTTTCATTTGATTCTACTGGCGCTACTTCTTCTGCTACAACTGCTGCTGCTTCTTCATCAAGTATCTCCCCCTGCCTGGTTTCAAGAGGAACTGAAGTCATACCCCCAATTGAAGAGGGAGCAGTAGTTAAGGCAGTAATTTGTGCAGCTAGAGAGGATATGGAGGCAGCAAGAGGAGAGATAGCCTCTTCTATGAGTGTTTTTAGGAGGGGTGTGAGGAGGGTAATGAGTGGGGAGACAAGGGAGAGATCCAAGTGTGGAGAGGTAGATGTTGTGGCAGTGGTTGGTTGAGTGGATATGGTAGGTGCTGGGGGAGTTAGAGATGGGGGTGGAGGTGGGATTTGAGTGTCTAGATTCATTTGGAGGAGAGGGAGTGTTTAGTGGGGATGATAAGAGGTTGAAGTATAGGTGGAATGATAGGTTGGTTTGGGGGATATCAGCAAGATGATGTGGAAGAGGAGATTGTGGTGGTGAGGGTACAAATGTATCAGGCTAGGGGGATGGAGTATTAGATGGAATGTTTGTTGGAGAGGCGGGAAGTTGGGATGCTGGAGGTATAGATGTAGGTACTATAATGGTAGTGGAAGGTGGGGTATGTTGTATTGCTGGTTGGGATGGAACCTGAGGAGCTGTAGGTGGTGGAGGGTTGGAAGGGATTTCTTCAATGGGGTGGGGAGTGGCTGGTACAGCCCTGGTACTTTCAGAAGTTCTGGTGGAAGAGGATGGAACCTGGTTGGCTTAGTGATTATCCTCTCCCACTTGCTAAATAGAGCACAAGTGAGTCGCTTGCTAGCATTAATGAATATGGTCGGTGAGACCAGTGATTCAGCAGCCTTCTCCTTGAGGAAGATCCCTTGGATCCTTCCAAAGCAAACCTACTTTTTATTGTTCTTCTTTCTAATCAGATCAAATAAGATCAGTTCCCAGTTCAATGTCCTTTTATTTACGATAGCACACATGACCAGGAACTGATGCCTGGTGATATAGTCTTGTGCAGTGTGCTTCCCTAGTAGCACCTTCCCCACAATGTCTTCGAGAAACTTGTACTCTGCAGACAAATGTTTCTTGAGCAATTTATTTGGGGTTTTTCCCGAATACCCCATCATGCTAAGCATCATATCAAATTACTCCGAGTTTATATCTAATTCTTCATAACCATTTCTCAATCCAAAAATTTCAGTTAAAACATCGGGGGTAAGAGAAACAGTAGTACCCGTGATTGTTCCAGTCATCATATTTTCCTCTGTAGAAGCTGTGTAAACCCATTCCTTGATCTCTGTTCCTGATATCTTGATGCGGGTGGAGAGCAGAGTCTACAACTGTTAGTCTTCAAATAACTATAGAATATTCAGGAAGATGGGATCTGATTATTGGAAAGATTCGAAGTCCAGGTCGAATCCAGTGTCAAACTTCATCGCCCCTAGAGTTCCTGCCGGAATCACCATGAGAGCACCTGCAAGAGAAAATGAGGATCAAGTGAAAGAGAACTAAAAGCGCGGGATAGAGGTCAAAGAAAACCTAAATAAAAGGTTTTCCAGAATATAAATCGACAGACTCCGTTCCACGAAAAAGAAATAGATCTTCAATTTGAGGTCGACGAAATAATTTGGACTTAAGAAATTCGTCGATCTCAGTCTGAAGGGTTGAAAACATTTCGCCGAGCTCCGTTCGACGAAAGTTTTTTGAAGTAGGTTTGTCAATCTAAGGTCGACGAAACTAACTTTACTAACAGGGAGTTCGTCGATCTCAGGGTGACGAAATCTGAAGAGTTCTTCGAGTGTAGAAAAAAACTAAATTAAGTCTTCTTCAATGATAATTCCAAGCTGATTTACAAAGAATAAGTGATTTCTTTCATCTAAGGGCATGGTGAAAATATAAGCTTTTTGCAAATCAGTGTAGATATAGACAAGTTTAATTTTGTTTTTGTCTACACACTCTCTAATGAAATGATGCCTAATGTCTATATGCTTAGTCCTACTGTGATTGACTTGATTTTGTGCTATAGGAATAGCACTTGTGTTATCACATAGTATAGTTGAATTATTTAAGTTGAACCCATAGTCCAGGAGTTGATTTTGAATCCATAGCATCTGGGAACAACAACTATCAGCTGCAATATATTCTGCTTTAGCAGTTTATATGGACACAGATGTTTGCTTCTTGAAGAACCAGGACACTAATCTCATACCAAGGAACTGGCAAGTTCTTGAGGTACTCTTTCTGTCCACTCTGCATCCAAGAAAGTTTGCATCTGAGTATCCAGTTAACTCAAACTCTGATTCAGTAGGATACCAGAGACCTAGACTAGGACAACCCTTTATATATCTTAAAATCCTTTTTAGAAAAATTAGATGAGATTCTTTAGGGTTCCCCTGGAACCTAGCACAAAGGCATGTGGCAAACATGATATCAGGTCTGCTAGTTGTAAGGTATAGTTGGGATCCAACAATGCCCCTATATAATTTCTGATCCATAGGTTTCCCATGTGCATCAGAGTCTATTACAGCATTTGTAGCCATAGGTGTTTTCTTTGTTGAGGCATCAACAATCCCAAACTTCTTAATAAGCTCTTTAGCATATTTAGCCTAGGAAATGAAGATGCTATCAGGGAGCTGCTTCACTTGGAGACCAAGGAAGTTGGAGAGCTCACCCATGCTACTCATCTCAAATTTTGAATGCATGAGGTGAGAGAACCTCTTGCATAATTTGGGATCAGTAGATCCAAATATAATGTCATCCACATATATTTAGACTAACAAGGTTTGATCCTTATGATGTCTAGTGAACAATGTTTTATCTACAATGCCTCTAATGAATTTATGCTCTATCAAAAAGCTAGCTAAAGTCTCATACCAAGCTCTTGGAGCTTGCTTTAGACCATAGAAGGCTTTATGCAATTTAAAAACATGATAAGGATGAGTTGGAGAGATGAAACCTGGAAGTTGTTCAACATAAACCTCTTCCTTTAGCACTCAATTTAGAAAGGCACTCTTCACATCCATCTGATAGACTTTGAACTTCTTGTAGGCAACATAGGCAAGAAATATTTTGATTGCCTCCAATCTTGCAACTTGTGCAAATGTTTGGTCATAGTCTATTCCCTCTTCTTGCCTATAACCTTGAGCAACAAGCCTAGACTTGTTTCTTACAATTACACCTTGGGCATTCAGTTTGTTTCTGTATAGCCATTTGGTTCCAATAACTGGGTAGTCCATGGGTCTTGGAACCAAATCTCAAACTCTACATCTCTCAAACTGGTTTAGTTTCTCTTGCATAACAATGAACCAGTAGGGATCTTGCTCAGCATCTTTTATGGTTTGAGGTTCAACTTGAGAGAGGAAGCTGGCATACATCAAGTCTTGGTTGAGTTGATGCCTTGTCTGTACACCTACTATTATGTCTCCAATCACTTGGGATCTGGGGTGTTCCCTTAGTATGACAAGGTCAGTAGGTGGAGTTGGTTCAGCAACAGGAGTTGGATTTTATTCCTCCTATGGAATTATGTTTATTGTTGGTTGAAACTCAGCTACTTATGTGCTTTATTCTTCACTTTATTCTTCTTCTTGTGGAGAAGGATGTGTTGGGTCCTCTTTGGTGAGGCTTAGACCATCCAGATTCTCATACAAGTGAGGTACCTGCAAAGGATTATTGGTAGAAATTTCTTTCTCCTTGCAAGACATGTTAGCTTCATCAAATGTAACATGAACTGATTCCTCAATTTTCAGGGATGATTTATTAAATACCCTATAAGCTTTGCTTACTTGGGAATATCCTAGAAAAATTCCTTCTTCAGCCTTAGCTTCAAACTTTCTAATGTATCTCTTGTCATTATTATGATATAACATACACAGCCAAATACTTTAAAATAAGTGATTTTAGGTTTCTTCACTTTAAGTAATTCATAGGGAGTCATATTATTTAGTTTATGTATCAGGCTTCTGTTTAGTACATAGTTTGTTGTGCTTACAGCCTCTGCCCAAAAGGATAGGGGCATGTAAGCATCTGCAAGTAATGTTCCTGCAGCTTCAATCAGTGTCCTATTTTTCCATTCAGCTACCCCATTTTGTTGGGAAGTTCTAGGAGCTGAGAAGTAGTGCCTGATACCTTCCTTCTCATAAAACTCATGCATAAGAAGAGACTCAAACTCTGTACCATGATCACTTCTGATCAATGCAACATGAGTAGAGTACTCAATTTGTATGGTCTTGAGAAAATCTGTAAGAACCTTAAAGGTGTCTGACTTAGATCTCAGAAAGAACACCCAAGTGAACCTTGAGAAGTCATCCACTATGACTAAGCTGTTGGATTTCACTCCCGGGCTTTGTACAGTTATGGGTCCAAAGAGATCCATGTGTAGCAAGTACAATATCCTAGGTGAATCACTTTTATTTACTGATTAAAAACTAGATTTAGTTTGCTTGCCTAATTGAAGGGCCCTGCAGAGGCCTTCCTTCTTGTAGGGGCCAGAAGGTAAACCTCTCACAAGGTTGTCTTTAGATAGCTTAGCAATGTTTTTCATATTAACATGCCCTAGTCTTTTATGCCATAAATCATTCTGATTACTTATAATGTTAAGTAAGCAGATATCTGAATTGGCAGATAGAAAATTAACTATATATATGTTTCCTTATCTATTCCACATTAAAATAGTTTGTTTTTCTTTATTAGAAATAATACAGATAGTTGAGTTGAAGTGTACATGATAACCTTCAACACATAATTGACTTATGGAGATGAGGTTATGCTTGAGTCCTCTTACATAGGTTACCTTGTTGAATGTGACTGCTCCAATCCTTATTTGTCCATAGCCTTCAGATTGCCCACACTTTGAGTCTCCAAAGATTACCTTTGGTCCAATCTTAGACTTGTAGTTGAGTAGACTTTCGTTGTTCCCAGTCATATGCTTGGAGCAACCACTATCTAGGTACCATACATGATTTATAGCTGGACAGCTCTTCAACTACAAACAAAATAGTTTGTTATTCTTGACCCAGGTAACCTTGGGTCCTGGTTGATTTACATAACTATAACTAGAAATATAAGAGCATTCAGGTTTATTCTTGTAACCTTTAGGATGATATCTTCTTAGTGGTATTATCCATTGACTAAAAGGATTAATGTTTCTTTTAGAATTTAGGTTTCTGTTGTTAGGATCTGGGATCGACGATTTCTGGTTGGATCGTCAACCTGAGATCATCGATCTCTGCTCTAAGAATGAAGGTATTCATTATTGGGGCACCAAAATCGTCGATCTCTGGTCGACGAACCTTACTGATATCGTTGATCGTAGATCGAAGGTTGATTATTACTGAAATTTGCGTTCAGAGATCGTCATTCTGAGGTCGACGATCTGTTCATGTATCGTCGATCTGAGTTCGACGATAACTGCTGAACATTGTTACTTTTCTTATTCTTCTGTTTTTTAAGTTTGTTCTTAGTTTCAATTTGTTTAAGGACTTCATTAACCTTATTGACTTGTTGAGTGTTTTTCTTTGCATTATCAAAAACAAAGTTCACAGGTTTTGAAAGATGATTCTTCTGGATTAGGGTTGGTTCACTGGATGAAGATCCTAGTCCTAGTTTGCAGTAATTAGTTATAGTATTTAGTGTGCTGGTTATATCTAGCAATTTTAAGCTTTTGCCATTTAATGATTCTTCTAACATTTTGGCTTTGCTAAGTTCAGATTTCAGAAACATAATTTGTTCATTTGCATATTTTAATTCATTAGATAGATTTGCATTTTTAGAAGTGAGCTTATCTAGAGCATTTAATTTTTCTCTGAAAAGTTTGATTTCCTTCTCAGAGCTTATCAAATCTAAGCATAAATTTTTAAATTCAAATTTGAATTCATCAGATTCAAAATCATAAGAGGCTAATACCTGATCTTCAGCTGAAAGGCTTTCTTCATTATCAGATTCATCTGTATCTGATCTGCTACTATTGGAATCAATTTCCATGAGGCAAACTTCCTTTGCCTTTGCCTCCTCTTCTTCTTCACTGGAACTTGAAGATGAAGATTCATCTTCTGTTTCACTCCAGCTTTCAGCCACAAACCCTCTGTCCTTCTTTTTTTGCTTCCTGGAAGATGGCTTGCTGTAATGCTTGCTCCTAGAGTCCCTCTCTCTTCTGTTCTCCTTCTTCTGATTCTCTTGATATTCTGAGAGGAAATGTCCAGGTTTCCTGCAGCCAAAACATACCACCTCTTTAGTAAGGGTTTTATCATACCTGGGCTTATCATCCTTCCGAGATGACTTCCTCCTGAAATCCTTCCTTGCCATCTTATAGAATCTTTTTGCAAGCAAACTCATCAGATCTTCATTTATTGATGGAGTCTCAATCTCCTCAGCAGCCTTGAATGCATGGTTGTGCTCCTTCCTTGCTGGTGGAGGTGTTCTTTGCTCAGCTGCTTCCCTGGACTTGATCAGCTGTTCATAGGACTTTAATTTCCTAAAAGAGATTCAGTGGAAATCTAATTTAGGCTCATGTCCTCCTTGATGGGCCAGATTCTTGAATCCCATGAGCTTAGGAAGTACATGAGGATTTTGTCATTCACCTCTGTGAGAGTGATGTCCTTGTTTAAGTACTTTAGCTCATTGATGATTGAGCTTAACCTGTTGTACATATCATCTACTGTTTCAGCTTCCTCCTTCTTGAAGTTCTCATATTGGGCTGTGAGGTTTGATATTCTGTCTTTTCTCTCATCAGCAGATCCAGCCACCATTTGATTCAGGGAATCCCGAATGGCCTTGGATGATGTGCATTTAGCCACCTTCTGGAAAATTTCATCTATGGGCCAATATGTTCATTGCCTTGGCATCAATAATTTTGGCCTTCTTTTGAGCCTCAGTCCACTCAGGTGGTGGAACTGCATTGGTGCTTATTGATGCTGCTGTTGTAAGTGCTGTAGGGGGACCTATCAAAATGGAATTATAGATATCTTCATCAATGGAATTCATATATAACTTTATTCTTGCCTTCCAGATGGCAAACTTATTTAGGTTTCAAACTGGAGGTCGGGTGCTTGCAAAATCTTTGTAATGGGTCATGCTGTGTGAGTATAAATCTAATGGGAATAGAATGATAAGTCTAAATCAGGATCTTTGGTTCAAGGGTTAGCTTGTACAACCAAAAGAACTCCCCTCTGATACCAATTGAAAGTAAGGATTAGATCTAATATACTCTAGAGGGGGGTGAATAGAGTATTTGTGAGTAATTAAAATCTTTTGCTGAATAATATAACTTGTTGCTAAACTCAGATGCTATATCACAGCACAACCGATTAAACTAATAAAAATTACAGAATCCTAACTATCACAGCCACATCAAGAACAAAAGAAAAAGGCAACCAGACAACACAAGAATTTTATAGTGGTTCCCCAACCTTGGTAGATCCACTCTTCTACCACCCTGGTAGGAATCCACTCAGGTTTTTGTTCAGGTGACTGGCACCAATGAGCTTTTGGTAAGGTGCTCAAAAACCCTACCTCAAGTCTTTTTGTTAGGAGACTTGCAACCAGGAATCACTTTTGAAGGGAGTAGAGAACCTTTTTTGCAAGGGGGGTGAGAGAGTGATGATGTTTTCTCTTTCTAAAGTATTCAACTGAGAAGACTCTGTGGATTTCATGGTGGCAAAAGCTCCCCCAAAAATACTGATTTTCTTCAGGGTGAAAAGAACTTTTCTTTAGGGTAATAGGCCTTAAAGCTTTCAACTTCAACCAAAAGAACTTCAGGAACTCTATGAAAGATGCAGAAGTTATTATCCTTTAGAAGTTCCTGAGAGGATGACAAAAGAAGAAAACTCTTGATTTAAATGGTTGTTCTTCTTATTCTGAAAGCTATGCTTCTTCTGGTCTAGCAGTTCTTTCTTTCTAGCACTTTGTTGTCAAGAAAGAGTGAGAGCAGAGGGAATCCTTATTGCGAGACGATGGTGTTCTACTCTTCCTGATTGGTTTTCTGTGTGTCTGTATCAGTTGTATATTCTGGAAGAGTAAAAATACATTTTTTATATTTTCTATGTAAACGTCCTTTTGTATTTTGAAATCCTTTCTGCATTCAATGCTGATGGCCAGAGAATATTTTGCATTGATTGGTTTCCCCAACTGTCCCTCTGGAAAATGGCAGGCAATAATCCTGATGAAGACCATAATTAATGCTCTTGTCTAACGGTAATATTCAGATAATATTAGAGCATTAATTACTCAGGAATCATTGCAATATAATAGGAACAGAGGAGGGAAACAGCCAAGTCTGGATTCGTCGACCTGAGTCCATAGTTCATCGACCTGAGGTCCAAGTTCGTCGACCTCTGAATGGCTGACTACTGCTTGACTACTTTCCTATTCTGTGCACCAAGTTCGTCGATCTGATGTCCAAGATCATCGACCTGAGACCTGAGAACTGAGTTCGTCTAGCTGAGGTCCAAGATCGTTGACCTGAGTTTTGATTCTGGACTTAGACTATTTTCTGGTGCTGAGTGTTGAAACATCATTTTGGCGTTGAGTGTGATGTTCTCTGTCGTTAAGTGTGATGTCCTCTGGCGTTGAGTATTGAATCATCATTCTGGGGTTGAGTGTGGTGTTCTGTATTGAGTGTTGAAACATCTGATCCAGAATTAGTCGATCTGGGACCTGAGAACATAGTTTGTCGAGTTGAGAACCAAGTTCGTCGAGCTCAGCTCAGAGAATTGTCTCTGAGTTCGTCGAGCTGAGCACGACTTTCATCGACCTAAGATCGATGAACATAGAGCTCTTTTTCTAAATCTTGAATTTTCTCTAAGTCTTGAGTCTCTAGCAGTGTTGGAGGCTTGTCCCTGACATTGTTGACTCTAAGGACTAGACCTAGACTCTAGGACACAACCATGACCCTGGCTATACATGTTGGGTCATATCCTTACTTAGTGAACCTAGCCCAAATCCAACTAGGGATCCAACAGGAGAGTTTTGCAGCGCCTCCCATACAAGGCTTCAAATGGAGCCATTTGCAAGCTTTCTTGATAACTATTATTATAAGTAAACTTCATAAGCCTCAAACTCTCCTCCATGGTCTAAATTGTAGCATCTGATCATGTCCTCCACTATCTGATTAACTCGCTTTGTCTGACAAATGGTCTGCGGGTGGTATGCGGTAGAATACCTCAAATTTGTACCCAAACCTTCATGCAAACTCTTCCAGAAGCGAGACGTAAATCTAGAGTCTCGTCCTGATATGATACTTACAGGAACACCTTGCAACTGGATGACTTCATTTTGATATAGCTCAGCTATTTTCTTCATAGGGTAGTCAATCTTATAACGTACAAAGTGAGCACACTTCGTTAATCTGTCCACAATAACCCAGACTGAATCATGCCCTCGAGGAGATCTCGGTAAACCTATGATGAAATCCATTGAAATACTCTTCCACTTCCAACTCGGAATTTCCAAGGGAGTCAACTTGTCACCCGGCCTTCCATGATCGACCTTAACACGCCTGCAGGTGAAGCACTCAGAAACAAACTTTGCTATATCACCTTTCATTCCATACCACCAGGCAATTTGCTTTAAGTCTTGATACATCTTGGTAGAGCCTGGATGGTAAGCAACACTAGAACTATGCGCTTCTCTGCACAACTAAACTCGAATATCCATAACGGCGGGGATACAAAATCTACCGCGGTACCTCAAAGTACCTGCATCATCAATAGAGAAATCTGGTAACTCCGCTTTCTCAGTTCTAAGGTACAGGTCCAGTAGATCCGGATCATCCTTCTGACGTAGCCTTGTAAGTGTAATCCAAGAAGGCTCTGCTACTACCAAACTACTCTGCAAGTCACAGCTCCCCACAAAAATATTCATCAAGAGGAATTCTTCTACTAGCAGCTCGGCGGAGAGATTAAAAATCTTCCCCATATTCCGACTTAGGGCATCGGCTACCACATTAGCCTTGCACGGATGGTATTGGATCTCAACCTCATAATCGGCAACTTATTCCAACCATCGCCGCTGGCGCAAATTCAACTCTTTCTGGGTGAAGACATACTTTAAGCTCTTATGATCGGTAAAAATCTTGTACTACGCGCCATAAAGCTAATGCCTCCACAACTTCAGTGCAATCACTTTCCCTTCTTGCATCAGCACGCATCCAAGCCCAGCATGCGATGCATTTACATAAACATCATAATTGTTGGGTATTATATCCTCAATGTACCTGATTTGAAGAAGCCCCTGAGCCAGCTAAGTTGAATTGACAATGTATTTGATCATTTGTATTCAAGTTGTGCTTGCAGTTACTCCACGCTATGTACACACCAATGTCAGGGTGTAGTAGGTCAATATACATGGGTCTGCGCAACGTAATCCCTCGTTGACCAGTTCAGTGTGTTGTCTTACGTGTACTCTCTCTATTGGAGTATACTTACTTTCAAGTACAGGACAGTGATAGATCAAGAGCAGGCAAGGAGCAATAATGGGTCAAAGACCAGCTCACGGGAAGATAGACGAAAATACATCTAAGTAAGATTCGACGAAAATCACTAAGTGATTCTCGCCGATTCGAAGAGAATCACTAGTGATTCTCGCCGAATCGTCGAGAATTACTTGCCGATTCTCGCCGAATACTTCCGGCTGTCTTAGCGCCGTCTAGAATTCTGCTAAGGCAGAATCGGCAAGAATCACTAAGTGATTCTCGCTGAATCGTCGAGAATGAATTTGCATTCTCGCCGATTCGTCGAGAATGAATTGTGATTCTCGCCGATTCTCTCTAGATTGCTTGCTTTTTCAGCTAGAAATATTCTAAGTAGAATTCGACGGGAATAATTAGTGATTCTCGACGAATCGTCGAGAATCACCAATGATTCCCGCCGAATTTGCCTTAGGCGATCTTCATTGGCGCGCTGGACCGGACCAAATGTACAGGCGCTGTTTTGAACCGGATTTAGGACTACTTTTGGTGGGGCCCACAACGGTCATAAAAGATGACCTACAGTATATATATTCGTGTATTTTGAACAGTAAAGACAATCCATCCATACGAAAAGAAAGAGCCGCCGAATTTGACCTAGCGGGTCGCGTATTCTCTTCCGCCTCCGTCTCCGCGCATCAAGTTGTCGCCGCCGCCGATTGTGGATTCTTCCTGATCTCCCGGCGACAGAAGCTTAGCCAAGCAACGCGTCTCACGTGTCTATCTTGAGATCCTTTGACTCTTGATTTGTTGAACGGGAATACCTTACCCTTCCGAATCGATTGAGACGATCGATCCAAGTAAAACCGTTGGTAGACCTTGCTAGCTTTGCTACGAAGGTTGGATCTTGAAAGAATCGCTGCCGAAATTTGTGTCGTCGCCGATCTTGAAAGAATCGTCGCCGCAATCTTTGCCGTCGCCGATCTCGAGGAGATCCTTTCCAAGTGAGTGCTAAGGTCGTGGACTCTTCGTCTTCTTCAAGAACGCATCATCGAACGAAGAGGTACACCTAGCACTCAAAAAGTAGTTTGTATTTTATACATTCCATTTTTACTTCTGTTGTAAAGGAATGTTGGTTCCTCTTTGTAAGGGTTGGGTGCAACCCGTGGTGGAGTGGTGACTCCTTCGAGTGGAAGGGTTCCTTCCATTAGTGTGAGGATTGGATTTCAATCCTGTTGGTGAAGTGACCGAGTCGACCCTTGTTGGGAGATAGGTCGAAGGAGGAAAGTGGACGTACCCAAATCGGGGAACCACTATAACTGCATGTGTCTTTCTGTGCTTTGTTTGTTTTCTTTTATTGTGCAGGTAAAATTTTAATTCCGCAAAAAGACTGCACATCACCTATTCCCCCCCCCCCTAGGTGAAGATAGTTGACACTACTGTGACTTTCAAGTGGTATCAGAGGCAGGTTGCTCATCAAAAAAGTTAACACCTTGAGTAAGTTCCTGCCACTAGTGTCAAGAAGAAGGCAGATATCTACTATGGACGGACTTAAGTACTCAGGCAAGATCCCAGTGTGCACCAGACTAAACTTTCCTATCTGGAAGGAAAGGATTAGATTTTACATGGAACCAGTCGACCCCCGACTCTTCATGATCGTGGAGGAGGGACCTTATATTCCCACTAAGGCCTCCACTATTGATCCTACCAAAATGATTCCAAAGAAGCTTTCTGAAATGGACAAGGACGAGATGGTGCTGGTCGAACTTGACAAGAAAGCACAGAACATTCTAGTCAGCGTAGTTGATGACTCCATGATGCAGAACTTCTGCAACTACAGGACAGCCAAGGATATCTGCCACAGCCTAATTATTCTGATGGAGGGCACAGATGAAGTGAGGGATGATCGGAGATCCCTCCTGAACCAGAAATATGAGGCCTTTAGGCAAGGGCCCAAGGAAGAGATCGGAGTTACCTTCGAGAATTTCCTCAAGATCGTCAATGCCCTAAAGGGATATGGAAGAGTGTTCACTGATGGTGAACTGAATGATAAATTCCTTAGGTCCCTTACTAAGGAATGGGACACGAAGATCTGCGCCATCAGAGAGTTTGGCAAATTAGCAGAAACTGATCCTCAGATACTATTTGGGAAGCTTATGTCCTATGAGCTTCAGCTGGACATGAGGAAAGCAGAAGAAGAAGTCGAGAAAGCCGCAGCAAAAGAAAAGACTGTGGCCCTAAAAGCCATTCACTCCAGGAAAGGCAAGGGTGCTGCCTCGTCCCGTTCATGGAAAAAGGATGAGGAGGAAGACTCCGAGCCATGATCCTCTGGCTCAGAGCTCTCTAAAGAAGACTTCTCCCTCATCACCCGAGAATTCAAGAAGTTCCTCAAGATGAGGAATCAAAGAAAGAGAGACGGCTCCTCCTCCATAAATCAGAAGAAGAATTATTCTTCTAATAGGTATGAATCAAAACCGAACAAACATCGTCATACTGACATCATTTGTTTTGGGTGCAATAAGGCGGGACACGTCGTGGCTGACTGCCATCAAGGCAAGAGAGAGAAGGGAAAGGGAGAGGAGCACAGAACCTCGAGAGATAAAAAGAAGGAGAGAAGCTACATCGCTAAGAAGCCAAAAACACTGAGTGAATCTGATTCCTCAGACTCCAGTGATGATGAGGAAGCCTACTTCGGGCTAGTGGGTCACTCTGACTCAGAAGGAGAATGCCCCCCATTCACTGGGAAGGTAAAAGCTCGTACCCCCCTCTCTGACTCTAACTATGAGTCTCCTGATGATGATCTCGAGGACAGACCATCTGCCCGAGAAGTTGAGCTCCTCGAAAAGTATGAGCTTCTGCTCAACACCTTCGAGGAATGCCGCAAGAGATTGAGGGCTCAGAAAAAGGAAGTCAAATTCCTTAAGGTCGAGGGTGTCTCCCTAAGGGAAGAGATCACTAGCTTGATTTCTCTCCGACAGGAGCACCTGGACCTGATCTCTAAGCACTCAGAGTCTCTAAGTCTCCTTGACCTTAAACAGGAAGAAATCAATAAGTTGGAAGAACAACTTGCGGCAGAAAGGAAGATTGTCCAAAGCTTCTCTATGCCAAAGACTGTTCTTCCACTGGTTGATACCTTATCTGCTCAGGTTAAGGGGGCTGGCTTGGGGCATGTGGGTGTGCCTGGTAAATCATCCAGGAGAAACAAAAAGCAGAGGAAAAATAAGGCTGCTAAGAAGGCCTCTGCTATAAAAAAGGGAAAGGCCCCACTCAACCCTATTGTATTCAGGAAGCCTGGCTTTCCCTGCAATGAACAGGACTTTGAGTAACCTATGGCCACTTCTTCCGGCCCTCGGTTGAAAAGCCCAAGAGCCGGTATGATGGTTGGGCCTTCCCCCACAACTTTGGTGAGAGTGTCTTCAAGGCACCTTATGAGGAAATCCAAGTGGAGGATTATGGCCACTTCTCTAGCGGCCATAATAGGAAGCAGGCACCAAAAGCCAAGCATGTTATACCGAAGGAACAGGAGGTGAAGAAATCATGTGACTGCTGTCATCATGATGGTTCCACCTCCAGATCCAAGGCCCCGACTGGACCCACCATTCCCAGGGTGAAGCAGGAGCCTAGGAAAAGGTACAACAGATTTGACTGTTGGTGCTGTGGTAAACTTGGTCACTTTGCCGTGGATTGCTGGTTTAATCCGAGATATAACGAGACTCCTCATATTAGCAATGCGAGACCGACCACTCATAGGGTTAACCATCCGAGGGGGAGTATGCTAATAAGGAATCTAGGACCCAAGTTCGATTGGGTTCCTAAGGGAAACTTATTCTGTTTTGCAGGTATGTCCAAAGGCCACCAAAACTCCTATATGGTACTTGGACAGTGGATGCTCCCAACATATGACTGGGACAAGAAGCCTGCTGCGTGATTACTCTCTAGTCGAAAATGGACCCAAATACATCTTTGGAGGATCAGATCGAGGAGTCACCAGAGGTTACGGTATGATTTCCAACGGTATAGTCTCTATCACCGATGTGGCTTATGTTGAAGGGTTAAATCATAACCTGATCAGTGTAAGCCAGTTATGTGATAAAGGTTATATCGTTAAGTTCTGTAAGGATAAATGCCTGATAATATCGTGTGCCTCTTCGGAGACGGTATTAACATGCATTAGGAGCAGAAACATCTTCTGTTTAGATTTTCATAGTTTAGATTCATCTACCCCAGTGTGCCTAGTAGCAACAGGCAGTGCATCTCTTTGTGAAAAATGGCACAAGAGATTGGCACATATTAATTTCAAGATAATTAGTATGTTGTTTTATAAAAACTTAGTAAGGGATGCTCCCATCATTAAGTGCATCAAAGATAGCCCATGTCCTATATGCCAGAAGGGCAAATAGAATCGGGATACCTTTAAGGGCATTGCAGACAAAGACTCCTCCAAATGTCTTTATCTTCTGCATATGGACTTGTTTGGTCCAATGAAAGTTCATAGCTTGGGAGGCAAGTCTTATACGCTAGTGATTATTGACGATCACTCTCGGTTTAATTGGGTGTTCTTCTTAAAACGCAAGTCTGATACGTTTGACATCTTCACTAGTTTTGTCAAGCAGATTTAGAATGAACTTAACTGCTCGGTGGTCAAAATCAGAAGTGACCATGGAACAGAGTTCGAGTCTGGTGCTATGACAGAGTTCTGTGATGAACTTGGTATCTTTCATGAGTTTTCCTCCCCGTGCACTCCTCAGCAGAATCGAGTTGCGGAGAGGAGAAATAGAACACTCATTGAAGCTTGCACGACAATGTTGAATGACGCTTCTCTCCCAGAATACTTCTGGGCAGAGGCTATCAACACAGCTTGCCATGTACAAAACCGGGCCTTGATCAACAAGAGCCATCATAAGACGTCTTATGAGCTAATGAAAGGCAGGAAACCAACCATGTCCTATTTTAGAATCTTTGGCTGCAAATGCTATGTACTAAATAACGGGAAGTACCTGCGTACTAAGTTTGGTGAAAAATGCTTCGAAGGCATATTTATGGGCTATAGTAGCCATAGCCGGGCATATAGGGTTTTCAATAAGAAAACCCTAGTGGTAGAGGAATCCATAAATGTTGAATTTGATGAAGGAAGCTTGCTTAACAGCAATTCTTCCAGTAGTCTTCTTGAAGATGCAGGTACAAGAATTGAACAGCTTAGTCTCGATAAGACCGCTAAAGATGCAACTCCCAAGTACGTCAAAGTCTCCACCACAACGCCTACTTGAGATGATGACGGTCAGAATGGAGTTATCCTCCCTGAAGAGGAAGGAGCCCCAGAAAATGTTAGAGCTCCAAATGCCAGACTGTTAGAGCTTCATCACGTGAGGGATAATCCCATAAATCAAATCATCGGAGATCCCCATGACGGTGTCAGAACTCGCCGAGGTACAATTAATGAGATTCTGTATTTTAGCTTTCTGTCACAGGTTGAGCCAAAGAAGTTCGACGAAGCGAACAAGGATGCATCTTGGATCTTGGCCATGCAAGATTAACTGCATCAATTTGGACGATGCAACATCTGGACGCTGGTTCCCAGACCAAAGGGGTAGAATGTGATCGGCACCAAGTGGATCTTCAGAAACAAACTGGATGAACACGGTTTCATCATAAAGAACAAGGCCAGGCTAGTGGCTCAAGGTTACAGACAGGAGGAGGGGATTGACTTCGACCAGACCTTTGCACTAGTGGCAAGGATCGAGGCGATCAGATTGTTCCTGGCATATGCTTCGCACAAAGGATTCACTGTCTATCAGATTGACGTGAAATCGGCATTCTTAAATGGCAACCTGAAAGAGGAAGTATATGTCGCACAATCCCCATGTTTTGTTAATCCGACTTATCCCAATCATGTATATTTTCTTAATAAAGCGTTATATGGCTTAAAACAAGCTCCTCGAGCTTGGTATGAGACTCTGTCTAGCTTTCTTATTGAGAACAAGTTCTCTAGAGGAAAAAAAAATAAGACATTGTTTCTTAGGGAAGTTAAATGCAAGATTTTGCTGGTGCAAATCTATGTCGATGACATAATATTCGGGTCAATGGATAACAACCTTTGTAAGAAGTTTTCCAAACTTATGCATGAGAAATTTGAAATGAGTAGTATGGAAGAGCTGAAGTATTTCTTGGGACTTCAAGTGAAACAGTCTGAGGATGGGATTTTCATCTCTCAGACGAAGTTCACAAATGAACTCCTCAAGAAATTCGGAATGGAGAGTGCAACCTCTATGAGGACTCCAATGGGATCCACTGTGTCTCTGGACAAGGATGAGAAAGGGAAACCTTTTGATGAAACCAAGTATAAAAGCATAATTGGATCCCTGCTCTATCTTACTGCTAGTAGACCGGATATTATATTTTCCACATGCGTTTGTGCCAGATATCAGGTGAACACTGAGGAATCTCATTATGTCGCTGCAAAGCGGATTCGTAGATACCTTAAAGGTACACCAAATCTTGGCTTGTGGTACCCAAGAAACAATGATGTCGAGCTGATAGGCTTTTCAGATGCTGACTTTGCAGGAAGCAGGGATGACAGGAAAAGCACTTCTGGGACGTGTCAATTCCTCGGAAGAAGGCTTATATCATTGAACAGTAAGAAGCAGAATTGTGTCGCAAACTCCACAGCTGAATCTGAGTACATCTCAGCATGCAGCTGTTGCGCACAACTTCTATGGATCAGAAATCAGCTCAAAGATTATGACCTGAAGTTCAGCGAAGTTCCGATGTATTATGACTCCTCGAGCGCAATAGAAATTGCGAACAATCCTATATCGCACAGCAGAACGAAGCATATTGAAGTGCGCTATCACTTCATTCGGGAGCATGTGGAAAACAAAGACATATCTCTCTGCTATGTCCCCACGGATAAGCAGGTTGCAGATATCTTCACAAAGACCCTAGACGAGGCCAAGTTCAATCTCTTCAAAACTTAACTCGGCATGCTGAACAATGAAGAATGAAGACTGTGCGGCTCAAGGCTCTTGGATCAAGGGGGAGCATCCGCAAGGAACTCAAAAGTAAGCACAGATGCAAGAACTGAGGGGGAGCACTGTGACAAGTGCAAAAGTCCCAGATTTGTAGAAGCCAAAAAGGGGGAGATTACCCTCTCGGTTAAGGTGCTAAGGTGCTCAGGCTAAGTATTCTCCAAATGCTCTAAAGATAATGGTATGAAAATTCATAATTCATTCTCAACTTATTATTCAGTTTGTGTTTTTCTTCCATCTGTTATATTCACCTTAGCTTGTTGGGTTTAGGCTTCTTCAAATAGGGGGAGATTGTTGGGTATTGTATCCTCAATGTACCTGATTTGAAGAAGCCCCTGAGCCAGCTAAGGTGAATTGACAATGTATTTGATCATTTGTATTCAAGTTGTGCTTGCAGTTACTCCATGCTAAGTACACACAAATGTCAGGGTGCAGTAGGTCAATATACACAGGTCTGCGCAACGTAATCCCTCATTGAGCAGATCAGTGTGTTGGCTTACGTGTACTCTCTCTATTGGAGTATACTTACTTTCAAGTACAGGACAGTGATAGATCAAGAGCAGGCAAGGAGCAAGAATGGGTCAAAGACCAGCTCACGGGAAGATAGAAGAAAATTCGTCTAAGTAAGATTCGATGAGAATCACTAAGTGATTCTCGCCGATTCGACGAGAATAACTAGTGATTCTCACCGAATTGTCGAGAATCACTAGCCGATTCTCGCCGAATGCTTCCGGCTGTCTTAGCGCTGTCTAGAATTCTGCTAAGGCGGAATAGGCAAGAATCACTAAGTGATTCTCGCCGAATCATCGAGAATGAATTTGCATTCTCGCAGATTCGTCGAGAATGAATTGTGATTCTCGCCGATTCTCTCTGGATGGCTTGCTTGTTCAGCTAGAAATCTCTTAAGTAGAATTCGACGGGAATCATTAGTGATTCTCGACGAATCGTCGAGAATCACCAATGATTCCCGCCGAATTTGCCTTAGGCGATTTTCGTTGGCGCGCTGGACCGGACCAAATGTACATGCGCTGTTTGAACCGGATTTAGGGCTACTTTTGGTGGGGCCCACAACGGTCATAAAAGATGACCTACAATATATATATTCATGTATTTTGAACAGTAAAGACAATCCATCCATACGAAAAGAAAGGGCCGCCGTATTTGACCTAGCGGATCGCGTATTCTCTTCCGCCTCCGTCTCCGCGCATCAAGTTGTCGCCGCCGCCGATCGTGGATTCTTCCTGATCTCCCGCGACAGAAACTTAGCCAAGCAATGCGTCTCACGTGTCTATCTTGAGATCCTTTGTCTCTTGATTTGTTGAACGGGAATACCTTCCCCTTCTGAATCGATTGAGACGATAGATCCAAGTAAGACCGTTGGTAGACATTGCTAGCTTTGCTACGAAGGTTGGATCTCGAAAGAATCGCTGCCGAAATTTGTGCCGCCGCCGATCTAGAAAGAATCTCCGCCGCAATATTTGCCGTCGTCGATCTCGAGGAGATCCTTTCCAAGTGAGAGCTAAGGTTGTGGACTCTTCATCTTCTTCAAGAACGCATCATCGAATGAAGAGGGACACCTAGCACTCCAAAATTAGTTTGTATTTTATACATTCCATTTTTACTTCTGTTGTAAAGGAACGTTGGTTCCTCTTTGTAAGGGTTGGGTGCAACCCGTGGTGGAGGAGTGGTGACTCCTTCGAGTGGAAGGGTTCCTTCCATTAGTGTGAGGATTGGATTTCAATCCTGTTGGTGAAGTGACCGAGTCGTCCTTTGTTGGGAGATAGGTCGAAGGGGGAAAGTGGACGTACCCAAATCGGGGAACCACTATAACTGCCTGTGTCTTTCTGTGCTTTGTTTGTTTTCTTTTATTGTGCAGGTAAAATTTTAATTCCGCAAAAAGACTGCAAATCACCTATTCCCCCCCCCCCTAGGTGAAGATAGTTGACACTAGTGTGACTTTCAATAATCCATGCCCTCCATAGACAAAGTCAAAACGGGAGCAGTGAACAATCTATTCTTGAGCTCTAGAAAGGCTTCCTCGCACCTCTTGCTCCAAATAAAGGTTGCATTCTTCTGTGTCAACTTAGTCAATGGTGCAGCCAGGGTAGAGAAACCCTCCACAAATCTCCTGTAATAGCCGGCCAACCCTAAGAAGCTCCTAATCTCTTTTGGTGTGTCAGGCCTACTCCATTCCATAACAGTAGTTATTTTATCTAGGTCGACTGAAATCCCATTCTTATTAACCACATGGCCCAAAAACAAAACTTGAGGCAATGAAAACTCGTACTTGCACAACTTGGCAAACAACTTGTGGTCCCTCAAAGCAGATAAAACTAAACGTAAATGTTTATCATGCTCCTCAGCATTGCCGGAATATGCCAGAACATCGTCTATAAACACGACTATGAATTTGTCCAGAAAATCCTTGAACACACGGTTCATCATATCTATAAAGGCTGAGGGCACGTTGGTCAAACCAAACGACATTACAAGAAATTCAAAATGCCCATGCCTAGATCGAAAAGCAGTCTGTGGGATATCTTACTCACGGATCCTGAGCTGATGGTAGCCAGAACAAAGATCTATCTTTGAAAATACAGCGCTACCATGCAACTCAAATAAGTCATCAATTCTTGGCAGGGGATACCTGTTCTTAATCGTGACCTTATTCAACTCTCTATAATCGATGCAAAGCCTCATCGATCCATCTTTCTTCTTAACAAACAGAAAAGGAGCACCCCAAGGCAATGAACTCGGCCTTATAAAATCCTTCTCTAACAACTCATCCAGCTGGATATGCAACTCCTCCAGTTCTCGCGATCCATCCGGTATGGCGCCTTCGCAATAGGACGCGTGCCCGGCTCCAAATCTATCACAAACTCAACATCTCTATCAGGTGGAAGACTAGGAACATCATCAGGAAACACATCTGAAAACTCGCGCACAACATGAATCTCTTCTAAACACGGCAAACTACCAACGGTCCCCAAAACTGAGACCAAACAAGAAAAACAACCGGAATCTAGCAGCTTCCGAGCACATACCGCATAAATAACTGAGGAATCCTAGCGCGGATCACCATAAACACTCCCAGACTAACCCTTGTCCTTTTTGAAGTCCAAGCTCTAACACTTGCACATGATAACAGGATCATACCTGGACAACCAGTCCATACCTAAGATAACATCAAAGTCTTCCAAGTCGATCACCTTCAGATCTGTCTTTGCTAGAAAATCCCCTAAAACAATCAGACAACTCTGAATTCCCTGGTCCGAAACCACAGAATCGCCGGAAGGAAATTTGACACAAAAAGCGCCTCCAACTCGATCTAGATCCAAATGATGCCGCTCCATGAAGGCTCTAGCAACAAACAAGTGGGTAGCACTAGAGTCGAAGAGAAGACGAGCCCAACGGTTCTTTACCTTAAATCTTCCTATAGAAATTGCGAACGCATCTAAGGAAACAATTGCTAAAACTATAACTACAAACTAAAACATTAAAACTAGGGAGAAAGTTTAACCAGAAATAACCTGAGTAGAAGTCTGAGATTCCTTTAAGGAAATCACATTCAGCTTTCCTTTTCCTTTATACAAACGCTGAGGTGGTAGTAATGTCTGAAGTGGGACGGGTTGTAGCACAGGTTGGAGCTGCGGGTACTGAGCCTTGATATGCCCTTCTTGACCACATAGAAAACAACTTCTTGTCTTATTCTTTCCCCAACAATGGGCAACATCATGCCCTGTCTGTTTACATGTAGAACAGACTAAATCTTTCCTGGAAATGCCTTGTATCGCATGAACCCGCTCTTTCTTCTGGGCTCCAATCCTTTTGTTACATCTTTCCAAAGGATGGCCTCGTCGGCAACAAAAACTACACACTTCCTTACCCTTCTTTTTTGAAGTAGCACCGAGTGGCTGGGTGCCCTTACCTTCAACAGATTTCCTTTTGTCTCTTCTCATTTGTTGGCCTCTAGTCTTAGCATTTTCGATTGCCTCAACCTTCAAGGCATCTTCTACCATACCGGTATAACTCACTGCTCCATAAGCACCAGCTAGCTGCTGGATGTCACTCCTTAGACCGCCCAGAAAACATTTAACTCGATCTGCTTCAATGCTCACCAATCCAGGAGCAAACCGACTTAATTTGCTAAATTCAATCTCATACTCACTAACTGTGAGTTGTCTCTTCTTTAAATGTAAGAAGTCATTCATCAGACGGCCCCGCTCGACCGAGGGAAGAAACTTTCCCAGTAGCATCTCCTTTAAAGATTCCCAAGAGCATCCTTCTTTCATACTCTCCTTCTCCCTTAGCCACCAGCTTTTTGATAACCCTTTGAGCTGGTAGGCGGCGATCATCACTCTCTGATCGTCAGTAACTCCAGAGTAGGAAAACATCTCCTTGATCGATATAAGCCAATCATCCAAGATCATGAAATCTGCCTTTCCATCATAAGTAGGAGGCATGTGTCGCGGAAACTAAGAGATAAACGTCATCTCTGGTGGAACCACTACCGGAAGCACCAGAGGAGCAGGAGGGGTAGGAACAGCTAGACCCACAGTAGGGTCCTGCACTCTCGGAGCTAGCTCAGACATAACTAATACTAGCGACTGGATCAGGGACTGCACATCCACCATCTGTCTTGACAAGGCCTCATTGCTCTATCATAAACTCTTTATCATCGCATTTCTTTGTGCTCCTGAAGACTCGCCCTCGGATTGGGGAGTCAACCTCGTCGATGGATGCCTCAAAATTCTATTAACATACAAACAACTAGTCAGAACCTAGCCCAACCGCTAGAACTAGACAACCTAGTTCAGACAAAACGTACTTAAGTATGAGCTTCAACTGCTAACTTGCTCTGGGATTTTTTTTTAATAATGATGTTATGCTTAACCTAGGATGATTCACCATCATCACACTAACTCATGTGCTTAGACAATGAATGCATGAAGTTATATTCCTTTTGACTCAAAACTATGTGTGTACATAAGTCATCATATACACCTTTATCTTGGTACGCTGTGCTTATGCTATGTTATGTTATGCATGTTGTGTTATGCATTCTAAAAAGGCCTTAATGCATGTTATAAGCGGCGTACACAGGCAATGTTATGCATCCCATACTACATAACATTGCATGTAATGAAAAAGAAAACGTGCTAATGTGCATTCATGTGGTGAGGTTATGCATCTCATACTACATAACCCTCACATGTTGCATCCTATGGTGGATCCATATACAAACACATATTATGCATGCCATACTACATAATATGCCCTATATACTTCTTGTCATGTTTATGAGTGTAGTGTTCATGCTTCAACCAAGACGTACTGAAGACACATCGGTGTGTGTATGATATGATACTAAACAACTAACATAAAATAAGGGAAGGTTGTCCGACCAATTGTCAAGCAACCTCCCTCTGATACTAACTGTCATGACCTGTATTTTCTAAATAATTAAATTATATCAGAGTAAGAGAAAATACGCGTTGTGATGCCACGTCATGTAGGGGATAACTACAGACGCTCAGGCAAGACTCCAAACACTACAATTTAAAAGAAAATCATAAGTTATTATGAATGAAATCTAGTTAAGTTAGATGGTTGTATCCCTCGGCACGGGTGATCAACTAGTCCACGAGTAAAATATATTTATACGTTGCGGAAAATACTTTGGTTAAGATGATTTGACATCCTACATGAGCGTAAACGTCCCCGAAGGACAACTCATTGTATGCAAGACTCTAAATTTAGTATAATATGAAAATAGTCTTTACGTTACTTTGGAAAGTAGTACTTTAGATTTAGAAATATGGCATGTATGAAGTACATATAGTAATGCTTTTATAAATTAAAATAACTAACATGCATCCTAGCATAAAGCATTCCTAGTGAGCAAGTAAAACAACCTCCAAAATAGGTAAAAATTGCAGTTTAAGTCACATACTTAGCATCACCAAAGAAAACCACCAGTGGGCATCAACAACCTGACACGAACCCACTAGTGAGTATGCATGTCTAAATAGAAGGAAATAAGAAAAGATCTACCTCACTGGCTGAGGAAGAGGAATCTCAACAACCCAGGAGATCACTAGCAAGCCCAAAAGAAAACTAGCCGCTCAGCCGGCTACTGCTTTGAACTTGGGGAATTCAAAGAAATAACACCACAGCAAGGATATAATTAAATAGAAATGGAGCATTAGATCATACGTAATAAAAAAAGGGGGTTTACCAAACCCTACAATAGAATGCTGTCAAACTCAGCAAAAGGAAATAAACGAGACCGCAAAAGTAAGACACTGTCCAAGGAATAATCAAAGCGCACCAAGTGCGAGAAATTAGCAACATGCCCTGCTAAAAACCTACAGCAACAACAAGGCAAACATATGCTAAAATAGCAATTTTGAAAGAGAAAGGAACTAACAGTCCTAACTTGTGAATTATTAGTAGTGGTAAAACCATGGATCTGGGTTGGTTACCAAAAATAGTCCTCATCCAAACAACCAGATCCAAAATTCTCAAGGGTAAATGGTGGCAGATCTAGGGTCCAAAACACCCACACAACCAGCCTAAACCGGGGCCAAAAATGGTGGTGGCCACGGCTCTACACCCAAACCACCCCTTACAGAGCAACCAAAAAAAACCACCTGCCATAATTCACGATTCGGCCTTCAACACTAGCCGAAATATATCACCAAACCGAAATAAAACCCACACTAACCAACTCGGGAGAAAAACACCAGCCTATGGAAAAAAGAGTCGAGTCCACTCGATGCCATATTGAGTGAATACCACTCACTCAATGCCAAATACTAAGCAGGGAAGGCATTGAGTTTAATCGACACCGTATTGGGTGAGCTCCACTCACTCAACGCCAAAAGACTTAGCCGCAAAAAACCCTCACTGGACGACGGCGTTGAGTGAGTTTAGCTTACTCAACGCTGTCAATGCTAAATTGCCAATGACGTTGAGTGAGTTCACCACACTCAACGCTTTTGACTTAGAGATAAACAAGACCGACGGCGTTGAGTGAGTTCAGCTCACTCAAAGCTGTCAATGCTAAACAGTCAGCGGTGTTGAGTGAGTTCACCGCACTCAACGCTAAACACTAAATAGCCAACAGGGTTGAGAAAGTTCACCACACTCAACTCTTTTGACTTAGAACTAAACAAGGCCTACGTCGTTGAGTGAGTTCAGCTCACTCAATGCTGTCAATGCTAAATAGCCAGCGGCGTTGAGTGAGTTCACCACACTCAATGCTTTTGACATAGAAAAATCTGCCTGACTAGATGGCGTTGAGTGAGCTCAACTCAGTCAATGCCAAAAGACTTATAAAAATCTAACTAGGCAGACAGCGTTGAGTGAGCTCACCTCACTCAACGTTGTCAACTCTTTTTTTACAGAGTCTCCAGACCGAAAAACTAGGCTTTGAGTGTGCACAACACACTCAATGCTTTTACAGTTTGCCCTAAAACAAAACCTCGGCCCTAAGCTAACACTCAATGCCTGCTCACAGAGAGTTAGCAAATATAATTTCCTACCCAAAATACCCTACTAGGCTACAGATTCCCACAAAACATCCTATTTTTTCTTATAACATGGACTAACTGGACATATTCTACCCTAACAGCAGGTTAACCGAATCCAAAACCTACAACCTACTAAGACTAAGCCTGGACAAGCTATACAACATCCCAACTCTGGACAAGATTAACAGCAGCCCTAAGTTCTAAGAAGAGAACAAAACAAAATAGCTACCAAAAAGGAATCAGATGAATAAATTCTAGGAATCAGAAATCAGATGAATAAAAATTCAATGTGTCAAGGGCAAAGAGCACCACTTGTCTCTACTTTCCAGGAATCGGCAGCTACTCTCCTCACTCGACACCGGCAGCAAGATCAGCCACCTATACGAAGATCTAGAGCTTTTTTAGAGGGAAGACAAGCTAACCCGCAAACCATAGCTGCAAGGACAAACCCAGAACTTGAAATACTTACCCTTAGGAGGTAGATCCGGGCGAGAGCAGTCCAAATCGGCCTTCGCACGAGAAATCCGGGCTCTATCTAGCAGGAAATCGACGGCCGGAGCTCCAGCTACTCCTGTCGCACTAGTTCCTTGCGCTGGAAGCTTGCTGGCTGAAAGCTTGGGGAAGAGGAAATGAGGGAAAGACTAAAGAATGGCCATATAAATTATCTCTCCACTCAGCTAGATATAATATACAATATTTTATACTCACCCACTTAAGTAGTCTGACACTAACCTTAAATAATCAGCCACTGGCTATATATAATATCTATTATAATATCATAGGCTATATCATAAACCATATAATATATAATATCAAGCTAACAACACTTAGCCACAAACAAGCCAACAGCACAAACAATAATCAAGGGATAATATTATATCAGTTAACTAAAATAAAATGCCAAAACGACGCGAAAAACAAACGATCTCGGAATTCGACAAAATTTGCACCGTAGCTAAATACTCATGCTATGAAAATAATGACGAAGTCGAAATCAACATCCGATGAACAAAACGCGGGCTAACACCTCTCGAAGACAAAACAAAAGCATTCCCGAAGAGGCTCCACCGAGTCACCAAAGCAGACTTTGGCTCGCTAGGGAATCTTGCAACAGGCTACAAAAACAAGCCACTCAGAGAACCTAAAGAGCTAAGACCACACTCTAACAACAACAAAGGCAGAAAACGCATCAATGTAACGCCAAACAAAGATTAAACTATCACAGAAAAACTGCGGGCATTATAATAGGTGTCAAGGGTTATATGAAATAACTATGTTATGTCATGCAGGTATGATATGATGACAACATGCCAGTGCAACTCACACACCCAACTCTGTGCACACAGACCTTTAGTTCCCCCTTTCTTGATCAAACCTCCCAGGATACCTCCGTAGTGGCAAACGGAAGGGGTGGGTTGGGCCTCGCCCACCTCTAAACCGGTATCAGCACTACCAGTCAGACCTATCGTATGCCTCAACGCTAGTGCACTAAGCGGAGCTCCTACATACTCATGTCATTTTGCACACCGGACATCATTTGGCTAAGTGCTATACCACACTTGCCAAGTCAACGTATTGGTGTCGGTCCGACGACTCTCCATTATCGAAAACCCACTACCTTATATATTATGCACATGCAACATTAATATATTTTCCACCGAGCCAAAGCTCCTCGGACTAACTCATCCATCACAATTATCTATCGAGCCATCGACTCGTTGGGCTAACCTGCCCATAACACAAACAACCGAGCCTACCGCTCGTGAGACCCAACCTAACTCCCACAACACCGGGGAGTGTGAGTGTAAGTGTAATCCTAGTTATACTAGTTACTCTTAAACATTGATTATTCTTACGGTTTAGGTTATCCCAGGACTGCCCAAGGTATTCCCGGTGAAGGGCTCTCACAGGGCACTAAGAACTATGATGGTAGCATAAGCCCATCGTTCCCTTTCGCAAGGCACTTACAATTATTGGTTATTAACCAATTCCCGATCTCTTTTAATATTATACTAGAACTAACCCTAGTGTATTTTGACTCTCTCTCTCTCCATAGGAAGGACAATCTTTCGTCGATCCCGAGCACCTCTTAACACTAGTCAACCCAACACTCTCCTCATCATGACTCCTAATGAAGCTCTCTTTTTCACCTAACCAAGTCAGTAAACTATTAACCTCATCTCCCTATGTCCATTCCATATATTATCACAATTTCCGCAGTTTTACTAAATGTAGACCAACCTAAGCTATATGATGTATATGACAGAAGCTACTCCAAATTTTCATCCAAAAGCCCTGAGATAATTATTGTTGGTCTATCGTGACACATTTAGCCTAAATTCAGAAACTTGTAATTTTCCTAGTTAATTTGGCATTTATTAAATTTTCCCAAAAGTTAGCTCATGGGTAATTTTGAACATGAAGTACTAGATTTCCCTAAGTTATGGTCATCCAAAAAATTATGAACACTATATGATAGCAAAATATCAGTGAATACCAAATTTCACAGATTTTTATGAATGTAATAACCCCTAAATAATTAATTCAAGATAATTCAAATAATTAGAGTTAATGAAGGGAGTACCTAAATCATTGTCCAAAATTATATAAAAATTATCAGAGCCTTATAATAATCATAAAATACTACTGACTAAGTTTCATGCAATTCCAAGGTAAGTGAGCTATGTATAAAATACTTCAAATAATTTCATTAAAGTGCACTTTGAGAAGAAACATTCTTACAAACTCTTCCAAATGACATGTAATACTTTCTAGGCTTTATTATGCCATAAAAGATTCTCTTGCCAAGTAACATAATTTTACAGTAAAATATTGTATTTATTATCTATTTTCTAATATAAGGTGCACTAGTTCACTTTACACACGGAGTACTGAGAGGAAATGCCCAAATAATCCAAATAATTTACCGGTGCATCTACATGATTTTTAATCAGCATCGACAAAGTTCCATAACATTCTAAGTTTATTTAGCCGTGGTTACTTCAAAATCATCACATGGGGCAAGTTGAAGGTTATAACTACAAGTAAGGGCTACTGTATTCTAAACATCCTATAGTAATTTCTAGAGACTCATATTGTTATAAACAAAAAACTCTTCTACCAAAATATCATAAGGGTCCAAGGTCATATGACCCTTCAATATTTTCATAAAAAAGTATAGGCCTAAATTATCCCTAATTGGTTTAAGTTGTGTGCCTAAGTCTAAATTTCACTAAATTCCTTCCTAGGGCTATTTACTATCCTAGGATTACATGGACTAAACTCCAAGTCCATACAAGGACATATCACTCCATATCCTTCACAAACCCCCAAAGTTCAACCTTAGGGTTTGAACTAGGATCCTAGGGCAAATCCACCCCAAACCACCTCCAACTCCATGATAGGGTGTTTAAACTGACCATGGAGCTCTAGCCCAAGTCCCAACCCCTTTGGGTGAAAATTGGCCCCCCTATGCCCCAAACACTCTTTGACCTAAATTACCCTTAAGGGACCAAACTTTGGTCATACCAATACCTATTTAAATTAACCCCAAAGGGGCTGATATTTTTATCAGAGTCATAATATGACCATAAAAGACAGTCACCAAACTTTTGGTGGGTTTAGAGGTCATTAGACCCTTTAATAATTCTTACATAGTTTATTACATTTCTACAAAAACCTTAAGAAAATGTTTTTTGAAAATTCTCATTCTGGATATGTTATAGGTATAGGTAAGGGTGACACCCAGCAAAAAATTCATGTCATTTGGATGGTTGGATTGATGGGGGCACTAAATTTAGTCTCTGGTCAAGTCTATGTATAGCCCGCACCATTTTGGGTACTGTGGTCAAACCACTTACCAAAATGGGTCGAATTTAATTTTAAATTAGAGTACACTTCAAGGGCTACAATTTTATGTTGGCCACATTTTAAGGTTTATCACCTAAGGGCCTCATTTATTGAATTTAAAGGAGGCACAGTAAAGGGTTAAAATGTAAAACCTTAATAATCATTATAACTTGCTGTACAGATCTAATCCGACGGTGATCGAATCGTCTTCAACCTCCAGCCGACAGCCGTGATTACACAAACCTAGAGCAGCTTTCAAAGATTTTTTGTCGGCCATCTGGCCACCTCCCTGGCCGGCCACCACCACCTCCGTTGAGGTGGGGGCTATCGTCGTGCGGCGGTACAGCTGCCGGAGGGGCGGTTTCCGGCGAACCCAAGAGGTAGAAAAACATGGAAAATTCTGAAATTTTCCTCTCCCAATCGGGCACAATTGAGCCCGATTTCTCTCCTAAATGATCTAAGATTCTAGCCCACGAAGAGAGGAGTAGAGGAGGACCTTGGCGGAGGGTTGGAGTTTGGCCGTTCATCGTGCCACCATTTCCGGCGATGGAGCTTTCAGTGCTCTACAACAACACTACCAAACTGCCTGGTTTCTTTCGGTGAAGGGTGGAAAAGACTGCTAGTGGTCTAGGGATGCTTTTAAGGTTGGCAAATGGGGGAGGGGAAGGGCCATAGCTTCAAAGCCATTAATGACCATTAATGGAGAAAATTCGACCATGGTAGATTCTCTGAATTCAGCCCCTATATGGCTGGGGAAGACTCTAGATCTCCTCTAACTGATGGGGGGAAGATAAACTTAGCCTTTGGAGATCTAGAGAGGAGGCCCCTTGGCCTTCCAAGCCATGAATGGCCCTCTTTCTCTCTCTTTCACTCTCCTCTATTAAAGGGAAAATAAGCTTTCTCTTTCCTAGTCACCATTTCCAGAAAATGAATGGCATTCCATGTGAATATCAGCCCATAAGGTTGGTGGGCCACTCCAATTTGGCTTAGCCCAATTGGATTGGGCTAGGTTGGGTCAACTTGAGCTAATTTGACCTAAACTAAGGTTGAGTTGACTTTGGTCAATTTGACCTTTTGGGTTGACCCCAATGGGTTCTTGGTGACCCATTGGCATCCCCTAAGGTGTAGGAAGACTTGGGTAGGGTTGTTTGGGCACCTTGTAGGCCACTTGACCTTTATTTAGGGCACTTTAACCACTTTAGGGTATAAGTTGACTTTGGTCAACTTGACAACTTGGGTTGATCCAAATGGGTCCTTAGTGACCCAATGGACCTATTAAAGGATTAGGGAGGTTTAGATGGTGTCATCTTGGCAAGTTGGAGGTCCCTTGGCCCTAGATAGGTCACTTTCAATATTTTAGGGTTAGGGTTGACTTTGGTCAACTTGACCACTCTTGTCGACCCCAATGGGTCCTTTGTGACCCAATGAACCTTCTAAAGGGCTAACGATGTTATGGTGGCGTAAAAGAGTCAAGGTGAGGCCCTAAAGTAAAACCCTAGGTTAGGTAATTGGAAAGTGTTATTTGCAGACCTTGGTGATCTCACCTTCATTCCTAGGTTCACTTGGTCTTCTTGGGCTTCCTAGGGTTTTGTCATGACCTAGTCATGACAAAACCACTCCTAGGGGTCTAGTTATTTGAGGGATATTGCAGATTGATTCCTTTACCTCTCAAAAGGATAAGAGAGGTTTTGGGTTCAAGTGGAATACTAGAGCCGTCCATTCCAAAGGGAAAGGCAAGGCTCCTATTGTGCCTCAGACCACCTTTCAAAAGGTAATCCTCCCTTCTAACAGGTATGACCATGACAGTATGTATGGTCACTGGAAGAATGGAAACTCTTCTTATAAGAATACAAGTGTATCTTACAATGGAAGGAGAAAGGGAATGGGATGAAGTGCATTGAAGGCTCCCCATGAGGAAATCCAAATGGTCCATTATGGATGATGGGTAAAATTTAGGATTGAAAATATTTCTAAATTCTACGAACAATAGGCAAGAGAACATATCATTCATAGTATAGGATATTTTAAATAAAATATCAAGTGTCGTATTCTTCTGAGCCCATTGACTACTTCTACTCACGCAAATTAATATTTTTTTATAGAAAAATAAATAAAAGGTTTATTAAACTATGAAATAAAAAAACACTCTATCTAAAATCCCTTTTGATTAAAATAAACTTTTTATGAAATAATGAAAGACAATCTCTATTTACTTACTTCGACCATGAAGGTTCCCAAAATTCAAAAGCACATCTCTCAAGAATACGCTCTTGACTAAACTTAGGTTGATCGATTAAGACCCTCGGCCAGTCGAAACCCTTAAGCTTGCTTTACGCGGTGAACCCCACTATTAAATTTTACTCAAATCCGGAAGATTTATGTCATCCTCTCTCGAGAAGTGCATGCAAATCCTTCTACCCTTGAGTGATCTACTAATGTCCACAACCTCCTGGTAAATCTAGGATACAGATCAAAAATCAAAAACATATACATGAAATATGAATTCGACATGAATAAAATCAAAGATAAATCAAAGTGATAAATAAAGAGCTTGACAATTTGAGAAATATAAATAAATTTATTTTATCCAAAATTCATCATGATCATGTGCTAATTGAAGATTATCTACTTAACATGATGAAGAAATTTCATTAAAAGAGACATACTTGGAAAAGAAAAGTGCTTGAATTAAAAATAAACAAAGCTAAAGATAAACTAAGAAAAAGAAAATACAAGAAATAATTGCAACAATGCTAAAAAGTAAACTATAAAATCTAACTCTATTCTTCTTCCCCGACTCCTGGCAATATTTGGAATTTATAGTAAAGGATGTTGGTGACTCACGCCCCTAGGTCACGCCCGTGACTAGGGGGCATGTATGGTGCAAAACCGTCGTCTTGAAAGCCGGGAACGTTGGAGGAAAACTGCTAAAATTTGTTGTTTGCGGGTCTCGCCCCTATGCCACGCCCATGACCTAGGGTGTGTCAGGTACGGAACTGCCATCATAAAAAGCCTGGGAAAACTGCCAAAATCTGTTAATTTTCAGGTCACGCCCCCAAGTCATGTCATTACTTGGGGCTGTGTACTGATTGGGTCAGCAAATGTCTTGAAACAGCGCAATCTGGCATCAATTCGGTAGTTCGGCTAGGCCACGCCCTGGTCATGCCCGTGATTAGGGGGAGTGTACTTAGAAAAAGTTCTAGAATTGTCTTGGGAAGCATTCTGAAGAAAATTGCATTTTTTCCCAAGATACGCCCGTGTTCACGCCCTGGTCACGCCCGTGACTTGGGGCATGTACTTATGAAACTCTCCAGATTTGTAGAGGACATTGTCCTCTTTCCATTGAGTGATTTCACGTCCCGTAACTCTTCCTGGTATGAATGTTATGACCATTTGAAGTTCAGCTATCCGCTACAAAAAAAGTTACCTTTCTACAAAATGCCTACAGAACATGGGCATGGACTTAAAATTGATATTTAATGCCCAATTATACCTGAAATTAGAAAAGAAAGTAATTAATAAAAAAAAATATAAACTAAATAAAAATTGATTATTTATTAAATAAAAATTATATTAAAATAACTATGAATAATGCTTTATCAAATACCCCCAATATTATGAACCCCCCTCCCCCTTTACCAATGAGGGAACCCAGTCTAATGCCCAGAACCGCTGTCTTACGATGACACTTAGCGAACACGGGCAAGTTAACACCGCAAGACGTCGATCCGGCCGGCTTGTACGATCATTCAACCTATCGATGAATCGAGAAGAGAAGCAATATAAGCAATTATACATCAAGTCCACATCACAGATTCATCATAATATAAGTAAAATGAGAGATCCAATAGTCTATAACGAGTACAGGACGAAAGAGAAAAGGGCTTATGACCAGTACATAATAATCAATCTCACTCTAACAAAATCTAACCAAGAGGAAGCTAATCTATCATCAGTACACGTGTCATCACCTGACGCTTGGTTATAGTAGAAGTAGTAGGTGGTGGTGTCAGCTCCTCATGTCCTGCAACCTCGTCCTGTTGGTGCTCCAGCTCCTCGAGCTCCTAAAATGATACGGTCACAACTGACCTTTAGTCATAAAGACTAAGTCATTTTGTCCTCGACTCCCCCTACGACTCCAGGGTACTGAGCGGGCGGACGAAGCGGAGAACAATAAGGGGTATAAAAAGTATAGCAGGTGACAGTGGATATCTCTACTTTAGTAGTTCTATAATGACAAGTATATCTCTACTTTAGCAGTACTATATGGTAAAAGTAATGGAGTGAAAAATAGTACTGAAAATAAGTGTGGTAAGTAAAGTAAAGTACTGAGCAGAAAAGTAAACTAGCAACTACTACACTAAAATCACAGAATACCTTAACATATATAAATGCACATACAAACTTATAAGTTAAGGTTTCACAAAGTTAACTTATCATATAAAAGAGCCCATACAAATTTATATGATAAGGACCTATGGTGCGTATGTCCTAAGTATGTATGTATGATATGGTATGCAGGTTATGATTCATACAACTGTAACTCACCCACATGACTCTATGCACATAGACCTTTAGTTCCCACTTTTTGGTGTTATCTTAACTCTCAGGTACTACCGTTGTGGCTACGACAGCAGTGGAGCGGGCATCTCCACTCCTAGGCAGGTATACACATTACTAGGCCTAGACCTTCCATACGCCTCTTAAGAACACACTAGAGTCACCACGTACTAAATCGCTGGCTAGTCCACCAGACTTTTAGGTCGGGTGTGCATTTTCGGGGATTGTCCTTCAAAATGCAGTATAAATAACCTACTGGCCCCTCAAACCCTCACACCTCACCTGAGTCACCGTACTGCCATCAGTGTGATGATTAGCCCAGTACTGCATGACCCGCCACAAATATGTTTTATGCACATGCAATTTGTTTCCAACCTGAGCCTCTAGCTCACAGGACAAAACTCGTCTTGTATCCAAACATCCGAGCCTCCAGCTCGCAGGACAAAACCCTTCCTGTATCCTCCAACCCTATACGGGTGAGATTGTTATATCGTTCCCTTAACCAATTAGACTACTCTTGTCTAATTCTTATTAAGCATAACAACTTATGGTTAGTCCTTGGACTGCCCAGGGCATAACCGGTGAAGGGCTCTCGGGGGCACTAGGAACTATGATGGGCTGAATCCCAAAGCTCCCTTTCTCAAGGACACTTACTTTTATTAGTGTTTTCTTATTAGTAATACCCATCACTCAATATTGCTCTTGAGTGAACCTGATGACTTATGGTATTATTGGGAGAATGACGGTCTTCCGCCGGTCTCCATTCTAATTACTTTCCTTGGGCTTTGCACTCTAGCACTCGTAACAAAGTAGTGACCCACTTGACACCTACCATGGTTTCAACTTCCCAATACGCTTCTCAATCCAACCATCTATCATATTCCATGTTGGTCCTAATGTTATGTGTTACATTTGCTAAGGGCAACTCATGACCTAATATTAACCCGTATGAGATGACTGCCAATTCCTTGGGCCAAATGCCCATAACTATTTATCATGGGTTTGTAATGAATGTAATATTGATCATTTAGAATTTCATAATTTTTATAATTATTTTGGACCATAATTTAAATCAATCAATTAAGTGATCTAGATCACTTGAACATGAACTACTCTAACCAGTAGTCCATTGTATCTAAATAAATTATCTAAGGTTCATCTAGGTTAAAAATGTCTGTTCATCAAAAATCATGTTTTTCCAATTTGAGTTTCCATATATTTTCTATTTATGATAAATCCGTAAACAATCCATTTTCCAAATGAAGTACTTAAAATATAATACCAAAAATTCCTAGAAAGTTACTGGAGATCAAAATTGATATAATAATACTTACGACAGAAATTCATGATCCTAGTTAGTGATTTGTCTTATCATAATTTCATATGGACATTATTACCAAAATGCCACTACTTGGGTTTTCAGCATATATAATTATCCAAAAATTCTCAAATCATTATACTGGGTTTGAATCGAAGAAATAGTGTGCTATAAATTTTTCCATATTTTTTTAACAGTATTTTTCCTTACTTTTAAATTAATTTCCAAAAAGGGTAAAATTGTAAATCGATTATGGACACAAGATATAAATCTCAAATAAACTTATAACTTTTTCCAAAGATGTACATTTTGTTATTAGGGCTTGTATCAAAATGTTAGAATTTTAAAAGTTCAGTAGACCTATAACTCATTTTTATTTCCAAAAGAGTTTATTTTCCAAAAATTGAAAATAATGGGATTTTTGTTACCAGAAATCTCACTCTTTCTATGGGAGGTGTAATTAATCCCTATAAGCATATGTACAAAATCCCATGGACATTCATTGTGCTAAATGGGCTAACTTTCCATTTTTACATTTGTCACCATATATTTACAAATCTACCTCCACCATGCATGTTGTATTTCCCCAACATATAGAGGTCCAAATGATCTGCAACTTTTAACATGGTCATATAATGACCCAATGGCCATGACAACCAAATTTGGGGGAATTTGGAAGAGGGAATCTTCCAATATTCCATTTATTTAATAAATGCTATTTCTATTAAAACTATAGATAAATGCATCCCAAAAATTCTGATTTTTTGACTAGACCTAGGTCTAGCATAAACACGTGGATTTCCAAAATTTCATGACATGTGGACTTATGGTTTGGCTTGGGCACTCATTTAACCATTTGCCCTAGCTTAGGACCAGTCTTAGTAGAATGGCCCTACAAGGAGCAATATTGCTCCAAATTTCATGTTAAAGGTGTCAAATTAAAGGCAAGGATTATATCTACCTTTTTCATATTGGGTATTATTTCTGAAAATGCAAATAAAAGGCCTAAATAATCTATATAAGGTGACTGTATAAACTGGGACAGAAAATAGACTTTTTATTATTCCATGAAAATTAAAGACCATCGGTTCATCTTCTCCAATGAGCCAACGATCCAGATTGCCCCAACCTGAACCAGCTAGATCATGTATTTCCCGGCCTTCTGGCCGCCCCCGCCGGCGATTGTCACCACCAAATCCATCGAGGTGGTGGCTTGCGTTTCCCGGCGGCATGGCCGCCGGAGGTGGCTCCTCCGGCGAACCCGAGTGAGGAGATATGCTCTGCATGCTCCCTATCACATGGCATCATGCTCATTTGAGCCCAATATCTCTCCTAAAAGATCCAGATAGCTAGCACAGAAGGAGGGGAGGAGAAATGGACCCTTAGAAGAGCTTGACGGTGGGTTTGGTAGTGATGTGCCATGGTCGACCCTTGCTCCAGAGAGCTAGCTTGTTTGCTAATTCCTTTGCCTAATCCTCTTCTTCTTAGGGTTCACTTAAGGTGATGGTTGGGTAGAATGGAGGTAATGCTGGCTGGTTTAATGTCTTTGACTTAAGAGGAGTGGTTGGGCATGGCCGAGCATCATTGAGCATGATTCTCCCCCATGCCGCCACGTATCAGCCATATAATGGACCGCCAACTATTGCCATAAATATATTTTCTTGAAATGAGGAATACATTTGCTGTAAAGATAGATCCCAAATATCACATCACTTTTTTTATCCTGAACCCGGTTTAGCCGGTATAAAAAAAATGAATCGGCCAACACAACTTTTAGACTGAAGAATTCTCCAAGTCCAAAAGCATTGAGTGTGTTGACACCACTCAACGCCATGTTGAGTGGTGTCGACACCACTCAACGCCATGTTGAGTGGTGTCGACACCACTCAATGCCGCATTGAGTGGTGTCGACACCACTCAACTCCTTCAGTACTCTAGAAAAACTTAAGTAAAAAAGTGATGAGTGGTGTCGACACCACTCAACACCGCATTGAGTGGTATTGACACCACTCAATGCTTCCAGTAATCCTAAGTCAAGGCGTTGAGTGGTGCCGACACTACTCAATGCCTTATTGAGTGGTGTTGGCACCACTCAACACCGCCAGCAATCCTAAGTCAAGGCATTGAGTGGTGTCGACACAACTCAACGCCGCATTGAGTGGTGTTGACACCACTCAATGTCGCCAGCAATCCTAAGTCAAGGCATTGAGTGGTGTCGACACCACTCAACGCCACTGAATACCGCAAGCATTCCATACTTTCCAAGTTAAGGCGTTGAGTGGCGTTGAGACCACTCAATGACCCAAGATTTATCGCATTCATTGAGTATTCTCTTTTCCAGAAAAATTCTGTGCTTTTTCGTTGAGACCACTTAATGCTCGTCTGTCTCTAACACCATCCCGCACTATCTCTTGTGCCTTTTCTGTCTTGCCCGAACTATATTCCTGTAGCTCGACATGGCATCGAGTGCGTTGTTTTGTTTGAGTCGGTCGACCACTCAACATCGCGTTGAGTGGCATCGAGTTCATTTGTTGTTTTATTTCTGGATTATGGATTATTTAATTGATCTTATGCTTCGCAAACGTCTTCTATATTTATGAATCAATTCTCTCTGGCGTCTTTTGTCTTATTATCTGATCACTTGATGCCTAAAGTTTCCCTAGTATTTTTCGCTGATCTTTTATAGGATATATATCACTTGTTTTTGTGTTAATTGCGACAAAATCTGCCTTTTCAAAAAGAGTGGCGACACACACGAAACATCGAGAAGACAGTCAAAACACACAGACGAAGCTGTAGAACAATGTGAAAGAAGACCTATAACATTCAGTTTCAAGAAAGAAAAGATCTGAGTATTTTCTAAGTTTCTCTGAAATAAGGAAGCTGAAGAAGAACATCGAGTGGCATCGTGTTCACTCGACCCACTCTACGCTTCCCGAGCATGAGTTAATTTTACTGACTCAAAACATATTCAAGGGGTCTAGCACGAAATGGGATGTTACAAATAAGGCTTTTGCTATTTCAGAGAAAGACTATGAGAAATATTTATAAGAAATTAATATAATTTTTAATTAAATTAAAAATTTATTAAATCAAAGGAAAGTTAAAATAAAATTTAGGGATTCAAAATTTAAGTCCTAAAATATGAAATTAAAATGAGAAGAGTAAAATATTTAGAAAAGATTTCTCAATTAAATAAATTAGCCTTCAAAATTGATTACTTTAAGAAAACAAAATTAGATTAGAATTATTAACACTCCTACTAAAAAAGAGAAAGAAAAAATTCAAACTACTACTTATGCTCTGGAAAAGAGAATACTCAACAATAGTATTTTAATTTACTCTAAAGCAATTGTATTGGTTAATGGGTTTTTGCATTGAACAAAGAAAATGAGTGCCTAGAACATGATCGAGTTTTTGGTTGATTGGAGGTTCACTCGATGAATTTTGCCTATCCTCTCACCCCAAATGGCGTCGACAATCAATGCCTTTTTTCTGATATTTTCTAAGCATATGGCATTTACCAACTCTACGCTTCCCGAAAATTATGACTCAAAACATTAAGGGGTATCCTTTTGCTATTTCAGAGAAAGACTTTTGCAAAGGAAAGTGACATTTGTCCTAATAAATATATAAAATTATTTCTCGCTTCAAAATATATAAAAACAAAATTAAAGAATGAGAAAGAAAAAATTCAAACTACTACTTATGTAATGAATTTTTGGTTATCAAAGAAAATGAAGAGATCTCTCAACACAATCATATATTTACAAGAAAATATGAATTTATTCTCATTTTGCATGACATTTGGCTTGCTTCTAACTCCATGGGGTTGCATATGTGTACCAAGAAATGCTTGATTTCCATGACGTATGATCTAACAATAAAAAATGGATATGTTTATCAGGGGATAATGAATTTTATCCTCTTATCCTCGTGATATATGATCTAACATGAAAATAAAAAGAACAAAGGAAAGGCTAAACAAATTTTTAGAAAAAATTTAAAAAATTAGAGAGCAACTATAGTAAATTAAATTTTCATAAGAATCATAAAGCATAAGGAGAATATAATTAAAATCTAAAATTATTAAGCTAAGTACCACAAAATTGAGACTAATTAGAATTTAAATGAGAAAATGGCTAAATAAATTACTCTAAATAAATTTAATTCATAAGATATTTCTTAAAATTAAATCACCTAAAAATTAAATCTAATTAACTATGATGAAATAAAAGATTAGGAAATCAAAAATTATAAAAATTCTTATAAATAAACTAAAAATAAATTTCTAAAAATCACAAAAAATTAAGCAGGGGTTTATTATATTTTTCTTTAAAGATATAAATACTAAACAATTATAATCAAAATTTTTTTATTATTTCTTGGAATTTCTGAGTACTACCCAGGGACGGGTTAGCAAGGTACTAGGCAGTTTTGTGGGATGAAAGCCCAACACGGCCCTTCCAAAGAAATTAAATTTTCAATTTTCTAATTTTTTTTGTATATTTGATATTTTTTTCATTTTTTTGTAATTTATTTTAAATAAAAACAACAAAGTGAGATCCCACCGCCATACATAAAAATAAACATTATTCCCAAATGTTTATATGCAAAGTAAGAGGTGAAAAGAAAATAAATTAATTTTTTTGAAAAGAAAATGCAAGAAATGAAAGGATAAGCAAGGGGTGACTCCCAAGAGCGCTTTTCTTTTTCCCATCTTTAAGATAGACAATTATGGTTAGGGAAAAGGAAAGTAAAATTTTAAGTAATCGGGTAACTCCCTTAATTCATGCTTCGACAAATATACCAAAGATGCTCGTCCGGCTACTCCTCCGCTTACTTGTCGATTTTCCTTCTTTAAACAGTTGGCTTGAGAATGTAAATTCAAATCAACTATACATACCTGAGGTGATTTGAAGCTTTGGAGATGAGCAGCAAATGGATCAGGGATGATGTTTAATTGCAATGACTTACCTTCTTCCTGAAAATCGTTAGTGCAAGAAAAATCAAAAATAAGCGTGTCAGAAAATTTTTGCAAGGAGGAGGCTCTTGCGAAATTATATGATTAACTCTGGTTGTTTATTTTCTAAAATAAAATTATTATCTAAAAATTCATTTATAAAATTATTGAACACAAAATTTTCATGAATTTCAATTCCTAAATATTCATACGTTGGGCTTGAAAATTCATAAATAAGAGAAAAATTGGGAGTAATAGAAGAAGATACATGTTTTTCTTCTAATTCACTCGATGTGCCCATATAATTTATAAATTATTGAAATAATAAATTTTCTTCATCTTCAGAATAAGAAACCAAGGGGGCACATGAATATTCATGTTCTTCTATAGGAGAAATTGTTAGAGTGTGCTCGAAGCATCCGCGTGGTCGTCTTGGTTTAAACGATCTACTAGTTGCCCCTAGCATGAGTATTTATAGGCAAACCCTAAATACCAGACTATGGGTTGTTGGATTCCTATAGAATCCTAACCGCAACCCATTAAGCACCCATCACACCTAATTCAATATACCTCAACAATCTCCTCCTATATTGTAAATAGGTGTTAGCACAGTACATATTACTTAAATAAGAGTTAATAATGACCAAAAGGTGAGTTTTCAGAAAGCATAAATATGAGTTTTAGAATACAAAATATGTAAACTCAAACACATAGTCCCAAACATAGCAATAGGAAATCTAAAAGAAAAACTCAAACTGAAAATTGATCTACGCAATCAACAGATCATCTTCATCCGGGTTGAAATCAACTTTCTCTCCTCCAATCTCTATTTGATATGCAAACAAACACTATAAGAATGTCATGAGACAAATCTCTATGAATTCTAACATTTACCAATCAAAATTAAAGTTATTAGTTCTAGCAGTAAAAGAACATAATACTCTAAGCAGGAAGAAAGAATCGTATATCAGCATCTCTATCTAATTTACACAAAATTAAAAATTTGATTTCATATAATCAAACTATGTTCCATCGATTATTAAGATTATTATTAACCAATTCACAATTGTGTTATATCATCAAGTTTGGAATGATACAACAAGCTATGACCATCATATCATAAATTTTGGAATGATATGATTAATAATCATAACATCAGCACACATATCAACAACTTCAGTATTCCTTTTTGGAATGATACCAAATTCAGCCTTTGAATAAAATAATTGCGTAGGTCATCAAGTTTGGAATGACTGGAAACTAATCATATCTTGCTTTCATCAGATAGCATCTGAAATACTAGAGTGTACTTAACTCTAGATGCTTGAATGTAAGCAGACTATGGTTCTAAAATTTAAAACATAAGAAAAGTATTAAGTCCTACTAAATGGTCTTTAATCCCATCTCCCCTGATGTTTTAGTTGTTAAAACCATACATAAGCACATTCTAAGGATATCTTCTACATTATCTTTTGATCTCACGTCCAAAAGGGAGATTATCCCCTGACTGGTGAGACAGGTCAACCAGGCCTATTTAATCCTAAGTTGCCTTCGCTTTCCTTTGAACAACGTATTTGTAGCAATGGTCTTTGTGGCTTAATTGTCACAATATATCGAAATAGAGTACATTTTTCAAACTTGTCATTGGAAAGTACATTATCAGATCTCTTATCCACTCTGCTTCTTCTCCTGCTGAAGCGAGAGCATAGAGTTTCGATTATATAAAGGATAGTGCAATGCACGTCTGCCTCTTTTACTTCCAAGCTACTGCTGCACCTCTTAGTATAAACACAGCCACTGGTGGATCTACTATCAGCAATTTCTGAGCACCAAGAGGCGTCAGAATACCCCTCAAGCACATGAGGATGTCCATTATAACATGAAGTATACTTCTAAGTATACTTTAAGTATCGCATTAGCCTTTCTTCTAAGACATCCCAGTGGTCCTTCCCAGGGATACTTGTAAATCTACTTAACATGCCGACCGTAAAGGCTATGTCAGGTCTAGTGCATATTATAGCATACATGAGACTTCCTATGACTTTGGAGTAATCCAACTGTCTAATATGTGATCTTTCATTCGGTTTCAGTCTATTATTGTAGTCGAATGGAGTCTCAATCTTCTTGTTATTAATATAACCCCACTTCTCAAGTAAATTTCTAACTTAGTGACTCTGACTTAGGGTAATACACTTTTCAATGAAGTTCACTTCCATTCCTAGGATGGTTTTCACCACACCTAAGTTTGTTATGCTAAATTGTGTCGTCAAGGAAACTTTTACGTCTTCTACCTCAGACTGATCAGTGTCCAAAATTAGCATGTCATCAACATACAAGCAAATAATTGCAACTTTTTCTGAACTTGTTCTTACGTACTGACATTTATCTGATAGGCTAGATTTAAAACCCATGTCTTTAACACAAGTGTCAAATTTTTTATGCCACATTTTAGGTGATTGATTCAATCCATAGAGTGACTTAATCAACTTGCAGACCTTAGTTTCTAGACCTTCTATGATAACCCTTCAGGTTGGTGCATATAGATATCCTCAGTCAGATCTCCATTAAGAAATGTAGTCTTGACATCCATCGGATGAATAACAAAATATTCAATAGATGCTAACGCGAGAAAGATCCTAATTAACACAATGTGACAAATAGGTGAGTATATATCAATGTAGTTTATACCACTCAATTGAGTGAAGCCTTTTGCAACTAGACGTGTTTTGTATTTGGCGATACTCCCAGAAAGATTAAGCTTCTTCTTCAGAACTCACTTACTTCCAATGGTCCTAGCCCCTTTGGGCAAGTTGACCAAAGTCCAAGTGTGGTTTTACAGTATAGAATTCATCTCATCATCTATGTCTTCTTTCAATAACAGAGAATCCCTAAATTGCATCACCTCCATATAGGTCGATGAATCAGCTTCAACTTGATAAGTCACAAAGTTTGTACCAAAGCTTTTAGGCACTCATTCTCTATTAGATAACCTTTTAGATGCTAAAACACTAGTGTTTATAGGCTCGGTGTCATGTTTTCTTATTTATGGCTCAACAATAGGCTCAGTGGTAGTAGCTGGCAGACCTAGAAGCGTTAGGTTCTTATCCTTAAGGAACTTATCCTCAATGAAAACAGCATCTCTAGATTCTATTACAGTATTAGTTAAGAGATCTAGAAATCTGTTTGTAGTACTATCCTCTGCACATCCTAGATGGACGCAAGTTTTTTTCCTAGGTCCAATCTTAGCTTTTCTAGAGTCAGGTATCATAACATAAGCGATACAACCCCAGGTCTTAAGATTATCAAATCTAGGAGGTCTCTTAAACCAAAGCTCATATTGTGTTTTAGTCAAATTTTCATGAGTTACTTTATTAAGAATGTGATTTAACATGAGGACACCTTCACCCCTATAGGTCGCATGCATGCTAGTAGTTAACAACATGGAATTCAACATTTCTGTTAAAGTCCTATTTTTCCTTTCGGTGATACCATTGGATTGTGGTGAATAAGGGGCAGCCATTTTAGGAATTATGCCATTGTTGGCATGAAAATCTCTGAACTCTCCTGAGACATATTCACCTCCACTATCACTTCTTAGCCTTTTAATTTTCATGTCTAGTTGATTTTCAACCCTATTTTTGAATATATAAAATTTTTAAAAACCTTCATCTTTGGATTTAAGTAGATAAATGTGGCTAAACCTAGAGTAATCGTTGATAAATGTTATCAGATACTTCTGACCTCCTCGGGTGATAAAACTTTTGTAGTCACAAATATCAGAATGTATTAACTCTAGCAATTGTGTTCTCCTACAAACCTGACCAAAAGGTGTTCTAGTTATCTTAGTTTGAGCACAAATTTCACATTTTTCAAACTAAATTGTTGTGTCTAAGAGTATGTTATGAGTTTTAGCTAGCAGTAGTAGTTTTTATAGTTCATGTATCCTAGTCTTGCGTGTAAAAACTTAGGATGTATTAGATTTGAGCTAACCTGATTTACTACTTCATTTGCTAGACTCAGCCTATACATCTCATTTACTACATAAGCACAACCAAAGTAATGTGAGTGAACCATAAGGGTTACTCGGCCACCACAAATGTTAAACGACATACCCACATCGCATAACAGACTAATAGAAATTAAATTAGCAGCTAACAAGGGTATAAATTTAACATTCTTTAAAATTAAACACGTGCATGAAGAGAGAGTCAAAGTAGCATTCCCCACCCTCAGCACACCAACTACAGTGCCATTCGTAATAGAGACAGACTCCTTAACTTCTTTGACATCCTCTAAAAGTGCAGAATTGTTGCAGATGTGGCAGGTAGCACCTGAATCGAGCCACCACTCTGAACTGGCATTCTGCTTTCCGACCATGGCAACAAAGTCAATAGGCACAGTCTGATAAACCATATTGGCTTTGTTATCAGTCCTGGGTGTGCTGGATTCGCCCCTTTTGGACTGCTTGCACTCGGAAGCGCAGTGACCCCACTTATTACAGTTATAGCACTTGTCTTTGAACTTTTTAATCTTTTTGCTGGTGGTAGCAACTGTAGGTGCACAAGCCAGTGGTCTGCTCTTTCCAGGCTTAGACTTGTGCTTAGGATACCTGAGCATGTTTGCAGCAGAGGTATACTTGTTTTCCATCTCTAAGGCGTGCCTAGTTCGGTTCTCATCCCTAATGCATATGAAGCGCTTGAGGTCTTTCAGACTCACCTATTGAAAGATCTTATTTTCAAGGTAGCTAGCAACCTAGAGGGGGGTGAATAGGTATGCTTAGGTCTTTTGATAGTCTTTTTAAATCACTTGTTTATTTCTTTTGAATTTCAGCTTAGAGTGATCTAGAGATTGTCCTTAGCACCTACAATTAAGAAAATAAAAGTAAACACAAAAAAGCACACAAGTGTTTTATAGTGGTTCCCCAAAATTATGGGTGCATCAACTCTCCTCCCACCTTGTTAACTTCCTGTTAGTCAAGGCACTTCTCCAAACCAATGCTTCAAGGAGCTTACACCTCAGATCCCTCAGGATCTCTCAATCTCGTCCAAGACTTACACCTCAGCCACAAAGGCATACACTCAGTGATACAAGTATCACCTACCTCAGGCACTTAAGCTCTACCACTAAGGGTATGGAGAATAGCCCTATCTCAGAGCAATCTTGCTCCTACAACTCAAAAAGATGCACTCTCCTACAGTTCAGGTAAAACTACCCTACTTCTTAGTGAGTAAAACTCACCTACCTCAGAGAGAAGCACTCTCCTATAGCTCAGGCAAATTTTCCCTACCTCAGACCCAAAGGTCCTACAGCTCAGATCCAGAAAGATCCTATAAAAGAAATAGTTTAATTAACTTTGACATAAAGAAATATCTCTGTGTCAACCACTTAAGCAGAAAACTTTCTGCTCTAACCCTCCTCACAGCAGGGAAAGGATTTGCTGGAGGAACTCAGAAGATAACTTCTGAACTTGCTGCTGAAGGCTAAAGATCTTTTGATCTTGAGTCTTTAAACAGCTCACTGAACCTGACAAAGGATGAAGGTTCCTCTTTCTTCAAATATGATTCTGAATCTGTTGTGGCAGATGGAGACTTGCACAGCTAACTGAACTTTTCTTGCTGGAGAGCTTCAAGCTTTTTACGTGCAGTAATGGTGAAGAAGATGAAGATGGCTGCTCTCCTTTTTGAATATTGTATGCCCTAAAAGTTATCTTTATCTTGGCCCTATCACTTCCTTTTGTAGTTCACCGATCAACGTTTCTTATAGATTAGTGGACCCCACATGCAGCTTCCAGCTGTGCCTTGCTTTAATGGACGAATAAGTAAAGTAGCTTCACGATAAGTTTTGTCGTGTAGTGTAGCTTCCCCGTGTCTAAATTGACCTTAGCTGACCTTGTCGATTATGCTGACGTCAGTACTTGTGGACTTAGCCAAAATCGAGTATTAGAGAATAGGAGTTGAGTGAGAAAGCATCACTGAATGCCAAACCACTTAGACGATTTTATTGTCTCTTTGCGTTGAGTGAGTAACCTTCACTCAATGCCAAACTACTTAAATATAAAGTCTGTTTCTAGGCATTGAGAGATTCAGCTTCACTTAACGCCAACTTGCTTTATCAGCTTTCTGCTACTTGGCGTTGAGTGAGTAAGAATCACTCAACACCAAACCTTTTAAACAATATTCTGTTTTCATCAGGCGTTGATAGCATTGAGTCAGTAACCTCCACTCAATGCTTTTTGCCTTAACCAAATTTCTGCTTCTTCAGCAACTTAAGCATTGAGATCGTTTAGTGAGCACGCCTCACTCAACGCTTTCTTCCATAGCATATTTTCTATATTTAATAAGCACTGGGCATAAACTGTCTTTCTAAGTTCGACGAATGGTGAATTATGAGCTCAATGAACTTTGAAATCAGTTCGATGAACTCTCTACTGAGCTCGACGAACTCTCAACTAAGCTCGACGAACTCAAAATCTCAAGCTCTGAACTTTGCTCGACTTACAGCCTTTTTGTTGTATGGCGTTGATTGTGTATTCATCACTCAACGCCAAAATACTTAGCCAACTTTCTCTTTAGTAGCATGTTATTGAGTGAGTTGACTTCACTCAATGCCTGTGGACTTAGCCACATTTTAGCTCATTCCAACTTAGGCTATGATAGTATAGGCTACACTCAGCGCTATAAGTCATCTGGCATTGAGTAATGTTCCTTCACTCAATGCCTGTGGACTTAGATAGATGTTTGTCATCCCACACCTTAGGTAAGTGTTTACCTAACTTAGCCACTTAGGCTACCTGACCTATCATTGTCATCTACAGACATGTGTATATCATTGATAAGATTGACTTCACTCAAATCCAGGACATTGTGGGCAATGGACCCAACAATCTCCCCCTATTTGAGGAATTCAAAATTCTTAAGCAAAGTCAAAGACATACACAGAATCATGCAGCACAAGGCATTATAAAAGAAAACTAAATAATTGAGATGTGATCTATAGTTACCACACTTCCCTTCTTGCAGAATGGAACATTACTGCATCTTTCATCTTCTTCCCCTGAATTGTTGATGCCTTATCGCTGCCTTACTTATCTGATCATCTAATCATCTTATCCTCTCCCCCTTTTTGACTGCAGTAAATAGCTGGTAGGATGCACCTGATCAATAGATCATCTTATCACCTGCTCCCCCTAATTTAGGCAACAATGAAATGTTGGAATTAGGCTAGATTTGCTCCCCCTCAATTGGAGAATCTTCAATTTGTTAAAGGACCATCCTATCTGTATAATGTCAAATAGTTTGCAACTAGATGAGGAGCAACTGAAGCTATACTAATTTCAACATACCCAACTCAAATTTATAGGTGTTAAACTTGGCTTCATCTAGTGGCTTAGTGAAGATGTCAGTAACTTGCTTATCTGTTGGGACAAACTCAAGGGTGATGTCTTCACATTCCATAAGCTCACTAATGAAATGATATCTAATCTTTATGTGCTTAGTCCTGTTATGGGAGACAGGATTCCTAGCTAAAAGATTTGTTTTATAGAGCCTGAACACCTAAAGGAATAACAATGTTAACACAGCAAAACTATCACAGCACAAGGAATAACAATCACAGAAAATTCATAGCACAGCACACAATGATTTATAGTGGTTCCCCAATTGTTGGGTACGTCCACTCACCCCGTTCACCTATCCAGTAGAGAACTGGATTTGGTCAAACTTCCTTCCACTATCTCAGATCCTCGGATCTTACAACTCAGAACACAAATGGTTCCTACAGCTCAGACTTCTTCAAGTCCTACAACTCAGAATTTTCCCAAGACTCCTACCTCATGCAACAGCCCTACCTCAACCTTTATCACCAGGCCTACAACTCAGACTTCTTCAAGTCCTATACCTTAGATTCTTCCCAAGAATCCTACCTCAGGCAATAGCCATACCTCAGCCTTTATAAATTTAGGCTTACAACTCAGATCTATATAATATCTTACATGGAAATTAATTGTTTAAAATAATAAAATCTTCACCCTGATAGAAAGAGAATAGGGTGAATGCTTCTTGATCAGTTCTTGATTGAACTGATTACTTTAGATCCAACCTATCTTAGCTTCTTCAAAGCTTCTTGAATTTGTACCAAGTAAGGTTAATCTTTAATTGGAGTTGGAGTTGATCTTAAATCCAGCTTCCTTCTTGAATTCAGAATCAGATCTTAATTTTTCTTGCAGACTCTTCAGGATCTGCCTTCTTCTGGGTTTGTCTCTTGTCCCCCCTCACTTGTTCTATTACAGTACTTCTGATTGTGATATAATTAGTCTATATATAGAATCCATCCATGTTTACCGGCTGATCCGGTTTATAACGGCCTTCTGACAGCTCTGACAGATGTGTCAGCTTTGTTACTTATGACACCTATCAGGTCTTCAGTCTTGACAACTGACTGCTCCTTGAACTTCTATCATAGCACAGAACTGTCAGCATAACACTTAAGATGTGTCGACACAAATAGACCATGTGTCGATACAAATCTTGATGATGTCGACACAGCTCCTAATATGTCGACACAGTCATTCTTTAACTTCTCGACACAGCTTCTGTTTGATGTGTCGACACAAGTCCTGTGTGTCGACACAATTGCTTCTAGTCTTAACACAGCTTCTGTTGACAGATTTCTTGAGTGTGTGTCGACACAAGTCCTGTGTGTCGACACAAGCCTTCTAGTCTCAGTATAGCTGTTGTTGACAGATTTCTTAGACTTGTGTGTCGACACAAGTCTTCCAGTCTCAGTATAGTGGTTGATGATAGATTTCTTTGATTGTGTGTCGACACAAGTCCTGTGTGTTGACACAAGCCTTCCAGCCTCAGTATAGCTGTTGTTGACAGATTTCTTTGAGTGTGTGTCAACACAAGTCCTGTGTGTCGACACAACTATTTCTGGTCTTCAACATAACTGGTGTTGAGTGTTTGTCGACACAAGTCCTGTGTGTCGACACATCTGCTGCTGACAGAATTTCTGTGTGTCGACACAAGTCCTGTGTGTCGACACATCTGCTGCTGACAGAATTTCTGTGTGTCGACACAAGTCCTGTGTGTCGACACAATCTTGCTTCTGGTGTCGACACATTTCCCTCACAAGTGTCGACACTTGTACTTAGAAATTTTTCCTGCATTTCTTTAACCTATACATTGAAACTCAACATTCCATCAAATACACATTGATGCATATCATTGAGTTAACCAAATCTAGTACACAGTTTCCAGTGTACCCAACAATCTCGCCCTATTTGGAGAAGTCATAATCCTTAGTCAATGATATACACCACTTATAATAAAACAAAGATTAAGATATATAAAATCATTTCACAGGCATGGGTGATTATAAACACAAATAACATTTAATATCATCACAGAATGTGATAAAATTCATTAATCAGGAATAAGTGTTTGATTTACAAGATTGTTTAGAACAAAATTTACATAGTTTTAAGCCTAGCCTATTAATCCTTAAGATTGATCAGGCTCCTTGATAACTATTCCTTTGCCAGATTGAATCTTAGCTTGTTCTTTGGATTCTGTGTCATCAGGTGGCTTCTTTCCTTTCAGATCTTTCTTTTTAAGCTCTTCTTCCTTGATCTTCTGCCTTTCAAGGTAATGATAAGGCTTTGGAAAGTACTTGCTAGGCTCCACAGAGATAGCAGGTAACTTCCCAGCTTTGATATCCCTTCGGAACTGATGTATGGCATCTTGCCTTTTCTGATATTTACTGCACTCTTGTTCAGAATACCATTTGCCTCTATCATGCATATTATCTTTCACAGCTTTCCAGGTAGTAAGAATGATATTTCTGGAGGTTGGACTTCATTGCACAAAATCAAGATTTAATTCTGCCTGTTATCTGAATCTTTTCTTAGAAAGTTGAGCCTCTTTCTAAGTATCCTTAGCAGCTTCAGACATTTCAACTTTTTCAATAATAACATTATGTGCCTCATGTGGAGGGCTATACATTTTATGTACTTCCTGTTATACTGCTTCAAAATCTGATGGAGGATAGATGACTTGTGCAACTTCCTGATGAACCCCTTCAATGTGAGCAGGTTGAATACCAGATTCAGCAGTGTTATTTTCATCACAAAGGGGTGGATATCAAAGAGTAGCTATGATGGTATTAGATACCCATTTAGCATGATCAGAGCTAACTTTGACTAACACTCTCTCCCCATTATGACTTCTCAGGTCACATGATCTCTTAAATCATCTTTCTTAAACCTTACTTGATTAGCCAGATAATCTATTCCCTCTTTGTAGTAGAGTCTGAACTTCTCTAGTTGATCTAAAATTGTCTTTTGGGATGCTTGAAGTGTTATTTGAACAGCAGCTAAATCTTCTTGTATTTGCCTGGATACTTCAGTTTTCAAATCAGTAGTAATACCTCCCAGTTTTGTGAGAATTTCATTATGTGAGTCCTTGAGATTTTTAATCGTTCTGAATTGATTTTCTAGAATATATCCTTGTTTTTCTGCTATGTCAGCTATTGTAGTCTTCATTTCTTGTTGTTGGGTGGCTAGATATACCACAACATTACCTCCCTTATGGACGCAATCTGTCATCTCTTTCTTATTCAAATTGACTTCAAATCTGATAGATTTAATATCTTGAGCTAGCTGGAACTGCACTTCTTTATGTTACTCATCCACATACTTTTCCAAAGCAAGTCTTTGCTCATCCAATTTCACTTACATTTGCACCAATAGTGAACTGAAGTCTATTCCTGGAGCAGATGTTTGAGGGACAGTTTGTACGGCTTTCTTATAGCCTTTGCTCCTTTTCCTGAGAGCCACTAGCTTCCTTTTCATAGCCTTGGAAGCTTCTTCATCATCAGAATAATTTGATGAACGTTGTATATCCACAGTTTCCTTAGTACTAGAGGCATACAGTGATATGTCCCCCTCAGTCCTCTGCAGCTCCCCCTCAGTCCTTGCATCTTGGGGGTCCGGGAACAACTCTTCCAAAGTTACCTCCTACTGCATTTGAATAGGAGGTATGATTTTCTCTTGTCCAATAAATGGTTCTCCCTGGACATCAAGATTGTTGTCCAGGGTTTTCTTTAAGCTGGAGGAGTGGAGGTGCTCATCTTGATCTAGATTTGGCATATGCACATCCTGTGCTTCTTTCTCAGTGTTCACTGTTGATACATTGTTGATTTATGATACTATGTCCATAACAGTATCAGTTGCATACTCACTCTCCAGTGCAACTTCAGTAATACCTCCCCCTTGGGCAGGCAGTTGTGATTGTTCAGGTTCTTGAACATTTATAATCTATGTGTTTTCTCCCCCTAGAGTGGAGACCATCTGGTTCTCTGGTAGTTCAATGCTCTCCCCTTGGGCTTGAGCTTCCTTATCTGGTTTTGGTGTAGGTGATTTTCTTTGTTGTTCTTCATCTGAGCTAAAGATAACCTGTTCTTCAGAATAACTGGAAGATTCTTCTTCCTGGGTGGTAGGTTTTTTTCTTATCCTTCTTCACTAGTTTTTGTAGAGTAGAAACATCTTTGGTCAAAACTCTATCCCATCTAGATAGTATTCTTAAATCCATTTTTCTCATGTGATTTATCTTGGTTCCTGAAGTTTGATTCATCACTTCTGGGATGGTGGAAGCCAGATACAAGCTCAATATTCTACCCAGATTTGGATTCTTGGCACTTTCTTTGATCTTGTCATAAATTACAGCGGACCAGTTTATTTTCACTTTGAAGATAACTCTGGTCATGAATTTGAACATGTAGGCAGAGATCCTATCATGCCCTCCTATTTTGTAGAGAATAACATTGCCCATTATCTCGAATAGAAACTTACCCTGGGAATTCATTCCCTTCCTGGTTAGTGAAGATCCAATCTTGGTATTGGGATCCAGCCCACACCATTGGAGTGCATTTCTTGTCATGGAGGATGTGATATCATCTTCTTTCGTAATCTTGGGTAGCTGAAGAGACTTTCGTATACTCTTTGGTGAGAGTTTTACTCGAGTACCATTAACAGAGGACTTTATCTTCTTTCCTTGAGAGTCCATTGTTGCGGAAGAGTAAAATTCAAGAACTTCTTTCTTCCTTATCCTTGAAGGTTCAGAGACCAAGTATTCCAATCCACTTTCTGTGATTAGGGTTTTCACGCCCTTGATTTCTGGCAAGGCAGTCTCGAACGCCTTGCGTACCACTTGATATCCTTCATTGATCTTGTCTTCCTGTTATGGCGCCATTGGTGAAAGAGAGAGAAGAGAGTCGATGGGAGAATTTCTCGTCGACACAAAGTCTAGAGTCAAGAGTTCTGAAAGCACAGTCGGCCAGATTTTGTCTTCTCTTATTTATAGTGTACTTGTAAAAAGGTAGGTCAAAAGACGCGCCTAACTTAAGATTTTACTAGTCGACAAAATTTTACATGTGTCAACATAGATGACCTAGGTCTCGACAAGACTTTGTTGAAGTCGACATGTCTATGTGTCGACATACTTTTGCCAGTGTCAACAAATTCTACTAAAGTCTTTATAGAATTGTGCCGACAACGATTTTTGTGTGTCGACACAAAAAATCTTCTAAATCAAGGTCTCGATAGAGTCTTATCAACATAAATTTTTCCTGTCGAGACAACTTACTGAGAGTGTCGACACAGTTAGCTTGTGTCGACACAAACTTTCTAACTTAGACAAAATTTCTTGAGAAATTGTGTGCTGACCTAACATCTTATTCTAGGTTCAACATACCTAATTCAATTTTAAAATTATTGAATTTACTTTCATCTAAAAGTTTTTTAAATATATCAGTAATTTGTTTGTTAGTGTTGACAAATTCCAGACTTATGTCTTCTTTTTCAACATGTTCTCTGATGAAATGAAATTTGATTTCTATATGCTTAGTTCTGCTATGTGAAATAGGATTTCTAACAATAGATATGGCACTAGTAGAATCACAATATAATGGAATTCTACTTACCTTGATGTCATAGTCTCCAAGTTGAGGTTGTATCCACAACAACTGAGCACAGCAACTGCCTGCAGCTATATACTTTGATTTAGATATGGAAATAGCTACACTTGTCTGCTTTTTGCTGCTCCATGACACCAACCTTCCACCAAGGAACTGACATGTACCTGTGGTGCTTTTCCTTTCTTCTTTGTAGCCATCAAAGTCTGCATCTGAAAAACCTGTTAGTAAGAAATCATTATTCTTAGGGTACCAAAGACCTAGATTAGGTGTGCCCATAAGATATCTCAGAATTCTCTTGAAAGCAGAATAATGAGATTCCTTAGGGCAGGCTTGGTACCTAGCACAGACACATGTAGCATACATGATGTCAAGTCTACTAGCAGACAAGTAAAGTAGGGATCCAATTATCCCTCTATACAAAGACTCATCAACAGGTGTTCCTACTTCATCTTTGTATATAGGCATACTTGTCCCCATTGGAGTTTTCATGGTGGAGGCTAACTCCATACCATATTTTTTAATTAACTCCATGGTGAACTTAGACTGAGATATAGACAATCCATCATCAGTCTGTCTAACTTGGAGTCCCAAGAAGAATTACAGCTCATCCATGCTGCTCGTCTCAAACTTCCCTTGCATAAGTTTGGCAAACTTTTTACAAAAGTTGTTTTCACTTGATCCAAAGATAATGTCATCAATATATATCTGAACTAGAATGATCTTGTCTTTTGATTCCCTAAAGAATAGAGTCTTGTCAATTTTCCCTCTTGAGAATTTATTCTCAATAAGGAAGGTAGACAAAGTTTCATACCAAGCCCTAGGGGCTTGTTTCAATCCATATAGAGCTTTCTTAAGCCTATAAACATAGTTAGGATAAAGGGGATCTACAAAACCTGAAGGTTGATCAACATAAACTTCCTCTTTTAAGTCACCATTCAAAAATGTTGGCTTTACATCCATTTGAAATACTTTGAACCCTTGATAAACTGCATAAGCCAGGAACAGTCTTATTGCTTCCAACCTTGCCACTGGGGCAAATGTTTGGTCAAAGTCTATCCCTTCTTCCTATCTATAGCCCTTTGTAACTAGTCTGGCTTTGTTCTTGATTATGGTGCCATTTTTATCTAACTTGTTTCTATAGATCCACTTAGTTCCTAAAATATTGTGATTCGTTGGTTTAGGAACCAACTCTCAGATTTTACATCTTTTGAACTGATTCAGATCTTCCTGTATGGCATCAATCCAATTTGTGTCTTGTATAGCCTCTTCAAACTTCTTAGGTTTCATCTGGGACAGGAAGCTTGACATTGAACTGTGTTCATGCTCTTGCTTCTGGTCAGAACTCCATGACTTGCATCACCAATGATTTGGTATACTGTATGATCCTTCAAATGTCTTATTGCTGGAGTAAATTTGTCCATCTCTTAGTCTTCTTCGTTTTCTTCATCTGGATGCACTTCATTGTCTTCATCTTCATCCAGTGAGTCTTGTACTCCCCCTGGACAGCATCCATTATTTTCTTCATTCTGTCTTAAAGTTTGGTCTTCACTAATTGTTAGCTTGTCCATCCATTCCTTCAAACCTGTTGGACTAATAGAAGTGATAGACAGTTCACTGTTAATTATCTTAGACTCATCAATGACTACATGGACAGATTTTTCTACAAATTGTGTAGTCAAGTTGTAGATCTTGTAAGCTCTACTGTTATTGATGTACCCAACAAATATCCCTTCTAGGGATTTGGCAGCAAACTTAGTTTGATAATGCTTGCCATTATTTAGAACATAACACTTGCTACTAAAGATTCTAAAGTAGGATATGTTTGGTTTTCTGCTTTTCATAATCTTATAGAGTGTCTTCTTGTGTCTTTTATTGATGGATGCTCTATTAAGAACATGACATGCAGTATTTACTGGCTCAGCCCAGAAATATTCTGGGAGAGAAGTGACACTTAGTAATGTTCTACTTTCTTCAATAAGAGTCCTAGTCTTTCTTTCAGCAACACCATTTTGCTGGGGAGTTCTAGGTGAGGAGAACTCCTTATGAATCCCAAGTTCTTCACAGAACTTTGTCATGCATTCAGACTGAAATTCAGTTCCATGGTCACTTCTTATTTTAACCACTAAATTGTTAAGTTCATTCTGAATTTGCCTAACAAAATTCTGAAAGATAGTAGGGGTTTCAGATTTCTGCCTCAAGAAGAAAACCCGTGTGAATCTAGAATAGTCATCCACAATTACAAATGTATAAGCTTTCCTACCTAGACTATGAACTGGCATAGGACCAAATAGATCCATATGCAGAAGATATAGATATCTTACAGAATCTTTGGTATCATGTCCATGGAAAGTGGTCCTGGTCTGTTTGCCTTTTGGCAAGCTGAACATACACCCTCTTAATGCACTTGACCTGAGGACCATTCCTCACTAACTCCATACTAAAGAGTTGGCCTATTAAGTTATAGTTCAGGTGAGACAGCCTTTTATGCCATTGGACATAGTGAGATGCTTTCTCCTTTGCAACTAGACAGATAAGTGAGAACTTATTCTCATGATCAAAGTTAAGATAATAGACATTTCCTTTCTTAGTGCCTGTCAAAATGATCTCTTGATCATTTGACCTTCTTATTTGGCACACACCCTTGTGGAAAGAAGTGTCATAACCAAGATCACTTAGTTGGCTTATGCTAATTAGGTTATGCTTTAGACCTTTCACATAAGCCACTTGGGTGATGGTAATGGAGTTATTGGAAATGTTACCAAACCCTTTGATGACTTCCTTTTCAGATCCACCCAAGATCACTTTTGGTCCATCTTTTATAGGGGAGTAGTCCTTCAGCATCCTTCTTGTTCCAGTCATGTGCCTGGAACATCCACTGTTCAAGTACTATATAGGGGTATGGCCACTTGGACTCACCTGCATCAAATAAAATTACCTATCCTTAGAACCCCAATAGTTTTTGGGTCCTAGGTTCAGGTTAGTTTGGTTTTTGACATGCTTACCTACAACCTTTCTGACAGGTAAGCTGTCCTTATTCTGAATACTAGCATTGAACCAACAGTCAATGGCAAAGTGGCTCACCTTGCTACAACACCAGCACTCAAATCTGTTGTACCTTTTCTTAAGTACAAGCTTAACAATATTGCTATCAGTAGTCCTTTTAAGTGCAGGTGCTGGAGCAGTAAATACTAAGGATTCCTTAAGAACTTGATGGGTTTGCTCATGGGGTGCCCTATTAGCATTAGCACCCTTTCCATTCAGATCACCATACTTACAGTGACCATGAGTGATGTCAAGATCATACCTATTATTAGGCTGTATCACTATCCTAAAAGAAATAAGGGGTTTGAAGGCTAGTGGCTGAACTGGGGCTTTGCCTTTTCTTTGAGAATTGGCTGGCCTTGTTCTTCCCTTAAAGCCTAATCCTATCTTACCCTTTTGGGAGATGAAATTATCAATTATGGGTAAGACAGACTTTGGCTTAGAGAATTTAGCCACTAGCTTCATTTCTTTCTGAAGTCTTACTTCCAGATTCTTGATTTGATTATTTTTGAAAGTGACTGTACCCATCTGAATAACAGTTATGTTTTTATGTTTGGCAACCTCATTCAATTTCAAATCCAACATCTTTGCTGAATCTGATGCAGCCAGTTTGAGAGATTCAGTTTCCTCAGCCTTCTTCTTGACAAGGAATTTGCTTCTCTTAAGAGCTTGCAACAGACCACCATACTCATCAATTAATTGATGAACATCCCCTTTAGATTCAGAACCATCCACATCTCTTGATGCAGATCCTTCTGATTCAGATCCAGTATAATACTCTGATACTAAGGATGGATTGTATACCTTACTGGGACCACACTGGTCCTAGCACTGATCTTCCTCAGATAGAGCCATCAGCCCTCTGCAATAATGATCTTCACTTCTATTTATGGAATCCATTAGTTGCAAGAATTCTGTTTCCACAGAATCCTCTTTTGTAGTGAACAATCCTATATAGGCTTCCTCTTCATCCTCTTCTCCTGATTCTGATGATGAAGAGTCAGCCCAACTCTTTTGCTTCTGGGCAACAAGGGACATCTCCTTCTTTCCCTTATTTTGATGCTTCTTCTTGTCCTTAGACTCTTTTCTCTTGTCAAGATAATCAGCTATGACATGTCCAGGCCTGTTGCAGTAATAGAAAATAATTTTAGAAGTAGTTTGTTTACTAGGATTAGAGTCATACCTGTCATCCATGGAAGGTTTCTTCTTCTAATAATTGTCATCTTTGGAGAAGGATGTAGATGGCTTTATTCTCCATTTCTTCTTCATAAACCTTTGAAACTGCATTGTAAAGGCAGCAAAATCTTCATCAGAGTTGTGGCTGTTTGAAGTGTTGATGCCAGGATTTTCTGATTTAGCCTCAGGAATTCTCCTGCGTGGAGAAGGAGACTTTTTACTACCCTTTCTTGTTGATTCAGCCTTAAAGGCTACTGACTTTTCTTTATATTCAGACCTATTGTTTTTCTCCTCCTCCTTTCTGGCAGTGAGTTGCATCTCATAAGATAATAGTTTTCTAAACAAGGTTGGTGGAGGTGTATCAGCAAGCCTGGCCACCTCTCTAATGACACATATTTTTATATCCCAATCATTGGTCAGTAATCTGAGAAACTTGTCATTCACTTCATATGTGCTGAAGACTCTTCAATAGGTCATTAGCTCATTTACAGTTCTAAAGAATTTCTTATAACATTCAGCTATGCTGTCAGTCTTGGCTTGTCTAAAGCTCTCATATTCTTGATTTAACATGGACTTTCTATCCTCTCTCACTTCTTCAGTTCCTTCCATGTAGACAATCAAAGTGTCCCACATCTCCTTAGAGGGTTTGCAATGTAAAACCCCCTCTCGGAACACAACACACGGCCGAGAGGGGTCTTATGCCCAGAACAGCTGCCTTGCGGTAGCACAAACACTCGGGCTAGCTTGTACCACTAGATGCCTATCCTGCCGGCCATAACCAATATCATACATTGCCAACCCAACCAAATTTAACAAAGAAGTCAAATCCACACCAAGCAGATAGTCCATAATATAATCAACAGTAGAGAAGCTTCAACAAGCTTCTAACATCAGAGTACGTAAATAGTTTTCCCAAAATAAGTACAATAAAAGCCTCTCACACTCACATCAGTAACCGACGGTAGCGACGACACCGTCCCCTCAGGCCCTGTCATCCTAGCCTGGCTGTCCGGCTGCATACCCTGCTGCTCCATCTGTGGGGTTTCCTCCTAAAAAGGAAGACGTAGCAACCGTTAGTCATAAATACTAAGTGGCTTCACATCCGCTCCCCCCGGCGACTCCTCGGCACCGGGCAGAGAAAGGAACAGGGTACAATATAAATGAAACATAGGTACAAGAAGGTGGTATATCTCAATCTAAATTAAGCAGTGTAATAAATAAGCAACAACTTATTCTAGCAGTTCTATCATCTATAGTAGCATGAGAGTATAGTGTTATAATAGAATGTATCTCAACTTATATAAATTCCCATACAAACATATAAGTTGAGGATCGTTCAGCAGTAAGTAACTCGTCGTATAGGAGTGCCCATACAAACTTATTCGATTAGTATCTTGTGTATGCAATAGAGTGTAATGACATGTATGCAATGCAATGACTCACCCATGAACACGCACATGCACTCGCTATGTCGACACAGACTTGAAGTTCCCACTTTTCGAGCAGGTAGCTAACCCCTCAGGCGTCAACCGTCGTGGTCGTACGGTGACAGTGGAGTGGGCATCTCCACTACTAGGCTAGTCTCCACACTACCTAGCCTAGGCCTTTGTACACGTCAATGCTAAGAACACTACAGCGGAGCTCACTTGCGTACTACGACTCAGCGGGTGTCTCTGGTAGATGTGCATTGAGATCCTAGCCCCGAACAGTCCTATGCGTGACACAGAAGGAGAATCGAAAAAGAGCACGAGGACAAAGCCCAACCGTTCACTTGGCACGGAAGGAGCCTCGGGACGTGAACACCGAGGACCAAGCCCAACCGCCCAAAGTCTAGCTGTCAACTCCCATCTGTGTGACGATTGGCGAGCCCGTAGACCTATCACTCTATCCTTAACCCAGGATTACGACACCGCGTGTCGAATCAAAATGCGAGTCACTCAACCACTCTATGGTACAGAAGGAGCCTCGATAACGAGCGTGAGGACCAAGCCCAACCGACCATTATGCACGAAGGACGCCTCGGGACATGAACACCGAGGACCAATCCCAACCGTCCATTCATGACTCTTCACATGGCACCAACAACATTTAGTTTACCAAGCCAATCACTCGTAAGCTCATGAGTTACTCATTCGATTATCACAACACATGATCATATCAATCAACACCGGCCGAATACACAAGTTCTAGTATTCTCGTGATTAGACCACTAATTATCATCTGTTCACTATCCCCCACAAAGTCACTTCATTCAATCACATGCCATTTCACCATTAGCTTATCGCCTATCCAATAGTTTCATCATGAGTTGAATTATCACAACCCTACATATTATGATTTGCCTACGACTCAATGTCGGAATGTTACCATAACCTCTTCCGAGATCAAATTCAATTATAAAACTAATCAAGGAATTTAAGGTGTAGAACACCTGCAGGACAGCAACTTCAACCAAAGATTTCCGTGGCTACAGGAATCCAGGAAGTGCGTATAACCCCTCAATGGAAAGTTATTTCCATGGACTACAACTTTCATGTTCAGTTTGCAATCCAGATCGGACTGTATCCCACATGAAATCGGCTCCAAAGCCTGCTGCGTACATAATGCAATTTCTGCGCGCTTAGTCTACAACCTCTACTTCGATCAGACATTCCTGTGGCTACAGACTTCACCTGAAGGCATGTAACCACTCGTTGGAAAGGTAATTTCAAGGGCTACAACTTTTGTGTTTAGCTAAAAGCCCAGATCTTACCTTTTCTTGCCTGAAAATAGCCACGAAGGTCGCTGCGTGCAGAACACAGATTTCTGCACGCATCTTGAAGCGGAATGAACGGCATCAGTTCATCTTCCTCCTCGAGCCGGACTTCCCAAATCGCAACCAAAAGTTCCTCCACCCTTATTCACCCTCTTAAGGTCATTCCTCTTCACGAATCCACCCCCATCATAACTTTGAAGAAGGGGAGGTTGAAGATGACTAAACATTAGAACACAAGTTATAGAAAGGCCCTCCTAGAAATCTTCTTCTCATACATCAAGACACATTTGAGTCGATGTCTCGCCTAAGAATAACTATATAACTAGCACCAAGGGAGAGGGGAGGAAGCTCACCTCATTTCCAGTGGTTCCGCCATTTCCAGCCATGGATCATGTCATCCTTCTCTTTGGCATTATTTTTCCCTTGACGGCGGTGGCGTTTCCTCACGGGGTTGGTTGGCTCCAGCAAAATCTTCCTCCTCCAGAAGTTCCTCTTCAGAAAATAGGGTTTGTAAGAGAATGAGATGACTAGGGTTCAATTTTCTCTTTTATACAGAAGTGACACGGGTAGGGACACGATCGTGTCATTACCAGTGTCCTACTCGGGCGAAACGGCGTCAAAAGTTCGAGTTTCGCTTGGACACCAACACGGGTAGGGACACGCCCGTGTACACTACCAGTGTCACATGATACGGTCATGTTCATGCACGTGTTCTTACCTGTGTCCTGCCCCGGGTGACACGGTCGGCTTCTGAAGATGTGAACACGGGTAGAGACATGCCCGTGTCTCTACCCGTGTCCTGCTCGGGCCACCTCTCTCGAATACAACTCGACACCTCTCGAGAACTCGACACTTCTCGAGAACTCAACACACACGGGTAGGGACAAGCCTGTGTCCCCACATGTGTCCTGCTCGGGACACACTTTCCCGAGAACCACTTGACACCTCTCTAGAACTCGACGCATACGGGTAGGGACATGCCCGTGTCCCCACCCGTGTCCTACACGGGACACACTTTCTCGAGAACCACTCGACACCTCTCAAGAACTCGACACCTCTCGAGAACTCGACGCACACGGCACAGCCCGTGTCTCTACCCATATCCTACACAGGCCCAACCTCTCTTTTCCCCACGAATGCGCGCCTGATCGCCTGCACTATCTAAGCCTAAATCAGTTCTCCTGACTCAAAAGCGCCCACGAGGGGCCTAGCGCAAATCAGGACGTTACAAATCCTATAAACAAAATAAAAGATTTCATCCCCGAAATCAGGTTAAGGCTATGGGGGAGAAAAGCATACATAAACATAAAATTAAATGTGCTTTTAAAGATTACCTTGATGAAATAGATCCGGGTAGCGCTTTTGCATCAAGTCCACCAGCTCCCACGTATACTCCTCTTTCCCATGATTGGACCACAGCACTTTCACTAACGGAACACTTTTGCGACGCAAGGTCCTCGTTTCGCTGTCTAATATCTGCACAGGCTCTAGTCGCACCGACCTATCAGTCGCAACTACTCCATAAGTGGTTGGAACATATTGTTCAGGCCGCAACAACGCCTTTCGTAGTGACGACACATAGAATACATCATGAAGATTCTCTAGCTCTAGCGGTAACTCAAATCGATAAGCCAACGGGCCAATCCTTTCCAAGATGACGTAGGGCCCAACATACCTTGGGCTAACCTTCTTCACACCACGTACGCGAGATACTCCATGCATCAAACTGATCTTCAAAAATACCTTGTGTCCCACTTGAAATTCCACCATCCGGTGCTTTGCATTATAATATTTCGCTTGGTGACTTTGAGCCTCGAGCATGCGGTCCCATATTAGCCTCAAAGCTGCAACAGTATTATCTATGAATTCAATTCCCAGAGCCTTTGGATCTTCATACTCAACCCAAGACAAGGGTGTTCTACACCATCTTCCATAAAGGGCTTCATGGGGCGTCATCCCGATGCTAGCTTGATAGTTGTTGTTGTACGAGAACTCTACCAAGGGTAGGATCCTTTCCCACGGCTCTCCTCTATCCAACACACACAACCTCAATAAATCTTCCAATGTCCTGATAGTCCTTTTAGATTGCCCGTCGGTCTGAGGGTGAAACGCTTTGCTGAAGGTAAGACGCGAACCCAAATATGCATGCACCTCCTTCCATTCCCTAGAGGTAAACTGACCATCTCGGTCAAAAACAATTGTCTTTGGCACGTCGTGATACCGTACAAATTATTCCACAAAAAGGCGTACCAAAACATCCACGTGTGCTTCTTTCTTCATAGGTATGAAATGGGCTACCTTCGTCAAGCGATCAACGATTACTGATATTGAATCATTCCCTGAGCGGGAGCGAGGCAAACAATGGACAAATTCCATGGAAACATCCTCGAACTTCCACTCGGGTATGGGCAATGACTGCAACAATCCACCGGGGCTCCTGCATTATGCCTTCACTCTTTGACAGGCCTCGTAATGCGTAACAAAATACCTGACGTATTTCTTCATCCCCGGTCAACACATGGTCTTCCGCAAGTTGGCGTACATCTTAGCAATCCTAGGGTGCACAGAATACTGAGATCAGTGTGCTTCTCTCAAGATATCCTCCCGAATATTACCGCCCTTGGGAATGTAAAGCCGGCCCCGAAAATGAACAAGATCGTACTTTAGAGAGTACTCGCTAGTTGTCCCACCTTCAATTGACTTTATTGCTGGGGCAAGAGCCTCGTCCCTTCCTTGCTCTGCCCGGATCCGGTCTCGCACATCAAAAACTATATTCATTGCGGTCAAGTACTCTGTATACCCATCCGGTTGGTCCTTTTACACCAAGGTGATCTCCATCTCCTGAAGCATCTGAGCTAACTCCATACACATCAACCGGGAATCAGAACTTGCTTCCGGTACCTTCCTGCTCAAAGCATCGGCTACAGAATTTACTTTTCCGGGGTGGTAGTTAAGGGTATATTAATTATCCCACAAAAACTCCAACCACCGTCGCTGTCTCAGATTTAATTCCTTCTGGGTATAGACATACTTTATGTTCTTATGATCTGAGAATATTTCGCAGTGAATGTCGTATAGATTGTGCCTCCAAATCTTCAAGGCGAACATTACTGCCCCCAATTCCAAGTCATGTGCTGGGTAGTTGATTTCATGCTTCTTCAATTGTCTTGAAGCATAGGCAATCACACCGTGCTGCATCAATACTACTCCCATTCCTTGATATGATGCGTCCGTGTAAACTTGAAATCCTTCCTTCCCAGAGGGAAGGGCTAGGATGAGTGTGGATGTAAGTCTGTCCTTTAGTTCTTGGAATGCAGCTTCACATTGGGGTGTCCACTCATACGGCACACCTTTCTTTGTTAGGAAGGTAATAGGAAGAGCAACCTTTGAGAATCCCTTAACGAACTTGCGGTAGTACCCGGCAAGTCCAAGGAAACTCCGCACATCGGCCGCTGACTTCAAAGGAGACCACTACTTCATGACACGCACTTTGGCCGGATCCACAGCTAGCCCAGCCCCACTGATCACATGACCCAAGAAGGCAACCTCCTTAAGCCAGAATTCACACTTGCTGAACTTGGCAAACAGGGCATGCTCTTTTAACTTCTTTAGTACTAAGGCCAGATGCCCGGCGTGTTCTTCCTCCGTCTTGGAGTAGACCAAGATATCGTCGATGAAAATAATGACGAAAACATCAAGGTAGGGCTCGAACACTTTGTTCATTAAGCTCATGAAAGCTGATTGGGGCATTAGTGAGCCCAAACGGCATCACCTTGAACTCATACAAGTTGTATCTTGAGCTGAAAGCCATTTTCTGAATGTCATCCTCTTGTATTCTCAATTGATAATACCCCGAGCACAAATCTAGCTTGGAAAACCAATGCGCTCCCACCAGTTGATCGAACAGCTCATCGATCCGAGGTAACGAATAGGTGTTTCGTACCGTCAGTCGGTTGAGCTCCCGATAGTCTATGCATAATCGCAGGGTTCCATCCTTCTTCTTAACGAATAGGATAGGGGCTCCCCAAGGTGATGAGCTGGGGCGAACAAATCCTGATTCTACCAACTCTTGCAATTGAATCTTAAACTCCGCGAGTTCCTTTGGGGCCATCCGATAAGGAGTCCTGGAGACAGGCTTGGCACCCGGTACTAACTTGATTTGAAAATCTACTTCTCTGTGTCGGGGTAATCCTGGCAATTTCTCCGGAAACACTTCGGGGAAATCACGCACCACCCGCACATTCTTGATATCCAACACCAACTCCTTCAGCTCGAAATAGATCATGAAAACTTCATCCCCCTTCATGTGGGCTTTTAAAGCCTGGACTGAAGATAATATCATACGAGGCGCGAAGTTAATACCTTGAAAGATAACCTCCGAGTCTCCATGTCTCCACGAGATCCTTTTCTGCGCACAGTCAATCTTCGCATAGTGTTGATCTAGCCATACCATGCCCAAAATGAGGTCGAACTCTGGCATTCCCATGACTGTGGCAGGTGTGTCGAAGATCTTTCCTTCAAGGAGAACCTCAAACTAGCACTTTGCGGTTGCCGTCATCTCCGATCCGTCTGGAAGGCGCACCCTTCGAGCAATACCAGTAAAGTATTGCACTCCGTCTTTATCTCTGATGAAGTCTTCAGACACAAAAGAGTGTGAGGCACCGGTGTCGAATAACATATAGGCCAGTTTCCCGCCAACCATTACGGTGCCTAAGAGTCAATAATAATTCTCAAGCTAGGTGTCTAATATATTTTTAAGCAACTTGATTATATTAAAGAAAATAAAATGACTAACTATAATCATACCTGCAATCACCTCCTGAGGGTTCCGCTCTTAAGTCATGTCCAACGCATACATCTGATCTCGAGCGGGCCCGGGGTTTCCTCTTCGTGGTCCTCGTCCTCGACCATGCATGTGCCCCCGCCCTCGAGGAGCTGCCGGAGGGAAAGCGAGAGGCGCATTTCCAAATAGTTGCGGGCAGTAGCGTTGAATGTGGCCCGGTTGGTTGCATTCGAAGCACACTCGCTCCTGCTTCCCACCGAGTTGTGGAAATTGTTGAGGTGGAGGCAATGCTGGTGATTGAGGAACCGGGTGCTCCATCCTAAAATTCTTGGGGAAACGTCTGCCACCTCTTCGATATCCTCTTCCTCCTCTATTATCAAATCTCCTTCTATTACTGGGGTCGGCTTCCATCACCCCTTCAGCTGGCCTCTTACCACTTTCCAAATGGTCCGCTTCCAACCTCTTCACCATGTCAATAATCTCGGCTAGACTAGAGTCCGCTATAAACAAATGGGCTTGCCTCCGGGGGTCTCGCAAGCCTTTGTAGAATTTTTTTGCGTATCCTCTATCATCCAACTCATAAAAGCCAGCAAATCTAGCCAAGTGCTAAAACTCCCATTGGTATTCTGTCACCAACTTGGACCCTTGCTTTAGTTGCCAAAATCTCTCTTCAAGATTATCCCGAGCTGCCGAGGGGATGAAATGCTCTAAGAAGGCTTCAGAGAATTCACTCCAACTGATATCCGTGTACATCCGTCCTTGAAAAGTAGAGCCCATGAGGGACTTCCACCACCTTTTAGCGTGCAGCTCTAAGTGTGTCACTACAAGGGTCACCACCATGTTTTTTGGGCACCTTATTCCTACTAACAGTTTTTGTATAGTGTCGAACCATTCTTCCATACACACTGCCGACTCCGTCCCAAGGTAAGCAGGAGGGGAGACAGCTCGGAAAGTGCTTAACCAAGTGGATCCCGGACCCTGCTGTTGTACAGGGGCTTGCTGAGATTAAGACCTGAAGGCGTCCAGGATAGCTGTGAGCATCTTCCCCAGCTCGGATTGTTGGAATTGTGTAGGTATGGACGGGGCGGGGGTACCCCTTACCGGCTCAACATGTACTAGGATCTACACGCAAGGTACAAACTTAAGGTTAGGTCGGCTAATATAAGGTCAAAGATGGACAAACTTAGTGTGAATTACATATGGGTACACTACTGCTTCCGCTAACTTAGTTTGTCCCAAAATTGACCAATCGAACGGGGGTGGCACCATTGTTAAATGACTTCTTCATTTAAGGATCGTAGCAAGCTGATACTATTTGTAAGACCCCCCTCCCGGAACACAACACACAGCATGAGAGGGGTCTTATGCCCAGAACAGCCGCCTTGCGGTAGCACTAACACTCGGGCTAGCATGTACCACAAGACGCCTATCCTGCCATCCATAAACAATATCATACATTGCCAACCCAACCAAATATAACATAGAAGTCAAATCCACACCAAGCAGATAGTTCATAATATAATCAACAGTAGAGAAGCTTCAACAAGTTTCTAACATCAGAGTACGTAAAAAGTTTTCCCAAAACGGGTACAACAAAAGCCTCTCACACTCACATCAGTAACTGATGGTAGCGACGGTACAGTCCCCTCAGGCCCTGTCATCCTGGCCTGGCTATCCGGCTGCATACCCTGCTGCTCCACCTTTGGGGTTTCCTCCTAAAAATGAAGACGTAGCAATCGTTAGTCATAAAGACTAAGTGGCTTCACATCCGCTCCCCCGGCGACTCCTCGGCACCGAGCGGAGAATGGAACAGGGTATAATATAAATGAAACATAGGTACAAGCAGGTGGTATATCTCAATGTAAATTAAGCAGTGTAATAAATAAGCAACAACTTATTCTAGCAGTTCTATCATCTATAGTAGCATGAGAGTATAGTATTATAACAGAATGTAACTCAATTTATATGAATGCCCATACAAACATATAAGTTGAGGATCGTTCAGCAGTAAGTAACTCATCGTATAGGAGTGCCCATACAAACTTATACGATGAGGATCTTGTGTATGCAATGGAGTGTAATGACATGTATGCAATTGATGCTTAAAATCTGATTATTGCAGTAGGCAAGTGCACCTATCGCATGTAGTATGATCAAGTGTCGTATTTCCTGGGTCTTTTGAGTACTTCTACTCACAAGGTGGAACTACTAACTTATCGAGCGAAAATTGGTTTTTGGTTTTTGTAAAAATGAAGAGAGTTGACTAATGAGAAAATTCACGATTTAAAAGCCTTAGCACTTGATTGGGCGTTCTTGGGAATCCGATTATAAAAGATGCGTTCTAATTCTTGAGAATCCGTTTCGATTGGGTGATTGAAAAATATAATAGCAACGCGCTAGAGACAACTACCGCCTAATTTTAAAAACATTTCAAACATAATCTCTTAAAATTTGAAAGTAATTTAAAATTGCATGAACGATAAATCCCAAATCCAAAAGATTTGATAATCTCAATTCTCAAAGAAGAATATCAAAATCTCTTTATTTCCGAGCGATCCATGACATTCAAGAGCCTCTCGGCTAACTAGACTACCAATCGGATAGCAAAATTTTATATACTAGCTATATAAACCCGCCGCCAAATTTTAATCGAAAATAAATCGCAATGAGAAATTCAAAAATTAGAGACGAAAGATTATAATTAAATCTTCATCCCAATACTAACCAATCAAGTACTAAGAAAGGATTTAGCTACTCATGATAAAGAAAACAACAACAATGAAATAAAAAGTTTGCATTTTCATTAGAAAGGAAATAACAAAAGTACACAACACAATGAAAATTAAAGCATAAGAAACAACACAAAAGAAACTCTCATACAAGGTAGAACTCTCTCTCTCTCTTGAACTTGCTCTCTTCTCCAACTCTAACACTTTTCTTTCCTCCTCCAAAAGCCTTGGCCTCATGCTCCTTTTATAGCAACCATGGAAGGATCTAGATAAAGAAGAAAATGAAAGGACATTGGGTTTAATTGGTAAGAATAAATGTGGGGAAATGAAGAGGTGGAGGGAGGTGAAAAGGTGAATGCATGGAATGAGTAGATTTAATGTGATATAAAATAGAAATAAAATAAAAGAAAATAATCATGAGAAGAGTAGGACCAGCCACATGAAATGGTGATGAATTAATGAATATGGGGTTTTAATTGATTGGAGTTAATGTGATTAATTAAGAAATGAAGGAGGAACTTAAGGTGGGCGGTTTTGATCAAGGGGGTTATAAATGGCCGGTTTTAATTAAAGGGTTGGAGGTGGGCGGTTATGAATGACGGGCTGCTATGACTTGAAAAGTTTGGCCGGCCAAATGAATTGGGGTTTACTATTAATAGTGGTGGAGAAAATGAATGGCCGGTTTTAATTGGATTGATAATGCTAATAATAGTTGTCATGCTAAAAATAGAGAATAAATGAGGGGGAGAGAAAGGGGTGGCCGGCCACATGTAAATGAAGATAAAAAAATAAAATGTGTGGCAACATGACATGATGTATTTATGGGAGAGGATTATATAAAAATAAAATAAGAAGATGCTACATGAAATAATTTTGTAAAGAGGCTTGCATAGGAAAGGAGGCTACATGTATTGATAGTTATAACTATTCATACATGAAAAATCAATTACCATGCAAACATATATTTCCTGTAATAATAATAATAATAAGAAAGGATAATTCATGTATGGGGAGGAGAGAGAAAAGGTGGTGGGAAAGCAACATGCATGCAAAACTTATTTGCATGAGAAATATTTCTCGTACAAAAATTGACAGCGGGCGTTTTACGTCGAATCGTGCCGAATTCCCCCCCAGGCCTGTCACAAAACAAAATAAAACGATATTAGTATAAATAATTATGATATATTAATAATTAGATAATTATATTAAAATTAAGAGTAAATACATATAATTTAAAATATAAATATAATAATAATGATGAACATATTTTAGTCAAAATATGCGTCATCAAATCCCACCAAACTTAAGCCTTTGCTTGTCCTCAAGCAAAACAAGACTTAAAATAAAAGTTAAATTAACAATTTTTTTTAAAGAACACCAAAACAAAAATTAAACTATCGAAATTAATATGCTACCAATGAGTGCGGCGATAGAAATCAATGTAGAGGAGAATAAAGAAGAGATTAAAAATATTACTATGGCATATACTTAGATTGTAAATTTTCTACCAACATAAAAATAAGGCATCAACATGTTACCTAACAAACATAACAAATGTAGTGATTCAACCAAAATAAGTGCCTTGAACAAACAACATGTTGCTAGACTTTGATTATTCTACAAAACACTCCAAGATAACCTCCAAAGAAATCCATCAATGATGGTGACCATAGGTGTAACACCTCCCCTGTAAAGAACATATAATATGGGTCCGGCCGGGGCCCCACAACATACGGACGCCACAGCTTTAGTATTAAAAGATGATATGAAAACTACTCAATCTCAAAACTCCAGACAAACACAGCGGAAATAGAACAATAACCGACAGAAGTTATCCACTAACAATAGAGTATCAAATGGCCTTAAGGCCTTACACAATAATAGTCCAAAATTATAAATGTGCCAAGCACGCCTGGCTACCTCGGCATGCAAGCCGGACTTAAACATAACAAGAGTGGCAAACACAAAAGGAAAATCCAAGCACAGCAACACTTCATGAGGCTTAGGGCTTTTCGCCCGGCGCGCTAGCTCCTGCATGCGATCCTTGCCCTGTAAGGATTTGAAGTAACGTGGGTCAGCAAAGGCTGACCTCTACTGTGTAACAAACACATCTCCTCCCGGCCATCCCTAACGGACCCCGGGGTACCACTCCACCTGCAAGTTAGCACTTCGTATACCAAAAGAGCATATATATTAAAGCGGTAAAATAGGCTTGGATGTCTCATACATCATACATGTTCTCTATGTTTTGTACAAAGTGAAAGGGGCCTACTATGCAACATGAATGCAACCCGGGTTTCACCCAAGGCACCCTAGCTCGTATGCATCTAGCACATCATCAAACACTGGGTACTTCCGTTTCCTCATTGGCTTAAAGCCGCAAACATAAGGGAACCACCATGTCCCTAACGGCACACACGCCGTCACACGGAACCTTGCAAAGGCCCCACCCGCACGAGGGTCATATACCCCGGGGCTTGCCCGCACATTCTGACTTCGCACGTCAGGGTCCCGTCTCACACTGACCGATTCTAAGAAGCCTTGCTGGACCCCACCCGCTCATGGCCACATTGCCCGGGCTTGTCCTCCGCTCGACATTCTCGTCAGTCCATACAAGGGGCTAGTCTCGCCGGGACACTTCCCCCATATGACTTGCGCGTCACGGGATAGCCAGCCGACCACGGAGACATAGCCGCGCCTTTGCACAGCACAAACAAGGTTTCCCCACCCCAATCACCATTCGCACCGTGTCTTCCCCGTGCTCCAAGGAAATCATCTACCGCACAACACGGAGCTAACCTTGTCCAGTTCCGACCACGAGTACTCACTCAAATATAAGGGGGAAAATGCATACATACAACGGCGTATTGCCGCAATGGATTTCTACCGAATCCCCGAAGCTCGCTATGCAACATCACCGGGTCGGACTAACGGTCGCGACCACGGCTTCACCCATAATGCCTAATCCGCTAACGGAGCGGATCTCTAATGCAAAACATTCCGGAATGAACATACTCAACCCGGAGGTTCCTCTTGAACCGCTACACGAATCCCCCTCATTTGATAGATTCGGCGCTCAAAAATACAAAGGAAGGGGATGCTATTCATGCATCCTAAATCCTAAAAAATGAGAAGAGAAGTGTCGTTACCTTCCGTCCCCTCTTCCTAGCCATGGAGAAGATTTGCTCGGTTGAACACCACCGCAACGCTCCCACCTTCGCGGATCTAAACTCCGCTCGCGAAACGGACCTCCGAAGCTTCGCCGGCGGCCGGATCTTGGCCTCCTTGCTCTCCCTTCTCTCTAGAACTTAGAGAGATAAAAGAAAGTGGGGAATGAGGGTTTGGAACCCTATTCCCGGCCTTAAACCGCCCAGGGAGGCCCCCCACCGTTGGATCTTCCAAGGAAAAGAACGAACGCCATGATCGGAACCCAAATTAGAAAATCTGGGCCGAACACGGGTTGCAACACGGCTGTGTGCATGGCCGTGTTAGCCATTCGTCGTCTCGACCGATTCGAAAACCAGCACACGGCCTTTGACACGGCTTCCGACACGGCCGTGTCGCCGTTGACACGCCCGTGTCGAGGCCCGTGTCACTCCCCCTGCCGACCAACATTCCCAGTCAGAGAAGGACACGACCCAAGACACGGCCAAAGACACGGCCCTCGACACGCCCGTGTCAACCCCGACACGGCCGTGTCGTGACCCGTGTCACGCCTAGTAGAATAAATTCTGCGAACAGCCCGAGAAGGACACGACCAGGGACACGCCCGTGTCCAAGGCCGTGTGCCTTCTCGCCGATCGTCGACCAACACGGCTCGGCGACTCAGGCTCAACACGGCTTGTGACACGGCCGTGTCACAGGCCGTGTGCCTACCCCCAAAAACCAAACTTGGCCAAAACGACGCCGTCGATTCCTCTTCCAAGTTTTGGGGTGTTACAATTCTCCCCCCCCCCCTTTAAAGAATTTCGTCCCGAAATTTAAAACATGGAAAGTACACAAATTCTAAACGGTACCTGAGGAGAAAAGCTCGGGGTACTCCTCCAGCATGGCCTGCTCTCGCTCCTATGAGAGCTCCTCGCAGCCACAGTTGTCCCAACGGACCTTTACGAGTCTGACTTCCTTGTTCCGCAATTGCCGAACCTCTGAATCTTCTATCCCGATTGGACGAACTCGCGTCCTCAAGTCTTCCTCTACCGGCACCGCCATCGGCTCCATCACCACGCTGGCTTCTAACAAAGCTTTCCTCAAAACGGAGACGTGAAAAACGTCATGCAATCCACTTAGCTCTGTGGACAACGCCAACCGGTACGCTGCATCTCCCACTCGCTCGATGACCTTGAATGGTCCCAAATATCTCGGACTCAGCTTGTTGAGTCGGCGGATTCGTTAAACGCCTTTGAACGGCTTGATCTTAAGGTACACCCAGTCGCCCACAGCGAATTCCACGTGCCTGTGGCGAGCATTGAAATACTTCGACTGCCGATCTTGAGCTACCTTTATGCGCTCTTGGATGGTCCGCACTAGCTCACTAGCGTCGGCTACCACTTCTTTCCCCAAAAGCTTGTGTCTCCCGCCTCTGTCCAAGACATCGGTGTTCGACACCGCCTCCCATACAGAGCTTCGTATGGCGCCATCTTGATACTAGCTTGGTAACTATTGTTATACGCAAACTCCACCATGAAGAGGTGATCCTCCCACTTCTTGCCGAAGTCGAGAGTACACATCCTTAGCATATCTTCCAAAGTACGGTTCGTTCTCTCAGTTTGTCCATCGGTTTGAGGATGAAAAGCCGTACTGAACTTGAGTTTTGGGCCCAAGCTCTTCATCACCAACCGCCAATCCTTAGACGTAAAACGTCCATCCCGGTCGCTGACTATACTCTTCGGAATCCCATGAAGTCGTACAATATTGCGGACGTACAACTCCACCAACTTTTCCACACCGTCCTCCTTCCGATTTGGGATGAAATGTGCCACTTTGGTCAAGCGGTCCACAATCACCCAAATGGCATCATTACCCTGCTGCGATCTAGGCAACCCATGCACAAAATCCATGGAGATGTCATCAAATTTCCATTCGGGGATTGGAAGAGGCTTCAAGAACCCGCCCGGCTTCTGACACTCGGCCTTCACCAAGGCACAAGTTTGGCACCGACTCACATACAAAGCTACGTCCCGCTTCATCCCAGGCCACCAATAGGACTTCTTCAAATCCAAGTACATCTTTGTACTGCCCGGGTGAATGGAGTACTTAGTGAAGTGGGCCTCAAACATCAACTCCTCGCGGAGCTTGCCGAACTGCGGTACATAAGCCCTTCCTCCCTTCCTCAGAATCCCATCAACCATCTCCCAGGCGCTACCCTCGCCCTTTAGAGCTTCCTCCACGAATGGTTGGAACTCCGCATCTACACGGATCGCTTCCCGAATATGATCGCATAAGTCATTCTGCATCTCAATCCAATTTAGTCGAGCCACGCTATACTCGCCCTTGCCACACATTCCAAACCAAGGGACTCCCAGTCCTGCCTTAACCGCTCATCGTGAGCTTCAATCCAATTTCCTTGCCCCGAGTACTTCCTACTCAAAGCATCTGCCACCACATTGGCTTTCCCTAGCATGTACTGAATCGCCACCTCATAGTCCCCAAGGAACTCGACCCACCTGCGCTGCCGCATATTTAGGTCCTTCTGGTCTAGGAGATACTTTAGACTCTTGTGGTCCGTGAAGATCTCCACCTTTGCACCATAAACGTAGTGCCTCCACAACTTCAAAGCAAAAATTACCGCCGCCAACTCCAAATCATGGACGGGGTAATTTCTCTCGTGAGGCTTCAGCTGCCTCGACCCAAAAGCTATCACACTACCATGCTGCACCAATACGCACCCTAAACCGCATCCAGATGCGTCGCTGAAGATCTGGAATCCTTCGGTCCCCTTTGGTAGACTTAGGATTGGCGCCGTCATTAGCCCCTCCTTCAGGGTTTCAAATGCCTGATTGCACTCTTGAGTCCATACAAACTTCTGATCTTTGCGAGTTAGTGAAGTGAGGGGTAGAGCTATCCGCGAAAAGTTTTCCACAAACCTTCGGTAGTACCCGGCTAGTCCAAGAAAACTTCAGACTTCCGCCACGGTCCTAAAAACTGGCCACTCTCTGATGGCTTCTACTTTCGTTAGATCCACTGCCACCCCATCCCCACTAATCACATGGCCTAGAAATGCCACTTTCTCCAACCAGAACTCGCACTTGGAGAACTTCGCATAAAGCTGGTTCTCTCTCAATACTTGCAACACTGTCCGCAAGTGCGACTCGTGCTCCGCTTCCGACTTGGAATACACCAAAATGTCATCGATAAAGACGACTACGAACCAGTCCAAATATTCGCGAAACACTCGGTTCATCAAGTCCATGAACACGGACGGCGCATTCGTCAGCCCGAACGGCATCACCGAGAACTCAAAATCACCATACCTCGTACCAAACGCGGTCTTGGGTATGTCCTCGTCATGAATCCGCAACTGATAATATCCGGACTTCAGGTCCAACTTGGAGTACACCACCGATCCCACCAACTGGTCGAAGAGATCGTCTATCCGGGGAATCGGATACTTATTCTTGACAGTTAATTTGTTCAACTCTCGGTAATCTATGCACAGACGCATACTACCGTCCTTCTTCTTTACAAATAACACCGGCGCACTCCACGGTGAAGAGCTGGGCCTGATATACCCTTGCTCCAAAAGCTCCTGCAACTTAACTGTGCGCTCCGGCCCCAGTGCCGCAGAGAAAGGGAAGACGGCGGAGTCGAGTGCTTCTCGGTTTCAACCAGTGCAACCAAGGTCCTACAACCTTGGGCAGCAAGAAGCAATTCGTCAACCCGATGTGGTGACAGGTATGAGAGGTCAACCTGCACCTTAGATTCCTGTCTTTCAAGCCTTTTTGTTTGTTGCATGTGTGTAGGCTTTGTAATGGTATCTGGGTACCCCGCTAGGGTACTCTTTGATACGGGAGCGTCGCACTCCTTCCTTGCGGAAGGCTTTATCCGGAGGATCGGAGTGGAGTCTTCCTCGACGGACTCCGAGTTGAAGGTGCGCATGCCCAATGGGTCATCTTTGACTACCAGGGCTAGAGGCCGGATTTGTTGGAGTCTTGAGGGAGTCGACTTCGTATTGGTAGCGGCGATCTTGCCGTTGTCCGAGTTCGATGTGATTTTAGGGATGGATTGGCTAGCGGAGCAGCGTGCCAGTATCGATTATTTGTCCAAGGTGGTAACCCTGAGGGGCGTCGAGCAAGCGGAAGTCAAGTTTGAAGGCCTGCATGAAGTGGCCTGTTCCCTAGTTTTGGCACTTCAGTTAGTGCGAGCTGTTAACCAGGGAGGTGTAGCTCTAGTAGCGTTGTTGGAGGTTAGCCTTTCCAGGCTGTCTCTTGGAGAAGTTCCCGTGGTGGCGGAGTTTGGAGATGTATTTCCTGAGGAGCTACCGGGAGCACCTCCTCGGCGGGAGATTGATTTCTCCATCGAGTTAGTGCCCGAGGCTAGGCCGGCCGGGGCCCCATAGCATACGGACGCCACAGCTTTAGTATTAAAAGATGATATGAAAACTACCCAATCTCAAAACTCCAGACAAACACAGTGGAAACAGAATAATAACCGACAGAAGTTATCCACTAATGATAGACTATCAAATGGCCTTAAGGCCTAACACAATAATAGTCCAAAATTATAAATGTGCCAAGCACGCCTAGGCTACCTCGGCATGCAAGCCGGACTTAAACATAACAAGAGTGGCAAACACAAAAGGAAAATCCAAGCACAGCAACACTTCATGAGGCTTAGGGCTTTTCGCCCGACGCGCTAGCTCCTGCATGCGATCCTTGCCCTGTAAGGATTTGAAGTAACGTGGGTCAGCAAAGGCTGACCTCTACTGTGTAACAAACACATCTCCTCCCGGCCATCCCTAACGGACCCCGGGGTACCACTCCACCTGCAAGTTAGCACTTCGTATACCAAAAGAGCATATATATTAAAGAGGTAAAACAGGCTTGGATGTCTCATACAGCATACATGTTCTCTATGTTTTGAACAAAGTGAAAGGGGCCTACTATGCAACATGAATGCAACCCGGGTTTCACCCAAGGCACCCTAGCTCGTATGCATCTAGCACATCATCAAACACTGGCTTCTTCTGTTTCCCCATTGGCTTAAAGCTGCAAACACAAGGGAACCACCATGTCCCTAACGGCACACACGCCGTCACACGGAACCTTGCAAAGGCCCCACCCGCACGAGGGTCATATACCCTGGGGCTTGCCCGCACATTCTGACTTCGCATGTCAGGGTCCCGTCTCACACTGACCGATTCTAAGAAGCCTTGCCAGACCCCACCCGCTCATGGCCACATTGCCCGGGCTTGTCCTCCGCTCGACATTCTCGTCAGTCCACACAAGGGGCTTGTCTCGCCGGGACACTTCCCCCACATGACTTGCGCGTCACAGGATAGCCAGCCGACCACGGAGACATAGCCGCGCCTTTGCACAGCACAAACAATGTTTCCCCACCCCAATCACCATTCGCACCGTGTCTTCCCCGTGCTCCAAGGAAATCATCTACCGCACAACACGGAGCTAACCTTGTCCGGTTCTGACCACGAGTACTCACTCAAATATAAGGGGGAAAACGCATACATACAATGGCGTATTGCCGCAACGGATTTCTACCGAATCCCCGAAGCTCGCTATGCAACATCACCGGGTCGGACTAACGGTCGCGACCACGGCTTCACCCACAATGCCTAATCCGCTAACGGAGCGGATCTCTAATGCAAAACATGCCTGGATGAACATACTCAACCCGGAGGTTCCTCTTGAACCGCTACACGAATCCCCCTCATTTGATAGATTCGGCGCTCAAAAATACAAAGGAAGGGGATGTTATTCATGCATCCTAAATCCTAAAAACCGAGAAGAGAAGTGTCGTTACCTTCCGTCCCCTCTTCCTAGCCATGGAGAAGATTTGCTGGGTTGAACACCACCGCAACGCTCCCACCTTCGCGGATCTGAACTCCGCTCGCGAAACGGACCTCCGAAGCTTCGCCGGCGGCCGGATCTTGGCCTCCTTGCTCTCCCTTCTCTCTAGAACTTAGAGAGATAAAAGAAAGTGGGGAATGAGGGTTTGGAACCCTATTCCCGGCCTTAAACCGCCCAGGGAGGCCCCCCACCGTTGGATCTTCCAAGGAAAAGAACAAACGGCCACGATCGGAACCCAAATTAGAAAATCTGGGCCGAACACGGGTTGCAACACGGCCGTGTGCATGGCCATGTTAGCCATTCGCCATCTCGACCGATTCAAAAACCAGCACACAGCCTTTGACACGGCTTCCGACACGGCCGTGTAGCCGTTGACACGCCCGTGTCGAGGCCCGTGTCACTCCCCCTACCGACCAACATTCCCAGTCAGAGAAGGACACGGCCCAAGACACGGCCAAAGACACGGCCCTAGACACGCCCGTGTCAGCCCCGTCACAGCCGTGTCGTGACCCGTGTCACGCCTAGCAGAATAAATTCTGCGAACAGCCCGAGAAGGACACGGTCAGGGACACGCCCGTGTCCAAGGCCGTGTGCCTTCTCGCCGATCATCGACCAACACGGCTCGGCGACCCAGGCTCAACACGGCTTGTGACACGGCCGTGTCACAGGCCGTGTGCCTACCCCCAAAACCCAAACTTGGCCAAAACGACGCCGTCGATTCCTCTTCCAAGTTTTGGGGTGTTACAATAGGCTTGCCCGGTCACACTCTCTCCACTACACAAGGTAATGACTTAAAGATCAAAATGGTTTTCATTAGGAATAAAATTTGGCTTAGGTAAATGATAAGGATTTTGAAATCAAAAGATAAACACGAAGGCTAAAGATCACACTAAATCAAGGCGAGAGTTTTATAAAATTTTAAAATAGAACCCTCAATCAAAAAGAAAATTTTACAACAAAACTCTCCTTTTTTTGTAACATAAGGCCATGAATATTTTTCTTTCAAAATTGGCCAATGAAATTCTTTTTCACTTGATTTTTTTTATTTTTTTCATACAAAATAGCTCCAAATATAAATGTGAAAATTCTCCTTTTTTTCACAATATAAAAAAAAACACATCACATAATTTTAATAAAACTCAAATATTTAGTGTGATCATGGGATAAATGGTTTGTCTTTGGTGAAAAATGAAAGGTGGAGCTAACAAAGAAAATTAGGAAAGGCCCAAAATTGTTTAACAAAGTGAATTTTTATGGTGGGCAAAAAGGCACAAACGATCCAAAAGGTGGCCTAAATCACTTCTAAAAGATCATGACAAACTTATGCAAATGTTTCGAGAGTCGCTAGAGGCAAGTTCTAGCCACCAAGAAAGACTACCTTGCGAGTGAGTGTCTAATAATATCGTCTAACAAAATAAGCAAGCTATTACACTTAGATTAGAAGAGATAACTACAACATCATTATTTCATTAAAATAAAACTGATGCCAAAATTTATGAAAGAGAAAATGACAAAATTAAGATATGCAAGAGTAATATAGTTAAACTAGACTCTATCCTAACATACTACCAATGATTAAGAATACTGCGTGAGCCTACACAACACTCAAAGAAACATACTAAAATAATGATAGGAAATAATTTTTGATGGTTTCCAAATTTAAAGTTTCCTGATTTTTTGTTTGTTAAAATATTATCTTTTTTTTGTGTTTTTTTATAACATAATAACAAACATAAGCTTAAATAATTTTTTTTTCTTCTTGGACTTCCCAAGGGCTACCCGGTGAAGGGTTTGCAAGGTACTAGGGGATGAGGTAGGATGAAAGCTCAAATCGCCCTCTCCAAGAAATTAGATTTCAATTTGCTAAATTTTTTGGATTTTTTGTTTTTCTATTTTTTTGTATTTTTATATATATTTGAGATAATGAAAGAACATAAAACTTTTCTTTTTTTTTGAAAATTTTTTACCTAAATTTGATATGATTTTCTTTTTGAACTTTTCTAATATAAACAAAACAAAACAAAACAACACAAAATTCAAACAAACTTAATCCCATAGGACTTGGGGAAAACATCGTCCTCGATGTTAAAAAGAAGAAATAAAGGAAATTGAAAATAAAGCAGGCACTTCCCTGAATTGGCGAGTCTGAAGGTTGATTCTGCTTCCTCATGCTTGCTTTGTAGAACTTCTTGAAACTTGGCTTGAATCATCATAAAAATCAGCAACTTTGAAGCAGACGATCAAGTGACCAATTCGTAGGAGCCGCCGGAACAAAGAAAAAAAATGCAAAAGGAGAAAAAAAAAGACAAAAGAAAAAAAAAAGAATAATAAAAATTACTAAGTGTTTGGAAGAAAAACAACTTCATTGTCCTCGGCAATAACATCACCAGAATAATAGAGTTTAAGACGCTTACCATTAACTTTAAAATCACCCTTGTCGGGGTGTGAAAGCAACACAGTACCATATGGAAAAACCTCTTTCACCATAAATGGGCCAGACCAACGTGATTTAGATTTTCCGGGAAATAAGCGTAAGAGAGAATTATAAAGTAAGACTCAGTCGCCCGGTTTAAATGTTTTTGGGTGCCTTAAATTTTTATCGTGAAAGTGCTTCGTTCGCTCTTTATAAATTTTGTTATTTTCATAAGCGTTGGAGCGCCACTCGTCGAGTTCGTTTAGTTGGAATTTGCGATGTTCGGCGACAGAGTGAGGATCAATATTTAAAAATTTTAAGGCCCAAAAAGCACGGTGTTCTCGTTCTACCGATAAGTGACACGATTTTCCATAGACTAATCGATACGGACTACAACCGATGGCGGTTTTGTAAGCCGTTCGATAAGCCCAAAGAGCGTCGTCGAGTTTTAAAGACCAATCTTTTTTAGAAGAAGAAATGGTTTTTTCCAATATACGCTTGATTTCTCGGTTAACAACTTCGACTTGGCCGTTAGTTTGGGGGTGGTATGCGGTGGAAAGCTTATGCGTAACGCCATATTTTAATAAAATTTTTAAAACTTGGGCGTTACAAAAATGCGCACCCCTATCACTAACGATCGCCCTAGGCGTGCCAAATCGAGAAAATAATTTTTTAAGAAAAGAAATAACAACACGAGAATCATTCGTAGGAAGAGCTTGGGCTTCCACCCATCGGGAAACATAATCAACCGCAACTAGAATGTATTTATTACCACAACTTGAAGGACGGGGGCCTACAAAATCTATTCTTCAAAGATCAAAAACTTTGCATTCAAGAAAATAGTTTTGCGTCATTTCATTTTTATTAGAAATATTTCCGGTCCGTTGGCAAATATCGCACAGTCTCACCAAAGATTGAGCATCTTTGAAAAGGCTAGGCCAATAAAAGCCTGCACTAAGAACTTTGTGAGCGGTCCGATTGGCTTGATAATGGCCACCGGTCGGTCCTTCATATACATGTTTCAAAATATTTTGACCTTCTTCAAACAAAATACATCTTCGTACTACTTGGTCCGCACATACTCTAAAGAGAAATGGTTCCTCCCAAAAGTAATTTTTCAAATCAGAAAAGAATTTCTTCTTTTGTTGAAAAGAAAAGTCTTTTGGGAGGATGCGTGCCACTAAATAATTGGCAATATTGGCAAACCAAGGCGTAGAAGATGAAGAATTGATTTTTAAAAAAATTTCATCCGGAAAAGAGTCGTTAAAAGATTTTTCATTTAATTCTTCAATAAATGGATTTTCTAAACGAGATAAATGATCGGCCGCAAGGTTTTCGGCTCCTTTCTTATCCCGGATTTACAAGTCGAACTCTTCAAGTAGTAGAATCCAATGAATTAAGCGCGGCTTGGCATCCAGTTTAGAGAGTAAATATTTAAGAGCCGAATGATCGGTAAAAACAATAACTTTCAAGAGGGTGATATAAGGACGAAACTTATCAAATGCAAAAATAACGGCTAAAAGCTCTTTTTCTGTTGTGGTGTAATTTTCTTGTGCCGAAGTGAGTGTCTTACTTGCGTAATAGAATGGATGAAAGTTTTTAGAAATACGTTGACCTAAAACTACACCAACGGCAAAACTACTCGCATCGCACATAATCTCAAATGGAAGGTTCCAAACCGGAACAATCATTATCGGCGCATTAATAAGTTTTACTTAATTAAGTTAAAAGCGTTTAGACAAGCGTCGTCAAATAAAAATGGTGTATCTTTTTCAAGGAGATGAGTGAGAGGTTTAGTGATCTTTCAAAAATCTTTTATAAAGCGCTGATAAAAACCAGCATGTCCTAAGAAACTTCTAATAGCTTTTACGTTAGTCGGCGGAGGAAGTTGTTCGATTACTTCTATTTTTGCTCTATCTACCTCGATACCCTTAGAAGAAATCTTATGACCTAAAACTAAACCTTCACGCACCATGAAAAGACACTTTTCCCAATTTAAAACAAGATTTGTTTCTTTACATCTTTTTAAAACTTTTTCTAAATTTTTCAAACATAAATCAAAAGAATCTCCAAAAAACGAAAAGTCGTCCATGAATACTTCCATAATGTCTTCTACGTACTTATCAAAAATAGCCAACATACATCTTTGAAATGTAGCTGGCGCATTACATAAACCAAATGGCATTCTTCGATAGGCGAAGGTGCCAAAGGGACAAGTAAACGTTGTTTTCTCTTTGCCCTCGGGTGCTATGGGAATTTGGAAATATCCCGAGAGACCATCAAGAAAACAATAGAATCTATGACCGGATAAGCGCTCTAATATTTGATCGATAAACGGTAATGGGAAGTGATCTTTGTGTGTGACATCGTTTAATTTGCGATAATCTATGCACATCCGCCATCCGGTTATTGTTCGTATTGGAATTAAATCATTTTTTTCATTTTTTACTACGGTTATACCCCCTTTCTTAGGAACTACTTGAACCGGGCTCACCCATTTGCTATCCGAAATTGGATAGATAATCCCGGCATCTAATAATTTAATAACCTCACTTTTTACTACGTCTTTCATATTTGGGTTTAATCGGCATTGAGGTTGAACGACATTGCGGGAGTTATCTTCTAAAAGTATTTTATGTGTACAAAAAGATGGGCTTATGCCTTTTATATCTGAAATTTGCCAAGTTATAGCCCGACGGTGCTTTTGTAATACGATTAATAATTTTTCATTTTCGGATTCCGTTAAAAAGGCTGAGACTATAACCGGTAAATTAGAATTATTTTCCAGAAATATATATTTGAGATGATCGGGTAATTGCTTAAGCTCCAAAGTGGGTGGCTCCTCGTAAGAAGATTTTAAAATTTTATCTTTTTCTAAAATAATTTCTTCAAAAGATTTGGATTTTGGCACACTTTCAGAAATATTGTTAATGGCCATAATTGTATTAGGTGGAAAATTATGCGGGAGTTCCGAAAAAGAAGAAAAACTTTTTTTAGAAAAATTTTCGAAAGGAAAATTTGGCTCGTCTTGAGAAACGTCTAAGAAAAAACAAGAGTCGTCATTGGATGAAGTATTTTTCATAGATGGGGTGATGGAAAATGAAACTTCATCATCACCTACTCGTAGAAAAAGTTTTCTGTTACTTACATCAATTACCGCACGAGAGGTGGCAAGAAAAGGGCGGCCAAGGATTAAGGGAACCTCGACGTCCTCTTTGATATCCAAAATGACAGTCTACTGGAAAGATAAACTTGTCAACCTTTACGAGCACGTCCTCAACTATTCCTAATGGATACTTTATGGACCTATCCGCAAGTTGAATACTCATCCTAGTCGGTCTTAGAGTGCCTAATCTTAGCTTCTTAAAAAGAGAAAAAGGCATCAAGTTGATGCTCGCTCCTAAATCGGCCAACGCACGTTTCACAAATAAATCACCAAAAATGCATGGAATAGAAAAGCTACCCGGATCATTTACTTTTTTAGGTAAATTATTTATTAAAACCGCGGAGCACTCGGCGTTTAAAGTAACATGAGACAGACTTTCCAATTTCTTTTTATTAGTTAAAAGATCTTTCAAATATTTCGCATACTTCGGCATATTAGCTATCGCTTCACATAAAGGTAAATTGATATGAATTTGTTTAAACATAGATAAAAATTTGCCGTAATGCGCATCTAGTTGTTCTTTAGCTAATTTTGACGGATACGGAAGAGGCAGTTGATATTCCTTAATTTTATTAGAATTAGAATTTGAAACTTGAGGAGTAGGAGGAGGGGAAGAAGAGATGGGTACCTCCTTTTCAACCGGCTTTTCATGAGTGGTTACCTCTTTACCGCTCCGAAGCGTGATGGCCTTCGCTTGCTCCTTTGGGTTGGCCTCCGTATTGCCTGGTAACGCTCCTTGTTGGCGATCGGAGAGCATTTTTTCAATTTGCCCAATTTGGTTTTCCTAATTACGGATGGATCCGGTGAGATTTTGGATATTTACATCATTAGTTGCCGTATATTTGGTGAAAACTTCCTCCAAAGAAGGAGGTTTTGGAGCTTGCGGTGGAGGAAATCCAGGTGGATTTGCGTTTGGGGGACGCGTAGCATTCCCAGGATTGCTCCAAGAGAAATTGGGGTGGTTTATATAACCCGGGTGATAGGTATTACCATAATTAGTATTACCCGGATTAAAGGGTGGCCGATTCCGATTTCCCATATAATTCACATGCTCGGCTAACGTAGTGGTAAAGGGGGAAGAAGTGGGATCCCAGGTAGGTGTAGAAGAGGAAGCAGACATCTCTTCTAATCTTTTGTTTAGCATCTCAACCTGGAGAGATAGATTGGAGACCGTATCAATTTCATACATCCCGACCGGTTTAGGTGGTTTAGACAGAGGTGTACTCCATTGATAGGTATTCAAAGCCATACCTTCTATAAGCTCTTGGGCAGCCGCCGGTGTTTCGTTATTAAGCATTCCACCGGCGGCCGCATCGATATGTTGCCTAGTTTTAGAATTTAGGCCATTGTAGAAGGTTTGGATTTGTAACCAATCCGGAATTGCATGATGAGTACATCGATGAAGCAATTCCTTGAAACGCTCCCAAGTATCATATAATGTTTCCGAATCAAGTTGGGAGAAATAAGTAATGTCATTACGCAATTTAGCCGTTTTAGCTGGCGAAAAGTATTTCGTAAGAAATCTTTCCGTCATTTGAGCCCATGTTGTGATTGATCCTCTTGGTAGAGAATTCAACCATTGCTTGGCTTTAGTGCGCAATGTAAATGGAAATAACCGTAGCCGGATGGCATCATCGGATACACCATTAATTTTAAAAGTATCGTATATTTCTAAGAAATTAGAAATATGCGCGTTTGGATATTCATCTTGAAGCCCATCAAATTATACATATTATTATACCATTTGGATGATGATTGGCTTCAATTCAAAATTATTTGGGGCAATAGCGGGGCGAACAATACTAGATTGAGCCTCGTCCAAGTTTGGATGGGCATAATAGGACATAGTCCGTTGTTCGGCCGCATTTGGCTCACCCATATTGGAAGAAAAAGAAGAAGAAAAGGATCTAGGAGAATGGGAAGAAGAACTAAATGAAGAAGGATAAGAAGAAGATGGTGACGGAGAGAGAATTAATGAAGGATGAGGGGTGTCCCCTAAGGATTCCGTATCTTGAAAATTCGGAACTCGAAATCGTAAGCGGTGCCGATGGGATCGCTCGATTTCCGAATCCAAATCAAAAAGAGGTGACGGGTTCCCTCGGGTCATACACCACACATAAAAATTTTAAAATTAAAAATTTATAAATAAAAATTCTAGGACTTCCCAAGGAATACCCGGTGAGGGGCTCTCGAGGTACCAGTCGGTCTTATGGGATGAAAATCCAACACGGCCCTTTCGCTAGAAGTTTTAATTATAAAAATTTATATATCAAAATTTTTATGAGGAATAAAAAGAAAATGATAAGAGTAATAGAACCTTGCTTTCAAAATATCAAAAATCATGTCCCGGGCAATGGCGCCAAAAACTTGATGCTTAAAATCTGATTGTTGCAGTAGGCAAGTGCACCTATCGCATGTAGTATGATCAAGTGTCGTATTTCCCGGGTCTTTTGAGTACTTCTACTCACAAGGTGGAACTATTAACTTATCGAGCGAAAATTGGTTTTTGGTTTTTGTAAAAACGAAGAGAGTTGACTAACGAAAAAATTCATGATTTAAAAGCCTTAGCACTTGATTGGGCGTTCTTGGGAATCCGATTATAAAAGATGAGTTCTAATTCTTGAGAATCCGTTTCGATTGGGGGATTGAAAAATACAATAGCAACTCGCTAGAGACAACTACTGCCTAATTTTAAAAACATTTCAAACATAATCTCTTAAAATTTGAAAGTAATTTAAAATTGCATGAACGATAAATCCCAAATCCAAAAGATTTGATAATCTCAATTCTCAAAGAAGAATATCAAAATCTCTTTATTTCCGAGAGATCCATGACATTCACGAGCCTCTCGACTAACTAGACTACCAATCGGATAGCGAAATTTTATATACTAGCAATATAAACCCGCCGCCAAATTTTAATCGGAAATAAATCACAATGAGAAATTCAAAAATTAGAGACGAAAGATTATAATTAAATCTTCATCCCAATACTAACCAATCAAGTACTAAGAAAGGATTTAGCTACTCATGATAAAGAAAACAACAACAATGAAATAAAAAGTTTGCATTTTCATTAGAAAGGAAATAACAAAAGTACACAACACAATGAAAATTAAAGCATAAGAAACAACACAAAAGAAACTCTCATACAAGGTAGAACTCTCTCTCTCTCTTGAACTTGCTCTCTTCTCCAACTCTAACACTTTTCTTTCCTCCTCCAAAAGCCTTGGCCTCATGCTCCTTTTATAGCAACCATGGAAGGATCTAGATAAAGAAGAAAATGAAAGGACATAGGGTTTAATTGGTGAGAATAAATGTGGGAAATGAAGAGGTGGAGGGAGGTGAAAAGGTGAATGCATGGAATGAGTAGATTTAATGTAATATAAAATAGAAATAAAATAAAAGAAAATAATCATGCAAAGAGTAGGGCCGGCCACATGAAATTGTGATGAATTAATGAATATGGGGTTTTAATTGATTGGAGTTTATGTGATTAATTAAGAAATGAAGGAGGAACTTAAGGTGGGCGATTATGATCAAGGGGGTTATAAATGGCCAGTTTTAATTAAAGGGTTGGAGGTGGGCGGTTATGAATGGCGGGCTACTATGACTTGAAAGGTTTGGCCGGCCAAATGAATTGGGGTTTACTATTAATAGTGGTGGAGAAAATTAATGGCCGGTTTTAATTGGATTGATAATGCTAATAATAGTTGTCATGCTAAAAATAGAGAATAAATGAGGGAGAGAGAAAGGGGTGGCCGGCCACATGTAAATGAAGATAAAAAAAATAAAATGAGTGGCAACATGACATGATGTATTTATGGGAGAGGATTATATAAAAATAAAATAAGAAGATGCTACATGAAATAATTTTGTAAAGAGGCTTGCATAGGAAAGGAGGCTACATGTATTGATAGTTATAACTATTCATACATGAAAAATCAATTACCATGCATACATATATTTCATGTAATAATAATAATAAGAAAGGATAATTCATGTATGGGGAGGAGAGAGAAAAGGTGGTGGGAAAGCAACATGCATGCAAAACTTATTTGCATGGGAAATATTTCTCGTACAAAAATTGACAGCGGGCGTTTTACGTCGAATCGTGCCGAATTCCCCCCAGGCCTTTCACAAAACAAAATAAAACGATATTAGTATAAATAATTATGATATATTAATAATTAGATAATTATATTAAAATTAAGAGTAAATACATATAATTTATAATATAAATATAATAATAATGATGAACATATTTTAGTCAAAATATGTGTCATCAGCAATGCAATGACTCACCCATGAACACGCACATTCACTCGCTATGTCGACACAGACTTGAAGTTCCCACTTTTTGAGCAGGTAGCTAACCTCTCAGGCGTCAACCGTCGTGGCCGGACGGTGATAGTGGAGCAGGCATCTCCACTACTAGGTGGGTCTCCACACTACCTATCCTAGGCTTTCGTGCGCCTCGACGCTAAGAACATAACAGCAGAGCTCACATGCGTACTATGGCTCAGCGGGTGTCTCGGGTAGATGTGCACCGAGATCCTAGCCCCGAACTTGCCTATGCGTGACACGGAAGGAGCCTCAGAAAAGTGCACGAGGACCAAGCTCAACCGTTCACTTGGCACGGAAGGAGCCTCGGGATGTGAACACCGAGGACCAAGCCCAACCGCCCAAGGTCTAGCTGTCAACTCCCATCGGTGTGACGATTGGCGAGCCCGTAGACCTGCCACACTATCCTTAACCCGGGATTACGACACCGCGTGTCGACTTACATCGCGAGTCACTCAACCACACTATGGTACGGAAGGAGCCTCGGAAATGAGCGCGAGGACCAAGCCCAACAAACCATTAGGCATAGAGGATGCCTCGGGACATGAACACCTAGGACCAATCCCAACCGTCCATTCATGACTCTTCACACGGCACCAACAACATTTAGTTTACCAAGCCAATCCCTCGTGAGTACATGAGTTACTCATCCGATTATCACAACACATGATCATATCAATCAACACCGACCGAATACACAAGTTCTAGTATTCTCGTGATTAGACCACTAATTATCATCTGTTCACTATCCCCCACAAAGTCACTTCATTCAATCACATGCCATTTCACCATTAGCTTACGTGGGGCCTATCCAATAGTTTCATCATGCGTTGAATTATCACAACCCTAAATATTATGATTTTCCTACGACTCAACGTCGGAATGTTACCATAACCTCTTCCGAGATAAAATTCAATTATAAAACTAATCCAAGAATTTCAGGTGCAGAACACCTGCAGGACAGCAACTTCAACCGAAGATTCCCGTGGCTACAGGAATCAGGTAAGTGTGTGTAACCCCTCGATGGAAATTTCTTTCCATGGGCTATAACTTTCGTGTTCAGTCTGTAATCCAGATCAGACTGTATCCCTCATGAAATCGGCTCCAAAGCCTGCTGCGTACATAATACAATATATGCGCGCTTAGTCTACAACCTCTACTTTGATCAGACATTACTGTGGCTAAAGACTTTACCTGAAGGCATGTAACCACTCGTTGGAAAGGTAATTTCAAGGGCTACAACTTTCGTGTTTAACCGAAAGCCCAGATCCGACCTTTTCTTGCCTGAAAATAGCCAAGAAGGTCGTTGTGTGCAGAACACAGATTTTTGCACGCATCTTGAAGCGGAATGAACGGCATCGGTTCATCTTACTCCTCAAGCCGATCTTCCCAAATCGCAACCAGAAGTTCCTCCACCCATATTCACTCTCTTAAGTTCATTCCTCTTCACGAATCCACCCCCATCATCACTTTGAAGAAGGGGAGGTTTAAGATGACTAAACATTAGAACATAAGTTCTGAAAGGCCCTCCTAGAAATCTTCTTCTCACACATCAAGACTCATTTGAGTCGATGTCTCTCCTTAGAATAACTATAGATCTAGCACCAAGGGATAGGGGAGGAAGCTCACCTCATTTCGTGTGGTTCCGCCATTTCTGGCCATGGATCTTGTCATCCTTCTTGTTGGCATCATTTTTCCCTTGACAGCGGTGGCGTTTCCTCACGGGGTTGGTTGGCTCCAGCAAAATATTCCTCCTCTAGAAGTTCCTCTTCGGAAAATAGGGTTTGTAAGAGAATGAGATGGCTAGGGTTCATTTTTCTCTTTTATAAAGAACTAAAACGGGTAGGGACATGGCCGTGTCCTTACCCGTGTCCTGCTCGAGCGAAACGGCGTCAATAGTTTGAGTGTTTCTTGGACACCAACACGGTAGGGACACGCCTGTGTCTACTACCCGTGTCACATGACACGGCCGTGTTTATGCACGTGTTCTTACCCGTTTACTGCCCCGGGTGACACGGCCTACTTCTAAAGATGTGCACACGGGTAAAGACACGCCCGTGTCTCTACCCATGTCCTGCTCGGGCCACCTCTCTCGAATACAACTCGACACCTCTCAAGAACTCGACACCTCTCGAGAACTAGATGCACACGGGCAGGGACACGCCCGTTTCCCCACCCATGTCCTGCTCAGGACACACTTTCCCGAGAACCACTCGACTCCTCTCGAGAACTCGACACCTCTAGAGAACTCGATGCACACGGGTAGGGACACACCCGTGTCCCCACCCATATCCTGCTCGGGACACACTTTCTCGAGAACCACTTGACACCTCTCGAGAACTCGACGTACAAGGCACACGGGTAGGGACACGCCCATGTCTCTACCCGTGTTCTACACAGGCCCAACCTCTCTTTTCCCGGCGAGTGCGCGCCTGATCGCTTGCACTCTCTGAGCCTAAATCAGTTCTCCTGACTCAAAAGCGTGCACGAGGGGCCTAACACAAATTGGGACGTTACATGCAATGTACCAGATTCTGGAATGTAGAATCATCTGTAGCACTCACATTATATTTTGTGCTCTCTTTTCTAAGGTTGCTAGGATGATCTCTTCCTTAGTCATTTCAGAATAGCTCTTTGGAGTTTTGAGATTTGCATCAAGAACTGGTATGTTCATTGGAATGAATGGACCTTCTTGAACTGTGATGTAAATTCTTGTATCAGGTGCCTCCATGAACAACCTGACCCTCTCTTTCCATATGCCAAAGTTTTATTTCTTATAGATAGGAAGTTTCATGGATCCAAGTTCCTTCTGATTCTAACTTTAACCCATTTTGGCTAATAGTTAATTGCCTTGGAGATCTACTCAGACTTTTAGGTCTATATTTGAGTAACCTCCCTCTGATACCACTTGAAAGATTTGGTCTATAGAGCTTGAACACCTAGATGGGGGTGAATAGGTTCAAATCCTTTTTTTAACAACTTAGGCAATTAACAATGTTAACAAAGCACAACTACCACAGTATAAGGAATAACAATCACAGAAAATTCATAGCACGACACACAATGATTTATAGTGGTCCCCAATTTTTGGGTACGTCCACTCACCCCATTCACCTATCCAGTAGAGAACTGGATTCGGCCAAACTTCCTTCCACTATCTCAGATCCTCAGATTTTACAACTCAGAACCCAACAGGTTCCTATAGCTCAGACTTCTTCAAGTCTAACAACTCAGAATTTTCCCAAGACTCCTACCTCAGGCAATAGCTCTACCTCAGCCTTTATCACCAGGCCTATAACTTAGACTTCTTCAAGTCCTACACCTCAGAATCTTCCCAAGAATCCTACCTCAGGCAACAGCCCTACCTCAGCCTTTATAAAATTAGGCTTATAACTCAAATCTATATAAGATCTTACAGGAAATTAATTGTTTAAAACAACAAAATCTTCACCCTGATAGAAAGAGAATAAGGTGAATGCTTCTTGATCAGTTCTTGATTGAACTGATTACTTTAGATCCAACCTGTTTTAGCTTATTCAAAGATTCTTGAATTTGTACCAAGTAAGGTTGATCTTCAATTGGAGGTGGACTTGATCTTCAATCCAGCTTCCTTCTTGAATTTAGAATCAGATCTGAATTTTCTTTGCAGAATCTTCAGGATCTGCCTTCTTATGGGTTTGTCTCTTGTTCCCCCTCACTTGTTCTATTATAGTACTTCTGATTATGATAGAATAGGTCTATATATAGAATCCATCCACGGTTACCGGCTGATCCGATTTATAACGGCCTTCTGACAGCTTTGACAGATGTGTCAGCTTTGTTACTTATGACAGCTGTCAGGTCTTCAGTCTTGACAACTGACTCCTCCTTGAACTTCTATCATAGCAGAGAGCTGTTAGCATAACACTTCAGATGTGTCGACACAAATAGACCATGTTTCGACACAAATCTTAATGATGTCGACACAGCTCCTAATATGTCGACACAGTCATTCTTTAACTTCTCGACACATCTTCTGTTGGATGTGTCGACACAAGTCCTGTGTGTCAACACAACTGCTTCTAGTCTTGACACAGCTTCTGTTGTAAGATTTCTTAAGTGTGTGTCGACACAAGCCTTCTAGTCTCAGTATAGTTGTTGTTGACAGATTTATTTGAGTGTGTGTCGACAAAAGTCATGTGTGTCGACACAAGCCTTCCAGTCTCAGTATAGCTGTTGTTGACAGATTTCTTTGAGTGTGTGTCGACACAAGTCCTGTTTGTCGACACAAGCCTTCCAGTCTTAGTATAGCTGTTGTTGAAAGATTTCTTTGAGTGTGTGTCGACACAAGTCCTGTGTGTCTACACAACTACTTCATGTATTCAACATAGTTGGTGTTGAGTGTGTATCGACACAAGTCCTGTGTGTCGACACAATTACTGTTGACATAATTTTTGTGTGTCGACACAAGTCCTGTGTGTCGACACAATCTTGCTTCTGGTGTCGACACATTTCCCTCACAAGTGTCGACACTTGTACTTAGAAAATTTTCTTGCATTTCTTTAACCTGCACATTGAAACTCAACATCCCATCAAATACACATTGATGTATATCATTGAGTTAAGTGAGGATTCTCCAAATCTTGTACACAGTTTCAAGTGTACCCAACACTAGCAATAGAGATTGCACTAGTAGAATCACAGAATAAAGAAGTTCTACTTATCTGGTGGTTGTAGTCTTGAAGCTGGTGCTGGATCCACAACAACTGAGCACAAAAACTTCCCGCTGAGATGTACTCTGACTCTGCAGTTGATATTTCCACACTGGTTTATTTCTTGCTGCTCCAAGATACCAGTCTCTCACCCAAGAACTAACAGGTGTCAGATGTGCTCTTTCTATCCTCTTTGCAGCCTGCAAAATCTTCATCTGAATAGCCAGTTAGTTCAAACTCCCCATTCCTAGGGTACCAAAGGCCAAGATCTGGAGTGCCCTTAAGATACCTCAAGATTCTCTTAGTTGTAGAGTAGTGAGATTATTTAGGGCAAGCCTATTACTTATGACAAACACATGTAGCATACATGATGTCTGGCCTACTTGCAGTCAGATATAGAAGGGACCCAATTATCCCTCTATACAAAGTTTCATCAATAGGTTTCCCTGCTTCATCTTTGTCTATAGGCATACTTGACCCCATGGGAATTCTCATGGTGGAGGAATTTTCCATGCTAAATTTCTTGATTAACTCCCTAGTGAACTTAGACTGGGATATAGACAAGCCATCATCAGTCTGTCTTACTTGGAGGCCTAAGAAGAACTTAAGTTCACCCATACTGCTCATCTCAAACTTCCCCTGCATGAGTTTAGCAAACTTTTAACATAGGTTGTCATAAGTAGATCCAAAGATGATGTCATCTACATAGATCTGGACTAGGATGATCTAATCCTTAGATTCCCTTAGGAATAGGGTCTTGTCTATTTTACCCCTTGAGAATTTGTTCTCAATGAGGAAACTAGACAATGTCTCATACCATTCTCTAGGGCCTTACTTCAGCCCATATAGAGCTTTCCTAAGTCTTTAAACAAAATCAGGTGAGTTAAGAACTATAAAATCTTGAGGCTGCTTAACATAGACTTCTTCTTCTAAGTCACCATTTAGGAAGGTTGTCTTCACATCCATTTAGTAGACCTTGAATCCCTTGTGTGCTGCATATGCAAGGAATAATCGGATGGCCTCCAATCTTGCTACAGGGGCAAAGGTTTGATCAAAAACAATCCATTCTTCTTGCATGTGCCCCTTAGCTACTAGTTTGGCCTTGTTCTTTATTATAATGTCATTTTCATCAAGCTTGTTTCTGTAGATCCACTTGACTCCAATGACATTATTACCATGAGGTCTGGGAACCAGCTTCCAGACCCTGCACCTCTTGAACTTGTTCAGTAACTCCTACATAGATCCAATCCAATGCTGGTCTATGTAGGCTTCTTCAAACGTCTTAGGCTCCACTTGGGATAGAAAGCTTGAATACATGGCTGTGTTATGACTTTTGCTCCTTGTCATTACTCCATAACTTGCCTCACCAGTGATCTGATGTGTTGGATGATCTCTCATATGTCTGACTGCAGGTGGCAGTCTTCTTTCAGCAATATGAGCATCTTCATGTTGATCTTCATCCACTCCTAGTGTACCAGGTAGATCTTTTGGAGTATCCATATCATCTTGGATGACTGGTGATGCTTCCTTGATGGTCAGCTTGTCCATCATATGTTATGTACCTGCAGTACTATAAGAGGAACTAGGCAGTTCATTGTTAATCATGGTAGACTCATCAAAGACAATATGAATTGATTCCTCTACAACTTGGCTTTTCAAGTTGTAGATCCTATAGGCTTTTCTATGATTGTTGTACCCAACAAATAGTCCATCATAGGATTTGGCAGCAAACTTAGTCACATAGGACTTGCCATTGTGAAGCACAAAGCATTTACTACCAAAGATTCTGAGGTAGCCCAGATTTGGTTTTCTGCCCTTCAAGAAATCATAGGGAGTCTTCTTGTGGCCTTTGGTGATACAAGTTCTATTGAGTACATGACATGCAGTATTTACTACCTCAGCCCAGAAATATTCTGGGAGAGATATGTCACTCAACAGTATTCTACCAGCCTCTATGAGAGTCCTATTTTTCCTCTCAACTATACCATTTTGCTGGGGTGTTCTACGATAAGAGAATTTTTTATGAATCTCATGCTCTTCACAGAACTTTGTCATGCTATCAAACTAAAATTCTGTCCTATGGTCACTTCTTATTTTGACCACAGAACAGCCAAGTTCATTCTAAATTTGCTTGACAAACCTCATGAAGACATCAAGGGTTTCATCCTTCTTCTTAAGAAAGAAAACTTAAGTAAACTTGGAATAGTCATCAACTACCACAAGGGTGTAGACTTTCCTACCATGATTGTGAACTGGCATTGGACCAAAAAGGTCCAAGTGCAAGAGGTATAAGCACTTCACAGATTCTTTGGTCCCAATACCCTTGAAGGAGATTTTTATCTGCTTACCCTTTTGGCAAGCTGAGCAAATGCCCTCCTTAGAGCACTTTACATTGGGGTAATTCCTAACTAGCTATTGACTGAAGAGCTTGCCAATAGTTTTGAAATTAAAATGGGAATGTCTCTTGTGTCACTCGACACAGTAAGAGACTTTCTCATTTGCCACTAAACAGATAGGAGAATCTGTGTCTAGACATAAAAAGTTCAAGAAATAAACATTTCCACTCCTAGTGCCTGTCAAGATGACCTCTTGGTCACTTGACCTCCTAATTACGCACTCATCCTTGTGGAAGACAATTGCATAGACAAGATCAGAAAACTGGCTTATGCTTATAAGGTTGTGTTTCAACCCTTCAACATAAGCCACCTTGGTGATTGTGACTATGCCATTGCTGATCTTACCATATACTCTGGTTACACCTCTATCTGAACCTCCAAAGATTACTTTGGGTCCATCTTTTACTGGAGTAAACTCCTTCACGTTGCTCCTTATTCCAGTCATGTGCCTGGAATAGCCACTGTCCAAGTACCATAAAGGGGTATGGCCCCTTGAACTATCCTGCAATATACAAATTACTTAACCTTAGGACCCCAATATCTATTGGGTCCTAAATGTATGTTAGTATGAAACTGAACATGTCCACCAGCAGAATTTCTGACTGGTGGAATGACCCTAGCTCTGGCCACATTGGGATTATGCCAGCAGTCAATGGCATAATGCCCTATCTTACTACGACATCAACAATCATGTATATTATATCTTCTTTTCTGTGAAGGCCCTACAGCTTAATGAGCAGTAACCTTGACAGAAGGAAGATGTGCTATAGCTTTTTCTGATTTCTTTTAGCAAGAATTTGACTGAACGTAAGTCTTATAGCTGGCTGATTTGGTCTGCCCTGAGTGCCAGTAGTAGCTAGTTTCTTTTCAGAAAGCATGCTTCTGATGGCTTCAGATATGCCCAGATCAGCTTGATTCTTGGACTTGCCCTTAGTCAGAACCTTCACTGTCATATTCTGAGCCTTGGCTGCAACAACATTCTTGAGAGTTGGTGTAGAAGCACCAAAGACAAATGGTTTAGATTGGGCCATTTGAAATTTCTCATTGACATCCTTGACTACACACACCCTGCCAAAACTTTCACATTGACAGTGAATATCTTTGTTCACTCCAGATGAAAAACCCCTCTCCCAGTGACCATAAGAGCTATCTTGGGCATACCTGTTAGAAGGTATCAAAATGTTTCTGAAAAGAATGGGAGGCTTAGAATCAATAGGCTGAGGTAGAGCTAGAGCTGTGCCCTTCCTTTTGGAAGAAGCAACTCTTGTGCTTTCCTTGAATCCCAACCCCTTCTTGCTCTTTTGAGAGGAGAAGGAGTCTATCAAGGGGAGGACAGTACTTGGCTTAGAATAACTAGCCACTAATATTTTCTTCTTCTCAAGCTTATCTTCAAGCTCCCTGATGAGACAGTTCTTGTGCTTGATGGAGGCTATCTGAATGTCCAAGAGGGACTTCAGTTGGTTAATTTCCCTAGCTTTCTGGTCCAGCAGATTTGTTATTACAGTCTGCTAGGCAACTGCAAGCTTAAGAGATAAGATCTCTTTAGCTTGCTTCTTAGATAACTTCTTGACCTTCTTGAAGGCATTCAGAAGTTCTCCATACTTTTAAATTAGTTGATTGGCATCCCTTTCAGATCCAGAATCCTATTCACCACAGGGTGAAGAGGCTTCTAAGCAGGGACTAGTCTCAAACTAAGACAAATAAGCAGAGTTAGGTGATAGATGTACCTTGCTCTAACCAGGCTGATCTTGGTTGCATTCCTTATCTGTCATTGCCATCAGCCCTATATAGCTGTGGACATCTTCATCCACCTCTGACTCACTATCTGACAGTGTCAGAGGGGCTCTGATTCCTATCCTCCCTGGAGGTTTGACTTCTCTTGCTGTAATAGATTCATCTTTATCAATAACAACAACTAGCCCAATATAGGCTTCCTCTTCTTCACACTCAGAAGATGATGAGTCTGTCCAACTCTTTTCCTTCTTGGAAATGAAGGATTTTCCCTTCTTTCCTTTGTGCTGGTGTTGCTTCTTCTCTTTAGTCCCCTTCCTCTTCTCTGGGCAGTAAGCTATCATATGCCCAGGCTTGCTGCAATAGTAGCAAATTACTTTAGAGGAGTTATATTTATTATGTTTAGAACCATACCTGTCAGTCTTGGAACAGTTCTTTCTGTGATGAGTGAAATTGGAAGGCCTTTTCTTCCAATGCTTCTTCTTCATTAACCTCTGGAGTTTTCTAGAAAAGGCTGCAAAATCTTCATCAGACATGTTGTTGTATGATGCCTCTGAGTCAAAGCTATCTGACTCAACTGGTCTCCTTGGTGGAGAAGGAATACTTTCCTTACCTTTCCTTGTGCTTTCAGCTTTAAAGTCCAAGGACTTTCTTTGGCCAGTGATTTGTTAGAGGCATCCTCCTCCTTCCTGGCAGCGAGCTGCATCTCATAGGAGAGCAGCTTCCCAAAAAATATTTGGGGAGGAGTGTCAGCAAGCTTGAACATCTCTCTTATGGCACAGATCTTAGTATCCCAGTCTCTAGTGAAAGATCTAAGAAACTTGTCATTAATTTCATAATTATTGAAGACCCTTTCATAGGTCTTCAACTCATTTATAATCCTGAAGAATCTTTCATAACAGGTAGTTATGTTCTCCTTCAAGATTTGCCTGAAAGCCTCATACTCTTGGTTTAGCAGAGACTTCCCATCATCTCTTACCTCATCAGTACCCTCCATGTAGACCACAAGGGTATCCCACATCTCCTTGGAGGTCTGGCAGTGAAGTAAGTTCAGGAAGGTTGAGTCATCTACAGTACTTGCAATTATGTTTTGTGCTCTCTTGTTAGGGCCAGCTAATATGACCTCATCTTTGGTCATTTTAGAGAGTTTCTTTGGTGCCTGGATGTTGGCATCCAGAGCAGAGATCTTTATAGGAATGACAGGTCCCTCCTTAACAGTTGCAAAAATTCTTGGATCATAGGTTTCCATGAATAGCCTCACCCTCTCCTTCCATATTCCAAACTGCTCCTTTCTATAGATGGGGAGTTTCATGGAACTCATCTCTCTCTGGCTCTCTCCTGATCCCATGACCACTTAGCAGTAGCTACCTTGGAGGATCACTCAGATTGTTAAATCCTTTTTTAGGAACCTCCCTCTGATACCACTTAAAAGATCTTATTTTCAAAGTAGCTAGCAACTTAGAGTGGGTGAATAGGTCCACTTAGGTCTTTTGATTGTATTTTTAAATCACTTGTTTATTTCTTTTGTCATTCAACTTAGAGTGATCTAGAGCTTGTCTTTAGCACCTGCAATTAAGAAAATAAAAGCAAACACAGAAAAGCACACAAGTATTTTATAGTGGTTCCCAAAAATTATGGGTACATCAGCTCTCCTCCCACCTTGCTAACTTCATGTTAGTCAAGGCATTTCTCCAAACCAATGCTCCAAGGAGCTTACACCTCAGATCCATCAGGATCTCTCAGTCTCCTCCAAGACTTACACCTCAGCCATAAAGGCCTACACTCAGTAATACAAATATCACCTACCTCAAGCACTTAAGCCCTACCACTCAGGCTATGGAGGCTAGCCCTACCTCAGAGAAAGCTTGCTCCTACAACTCAGAGAGATGCACTCTCCTACAGTTCAGGCAAAAATGCCCTACTTCTCAATGAGTAAAACTCACCAACCTCAGAGAGCAGAACTCTCCTACAGCTCAGGCAAATTTGCCCTACCTCAGACCAAAAGGTCCTACAGCTCAGATCCAAACGGATCCTATAAAAAGAAATAGTTTAATTAACTTTAACACAGAGAATTTTCTCTGTGTCAACCACTTGAGCAGAAAACTTTCTGCTCCAACTCTCCTCACAGCAGGGAAAGGATTTTCTGGAGGAACTCAGAAGATAACTTCTGAACTTGTTGTTGAAGGCAAAAGATCTTTTGATCTTGAGTCTTCAAACAACTCACTAAACCTGACAAATGATGAAGGTTCTTATTTCTTCAGAACTGATTATGAATCTACTGTGGCAGATGGAGACTTGTACAGCTAACTGAACTTTTCTTGTTGGAGAGCTTCAAGCTTTTCACATGCATCAATGGCAAAGAAGATGAAGATGGTTGCTCTCCTTTTTTAATATTCTATGCCCTAAAAGTTATCCTTGTCTTGGTCCTATCTCTTCCTTTTGTAGTTCACCGATCAATGGCTCTTAGAGATTGGTGGGCCCCACCTGCATCTTCCAATTGCGCCTTGCTTTAACGGAAGAAGACGTACAGTAGCTTCACGATAAGTTTTATCGTGTAGTGTAGCTTCCCCGTGTCTGAATTGACCTTAGTTGACCTTGTCGATTATGCTGACGTCACCACCTGTGTACTTAGCCAAAATCGAGCATCAGAGAATAGGCGTTGAGTGAGTAAGCATCACTCAACGCCAAACCACTTTGATAGTTTTACTGTCTCTTTGCGTTGCGTGAGCAACCTTCACTCAATGCCAAACTACTTAAATATAAAGTCTATTTCTAGGCATTGAGAGATTCAGCATCACTCAACGCCAACATGCTTTATCAGCATTTTGCTGCTTGGCGTTGAGTGAGTAAGCATCACTCAATGCAAAACCCTTTAGACAAAATTCTTTTTTCACTAGGCGTTGACAGCGTTGAGTTAGTAACCTCCACTAAACGCTTTTTGCCTTAACCAAATTTCTGCTTCTTCAACAACTTAAGCGTTGAGAGTGTTTAGTGAGCACGCCTCACTCAACGCTTTCTGCCTTAGCCAATTTTCTGTATTTAATAAGAACTGGGCATAGACTGTATTTTTGAGTTCGACGAATGGTGAATTATGAGCTCGACAAACTTTGAACTCAGTTCGATGAACTCTCAACTGAGCTCGACAAAGGTGAGCTGAGCTTGACGAACTCTGAACTCAGTTCGACAAACTCTCAACTGAGCTTGACAAACTAAAAATCTCAAGCTCTGAACTTTTCTCTACTTACAGGCTTTTTGATGTATGGCGTTGAGTGTGTATTCATCACTAAACGCTAAAACACTTAGCGAACTTTCCCTTTAGTAGCATGGCGTTGAGTGAGTTGACTTCACTCAACGCCTGTGGACTTAGCCACATTTTAGCTCATTCCAACTTAGGCTATGACAGTATAGGCTACACTCAGCGCTATAAGTCATCTGACGTTGAGTGATGTTCCTTCACACACGCCTATGGACTTAGATAGATTTCTGTCATCCCACACCTTAGGTATGTGTTTACCTGACTTAGCCACTTAGGCTACCTGACCTATCATAGTCATCTACAAACATGTGTATTTCATTGATAAGATTGACTTCACTCAAATCTAGGACATTGTGGGCAATGGACCCAACACCTGTGTCTTCTTCTGATACATTTCATTCTTAAAGGAGTACCATGCTAAGGGTAATTTGAAAATTATCGGTCCAGCAACAAAACCATATGGCAGAGGAATGTTCTCACTGTTCAACTTGTCCACCAAAGTTTCAAAATCAGCTACCTATGGAAGGATTTCCCTTTCCTCAGTGAGGGTGAAAGCCATGAATTTGTCCACTAGGTGTGTCTTGGACATGTTCTCCTCTTTCTTGAACTACTCCTCCAAGGCTTCCCATATCTCCATGACTCTTTTCATCTTGCTGTAGGTTTCTGCCAGCCTGTTAGAGAGACAGTTCATAATGTAATCATGGCAGAAGTCTTCATTGTTGATCCACTGATCCTCATCTTCTCCTCCTTTAAAGGATTCAAAGTCGGTCTGTACGGTAAAGAAGATATTCAGGAACTTCATGTCGAACTGCGTGTTCCTCTTCCAGGCACTGAACTCAGCGTTGGAGAATTTCTACAGCTTGATCATCGGCAAAGGAGAATTTCCCTTCGACATCATCTCTCTTTCCAAATTTCTAATTTCTACTATCAACTTCAAGGCAAGCAGAAAAAATAGAAAGAAGTCACCTGAGTCGCGGAGACGATGAAACTTCGTATCCAATCCAGAGATTGTTTGTTGATTTTCTTCTCTTCTCCGGCTGAACATAATTGAACTGGAAGAGATTTGAGATATACAATCAAAACTTGCAACTCCTTTGACCAAGTCTCATAAAACTTAAAAGCTTAACCCTCTTCCTCCAGAATTACAGTAGATCTAGAGAAATAGAGATCTGAAATTTCGGTAGAGGTTTTCTCAACACTTGCAGCCGTTGCAAATCTGGAGGCTTGAGAACTGTGATTTCTTCTTGATCTTTAAGCAGGAATAGGAGTACTTCTCACTTTTTTTAATCTAGGGATCTGATTTTAATTGGTAACAGGAATCAAGAATTCTTTCTCTTCTTCGACCGACTACAGTAAGGAAAAAGACTAAATCGGGAAAATCCAAAGACAAAACCTAATTTCTTCCTTATCTGGGCAAATCTGACCGCAGCGAACAGTAATCCAGTGGCTGACTTGTCTTCTTCTTTGTCGGTGCAGGAAGCAGCGATCTATCTGGGAGCGGTAGCCTCTCTTCCTCTAGGCGGAGGTTTTTTCACTTCTGGAGATAGTATGCATAGATCCACCTCATGGGAACAGCAGCGACAAAAGACCTTTTCCCGAACTCGATCGGTGCAGGAAAAAACAAGATCGAGGAAAATAAAATGCAAGAGCGTTGGATCGTTCCTCCAGGCGGCGATATCGCAATTTTGCACAGGAATGGAGGAGAAGAAAACAAAAATTTTTTATCTTCTTCCCGATCGATGAAGACGCAAGAGCAGCACAGATCTTCTGCCTATTTCTGGTTACCCGCTGCCCTAAATCAGCGAGAGGAGGTAGAAGGCCCAGCAAAGGGAAACTCGCGATTTTCGCAGAGGAAAACACGATCTTCCACAATTGGCAGCGGCGATGGAAGAACACCGAGAAAAATCGGGATCGGGATAGACGGCTATGGGAGGGGGCTAGGGCAAAACGAAATGACTTCAAGAATGATAGAGTGTGCTCAAAGCATTCGCGTGACAATCTAGTTTGGAATGATCTACTCATTACCCCTAGCATGGGTATTTATAGGCAAACCCTAAATACCCGACTATGGGTTATTGGATTCCTATCGGATCCTAACCGCAACCCATTAAGCATCTGTCACACCTAATTCAATATACCTCAACATAAATATTCGATGATGGGGAAAAATCATTAGAACAGGTAAAATTTTCATCTAAATTTTGGGGAGGAGAAAGAATTTGAATTTTCGAAGATTCCCCAAAATTAGAAGATGAAGCTAGTGGTGCGAAAATGGAAGAACAAAAATTCAGATCTAAAGAAGTATTCTCATTACTCGGGAATCCTTCCGGTTGATCTTGCCAATAAGAAAAGTTAACATCTGAGTTGGAAGAACAATTATTTAAATCAAAAAAATTATTCTCGTTAAAATTCGAAAAATTATTTTCATGAAAATTAGAATAATTTGAAACGTTGTTTTCATGAAAATTTGAAAAAGAGTTATCATTGAAGTGAGAATAATTATTTTCATAATTATTTTCAAAATTATTTTCATAAGAAAAATTTTGAGAATTAAAATAAAGATAACACTCCTCACTTCGATGGGGAGCGCCACAATAATAACAAACACTTTGGCGCTTTCGTGCGGCTTTCAAAAGATGTACTTTAGTTTGAAGCTCGACAACCTTAGCGACCAATTCAGAAAGCATTTTTTTGTTTATGAAAGAAGATTTAAACAACCTTTACTTAATATAAGTGAATTTAAAAAGAAAAAGTAAAAAAGAGAATTAGGGTAGAGAAAAATAGAGTGATAAAATTTGCGCTTTCAAAATATCAACAAAATAACTCTCCAGCAACGGCGCCAAAAACTTGATGGGTAAAATTTAGGATTGAAAATATTTCTACATTTTACAAACTATAGGCAAGATCACCTATCGTTCATAGTATAGGATATTTTAAATAAAATATCAAGTGATGTATTCTTCCGGGCCTGTTAACAACTTCTCCTCACGCAAATTAATATTATTTTATCAAAAAATAAATAAAAGGTTAATTAAACTATGAAATAAAAAATAACACTTGATCTAGAATCCCTTTGGATTAAAATAAACTTTTTAGGAAATAATGAAAGATAAACTCTAATTACTTACTTCAACCGTGGAGGTTCCCAAAATTCAAAAGCGCCTCTCTCGAGAATACGCTCTCGACTAAATTTAGGTTGATCGAATAAGACCTAAAAGTCTTTAATTTCAAGGATAGCTAAATCACCTAGAGGGATGTGAATAAGTTTCTTAGTCTATTGTGACTATCTTTAATTTTCTTTCTTTAAGTGCTTTGTGAGTTAGTAGTTTTCTTCTTTCAAAACACACAACCTACAACAAAGAAACAATACAAGAAGCACACACAGAATTTATAATGGTTCCCCATATTATGGGTACATCCACTTTCTCTCCCACCTTTCTAACAGCTTGTTAGACAAGGAACTTCTCCAATCTCAGCTCCTAAGATCTTACAAAATGATCCCGTAGGACCACTCTATCTCCTCCAAGACTTATAGCTCAAGCACAAGGCCCTAAACCTCAGTGATTAAAAGATCACCTACCTCAGGCCCAAAGGCCCTAAAACTCAGGCTGGGAGGACAGCCCTACCTCAGAGAGAATGGCTCTCCTACAGCTCAGACAGAAAGGCCCTACCTCAGATCCAAAGGATCCTATAACTCAGGCACAAGTGCCCTACAACTCAGAGAGAATTACTCTCCTACCTCAAGCTCAAAATTCCTACTTCAGATCTATATTAGATCCTACTCTCAGGCCAAAGCCCTACCTCATGCACACAAGACCTACCTCAGATTGTAAATAGAATCCTACCTCAGGCTAAACATCCCTACCTCGGATCCATAAATGGATCCTAGCTCAGGCTAAATAGTCATATCTCAGATCCACAATTGGATCCTACTTTAGGCAAATCTGCCCTACAACTCAGATCCAAAAGGATCCTATAGAATGGAAGTGAGTTGTTGAGTTGATTTGACACAAGAGAAATTTCTCTGTGCCAACCTTCCTGGATTGAGATAAACTCAGCCCAACTTTGACTCCAAGAATATATTCCCTGAGTCTATTGCCTCCTGAACTGAGAAATACTCAGCCCTATCTTCTTCTCAACAATAAGAGAAGATCCTCAATAAGCAACTACTTGTTCTGGAAGTAACGTGCAGAACCCTGCTCTATTTCTTCTTTTCTTCTTGGACTGAACCAGAAGCTTAGTCTTAACTTCTTCTTCACAGCCTCCATAAAATGATCTTTATAATTGTACAGCTTGAACTATGAAGTGGCTGCAACTAAGGTTATCCTTTGTTGTACCTCTCTCTAATATTTACTCTGAACTATCGTTGATGGTGGAGATGACAACAGCTAACTTTGATTATCTTCCAGTTGCTACAGCTAGGGTAATAACATGCTGCTTTAGTTTACTCAGAGAATTTCTCTGATCTTGTTGTTGAATGTGTTGCTCTCAACAGCTATATCTTAATAGCTTTCGGATAAGCTACAGCTTGGCTCAGGCCTTGGCTACTTCTACTTCCTTAGAGAATATCTCTGATCTTGTTGTTGAATGTGTTACCCTCAACAGCTATCTCATAATGGCTTTCAGATTAGCTGCAGCTTGGCTCAGGCTTTATGTAACATCTCCATCCGTTAAATGAAATATAATAGAGGGTCTGGTCGGGGCCCCACACCATATCAGGGCATGCTAATGGAAGATTTAAGGTTATTTGAACTCAAACTCATTTGAGTGTCCACAGTATATAAACCACCATTTATATAATAGCAAAGGAATGTCACTTTACACATACACAAAGTCTATGGCCTTAAGGCCTTATAGTTACATTTTACCAGTGTGGATTACAAACATCGGCATGTAGGTCGGCCACACATGAAAACAGTAAGATTCTTCAGTCGGCCTTCGAGGGCCAGTAGCAGTAGCAAGGGCTTCAGCCCACTATTTCCCGCTCAGCTCTCCAGCACCTGCATAAGAACAGTCCACCGCAGTGGTGACAAACAAGGCAATGGTCAACATTTAGCTGCCAAATTTATAATGACCCTACCTCTTTCCTAGGGCAGTGATATTCCTTCCCTGCAGGTATATCAATTTCACAGGCAGATATATAGTTCAAGATATAACAAACGTCTGCCACATGTGCTGACGTCCCGTGCACTCAGGTACATTATCGGTGTACTGGAAAACTTGGGTCCCACCACCGTTCAAGGGTCCAAAACCCAACGATAAACATAGAGCATTCATGCTCCACGACCCACGGCCAGAGACTTCAGTCTTGATGGCGTACAACCCAAGACTCTCATTATGCGGTCCTAACGAACGCCAATAACTTAGGCATTCAAGTTAGACAACCATAACACGGATACAATTCAGTCATTGCTCGTTGCTCAAATCGCCAGTTCAATGTCTAGACTTACGCGGGTCAGCTTCCCCTTATCTGTTCGGCTCACTGGCCATTAAGAGCGCATAGTTCACAATAGCCATACAGTCCCCTAAGGACTTACTTCATAATCAAAGCGGGATTCAATGCCAGAATTCATCCCGATCACTTGGCGGGGTCAACAGAATTTCTCTTTCTGCGCCCAAATTAAACCCAAACCCTGCAGCATCCTTCAGTGCTAGAAACACTGGTCTTTCCTTAGCATACAACACACGAACTTCGAGGGTATTTTTCTGGAACTCCATTCCAGTACTACCTGTTACTCCACTTCACAGGCACAACCCACTGACTCCACAAAATACTCGTTTATACCCAGAGTCTTCTCTGGTGCGCAAATAAAGCATCACCAATCCAGACCAACCTATCCAGATGGGCTTCACACAACATGCATATTCCGTACTACACATTTTCGGATCTATATGCAAGACTAATGTAGGCTAGGCCTTTTGAGGGTTTTGGTGGCCAACGAAACAAACACGACGCTCTCCAATATCCCGCACGTCACGCTCAAGAATTTAACGCAGCAACGAATCAATTAATATTGTTACTAATTAAAGATTACGGGGCGTTCGCAAGGCCCCTTAAGATAATACCATGGCGATAGGCCAAGGTCCTCTCAAGCGAAAAGAACCCACACGGTTCGATCGAGCGCGTTGTACCAAAAGAGAAACCACCGAAAACAAAAGATTTGGGCAAGGGTGGTTCTCTCCCAACAAAATAAAAATGAGGGCCGCCATGCCTCACGAACTTAAGCAAAAATAAAGTGAACAGGACAATAACTAAAATAAATTAATCACAAAAAAATCAAGCGCTACACAAGCCACGCAATTTGCCAATGCCACAAGATCTATCTAAAGAAGAGAAACACATGAAGGTGGAAATATTCATTACCCAACCGGATTTGATGAATCCGGTTCACTCTACTAGAATCGTTCTTCAATGTCTCCGCCAGAGATACGCCGGAGGGAGAGAAATTCGCCGCCTTCTTCGTATCACGCTATATTTTGGAAAGTCCCGGTGAAATCTTCTGAATATGGAAATAATATTTCCCAATAAGGCAGGAGAGAGAAAAGGTGGCAGGATATCGGAAATATTTAAGGAATGATATAATTCAAATATGGTAGGTAGAGAATTTATGGATGGGGATATATTTTGAATATGGTAAATAAGGGGGAATATTGTAGAGAATACTTTGGATTAGGAAAGAGATTTGGTGTGGTGGGAAAGTGGAGAAGGTGGGGCTCAATTTTTGGTGGTGGTGGAGGGGGCTCGAGTTTGAAGAGGATGAGGGCTGCTCGGGTGAGGGAGTTTTTGGTGGTGGCCGAGTCTTGTGAGGGAGGAGTTAGGTGGCGGCTTTAGAGGTTGGTGATGGAGGTGGCTCGGGTCGGTTGGGGGAGAGACATGGCCGGTTGTATGAAGGATGAAGAGGATGGTAAGGCTCGGGTAACAAGTCTGTAAAGAAGTGATGAATGGAGAAGGGGAGGAGAAGGGAGGCCAAGAGAGAGGAGAGGAGGAGGGTGCTCGGCGGCCAAAGAAGAAGAAGAATAGAGGGGGGCCGAAACTTGCCTTGGAGAAGGAGGAGGATTTCAATCTTAAAATTGGTTTTCTTTTCATTCATTAACTAGGGAAAAACAAAGGAGTACATGCCTTTATATAGGCTTTACAATCAAGGGAAAAGTGCTACATGCAGCCCAACATGAAAATGAAATAAAACACAACACATACACCATGGTTTTATAACATAACCACGTTACAAATAATACATGAAATTAAACATGAAATAAAAATGATAATTTCGAAATAAAACAACTAATAAAATATATTATTACTCAATTATTATTTATTAATATATATTATTAATAAATAATAATTGGGCTTGCGCTCTGGACGGCTATTGTGGCGATGCTTCAAAGAGTCATCCGTAAGCATGCTGTCGCCGTCATCAAAGTGTTGCGGGCCGACGTCTCCATTCAAATCTACCGGGTCACCATCATCGTTAGAGGGAGGACGCTCCTTGGCCACATGTCATGGGAAGTCAGCTCCATCAATCCTCCCCCTCTTAAAAATGCTCATCACTGATGAGTATACCTGTGTGTACTCGCCTGGAAGGTCATCGGCGGGGAAGAAGAACCTACATGGCAAAAGGTGGTCTTGGAGGGACCTCAAATACACGTTAGCCAAAGAAGGAAAAAGAATTTCAACAACATCCACCAACATACCTCCGATGGATACCGAGAAGGAGAACGATCCTAGGAAACTGTCACAACCCAACCTAATAGAAAGCATAGTGGAAAATATATACGGAGAGGTAGACAATTCAAGTGGCATAAAAGCATAAAGCGTAAAGTATGTAACGATGAAAATAGGAGCTATGCCCCAATCAGTGGAAACTTTTAAAAGAAATGTCATGTCACCAAACTTCCGTAAAATTCGTAAATAATAGACTAGCCGAATCGTTATTATTTCTAAGGTGACCGGGAGCATCCGTTCAGGGGTGAGACAAGCCAAAACCAAATCAATCACATAACGGTGGGAGACTTTCTGACACAAACTCGCAAGTAAATTAAATGACGTATTTTGATGGATTAAAAGGATAAGAATGTGCCTAATTAACTTAAAAACATGTGGGGTGAACACATGTGCAACATGACTATAATTAATAATAGAAAATAACGAAACTATGTCAGGTGGCACGGGTGCTTTAAATTCAAAAATTATTTCAGTGGAGCCTAACATTTTCGTTTTAAATTTGGAATTAAATTTTGTTTTAAAATTTTCGTAATGAATAGCCAGTAGAAAACGCTCGTTACCAACTACGTTTACCCACATCCATCTAAATAAGCCTAATGGGGAGGCGGTAATAATAAACTTCTCCAAATATAAAGGGCTAAAAATGACTAGCTCGTGTCCTAACAAATCGTCTACTCGAGTTAAATGAACCGGATGGAGAGTCAACATAGGTGATTCCGTAGGGGAAGTTAAGTCACACTCAACGTCAAAACACGGATTACTCGTCCAAGAACAAGCCTCCGGTTGCAGGCCATTAAAATCATAGAAAAAATTAAACAGTGGATTCGTCCTCACTGAAAACTCACCCGATAAGTCTTCCAACTCATTTGATACTTCATTTAATTCAGAATTAGTGATCGTATCATAGGTAGGCAAAATCGTATCCGACAAAATTTCTAAACAGTTTTGGGCTTCTGGCGAAGGAGCTAACATCAAAGAAATTTCTATCGGATCCTTAGTGCTACCATCATCCACAAATAGCCTTCCCACACTGGGTAAATCTTCCAAAAAGTCACATCCTTTGCTAAACAAATCTTCCCACGAAGTAGGTACATTGTCTAAATCAGGATGGAGGGTTGGGCAAATCAAATCCCGAGGAGAATCTAAATTAGTATGCCCATCAAGCAACGATGATAATATCAATGAAATATCTCCCGGATGTGCACCACTAAGATTATCCCAAGATAAACATCCATCCCAAGGTGACTCTTCGAACACTGTTGAAACATCTACCAATCCTGGATCAATCTTTATAATATTGTGATCCTCACTTGCACTTATCCGACTGGATTGATCTAACGGGGAAGCTAAATAAATTGGCACCTCAATATGTTCCGGGCTAGAAGAAACTAGCTTGTGTTCTAGCAGGTCATCACCTAAATCAGTAATAGGTAAGCTCTCAACATAGGATGACTCAACCGGAATGACCTCTGACTCAGGGTCATCAAAAGACTCCATAACTATCAAGGGAGAAGCCTCAAAACATCGCCGAAAGGAAGAGGAGATGGTTCCTCATAGGAGAAATCCTAATCCAGGTCACTAGGGTAACCAATCTCCTCATCGTCACTCAAATCTCCAGTGTATTCAGCCTCGTCCTCAGTGACGGGCACAGTCCTAGCAGTCAAATGTACAGAACTCGGGATAGGGGACCTCACTATTTTGCTTCCTCTAAATATGGGTGCAGGTACGCTAGGGGAAGCTCTACCAACCTGGGGAAAGGACCTATCTTGGGATAATATGTCACTCCTATGATCCGGTTTGTTTCTAGTGCTATAACAATACTTGCTATCGGATGTCGGGCTAGTACTAAGGCGGTAGGGGGAATTAAATTTTGCTGAGAGAATTCTTCGCATGTGCGGCCAAGCATAAGGACAGCTACCAGCACTGCGCTCTTTATCTTCGTTCAGCCAAAACTCACGGGCTCGACCTCTTAACCGCTCTAGGACTACACTAACCTTTTGGTATTCGCCCAATTGGTTATATTTGAAATAAGTTTCTACCCCCTCAAGCCAGTATCTAAAATACTTGGGATCCCCATAACCATCATAGGTAAAAATATTAGTGTGTAGATAAGTCAGGGGATGATTGAAAGCGTTAACGTCAAAAGCCATTTCAGGGTGAACTGGAGAGGTCACTCGATCCGGATTTTGTGTGAATGCAAAGAAAATGGTACCTGAACAACTAATTCTAGGAAAGATTAAATTGTTCCCGCCTAATAGCTAGGGTAAAAACATATATTTTTGGTTTGCTTGCAGGAAATAATATGAAGATTATTAAAAAAAAAATTTTCCTGAAAAAAATTAAAAGATAGACCGCTATTTGCACACCAAAATTAAAAATTTATAAAGATTTAATAAAAATAATGACTTAATAAAAATAAAATATTTTTTTGATTTCTTACTAATAAAATGATTTAGATTTTCCAGAATTTAATTTTTTGGAAATTTGAAAAAAAATTAAAATTTTAGGCCGCTATTTGTAGACCAAAAATTTAACAATTGATTTTTATGAAATACCATGCAACTAGTGAGTGCGTGTTAACATGCCAAATAAGAGGGGGAGGGTTCCAATTAGGAAATTGACGTGAACCTCCCTCTGATACCAAATTGATGTACGCTAGTCCTTTTGAGTGTTTTGGTGGCCGACAAAACAAACACGACGCTCTCCAATATCCCGCACGTCACGCTCAAGCATTTAACGCAGCAACGAATCAATTAATATTGTTACTAGTTAAAGATTACGGTGGGTTCACAATGCCCCTTAAGATAATACCTAGGCGATAGGCCAAGGTCCTCTCAAGCGAAAAGAACCCACACGGTTCGGTCGAGTGCATTGTACCAAAAGTGAAACCACTGAAAACAAAAGATTCGGGCAAGGGTGGTTCTCTCCCAACAAAATACAAATGAGGGTGGCCATGCCTCTCGAACTTAAGCAAAAATAAAGTGAACAGAACAATAACTAAAATAAATTAACCACAAAAAAATCAAGCGTTACACAAGCCACGCAATTTGCCAATGCCACAAGATCTATTTAAAGAAGAGAAATACACAAAGTGGAAATGTTCGTTACCCAACCGGATTGGATGAATCCGGTTTACTCTACTAGAATCATTCTTCAACGGCTCCGCCAAAGATAGGCCGGAGGGAGAGAAATTTGTCGGCTTCTTCGTATCACGCTATATTTGGAAAGTCCTGGCGAAATCTTCTGAATATGGAAATAATATTTCCCAATAAGGAAGGAGAGAGAAAATGTGGCAAGATATCGGAAATATTAAAGGAATGATATAATTCAAATATGGTAGGTAGAGAATTTATGGACGGGGATATATTTTGAATATGGTAAATAAGGGGGAATATTGTAGAGAATACTTTGGATTAGGAAAGAGATTTGGTGTGGAGGGAAAGAGGAGAAGGTGGGGCTCGGTTTTTGGTGGTGGTGGAGGGGGCTCGAGTTTGAAGAGGATGAGGGCTGCTCGAGTGAGGGAGTTTTGGGTGGTGGCCGAGTCATGTGAGGGAGGAGTTAGGTGGCAGCTTTGGAGGTTGGTGATGGAGGTGGCTCGGGTCGGTTGGGGGAGAGAGGTGGACGGTTGTGTGAAGGATGAAGAGGATGGTAAGGCTCTGGTAGTAAGGATGTAAAGAAGTGATAAAGGGAGAAGGGGAGGAAAAGGGAGGCCGAGAGAGAGGGGAGAAGGAGGGTGGCCGGCGGCCAAAGAAGAAGAAGAATAGAGGGGGGACAAAACTTGCCTTGGAGATGGAGGAGGATTTCAATCTTGAAATTGGTTTTCTTTTCATTCATTAACTAGGGAAAAACAAAGAAGTACATGCCTTTATATAGGCTTTATAATCAAGGGAAAAAGGCTACATGCAGCCCAACATGAAAATGAAATAAAATACAACACATACACCATGGTTTTATAATATAATCATGTTACAAATAATACATGAAATTAAACATGAAATAAAAATGATAATTTCGATAAAAAACAACAAATACAATATATTATTATTCAACTATTATTTATTAATATATATTATTAATAAATAATAATTGGGCTTGCGCTCCGGACGGCTATTGTGGCGATGCTTCAAAGAGTCGTTCGTAAGCATGATGTCGTCGTCATCAAAGTGTAGTGGGCCGACGTCTCCATTCAAATCTACTGGGTCACCATCATCGTCAGAGGGAGGACGCTCCTTAGCCACATGTCGTGGGAAGTCGGCTCCATCAAAGACTTATTAGGTATTACAGGAATCAACCCAAAGGAACTCCCTCGATTCTCCACCTGTTGGTGGGGGATTCCATGCACATGCCAAAATAAGGACTTCACATGTCCAAGAAGGAAGATCGTTACCCTTGACGTTCTCTTTGGAGCCATGATACAGCTTTTCTACGTAGATGGAAATGAGCACCTCACTTTCCCCTTCGCGAATATAGCTTCAGATCTTGATTCTAATCACAAGATCTACTCCAACAACTTCAGCAAGCCCTAGCTCCAGCAGAAAGTTCTTTGCTCCAGAAGTGGAACATAAGGAAAAGAGAGAGAGAAAAGGAAATAATGAATTCCTCATTCCAACCCCTCTGCATAAATGGTCTCTGGTTTCACCCCAGCCACACGATAAATTCATCAAAACACAGCAACGGCTCGGGTTTAAGCTGAAAAGTCACTCACCGCCTACTAGCCGCTCACCAGCCATCTGACATGAGTCACCGCTCGGCCATATCTTTATTTTTTGACAAATCATCGAACGGGGCTTATTTCATCGAACAAACTTTGTCGATCGGGAGTTTGTCGAACGGGATTGATTTCACATAACAAACCAAAATCGTCGAACTCTACTCGACGTTCGACATTTTTGTCGAGCTCTGCTCAACGATTATCTTGTTCTCTCAAACACCTTTTTGGGGTGTTACAATCCTCCCCTCCTTAAAGAAATTTTGTCCCGAAATTTGCATGCAACACCCAGAAGAAAGTAACAAATATGTTATAACATACATTTTTTCTTCAACAAAAAAAATGTTACAATACTTTATACATACAATTCGGGAAATTGAGCACGCATGGTTTGCTCCCGCTCCCATGTTTGCTCCTCACAGCCACAGTTATGCCACCGGACCTTGACCATCCTGATTGTCTTGTTCCGCAGATGTTTAACCGTCATATCCTCAATCTGAATGGCCTAACCTTAATCATTAGCCTAGATTCGACCAGTACGCGATCATTCGTAATTACCTGAGCTTGATCTTTCACGGCTTTTCGAAGAATGGATATGTGGAACACATCATGCAAGCCACTCAGTTCTGTCATTAGAGCTAGCTGATAGGCAGCTTCTCTAACTTGCTCCACTACTTCGAATGGACCAAGATACCTCGGACTCAACTTTTTCAAGCACCGAATCCTGGACACGCCCTTGAATGGTTTGATTTTCAAGTATACCTACTCGCCAACCTCAAACTCTATGTTTCGGTGCTTGGAGTTGTAATACTTTGCCTGCCTATCTTGGGCTATCAGTAGCCTATCCCGGATAGAGCGTATCGTCAAATTAGCCTCTTCGACTTCCTTACGCTTATATAATTCTGACTCACCTGTTTCCGCCCAAGCAAATGGTGTACGATATTTCCTACCATACAAAGCTTCAAAAAGTGCCATATTTATGTTAGCTTAATAGCTATTATTGTAGGCGAACTCTACCATATAGAGATGGTCTTCCCACCACTTCCCGAAATCCAAGGCGCACATTCGGAGTATGTCCTCCATCGTTCAGTTGATCTTCTCAGTCTTGCCATCCGTTTGTGGATGAAAGGTTGTACTGTACGTTAGTTTTGTCCCTAACAACTGATGGATTAGCCTCCAATCATTTGACGTGAAGCGCCCATCTCGATAACTTATGATATTACGGGGCACACAATGCAATCGTACTATTTTCTCAACGTAAATTTTAGCCAAAATTTCCACTAAATCGTTCCTCTTGTTCGGAATGAAGTGGGCCACTTTAGTAAACCGGTCCACGATTACCCAAACAGAATCATTCCTGCGTTGAGATCTTGGCAAACCGATCACAAAAAACATCTAAATATCATCAAACTTCCACTCCGGAATAGGTAGAAACTTCAAGAAACCTCCAGGCTTCTGACATTCTGCTTTCACTAAGGCACATGTCTGACATTTTGCCACGTAATGTGTTATGTCTTTCTTCATGACCGGCCACAAGAATAGCTTTTTCATGTCCTTGTAGAACTTTTTGCTCCCTGGGTGAATAAAGTATTTCGTAAAGTGAGCCTCATACATCAATTATTTTCTTAGCTTACCCATAATTGGGAAGCACAAGCGACCATCTTTTCGCAACAGGCCATCATCCCAAGAGAATTGGGCATTTGACCCATCTGTTGCATAACGTTGTAGACTTTTATCCAGTTTTGTTGCTAACTGAACCCTGTCCGCAAGGTCATATTGTACATCTATCCAGTTTAGGCTTGCACTTGCGGTGGAATTCTTATCAACACAAGAAATCTCCAATACTTCCAGCTCCTGGATCAGGCGCTCATCATGCATTTGCAACCAATTTGCCCTTATCGGAGTCCTATAACTCAAGGCATCTACGACAACATTTCCCTTCCTGGGAGTGTAATGAATATCAAAGGTGTAGTCCCCGATGAACTCCATCCACCTTCGTTGTCGCATATTGAGATCCTTCTGATCCAATAGGTACTTCAGGCTCTTATGGTCCGTGAATATATCCACTTTCACGCCATATAAATAGTGACGCTACAATTTAAGTGCCAAAATCACCGCCGCCTACTCCAAGTCGTGGACGGGATAGTTTCGCTCGTACACTTTCAACTATCGTAATACATACGCTATAACTTTTCCAAATTGAAGAAAAACGTAGCCTAAACAGCTCCTTGATGAATCGCTATAAATCTCATAGCCGTATGTACCATATGGCGACGTCAAAACAGGCGACGTGGTCAAATGACTCTTCAACTCTTCAAAAGCTCGTGCGCACTCCGGCGTCCAAACGAACTTCTGATCTTTTCACGTCAGTGTGGTGAGGGGTAAAGCTATTCTGGAAAAGTTCTCTACAAAGTGTTTGTAGTAGCCCATAAGTCCAAGGAAACTTCTGACTTCAGCTACGGTAGACAGAATCAGCCACTCATGTACTACAACGACTTTCACCGGATCCACTGCTATACCTTCACCACTAACCACATGGCCAAGAAAAGCCAACGACGATAGCCAAAATTCACACTTGGATAACTTGGCATAGATTTTGTTTCTTCTCAGGGTGTGCAACACCATCCGTAAATGGTTCGCATGGTCTTCTTCAGATTGAGAGTACACCAAGATGTCATCAATGAAGACAATCACAAACAAATCCAAGTACTCTCTAAAAGTGCAGTGCATTAAGTCCATGAATACGGATGGCGCATTACATAGCCCAAACGACATTACAGTGAACTCGTAATGACCGTTGCGTGTTCCAAACGCTATCTTGGTGATGTCACATTCCTGAATCCGCAACTGGTAGTAACCAGAATTCAGATCAAGCTTTGAGTATACCACCGACCCAGCCAGTTGATCGAACAAGTAATCTATCTGTGGAATCAGATACTTGTTTTTCTCCATCAGCTTGTTCAATTCACGATAGTCGATACACAACTGCAGACTACCATCCTTCTTTTTCACAAAGAGAACAGGCGCGCTCCAAGGTGATATACTTGGGCGTATATATCCCTGTTCCAGCAAATCTTGTAGTTGAACTTTCAGTTCTGCCATTTCCTTTGCGCTACACGATATGGCGAGCGGGCCATAGGTTTTGCACATGACACCAGCTCAATAGCGAAGTCAATCTCCCACTGGGGTGGTAACCCCGGAAGATCTTCAGGAAACAAATCAGCAAACTCCGATACAATCAGAATGTCACTCACACAGTCCTTTGGCTCAACATCCTAAATAAGCATGAAGAAAAACTTCGTGCCCTTCCGAACAGCGTTGATGACTTGGAGAGCAGACATCAAGATCCTACTCTCTCCTCGCATACCAGTATATTTAGTCTCAAGCTCAGTATTCTGACCTAGTGTGACTTCCTTTGAGTTGCAATGAATACAGGCACACTGCTCTGAAAGCCAGTCCATACCAAAGATCACATAAAACTCAGATATTGGCAGCAAGGATGCATCTAACCTAAAATCTTGACTTCCTATCTGCACCTTCACATAGCAAGCCCTAACCGCACGTATCATGCATCTGTTAGGCAACAAAAATTTCATATTATTTATCGTCATACGATTAGGCACTCTAATTCGGTCTACGAAGCCCTCAAATAGAAATGAATGTGAATCACCAGTATCAAATAGTGCTCTCATCGGACAGTCTCGAATCAGGACCCGGCCTCAATAATGCCGGCAGTTGCGGGTTTGAGACCCAGCCTCAACAATGTCGGTGGCCATCCTTTCGAGCCATGGGCTGGGGAGGCCGTTATACAGAGAAGTTATATTTATAAGAAAAAATTACGGGAGGTGGCACGCTGGAGTGCAGGGGAAGCCAAGAATTTGATGATAGGCCAGGTTCTAGAAGCAGTGGGTACGGGATACGTCATGGTCGCCATTACTGGAAGCGTCGAGCGTCGATAGAAAGCAAAGCGTCGAGTGGAGTCAAAGCATCGAGCGGCATTCGACGAACGTTGAGCGTGGAATTAAGTTGCGTTCGATGAATGTTGAGCTTGGAGTATTGATCTGCGTTTGACGAAAGTCGATTAGCTGAATCTTGCATAAAATCGTCAAGCGTTGTTGTTTTGAAATTCGTCGAGCACTGCTCCTGTGAAATTCATCGAGCGCGGAGTCTGGCATAAAATCATCGAGCGATGTTGTTATGAAATTCGTCGAGCGTTGATCCTGTGAAATTTGTTGAGCACAGAGTCTGGCATAAATTCATAGAGAATGGCTCAACAAACATCGAGCGCTGACACTGGTATCAAATTCGTCGAGCGCTGCTCCTACGGAATTTGTCGAGCGCTGATGTTATGAAATTTGTCGAGCGCTGCTCGTTGAATGTTTTTCGACGAATGCTGATCTTTTCTGTACAGGAAGCAGATTTTTGTTGTAATCAAAGTAACATGCCCAGGTCACGAGCGTGACCAATTTGACACGGGCGTGTACTTTGAAATTTTTTACTTTTCTGCAAAAAAATTTGGAAAACAAAATAAACTTAAGTTAGAAGTGTATTTACAAAAAAGGAACAATTTATTGGAGAAAAATAACAAAAAACTATAAAAATAACCTAAAACTACTTATATAAAGTACTGGAAAATATGAATATTTACAACTCATCATGAGCCTTCATCACTCAACGCCAAAGTACTTGGACAGTTTTTTGTTACCAGGCATTGAGTGAGCCTTCATCACTCAACGCCAAAACACTTAGTCGCATTTCAGAATGAAAGCATTGAGTATATCTTCTTTACTCATCGCTTTCTTCTTTAGCCTATTATATTGATGAGGCATTGAGTGAATAGCCTTCACTCAACACTTCTGTACTTAGACAAATTTTTTGTTAGCTTAGTCGTTGAGTGTGTCTTCATCACTCAACACCATCTAGACTGATGTAGTCTTAACTGATTTGGCATTGAGTGAGCCTTCATCACTCGATGCTTCTGGACTTGAGCAGATTTCATTACTGCCAAAGACAAAGCTTTGACATCACACGATGCCGTTGTGGTATTCACTTGACGTCTTCTATTATATGGCGTTGAGTGAGCTGTATTCACTCAATGCCTGTGGACTTGGTCGATTTTTCTGCTTGCCAATGCTGAAGCTTGACAACAAACGATGCTTCTTGGCATCTGGAGTTGAGTGAGCTTGCTTCACTCAACGCGTGTGGAGTTAACCACATTTTTTTGCATTTGGCATTGAGTGAGCTAGCTTCACTCAACGCCTGTGGACTTAGCCACATTTCTCTACATCTGGCATTGAGTGAGCTTGCTTCACTCAACGCATGTGGACTTAGATAGAAATTTTGTCTATCCACCAGCCTACCTTGTGACCACCTATCACCATCACTTAGACAACTTGTTCCAAGGAACATCCTGCACATGATGAGCTTAAACAACATCAAATACAACTATGCTCTTAGTGTTGTGGGTGATGCCTCTTCAATTCAAGTCTAGGGAACATTGAGGGCAATATTAGCAACAATCTCCCACTATTTGAAGAAGGTAAAACACCCAGCAATATTAAGATACATTATCATAAAAATCATATTAATATAATATAGCTGTAAGCTATATCTGCTACATCTACTAGCTTATGCCACATGAATTTTTAGCATATCATTTCAATGTACTCCATTTCACTGCATTGACTCAACATGTCAAGTCAATGCATTCTCAAACCACTTGAACAATTGCTCAAGTAATATGCACTCTCCTTTCTACCACTTAATTCTTAAATGGAGCACCCCTAGAAGCACTTACCTCATAATATGCACTGACTCAATCACGGCCCAACATGTAGTCATTGCATTTCTTAAACTACCTGAATCTTTCCAAGTAATATGAACTGACTCAACATGACCTATTCATGTCAAGTATTACTTCTACATCTCCAATCTCCCTTATTCCAAGTATTTCCATACCTCTCCCCCTTTTTGGCTTCTTCAATAGGCAAATATCTATTGAGGGAGGTGAAAGGATCATGGGAGAATTTATCTCTTAATCCAGCCAAAGTCCAATGTTGATACCACCAAGGAAATTAGCCTTGTGATAAAACTACTTGATTAGGAGTCATACCTTTTGAGTTTAGAAATAGTTTTGGAAGCAGAATGTGTAACGTCGAGCTCCGTCGACGATCTTTAGACCTAAATAGACGATCGTTTAGAAATAAACGAAAGTCGTCAATCTCTGAATGAAGATCAAGAGAATCGGTCGTCGATCGTCGATCGACGATCGATTTCTAAAGAAGAGTCGTCGATCATCGATCGATGATTTTTGTCTCTAAACGCAAAGAGCTGTCGTAGACCTAGGGTCGACAATTTAGCTCAACCTGTTCGACGATCTTCGAACGTCGTTCGATGATCACAAAACAGATTTCAACTTAGCAGATTTTTCACTTAGTCTGATCCGTTCATCATGCCTAGTTGATTCAAAAAGAATAGATGTTTCTGTTCATCTAAAGGCTTTGTGAAAATATCACTTCTCTGAAGATCTGTGGGTATAAACTCGAGATTTATCTTATTCTTGTCAACACAGTCTCTAAGAAAATGGTGTTTAATGTCAATATGCTTAGTCCTAGAATTGTGCACAGGATTTTGGGCTATGGAAATAGCACTGGTACTGTCACACATAATTTTTGTGTTTTTGTGTGTGTACCCATAATCTAAGAGTTGATTTTGAATCAACAGAATCTGTGAACAGCAACTAGCAGCTGCTATATATTCAGCCTCTGCTGTTGAAGTTGAAACAGAAGTCTGCTTTTGCAAAACCATGAGACTAATCTCTAACCTAGGAACTGACAAGTCCCTGAGGTGCTCTTCCTGTCAACTCTACAGCCAGCATAGTCAGCATCTGAGTATCCAATCAACTCAAATTCTAATTCAGCTGGCTAACCTTTTAGTCATTTAGAGGGTCTTACATGCTTGTTTTGATTGATTCTCTGTGAAGAGTTAAAGGAATTTTAATGGGGGATGATCTTCAGGCATTATCAGATCCCCCAACATAAGGAGGTGGCATATACATTATTTATACGGCCTTCCTTGCTTAGTTAATTATATAGGAATTTTTTTGGGCTCTATAATTTTTT